>OY294070.1:124387639-126793532 GCA_958510875.1 Endomychus coccineus | reverse complement strand
CAAGAATCAGCCCAGAAGGCCCAAGGCTAAGATTTTGCATGGACTGATATCTCTTATGGCTTCAAGCGGCATATATGTGCTACCGAGATGTTGTAGCCTAAGAAAATCCAGTGCTGGACATTCTGCTAGGATGTGAGAGGCAGTTTCATCCGCTTATCCACATCTACTACAAGTTGGGTCTTCAACAATGCCCATTATGTGTAGATGTTTATTCAGATGACAGTGTCCTGAGGAGTCCTGTCACCAGTTTTAGGCCTCTCCTCCTCATAGGGCAGTTCTGGTTAAACTCGTAACTCTTTCTTTTCAAGATACAGAAAGATCGCATGAGACCACGGACGGAGCACACATATCTTTCATCTCCTTTCCAAACTTCGTGAGCTTTCGCTTTCAGTCTCTAATCCCACCGGGAAAAAAAGCGATTCGTAAAGAGGGAAACCTATAATGTGGAATATGAAATGTTGGGAGAGAAAGACCTCACCAGCCAAAGATTTCCACAAATTCGCTGTTCGATAGAAACATACAGCGACTTCTCAGTAATTCGTTTTATTCGGAATTATGAAACAAAAGAAAAAGAGCAAAAGCGTACTTATCAGACGTTCATTTCGTATTCAATTATATCTCGATAGATGCGAAAAATCGCGAAACAAAACGTCAAGCCGTATACCCGAAGGAATACGATACATTTGGCGGATTAACTAAGGCTTTCGTGATGAACGGTTTAAGTGAAAAACAAGATGGAACGGCATGAGGACAATGAAAATCGAATAAATGATTTAGATTTATTGATGGATGCTGCGTTTAGATGCTTTTCTAATATAACTTGGAACCCATTTATTTCAAAACTACCTTAATTGATGGTCAATAAAATGCTATGCTTTTATATCTTGTGTTACAGTAAACAACTTTGAGGTATACCGATTTATAGGAAAATATCGCGTTCACGAGTTCTGTCGACAACTTGGAATTCTAACTGCTGCTGAATGAATCACATATAATGGTATGATATCCGAATAGAAATGCACCTTGAAGAGGTTTTACGATAGGAGGGCATATCTTATTTTAAAACTCGTACCTATACTCTCTGTTAAAGAGTTAGAGATTAGCAAGATACTGTATTTCATTTCATTTCTTCGGTAATGCCTTAAACGACTTGCATCCGACTGAATGAATCTCCTTCCAACCAGATCGATGCCAGAGCGGAGACCAAAAGAGCAAACTCTACTGATGTAGTAGATAGCACGATGAGCCAGCGCTTTTTGCTGAGGATATTTGACAGGTTAGATGTTGAAGATGTAACGAACAGGTCGTTACGTGATTATATAGAACTATTTATTAAATGGATTAGATTTCTTTTCGTTAGTAATCATGCAACTGATTAATTAAAGACATCTGCTAGTCAATGATATCGATTTCTGAAACTACATCTCATGTCATGAGATGTCACTAAATATCGCGGAGTGGGAATGTAGGATAGCGGAAATCGAAGAGACCCCATTGTGTTGTTAATCTTTGATAGGGTAAGTCGAGTATTTCATATTCTTTGCATACATTCTTAATTTTTTGAACTTCTGAAATATGATGCACACCGGGTTACATATAATTTGATTTAGTTTGTTATTCAACGCCTGGATGTAAAGTACCCGCGTGTGGTTATATTTCAGAGGAATTTCTCGACTTGCTCTAATAAATAACACAATCAAATTTGCATCTAGCATGAACCCAGGTTTATCTTTTCAATCACTACCGGGATTGTTTTAGTCACTGTCTAGAATTACTCTGACGAGTCGTGAGCAGCTGTTGCAGTCAATATTTAATTTTCACCTTTACTTTAACCTGTAATTTGGGCACATGTTAGTTGCGCGATCCTGAAGATCGCCATTTTGTTAATCTAGTACTTGATACATAGGGTGGTCTTATTAGACCCACGTGCCGTAAAGGTTGTTAATGGTGAATTAACCTAATTACTGCTTATTAGGTATAAGTATATATTTTTGACACTGTCACGCCGTTAGGGAGTGATCACAGTTTACAGTATCAATCCACGTGTATAATTCTTTTCAAACAAACCAGAATTGTATGCTAACTAGCAAATTTTCAACAGTTCAAATAATATTTTTTTCCAGATATAAATTTAATCATTATTGTTTTAGTCACATGTAACTTTTTGCTAATTTTAAATATCAATTGTAATTGTTTATTTCCTTCAGATTAAATTAAAATTTTGTCTAAATTGATATCTCGTCAAGATATTTTGTACTAGCGTTTTCGCAATTTGGGAAAGATAACATTATCGGTTGTGGAATCACTTGGTTATTCCAACCGACGGTGTTGCTTGTCCTTTTGATCTCAAGTCAGGTACTGTTCGTTCTTTGAATTTACAGGGTTTGAACGTCTGAGGTTCCTCACCCCTTCACTCCCAGGCGGTATAGTGACTTTCCTGACAGGACCGACTTCCAGTTCCTACGAGTTCCAAGGAGGGTAACATTTTCTTGTTTGAATGACCATAATTTCATTCTCTGATTTTGTTGTTTATCCGAAGTTGTATTCCACTAATTTTTTATAGAATTATTCGAGGTATTCTGTAAGTCCTCTTATTGGAAAATTAGTTCTTTTAAATTTAATAATTGAGTTAATTTATTAATTGTTTTATATTAATTCACTTTATGTTACAAACCAATTTAATTTAATAATCGTTTACTCAAATTTCATTTATGTTACGATTTGATTTAATTTTCTAATTGTTTCTACGAATTCAATACTATTTTTATTCCCAATTGGAATTCTAAAAATTTGTAATTTATATTATGTTATAATTCAAATTCTGTGGAATATACGAATTGTTAAGTTGAACTTGTATTGTTTTCTGAATTTCCATCAACTGTTTAACCACCTCGTAGTACTTGTATTCTTGACTGTGAATTCATTCAGTTTTATAGTTTTTTTTCAAGCAGTTGGCGCTCGGGCAATTCACAGTCTTGAAACACAAGGCACGTTTCACTACGAGCCCTGAGAATAATCGATTTAAATTGAGCTAGCTGGGCCAATTAAAACCGACCCAAGCGGGTCCGTTTCACTGGCGCCCAGCATAGATGGGCTGCCGTTTCACATCCGTTTCACTGGCGCCCAACATAAATGGGCTGCCGGTTCACAGCCGTTTCAAAGAAGAAGAAGATTTAGGATCAAGGAAAGAAAGAGCTCAGTTTTAAAACGTGTACCCATAATCTTTGCTTCAAGTTAGAGATCCCCTAAGGAACTGCAATTCAAAATATTCAATTATCCTCGGTAATGCTTTAAGCGACCTGAATCAATATTCGCCAACCAGATTTATGCCAGAACGGAGACCCAAAGAGCAAAGTCTATTGATGAGTAGAGAGCACGAGGGTATTTGACATGTTAGATGTTGAAGAAGATGATTTAGGACAAGGAAGAAAGAGATCAATATAACAACTTGTACCCATACTCTTTGCTTGAAGTTAGAAATCCCCAAGGAAGTGCAAGTCAAATCTCTTCGGTAATGTCTTAAGCGACCTACAGCTGACAGAATGAATATCCGTCCAATCAAATTCATGCTAATGCTGAGACCAAATGAGCAAACTCTACTGATGGCAGCAGAGGGCTCGATGAACCAACGCTTGTGGCTGAGGATATGTTAGATGTTGAAGAACAACATGATTAATACAAAGAAAGAGACCAATTAAATAACTTGTACTCATACTCTCTGGTTGAAGTCAGAGATCAGCAAGGAACTGCAATTCAAATTTCTTCGGTAATGCCTTAAGCGACCTGATTTATGCCAGAGCGGAGACCAAAAGAGTGACTACTGATGTAGTAGAGTAGAGAGCACGATGAACCAACGCTTAGGACCGAGGATATTTGAAAGGTTAGATGTTGAAGGTTTCGTAACTGTGGACGAACCATTTTGTCATGTTACACGTGAGACAATTAATGTTTGAAATTATTATTATGAATTTCAAGTGAACAATACCGTTTAGGCTTCGAACGTTCCAGTTTGTATTTTGAACTATCGGAGATTACAGAGATACAGGTTTTAAATGTTTGAATTACCAGTTTAATGCACTTAATTGAAGGGTTGGTTGCTGAAAATCTGTTAATAGGGACCGTTATTGAGCATGATATTTACCGAATTATTATAATCCTCTTTGTACATAATAACAATGAAATTACATTCATCTGCTTTCAAGTAATAATAGTTCATATCTGTATAGATTTATTGGATAAGTTATTTGACTGATTAGGAATTTTCCTGTATTTTTTCCGAATAATAGCTTTTCATACTTGCTGCCATTATAACGACGCTATACTATTTGGGGTCATCTCTCGTTCTATAAACCTTGCGAAATAAAAGACTATCAATGTTTGTTGACAACAATATTTGTATTGTCTATAATCGTAATGGGAACTAGTCCCGGTTCAAGTTGTGTATCAAATGAATGAGTAAACAATGAAACAAAATCGCTGAGAAAACAGTTTGTGAGCCGCTGGTGCAGACATCGATTGTGCCACGGTATTAAAATGATAAATTATGTCTGATGAACTGGAGGTGTTCGAAGTGAAAACGTGGTATGGAATAATTGACAGCGGTTTAACGCTCTAAATTTGCTACCGATTATAAATGATTTTCGTACCGTGCTCGACGCCTTACATCCACCATTAACCTGACAAACAAGCAGCGTTTTGTTATCTCGAAATTGTTATAGTTTCAATTTATAACGTATTATGTCTCAAAAGTTATAGTGTAACATTCAAGTTAAAATAGACAATAACGATAAAACATTGATTAGGCGTTGGATGTAAACATTCTTGTCATTTCAACTGAAATAGTTTACAAATGAAATTTTCGGGAAAAGTATTTGCAATTCAGTTGGACGTATGCCTGAACCGAAAATAGTTCGCATGTTCAAAAATCAAAATATCTCTAGTAGAACCATTTATTGTAGGGTTGAGCTCAGTGCCGGATTTACCAACAAGCAACCCCCCAACCGCCACAGCTGTGAGAAAGTTTAAATTTTTTTACGTACGTGAAGGAAACATACGTTCAATCTCGAAGAACCGTACCACATTATTTTCAATGACAACCTTTCTTTAGCATTTCCCAATGTTGAAACGTCTTCACGTCTTTACGTACAAGGTGTTCCATCTCACACGAGCCACCCCGTATATTTCTTATCCCATAGTGAGTGGAATAATCTCCCGAAACACTTCGAATGATTTTGTTTGGAAGACATCTTTTGACGTATATTTGAGGCTTGAACGAGCAACCCCCTAATAGGGGGCGCTTCAACCCCTCAAAATTGAATAGGGGAAAGGGGCTAAGTGATACGTTATTTGAAAGGTCTTGGAAGCCTCTTTACAACGGTGTATGAAAAACGTAAATTTGATGAACCGTTTTCGCCAAAAATTAATTTTGTTGCTCGAATGCACCACCTTGAATATTTTGGTTATTTGTACAATGTACAAGCTCATTTTTATTAAGTCTTTTTTACAAACTTAAACAACCTTCAATAAATCACATTCGTACAAAAATTGAATTGTGTTGTCATGCTTACAACGAAAAAAATTAAATCTGCGTGTTTAAATCAAATGTTCAAATTGTCCTCCATTGACTTCCATACAATAATACATTCTCTCAAACTAATAAATAAAAAAACAGCAAAGCATTTCCTTATGTTGCCTTCATTTTTTGTTCTTAGAAGGTGTTTATCTGGTTTCAACGTTTCTTCGATCAATTCATGATTTTAATCAATCTGTTGAGTTACTACTTTGCTGATTTGTTTAAAATTTCAAAAAATATGGTGTACACATAACAAGAACGTGTTGAGCTGGTTAGCCTTTATTACCAAAATCAAAATTATGCCCAAGCGGCTGCAAGGATATTTAACGAAAACCATCCTGAACGTAGCGTTCGCCATAAGTACGTAATGGAATTGATTTCAAAATTGGTGGAGACGGGTTCAGTAATGGATAAAAAAAAGGGCATCCATTGGAATTGTTAATGATGAAGGAGCAGCTGTGGCGGTATTGGGACATGTCCAACTTATGCCAAACACGCAATCTGTACGACAACTTTCTACAGCTTCCGGTATTAGCCAATCTAACGTTTTCAGAATTTTACATAAACACAAGTTCCATCCCTACAAAATTAAATTAATTCAGGAATTAAATGATGATGATTGGGATCGAAGGCAAGAGTTTTGCGAAATTATGGTCGAGCGTATCAACAATAACCCAAATTTCGTGTACAAAGTTTGCTTTTCTGATGATTGCACTTTTTTACTTAATGGAGAGGTTAACCGGCATAACTGTAGAATTTGGAACGATACAAATCCTCATGTATTTCGAGAAGCTCACACTCAACATCGGGAAAAGCTAAACGTTTGGGTAGGAATTTTGGGAGACCACCTAATTGGACCTCTGTTTATTCCTGGTAATTTAAATGGCGAAATTTATCTTGAAATGTTGGAAAATGCGATTGATCCGTTAATAACTGAACAATTAGAAAACGATCCTCTACTACTTGAACAACAATTGCATTTCCAACAAGACGGAGCTCCTCCTCACTACGCCGCACCAGTTCGCCAATACCTCAATTTGCAATACCCCGGTCGTTGGATTGGAAGAAGAGGTCCTATGGAGTAGCCTGCCCGATCTCCTGACCTGAACCTTCTGGACTTCTTCTTGTGGGGACATCTTAAGTCCAAGATTTTTGTGAATCAGCCTGAAAATTTGGACGAACTACGCCAACGAATTGTAAATGAGTGTCGTCAAATAACGGTTAGAGACGGTTTTCAGTCAAGATTGTATTATTGTATGGAAGTCAATGAAGGACAATTTGAACATTTGATTTAAACATGCAGATTTAATTTTTTTCATTGTAAGCATGACAACACAATTCAATTTTTTTACAAATGTGATTTTTTAAAGATTCTTCAAGTTTGTAAAAAAGGCTTAATTAAAATGAGCTTGTACATTGTACAAATAACCAAAATATTCAAGGTGGCGCATTCGAGCAACAAAATTAATTTTTGGCGAAAACGGTTCATCAAATTTACGTTTTTCATACACCGTTGTAAAGAGGCTTCCAAGACCTTTCAAATGACGTATGACTCAACCCCTCTCCCCTATTCAATTCTAAGGGGTTGAAGCGCCCCCTATTAGGGGGTTGCTCGTTCAAGCCTCAAATATACGTGAAAAGATGTCCCCCAAACAAAATCATTCGACGTGTTTCGGGAGATTTTTCCACTCACTATGGGATAAGAAATATACAGGTGGCTCGTCTGAGATGGAACACCTTGTATATATTCAAGTTTGATGATATCAAATAGTACTGTAAGTCAGTAAACTGACGCGAATAAAGAATTATTTGCGAAAGACTATGTTATGTCCCAGGGAATGTTAGCGGACTTGAGTGTTATGAGTATAGCACATGATAAGCTGCGATCTCTTCAGTTCCAAGTGACCATCGATCAATTTTCTGCAGCGAAGAGCAGAAAGAAAATTATGTGATCGAATCCATACCAAAAGCACTATTGCATTCATGTTCAAGATTCAAGTTGTTTAAAATGTTGAAGATGTTCAAATATTTAGTTTAGTTTATTTAAATCAAACTTGGCGTGTTTCCTTCCAGCTGGAATCAAACCAATTCCAAAAAAGGAAAGAAGACCCTTCCTTATAATTACAGACGCATTGCAATATTATCTGTGATCTCTAAAGTGATGGAGAAAGCAATCAACACCGAGCTCATCAGCTCGATGTTGTCAGCAGAGCCCAACAGGAGACCTACTTGCCTACGTAACACGTATGGAAGAAATCTATTGAAAAGCATGGAGCATCTCTAGCTGTGGCATTGGATGTCTCCAAAGCATTTGACTGAGTCTTCTTGGGAAGCTCCCGTCATATACTTTGCAGCCTCAACTTTGTCGCTTACTATTGAGTTTTTCTCACATAGATCACTCCATGTGGTGGTTGACGGAGTATCCTCCCATGCAATGACTATCAACGCTGGTGCTCCACAGGGATATGTCTTAACACCAACGTTGTTTCTGCTCAATATAAATGATCTGCTTGAAGTGACCAGCTGTCCCGTTCACAGCTTTGCAGATTATGGTACAATTTATACAGCTTTCACATCTAGAGCCCTATACCTTCCAATGAAGCCAGGGGAGCGAGACAGAGCCAGGTTGACGCAATTAATGGAGATTTTGAAATGGAGATCTGATAATCTAGTAGAGTTTAATGCAACCAAAACTCAAACTTGCGTCTTCTCCAGGAAGATGGATCCCACAGTCCCTGATATGATCATGTCAGGTACAACTATTCGTATGAAGTCTTCCATAGTCATGTTCTGGCTCACCACCAACAGCACCCTCCCATAAGACGATCATGTGAGGTCCATTGCGAAAACCACTTCAAAAGACTTGGTTTTCTATTCCGTGCCAAGAACTACTTTACATCCCAGCAGCTCCTCATAATCTACAAAGCACAGATTCGAGCTGTCGAACATTATAGGTTTCTCTCTCGTGTAGCCGAAGTATAAAAAAAAGATGAAGATGAAATAGATTTAGAATTGGATGATGAAGAGAGCGATTTCGAAACACTTTCCTCAAATATGTTGGGAAACACCTCGCAAAAAGTGTAACTGAGTGGCAAGTTGGATTCTGGGTATTAACTAGACTAAATTCGTAGAGGAGTATTACTCAGTACATCATAGGAAATGTTTATAATGTGGACTTCGATACCAGAAACCCAATTGTACAGTTTTCACGAAGAATAAAATCAGCAATTATGCCTTCCAGCCCGGCCTTCAGATGGCCTGATGTGCAGGATATTTCAGAAGTTGTGCCTACAGATATAATTTGAATTCTCCCTCCTCCGACTAAAGGATGAAGAGGTGGTATCAAGTTCTGCGTTAGTTTTACACATTATAATAACAATTAGACCCTTTGTATAATGTTATTTGTACTATACAGTATCGGAAAGTATTTTTCTTGAGTATGGTGGTTTCATGAGAGCGTAAAGAATAGCTTGCTATATGTTGAGAGAGCATTACAATTTCAGGGCGGTCAGCTCTGGACGTAGGACTAGGACGTCGGTATCATACCAGCAGCAGTCGGGAGAATGTGCGAGTCGCTATGTCGCATTGCCACGTGGTCAGTTAAAGCGTCGGGTGGGGTAAAGAGGAGGGGCACACAGCAGAGCGTCTCTCTTGTTTATGTGGTACTATGATATCATTGCGTTCCTTGTTGCTCGCGTAGATTTCTGTCTATACCCCAGAAGAATTGTTTCCGATACTGCATGTTCATGTTAGCTTCCCAAGTTTGAAGCTTCAATTTTATTAAACACATTTGTTACTCTGTTGTTTTTGTAGCCGATCGATATTGGAGTAATTCAATATTTTCATAATCAATAATAAATAACCAAAATATTCAGAAAACCCTATGCTCGTTGCACTTGCCCCATGAATATGTTCAAATGTTCATGCATTCAACTCAGGAAATAACCTGTTATGGTGCACTTGTCCCGAATATTGGGAGAAAGCACCCACCCGTGATGTAATAATAATAATAAAAATCAAGTTCATACACTAGTGTTGAAGGGGTATTAGCAGCTGGGATGTGAAACACCATTGATGAAACTAAATCTATACGAAATATTACTTCTACTATCATTCTGAAGAATTTTTGTAACTTATCAATTTGAATTTGAAACTCGTAGGTGCATTTACCCCACTTCGCCCTACGTTATTTAACGGCTAACTCAATATTCGTATAATATCAAAATTTGAGAATCTGAAACACCGATCAATCTAGCTCCACAATCGGTGTATGCAAATGCATTTGCGCAAAATGTGATTCAATTAGGTCCTATCTCTGTCCTGCGGATAATGGAATGATTGTTATGATGCTTTGCACGTTTTGTGATCGCTTGTATATCGCCAACATTATTATTTCGCAAACTTCGTAATTCCATTTGGCCACAATAAAGTGCTTTGTTTTATTCATGAAACTACGAATTTCAGTCTCGTAATTGCGACATGTTTTTCAACATCTCATTCCCACTGATTGCAACGTATTTGAGATGTTTATCGTTTGTTAAGGCATCTAGAAGTTATTGAGCAATCTTTCTGGAAATAATAGGTATACACAAATTATTTGGAATTTCACTCGAACATATCAATGGAATTTTTCTAGCGATATTTTTACACTATTTCTCAGAAGACGAGTTTGAGATATTTGTTTGTCTTTTGATTGCTACTATGGCGAAACAAAATTAGGTAAAACTGCCGCAACAGCTGAGTACACAATCGACGTTCGGATTCTCAAAATCTGTGTTGAAGAAATAGAATATCTAACACCATCTAGGAATAGATGTCCCACTGAGAAATCGAACAATGTACTATATTGTCTGATAAATTTCTCGAACTTTACAAAAGTTACGAGGAATGTGAGACTATTTGAGTGCTCAAGATGGCGACACCAAGTCAAACCAATGTAATGTAATTGACTGGACTACGCTCATTAATAAAGTGCGGATTTTATGCAAAAAAAACGATATTTTTTATTTCGCTCTTCTTCGAGTATATCATTCCCCGTTCAAATTCATTCAGGTCCCCCAAATTTGAAACAAATCAGCTAATATTTAGAGGTGCATCAAGCCCAGAAAAGTGTTTTTTGAAGTTTTTCCTCAATTTTTGAGAGGTTTCACAACACTGTTCTACAATAACGGGATGTTTGACACTTGGGAGACATTATTACATTCAAACACAAAGTATTTAATGCATTTCAGTCGCCACATCCACTTTCCCACAGATATATTGACGAAAAGAACCATTTTTTAAGGTCTAAAAACTGTAATTTCAACTTTCAACTTGAATAACTTCATATTTTTAGGTTCGTGATGCGTCATATGCTCTTTTAACGTAGTCTAGTATCACTTAGCGTTAATTGAATTGATAATTTCATCAGTTATGATAATCTACACTCGAGTGGAAAAACGCACCACTTGAAAATGCACCAAAAATGGCAAAAATTCAGAGTGCCTTAACTCGGTTGCATTTAGTCGAAAATAGATGAATCTTTGAGTTCTAAAAAGGTGAAGTTTCCCTTTAATGTGATGCTACTTAATGTGATACCAAATCCATTCCACCACCTCCCACCCCCTCCCACCAGCTAAGAAAAATATGTTCCTGGTGTCAAAAAATGTTCCACTTTGACAGCTCGTAGGCCGAGCCGAAAAAATCATGGACTCAATCAGACAACAGGTCAATAAATTTCAATCATTTTTCTTTAAGTTCCCTAAAAATTCAAGTTTCTACGATGATTTGGCGGGAAGTTATGAATTTATAAAAAAAAGTACCATTTTGCGTTTTTTTGGCCACAACTTCGCCAATTTTGTAACTCAATCATTGAATCTTTATAAAATTAGTCGACGAGTCATAAAGTTAATAGAATGTGTTGAGTACAGAGTATATGTATTTTACTGTAAGCAATTTGATGTAATATAAAATTGTGTTATAAAAAATGTCGTTTTCTTTATATTTAATACGTTATGTTCTTCAGAAAAATTAGTATTCACTTTCTTGTATTCGATAATTTTTCTAAGGTAAAACGATTTTGCATAATTCAACAAGAAAAATTGGGCGGGGTGCATTTATTCCCACATTTTTTTTTATGTTCGCATTTGTTCAAAAAGGCTAGCATAAAGATGAGCATATATTATCATTTTTTCCTGCATATATTCCGCGTTTAAAAAAAACGTTGATTGAAAGAGTTGACTTTCAATCAACGTTAAAACCCAAATATCGTCGGTACCTAAAATGTTTAGTTGTTTTAGCGGTACTACATCTGTATTAGTTTCTGGATGAGTCGAGGATAAGGATAAAGCTTTTAAAACGATATTGGTCTCTGTAGATTTCAATTCTAGGAAGCTCGCTAATACACCAACGTCGCGATTTTTTTTCAACCGGCAATGCAGACAACCATTAACTTGAGAGCGTGCCTCACCTAAATGCACCGGCATTACCGTCTTCTTTCTACCAGCATACTTACGAGGTACACGTTATGAATACATTAGCACGGCGTGTTATTTTCATCGCACATTCTTTTATTTCCTTTTCGCGTAAAGTACACGTTGTGGCAACATGAGAAAGTTTTGAGGGGCTTCGTTGCACGTGTCATCTCATTTCAATATTAAACTTTTCCCTGGTTACGTTTTTCAACATATCTCGAGACATATCCATAGGAAACCTTTATTGGCAAACTTTTTTTTCCCCCGACAATAAAATCTTTCAGCAGCTATTTCGAACATCAAACTTCTAAGAAGCGTATATTAAATAAAACGATTCCGCTAAACGATCAAATCAACTGTCTAACATTGCCTCAAGCGTGAAGCAATATCTCAAAGATATATTTAATCGAGTATTTAATAGACTATTTCATTTTGTGAAAAACTTGACGCAAAATGCATGCAAAAAAAAACTACAATCAACAATTTTTCATCTAATGTCAGACTTTGATGAGACACTAAACAATAGATGAAGTGCCTGGAATATTTGTTGATTTATCTGAAGCAGTTGACAATGTAAATCATGAAATTCGTGTTCATAAATTGGATATAATAAGTTTCAGACATACAAGCCTTAAACATGCTTAAATCATACTTAGAAAATAGGTCACTATGCCCTGCAGTTACAAATTTATTGGTACAAGATATAGTGTCTAATTAGGAACAAGTAACCTCAAGGATTATTAGTAGGATCCCTGCTCCTTATCATATATATTTATCATCTACCACTCTACCAAATATTCGAGAAAATGAAATTTTTTTTTGCTGACTGCGCATCAATAGCAATAAGAACATGAAATGGCACTATAAATACGAAACAATCAACCCTATCCACTAAAAATACTGTTAAAGTACTAAGGACCTTTCAGCTACCAAGTAGCCTGTGTTTACTTTGATGATGGCTACATGGTAGCTGGAAGTTCCTTAGTGCTTTAACAGTATTTTAGTGGATAAGGGTAATTGTTTCTTGTTTGTAGTTTTAAGGTGTATCCATAAAACTACAAACAAGAAACAATCACCTTTATCCACTAAAATATTGTTAAAGTACTGAGGAAGCTCAACAGTATTTTAGTGGATAAGGGTGATTGTTTCTTGTTTATAGTTTTATTATGTATCCATAAAACTACAAACAAGAGGCAATCATCTTTATGCACTAAAATCCTGTTTAAGTACTAAGGAAGTTTAACAGTATTTTAGTGGATAAGGGTGATTGTTTCTTGTTTGTAGTTTTATGATGTATCCATAAAACTACAAACAAGAAACAATCACCTTTATCCCCTAAAATACTGTTTAAGTACTAAGGAAGTTTAACAGTATTTTAGTGAATAAGGGTGATGTATCTATGAAACTACAAACAAGAAACAATCACCTTTATCCACTAAAATACTGTTTAAGTACTAAGGAAGTTTAACAGTATTTTAGTGAATAAGGGTGATGTATCTATGAAACTACAAACAAGAAACAATCACCTTTATCCCCTAAAATACTGTTTAAGTACTAAGGAAGTTTAACAGTATTTTAGTGAATAAGGGTGATGTATCTATGAAACTACAAACAAGAAACAATCACCTTTATCCACTAAAATACTGTTTAAGTACTAAGGAAGTTTAACAGTATTTTAGTGAATAAGGGTGATGTATCTATGAAACTACAAACAAGAAACAATCACCTTTATCCCCTAAAATACTGTTTAAGTACTAAGGAAGTTTAACAGTATTTTAGTGAATAAGGGTGATGTATCTATGAAACTACAAACAAGAAACAATCACCTTTATCCACTAAAATACTGTTTAAGTACTAAGGAAGTTTAACAGTATTTTAGTGAATAAGGGTGATGTATCTATGAAACTGCAAACAAGAAACAATCACCTTTATCCCCTAAAATACTGTTTAAGTACTAAGGAAGTTTAACAGTATTTTAGTGAATAAGGGTGATGTATCTATGAAACTACAAACAAGAAACAATCACCTTTATCCACTAAAATACTGTTTAAGTACTAAGGAAGTTTAACAGTATTTTAGTGAATAAGGGTGATGTATCTATGAAACTACAAACAAGAAACAATCACCTTTATCCACTAAAATACTGTTAAAGTGCTGAGCAACTATCAGCTACCAAATAGCCTGTGTTTACTCTGATGATGGCTATATAAACGGATTTTAATGCCAATTTTCAAAACAAATTATGTAATTTATTAATTATTTTTGAATTATTTGAAAGTAATGGCTCTATTTTGGTTAACTACATTTTTCGTGTTTGGTTAAAAATTAACTTGTTGATCAAAGAATTGTCGTAACCGTTGTCCGTCTCAAGTTCGTTATATTAATTTTTTTGGCTCATATTATGGACGTTCAACAGTCTATGAAGAATACCATATATATTTAAATAAAGGTCACACACTTTTCATGAAAGTTTATCGCTTTTAAAACAAAGTACTGACAAATATCAAAGTGATTTATAATATTAATTCCAACTATTTAAGCAGACACATTTAGTTTCCCAATTTACTTTACTCTAATGATGGTTACTTGGTAGCTGAAAGGTTTGTTTTAACAGTATTCTTAGTTGATAGGGTTTATTATTTCTGAACTCTTTTATACACTTGTCATAACTACACTTACTTTTCTCTCTAACTCTTTGACTTGAAATGCCATTTATAGCAAAACGATGCCGATTTGATCTGAATTTATATCTCATGAAATGTGAAGCGAGCGCATTGCACATGGACATCACTAGGTCCAACCTTCTAAATACTTGATATCGTTTTACTTGTCTATCTTATTAAGCAACTCACAATACTCTCTTATATGTAACATCTAATAGAGATATCTGTCTATAGCAAAAAAATATTTTCACTGCGTATTAATCCATTGCTAGGATTTTATTTCTACGAGTTGTTGCAGAAAGAGATCAAAATGCTCGGTTGTGGAAAAACATAGCTTGACGTTCCCCCAAATCAACTATTTATATATTTAGAAAGTTACTCAAGAGATTTCCTAGAGTTCAGTCTAGAAATAACGCAGTTTATCTATATCAAGTGAATTGTATCAAATAGCACAAATATTCAAAGATCGTCAGGTCAAGTCAGGTATGATATCTTACGCCATTAGCCATTAAGTGGGCGTCGCCAGCAAAAGAAGCATTCACCTCATCGCTGAACCTTAACTCAGACGGTCTTCCAGGTAATTTTTTTATCTAACACGAACTCAGATGGTCATAAGCGATAGATGTACGCATGAACTCAGATAGTCTTTATACTAACTGTATATAAAACTTTACCATATACAGAGTGTTTAACAAAATTGTCAAATATTGATTTACGATTATAAAAAGTCGAACTTTATGATTTCAAATCAATTTATTGATTTTGTAACTTATACATTTCACTGATAAATATTGAATTCAATGAAGGCCTGTTCAGACACACGACGAGTCTTGACAGAATTGGTAACATTCTAGAGGGGTGTTTTCCAAGGAGACTTTTTGAGTCCCATCTCGATCAACATCTCACTGCTGCCACTCTCCATTACGTTAAGATGGACTCGTGGATATCACTCTGGACCACCGAACGACCGGAGGCATCAGATCACCCAATTATTTTACATGGATAATCAGAAACTGTATGCCTCCAGCGGGAAAAACCTCCATCAAGCTCTCACCGTGGTTCAAGTGCGCAGCGTTTCGTTTGAGGAGAGGACAATTTCCGGAAGTGCACGAAAATATGCAACTTGCCGACGGAAGCATCTTTAAACATCTTGATGCTGGAGATACCTATCGATACCTGGGAATTGAACAGCGTCCTAATTATGACACTTCCTATGCTCTCCGCGGCAAGTAAGAAGCCTTGTCCGAAAGGTTTATTCTTCCGAACTTTCGAGTGAGAACAAGGCGTCTGCAACAAATATGCTTGCCGTTCCAGTTCTACTTCACTCTTTTGGAGTGGTGAAATGGACGGTCGATGAGCTGCATAGACTCGACAAACACACCCGGAAAATGATGCATATCCATCACAGATTGCATCCTAGGTCGACCGTTTCCCGCATTTATCTCCCACGTCACCGGAGAGATAGGGAACTCCTTATTCTGGAGTGTCTGCATTGAAGTGTGGTTATGAGTAAGAGTATAGCTTGTAAAGTTCTTAGGAGGTCGTACCCCCTCCTGTGCCTTGTCAAAAGTCTCGAATTCCGGAGTGGGGGCATTTATCGTTAAGGCAGCAAAAAAGCTGCGGAAGAACTTGGTCTTGAAATTCACATCAGTCGAGAAGGGCAACCTCGAGTTTCAGCCTTCTCGCCTGAAAGCCCAGATAAATGCCGCGAAGCAAGATCTTCTGCTCGGGCGGCATTTTGACAAGACCGAGAGATTTACGGTAGCTTGCCGGTAGAGAAGGAAGTCTTGAAAGAGGAGGAAAATGGACGAAGTATCTCCTGTTCGAGCTCCTCACGCTATACCCAGGCCACAAAGTCATATAAGTGGTTCTGATCATCGGTTAGAACTTGAAGATCATTTCGGCCTGTAGGAACTCGGCGCAGATCTTGATAGACCAGATGCTGAAGGCAGTCACTCTGGGTTCAATTAGAATACTTAGGGCACACGATTTAGAAACCTGAAGCTACTTACCGACCGGTGGGAGGAGTAGCTTCGGTTAACTGACTTTTTTTTGGCGCGATTGCTGCGATGTCGTCGGAGCGTGCAGCAGCCCCGACCAGGTTTTAATGTAAGAAAAAATATATACATATATAACCATTTTCCGATTTCTGTATTGTTTTTATATTTCATGGACAGACCGAAATTTGGTATTTTACGCCATCATGCTTGCGCCAAATGAAATATGCATCCTATGATTTCCGATGGTGGAAAAGTTTCTTCAATTGAGTTGACTGGTTCGCAAAATATGATGTAAAAGGCAGTGGTAAGTTTTTTGTGCCTTATTTGGCAAAAGACAAAATAATAAAGGTATATAAACGTCATTTTTGTAAATATGTACTGTGTACATCTGGACAAAAAATTTTTGACAATAATTGAATATTCCATCCACGAGACCACGAGAATGACGTCGCCATTGCATAAGTTAATAAATTGTTAATTATTAATTCGTCCGTCACCGTCTTAATCTCAAATTCGGTGAGTAAAATTTGCATATCTTCTTGTGTTTGAGGTCGTTTTGGAAGTAATTGATGATGTTGACGGCCAATAGAGTTCCTTATTATTGAGTAGTTTCTACTTCTTTATGAATAATTTTTGAAGTTTTAATGTTCGAATTCTTCTGTTGCTTTCCGTTTGCAAATATTGTTTATGTCATCGCAGACATTTCCGTACACTATATATATATAAAAAATATTTCGGTTTTTTTTAATATATTTTACATTTACATTCAACCAACAGTTACTTCACAGTCTTAGTACATGTCCTCATGCAGTGGATCAACGTTCCCATTAAAAGTTTCAATATGCCTGTCTGGAATTGGAATAATAAATTCACGCTGCTGGAAACGTCCCGTTTAATTTCGTGAGAAGGATCTGTATATTGAACCCAATTCAGTTGTGTGTGAAGTTTAGTCATGTGTGTAGGTGTGGCGTACGTGAAAAATTTTAAGAATGGTGCATCATTGCTTATTCTAAATCCAAATCAGGCACAACGCCAAATTCTAGTAGGAATAAAAAGTACGCAGCGAAGTCTAGAGAACGTGCTTCCATAGAATGCGAACCAGATGAGTGAATTTTTCAGATTTGAATCGACCCTGGCAATAATCAGTATTCCGAGAACATCCAAACGGAATTAAACACTGGCATTTAGGAATCGATGATAGCAAATAAGAACTCAATATTATCTACATCGGTATTGACGGAATTCTAACCGAGGGGTAAAACACCTTCGAAAATTTAAATGCCAGAATAACTGGAATCCCGTGGAATCCTATGAAATCCCAAGGGATTTCGTGGAATTATTTGGTATAGATAATGGATATTTAAGAAAATTATTTTAAATTAAAATAAGCGCACAACATTTAGTTCAAAAATCACATGTAGTCCAGTCAACAAAACGATAGAATGAAAAAAATATCTTATTTGAGTTCTACAAAAAAATGACGTCCATAGAAAGGTAAAAAAAATTAAATCCGCAAATGTTCAGAAAGCACCAATTTTATCAATGGTTCCGTAACTCGTGGAATTTGAGTAAAAATGAGAAAAAATAATGTACTTACCTTCTCAAGATAAATAATAATAGTTTATTTTCTTGCGAATTTTTCTGAAAAATTAATATTTTCCGAGATGTGGCCTCTCGGAAATTATTAAAGTAGGGGAGGGTAAAAGGTAGAGAAAATCTTTTAGGAAAAAAATGAAAAACAAGACCTTTCTTTGAAAATATTCGATTGCCAAAATTTAAAAAAATCTACTAAGTAATTTTTCTTCCTTAATTTTTTTTTTAACATGCTTATTTTCCGAGTTAAAGAGAGTTTTTCGCGATGACAAAAGCACTAAATTTTTATTAAGTACATTATAAAATATTTAAAAATCCGTAAAATAGATTGAATCTAGAAGTATTATTGTAAGAAAATATCAAAACCATCTTTAAATCTTAAAACAAATGTTTGAACTGAAATGAATTTCGATGAAACCTTGTGGCAATGGGTTAGCCTCGATAAATAATAAATGCGGAAATAATCGGGAGTGGTAGAAAATACCCCTTTATGTAGAATTTGGGTAAAAATGAATTATATATTGCCTTTTTTGGCTCAAAATAAGAAGTTTATAATATGGCGAATTTTTCTATGAAACGTATGTTTTTCGAGATATAACCAGTCGAATTTTCCTAAAAGTGGGGGTGGGGGGCAACGTAAAAGGTTGAAAAATAGTCAGGTTCAATGTATGATTTTCTCAAGTGCGTTTTGTCCGACTTTTACAGGAAAAACATGAAAACCATTCATTTCTTCAACGTTGTAGCGCTTTAAAAAATTCAATCGAAACAGTTGAAAAAATTCAAGCCTTATAACCTTTTTTGTTTTTTTGATAAGAAACGTCTAATCTCAACCGTCTGTATCACTTCTCACACTTTTATTATTAAAAATAGAAAAACACATTTAAGGTATGATGATTAAAATATTTAGTATTTTTGTCATCGCGAAAAACTGCCTGTAACTCAGAAAAACATGCTAGTAAAGGAAAATTGGACAAAGTAACTGTACCTAGTGACCTAGTGAGATCAGAAGAAGCAGATTTCATTACATCTTTCAGAATTTTATTGACAAAATTTTGTTATTTGAGTCCAGTCTTGCAGTCTTCCGACCATCAGTAAGAAAACAAAACATTTCCACTGTGGCTTTTGTTTGTATTATAAAATAAAGTAAAACAAATAATATGAAACTGATAGCGATTCTTGGAATGCATTATCAGCTTCAATTATAAATACTCTCTAATTCACGTGATCTTAACTGAAGCCTTGTTTTTGTTTGGTTTGTTCTTTTCAATTGAACACATATTATTATGAAATGTGATGTAAGGAACTAAGGATAAAATATATAGGTTTTATTTGAGTGTAACTTGAGTGAAGTGTTGGCTATAAATATTGCTCCGAAGAAACTGAACAATCAACTTTTGCAATTTGAATCCAGTTTAATACATGTTTAGTGTTTACGTGTTACATCAAAATGTAATAGATGAAATTCAAGGGCGTCTCCGGTAGAAAATGATATACAGGATATCCGAAATTGGTGATGATAGTACTTGGAAGTTTTAGTAGCTTAATGGAGTTTGTAGATCGTTTTTCCGAAATATCTCAAAAACCAAATCAGTTAGAAGCGATCTGCAAGCGCCATTGAACTACTAACTAAATTGTCTAAAAGTTTTTCTATTAAGGTTTCCAAGATCCCATTACTGTCATCACCAATTTCGGACAGACTGTACATAGTCTCATGGTGTAGCAGAAAGCATGTTTGACAATAATTGTAGGAGTTAGAATGAGAACTCGGTAATGCCATTGATTAGCGTATTAATACTTTAATCAATGGTTATGCGATGACCTTTACATCCCAATAACCATACATTATGGTGTCATGGTTCGTCAAATACCTGGAAATTGATATTGGTGTTCTTGCAATACCATACGATGGCAGGGCTGTACAAAATCTGGAGAAGTTTGCTCCGAAATTTTGTCCAAGGCATTATTGTATAAGATCGATGGGCGTCCAGGAGCATTTATAATGGCGATGGATAGATTTCACAGACAAGTTGATTACAAACCAAGTTAAAGTATTTGTGAAAGCAGTTCTTCAGGAAGAATTTTGCAAAGAGAACTTGGATTTACCCAGATTATTTTCTCGACAATAGGAACTTGATTCTAGATGAAGACCATCAATTGAAACGTTTAGTAAACAGGAAAAAGTGTTCAAAATAGCCTGAATGAATATTCCATTATTTTGTGAAAACAATAAATTGAAATTTTCTTTTCATCTCACACTAATATCTTCACAATGATTTATTAACTATAACGAAGATACAATTTTATTCACTATTACTATTACTTCTGTTCTGCGGTTCTAGTTGCAGCCTATCAAATAGACGGGATTGAACTGCACTCCATCTCTTTAGGGAGCCATTGAAGCTAAGCCTGTAGACCGCCATCATTCCGAGATTCCTCATCGTCATTGTTAGGGGTGATGGTACGCCCTTAATGCTGCAGTCGGTGTACTCTTCCTCGTGAATGTAATGCCTCTGAGGAAGGGTCCATGTATTCAGTTCAGATATTTGTTGGCTATAGCCAGTTTGGTTTTTTCCACCATACGAGAACTGCATGACTGAGCCTTGGGATAATAATAGCTGAGTAGATTCACATCAGCTACGTAGGTCCCAAACCCCACTTCATGCCAATTGCTCTATCACACTGTCAAAAGGTTATCATAGTATTTTGGCACCTAGTCTCCAGTTCCTTCTGCCAGAGTAGTTTTTTCCCCATGGTGACTCCCAGATACTTTACCGTCTCGGAAAAGACAACCTACTTGCCTCCAATTACCATATTTTTCAGAGGCTCGATTTAGTACCTTCTGGAGAAAATGATAATGGTTTTCTCTGGTTGAACGGAGAGGACAGTACTTTCTTTTCGAAGAATGTACTACTGTTCTTGAAAGGTTTATAAAGTACACCTTATGTACTTCTTGTTTAAGGTACAAAAAAATTGTAATATATATCAACTGCTTTCTACTTTTTTAGTCGCCGAAACGAAGCACTGAAGTTCGACAAATTTGAACTGTAAGACGGATTTGAATCCGGTCAATTTAAAATGCAATTATAAAGTGCATATTATTTATGCAAATTGCATATTTTTAATTTCTTATAAATCAATTTAGATCACAAAGTTTCCTGAAGCTCTAACGAATCGAATGCAAAAAACCATATTCAAATCCGTCTTACTGTTCAAATTTTTCGAACTTTGGCCGTTTTTGTGCTTCGTTTGCGTTTGCAAAATTTTTGAGAATCTTCCTGCATTTTTTATGTAAGGCCTAAAACATATTGCACTTTTTGGCCGGCCAAAAATATGCTCGAATTTAATTATTTTCGCATCTTACTTGACTCATTTTAAGCTACATCAGATTCCTCATACTTTGGAGCTTTTGTTCTATTAAAAATGTGCATACGCATAACAATAAAAACGAAAGTCTTTATATCCCGGTTTTAATTCATAAAATGTCTTTTCAAACCGGCGATAACCCGTTCGTAGTTTGATAAGTTTTGCCAGGAAATAATTCCTTTCGTAGATAAATTCCTGATATTGGCGCCGCTGGCTTATCATTTGAGGCAATATCAAACAAGTTTTATCAATGAACTTGCAAGTTAGGTGGATATGTTATGTGTAACAATTTATTATTGTTAAAACTTACAAATGTAAATAAAAAGACAAGGTTTTCGGACGTGATAAGAAGACAACGATAAACTCGCTTTTAATGCTTGTAAACAGCGAGGAAAATTATGGCGCAATCCGTGCTCTCTTTTATTTATACGAAATGTTTTGGCTGAACGTAACCTCGAATATAAGAGCGCTAACGGAATTAGGCAATACAATTTGAATGAAACAATAGCAACATATCGCATAGGTTATGAGTGTGATTAAAAAGTTAATTTTTAACGTGAACATTCCAGTAGAAACAAACCATGATTACATGTTGATTATACTTTAATCAAATTTAATGCTGTGTGAGCGTAGATTTGATCTAATTAATATTAGATCATTCACTGGACCATTCATTACGAGTTGTTTATTTTTCTTGTCATAAGTACAGGGACTATCTAATCTGCTACTTATAAGTGTTGTCTATTAATCGTCGATGAAAAAACAACAACGCATAAAATACCTAAAATATGAGGAATGGAAGAAATTATGTTAAACGCCAACTTTACTATTAGTCGAGTCATATTAGCAAAAAAGCTGGGAAATTTTGCGGGTAACTCCGATCGCAAAATTTTCCTGAACGGATTTACAACATTCCCGAAAGAAAAATAATATGTGCTTTTCCATTTTTCAATTGTTATAGAGGAATATAGAGGAAAATGGCCAATTTTCATGGTCAAAAAATTAGGAAATTTCTAAAAATTTCGAAATCATGCCAACAATGGCTGGAAATGCCCACTCGTAATATTGTCCAAACGCAAATTTAAATGTAAGAAAAAAAATTAAGAAAACAAATTTTTTTCAAAATATCTGTGTTGATATGGAACAATAGAAAAGAATATAAATACTTACAATTCGAAATTAGTGGATTCAGAAAAAAATTAATTTGTGGATGAATAATTAATTATTAATTAATCATTCCAAAAAATAATAAGTTTAAAAAAATGTCGTTTACACAATAAACACAATAAAATTCAACAATAATAGATAATCTAGATAATCACTTGGCCCATCCCTTTCTAAAATTTCTATATATATTATAGTCCCATCATATTCAGAATTGAAGCGCGGTAATTTGAATGTTATTTCATAGATCGAATATAAATCTTCCAACAACCTAAAAGATTTTCTACCAGTCACCTCGAAAACCACCGAGTACAGTTTTCTAGCCATTTTCATGAAAATTGGCCATTTTCCTCTATAACAATTGAAAAATGGAAAAGCACATATTAAATTTTTTTTTCGGGAATGTTGTAAATCCGTTCAGGAAAATTTTGCAAAAAACCCGGAGTCGATCGGAGTTGCCCGCAAATTTTCCCAGCTTTTATACTTTTTTCGTCTAATTTGACCCGACTACGGTAGCAATGTTTCGATTGATTCTTATGTATTTTTTGCCGTAGGATACGATTATCGTTACCCGTACTTTGTACAAGTTGTGCTTCATTTTTTAAATTTAACAATTTTCCTTTATATCTCCTTTCCTGTGCATTTTTAGCATTATGCACCTATAGTTTTTAGTTCCTTACTTAATTATCTACAAAATGAGATCTGGTGCGAAATCCCAAGTGCCATTGTTAACCTGCAAACTGCGTTGAAATTTGAAAAAGCGTGTTTTTTCAACATTCAACAATATCTCAACAATTAAAATACCTAGGAGCTTGAACTTCTCAGAAAATGTTGCTATTACTAATATAAGCAAGTGTACCAAATTTCAAAACGATCGCTTCTTAACTTTTAGAATTATTCACGATCAAATTTTTTTTCGAAGTTTAGTTGCATAAAGCGCCAAAGTTGCTGTGATCGTCTGATTTTGATCCAACTGGTCTCAAAAATTTAAAAAAATATTCAAATTTAATATCCCGTTGGAATTTAAAAAAAAGTTAATTAGAACCGACTTTATAACGATTTGTTTAACACTAGTAGTTCTATACACACGTATAAAACTATATAATTTCATTCATTGCTTTTGTGGTTGCGATACAACATCAGCATTTTTTTCGCAGGGAAAAGTAAAGTGCCAAGTTCGATTGATGATGCCCTAATTTTTTATGGTGATCAAGCGGATAAAACAACGCTTGAAAATGCTTGTAAAAAAATTATCTCCGTTCCTGTGCATAATAGGGCAACTTTTTTTCTTGTTGATATTTTTTTAGATCTAAAAAAAATTATGCTATTGTAAAATTGTTATATACATATAGCGTTTATATAGATACACCCTTTTTTAGAGAAATGGAATCATACTCTGGTCCAAAAGTAAAGAAAAGTTAAAAAAATTCAATAAAACGATGAATTTATGAAATAAAAATACGTTGCAACTAAAATTATTACCCCGGGGATAGTTCAAGGGGACCTCAGGGAATTTTTTGGACATCATATTCGTGATCAGCGACCCCAAAAATCCCCAAGAAACCAATTCGAGTTCGTTTTTTTATTCACCTCAAAAAGTGCACTCAGAAAAATGCATTTTTTGGCTGTAGAAATGCAATACATTTTTTCCGCAAAAAACAAGCGTGGTACAAAATTTCTAGATTACTTTCCGAATCGAATGCAGAAAACTGCATCTCAATCCGTCCAACTGCGCCAGTAGGAAAAGAATTACATAAAAAAGGCATTGTTTATTAATAATGGTTAATAAAAAATGTATACAACTTTTTTGTGAACAATTCAGTAAGTTCTAATAAATATCACTAAATCAACAAATAAGTAAAAAAAATTACCTTTACTATCAAAACACATTTTTCCTACATGTTGACTGAACTATTAATTAATATAAAGATATCTTGCAACCGATAAATAGCATTAAAAATTAATAGTAAGTAATTATAGGAGATAATCGTCAAATTATAATTTTTCATGCAATCAGTAAATGAAACATAATATATTTATCAATCAGTCGTGATGATGCTAATGCTTTCATAAATATTGAACGAGCTTTAGAGTGAGATGATATCAAATTTAATCTGTAGAAAAACAGCAGCCTCACGACGACGCGCCAGAAACCTATAAAACGATTAAGAGCGATACAATGAAAACCGATTTATATTGAAGTTTCAGCAGTTTTTACAATTGCGGAGTATTTCACGTAAAAATACAAGAGATGGGAATTACGTTTCCTCTTTCGATAACGATAACACATCCTGTTATCTATTGAACTGTCACATTTAGAAGACTTGTTTGATGTGCACTTGACCCACAGTACTATTATTGCATGTCGAACACCGATCGTTCTCATGTTAATGTCAAATGGATGACGATTAAATCAGCTTTATATTGAAGGGGATACAGGAATTTCGTTCGGAGATTCCAATAATAGCATTTTATCGATTCGAATACATACAATAATTATATCATAATATATAAATAGGTGACTTACATCACTTGGATTCTAGTAATCAGTGGTACAACTAATCATTTTTAAATAATTTATTTTTATTATTCCATTTGGGGTGGTTTTCTTAAGACTACAGACAGTTCGATCTAAAAGGGCTTCTGTTAGCCTCATTTAGGAGTACTTGAACCAAATTTGGTCAAAATCGCTGCAGAAGTCAGAGAATTTACGATAAAAAATGCCTAATATAACTATAAATAATATATTAATAATTTTATTATGATATGAGATAAAGTAATAATATAAGGAGAAGAAAATATTGTTCATCTTAATCTCATTACCTTCAATATTGTAAATCCTTTTTATTTACATAATATATTCAAAGATAATAGATTAAAATCCCCTAATATTGAATAAACGAAATCTATAACAACAGTTAAACCAATAGAAATATGAAAATAAAATAAATAAATTTATTATTTACCCTATAGAACTTCTGCAATTAAATTTATTGGATAAAATCCTCAAAAAAGGTAGCCCACATAAAGATAAATTTCTAATATTTGAATGAGTAAAAGGTACATAAGGTATAAAATCTATAACAACAGTTAAACCAATAGAAATATGAAAATAAAATAAATAAATTTATTATTAACCCTATAGAACTTCTGCAATTAAATTTATTGATTAAAATCCTCAAAAAAGGTAGCCCACATAAAGATAAATTTCTAATATTTAAATGAGTAAAAGTTACATAAGGTATAAAATTTAATATACCGCCCATATAAAGAATATCTAGACAATTACTTAAATTATGAATAATACTACCTGCGCATATGAATAATAGAAAGCTTTAAATAAAGCATGAGTCAATAAATGAAAAAATCTAATATAATTTCATCCTAAAATAACAATTATTAATCATGATTGTCTTACTGTTGATTGTGCAATTATTTTATTTATCGTTATAAATATTGCCCAAGGAGAACAATTAGTAAAAATGTTATCAAATTTATATTAAATATAAATTGAAACAAATTAAAAAATAAGCCCATACTGTTAATGATGAAGAAGGATTAATTGAAGAAGAAATGGGCCGAGCAGATATAGCTGCTGAAAGCCAACAAGAAAAAAGAGTTCGAGCTCTCTTCGTCATTGCTTCTAAAACAACTATTGATTTGAATTTATATAACCATCACTATATTAAATTACTAAATATAGAAGAAATTAATAAAACCAAACTTGGAAATAATAATGATATTCAATCAACTAATATTAATATAGAAATATTAGTTCTATTAAATACTGGGTTCCCCATAATAGACTACCCATTTTAATATTTGAATTAAAATATTTTTAGTTAACAAAACAAACTTTTCATTTTACTAAATTACAGTTGACTCTTTGGGATTTATGATAACTTATAAATATTTGGCTAATTTAATTCTAACTTTTAAAAATCACGTCTTCTAAATGACCTCCACCAACTTCAACACATTTTTCAATATTAGATAAAAAGTGGTTCATTAGAAGACTGTGAATTGCTCCTTGATGTAAATCCAAAAATTCTTGACAAAATGCTAACCTTGCTTCTTTATCTTGATTGCTAAGGTGCTGTGCCATTTGGTATTTATAGGGATGAAATTTTAAATCCCTTTGAAGAATTCGATCTAAGCTTCCCTTCGATATTCCTAGGATAAGGGTTTGTCGATTAGCAGACCTTTTAGGACTTCTCGTAAACGCAATTCTAACTCGTTCAATATTTTCTGGTGTACGAACTGTTCTTCGACGTCCAGGCTTCTTCAAATTTTGTACAGAACCATTTTCACGCTAATGACGAACCCATAACTTAACAGTTTTACGGTTTGGCGCGTGACCCCTATTGTTGTTATTAAACTGACGCCGGAATGCACGCCTAACTTATTCCATCGAATTGCTTATGTAAGTTTCTACACAAAACACACGTTGTTGGACTGAGTAATCCATGAAAGTTCAAACAGATGTTGAAATAATGTTTCAAAGCAAAAAAATTAAATAATTTTTGATGAAAACTAACAAACTTCTCGTAGAAAATTGGCGTTCCACGAAATTATTAATTTAAAATTTATTTGTGACAGGCGCCTACTTGATTAATAATTTACTTAAACCCCACAGAAGATAATCCCACAGAGAACAACCTATTTAGTTATCTCGTAGGGAAGTTATTAATAATATAAAATGGGTAGTCTATTATGGGGAACCCAGTATAATAAAATGATACTCTAAAAAATAAATTATGTCATTCAATATAAAATTCAAAGATGTTATAATAAAATTATAAATCTAAAAAAAAACTAATAATTTGAGATAAAATCTATAACTTTGATATTTACAAATAAATATTTTCATTAAGCCATTAGGAATCGTTTCTGAAGAAAATTATATGCTTTTCGTCTTATTTTTCGATGTATTATCAACTGCTGATGTTTGGCAGGTTATAACTTGGATGGATACCTTGTACATAAAAGGCAAATACCACTGACTCACTCATCACGAAATCTCCGAAATTATGAAGGACCGACTTGAAACATGGCAGATTTGTTTCTTATACGACATAGGCACGGATTTTTCGAAACTCAATCCCAATGGGGTTAAAGGGATGCGATATATTTTGACGATTTTAGAGCTAATATAAGACATGACAGATAGATTCATAGATCATAATCATTCTCTATGATCGACAATACATAACACCTCAATAAGACAGGCAAAGTATACCTTGACAGTCACACAATGTCCATGCAGACCACCCTATAGAATATAATTTGACGTCCTTCCACGCCTTTAGTTGTTTCAACTCATTTAAAATATGCCGTTAAGTCTTAAAACTTTTTCTACGGATATTAGCGGTTTCTGCGACCATAGCCCACGGACAACAGCTAGTCGATGTTTTACACATAACGCTGCAGACTTTACAACAAAAAGTACGGAAATTCAATTTATTTAAGAGCTGCATTGATCGTAGAGATCTCGTGGAATTATTAAATATATCTATTTACAAAGAGAATTCGATTCTTGGGGGAATTTAATCAAGTTTTGGATGAAAATATTTTTGAGCCCATATTTCTGGATGAAACTTGGAACAATTATCCGCCACTGGAAAAGCGTAGCCTTAAGATCACAACATTTTTTTATTATTAAATCTAATGCGGATGCCTCCGAATTTTATTTAATCAATCCCGCTAGGTTTTCTGGATTTCCTGGGGTATTTTCCATTTTTGAAGATCAGATATGCATAATGAGTGAATATTTATCTATTTTAGACTAATTTGAGTAATAGTATTTCAAATATCCCGCGCAAAGAGCAACAAAGGGGCTGAGCGATCAGGACCAGGAAGTTTAAGTGACTCCGACAGCCGCAGTCGAGGCAGCGCAATGTTAACTTTTCCAATTATTATATTTACTGCTTTCTGCTAAGTTCATATGCATTCATTATGAAAATGCATTTGTTAAAGGGAAATGATTTGCACCTTCCGACCAAAATATTTAGTTTTCATAAAAGTGACATGGAATAGGTACCTCTGAAAAAATAATACCTACTTAACATAGCTTTGTTTTCCGCTTAGCTTAGGTATGTACGTAGATCTCGAACTAATATTATTCATTCATGATTTGAACTTACCGTTTGACTGCGAATGGACATAAAAACAAATGCACACTAAACACAGTTTGGTGATTTTCAAGTATTAAACAAGAAAGAAAATAGTACTGGAAACACGGCATGAACAGCGACACTAATGCTTCATTATTCGCGTTGGAATCTTAGGTAATGTGACTGTAATGTTAAGTAATGTAATATGGAATCGCGTGTAATGTACGGTTATGCGCCATAATCCCACTCAAGGCTGATTATATGTAAATTCTTGGGAGATGGTCACATTAACACATTATATCCATTATATTTTCGGCCCTAAGTACGTTTCGATATCGCGACTATGATCAGAAGACATTCGAAAACTAATTCACGAGGGATTTCTTAAACTAATTGTACTGAGCATCTTTATCGCAATAATTACTACATATCCACAATATTAAACATGATAAAGAAGTACGTAGAAATTTGTAAGTGTTTAATTAAATTTGTATAAATTTGACACAATGAGTGTACATCTATTCTACTATTTTCCGATTTATTGTCACGTTTCATGTAAATTATCTCCAGGATTGATCTTTTATAACTTTAGCTAAACTATTAACATTTTCATAATCGAACTGATCGTTATTATCAAAACAATATTTAGCAACGGCAGTGGAATTTTCAAAGTAGTTGTATTGTTAGTGCTATATACAGAACGTTTCAGTTTTTTCGTTCATAACGATAAAACTTCTAGAGATACAGGGTGTTGTCCTTGAGAAATTATTACATTTTCTTTATTATCTTCTAAACAAATGAATTTTTTGTTCAAACTTGGTACACTTTAGTTTTACTGGATGAGAATTTTTTTGGTGACAAAATGTTTTTGAGACAAATACAGAAGCGTAGTTAGGATGTTTTATAAGCATTTGAACTCCTTAAACTTCTACGCCAATGGTCGGAAATTATTATTGTATACAAATTTAAAAACTTTGATTTTTTTCTATCAAAAAGTGTTCTTGATAAATTTCACTTAGAGGCTTCCTGTTCGAGCTATTGTGATTTTTATAATAAATACTGTACTTGTCTCAAGAACATTTTGTCCCTAAAAAAAATTCTCATCCTGTGAAACTAAAATGTACCGAGTTTGAACTAAAAATCTTCATTTGTTTAGAAGTTAAGAAGAAAAAGTAATAATTTTTTAAAACTTCAACTCGGAAACGAAGTGATTTAGAGAAAATTTTTATATAAAAGACATTATTTTTAGAAGTTCTATCGTTTACCGAACTTATAAACGAAAAAACTGAAACACCCTGTATATGGCCATACATTCTTTCTTATAAATATTGTTTAGATATTCCTGTATAACTCTCATCACAATCAGAACAATTTAATTCATATACCGTGTGAGTTTGTTGATCTTTAGGTATTAACGGTTTTAGATTTGAAAAATATTTACCAACACTGTTAGTAGGTTCATGTGTAATACTTTTTTACATTTTTTAATTCTCTCCGAGGAAATTATCTTTATTACCGTTTATATTATTTATATATGATGTCCCATTGTAGATTTAGTTTATTTATTCTTTAATAATATGGTTAATTTTTTTAGGGTAGCCATTCATTTCCAGTGTATTACGAACCTTTTCAAATTTTTGGGTGGGTTTTGTGGGTGTTGTTATAATTATAACTTGGTGCAACTGAATTATAGAGAAGATATCAAGATATTGAGACCAAATTTCTTTTGTGAACTACGATTTTTCCGTCTGAATCATGTTTAATGTTCATATCTAGGAAATTTGTGTTTTTGATTATTTTATTTCAAAGGTAAATCGTATTTATTTATTGACATACTGAATTTCATCATTGCGAACACATATCATCTACAGACCGTTTGAAGAATACGGATTGAAAATCTAGTAAATTTATTACAGATTCTTCTAGGCATTTTATAACTAATTTAGTAGCTGAAATAGATCACATTGCTGTGCCGATTATGTTTCCAAAATATTGTTCACCCTACAGAAAATAAGTTCATTCTAAACAAAACTTTACTGCATTTAAAAATTTAGACTGATCTTGATATGTGTGTATAATCTCCGTCCAACGTTTATTGATGGTGTTCCATACTAATTCGATTGGTATATATGTAAAGAAAGAAACAACAAAACCATAGAAAAATTACTGTGTAGTGGTGTTTTAATACATATTCATACATTTTGGACATAATGTGTTACAATTTCAATTATTCGTATTTTTTTTCGTTGTTGCGACAAAGATATTTTCAATTGCGAGTCAGTTTTGAAAAGTCTTCTGATAATGGTCATAGGACCGAAACGTACGTAATGACGAAAATATAATAGGTAAGTATTACGTATAATTTATACCTGGGTCAAGAATCATTATTACATGTAACGCAGAGTAATGTAATCACCAGGTACTGCAAATCAATTCCTGTAATGTACATTACATTCGATGATTTCGTACAAGTATCGCCAACAGTGGTTGACCCCTCGGCTGCAGTGGAATTAATTCTAGGAATGACAGTTACAAAATAAGCGATAGCAAGTTACCTCAAGTTCGGAACAGCTAAAGTAGAATATACCAATATTGTTTATTAATGTATGAAGAACGTATTTAGATATATACGTAATTCCTACGCAATAGCTTCATTCTTGAAATTCGTAAAGTAGGCTGTTCGTTGAACTTGAGAAATAAGGCGACCCTGTCACGTTCAGCAACCTGTATATCCTTGATGCCGCGTGAAATATCTAATTCGTCGATGTAACAACGAATTGTGATATGTCAAGGGTAATTTCGACATTCAAAACAATGTCAAAGTTTCACGAATTTATTTTTGAGCACTACGAAAACGTCATATTGATACAAACGATACATATACATCTATATAATTTATAGACGAACTCAAATGCGCTTCCACACGCTGGGTTATTTTCAATGCAAATAGATAAAATACAAACCATAAAAATCAAAAATAAATCCAAAAGTGTCAATAAGGCGCAGCACAAACACAAAATCAAATAAACTATGAAAAACACGGCGGGAAACGGAAGACAATCACATTTTAACGTCGAAACTTTCCACCGTTTATTAAAGTGCAGGCGAATAATAACGTACAAACGTTGAGTAGCCAGCGACTGACTGTTGCTGTATGTTTGGCTGCACGCGTCGCTCTACCGACGATTTCAAAACAACTAAACTACTTCGCTAGTTGTACTGTTCACGGCTCACGCGTTGCGGCTGGGTAGAAATGGAACGTTGCCAATGTGTGCAAAGTTACGTACATCTCACGAGACTTGAAAAGTACAGACCTTTTCCACGTACGTAGACGTAAACAGGCCCGGACTGAGACCCGAAACCGGCCCCCGGGCAAGACGTTCGGGCCACCAATCCTAACAACCATAGATCTCTGAAAAGGGGTGTAAAGGGGCGGGGTAATACAAACTCGGCACATGTCGCAGGTATACGAAATAAAAATAGTCACGCTCGGTACAGAGATTCAAAGATTCACTTTTAAAATGTTTAAACTCAGCACATGAATAATAATACCTCCCTCTGCTTGCAAAAAATAGACTGATGTAATATTAAAACAAAATTTAATAATTTAAAATATACATAATACAGGGATATCAAAAATTATCTTGGTCAAGGGTGGTTGTAGAATCTAAAACGTGTGTCTTACTTTACGTTTGAAATAATTATGTCATAATTAATTTGAAGTTTCTAAAAGTGCGAAATTTCGCAATTTTATACGAATATTGTAACACTCAGAAGTCTTTGGCGCTGTGGACTCCGGGATTTTCACGTGGCTCATCGAAATTAGAAGGTTCGAATTATCTAAAACCATAATTGCATGAACGCCAGACGTCCTATGTAATTAGCTACGAACTAAATCATTTTGACATATGCCTCGAGGAGCTCGCTGCGCGTAAGTTAGAGTTTATACATTTTACCTTGGTCTTGTCTTGTTAATTAGGGGCCGTTTCTTGCCCCGTGCGACCGGCGCCAGTTGTAATAAAGTGTTTTTGGCTATGGCCGCTAGCTTTTACCCGCTTCGTGTATATGTTAGTGGTGAGAAAATTCCCTTTGGTACGTCGCACGTTAGACGCGCGTAGCTAAGATCTGAGAATAGCTGAAACTGTTTTAATTAAATTTTCCTATTTAATGGACATTTATCGAAAAAATAAGGGCCGTCGGGCACGGTCCGATACTAAATCTAACTACATGGAGCGAAAACGGCACGCGAAAAATCGTCGTAAAGTCGTATGAGGTACAACCAGTTTGCACTTTTCTAACACGCGTGCTACGGGCTTCTCACGTGAACGTCATTCGATTTACGGAAAATTAACTATTTCAAAACAGTTTTTGACCCGGATTGTGGCTATCACGACCTCTGAAAAGGTTCAAAGTTCACATAATTATTTCATAATTTGTAGTTCATTATTGTTTTACAACTGAAATAACTAGGTATGAAATTTGTAGATTATTGATGATGTGACGGTGACATAATTATTTCAAACGTAAAGTAAGACACACGTTTTAGATTCCACAACCACCCTTGATCAAGATAATTTTTGATATCCCGGTACATATAGGTACATAAGAAGAACATATTCAAAATTATATGTACACTGTACTATTTTAATTATTTGCTTAATAATGCGATATTATTTCAACATATTGCAGTTTGGACAACTTACCATTTTAATATTCTATAATTTTATAATTAACAAAATTATGACGTGGCTATATTTTTAAATTTATGAATTTCGTTAACACTGTTGCATTTGATATAGATTTCAGTTTGTACTTTAAGAAATGCGCCTACAAAAATAAATAAAGAAGGATGAGTTTGGTACATGCATGCATTAAAATGGGAATGAAACGATTCTCAAGCATTGGTTGTTTTATTTAATGCAGCAGAGGCATCAGCCCATATATATGGTGCAAATTTCGAATTATCTGGCAAATAATTTTCGAGAAGGTAATCAAGTCTTTCATCTACTGGCTTAACTTCGTAGAGCTCAAAAAAATAAAAATCGTTAACGTCCTTCGGTTCCAAAAATAAAAGACCAAAACAATAATGGAACCACTTTCCAATCTCAGAATTTTTATCTTGGTATTCTTTTGATAAACCTAGATTGTGAATTTTTCTGTACCTTGTTTGAGTTAAGTGGAATCGACACCCAGTAATTTTAGCATTTGGATAAATTTCAAACACTGCATTATGAATAGATATCACAAAATCTACTACTATTTCTTCTGGTACAAATTTAATTTTTATATAATCACAATACTCTTTAATTTCTGATATGCAAAACCTATATGTTTTCTCACTTTCGTCTTTTAATAAACAAAAGACTAACGGTATATAATGGCCGTTAAAAAAAATGAAACATGTGGCACTCGGGGACTGCCGCGGTAAAGCTATTGTATAGCACTTCGCCACTGGAAAAAGTTGGGCAGAAAAACATCCAAAACCTCTTCAAAATCTTCACGAATTATGAGTGAAAAAATGTCTTGATCGCATAGAACATAGCTTGCGATGAGTAGAAAATGTTCGCAAAAGATGTTTTCTGTACGATAAACAGTTCCGGAGATATTTGCAAAAAACGAAATTTTTGTTTCAATTTCAACACCCTGTATCTCAAAAACTAAGCGTCTGCATATATGTTAATAGGAACTTTTTTCCTCAAAATCAATTTTCTATCGACTGTTGAACATATAGTGTAGTACCAAAAGACGCCACGTAGGGGAAACATAAAAGGCGTCAAGTAAGAGTATAATCTTGATCTCGATGAAGAGTATTCTGTGACAAGCATAGATAACTCTACTACCGGTAGTAGAGTTATCTATGGAGACAGTTACTTGCAAACACAATTTTATACGAAAGTTTTAACGTTCAGATCTCGATAAACAAAAAACAAATACCGTAACGGAAATAGCTTAACGAAATATCCTGACACCCACCATTCCGCCTACCATGTAGCTCGGCCGGGCTTAAAATTGTCAAAATGTTACCTTTGAACCTTTTAAAAGGTCGTGATAGCCCCAAACTGGGACGAAAACTGTTTTGAATTGGTTAATTTTCGATAAATCGAATGACGTTCACGTGAGAAGCGCGTAGCTCGCGAGTTAGAAAAATTGCAAATTTACGGTACATAGAACGTCTTAACGAAGACTTTTCGCTCCATGTCGTTAGTTTATGAACGGGGCCAACTAAATAGCATAGTCTCGGGCCCCAAAATGTCGATTAAATAGGAAAATTTAATTAAAACCAGTTTTAGGTATTCTCAGCTGTCACCTACTAGCAACTGACGTGCCAAGTACGAAAGGGAATTTTCTAGCTACTTAAAAATACCGAAAGCGGGTAAAAGCTAGCGGCCCATAGCCCAAAATACTTTATTACAACTGGCGCCGGCCGCACGGGGTTCGAAACGGCCCCACATTAACAAAATAGAGGTAAAATGTATAAACTCCAACTTACGTGCAGCGAGCTCCTGGAGGCATATGTCAAAATGTTTGCGTTCGTAGCTGATTACATAAGACGTCTGGCGTTCATGCAATTGTGTTTTTATACAATTCGAACCTTCTAATTTCGATAGGCCACGTGAAAATCCCGGAGCCGGAAGCGTTATCGAGATCTGAACGTTATAACTTTCGTATAAAATTGTGTTTGCAAGTAACTGTCACCATAGATAACCACCTACTACATACCGGTAGTAGAGTTATCTATGCTTATCACAGAATACTCTTCATAGAGGTAACTTACTACACTATATGTTCAACAGTCGATAGAAAATTTGATTTTGAGGAATAGAGTTCCTATTAACATATATGCAGACGCTTAGTTTTTGAGATACAGGGTGTTGAAATTGAAAGAGGTTTTGGATGTTTTTCTGCCCAACTTTTTCCAGTGGCGTAGTGCTATACAATAGCTTTACCGCGGCAGACCCCGAGTGCCACACGTTTCATTTTTTTTTCTTGATTCGGTCGCCGCGCTCAAAGCCCGCGATAAAAGCTATATGCAATAGCTTACAAACATGTACATTTATCTGGGAATGTTGAACAGAAAATGGCAACTGAAATCGCATATTGTTTTCCCAACTCTCTTAGTGGCTCCATCATACCAATTCGAATGCGATAAAATATAAATGGAGTACGACTTAAAACAATCACAGATTCGATAATATAAATAAAACAAACTCTGGGAGAACGCCACACCCTAGTTAACCACTTATTTACTGATTAGAATGGAATTTCCAACGGACAAAATAATACTACCTTTGTATCAACTTCCCTAGTTTAAGATAAGATGAAGGATATCTGGAAGTATAGAATTACTCAGTTGGGAAATGTTGCTTTTTTCCTGCAAATCGACTCGACTATCACTAACTAAACTAACTCGGATTCATTGTTAGCAATAGTTGTTCGATTAGAAACATTTGAAATGTGAACAGTAAACAGACAACGTATAAAATAAACTGCAATCTCCTAACTGTATATTATGTATAGTTGTTTTACTTGAGGCGGCGCTGTCACGCTGTCAATTATTGTTCTCGAAGACCGAAGAATTCAATATTATTTATGAGGGTTTATTCAAATACATTTCTGATCCGTTCCGATTCCGGAAACGAAGACACTGAAAGCTAAAAGGTTATCGGTTAGATATTAAAGTTATCTAGTTGTTGGGGCATTTCCTGTTTAGGCAACCGATAACAAATATTCGTTTTATATAAAATAACTGAGTGAACGAGATATAATGTGGTCTAGTAGATTGAGCTGGAAAGTAGGGTCGGTCCGATACTATATCCATACAAGTGTAAGTTATCTATACTTTCCTATCCATACATTACTTGGTATCGGTGAAAACTGCAAAAAATAATACAAGGAGGCGGTACTTCCTTATGTTGAATAGTTTTCGACATTGGAGTATTTGATATACAGGTATCTCAGAATTGGATGTCATAAATCATAAGGGACAGTCCATGTTCAAAATAAGAACAAAAAGTATCAATGAACATCAGGAATCTCTAGACAATACTTACAAAAAGATATAGTACTAGAAACAAAAACTGTCACCACCCTTGCTAAACATTGTTTTGATTATAACCATCAATTATTATAGAAGATATCCTGGAGATGATTCACAAGAGACGTCACTCTAAGTCTGTAAATCACAGAACAGACGTTCAATCATTAACTCAAATTTATACTAATTTAACCCTTGCAAATTTCTGCATGCGTTTTTATAATGTTAAAAGTATATTTTAGGCAGAACGCTGAAATAGCAATATTTCTAGTAAGGTCTTACAACCTCTTCCTATTCTTCAACATCTTGTTTCCCTCTTTTCTAATCAGATATCTATTCATGGCAGCACTATTAGCAGTATAATCGAGTATTACCGAGTACGCTGAATGATTAATAAAAATACTACCATCCACACAATTCTGAAAATTTCCTCACGATGAATTTTCCTTGCGATGTATTTTCCCGCTGCCGTTGAAATAGGTCAGCGATACCCAACTCTATTACTACTCTGGTAGGCCTGACAATAAGCGTGTTCAATATTATTTACAATTCCTAATTGATGACTAAAACTAGTGGTTTTCAGTCGGGCGTAACTACAGGGCGTTGGGTAGGCCCGCAAAATTGTAAATTGTGACAGCGGATGTGGGATAAAACTTTACTAGGAGGTAGTATATATTTATTAAGAACTTATGGCGAGAGATACAGCAACCCAGAGTCAGAGAAAAGCTGTATTTCCAAAAATTCTTAGAGAATAGGGAGAATATTTATTAAGAACTTATGGGGAGAGATACAGCAATCCAGAGTCTGAGAAAAGCTGTATTTCCAAAAATTCTCAGAGAATAGGGAGAATATTTATTAAGCACTTATGGGGAAAGATACAGCAATCCAGAGTCAGAGAAAAGCTGTGTTTCCAAAAATTCTTAGAGAATAGGGAAAATATTTATTAAGAACTTATGGGGAGAGATACAGCAATCCAGAGTCAGAGAAAAGCTGTATTTCCAAAAATTCTTAGAGAAAAGGGAGAATATTTATTAAGAACTTATGGGGAGAGATACAGCAATCCAGAGTCAGAGAAAAGCTGTATTTCCAAAAATTCTTAGACAATAGGTCGAATATTTATTAAGAATTTATGGGGAAAGATACAGCAATCCAGAGTCAGAGAAAAGCTGTGTTTCCAAAAATTCTTAGAGAATAGGGAAAACATTTATTAAGAACTTATGGGGAGAGATACAGCAATCCAGAGTCAGAGAAAAGCTGTATTTCCAAAAATTCTTGGAGAATAGAGAGAACATTTATTAAGAACTTATGGGGAGAGATACAGCAATCCAGAGTCAGAGAAAAGCTGTATTTCCAGAAATTCTTAGAGAAAAGGGAGAATATTTATTAAAAAGTTATGGGGAGAGATACAGCAATCCAGAATCAGAGGAAAGCTGTATTTCCAAAAATTCTTGGAGAATAGAGAGAACATTTATTAAGAACTTATTGGGAGAGATACACCAATCCAGAATCAGAGAAAAGCTGTATTTCCAAAAATTCTTGGAGAATAGAGAGAACATTTATTAAGAACTTATGGGGAGAGATACAGCAATCCAGAGTAAGAGAAAAGCTGTATTTCCAAAAATTCTTGGAGAATAAAGAGAACATTTATTAAGAACTTATGGGGAGAGATACAGCAATCCAGAGTCAGAGAAAAGCTGTATTTCCAAAAATTCTTGGAGAATAGAGAGAACATTTATTAAGAACTTATGGGGAGAGATACAGCAATCCAGAGTCAGAGAAAAGCTGTATTTCCAAAAATTCTTGGAGAATAGAGAGAACATTTATTAAGAACTTATGGGGAGAGATACAGCAATCCAGAGTCAGAGAAAAGCTGTATTTCCAAAAATTCTTGGAGAATAGAGAGAACATTTATTAAGAACTTATGGGGAGAGATACAGCAATCCAGAGTCAGAGAAAAGCTGTATTTCCAAAAATTCTTGGAGAATAGAGAGAACATTTATTAAGAACTCATGGGGAGAGATACAGCAATCCAGAGTCAGAGAAAAGCTGTATTTCCAAAAATTCTTAGAGAATAGGGAGAATCTTTATTAAGGACTTATGGGAAGAGATACAGCAATCCAGAGTCTGAGAAAAGCTGTATTTCCAAAAATTCTCAGAGAATAGGGAGAATATTTATTAAGCACTTATGGAGAGAGATACAGCAATCCAGAGTCAGAGAAAAGCTGTGTTTCCAAAAATTCTTAGAGAATAGGGAGAATATTTATTAAGAACTTATGGGGAGAGATACAGCAATCCAGAGTCAGAGAAAAGCTGTATTTCCAAAAATTCTTAGAGAAAAGGGAGAATATTTATTAAGAACTTATGGGGAGAGATACAGCAATCCAGAATCAGAGAAAAGCTGTATTTCCAAAAATTCTTGGAGAATAGAGAGAACATTTATTAAGAACTTATGGGGAGATATACAGCAATCCAGAGTCAGAGAAAAGCTGTATTTCCAAAAATTCTTAGAGAATAGGGAGAATATTTATTAAGAACTTATGGGGAGAGATACAGCAATCCAGAGTCAGAGAAAAGCTGTATTTCCAAAAATTCTTAGAGAATACGGAGAATATTTATTAAGAACTTATGGGGGGAGATACAGCAATCTGGAGTCAGAGAAAAGCTGTGTTTCCAAAAATTCTTAGAGAATAGGGAGAATATTTATTAAGAACTTATGGGGAGAGATACAGCGATCCAGAGTCAGAGAAAGGCTGTAGTTCAAAAAATTCTAAAGAATAGGAAGAACAATATGAGTAGTTACGCCCTCACATTATACAGTGAAGCTTAATATCTCGAACTAAAAATGAACTAGGATGAAATAGTATTGTACATATCTCGACAACTTAAAGAGCAGATATCAAAGTCAATTGCGATATCAAATATAAGAACCGTGGATCAGCGTATTTAAAACGTAGGGGTATAAATCAAAACAATGAATGAATGAAACAATCACAATAACCGATTTAGCCAAAGAAATAATAATAATGATAATAATCAGAATAGGGAATGGTATGGAAACAGGGGTACTGATAATCGAGCCTATAGAAGGGGTTATAATAATCAGGGCAACCAAAATAATAATTATAATAAATTCGAAAATAATAGGTATAATGGCCAGTACAATAATTATAATAGAAATAATAATAATAATGATCGTTACAAGGAAAATAATCAGAGATATAATAATTACAACAGAGGTACATATCAAAAGACAAAACTAAATAACATAAATAGTACGCTGCGCATATACCCAAAGGGTTAAAACATGACAAGTGATCGAGTCGAAAAGTGCCGATCAAGAGCCCGAGTGGCATTCTGGCTAGTTGCGTGAGCTTGTTTATTTTCTCTACAGTTGACCAGATAGGTAGCGCACTGAACAGTGAGCGAAACATAACGAATCGCGTAGAGTATTTAGACGCACCGCTCTATTCGATAACTCACGGTACGACATTGAATTTTTATGCCAGTAAATTTCGAGCACTAAGTCTAGTTTTAGTTAGTGTCGAAATTTCAAATGGTTTGCATTTACCATTTGGTCGCTGCACGAGGACAAACATTGTGCTATATAACCCGATTCGAGAGACCCCTTGGAGAAAATTTTTACAAGCAAAAAAAAAAGAGGTCAAATAAATACTTTTTTGGGTTGTGTATTTTATCCATCTGTAATTGTGCAATCTTACAATTCATAGTCACAGCCATATTCTGAAAGAATTGATACTTTTATGTCTACGTAGCACTCCTTAAAATCTTTCGCCTTCACAAACTTATCGACTGTTTCATCCAGGTTCGTCCTCAACGAGTTCGCGACCTTACTCTCTATCGACAATATAGTCAGATCCGCCAGTCTCTCTTGCCCCATCGAATTTCGCAGATAATTTTGTATCATTTTTAGTTTTGAAAAGGAGCGCTCTGCAGTTGCAACGGTCACTGGAATTGTTAAAAACAGTAAAATTACTGAGCAGACGTCCGGAAAGCTAGTGGAAAGAATAAATAGGCCAGTACTAATAGGAGAAAATATTAGAAAACAAAATAATTCGTTACAGCAATCTGACAGCGGGCTATTGTAGAGCAAGATATTATCAAAGAGGGAAAAATAAGTCGAACCGACAGCTGCTATCCGGGGTGGAATGTGGTGGGTTTTTAGGGGTTGAAAACTGTTTTTCGCTATTTCTGGCTAAACCGTGCATCCTATCAATAAAAGTTAAATATAAGAGTTATGTACCTACCATTTTTAACCTTACCTCAAAATTTTTCGAAAAAACTGTGAAAAACTGATTTTTCGATTTTTAATTTTTTTCTTTGACAAAAAAAAATTATGAAGCTCAAATTTTGGCAAAAGATACCTTTATTTATTGCAAAAGGGCAGTAGTTTTTTCGGAGGGAAATATTCAGAGGTTGTTGTTGAATTTAATTTAAAAAAAACAATTTTTAACTGCGATTCCTCTTAAAACTACGCCTCCTACAGAGATCTGTTTTGGCTCACTTACTCGTTGTTACGTTTACTTTCGATAAGTGCTAAAAAAAAGGTATAGGTACTGCAATGGAAAAAATGGAGAGAAAATTGAAAAAATCGCTTTTTTCATGGTAATTTGCATATTTATCGTTGAATAATTGTTATTAATTAAATCATTTTAATTTTTTTATGATCATGTAAACGTAAACAATATGCTTTCGCAGTTAAAAATTTGTTTTTTGTTTTTTTTTTAATTAAATTCAACAACAACCTCTAAATATTTCCCTCTGAAAAAATTACTGCCTTTTTGAAATATATAGAGGCATCTTTTGCCAAAGTTTGAGCTTCATAATTTTTTTTTGTCAAAGAAAAAAATTAAAAACCGACGAATCGGTTTTTGCTCATTTTTTCCGAAAAAATTTTGAGGTTAGGGTGAAAATGGTGAGTACAAAAGTTGTAGATTTTTTTATTCTCTCCAACTTTTTTTGATAGAATGCACGGTTTAGCCAGAAATCACGAAAAACTGTTTTCAACCCCTAAAAACCCACAACATTCCACCCCGGATTTATTTTTCCCTCTTTTACAATATCTTGTTCTACAATATCCCGATGTCAGATTGCTGTAACGAATTTTTTTGCTGTTCAAATACTATTTGTACTGGCCTAAAAATACTCGATCAGTATTAAGTTAGCAAACTCCCTGATCTTCGAAATTTGATCTTTCAGACAACTGCGCAGGGACAATATTTGATTGCACAGTTGATCATGATCGGTTACATCGTCGTAGTATTCTTTCCTGAAAACAAAGCAATCAAAAGAAAAACAATCGAGGACCCCTTGTACCCGGGGGCCCCAGGCCGTTGCACCGGTTGTACCGACGGTAGTTACGCCACTGACTACGAGTCCATTGACCTCCCTAGAACATCGTACCGGGATATCAAAAATTATCTTGGTCAAGGGTGGTTGTGGAATCTTTACGTCTGAAATAATTATGTCACTGTCACACTGACATAATCAATAACCTACAAATTTCATACCTATTTATTTCAGTTGTAAAACAATAATGAACTACAAATTAAAAATTATCTTGGTCAAGGGTGGTTGTGGAATATAAAGCAAAATGTTAACTTTGAACGTTTCACAAGGTCGCAATATAATTTAATTAAAATAGAAACAGGTACTCTCAGGTATCAGCTACGCGCGTCTAACGTGCGACGTACCAAAGGGAATTTTCTAGCTACTAAAATATACCCAAAAGCGGTTAAAAGCTAGCGGCCTATAGCCGAAAACACTTTATTACAACTGGCGCCGGCCGCACGGGGCATAAAACGGCCCCGAATTAACAAGATCGAGGTAAAAAGTATAAACTCTAACTGACGCGTATCGAGCTCCTCGAGGCATATGTCAAAATGATTACGTTCGTAGCTAATTACCTAGGACGTCTGGCGTTCACGCAATTGTGTTTTTATACAATTCGAACCTTCTAATTTCGATAGGCCACGTGCAAATCCCGGAGTCTAAAGCGCTAGAGACTTCTGAGTGTTATAACATTCGTAAAAAATTGCGAAATTTCTCACTTTTAGAAACTTCAAATTAATTAATTTGACACAAGTTTTGATAACGTAAAGTAAGACACACGTTTTAGATTCCACAACCACCCTTGACCAAGATAATTTTTGATATCCCGGTAGAAAGGTGGGAGACCTTTCCCCTTTCTATAGATATTTCCATGGTCGGTGTTCATCAGAAATCGCATCTGTTATGCCACCACGAGAGATTCCAGATTTTTTAAGCGAACAGCGAAGTTGTGGAAATCTTTATCTTGTGAGGTCTTTCCCTATGCCTATAAACTCCAAACCTTCAAGAAAGAATTCGAATGCCTAGCTTCTCTCCCAACATTCCACTGCTATCTCACACGATGTTCTTCGAACATTATAGGTTTTGCTACTTTCGCTCTCGTGTAGCATAAAAAAAATCATTATCTTTGAAAAAACCATGTGTATTGCAAAGTTTCAACTATTCTGTTTGTTTACTCTCATTGCTGAACCGTGAGAACCAGACTTTAGACGCTTGACGCCACTGCACGCCTGAATTTCCGATTTTCAAGAGAACCGGCGTATACTTTTCTACAAGAACTTGAAAGGCCCCCAGGGTATCTAGTCCACTACATGATATCTAGGTGTAAATGTAATCTTATACAACGTGTGCAGCGTGTAACGTATTAATTCACCGTATAGAGTAAGTAATCAGATTATACTGATAGACGTTCACTTGTTTTTGTAGTAGGCGCCAACTATCAATTATACTAGTCGTAATTTAATTATTATCTAGAATGTTTTCATAATAGCTATCAGTGGCTATGATTTGCGGACCGTGTCGCTTCTAGTTTGCCTGTCGTAACTTGTGTAAATTCTTGAATGCATAATACAAAAGTTAAATAAAACGTGAATGGCTGAACTGTTTGCAGACGGAACAAATGACTTATTATAGTAGGCCAGCCTGCATTGTCGGTCGCTTTTAAAGAATCTTGCCGTGTTGCCAAATTTCCGTTAAACTTCCGGGGGAGTCCACTTGTGCAATCTCTGTAATCCAGGCGACTTCTCGTAATTATTTCAATGTTAATGCTTTCAGAGGAATCTACACTTACGGAAGTTTTATTGAAATTTTGTAATAATAATACGATGAGTAATAATTATTAGGAGTTTTATTATGGAATTAGCAAGAGCAGCGTTAACAACGTTAGGTTACTGCAACATAGAGCTATAAGAGAATCATCGATGTTCGAACACTAACTGGTTCCTTTTCTAGTTGATGATTAGTTGCTATACCGTAAATGTGAATTATGAAAATTTATTTCTCGATAACTGCGTACCTTTGCTTAGTCTCTGTCAAAGAGCGCGATGCGTATGCACAGGCTTTCCTTCTTGTAGCAAGCAACGTCCCAAATCGGTTGTAGAAGCATCAGTTTTCATAACAATTGGCTTTTTTATATCGAAATTTCATAAAGCTGTCTCATCAACAATTGCTTTTTTATTCTTAATAAAGAGTCGTTATCGAATCATCGAAAGGTTTACATCTTTTTTCAAAAGATTGTACAAATGAGCGGCTAGACTCGAAATAAAACTTCTCAGATATTTAACCATACCTAACAATCTTTGTCTTTCTTATTATAAGCTCAGAATTACTTGATTGAATTAATTTTTCGACCACCATCGTTAAATTTAAATCATAAATATGCAACTTCGTTTCCTTTATTAAATTTAATATTTAATTTCCTGGCTCTTTCCATAACAATTTATAAGGTTTTATTATTTTCCTCAGAGTAGTCGCACTAATTAACAGATCATTCAAATAGATAATCACATTAAGAATATCCCCAAAATTCTCAAAATTCACTTTTTGAAAAAATTCTGGTCCTATATACAGTCACAACGGTATCCTCGAGGCGTTGAAACTGTACATAAATCGCTCTCTCTATACACTTATTTAATTCATGGGGATCTAAAAAGACTCGCAGACTACCGGCATTTTTCTCAACAGCAACGAAACTATTAACCGAAGCATTAGTTTTTTCAATTTTATCGACGATTCTCCTTTCACGCAGCTGATCTAGCTTTAGTTTAAGCTTAGACTTGACCATCATTGGTAACCGCCTCGCCTTTAACATCAGGTTCGACAGTGGATACTTGAGCACATTATAGTTTGGTTTCAGTCAAACATTCAAACATTGCATGAGATGACTTCGATTATTAGAAGAAGATTGCTATGCAGTGGTTTCTTGATGCATATTCATATAGTTAAAACATTAATGTGTTGCAATTTCGATTACTCTTGTTTCTATCCGTTTCGGCGTTAAGTCTCAAACTAGGGGAATATAACAACGCGCTGGCAGTGCAGACTACAGTTTCTACGGTTATAGATAGTTTTAACATATGCTCATATGCTCTTACAACGCTGGGCAGATTCAGCTACAGTGACTCTGAGTCTCTGCAGTGGGGCTCCCTCTGAGAAGGAGAACCAACCTCACGGGGGAAGGGTTTCAGTCGGTAAGAATCCGGCAACGGGCACCCGAGGCGTCAATGCAAGATTTTCCCCCTCTACGCAAATGAACCGCCAAAATGGTCTCACTCATTTGACATTCATGCAAGAAGTTATACCAGAATGGTTATTGGTAGGCGTACCATTGAAGATTTGGCTGTAACATAACTGTGCTCCAGCACTCGATGTTCAAGACTATCTCAAGAGGCCAGTATCGTGGCCGCCACGCTCCCCGGACTTATCCCCGGTAGATTTTTATTTGTGGGACCATATGAAGACTCTGGTTTATGAAACACAACTCGAGTCGGAAGAAAATCTGGTGACACGTATTCTGGCTGTAGCACATGAGATCCAAACAATGAAAAGCATTTTGACCGAGTCTATACGAATTTGCTTTGCAAATGTAATGCTAGCATCACTGCTGGTGGTGGACTTTTTCACAATTAGTTGTAGCGTTTCATGTAACAAATTGAATAAAAGTATGAAATATTTCGAAAAACTTATTATTATATGAATTTGTAACTCGTATTCATTAGTCATTAATTGCCTTATGTAGGAGTAAAGTAAGGTCATCAACCTATCTTCAAGCAGATGGTCGAACGGTCAACTAGATCGTAAATAACACTTTTTGAGTTTTAGAATAATGTCCGATTTCCAAATAACCCTAGGCTCGTAAATGCGAGAGTTATTTCTTTTCTTTCTCAAACGCCAAGGATATACATCCTGAATGGAAGGAACTTGATTGATGACACATTATCCGAGCTTTAGTACGACGCTAACATTCACTAATGGATATTTCGCTAGTTTATTCTCAAATGAGGAAAAAATAAAACGAAGCCGGCATTTTTATATTCACATCAAAATGCACTTCCTTCCTACATATTTTGGTTTTAAATTTGTTTTTTAAATTATGCCGCGGCAGTATATCTCGTTTGGTTGGCTAAACAAAATGATAAAAACTGAGATTTAATGTGAATAAAACGCGATACCCTTCTTTATAATAAAAGCTCGCGATAGAACTAATTTCGCATTTTAAATACTGGCCTCCTGTGATATTATACGGATACAATTAAAATGGCTGCCGTTTGATCTCTATCTTTGTGACATGGAGATTTTATGTTGGGAGAATTGAATGGAATATAAAACGTAGGATGAACAAACTCACTACAAATTTTGCTCGTCCATCAAGATTATCTATTCGTAAATAGACCTATTTGGTACTCTGAATATTATTCAAGTCGACGTTGCATTAATCTCATTTACATATCGTCTTTCGATTCAGCTTTAATTAGCAGATACAATGGTATAATAACGTCCTGTTCAGACGTCTCAAGTTCGAAGCCAGTTCCGAAACATAATGTTTTTCAACTCTTTCGGGGTTAGAATTCAGAGTTAGGTTTAGGTTACTTACCGATGGTGTAGTTTACATTTGGATTAACCCTGTGTTCGAAAAACTATGGCCATTTTTCAAAACCCAAAAATGGCCATTCTTTAAAACACAAAAATGGACATTTTTTAAGACCCATAATGGTCATTTTTCGTTTTTTTGCGTTTTGAGAGAAAACTATGGGTTGTATGAAAAAATGTTTGGAACAAAAGTTGTTGGAAAAATCAATACGCGATTCTTGTCTCCGGTCCGAGGTATTTAGTGTGTTTCCTAGTACGTTGAAAAATTGAGTATGTCAAAGTTTATGTTTTTATCATATCCTGTTTCGGTGAAAAGACATTATTTTTGAAAAATCCGTATTTTGCTAATTTCAGACGAAACACTTATGTTCTCGATCCAAAACTAAAATCATTAGAATGATTTCATTATTCTGTACCTAATATCTGAAATTCGAACATTTTGGCTCAAAGACATAACTTTGGCGTCATTCTGAAAATTTTGTACAACCGAAAAATCCAAATTTTTTGAGGTTGGAAATTTTTTACAAAAACCAAATTCAAGGTTATATTAGAGGTTTTCATAGAAAGTATTTTGAGCACAAGGAAATCGATTTGGGTTGAGTAGAAGTGGAGCTATCCTAATAAATGTGTTTGGGCCTCTAGAGGGCCCAATTTTAGGCCTATCGACAAAAACCATGGATCAAATTACAGAGAAATACATCGGCTATTAAATTTGAAACATCGTATGACGATTCTTTCACAATTCTAAGTTATAACGAATTTCATCATAAAAACTAGCGCAGAATTTCATTTAGCGGCAATAAGCGAGCTTCGGTATTCGGTACGATAGATTTTGCGCGCGAAATTATAGTTTTTTAAATATTTCAAAATGCACCTGAATTCTTAAAATTGTTTTGTGTGAATGTGTGAGTTTATGTAGGCGTGTGAAACGTATTAATTTTTCCAACAACTTTTGTTTCAAACATTTTTTCATACAACTCATAGTTTTCTATCAAAACGCAAAAAAATCGAAAAAAGGACATAGTTTGGGTCCAAAAAATTGGCGTAGTTTTTCGAGCACAGGGTTATTCCAAATTTAAGCTACCCCATCGTCTTCAGCGCGTCAAAATACATAAGAATAGACTAAAATTAGAGCTTGCCGAAATTCGGACAAAAATCGTGAATTTTCCTCCTTAAATGCCTGGACTATTATAATAAACTTTATAATAATCTGATTCAAACTGAACCAATATATCAGATATTTTGAATTACCACTTTCTATTGTCTATTTAATTCAACCAAAAAAAGATTGTATTATCTGACATTTATGAGTGACAGTTCTAAGGTTAAATTCCATAGAATTATCTTGAACTTAATTAGTTGTTAGTAATAGGAATGAAATGTACATCATAGAATAGCTAATTCATAAAATAATCACAGTTATTTAGATTTGTAAAATCATAGATATTTAATTAGCTAGATTCAATCCATTTCGAGTCCATTAATTTGATAATTAGCCATCATTATTCTTTGACACACATCCGATCCAATATTTTCTGCAGTTTTAATTGGATTTTAAAACACAAGTTGGCTGCAGACGCATTTCATTAATCAAAGTCATCTATTCTTTTCCAAATTACATGGAAACACTAATTTCCATAACAATTTTTTTTCAAGATATTCGATATTCAGAGATATCACAGGCTAGATGAAATAAGATTATGTCTGATATTTATAGACGAGAATGAATTTGTTGGAAACTTACTGTGGAAACTGCGATCATGTAGAAAATATGTGCTCTCACCTGAAACAAAAATAGTTCTAAATAATTTTTCTTCAATACAAATTCATTTTTTTCAATCAGAAAAAATGTTGGGTGAAATTACCATCCGAAATGACGAATGACATTCTTGATTCCAACGGAAGGAAAATCCCAGAATTCGGTATTGAAACGTAAGTTTTACACAGCCCCGTCGGATACCCAAAAAATATTCAAACTTGTCTTCTCTCCAGCAAAGATCTACCGGAATTGACGGTCTGTCGAGGTGAGGTGCATTGCAAAAACCGCTTCACAAAAACTTGGTTTTCTAATCCATACCAAAAGCTAATCTACATCCCAGTAACTCCTAATAATCTACAAAGCACAGATTCGATCTGTCCTGGAGTACTGTTCATATGTTTGGAGTTAGGCTCCCAAACATACGCCGAAGCTCTTGAATTCTGTCCAGAAGAGAGTTCGTTTGATGGATGATATTGCACTTACGAGTTTAGAGTTTAGAACATCTTAGAAAAGTGGGAGATCTCTTCCTTTTCTATAGATATTTCCAAGGTCGGTGTTCTTCAGAGATCTCGTCTGTTGTTCCACCATGAGAGATTCCAGATAGGCGGACTAGACGAGCTTAAACTAGTCACCCCCTTGATTGTCAAGCTCGAGACCTACCGAACTTCTTCCTCCAGCGTAACTGTGGAACTCTCCTCTCCCAACATTCCACTGCTGGCTCACACGATGTTCTTCGAACATTATAGGTTTCCCTCTCGTGTAGTCAAAGTATAAAACAAAACTTTGTCGCAATATCTTCAACGAATATAAACATATTGTTATAGCCGTAATTATTACAGTATGCTGTCTGACGTACTTGTCTCAATTATTTCATGAGACTCTATACTTTGTAACCCACATAACCTGATTCAAACAATAAAATTTCCATTGTTGATTAATAGTCTACTGCCAAATAGTAACTACTTAATTACTCAATTGATATTATGATATTCTCATCAATACATTGACCACAGTGTATTTTTCTTTTGACAAATGATTCAATTATTTATTTTAGCATGCTTGTGAGATTTTCTCAGATGGCTTCAACGTCGACGATTTGTATGGAATCGGACTATAAATAGAATGAGAAAATGAAAACATTCTAATCGGAACTATAAATCATCATCTCTTTAATGGAATCAAGAAAAATTAATCTCCTAGACCTAGACATAGCTGGTAGGGACGTCACTACTTCAACATGACTACCTGATTTATCACCTAGGCAGTATCGATCGGAATAATTAAGATAAGTTCATTGACTAGTTGTTTATTCCTCATACGAGGGCAAGGTGAAAAGTTCTTGAAGAATATAATAGATGGCGCCACAATCGGAAATCGCATGTGACATGTGTGAAGTACCATCTTTAACTAGAACGCATTACAATTTTCAGACTGATATGTTGTAACGAAGCTTAAATTTCGAAAGATTATTTAATTTAGATCAGGCAATAATAACGGATGTTACATGTAATTTCAGTTTGAACAGTTCATTATTTCAATAGATATGAATGAATACCGAATGTGTATTCCATGATTGTCACTTTTCTAAATCTCCGTAATTTCAAATAAGTATAATTATTCAAATAGATGAATCTAATTCATGCCCGTTCAAAGATTGCATTTCATTCCGATAAAATATGTCGCAACAACAGGGGTCTGGTCAGTTAAGACATCAAACTTTGTGCAACCTTATGTATAAAAAGGGCGAACAACCAAAAAACTCCGATAACACTTGTTTAGTCCGCCGGGAAGAACTGGTGTGATATCATGAGCGCGAATTTTAGATCTAAAAAGCAGCGTCACTTTTAATCATTGTTCGGGGCATAAGTAAAAACCATTGGCACAAAAATAAGGATTTGGTGGAGCAGACCTGTCCAGAACCTCGGAAAACATATAAAAGCCGTGACAGCCGAAAGATCGCCCTGTTGTGTTTTTGAATTTCGATCAGTGCAGTTACTCTCTGGTGTTTATTTGAATTTCAAGTATAAATTAGTACCTCTGAAGTGTGATTATAATCGAAGTAAATTAATTATCCGAGTTTGAGTCAGGTTTAAAACTGTGAATTAATAATAGTTTTCCGTGCAAGTGAATTGTTTCAGAAGGTAAATGATAGCAAATAAGTTTATATTTTTGAGCATTACGATATATTGATTTCCGTAATTTATGATTGTTATTGTAATTGGTGAACGTTTGTACGATACCTGAGTTCCGTAGTATTCAGTAATTTGAATTGGTGAATTTGAGTTTATCCTAGTTTATCATAGGTCGAATCGCGCACGATTTGAATTCGCGCGTGAATTGAAATATTCAAGTAATTGTGTAGTGTGTATAGAGTGTGTATGTTTGAACGACAGGGGCGTCTTTGGGTATATGTTTGCACGCCGTGCTGATACCGGAAGTATAAGTATATCATAGACGACCAAACCGCCAACAGTTTGTGCACGCCGTGCTGATACCGGAAGTATAAGCTGAGGGTGGTTGTGTGATTGTGTGACGATTGAGAATCGTAATAATTCCCTTAATACTATGAGAAGTCCTCGGCCGTGGATATAGGGGTTATTGCAGATAAGATAATTAGGGTTTGTGCACACTGTGTTGATACCGGAAGTATAAGCCCTAATTGTTTAGGTTCCGAATCTGTAAAGTGTATAAAATCTAACACTGTCACACGATTACCGGGTACTCCGTGAAAGTTAGTACAAGGGTGGGTGAGATGACAGAATAAACTCAATTAGAGTAATTAACCGAAACGTAGTAAAATCTGATATCGTACAATCGGAAAACTAGTGCAAACAATATTTTCCGAACCAACCGAATTAATAACCGAATATATCGTAGTGTGATTTGAACATTTCATTTATTAGTGCTGCTATCTAAAATTTAACGAATACCGCTCATTACGCTGAGACCTGTTTGATTCGAACTTTTCCGCAAATTGATCATTCTGAATCATTCATCAACCGATCCCGTACCGCTGAATGGAATTTAGTGACCGGACTTATCGTAGGGTTGATTTCTTGAAAGAGTTTTCATTTACCGTTTGAGCTTCATTACATTTTCCGTCTGGGTGTAATTTTGTGAAATAATACCGTTCAATTGCATTTAAAGTGATTATTCTGAAAGTGTACTTGTTAATATCATTATATATTTTAATATTTGGAATTCCCTGTTTTATTGAATTATTGCTGCTCCATCTTTAACGAGCTAAGTTATAACCAGGTATCAATTGTAATTAAAGCCTACAATTTCGATACTGTTTTCTGCCCATTGGACTCTGGTTATACTTCACTGTAGCTACCCTAGGAACAAGGCTATCTTTAGATAGCATAGTGACAAGCCTTGTGGAGAGGACCCTAGCAGAAGTCCTCAAAAGGAGTTAACCTTTAGGAAAATCTGGCGCCCGAGGATTCGAAGCTTACCGCAGTAAGCACTATACTGAAAAGCGACAAGATCACGTTATAATGTCATTCAGTTCTGTTTTGACACCCATCGAAATCAAGCAGCGTTTAAAATTTCTGTTAACTTGGAAAAAAATTTTCGCGTGGAAATAATATTACGCAAATCGAAGCATCGCTTGTTAAACGTTTTGGTGACTCTTCACCATCGATTGGAACGATTCACAAGTGGTTTACTGATTTTCGTTGTGGTAGTATGACCACAAAGGACGCCGAAAATTCTGGTCGTCTAATTGAGGTAACAATGCCAGAAATCGTCGATAATAGTATGATATTGAACGATCGGCGAGTTAAAGTGCACAAGAATTGCTGAGGCTATGGGCATCTCAACCGAACGGATCCGGAACATTTTGCATAAATTTGCTCTCTGTTGACAACAAATGCGAACGTGTGACTACTTCAAAGGAGTGTTTGGCGATGTTCAAATGCGATAAGAAGGACTTTTTGAGCCTTTTCGTAACCGTGGAGGAAACATGGAGCCATCATAATACACCAGAGACCAAAGAACAGCCGAAACAGTAGACTTGTCCAGGCGAATCGAGGCCGAAAAAGGCCAAAGTGGATTTATCGACCAACAAAGTTATGGCGACAGCTTTTTGGGATGCAGCACACGGTACCGTCTATATCGATTGCCTTGTAAAGGGCAAAACGACCACCGGCGACGGCGTATACTATATAGAGCTGTTGTATCGATTCGATGCCGATTTGAAGCTGAAGCGGCCCCATTTTGCGAAGAAAAAAGTGCTCTTCCACCAGGGAACGCACCGGTTCACATGTCCGGAGTGGCAATGGCAAAATTGCTCCAACGATGAGGTCATCACTGGAACAAATCCTTATTTTGGAGGATTGCCGAAATGGTATTATTTGGAAGGGATCGAAAAATGTGAAAAACGTTGGACGAAGTGTATCGGGCTGAAAGGAGATTATGTTGAGAAATAAAATAAGTTTTGACCAAATGAATCATTTCTTGTTTAATTTTTCAGGGACTTTTCACCCTCGAATATTCAAATGATGATTGTACACTAGACCCGGACGACTGCAGGAAAATAATATTGCTTCTTACATATTCCTCAATAATTATCGTATTCGTTACCTCATCTAGTTTTTGTTTACCAATACAAAAAACATGCTTGCTGAAGCATAACAAGAGCAAGGAAAAGCATGACGATAACAAGCAGTTCGTGAGACACAATTTCCAAAGAACGTTGCTCACAAAAAGGAAAGCTTCACTGACTGAGTGTTGGATAGGTGGCTATTGGTTAACCTCGGGAGCTTGGTGAACACTCTTGAGTGGATCACTTGGTGATATGAAGAACAAAGGATCTAGGCATGAAGGAACCTCACTGCCCCCCCCCCCTACATTCAGCATTGTCACTGACCATCACACTACCGCAGCATAGGTGACCATAGGCCCACCGGTATAGATCCAATAGAGAATCTTTGGCTGTAATCCCCATGTGCTGCTAAAAGCTCTTCTGCACGCCCAAAAGGACGCAGAGGTCTTCCTTACTCGATATTCGACGTATTCGGTCAGGTCAGTTTAGAGTCTAGGATTACCAGAAACTTCACCGACCCGTTGAATTACAGAACCTTGCCAGAGAAGGTAATCTCTAGCAGTGTGCCCAGCTTACGTTCCCTGGTAAGCAGGAAATTAATAATAATAATAACTATACATACATCAGGTGAATTGTATTTGTCTATGTCGAGGAAATGAAAACATTCCACATTCCAAACTTGGCGCAGTTGGATGGATTGAAATGCAGTTTTCTGCATTCGATTCAGAAAGTGATTTAGAAAATTTGTCCGGTATTTTTTTTTGCGGAAAAAATTTACTGCATTTCTACAGCCAAAAAATGGATTTTTCTGAGTGCACTTTTTGAGGTGAATAAAAAAAAACGGACTCGAATTGGTTTCTCGGAGGTTTTTGGGGTCGCTGAACACGAATATGCTATCAAGAAAATTCCCTGAGTTCCCCTTGGACCTCCCTCGGGGTATCCGGGCACCCTGACGCCCTAGATATCGATGAATTTAATTAAAAAATTATTCTCAATATTTGTTAACTGTTCAAGAGGTGATATAAAGGTTGCTAGTGATGATTACGACGTGAAAAAACTTTTTTGCAATACCTGGTGCACCCTAAGTCCGGGTAACCACGTCATCTTCTAGGAATTTGCGCAACATTGTGAGTATCATAATCGCGATCGGCGACAATAAAAACCACCGAGCCAGAATTTGTTACATTTTATAAAGAAAAATCAACAAATTCCTAGAAGATGACGTTGATACAGAGGGCTCCAGATACCCGTGAACAAGCTAAGGTAATTTGCAGAATTTATCTTTATGAAGATAAAAAAATTCCTAGAAGATGGCGTAGATAAACCGGGCTCCAGAGACCCGAAAACACCCCCAGGTCATTTGCAGAGCATTGCGACTGTCATACCGCCGAAAGCTAGAATTTGTTACATTTAATCAAGAAAAATTAACAAATTCCTAGAAGATGACGTGGTTACCCGGACCCAGGGTACACCAGGTATTGCAGAAGAGTTTTTTCACGCCGTAATCATCACTAGCAACCTTTATATCACCTCTTGAACAGTTAACAAACATTAAAAATGATTTTTCAATTAATTTCATCAATATCTAGTGCGTCAGAACGCCCAGATACCCCGGGGGAGGTCCAAGGGGCCCTCAGAGAATATTTTTAATAGCATATTCGTATTCAGCGACACCAAAAATCTCCAAGAAACCAATTTAAGTCTGTTTTTTTTACTCACCTCAAAAAGTGCACTAAGAAAAACGCATTTTTTGGCTTCCGCAAAAAAAAATACCGGACAAATTTTCTAAATCACTTTCTGAATCGAATGCAAAAAACCGCATCTCAATCCATCCAACTGCGCCAAGTTTGGAAGGTTTGGCCTATTTTAGTGCTTTATTTCCTCGACTAATTTAAGGTTCAAATGCTCAGTTTACGTCACAGTTTGTTTCTTTCGACCATTGAAGACTAGCACCACGTTCTTGTTTCTGTTTGGTCGAATTCCGCATTGTACCTTCATTTAAATAATCGATAATTTACCGCTGAGTTAATTATTATAAGTAGAAGTAAGTGATATCTAGTTTGTGACGTAGAAGGTGTATATTACATGGCCTATAACGTGTAGCCAGTGGCAAGGTCAGTGTTATGTGGCGCCAAAGTACCGACATTAGTCATTATCAGTGGCGGTACAGTGAATTATGTTATTATACAAAATTAATAAATGAGGAACGATTGGATACTCGACCAGTCGTTTTTCCATCGTGCGGACGATGGTTAAATTAATTGTTGTTCATTGTAGAATTAATTTCGTGGAAGCATATGCGATAGCTTAAAGCATTGATTAATGTATCAATATGCTTAAAGGTATCTTGGAAAGTAGACTTCCGCGGACAGCTAATCTTGAAAAATCTTGTCTTCCGGATGGATTCCGCGTCACAATAGCTCGACTTGATGCAGACTTTTCGCCAACCATTACAAGTGGCATCTTCGTGGCAGGCTTGAGCCTTGAACTGAAACTGGTTCTACTGGTTTCTGCAGCCGTATTTATTGTAGGAAAATCCTTCACGCTACATAGTTCACTGCCTTTGTTCCGGTGGTTAACTTCGTTCCGGTGGTTAACTTCGTTCCGGCACCTGACCCTGCCGTTGTGCGATCATGTGCGAAGTGGAATTTTCGAGGACGGGTTTCCAAATGTTGGGGAGGTAATATCCTGAGTCACGGTTCAGATTATTCGGATGTTTTAGGATTTCTATAGCTTCAAGAATTTTTCGCTGATAGAAGTTTGGGGCTCGGACTAGGATTTTAGTATCTTCAAAAAGGATTTGATGATTTGTGTTAAACTTGTGTTCCGCAAGTGCAGATCTATTGGTGTCACGCAGTCTTGTACAGCGCTCATGTTCTTTCACACGAGTAGCTACTGTACGACCTGTTTCACCAATGTAGACTTTACCGCAAGAACAGGGAATGATATAAACACCTTCTAAGTGGAGAAGAGGAAGGGGATCTTTGATAGGTTTGTAAAACTGAGATAATTTTGGAAGTGTGGAAAAACGGGTAGAAATATTATGTTTTTTGAGGATTTTGGAAATTCGATCTGTTATATTTTGAATATATGGAAGAGAGGCCGTGGATAAAGCAGGTGGGAGGGTTTCTGGCTCAGGTCGATTTGGAATTTTAGGTGAAGTGTATTTCTTTATGGCTTTTTGAATGTTGTAATGGGAGAAATTGTTTGATAATAAGGCAGATGAAAGATGTTTTAATTCTGATTTTAAATATTGAGGCTGAGATAGGTTGACAGCTCTGTGGACCAGGGAGTTTATGACAGATTGCTTTTGGGCAGGGTGGTGGTGGGAAAGACCATTGAGGTATCTATCGGTATGGGTGGGTTTCCGATACACAGAATGTCCTAAAGTACCGTCAGTCTGTCGACTAACCAATACATCCAGGAACGGGAGTGAACCTTGCGATTCGACTTCCATGGTGAAACTGTTGTCATGAATCGTTCAGATTATGATAACAAAATCCTGCAACATCTGCAAACTAATTCCTATAAGCTTCTGCCAAAAGATCCCACGTCCTCTATAGAACGTTCAATTTCACAAATTATTCGTCATTCTTCCCTTCCTGATTCAGATAAGAAATGTCTTATCCCCCATTGTTCAAAATGTCCCCGTTTATATGGTTTGCCTAAAATTCATAAGCCCTCAGTTCCCCTGAGACCAATTGTCAGCACTATCGGATCTCCTACTTATAAACTCTCTCGATATCTGTCATCTATTCTCAAACCCCTTGTAGGTGATTCCAATAGTTTTATCCTAAATTCCTTTCATTTCGTTGAAAAACTTCAAACGTTGAAAGTTGACCCATGCGATTTGCTCGTCAGCTTCGACGTCGAATCACTGTTTACCAATGTTCCCATTCCAGACACCCTTTCCATAACTTCTCAATGTTACCTGCCAAAAACATTTCAACGGACTTGCAACCGTTAATTGATTTTTGTCTATCCTCCACATATTTTCTATAAGATGGCAAGTTCTACGAGCAGTCCTCGGGAGCTGCCATGGGTTCCCCACTTTCCCCGATCATAGCTAATATCTTCATGGAAGCTTTTGAACAAGGTGCCATTGACTCATCTGTTCTCAAGCAGAAATGTTGGTTTAGATATGTCGACGATACTTTCGTTATTTGGCAACATGGTCGCGAAAAGCTTGTTCCCTTCCTCAATCATTTAAATTCATTACATCCCAATATCCGTTTCACCATGGAAGTCGAATCGCAAGGTTCACTCCCGTTCCTGAATGTATTGGTTAGTCGACAGACTGACGGTACTTTAGGACATTCTGTGTATCGGAAACCCACCCATACCGATAGATACCTCAATGGTCTTTCCCACCACCACCCTGCCCAAAAGCAATCTGTCGTAAACTCCCTGGTCCACAAAGCTGTCAACCTATCTCAGCCTCAATCTTTAAAATCAGAATTAAAACATCTATCATCTGCCTTATTATCAAACAATTTCTCCCATTACAACATTCAAAAAGCCATAAAGAAATACACTTCACCTAAAATTCCAAATCGACCTGAGCCAGAAACCCTCCCACCTGCTTTATCCACGGCCTCTCTTCCATATATTCAAAATATAACAGATCGAATTTCCAAAATCCCCAAAAAACATAATATTTCTACCAGTTTTTCCACACTTCCAAAATTATCTCAGTTTTACAAACCTATCAAAGATCCCCTTCCTCCTCTCCACTTAGAAGGTGTTTATAGTATTCCCTGTTCTTGCGGTAAAGTCTACATTGGTGAAACAGGTCGTACAGTAGCTACTCGTGTGAAAGAACATGAGCGCTGTACAAGACTGCGTGACACCAATAGATCTGCACTTGCAGAACACAAGTTTAACACAAATCATCAAATCCTTTTTGAAGATACTAAAATCCTAGTCCGAGCCCCAAACTTCTATCAGCGAAAAATCCTTGAAGCTATAGAAATCCTAAAACATCCGAATAATCTGAACCGTGACTCAGGATATTACCTCCCCAACATTTGGAAACCCGTCCTCGAAAATTCCACTTCGCACATGATCGCACAACGGCAGGGTCAGGTGCCGGAACGAAGTTAACCACCGGAACGAAGTTAACCACCGGAACAAAGGCAGTGAACTATGTAGCGTGAAGGATTTTCCTACAATAAATACGGCTGCAGAAACCAGTAGAACCAGTTTCAGTTCAAGCCTCAAGCCTGCCCTGAAGATGCCACGTGTAATGGTTGGCGAAACGTCGGCATCAAGTCGAGCTATTGTGACGCGGAATCCATCCGGAAGACAAGATTTTTCATGCTTAAAGGTATCCATACATAATCAGTATTTCTCGGACAGATTTGACAAACATATCAAAAACACAAGAAATATTCAGAAATTTGTGTTTATTTGCAACTAACCACTGCACCAGGAATCCAATTGGAATTGAACACCCTCATCACCTAGGCCAAATTGCATATTGACTGAGTGTAAGAGCAAATCTGTTTCCGAAAGATATATTCAGAGGGAATCCTTGCTTCACCAAATACTATTGGTATTGGTTGTGATGGTAGCTTCATAAAAAGTTTAGTGCACCTAGCCAGACCATTGTGGAATATCCCCTGCTACGTGTTTCAGGGGATATTTGGATACCCCGATGCATGACATAATCCTAAGATCTGTTTTACGCTTAGGTCCTTCATGTTATAGGCCGTGACGATTCCGGGACCTAGCCAGATTAACCTGGTTCGAATGAGGGCAAGACATGAACAGAGAAAGTGGGTTGACCACTCCACTTAGTCTTCCTCGCACCACATACAGAAGGGAGTATCACTTTTCATTACTGAATGTTTAAATTTCACCAGATTCACGTGACCTGTGGAGCTCTCGGAGATTAAACTGATGCGTTGCCTATTCAGCGTTAGCCCTTGGGCCTACCTCTTTGCCTTGCAGCAATTTGACAGTTCGGCAGCGATCGTTGCTTCTCTATGCTGGGACATGTTGATCTCTCAGATGATTCTGCAAGATCTGTATACATCGGCTGTATGGAATTCCAGCTACAGAGTCTTGAGGACCACCCAAACTGGTCCCTCTCTGGCCAGTTTCTCTACTCTGTCATTACCTTTCCAGTGATCCAGGTCTGGTTGAGCCTGTTGCCAACGGTTAGCTGGATTTTCTGTGCGTGGAGTGCCGCTTCACTATCCGAACAGATCCAGAAGGTCTCATTTATGTTACAAAAGTCTAGTAGCTGGTACGAACAGCTGTAGATCTAGATGGCAAGCAACGTGGCTTGGGCTCACATTCCTCTGTCGACGTGATGGCAACCCAGCTCCTTGAACCACAGGGCCTTGATTCTGCCCTGCGATTCTAATCGTTCAAACTGCCCCCTAAACAGACGGGATCGAAAGGGTCTCCACTTTCTTCATTACCTAGGACCCCGACCCACCTGCATCCGGCCCTATTGATCTGAGAGAAGCTTGCTAAAAACGTTCAAGCACGCGACGGTATAAAAACGAATCTAGGAAGAGGAAAAATTCCAATTTCCTATGAAAAGGTCCGGTACAGCAGAGAAATCAAATCAACCGTTCATATGTGGGAGTCAATTGAATTCTACCGAGCATGTAGAGTTGTCGTAACTACATGCTCGGTTATAATACAAATGACTCCCACACTTGTTACGGTTGATTTCAACAGTAATGCTGTGAAAGACATTTTTCTTCGAAATTCAATTTCTATTAAATAGCCGCAATTTATATACAGGGTGAGTCAGTTTTTTGTAGCCAAACTGCAACAGGAGACCGTTTATCGTACAGAAAACAGCTTCTGTAAGCATTTTCTACTCATAGTAAGCTATGTTCTGTGTGATACAAATTTTTTTTTTACTCATAATTGGTGAAGATTTTGAAGGGGTAGTGGGTGTTTTTCTCCCCAACCATTAAAACCGCCAATATTTTCTACACAAAAAAGGTACTCTTGGTCATAAGCTCTAAAGTTGACCGTTTTCGAGAAAAATCAACTTTTATGTTGAAAAACATGGTCAATTCTTACTAATTAGACGAAATTTATTCAAACAAGTAGAACAAGTAACAAAATCAAAGGATTGACCATGTTTTTCAACATAAAAGTTGATTTTTCTCGAAAACGGTCAATTTTAGAGCTTATGACCAAGAGTACCTTTTTTGTGTAGAAAACATTGGCGGTTCTAATGGTTGTCTCAAAACAGTTTTTTTTTCAAGTGGCGTAGAAGTTGGGGAGAAAAGCACCCACTACCCTTCAAAATTTTTATCACACAGAACATAGCTTACTACGAGTAGAAAATGCTTACAAAAGCTGTTTTCTGTACGATAAACGGTTCCGGAGATATTCGCAAAAAACGAAATTTTTTTTTCAATTTCAACACCCTGTATCTCGAAAACGAAGCCTTCTACGACATATGTTTATCGAACTTTTCTTCTTAAAAACACTTGTTCTATCTCCTGTTGCAGTTTGGCTACAAAAAACTGACTCACCTGTATATGTAGATTCGCTCCGAAGTAGAATAAAAAAAAACTGATTCCTTTGGCAGTGGAGGTATAATAAAATCTCAAACAGAAACACTCACCGTCGAGATAATAGCCAATAATGTTTTGTTTTACAATAAATGATACCGTCAAATGCTCTAGACAAAATCTTGCTATTCCGTTTCAGTTTACTGTTTTCTTCTATGTATTTTTGAATAGTGAATATGATTCTTGGGATATCCATTAAGCACTGAAACCTTCTTTTCTCGATTCACTAACACGGTATTTGATAAAACTAGGACTGATTCAAGTAATATCTTCTACACTCGATCCGTTTCTTAGCTCATATAAATACAATTTATTTCAGCTCCCTAACACATGATTCCCATAACCTGATATTACGATTAGAGGCAGATATTTCTGAAAATGTCAAGTATAAATTCCTGAATTTCCTCATAACCATGATAAGACTTTCTCTCAGAGGCCAGTGCCTTCTATCTATTTTTAAATAGTAAATATGATTTTTGGGATATCCATTAAAATACTGAAACCTTCTTCTCTAGATTCACTAACACGGCATTTGATGAAACGAGAACTGATTCAAGTAATATCTTCTCCTCCAATTTATTTCAACCCCCTAACCGCTAATTCGCATAACCTGATATTACGATTAGAGGCAGATATTTCTGAATAGATTCAAGACAAGTCCTCAACCGCAGCCAAAATGACAAGTATAAATTCCTGAATTTCCTCATACCCATGATAAGACCTTCTCCCAGAGGCAGTGTGATATCTGTTGATCCACAGACGGCTCCAAACCTGTCCAAAAATATGGAGCAGGAATATAGGTGGCACCCCAAACACTAAAGTGTCTGTTCGTTTTTAAGCAGAAGCACATGCCATCGAGATCGATACAAAATTTATCTGACAGATAAGAGGGTCCCAAAGTGATGTGACTCAAGCACGGTATGCAATTGTCAAAAACCTCTTGCATGTCTAGGCAAAAAGCACGAAGTCACTCTCATCTGGATATCCGGCAGCTGGGGAATTGAGGAAAAAGGCCTATCTGGTTAGGGAGGGTGCAGCTTCAAAATTCAGTGCTGGTGTATCTGATAGCACAACTAAAACAGCTATCTTGTCTTGGACTGGAAGTAGGATACGTCAGCAGTGGCAAACCTTACCAGATTTAGCCCACCCTGAAGCGTTTATTATAGAGCCTTCGAAAGCAAGAGCTAAAATACCTCTAGAGCAAAGCAGGTTAAGCCTACGTGTACTCCAATCGGTCACTACCCAGGACACTGCTAGTTAAACCATCATCTGCATAGACTCGGTTTAGTGGAAGGCGCTCAATGTCGACTAATTCTCGAGGATGATGAAATGGCGGAACACATTCTATGTGAATGCCCAACTGAGAAAAGAATCAGATTTGAGATTTAAAGAATACTGAACTTGTTGGGTGTTGTTACATCACATGGTCGCGGTTTCCCGGTGAAAGGATCGATGTTTGGCCCACTCACAAGAAAGATGACTGTAGCAAAAGTATGGTAACCTGTTTGTGATCAAACTAATATGGGAGCTTTCCAGAATGAAATACGTAGCGTCTGTTGGAGTTGATTATTGCATTCATTGGAATTCTATGGTTTTGACTATTGTGGTAACCACAAAATTTTGAAAATGGAATCATTGCTCGTCCTTCTGAAACCGAAAGAACGTGTTTCATTCGAAAGAACACCAATAATTGACAAACTGACTTCACAATATAAAGATAACCTGCATCTGGTGTTTTGTCTATACCATTGAAAGTTAATTATCAAAATAAAGTATGGGAATATTATCTCTGTTTTACCGTGAACGTTTGTAATTGTTATGTTAAGGAATTGTGTTATTTGATAATGGTCTTCCAAGAACTTAGGCTAGACTAATATACTCAACAATGATGCAATAGACTTAATTTATTTATCATGAGTATTCGTTATTGTTCCTTTCCATAACTAATTACCTAATTGAATCTTGAATAGTGGACTTCCGCGGATAGCTAATCTTGAAAATTCTTGGCTTCCGGATGATTCCGCATCATAATAGACTTGATGCCGACGTTTCTCCTACCATTACAGGTGGCATCTTCACGGCAGGCTTAAGGCTTGAACTGAAACATATTCTTTTGGTTCCTGTAGGGATATTTATTGAGGGAAACAATTTTCACGCTACACAGTTCCCTGCCTTTATTCCGGTTGTTATCTCCGCTCTGTCACCTGACCCTGCCGTTGTGTGATCATGTGCAAAGTGAGATTTTCGAGGATGAATTTCCAAATGTTGGGAAGGTAATATCCTGAGTCACGGTTTAGATTATTTGGATGTTTTAGGATTTCCATCGCTTAAAGATTTTTTCGCTGATAGAAGTTTGGGACTCGGGGTAGGATTTAGGTATTTTCGAAAAGGGTTTGATGATGAGTGTCAAACTTATGTTCTGCAAGTGCAGATCTACTAGCGTCACGAAACTTTGTACTGCGCTCATGTTCCTTCACACGGATAGGTAATGTACGACCTGTTTCACAAAAGTAGACCTTACCGCAAGAACATGGAATGTTATAAACACCTTCTAAATGAAGAGGAGGAAGGGTATGTAAAACTGAGATATGGTTAAAAATATTATGCTTCTTAAGGATTTTGGAAATTCGATCTATTATGTTTTCAATACATGGAAGATAGGCAGTGGATAAAGGAGGTGGAGGGTTTGTGGCTCAGGTTGATTTGAAATTTTAGGCAAAGTGTAATCGTTTATGGCTTTTTGAATGTTACAATAGGAGAACTTATTTATATAATAAGATAGATGAAAGGTGTTTTAGTTCTGATTTTGAAGTATGGGGTTGGATAAGTTAACAGCTCTGTGGACCAAGGAGTTTATTACAGATTGCTTTTGGATAGGGTGTTGATGGGAAGGCCATTGAGGTATCTATCGATGTGAGTGGGTTTTCGATACACAGAATGTCCCAACTAACTAATACATCTAGGAACGGGGGTATACCTTTCAATTCAGCTTCCATGGTACAACGGATATTGGGGTGTAATGAATTTAAATGATTGAGGGAGGGAACGACCATGCCAAATAACAAAAGTGTCGTCGACATATCTAAACCAGCATTCCGGCTGGAGAACAGATGAGTCAATAGCATCTTGCTCAATAGTTTCCAAGAAGATATTCGCTACGACCAGATAAAGTGAGGAACCCATGACAGCTCCCGAAGACTGCTCGTAAAACTTACCAAGGCACAAAAAATATGTGGAAGATAGACAAAAATCGATTAACGGAAGTAAGTCCATTGAAATCTTTTCCAAAATCCTTAAGATGCATAATACTTCTTACACGTTTTTGCAAACTTCCAAAACTATCACAGTTTTACAAATTTATCAAAGATCCCCTTCATCCTCATCATTTCCATGTTCTTGCGATAAAGTCTACATTGGTGAAACAGGAGGTACATTAGCTACTCATGTGAAAGAACATGAGCGCTGTACATGTACAAGGCTTCATTACACCAGTAGATCTGCACTTGCGAAACAAAAGTTCGACATCAAATCCTTTTCGAAAATACTAAATTCCTAGCCCGAGCCCCAAACTTCTATCAGCAAAAATTATTGAAGGGATATAAATCCTAAAACACCCAAATAATTTGAACCGTGACTCAGGATATTACCCATCCCCGGAAATTCCACTTCGCACATGATCACACGGCAGGGTCAGATGCCAGAACAGAGTAAACCATCGAAATAAAGATAGTGAACTGTGTAGCGTGAAGGGTTTTTCTCACAATAAATACGGCTACAGAAATCAGAAGAATCAGTTTCAGTTCAAGCTTTAGGCCTGCCCTGAAGATGCCAAATGTAATGGTTGGCGAAACGTAGGCATCAAGTCATACTATTGTGAAGCGCAATCATCCGGAAGCCAGGAATTTTCAAAACCTAATTTAGTATGTCATGTTGATTTGTACTAGAAAAAATGGCACAAGCTCAATTACATTTAAAAGTCTGTAAAAATCTACAGGATATTCGAGGAAAATCGGAACATTCACTATATATGCTTGTCTGTATCATGTACGATCGGGAAATGCTAAACAATTGTCTTCAATTAATACAAAGTCATATGATTTCATCAGGATGTGGCCAGGTTTCTACTTGTTGTGGACATTATAAGTTCTCCTAGTAAATGTACAGATATTTTTAAAACTTGTTAAACTGTCATATACGTGGGCTAAGTGAAAAGTCCCTGGAAAATAGAAGAGATGGCACCACAATCGAAAATCCCACGTGACATTTGTGATATATCATCTTTAACTAGAAGGCATTATAATTTTCAAACTGATATGTCATTCAGTTTTGTTTTGACACCCATCGAAAGCAAGCAACCTTGAAGATTTTTGCAAACTCTTGATTAAACATTATTTCTTGCGTGGAGAAAACATTATGCAAACCAAAGCATCGGTTGTTAAACATTATGGGAACCCCTCACCATCGATTGGAACGACGCACAAGTGATTTACTGATTTTCGTTGTGGTAGAGAGACTACAAAGCACGCCGAACTTCTGGTCGTCCAATTGAGGTTACAAAGAACAGTTGAAACGGTGAACTTATCCTTAAAGGCAAAAGTGGGTTTATCGGCCAACAAAGTCATGGCGACAGTTTTTTTGGATGCACACGTAGATATCGATTACCTTGAAGAGGGCGAAACGATTAGCGGCGTTTATTATGCAGAGCTGTTGAATCGATTCGCAGTCGATTTCAAGCGGAAGCGGTCGCATTTGGCAACGAAAAAAGTGCTCCGGCACCAATACAACGCATCGGCGCACAGGTTTTCAGTCGCAATGACAAAATTGAATGAATTGCGCTACGAATTCGTTCGTCATCCACCATAATCTCCAGATTTGGCCCCCTGCAGTTTTTATCTATTTCCAAACTTACTTGATGGAATGGCTTAGCGGAAAGAGATTTGGGTCCAACGTTGAAACAAACACCTATTTTGAAGGATTGCCGAAATCGTAATCGGCTATCACAAGATTATGTTGAGAAATAAAGAATAAACTAAGTTTTGACTGAATAAATCATTTCTTGTTTACTTTTCAGGGACTTTTCACCTTCCCCTCGTATACACATTTATTTACGATATAAGTAGGAAAAAGCGTAATCACATGTACCGGGATATCAAAAATTATCTTGGTCAAGGGTGGTTGTGGAATCTAAAACGTGTGTCTTACTTTACATTTGAAATAATTATGTCACTGTCACACTGACATCATCAATAACCTACAAATTTCATACATATTTAATTCAGTTGTAAAACAATAATGAACTACAAATTATGAAATAATTATGTGAACTTTGAATCTTTTCAGAGGTCGTGATAGCCACAATCCGGATCGAAAACTGTTTTGAAATAGTTAATTTTCCCTAAATCGAATGACGTTCTCGTGAGAAGCCCGTAGCACGCGAGTTAGAAAAGTGCAAACTGGTTGTACCTAATACGACTTTACGACGATTTTTCGCGTGCCTTTTCCACTCCATGTAGCTAGATTTAGTATCGGACCGTGCTCGACGGCCCTTCTTTTTTCGATAAATGTCCATTAAATAGGAAAATTTAATTAAAACAGTTTGAGCTATTCTCAGATCTCAGCTACGCGCGTCTAACGTGCGACGTACCAAAGGGAATTTTCTCGCGACTAAAATATACACGAAGCGGGTGAAAGCTAGCGGCCTATAGCCAAAAACACTTTATTACAACTGGCGCCGGTCGCATGGGGCAAGAAACGGCCCCAAATTAACAAGACCGAGGTAAAATGTATAAATTCTAACTTACGCGCAGCGAGCTCCTCGAGGCATTTGTTATGTTTTCAGATAATTCGAACCTTCTAATTTCGATAGGCCACGTGAAAATCCCGGAGTCCAAAGCGCTAAAGACTTCTGAGTGTTACAATATTCGTATAAAATTGCGAAATTTCGCACTTTTAAAAACTTCAAATTAATTATGACATAATTATTCCAAACGTAAAGTAAGACACACGTTTTAGATTCCACAACCACCCTTGACCAAGATAATTTTTGATATCCCGGTATATTGTACACATTTTTATCTAGGCCCGTAAGAAGTAATTTATTTGGACAACCAGAACATTGAAACTAATAATTGTGACGGTAATTTTAAAACTTGGGTGGAAACGCTTCGTGTTATAATTACAATACTGCTCTCTTCAAATTCATTGATCTAATTTTATTGATTGAAAAGCACTTCAGACGAGCTGAACATGAAGTCGAATTTTTTTCACAATGGAAAGTTAGCCTCGCGCACTTCGTTGGTAATTTTGCGATCTCACGCTGGTTAATTATTATTTGATACAAAAATTACATCCCGTTATGTTGAATACAATACTTAACTTATTATGCCCTAGACAACAAAGAAACGGCAAAATGAAAAACCATTGTATAGTACATCCATGTTGATAATGGCATATAATTACCTAGACATGCAGAGTGTTCATACTACTTCCGAACCATCAATTACAACTAGATATACCTTGATGACAATTTTGCAACGTAACATTCAAAAAATCAGTCCTAACAAAATCGTACATTATTATAATGGTTAATCATATTATCATTATAAGATAAATATGTTAGGCAAACAAAAAACAGGGTTACTGCGTTAAATTTCACTGACATACTGGTTGCCGGTAATTCTTTATGCCAAACTTCAGACAAAATAACAAATTATAGTCTAGGAGCCAGAGCGATATTGATGGTCTGAACATTAACCTGATGGCACTATGGTTTTTCGTTAGAGGACGGTTCAATGGCCAATTCATCTCACAGACCGAATTTTCCCCGGCTGTTAGATCTCGAGATACAGCATCCACATTTTTTTTTTGACTGGAGGTTAACCCTTTCCAAGTTACGGTTACTTGAAAAGCATGCCATTCTTATACCCTTAACCATGTGCCATCATTTTTTATCGTGCCCGTTTATCAGGCCGACCAGTTAAAATTGGACCGAAAATGGACTGCTAGTTAACCCTCCCAAACCTGGTGGAAAATGTTCATTGGTGTTGACAATTGTTAACATACCCTATGCCATCAAAAGTTATCGGTCCATTTCCGAGTAATTGGCCATTATTTGGACTAAAAATGTTCCTTTTTTCCATTTTGTGGCTAAAACTAGCTAGTTACAAGAGAACATGATGGCACCATGTTAAATAACTTTATTGGAGGTCAAAAAATAAAGATTTAAAATTATTGCCATCACTCCTTGCCTATTCAAACCCCCCTAAACCCCCCCCACCCCCCAAAACAAAACAAAAACAAAAAACTGCGGTTTCGATATCAAACCCAGCCAGAAGCTCAAAAATTTACTGATTCATGATAAAATTGGTCACATTATCCATATTATTCATATTTTTTTGGGGGTAGTTTTAGGGGATTTTGGGGTTTTTGGATAGGCGAGGAGTGATGGCAAAAATTTAAAATCTTTATTTGACCTCCAAGAAAGTTACTTAACATGGTGCCATCATGTTATCTTGTAATCTGCAAGTTTTAGCCATAAAATGAAAAAAAGAAACATTTTTGGTCCAAATAATGGCCAATTACTCGGAAATGGAGCGATAACTTTTGATGGCATAGGGTATGTTAACAATTGCCAACACCTATGAACATTTTCCACCAGGTTTGGGAGGGTTAACTAGCAGACCATTTTCGGTCCAATTTTAACTGGTCGGCCTGATAAACGGGCACGATAAAAATGATGACACATGGTGGAAGTGTATAAGAATGGTATGCCTCTTAAGTAACCGCAACTTGGAAAGGGTTAACCTCCAGTCAAAAAAAAATGCGGATGCTGTATCTCGAGATCTAGCAGCCGGGGCAAATTCGGTCTGTGAGATGAATTGGTCATTGAACCGTAAATAGTTTAATTAATTATTATTATTAATTTTATTATTAAAAATTTGTTTATTTTGTCATCTCATTAAAATAAAGTTTTTCTTTTTCTGCATTTTTAGATGAAATTTCAATAGTGCTTTTTTGTAAAAAAAAAATTAATTTTAAAACTTTATTTATTAGTAATTTTACTGGAAATTATTTAATTCAAATTTATGAATTGTTTGATAAAAATGTGTCTTCTTTTATATTTACTAGTATAATTTGAATTTTAAAATAAATGAAATATATTTATTTATTTATTAGTAAATAAAATTTTATTTGATTAAAAATTTCTCATCTTACAGCACAAGATCGCTCATGTTATCAACAGAGAGTAAATGCGGCACTCATTTGGCAAATAGCCCTCTCATATTCAAAAGCTTATACAAAATGTTCCATACCGTTCGATTGAGATGCCTCAGCAATCTCGTGCACTTCAACTAGCCGATCGTCCAATATCATACCATGGATTTTTGACGTTGAAACCTCAATTGGACGACCAGAACGCTCGGCGTCCTTTGTGGTCATATTATCACAACGAAAATCAGTAAAACACTTGTAAATCGTTCCAATCGATGGTGAGGAGTCCCCATAATGTATAACAAGCGATGCTTTAATCGTGAAATTTTAGATACGTTTTTGTAATTTTTTATTTGAAGTATTTTTATTAATAAATTTATTAAATTTTTATGGTTTTTGAATATAACAAATTTTTTCATATTCATAATTACGAATTAAATTTTAAAATAATTAGTAGCGAATTGTTATTGAATTTTATTTTATTAATTAAATGTATAACAAGTATATAAATAGATAAATAAATTATAAATATTATATGAAAAATTATTTTGAGCATTTCTTGATTTAAATCTAAAAGAAATAATTATTTTTATTATTTATTATTTATTTTTTTAAGAAAAAATTAATTTAATTATATTTTATTAGTATTGAAAAATAATTTCAGAAATATATACTATTTTAATAAATACTGCTTCGTTAAAGTAAGAAATTGTATGCCTTAATTGCCCTTCTTTCGGGGGTGATCTCTTAAGGCATTGGGCTGAGAAAATTTTTTTATAGGAAAGGACCACATAATTTTCAATGAAGAATCTTCGAATGAATTTAGAAATTTATGTATGTAATCAATAATCAATAAAAACTCATCATATCAATGATTTACATTTTCTCAAGTGGCCTCACCAACCTACGATGACCACGAACATCAAACGATGGAATTGCGTCATTAACACCATTTACACTAGTCCTGTATTCATTTCTTATAATTTTTTAGATGAAATTTTAAAGGTATATTTTTGTAATTTTTTATTTCAAGTATTTTTATTAATAAATTCATTAAATTTTTGGTTTTTAAATATAACAAATTTTTTCATATTTATAATTAAGAATTAAATTTTAAAATAATTAGTTAGAAATTATTACTAATTTTTATTTTATTAATTAAATAATAAGTATAAATAAATAAATAATTTATAATTAAAACATGAAAAATTATTTTGAGCATTTCTCGATTTAAATCTGAAAGGTATAATTATTTTTATTACTTTTAAGAAAAAATTAATTTAATTATATTTTGTATTGAAAAAGAATTTCAGAAATATATATTATTTTAATAAATATTGTTCTGTTAAAGTAAGAAATTGTGTTTTTCAGCATTTTTTGGCGAAATTTTGACTTTTTTTGTAAAATTTTGTAATTTTGAATTTCATTTGAAAATAATTCAATTTCATTTGAGTTAACATTTTTTTTTTTGATACTTCAATATATAATATAAGATAATTACCTTTTTACGTGTATAAAATTATCAAAATTTCAAGTTTTTACATTAACTCGGACTTGGGAAAACAATTAAAAACACAATTTTATTGCCCTTCTTTTGGGTGATATCTCTTAAGGCGTTAGGCTGTGAAAACTTTTTTTATAGGAAAGACACCACATAATTGTTAATGAAGAATCTCCGCATGAATTTAGAAATGTATGTAGGTAATCAATAACCAATAAAAACTCTGCACATCAAACGATGGAATTGCGTCATTACCACCATTTACACCACTAGTCCTGTATTCATTTTGATCAACTATGTCGAAACGGACATGTCCGTATTTCCAATGAGAACATAAATTCCGATGTTGCAAGGAATACTCAACGGTCGGTCGGATTTTTCGGGTGGCAAGCTTTACGTGACGCGGATGTTGTGAATCATTTCCACAGGATTTATTCGCAATGAATAAAACGGAAATTGACACTTTGACGTACAATGTTGACACAGTTAGAAATTTTTCACCGCAACATGCACCGACGAACTACGTTGTCTCTATCAATTATTAAATTATTAACACAGTGACGGAATTGCAGATTTGAGCCTAATGTGAAACGAGGGAAAATGTACTGCTGAATATCTGAAAGATGATTTATTGCTTTCGGAAACCATATTCCATATATCTAGGAATATGTATATTACACATGATAAGTATGAAATAATCACCATTATCCTCTAAAAATAAGTTTACAGGAACGCTTGTGGCACTTTTAGAAACTTATTTTATGGCAGGCAAAACGACGAGAACAAAAGAGCTATCAAACGTTTTGTGAAGATCTTAAAAGGAATATCATAGATGACGGTGTTATGACTATTGTCTTTTATCTTCATTCCACATTCGGGATGGGACCCTCAAGGAAATCACAGTGAGACGTGTTGGTCGACAGTATTCAGAAATGCTTCCGGGGTACTTCGTAATGTCAGCTCAGCTGGTGAATACACGAGGGAAAAGTTGAGGGAAAATGAAGAAATGGTGGATGCGTTGTTGCCTGTTGTACACTGTGCTATAGAAAAATCTAATATAGGAAACAAAATGTACTGAGAACGTTTCAGCTACCAAGTAGCCATCATGAGAGTAATCTAAATTAGAAAACAAAATATGATTGTTTAAATACTAGTTGGAGTTAACAATGCAAATAATGGATTGCCCTCAGCTGGAGATAAATCTTAATTCATAAATTGCTGTTTTCTACAAACGTCAGAAAAGTATAGTTTTAACGCATGCTGTCATTGTCTGTGCCTAAAATGTCATTTTAAGTCGCTGGTCTCAATAGTACATTACGTATCAAGTTAAGAAAAGTGGAATTTTACTTGACGAGTATGTTAAGTTAAATACTATACGAGTCCAGTAAAATCACCTTTATGCGTATACTATTTTTTCGCATTTTGTGAATTAGTACCTTGAATGGGCGGGAGAACGCTGGGGACAATCCTCATATGATACCAGGGGATTTACCGAAGGCACCAAGACCGAAAAAATACAGGTGCTGGAATAGTCGAGACAAAGGACCAAGGAGAAATGATTTCTTAAACCTAAGACATAATTCCAAGCAAAAATACTAGCAATTACAAGCTCGAGCTCGAGGCAGAGCAGCGTGCCTATTGGAGAGAACTGCCCCGTATGTCGCATTCCAAGCGACTAATGGTAGATCTCCAGCAGCAACGAGTGACGTTCAGCAGACAAGAAATTTGGAGTCTTGTTCCATTCATGACCGGACACACCCCAGGCAACAAACAACCTTGGAACATACCTTGGAGACAATAAAGCTACACCCGAGGAAATCAGACGTATCCCATACATCGGGCTACTGAATTTCATAGAATACACCGAACTGATGAGGAAATAGCAGAGATAGCGATATGTGAGAGAAAAATAGCACACTAATGACCGCAGTGCAGAGGGGCTTCCTCTAGGAAGGATATCAACCTCACGCGGGAGAGGTTAGAGTAGGTAAGAATCCGGCACACCCGGGGGCACGGGACTCCGAGGCGTCTAAGCAAGATTTCCCCCCATCTACTACGACAAAAAAAATATTTACTTATTCTGCATTTCACGTTAAAACCTGTTTATAATAAGTTACTGAGAAAATCTAAAAATAGAAGTAGTGGTCTGACTGTTTATTTTTTCCTACTAGCATAATTTCCTAAAACTATATAACAATTTAAAATAGACCCCTTACTTTATGATAATCCCATATTTTAAGAATATGAATTTTTCTTTAAGCCTTGTTTTTTATTGAAGTATTAGAAAAGATGTTTTAGCCGAAAAAAACTGTTTTAACATTGAGAACGTATGTTTTTTTTTAAACATATTTTTTTCAACCCTGGTTGGTAAGCTAACTAATTGACCTGAACATACTGTTGATAATGAGCTCATAATCTGAAAAATGATGCGAAATAATTACATAAAATAATACATACTCATTTATTCTTGGATTTGTCAACACAGACTGACAAGACAAACAACAAATGTTCATTCAAAGATTACATGTTTGAACAAGCTTTGGATTCGTCGAAATAACGCATCGGTCACTGCGGGAGCAAAGCAAATAGTCGCAACCAACTTCCTACAAGTTCAGGCCTGTAACAACTCGAGCAAAAACTCGCGGAATATTTCAAACGAGAATCGATTTCATTTCAACATTTCCGCATGTTATAAACAAATTCGAAGGCGGTAGAATTACTGTATTATTAACAATGAATGACATAAAAACTGCGGCGCCGACGATAACACTAGCGAATACCTTCCTACCTGCAAATCACTAGACTAGAGTATTCGATACATAACAGCTGACTCATTCAAGTTTTTACAACGCGATACGAATCGCTTAAAAATCACTTAAAAACTCAATTTAATCCTTGGTAATGCGAGGATAATTCTTCAATTATTACTTCAATGTACTAGGCGATAACATATAAAACACAATTATTAATTATTGTTTCAAAATTGCAAATTGTTGTAGTTCCAACGATACCTGGTTGTTTATGTGCGAAGATTGTAGACCAGTTCAGTGCCGACTCGTCGGACAGACTAGTAGCGTTGATTGAAAGAGTCAGCGCTAATAGTCAAAGGGTCAGTGAGCCATATTTTTATCGTCCCTCCCGGCGCTTCTTTCGATGAGTTCTGGATTGAGTTAGAAGGGTGACCTATTGTCACACCACTTCCCTCATTTGGTCCATTGTACCTCCTCCATAGAGGATAACCCTCCAATGTGTCTCTAACTTCCCGGCCACCCTGGATGACCAGGGTTCCCTCAACGTGGACTGACTTGTTTTGGCGAGGGCTGGAAGGTTCACAGTCAATTTATCCACAAGGTCTGGGCGCTGGATCGTTACGTCACAAGCCAGATGCTATATTGCACCTGGTCACCCTTATGTTACGATACAATGCTGCAATACCGACAGCGCAGTTGGTAGAGCACCTTAATCTTGGTGGTCGTCGGTGCGAGCCCCACGTTGGGCGCCACTATGAAAGGATATTTATAGTCTTATGTTTGGATTTGGAAGTTACTTGAGTTTGAAAATGTTGAAGCTACAGTCAATTAATTTCATTAAAATGATGAATGATTTATTTGACATTTTAAACACTGGAAATATCAGAATTTAAAAATCCACTTAACAGTGAAAACCACACTGATACCTTTATTTTTTAGATAGATCATTTAATTCACATTAAAACGGTAGAAAATGATAAAATAGTTCACATTAACAGAAAAATGGGATGTATTGCATTTTGTTTTTGAATCGAAAGCACCAAAATGTAAAATTGTTGAAAAAAATATTAAGTTCCTTCCAATATACAGGTTAAGTCAAAATCATTTGGAACTTAAGTTTTGCTCATATTCGGTAACATGGTGGATTTAACAGTAATCCAACTTACCAACAATTCCGGGGTTCATATAAAAAATTATTTACGCGCATGCACCTAAAACAATCCTTTACAGGAAATTGCATTACTATGGAAAATATTTCGATTGTAAACTGTGATTCTCCCATTGAAAAAATTAATTTTACTGTGACATACTATATTTGCGATATACGTAGTCTATGTCACGGTCGTACATACAGGTCTGGGAACTCTATGTTTGACATGAGTCACTTACATGTCGCCAAACTCGTAGTCCCTCGCTCAGCCACCAGCTAGCGCTTGGATCGAAGTATGGCAACAATCACATTATTAAGTAAAATAATTTTTCTCGTAACGCAATATTTACTATTCTGATTTGAGAGAGGAATAAAACTGTTACTCTTGTCAAAATGTATTACTCACCTTAAAAATAACTTCCCATTTTTCGTTATACGTGACGCACACATTAAAGTCTATTCTATCCACTTTTTTCGCATTTCCGTGGCTTTCGGCATTTTAAAAACAGAAGTTTCTTGCTTTACACTTTTGTACCCCGTTTTGCATTTCGGCACAATGCACGGTTTCGTAATTTTTTTCTAAAAACGCCGGTATTCCTTGTGTTTACAAGTCAACAATGACAGTTGCCAGAGAACACGGTCGTATACGTGCCAGAGATCATTCCTCGACTCATGCGCCATCCTTTTGGTACTACGCGACAGTTGACGCTTAGAGGACTCACTTCTCACATAGGAAACAGCCTCGAGTTCCCAGACCTGTATATACGACCGTGGTCTGTGTTACTACTATATAACTTTGCTTTCATGATACCACAGAGCATTGAACTATACTGTATAAAGTATAGTTCGATGACAGAGTAAACACATACAATAAGCTATGACGTCACATCGATGAGGGAAGTAAGAATGAAAATGATGTGTACAGTTCAATGAACATAGTGATATTCACGAAGTAATTGCAGTTTATTGAGATATCGCAAAGCAACGAACAACTCAATTAAATTTTTGAGGATACATACTACTATGATTTTCGATTAATTTCACATCACATCTCATGCCATCAAACTCTGTTCAACTGTGTCCAATTCGAAATTGATGAGTTTCATATCATTATTATCGTTATCCACGAGAGAATTGTGATTTTTCATCTTTGTTTTTATAGAGTATCCTACAAGTCGTGCCACTTCGAAGCTGGATACAGGAAGGCGACAGGCGAAGCTTCAATCCGGATATACGACAGAGTTGCCGTCATGGTGGCAGCGGGGTTTGTAGCAAATTCTCGCAGTTAACTTAATAACATGTCTGTCTACAAGAGCAGTCATGTAATCACGTATCAACATTATAAATTAACACACACTGACACTGTCTCGTGTAAATTAATTTGCCTCCATCGAATTGTATCATCGCAACTATAAGAAAGCGTTTTGGTGACCCATGGGAATTCTAATTTCATTAAATGTTCTCATTTTTGTATCAAACAATTGCATAAACGAGGGGATAGTGGAAACAGATACTTTCCTTCCTTCCAATGACTTATCAGTGTTCGTGATTTGTATTTGATCAATGATCGAGTGGTTTCTCTGAAGCCGAACTGGCCGTAAGGCTTTCTTCTACTATAGGGTTTAATCTCTTAACACGTTGACTATCAGGCACGAGATAACTCGTGGTTAACTGCCTGTATCCAGATGCCCACCATGAGTTAACTTGGTTTGGAAAGCAGCAGCGGAACTACCATACAGCAAAAGAAAGCAAAGCGGGGGGAGTCTTGGGCCTAAGGAGCCCTAGGAACAATGGATTTTTTAAATGTAGTAATGTCATGGGCAACATCTATGTGAAAGTACAAGTGTCTTTTCGCTAGCATTTCCAGTTGAAGATAGTAGCAACGTTTTCCTTGATATCAACAACATTCCATTTGGTTAAATTCAGCAGATATAATAATGTCTTATCCAAAATAGCAACCCCGGTATAGCGAATGTACAATAAGAAACTGCGTTCCAACAATTGATTCCATTGGGAACAACTAAACTGAGAACCGGCTCATTTTCTTCGATACCAAGATTTTATCCTGATAGCCCACAAAATCTGATATGTTATTGAATGACGCGCACTTCAATTCACTTAATACAAACTCAAGGTCACATTTTAAATGAGAATAAAGCCAACTCGAACCATTTTGTGCTCATACCCAAATAGAATTCCACTATTAGAAGCTTTTACGTAAATATGAAAAGCTTCTATTTTTAGCCACCGAATCGTAGATACTGCATTTAATTAAAAATCGACATGATCGTAACATGAAGAAACCAAACGATACACTTCACAAACATGACGAAGGGAAAGCACCCTTCGCACCATTTAGGAACACACTGGGTGTGTAACCTCGTTGTTGAAGTATGTATATTGTAGAATAATCAAACACTACTTGATATTTAATATTCAATATTAAATTAGTTAGACACAGTATAGGCTCGTGAGTTCAATAACAGGTGAAGCAATCTCAGCGATAGCAAATTGATTTTTGTGACGAGTGTAAATTTTCTTTTATCCAATGAGAAAAACGTCTTTACTTAATTTTTTTTAAGATTGTGGTGTTTTAATTCATCCCTCCGGGGATGTTATTAAGATTTGCCAACAAACAGAGAAACGTATTCGCCCATATTATTTTAACAGAACATTTTCTATGAGCCCAATTGTAAAAACTAAAACTATGCACATTCTAAAAGTTTTAATTATTATAGACATTTTTACATGGCTTGGAATGTATCAATTCGATACCACTGCTCAGACAACAAACAAATCGATTGGTCGAATAAATAGATACAAATCGCAGAGGGCCAAATCTGGAGAATATGGTGGATGACGAACCGATTCGTAGTGCAATTTTGCCATTGCGACTGCGTACCTGTGCGCCAGTGCCTTGTCTTGGTGGAAGAGCACTTTTTTCTTTGCCCAATGCTTTCGCTTCAAATAGGCATCGAATCGATCCAACCGCCCTGCATAATATACGCCAGTGAACGTTTTTCCCTTTTCAAGGTAATCGATATTGACGATACCGTGTGCATCCCAAAAAACTGACGCCATGACTTTGTTGGCCGATAGACCCACTTTGGCCTTTTTCGTCTTCGATTCGCCAGGACAACTCCACTGTTTCGACTGTTCTTTGGTCTCTGGTTTGTTATGATGGATCCATTTTTCGTCCACGGTTACGAAACGGCGCAAATAGTCCTTCTGATCGCGCTTGAATATCGTCAAACACTCATTTCAAGTTGTCAACAGAGTGCAAATGCGACACCCATCTGGCAGATACCTTTCTCACATTCAAAAATGTATGCAAAATGTTCCGTACCCGTTTGGTTGAGATGCCCATATCCTCAGCAATCTCGCTGATCGTCCAATATTATACCATGGATTTCGACGACTATTTCTGGTGTTATATCCTCAATTGGACGACCAGAACGTTCAACGTCATTTGTGGTTATACACATCATACACAAATGTCACATGTGATTTTCGATTGTGGCGCCATCTGTTTTATTTTTCAAGGACTTTTCACCTTAGCCTTGGATATTGATTTGAGAATTCACCATTTAAAAAAAGTTGACTATATTTAGAAGGCAACAATATGACAATATTTCTTATTCTACAGTTTCGATGTTTACTATTTAATAACATACCTTGGGTTTCGATAGAGTTGAGAAGGTTTATTCAGTTGTCACGACATCAATAAAGATGACGTATTTAAGACTTGTAAAAAGGTAATTCAGATTATTTAGATACTTTAACTCAAGTTTACTTATGTTTTTCCAGTCTTTTCTGTTACTTAAACTTACTTCATTTCTATCTTTAGTGTCATTTTATTCTCACGTGAAAGTTAATCAATGTAATAAATATACGCTGATGATTAAATCATTACATTCCACATATTTTATCATGATGACAATTGATATTCTTTTTTTAATGTTTGTATTTATTTATTTTTTTATTGAAATACATTCATTCCGTGAAGTGAAAAATTTGTACTTAGTTATTCTATTTAACTCTCATATGTATCAAGCATGATAAAATGAAATAAAACTAATACGCTCCTGTTCTATCAATTCGGTAAACATACCGAACGTGTCCCGAACATATCTGAACGTTCTCCCCCACCCGCGCTCCATCACTGGCACCAACTGGCTTAACTGGTTTTCATGCTATTTCTGCGATATGCGTAGTCTATATGGCCTGTGATGCGAACTAAGGGCCACTTTAGTGGAGGATTATTTTCATCTCCTACTAGTACGAGCATCCCTGGTTCAACATCTTGCTGAGTTGTCTTCCATTTGCGTCGTTGTTGTTATCGGGAAAGATAATAAAAGCGCAACTGGCTTAACTGGTTTTCATGCTATTTCTGCGATGTGCCTAGTCTATGTGGCCTGTGATGCGACTAAGGGCCACTATAGTAGAGGATTATTTTCATCTTCTACTAGTACGAGCATCCCTGGTTTAACATCTTGCTGAGTTGTCTTCCATTTGCGTCGTTGTTGTTATCTGGAAAGATAATAAATGAGCAACTGGCTTAACTGGTTTTCATGCTATTTCTGCGATATGCGTAGTCTATGTGGCCTGTGTTGCGAACTAAGAGTCACTTTAGTGGAGGAATATTTTCATCTCGTACTAGTACGAGCATCCCTGCTTCAACAACTTGCTGAGTTGTCTGCTATTTGCGTCGTTACTGTTATCTGGAAGGATATTCCTTACACGAATCCAACGTTTCCAAAAGTGTCAAGCATGGTACTGAGTTTGCCATAGTGATAGCCTATTCATTTTAATCTATATAATTTCAGATTCAGCTGTGAGTATGCTACCAGTATGGAAATATATGTTAGGGCATCAAGATCCAAGGGATTCGTGAATAAACGAGTAAGGAGCCGTGAGTTTAAGCACAGGGACTAATCAATTTATCGTTGTGCATTTGGTTCGTTGGTCGATAATAATGATAAATTTCCACGCAACTTGAAATTCAAATGACACGAAAGGAGAACAAAATTTGTTCAATTTTCGTGGAAGACGAGGAAATCAACTTAAGCAAATAGAAACTATCGATTTCGCGTGTAGCAGTTCAATTAGAATGATTAAATGCATGACGAGAACTTTGGTCGTAATGCCACATAAAGAATAGCATGGTATTTCATTAGCATGTATTTCCAATGATTCCAATATCTTAAGTAAATTCTATTTGTTGTTTCAGAAGTTTGTAATTTATGCATTTTGTATCATTTTTATTGAGTTATACGGAACTGGCAGGAATAACTCCACTATTTCAACGTAAAAGGTCTGATGGTCAAACAACGGATACAAACATCAATAAACATGAATTAAATTATCAATATCTTTACACAACTAAATAATATTCAAATTAATAATGTTTTTAAGAAAATATTACAAAAACAAATTTTTCCAGGGAATCGAACCCGAGCCTACTGAGTGGGAGCCGAATAACCTAGGCCCATACCTTTGGTTGATCGCCGGTTGTTATAAACAGTTAGTTACTGTGTAAATTTAATTTTGTTGAAATTTGAATGAAAGCAGTTTATAATTAATTTGAATTTACTGTACAAGTTTCGAATCGATTCGATGTATACTTTGGGAGTTTGATTTTTTTCATTTTAGACACTCCAGAAGAGACACAATAGGGTTCGTCACTGAAAAGCAAACGACTTTTTGTCAAAATTTGGAAATGATAAGACCTTTCGTTTTTGAGTTATCGTGTAGACAAGCATTTCGTTACGGACATCCTGACAGATAGAGGGATTTTATCAAAGTAGCTCAAAATTCGATGAAAAATACTATTCTTCGGACTTTGTGAAAAGTAAAATAATATAAATTTTTTAACCATAATATAATATGTAGTGTCTAAAATAATCTTTTGGATATCCTAAGGGACAGTAACAAGAAAGCTAAATTTGCAGTCGGTCACTATTTAAGATTTCAAAATCATTCGGTGCAATGTGAACTACGAGGAGATTAAATGAATGAAATGATTTAACAAATTAATTAAGCGATGTTCTTCATATTATCAATTACAAAAATGTTTGAACTCTATTAGGTAACACTAGTGAATATATCAGAATCTTCTGGTACCACCCCTGCACTCTTAGGTCCTCATTGCCCTATTTGGACGATTGTAAGGAACAATGATGCCTCATTTTTAAAAACAAAATCTTCATTGAAAATTCTGCATTCAATTTGCTATTCATACAAATAAATACAACAAAATTGTGATGCTTAATAACCGAGAAAAATCGATTTGAATAAAACACCTATCGAATAAATGTATGTATAAAAACAAAAAAAATTAAAAAAAATTTGGGAACTATCGCATATAAACATACGAACACCATAGAGTACTGAACGTGATGGAGCGAGAAGAATTGTATTAGCGTCTAATTTTCTCTTCCCAACGGCTATGATTTACATTGCTTCAGTGGTCCACTTTTCCTCCACCCCTCTAGAAAGAATTTCCAAAAATTTCCAAAAAAAAATTGTTTATTCTAAGAATCATCAAGAATTAGTTTCCAAGATTTTTGGGAAATACCAGAAAATCTCTGTAATTTACAAAGAATTCTTAACAATTTCCGTTAAATGTCTAGAATCTCTGGAATTGATTCTCAAGGATGTCTAAAAAATCTGATGAATTTCAAGAGAATTCTAAAAATTTGAAATTTCAAGAGAATCACTAAATCAAGTCACAGAGCTTTTATAAATTTCCAAAGAATTGCCAAAGAAGCTATAATGCATAGAAGTAATATTCAAATTCCAAAAAAATTCACAACAATTTCTTTGGGATCCTAGAAATAATGCATATAATTTCTAAGGTTCATCAAGGGCTTCCTAAGAATTTCCAAAAAAAGTCCCAACAATTCCTCCCAAATCGCAAGAATCTACAAGATGCTCACAAAAATTCTAAGAGAATTTCAAAAAATCCCTTACAATTTTCAGATGATTCCTAAATAGGTCTAAGAATTCCAGTAAACTGTCAAAGAATGCACAGGAATTATTAAGTATTACGAAATATTGCCAAAGAATTTCTTATTGGTAAGTCATTGTGAATATTTTTGATGAAGATGAAGGTGGAACAAATTCAATAAGGAGGCAAATAAAAGGAATCTCGATAGTTTATGTATCTGGAACTTACAAGAATATTGAGTTCTGGATTCAGTTAAGAGGGTGGCCTATCATTAGTGTCCCAAATACTGGCAATGTTCGGCCAGAATTACCCCAACAAAGACTCTTTGATGTTAGCGAGGACTAAGCTGGTCCTCTGCAGGTGCTATGTCGCCTCGTGCTCGTCTTTGCATCCCCTCAACAGTGGCTGTGCATGTCCTTTCACAGTTGATATTGTATTGTATTAAGTTGGGGATATTTGCGTTACGTTCTGCTGCTGGGCCATTCAGGATGTCTGAACGGCTAAAGCAGTTCCTCCAACCCCGTAGCTCTTACATGAAGTTCAGGAAGTCACTTCACTTTAGGTGAATCATTTTGGTACGCTTCTAGGTGTCGTGCCCTTGGATTTTGCAATATAGTGTATTATGTGAGAATGTGGATAGAATTTTCATCTTTCTCTTGGCAGAACCTTCACTCTTCCTCCTCTACTAATTCGAGCTTCTTAAGGTGTCCTATCAACCGGCAGTAGCCTCTGTTAGCATTCCCATTAGTAATCTGAGTTAATTTTCGTTTAGGTTGATGCAGCCGTTATATCTCTTCTGGTTATAGTTTACCAACAGTATCTTTGCCTACCTCAGTCTTTGTCGTGCTATTCACTGATGGGATCTTCCAATGTCTACTTCTTTCTTGAGTTCTTCTAGTATTGTTCGTCTGCTATTTCGTTATCCTCCGCTCCGCTGTGTCTCGGAACCCATAGGATGGTAGCTGCGTTGTTCTTGCCTAGTTCGTTTAGTTTTTCTAAGCATTCCCAGACCATCTTGGATCTGATCACGTGAGAGCTCAGCGCTTTGACGGCTGCTCAACTATCCGACATGTTGACTATTTCTTGTCTACGGAAGTCTCTTTCTATATTGAACTGCACAAATTTTCCTATAGTCTGAATTTCAGCTTAGAAAATGCTCGAAGATTTGCCTAAGCTTTCAGAGTATTCGGTTCCAGGACCATATACTTCCAGTTCCTTCGGTTGTTTTAGTTGATAATGTTTCGTAGTGATTCCTGTAAGTAGTAACATGTTCTTTCTAGACAGGCTATTTATCGACTTCCTTGGCGATCTTTACAACGTAGGGTTTGTAACGTCGTTCTTGGAGCGCTTTGAAGTTGTTGTCTTTGAGAATGACAATACGTCTTTTGCTTGAATGTGCTGCTTAGCTTAGGGTGACGTGGCTTTGTAATACTGTTTTGGATCTTGTTTCTGTTTATAGCTGGTATTGCAGCTGTGTTAAACCTGAGGATTTCGATGTCTTCACCGCAGATTTTACTGTGCGGAATTTATTTTACCCCATAGTCGAGAGCTAAAATTTCTGATTGGAACTGTTGCGAGTATCGTTGAGGATAGGTTTAAATATGTTGAGTAAATATCCGCCACTTGCCATTTTGGTTTTAGAGCCATGAGTGAAGATATGCTAGCACGGTTGTGACAATGTTGGTTATAACTGATAAAATGATACAACAGGAAATGAGTAAGTTGTAAAGAGGAATAAGTAATTAAAACATGAAACACACAACCGAGAACTAACTAACGTAATTCGTATGCGTGACCAATTGGCGTAGAGTGTTCCAATGTAAACATGCGTAGGCCATACTTAACCCTATTAATTTAACTGTTTCGTAGGAAATACGGAATTAATTCATTTCTTACTGACCGGATAGAAACGACGTAAAATTTCACACTCGTCCTTTTCATCTTTGTCTAGACTGTCATGTACATCCGGTTATCAAGAGTCCATGTGTCTCGATCAGACTAGTTAATTTTTATACCAGATGTTTAATTAGTTGAAATTCGTAATTTTATTTATTTTCGATCTTTTCAAAAGTGTGGCAGTGAAATTTCGTTTCATAAATTCTGAAAAAATCCTTTCATGACCCTTACAACTCAACTAGCTAACTGTGAAATTGTCAAATAACTTCAGCAATACGAGTTCCCCATAAAATCTTTGCACCACATAGCCACGAGTATGAACATTTCTAACAACATTGATAATAGTGGTATATAAAAAGAGGTCTTAAAAAATTAAATTGAAGACAATTTGTGGAGCTTGGATCCTTACACCCAATATTTAAATTATGGAAATCGTTACAGCTCTGTAAAATTGAAAAAAGCTGTGATCAGTTAATTCCCTCCCCTAACCAAAGACAATGGAACACTGGCTACTACACCACAAGAAAAAGCCAACCGTTTTGCTGGAACGATTGCAGCAAATTCCACTTTGGATCCACATTGGAAGGACCCTCCTAATATTACTGCCATCGTAGAGTTTAATGCAACCAAAATTAAAGCTTGCATCTTCTCCAGGGAGGCGGATCCCACAATCCCTAATATGATGATGTCAGGTGCAACTATTCCTATGTAGTCTTCCATATCACCACCAACAGCACCCTCTTATCATGTGAGGTCCATTGTGAAAACCGCTTAGCAAAAACTTGGTTTTCTATTCCGTGCCAAGAGCTATTTTACATCCCAGCAGCTCCTTATAATCCACCAAACCACTAAAGGTCCCATTACAGGATCCTGTGGTATCCCAACTACAACAGCATTCCCGGTATTGGCCGTTTGTCTAAACTTTAAGCTTACCAATTTGACTGAGAAGATCTAGTGAGATTCAAATTTATTTCATTGATGCAATACTTCTCAAGCTTGCTCAGCAGGATCTGGTGCAAGAAACAATCGAAGCCCTAAGGTCTAAAAATAATCATAATCAGTGGAGACCCAGTTCAAAATACTCTAGAGTGGAGTGTATGAATTGCAGGATAGCATCAATGGTGTATCCAAATTGAAATTCAGAGAAAATAGATATTTCTCCAAAGTTATCTAGTATTTGCTGGCGAGATATAGGCCTATAATTTTCAACCTTCTTGTACAGAGGAATTATTTTAGGTAGTTTTAAACAGTCAGGAAATATACATTGACTCAGATATACGTTTACTAGGTTTGAAAGTGAAATAACCAAGTAATCAATATTTCTTTTTAGATGAGGTTTAGAAAGTCCACATATGTCTGATGCTTTACTGTTTTTACCAGGAGATATTTTTCATGAACAAAAAATCAAAATTCTTTGGTAAAGTTGGTTGAAATAATTCCAAAAATCTGTGGTTGTGAATGAAATATTATCAATAATTCTGCAAGTTTTTGAATATGTGTTCTTTCTGTTATTGACAAGTAATCACATTACTAGAATTTTTGATAAAATTATCATTTGCTTTAATTTAAGCTGTTTTTGAGGTTAGTTTATATGTAAAACGAAGTTCATTGCTTTCCTATGGTAGAGTATCTGTTTTGTAATAATTAATCATAGTTTGTGAGGGCGCTATGAGCAGGAGAGATCTAAAACTGGTGACAGGACTCTTCACAGGACCACTGTCATGTGAAGAAACATCTACACACAATGGGCATTGTTGAAGACCCAGTTTGTAGTAGAAGTAGAGTGGCGGCCGGAACTGCCTTTCACATCCCAGCAGAATATCCAGCAGACATATCAGTCCATGCAAAATCTTAACCTTCGGCACTGCCTTAGACCTGCTGGACTGATTCTTGATCAAGGGGGCGCACAATGAACCCAATCAAGTGATTTAAGTGCTCCAGACTTATCCGCCCCCGTTTTGATTGATTGTTTGATTGATCGAAGCCATTTTTCTATATAGATAACAATGCAATTTCATGATATAAGAGTTACCCTGAAAAAATGCCAATGTCAAGACATATTTGTCAAAATATCCACATTTATATCTTAATTTTGTGTTTAATAATGAGCGTATCTGAAGACTCCTTACCTTCGGATGTTAAAAAAGTTGCAAAAGCTGTAGTAGCAAATTTGCTGACAAGTAAGTCAAACGCAATATGTGTTTATGTTACTGAACTCATTCCAGCACTAGTGCTAAAATGAACGCATTATAGCACTCAGTGTTAAAATGAACCACTTTGAACAATGACAATCAGCGTCAAAAGGATGACTTCCCCTTACTGAAGCAAACAGATATTATCGATACAGTTGCAACTTCTGATGGCTCATGTATCAATTGCATAAATCCCAAGGAATTGAGCAGATCACAAACGGCCATCGTATTTTTGTAAGGGGGACTGAAAGATTAGCATTCATATTAAAAGACGATAGTATTTGATTCTCAATATTGTAAAAGATTTCAAAAGTACATTTTGTCAGCATTAATTGAAAATTAAATGTTACAAGTTTTTGTGTAAATTTGAGTTCAATTCTCCAACGTTAGAAAGTTTTATAATCGAACGAATGTGTTATGAAGTGTTCTTTTTTCAATCTTCCGTTTCTAAAGTGCTGGTACTTTGGATATATCGATTATCTATTTAATTAATTCCTCTCGGGATATAGAAAGCTCCAAAATGATAACTGCTGATTAAATTTTTAAAGTTTAAGGATGGATAAATCCCGGTTTCGCTCCGAGAAGTTGTCGTCTGCTGCTTGGTTACGCTAGCTATACACGTTTCTTAATTGCCATTAATATCATATCTGAAGTTTACTCATGAATAAAAACTTTCTAATACTCCTCTCAAAAAAAGTTTTAATTACACATAAGTATTTCTATTGTTTACTTGTTTCCATCACGAACTAAATCGAATTGTGTGGGTTTCATGTGCAACTGAATTAGCATATCCTTAAGCTTTTTATATATAAAAATTCTCGGGAAATAGGTCACAATAACACTTTGTTTTAAATATTCGTCTTTACGTAGGTTTCGGTCTCACGACCATCATCAGAAGACACACTATGTCTGAAAAGGGGGTTTATTAAAACTAATTATAGCACAAGCGTCCAAATCGCACAATTTAACTTCAATCAAAAGAGCCCACGCCGTCGAAACGAACAGAACCACGAATAATCGAAATTGTATCGTCAGAATTAATGTATAAAATTTTTTTTTTTTTTTGTAGTAAGAATCCGCTATTCAGTAATATTATTAAAATATATGAGTGCATATTGATTGGTATTCTCACAACAAATGAGAAGAACGAAGTTATTTGTCAAGTATCTACTTTCGAAACCAGATGTGTAGGATTTATGACTAGGCACTTAAGAAAGGTTTCAGACCTGTACTGGGAAATTACTATTACGAATTCTTCCTAAAAACATTTTCTACACTTATAAAGACGTATGTAAGAATTTGCAAGAGATTATTTAATCAAAGTAGTATAAATATGACTTAGTTTTTGTGTGTCTACCCTATGATTTACAGATTTGGGGTCCCGTTTTATGTGAATCATCTCCAGGATAGATCTTTTATAATAATTGGTTTCCTTAGTTAAGATATTAACATTTTTGTAATCAAATTGATGGTTATAATCAAAGCAATGCTTAGCAAGGGCGGTGGAATTTTCTAAGTTATTATTTCTTGTGCTATATTTATGGCCGTACATTATTTTTTGTAAATATTGTTGAGAGATTCCAGTATAGGTTCCATCACAATCTAAACAATTCAATTTATACACTGTGTGGGTTTGTTTATCTTTGGGTATTAAAGGTTTTAGATTTGAGAAATATTTCCCAACACAGTTAGTAGGTTTATGCGCAACATTTATATCATACTTTTTCAAACATTTTTTGATTTTCTCTGAGGTCTCCGGAATGTAAGGTAGAGTTATAAAATTGTCTGTATTACCTTTTATGTTATTTTTATTAGACGAACCATTATAGATTATGTTTATTCTTTCTTTAATGATAGGATTGAAAAAAGTTTTTGGGTAGCCATTCAATTCTAGTGTAGTACGAACAATTTTTAAATTTTTGGGGCGGTCATCTGCGTGGGACAATTTTATCGCGCGATCTGTAAGGCTGTTTATGACACTTTTTTTATAACAAGCTGGTGCAACGGAATTGAAGTGAAGATAAAGTTGAGACCATACTTCTTTAGTAAACCAAGAGGTTTTTATTTTTCCATCAGCATCATGCCTAATGTCCATATCTAGGAAATTTATGTTATTGTTTAATTCTATTTCACAAGTGAATTGAAGTTTACAGTGAAAATTGTTAAATTTATCAATTACATATTTAATTTTATCGTTGGGAACACACATAAGGCAATCGTCTACATACCGTTTAAAGAATACAGGCCGAAGCTTAAGCTTTTTATCACATTTTCAGACGTTAACCATGTTTTTCAATAGGTTTCTTCTAGAGGATTTTCAATGGTTCCTCGAAGGACGATCCTGCTTTCCAATGACTACTAATTCGTGTGAGCTTTAATCATTAACTTGTGTAGTTTCACATCTTGGTAAAAAATATTCGATGCTATTATGGGTTTCTTCTAAAGGATTTTGAATGGTTCCTCCAAGGACGAGTCTGCTTTCCAGTGACTACTAATTCGTGTGAGCTTTAACCATCAACTTGTGTAGTTTCACATCTTGGTAAGAAAAATATTGGATGATATTATGGGGTAGTTACGATGAACGAAGGAAGTTCTGCTTCTGCAGTATTATCTTGTCAGAATCAAAAACGGGGTCTGATTTCAAGAAGAAGAACATATAGAAGCTTTTTATTGAACAGTGAGCGCTACCGGTATTACAGAGGTCGCTCATATTGATTGCTCACCTGCTACTATTGGATTGCCAGGATAAGGAGAGGAAGCCAAACTATTAATGCAGTCAAATGGGTATAAAAATAAGCCAAACCCGTAAATTCTTGAGAAATGGACCGATTTTGATGGGACTCTTCAGAATGTGATCAGAAAAAAAGTGGACCACAAATAAAGTTGCGCAAATAGTTCAACTCTTCGGCCAAACTATTGTCAATTTTTTCGGTAGAACATTACACAGACTGTGGATCTCCACAAAGTTGGTAGTATGCCCTATATCATGCCCTATATTACAGTTAACGACAGAAAGCAGTTGCACTTTATTATTATGGAATTGTCCATGAAATACTACTTCATGGCCATTACAATCATGTTATTATAATGCAGTCGTGCATAAAATTAGTTCTACAAAACAACTGGGACAATTTACTTATCTACAGGATGGTAATGAAGTCAATTAATATCAGAGGAATGGCATGGTTAGATGAAATGAAGACGGAATAGGAATATCTCAGCACTTGAACAACCAAACTTCTTTCGGCAGCAATGTAGCTTTGCTCAAGTATTTTCGCGATATTGAAGACATTACCAGATCTTTTCACTGCATCCAAGAAGTCTCAGCATTTCTATGCCCAATGCGTTAGTATCCATTACCTAACAGACTATTAGATTTTTCCACTGTCTCCAAGATCTGAGTTACCTATGATGTGCAGTAGATGCAAGCGATATGCCATGAGACCAGATAAAGGTCAAGATTTCGCGAAAAAAAAACTTTTCAATTCAACCAAAAGTGCTTCAACCTAGGATTCAATATTAGAAAATTGCAACGATTCTATCGTTACAAAACAAGAAGATAGTTCTAATTCTATATAGTATCAAGCTCAAACAGTTTTAGTAGCTGCACAGACATTGATAAGAACGACGAAATGAAGAAATTCAAAATTTTGGCCAATACCAGTTGTTTTCATATCAATTATTGTTCTCGTGCTAGATAGTTTTTCTTTTTATCAAAATGCTGTAATTTTTGCCAGAATCAAAAAATGTATCAAAATTTTCCGAAAACAACGGCCTTGGCGGTTAAAAATTAAAGGCACATGCCTATATTGGTGTCATATCAATGATGAAGTTAAAAAAAATATTGTGAAACCATAATGACAGAATGGTACTATGAAAAGGAGACTTGTCATCAAACCTACACCCTTTGTGAACATGGATTGCAGATTATTTGGTGAACTTAGTCGATAGTAACAACAAAAATGAAACAAGAAATGATATATTTATCACTTTGGCCTTTTTGGCTTCGATTCGCCAGGACAAGTCCACTGTTTCGACTGTTCTGTGATCTCTATTGTGCTCTGATGGATCCATGTTTCGTCCACGTTTACGAAACGGCGCAAACAGTCCTTCTTCATCGCCAAAGACTCCTTTGAAGTTGCCACGCGATTCGCCCTTTTTGTCAATAGAGAGCAAATGGGGAACCCATCTGCCAGATAGCTTTCTCATATTCAAAAATGTATGCAAAATGTTCCGCACCTGGTTTGTTTTTTCCACGCGAAATTCACATTTTCCATGTTTACAAAAATCTTGTTGCTTGCTTTCGATGAGTGTCAAAACAGAACTAAATTACATATTAGTCAGAAAATTTTAATGCGTTCTAGTAGTCGGGTCAAATTAGACTTTAAAAATATACCGCGGTGGAAAATGGCACATCTAACTTCGGAATCGTGATCAGCGACCTCGAACACCGCCGAGTGAAATGTTTTAGTCATTTCCAACAAAAATTACGAAATTATTAAATTTGGCTATTGTTCAGACATATAATTGGCCAATTTCTAGATACTGCGGTCGAAAATGGTAAATCTAGCTTCGGAATCGTGATCAGCAACCCCGAAAACCCCCCGAGTGGAGTTTTCCAGCCAATTTTGGCAATACTTACCAATTTTACAAATTTTACAATAAATTTTCCCATGAAAATTGGACAATTTCCGGTTTAACAGATGAAAAATGGTCGAGCGACTAGATCTTAAAGTTCAATATCGTTCAGTATCCGTCCAGGAACGATTTGCAAAAAAAATTAAGTTGATTGGTCTGTTTGGAAAAAATTCCGAGCTTTTTTGCTAAATTGAGTCGACTATAGTTAAAGATGGTACATCACAAATGTCACATGGACTTTTCAACACCTTGCCCTCGTATTATGCTACATACAAAAAGGAAAATGGAAAAATTATTCAACCTACAAAAAATCTTTTTTTAGAGACGCAATGAATTTATCGACATTTGTCCTAGAGCTCCCGGGAGCGTTCATTGTTCTAATAATTTTCATCTGATCGCAAGTGAACTTTTCCAATTTCCAAATGTTTTCTAGGTCATTGAGAAACTCCAACCAATAGAGTTCTCCAGACATTGCCTGCGGTGGATCGACAACTTTGCTTTGTTCGTACTTGATATTAGTCGATAACAAAGTAAATAAACAGACGCTTTGAATTTAAAACATAGAAGTTGTATTCCCACATGTAAGATAGAGACAGTGTTCACACCCGGAAGATCCCACGATATCCGGTTGAAGTTGGACGCTAGACAGTTTCGCTATCTTACTGTTTTCATAATTATCGATCTTTTTACGAAACGTGATCGTTTGGAAAACGAGATAAATGGCCGCGTTGAGAGTTTGATTCACGTCAGTTGACACTCAATATTAATGAGAAAGTAATTGATGTCCGACACAGTTATGGATTTTTGTTCGGAACTTTGGTACTTTAGACATTTTAGAAGGGGTAGATTGATTAGCGATACAGAGTAAATCTTCTTGTACGTTAAGACGTAGAGACACGTTTTTCTTCTCGTGAATAGGTATCAGTTCCTACACTTGAATTTATCATCAATTTCGTTACAAACTTTCTCCGCAATCAAGGCAACGAAAAATCATTTCATTGATTGGAAGCTCACACAATTTTGCTTATAGTTGAGGAAATAGAGCACTAAATAGGCCAAACCTTCCAAAACCGGCGCAGTTGGATGGACTGAGATGCGGTTTTCTGCATTTGATTCAAAAATTTTGTGCCGCGTTTGTTTTTTGCGGAAAAAATGTATTTCATTTCTACAGCCAAAAAATGCATTTTTCTGAGTGCACTTTTTGAGGTGAATAAAAAAAATTATCACTCGGTGGATAATTGGTTTCTCGGGGGTTTTTGGGGTCGCTGAACATGAATATGCTATCAAAAAAAAATTCCCTGAGGTTCCCTTGGATCTTCCCCGAGGTTCTGACGCCCTGAATATGGATGAACTTCATTAAAAATTATTTTTTAATGTTTGCCAACTGTTCGAGAGAGGGCAATACCTGGTGATACCTGGAGACCGGAAATCTACGTCATCTTCTAGGAATTTGTTAATTTTTCTTCATAATATGTAACAAATTCTGGGTCTCGCGGGTTTTCGAAGTCGCCAGCCACGATTATGACACTCGGAATGCTCTACAAATTACCTGGGGATGTTTCCGGGTCTCTTGGATATCTACGTCATCTTCTAATTTGTAAATTTTTCTTCATAATATGTAACAAATTCTGGCTCTCGGGGTTTTCAAAGTAGCCGATTACGATTATGATCCGATTTATTAAATATTGTTATACGAAAAAAAAGTGAATTGAAAAAAAATGCATTTTTGCACTTAAAATGCAACTCAACATTTCTACTGAAAACAAAAAGAGGACAAAGTTTCCAGATACCTTCCAGAATATAATGCAAAAAATCGCATCTCGATTTATCTTTGAGCAATGATTTTATCCGTTGTTGTGCTTTATTTCCTCGACTAAAAGAATACATTGAATCGATTCAAAACTTTTACAGTAAATTCAAGTTAATTCAAACAATTATTGAATTAAACTTAGACTTAAGTAAACTTTTTACAAATGAATCTAATCTACGAAGGTAGATTAATTAGTAGCAACATTTTTTTCATTTATTGACATCTGCATTGGTTTGTGTCGCGTTCTGGTGCACTTGGTTTTAACATAGCACGTAGTGACTTTTATTAAGATCCATTTAGTCAATGTGCACATTGCGTTGGTTTTTCTAACGGGCATCTATCGCCGGTAGATAGCGTTAGTTGTTATATTCCTCTCTAGCACTTTCTGTTATACATCAGCAGCAGCATCGTTCTTCGTTCCACTGATGAGGCACAGAAGGCGAAACAGCTTTGGAGCTATTCAGTTGTGCTGTCACTGATCGATCTAGGGAAGACTTACACTACTCAAATATTTCATTAGCATCAATTATGCAGTGTAAACCTATGTTACGGACTCCCCATGATTACATAACGTTGAATTATTATGAACGTTCCTGATTCTCGAATAATTTACAGGGTCGAGTAGCAGATTGAACTAACCAGTGTTTATGACGTATTGATGTTAATTTGGAAGTTGAGGAATAATAACGATCAATTAGGTCAAAGAGCTGCGAACTCTAGTTTGGAGAGACTCTGGATGCTGGAAACTTATGGGAAACTTTACAACTGTCTGTCGCTCTGCTCTATTTGGATATCCGTATGAATAATGTACAGAAACAAGCTCTTCCAGTATAGAAGGCGAATGGCAAATTAAGTTAGTATGTTTACTTCTTTGATAAAACTTTTTATTTCTGTTATCTGGACAGACAAATCTTTTAGAACCAGTGTAAATAACTAAGGAATTGCTTTCCATAAATTTTCCGAATGTTTATACTTGAAGAAGAAACTGTTTCCAAAAACTAATTTATTATTCACTCAACCACAAGAAGTTCCACTAACGTAATAATAAAAATAAAGAATTGCAACTTCTTTAATGGTCACTATCGAGAGTTGAAAGGAAAGAACTATAATTTTGACTAACAAGTGAAATAATCAAACTAAATCAGAACAAATTTCAATAAATATCATATCAAAAATCGAAAAAAATCAGAATGTTACATACATCAACATATATAATAAGCAACTTCACAATAGCATCAAATTTAAAAATGCTGCAATTTGATTGGCCAGTTTGAAATAGCTGAAATAAAAGAAGGCATTGTGTCAAATTCAAGGCTTCCTATCATAAAGTAATCTATTCAATTTAATTGGGTTAAAAGTAAACAAGTAGGGGTGAGGTAGAAAAACTATAAAATAGCTGTACAAAATAAATCAGGGTCAGTAAGAAAATGAATCCAAAGCAGCTATAGCAGTTCAATAAGCATATTTTGACATTAGTACTGTGAGTGTAAAATTTAAGGATTATGTAATCCAATATTGATCGTAGATCAAAGCTTTCAAGTGCATCAACTCCGACAAAATAAATAATACATCAGCAATTTTACAATTTTATATTTAGAAATTCCAAGCAAAATGTATGAAGGAATTATGCAAATAACAGTGAGTCAAAAGTGTACATTTATCTTCCATTTTAAAACATTTTCACCAGTATAATTGCAAATCTCCATGTTAACAAAGTTTATATTGTTACTAACCATCACCATTTAAGTATAACATTAAAAGTACCTACAAGAACTTTTGTGACCATTTTAACAGAGTGAATAATCTTCAAGTTGGAATGTTGGAATTCAAACTGCATAGAGACATTTATTTGTGTTCAGTGTGAACCATAAATTGTCAGCAGTTCATTTATGATTCCAATCATATCATCTATGCTTCAAGTGTAAAATTCGAAAATTCCCCAAGGTTCATGTAACTCAGGGAACATATTCTACGGGATCATAGAAGGTCCGAGGTGAAAACCCATGATAGAATCGAATTTCTCACCCATGAGAGTGTATTATGACGTCCTTATATCGGAATCGATGAGATCGGCCAAATTCACTATTTTCCCCTTATGAAATTTGAGAAAATTCGAAAATTCCCTAAGGTTCATGTAACTGAGGGAACATGTTCTATGGAATCACAGAAGGTTGTGGATACCAATTACGGCTGCATTAATCATGTTAAAAGTGATTTCATAGGGTATTTATCTAAGGGATGGCCGAAATTTAGGGTTTTATAACTCTGCCACGTGTTCCCTTAACGTCCGAGGTGAAAACCAATGATAGAATCGAATTTCTCGTCAATGACAATGTATTATGACGTCGTTATATCGGAATCGATGAGATCGACCAAATTCACTATTTTTCCATACTTGAAAATTTATTATCAGATTCATCCCTCCCACTAGAAGTATTTACTTTTGCTTTGTCATTTTATGTAACAATTACTAAATTTTAATTTGGTTCATTTTAATTAGCATTTAATTAATAAATGTATAAAACTTAACATGCGTTTTTTTTTATTTTTCACACTACACTTCACTACAGTTGGAAATTTAAATCTTTAAAAGAGAGTAGCACTATACCAGCTGTCAAAAACACATTTGAACTTGATGAATTTGTATAAATTCAATATTAGGTAAGCAGGGAGTCTACTCAAAACCGAAAACCATAGTAAAAGAAACGAAAAGATTGGGGACCTCTGATTTAGAGTGTTCTTCAGCATTCCATTTTGTTGCAATGAAGTATTTATTGGTGAAACTGGAGCTTGATGCTATTTGACAATGTTTTTATGGGGACTTATTTCAGTGAGGATTTGAAGCCTAGACAATTAACAATCAATCAATTGGTAAATAGTAAATACACTTAACTAATTAAATTATTAGGAATAATTCACTGATAATCAAATAAGTACTATTTGAACGAATATTTGTACAAATATTCCAACAAATATTCGAATTTTTTTTAGTCGATTCCCAGCACTGCGCATTACCCATGTTTTCGTAATAACATTCTGTGTTGATTAGAATGTTACGTAATCTAAACTTACAAGAACATCAACGATACGAGAAAACTATACAGCTTCGAGCAAAGAATCACGCACACCCACTGGTGTTTTCGAAAGCGAGCTCAAAGTACGTAACTTCATTAGCTTCCAATAAATTCACCAGACTATGACTGTTTCAAATTAAAACTTAACGAATAACTATAATGGAATCCTATACGAAATATGCGCCCGATCAACAACCTTCGCTGTGACACTAAAGCTAGATACACACTAGCGGTTTTTTAACTACTTATCTGATATGCTAGTGAAGTTCGATTAACAATAGATGAGAATTTTTGGCAATCTTCCTGTTGCATTTCCACGCCCATTTTTGAGATTTGGAACGAATTTGAAACCTTGAATATGCTGTCTGACAATGTACCATCAATGAGGTTACCTTTGACGATAGGCTCCGTTGCCTGTAAAGGGGAGTTTTTTCATTCATTATTTTATACTAAGTTAATATAAAATGTATACCCTGAGCTGTGGATTTGGAATGGTCTATATGTGAACTAAATTGAAGGAGAGCCTATATAACATATTCATTGAGGGCTACTCTAACATTTTGACGTTCCAAATTTATAGGAGAGAGTGCTCTCAAATTCAAAGAATATCCAAATTTTAACAATGTATCATGTTCTAGTTCATGCATTTTTTTTAAGCATAAAATAGGGCAATATCCTCGTCTCCGAAGTCAAAGTTGGGACACTGCATAATGTGATTGGGTTTTGAATTTAGCCAATTATTCCTTAGAAATTTGAGAATGTGATCAAATAATGGCCTTGAATTATCATTGAATGAGGATACACTATATTTAACTTGTTATGTTTATAAAAAATGTTCATGGCTTTGCTGTTGGGTCCAGAACAAATGTGGACACCTCTTTGCATCTTGAATTAACACTAAACATCATAAACACAAATGCTGTTGTAGCAAGTAACGTGTTATTGCATGCGGTACCAACAATATTTCAGCCTTTATAATCCAAAAATAGCTTGATATGAATCTTTTCGAATTAAAGTTTCATGTTATTATCTTTTTTATTTAAAAAATTTAATTGATTTTGGGCGTATGTAAGGAACATTTATCTTCTTTCAGTTAGGGGATCGCTTAAGTATAAATAAGAAACTATGTCTTTATAGTTGTTGGATAATCCAAAATTAATTCATTCTAACCTCTTAAGAACTTATATGCCTGTGGACTAATTGTATTTAAAAGTGAAGATAAAACATGATATTTACAAAATATCTGTACATTTCCTTGCATGTCGTCTCCAGTCTGAACCGATAGAGAAAGAAATTTTGAATTTTCATCACCCACATAAACACTCACTTGCGATCCTTTTTGCAACGCACTTTATTCAGTCAAAACACTCTTATACACGGTTATTTACAGGTAAAAACACAATCAAAAAAGGACACCTAAGCGGGGGATGCAACATTTAATTTTCCACAAGAAACAGCTAAAACTAACGAAATTGTAATATTTATCACCTGTCAAGTTAGAGGGCTTGGCACCTCTGAAGATTCGAGGAGAAGCTGTACAGATAAAAGGGGAAGTCAAATATCTCGGAGTGACACTAGACTCGAAACTGACTTGGAACCAACATCTGGGAAAAGTAATTAAAAAAACGGAGACCTCGTTATTTGTGGCCAGACGCTCTCTTTGGTATGGTGACCTAAACCACAACGAAGAGGGACCACGACAAGACTAATTGAGGTCCAGAGACTTGCATGTCTTGGGAAGACAGGGGCCATGAAATCAACGCCCACTGCAGCAAAGGAGACACTACTGGGATTACCTCCTCTCCAATTAGAAATCCAAGGAGAGGCAAAGTTCGGTGCCTTCAGAATACAAAATACACTGGAGAATGTTCACATTGGGCCAGGACACATGAGCATCGTGACCAGGTACGTGTTAAGCATGAGAACAGATCACACACACCAAAGCGATATTCTTTTAACAACACAATACCAGAAAGGACTGAATGGGAACATATAAGCCTGGGCGACATTCTACAGGGAGAGATCTGGTATACAGACGGGTCTAAGACTGAAAAAGGTGTAGGTGCAGGAGTTAACTCAAGAAACCCAAAGACTGGCTTCAACTATTCATTGGGTAAACACATCTCTGTCTTCCAAGCAGAGGTATATGCAATCCTCCAATGTGTGAAGGAAAACAATCGCAGAGCCATCGAAGATGAGCAGATCCACATATTGACAGACAGTCAGGCTGCACTTAAGGCAATAAGAAGTCAGGAAGTGACATCCCGTCTGGTATGGACATGCAAAGAAGAACTTGAAATACTGGCAGACCGAAACCTCGTTAAACTGATCTGGGTGCCGGGACCGCAGGCAATGAAAAAGTCGATGAACTTGCAACAAGGGGGTACCAAAACGTACAACACGAAGTTCTGTAGAAGACTGGATCATGGAAAACCGCAAAGAATACTGGGGAAAATCCCAGGGAACGAACATGGTAAGAAATACACCAAGGCCCCGGATAACGAAAGAACGACAGATATATTAGCACTAAATAGAGAAAAAATAAAAGTAGTAACAGGGCTCATGACTGGCCATACGCCAGGAAAAGGGCATCTAAACAAAATGGGACTGTACAATGGAGACCTGACATGCAGACTTTGCGGTAAGAATACAGAAGTGACACATACTGCGCAAATGCGAGGCACTGGATCGCAAAAAAGTTCCCACCCAGTAAAGGACTTATACGAACTCGTATAAGGTACGAAAATACTCGAGTGGATACCGTAAAGAAACAAAACCAAGACGAGATACAACGGGCCAGCGGGCGTAAGTGTCACCGGAAGCAATAACCAGACAAGCCTACAAATGGGCTGAAGTTTTTAGTGAGTATGCCTGGAATGGTGACTCTCACAGTAGACCATGAGACCCAAAGGCTAATAACCTCCGCATAAAGGGTTTCCTTCACCTCCGCAAGAAAAATACTGGCCATGCGCCATTAAGACAAAACGATATTGTCTCAAACTTCGTCTCTATTCGAAGCCTTTTCTTGATGATGTCACACTTACGTTCAGGCCTTGCTTTATATAGTTTACTGCCTCACAAACAAAAGGAATGTGCTACAAGACAAGAATCTTTCACCAAGCAACAAATTGTCAATGCTTTAGAAGATATAATAGAAGGTGTCAAAAATTACATTTTACAGTATAAATAGAACTACCCTATGCCGTTACAAAGAAAGATAAAGGAAAGTTGAAGAAACTTGGAAATAGAAGCCAGTACAAGTCTACTCAGATATTTAAACTGGAGGAAAAGAAGTTACTGGCTGCCTATTTATTTAAAAACAGCCAAACGTATTGAGGCTTAACTAAAGCATGCAATAGCAAATGGCAAATAAGTCCCCGATCTCCAGCTGAGGGTAATAATCACACTTTCAATTATAATTTAGTTTAATCTGATGATGGCCAATTGGTAGCTGAAAGGTCCTCAGTACTTTTAGTGGATAACGGTGATTGTTTCTTATTTGTAGTGCATAAATTTAAAATGAGAATAGTTCCCACCAGCTTTAAACGCCTGTTCGACTGCACGTAACCTTCTTAATGTATGTAGATAGTTTCGACATGTGTGTTGCAACAAGTGACAGACAAGACGAAGTTTCCGTAGGCTCGCTTCCTCTAATGACACCATCTGTCTGAAATAGACATCCCGGGAACCTGCTAGGCGTTCATTCATAAAACACTCAACCTACACCCATTCAAACACTCACGCACACAAATGTTCACTGTTCAGTTTATGCATTTCATCAGAATGCATTAATAAAATAAGATAATCGTTGCTTGGAGACAAGGTTGACGGTCTGATGTATATTTTATTGGAGCTACGGTCCACATTATCATATTTGGCAGCGAGTAAAAGACCCGTTTGAAGCTAAGTTAAGTTTGATCATTTTCATATTAGGGTTAGTATGTGTATAATATAATACATTCAATTAAACGGTTTTAGTTTGAGGGCATCTTTTGGAAGGGTCTAAACAAAATACTATCCAATTGAGAACGCCCCAGTGAATGAAGCATTTCAAGTGTCAATTCTAGTTGATGAGATGAATTTATGGGGACATACGCTTTTTGTTTTATGCTTAGTTACTACGCAATAAATGACGGATAAACGCTGTCATAGATGACACTCGCCTACTTGAAATAAATATGAAAAACTCAAAGGTACGCGAAAGCAAGCTGAAAAGTTCCTGAAGAATAGAACAGATAGTGCCACAATCGAAAATCCCATGTGACATTTGTGCTGTACCATCTTTAACTAGAATGCATTAAAATTTCCAGACTGATATGTTATTCAGTTCTGTTTTGACACCCATCGAAAGCAAACAACCTAGAAGATGAACATGGAAAAAGGTACGGAACATTTTGCATACATTTTTGAATATGAGAAAGCTATCTGCCAGATGTGTTAGAGTACGGCACTGTTAAGGACGAAGTCCCATAGCGGGGAAGTCCCATAGTTGGTCCGGGGAGATCCCTTTATGCGTGGGTGATGAAGAGTGTATATAGAAGGAAGGCAAGAGAGGGATTACGCATTTAGCTTAAGACTTAAGAGACTATCGAACGTATTATTGACGTAATATTAATAGCCATTCTAGATTGTAATTCTTTTAGGATATAATAAACTTTTATTTGATAATTGTTTCTCTAAGAACAGATGGGTGCCGCATTTGCTCTCAGATGTTGACAACTTCAAAGGAGTGTTTGGCGATGTTCAAGGGCGATAAGAAGGACTTTTTGCGCCGTTTCGTAAGCCTGGACGAAACATGGATCCATCACAACACACCAGAGACTAAAAAACAGTCGAAACAGTGGACTTGTCCTGGCGAATCGAAGCCGAAAAAGGCTAAACTGGCTTTATCGGCCAACAAAGGCATGGCGCCAGTTTTTTGGGATGCACACGGTATCGTCAATATCGTTTACCTTGAAAAGGCCGAAACGAACACCGGCATATATTATGCAGAGCTGTTGGATCGATTCGACACCGATTTGAAGTGAAAGTAGTCGCATTTGGCTAAGAAAAACTGCTCTTTCACCAGGAGAACGCACCGACGCACAGGTCCGCAGTCGCAATGGTAAAATTGTATGAATTGCTCTACGAATTTGTTCGTCATCCACCCAGATTTGGCGCCCTGCGATTTTTATCTGTTTCCAAACTTGAAGAAATCGCTCGAACGATGAGGTCATCGCTTAAACAAACGCCTATTTTGGAGCATTGCCGAAATCGTATCATTTGGAAGGGATCGAAAATTAGAAAAACGTTCGACATGGTGTATCGGGCGACAAGGAGATTATGTTGAGAAATAAAATAAGTTTTGACCAAATAATCATTTCTGGTCAACTCATGACTGATTATTTAAACAAAAAATCAGAAGATTAATATATAAATTGTATGTACTAAGAAATATTCTAAGCGAGAAAATTCTGTTGATGACTTACAACAGTTTGGTTCCATTCTTATTTAGATATAGGATAAGCATTTGGGGCTCAGCTTTTTATGATGTATAAAGCCTCTACAAATAACTCAAAATTATATATTGCGAGTAATTTTTCGAAAAGAGAGTAGAAAAAGTGCAAAACCTCTTTTTGTTGAAAATAATATATTAAACATAAAAGGTCTGTACATGCTGTCAGCAATGAAATACATACATTCATAACAGTGTCCATTCTTCCAAGATAAATCATTGTTACGAAACTAGATCAAATTTTAATGGTCTGTTAACAAACGAAAATTTTGGTAAAACTGTATGTCAAGAAAGTTTAAAATATAATGGAGTAAAATTATATAATATGTTAGCATTACAAATAAAATTGTTGCCAAAATATGAATTCAAATTTGACTCAAAAAAATTTATTATTGAAAATTACAATACTCTATCTTTCTTAATAGCATGATAAAGATATCAGTATTATTATTATTGTTATTTTTAATAGGATCTCATTGTAATGATCAATCAGTAGATCATCTTTAGTAGTTTTTGAACTAAGCAGATGTTTTGGCTACACTTCAATTTTGACATTTTCAACGACATCTATATGAATAGGATTTTCGTTTAGTTTAGCTTAGTTTAGTTTTACTAAGAATTAACTTTATTTTCATAGCTGCTTGACACAATACGAGTACGCTGAGGCGTCCTTTATGTACATTTTCTCTAACTAATATGTATGATTCATGTAAGCAGTAATAAATAAATAAATACTTCATAAATACTTGTTTCATTTTTCAGGGATTTTTCACCTAGAACTTGTAATATAGTGTTAGATTGAGGCACTCACAATCACTTTTTGAATACTTTATTAATGATACAGTAATAGAATTATATGGATTATATTATTTAGTAATTAACTATTGAGGATCGCTCAGTACTTCCCCGGCTATAGCTCGAGAAGCGATGATGTACCCACAGGCATGCGTATGTCCCTTCCCACATGCGTATATATCTCGATAACAGAGAGCACGATGGGCTTGGACTGCTTCGGGAGGTGTCGGTAGCCCGTCGGTACGGATGGTTTATAACACTCGGCCATCCTGACCCCCATTCGCCCTCGAATCGGTCTGAAGGAAAAAAACAGAGAAAAAGTGGAATTAACTCAGCATGTTCAGCAATTTGGAAGTTACCACTGCAGTAGTTGTGAGTATTAGTATATCTTTGTTCAGCAATTTGGAACATACCACTACAGTAATTGTAATTATTAGTATTTCTTTGTTCAGCAATGTGGAACATACATCTGCAGTAATTGTATTAGTATATCATTGTTCAGCAATTTGGAACATACCACTAGTAATTGTAAGTATTAGTATTTCTTTGTTCAGCAATGTGGAACATACATCTGCAGTAATTGTATTAGTATATCATTGTTCAGCAATGTGGAACATACCTCTGCAGTAATTGTATTAGTATATCATTGTTCAGCAATGTGGAACATACCTCTGCAGTAATTGTATTAGTATATCATTGTTCAGCAATGTGGAACATACCTCTGCAGTGTAAGTAATAGTATATCTTTGTTCAGCAATGTGGAACGTGTAAGTAATATTATATCTTTGTTCAGCAATGTGGAACATACCTCTGCAGTGTAAGTAATATTATATCTTTGTTCAGCAATGTGGAACATACCTCTGCAGTGTAAGTAATAGTATATCTACTCTAGAATAGTACAATTGCGTTATAACGTACCTACTGCTTAAATACCTCAAAAGGTTTCATATTCTCGAAGCAGACTACAGCGTCATAAGGAATTTGTGATCTTGTAGTGTGTATATCTTCCTTAACCCTGTATCTGTCATTGGAGAGCACCTCCACAACCTTGAAAGGACCTCTAAACTTAGGAAGTAACTTCTTACTTTCATTATTTGCAGGATGGCTATTTATTTTTGTCAAAACAAGGTCTCCTACAGAAAATGTGCCTGCACTACATCGTTTCTTGTTGAAGTATTCATTTTGTTTTATACGATTTTCTTCCAAACTTCGAGAGGCCTCAGCTCGAATTCGGGTTACATCGACAAGATGTTCTTCAATATCATCATCTTCAACCTCACTATCTTTTATATCAGCGTTCGTTCTTAATTTCACGCCGAACATAATCTCTGCCGGGGTTTGTTTAGTAGTTTTGTGTATGGTACTATTCAACCCTTGTTGAATTTTAATCAATTCCTCGTCCCAACAATTTGAACTTTTATTGAAATTGCAAGATGACAGGGAACTTATAATAGTTCTATTAGCTCTTTCGACTTGGCCGTTGCTGCGAGCCATGCCTACTGCTGCTATGAATAATCTGATATATCTTTTATTACAAAAGTCTTTAAATTCATTCGACGTGAACGCTTTACCTGCATCAGAGATTATTCGGTGCGGATTTCCGAATGTGGAAAATATGTCTTGCAATACTTTGACAGCACTAGTAGCTTTTGTATCGGGTACAGCTCGAACAAAAGTAAACTTTGTAAAAGCATCGACAATATTTAATAAGTACGAATTTCCGTTTGTTGTTTTTGTAAACGGTCCTAGGTGGTCAATATGTAGGGTATGGAAAGGTTTCGCGTATTTAGGTATGGAATATAAAAGCCCTGGCTTTCTACCAGATGGATTCTTGTGATATAAACATGGTAGGCAACATTTAACATACTTCTGTACAAATCTACGCATTTTTGGAAACCAATACTTTTCCCGAATGCGATATAGGGTCTTTTCAAGAGCAAAGTGACCAACATCATCATGATTGATCTTAACAATTTGCCAGCGGCAGTTCTTAGGAACAAGCCACCTTCTACCGTATTCTGTTAACTTAAAAACTCTATTACCCCTCAGATCATATTTATTAAATATTTCTTTATTATTATCAGAATCGCCCGATAAAAGAATTTCTTTAATTTCTTTAATTTTATTATCCTGATCTTGTGCATGAAGTAGCCAGTCACTCTCGGAAATCAAGCACACGTTTTCAACAAGTTCGCTTTCATTTGGGAAATTGCGACTTAAAGCATCAACGTGTTTCATACTACTACCTGGACGATGTTTGGTTTCGAATTGAAAATCTTGCAGCGCTAGAATCCACCGTGCTACTCTTGGTACGGTTGTCTGATTGGACAAAGAACTCTTTACTGCGTTGCAGTCAGTTACCACCACAAAGTGTTTCCCAATGAGATAATGTCGAAACCGCATCAGGGTGTACACCACAGCTAATAATTCCAGTTCAAAAGAATGGTAATTTTTCTGTTCTTTGGTTGTGCTTTTGCTGTAATAAGCTATCGGTTTTTCACCTTCATTCGTAACTTGTGTCAGTATACCAGCCACACCATCTCTACTCGCATCAGTGTAAATTATGCATTGCAGTGCAGGATTGAATATAGATAGAACAGGGCTAGACGTTATCACGGTTTTAAGGTACTCAACAACTTTAGTGTGTTCTTCCCTCCACATCCAAGGTTGGTCTCTTTTGAAAAGTGCAGTTAGGGGTGCAGTTTTTCTAGAAAAATTGGGGATAAATTTTCGGAAATAACCTACTAAGCCTATAAATTGTCGTAGCTGATGGACTGATTTTGGTAGCGGAAAATTTTTGACAGCATCCGTTTTTAATTCGTTGGGAGAAATGCAATTCTTAAAAATTTTGTAGCCCAAATAGGTTATTTCAGTACGCAAGAAGGAGCATTTAGAAATTTTCAATGTTAGACCATATTCTTGCAATACTGACAATACCAGTTCAAGTTTATGGAACCCTTCTTCTATTGATTTAGAAGGAATTAAAATGTCATCCAAATATATGAGGATTCCAAGATGTCGGAGATGTTCGAAAATGAGAGTCATCATTCTTTGAAATTCAGAGGGGGCGTTTGTTAAACCGAAGGGAGTCCTAAGAAATTCAAAGACTCCGTCAGGAGTGACAATCGCAGTTTTTTCTATTGAATTCGGATGAACAGGTATTTGATAGTAGCTAGAAGCCAAATCGAGAGAAGTGAAATAGGTGTAATCAGAAAGTTGATCTATCAGATCTTCTATCAGGGGCATTGGAAATTTATTTTTGACTGTTATCTTATTGAGTGCAATATAATTCACGACCATCCTTTTCTCACCACCCTTCTTATTAACCAATATTACGGGACTTGCATATGGCGATTTACTCCTTCTAATTATGTTCGCTTCTAGTAGCTCTTTAATCATACCCCTCAAGACTTCCTTTTCTTTTTCTGCCACCCTGTAAGGCCTACATGCTATTGGTTTGTCATTTGTTAGCTCAATTTGTAAAGAAACTGTCGAAACTTTTCCTAGATCCGTAAGCTTTCGATAAATACACAATTTGAATTTATTAATTAATTCGTACAAGGTGGCTTGTTGATCAGTTGTTAACGTCCCGTGATCAATCGTAAAATCAAGCACATTATCAATGTGCTTTTGTTTAAATTTCAACTGATCGTCCACTTTATAATAGATAACCGAAGTGTTCTCTGAAAAGTTTCGACCAATAAGAACGTCGTGTGAAAAGGCGAAGTCGTCAATAACGTACAATTTGCAAGGTACTTCGGCATCATCTACTTTGACAATAGTTTCTATATAGTCATACACTGAAGTTCCGAAACCCAAGAAACCTGATAAACTGATTTTACTTTCTAGCGGTAATATTTTCATACCAAGAGATAGCGCTGTACTTTTCTGTATAATAGAGCAGTCGCTCCCTAAATCAACAAATGCTTTGATAGGTTTACCTTTAACAAAAATGTTTTTGTAAAACTTATTATTATTTTCGGAGTTAACTAAATTCACCTGGTTATTTGATTGAGAATTTGTTTTTTTTGCACAAACAGCCTGTATATGGCCAGCTTTATTACAGTATCGACATACTTTCAGTCTACTAGGACAGTCTCTGCGAAAATGATCAGCACTACCACAAGAAAAACAGAGTTTATGATCTTTGGAGGTATTCGGAATATTGTCATTGCGGCCTTGTGTCTTTGTTGTATTAAAAATTGTAGGATTACGTCCTTGAACAGTTTTTTGAAACGTTGGAATATATTTATTTTGACCTGTTTTATGAACACCGAAATTTCCTGTATTATTATTTTGAATTGTTTTACGAGCAACAAAATTACTTTGAGCGCGAACCTGCGTATTGTTGTATATTTTATTTCTTAGAAAACCAGACAAAACATTTAGATCGGTTATATTTGCCGCTTCCACAGCTGAAGCGATATTTGAGTCGTCTATTGCGCCAACGATAATAGAAATTTTATCGTTATTAGTAAAGTTTAAGCCGAGGTTAGCAATTTTACATAAATGTTTGAAATAAAACTCATATAAGTTGTCTCCGACTGTAGGCTTATGACATAGTAAGTCATTTAGTAAATCAAACATGTTTCGTTTATTGACGAACGTGCTTTTTAGCAAAACCTTCCATTGATCCCATGAATATTGTGACCAACCTATTTCGTTTTTAACAATGTTATTATACCAAATCTGAGCTGTACCACGTAATTTATTTAGTGCTTGAAATATTACAGATCTTTCATTCCACTTGTAAGTTACATATAAATGGTCAATTATTTCTAACCATTTATAAACATCGTCGATAAGTGGATCAAATTCTGGGACTACGGATGCATTTGATACGAAATTTGTATTAGAATCACATAACTCACTTACCCCGGCTGAACTATTTGTTTTGAATATAGGAGGTGTATACGAACGTTTTTTGCGTCTTCCATTTGAATTATGTACATATCGAGAATTATCATCGCTAGAAAATGATGACGAAGTACTTGAATTTGAACTAGGAGACCTGTTCCTCTTCCTATGTCTTTTCTTTGATGATGATGATGTACGTGGCATTGTAGGTTCTTAACCACTTCTGATGTTAGATTGAGGCACTCACAATCACTTTTTGAATACTTTATTAATGATACAGTAATAGAATTATATGGATTATATTATTTAGTAATTAACTATTGAGGATCGCTCAGTACTTCCCCGGCTATAGCTCGAGAAGCGATGATGTACCCACAGGCATGCGTATGTCCCTTCCCACATGCGTATATATCTCGATAACAGAGAGCACGATGGGCTTGGACTGCTTCGGGAGGTGTCGGTAGCCCGTCGGTACGGATGGTTTATAACAATAGTAAAATATTATTTTCGTTATTAAACACTTACACATCAAAAGCGACCCGACACATGATACATAATCCGTTTTAACTAAACCATAGCCTACTATGATTCCCATTCGAAAAAATACGATTTTAAGCAGGCCATGACTCGAGATTGCACCTTTTGTCAAATTTTCTCGACGCCACTGGATTATATAGAAAAAAGTGCCTCTAGAATGTAAATGTTATAAACCATCCGTACCGACGGGCTACCGACACCTCCCGAAGCAGTCCAAGCCCATCGTGCTCTCTGTTATCGAGATATATACGCATGTGGGAAGGGACATACGCATGCCTGTGGGTACATCATCGCTTCTCGAGCTATAGCCGGGGAAGTACTGAGCGATCCTCAATAGTTAATTACTAAATAATATAATCCATATAATTCTATTACTGTATCATTAATAAAGTATTCAAAAAGTGATTGTGAGTGCCTCAATCTAACATCAGAAGTGGTTAAGAACCTACAATGCCACGTACATCATCATCATCAAAGAAAAGACATAGGAAGAGGAACAGGTCTCTTAATTCAAATTCAAGTACTTCGTCATCATTTTCTAGCGATGATAATTCTTGATATGTACGACATAATTCAAATGGAAGACGCAAAAAACGTTCGTATACACCTCCTATATTCAAAACAAATAGTTCAGCCGGGGTAAGTGAGTTATGTGATTCTAATACAAATTTCGTATCAAATGCATCCGTAGTCCCAGAATTTGATCCATTTATCGACGATGTTTATAAATGGTTAGAAATAATTGACCATTTATATGTAACTTACAAGTGGAATGAAAGATCTGTAATATTTCAAGCACTAAATAAATTACGTGGTACAGCTCAGATTTGGTATAATAACATTGTTAAAAACGAAATAGGTTGGTCACAATATTCATGGGATCAATGGAAGGTTTTGCTAAAAAGCACGTTCGTCAATAAACGAAACATGTTTGATTTATTAAATGACTTACTATGTCATAAGCCTACAGTCGGAGACAACTTATATGAGTTTTATTTCAAACATTTATGTAAAATTGCTAACCTCGGTTTAAACTTTACTAATAACGATAAAATTTCTATTATCGTTGGCGCAATAGACGACACAAATATCGCTTCAGCTGTGGAAGCGGCAAATATAACCGATCTAAATGTTTTGTCTGGTTTTCTAAGAAATAAAATATACAACAATACGCAGGTTCGCGCTCAAAGTAATTTTGTTGCTCGTAAAACAATTCAAAATAATAATACAGGAAATTTCGGTGTTCATAAAACAGGTCAAAATAAATATATTCCAACGTTTCAAAAAACTGTTCAAGGACGTAATCCTACAATTTTTAATACAACAAAGACACAAGGCCGCAATGACAATATTCCGAATACCTCCAAAGATCATAAACTCTGTTTTTCTTGTGGTAGTGCTGATCATTTTCGCAGAGACTGTCCTAGTAGACTGAAAGTATGTCGATACTGTAATAAAGCTGGCCATATACAGGCTGTTTGTTCAAAAAAAACAAATTCTCAATCAAATAACCAGGTGAATTTAGTTAACTCCGAAAATAATAATAAGTTTTACAAAAACATTTTTGTTAAAGGTAAACCTATCAAAGCATTTGTTGATTTAGGGAGCGACTGCTCTATTATACAGAAAAGTACAGCGCTATCTCTTGGTATGAAAATATTACCGCTAGAAAGTAAAATCAGTTTATCAGGTTTCTTGGGTTTTGGAACTTCAGTGTATGACTATATAGAAACTATTGTCAGTAGTATATCAAGCGGGATACTGTGACACTTCGATGGCATGTCCATCCGCCTGTGTCCACCAACCCCAACTTCTTGTGTTTTGTCGTCAATGACCAGAGGCTCCTTTGCTGAAGAAGTTGTCGTCAATGACCAGAGGCTTTTTCTCGAAGAAGAAGTGGTCGTCAATGACCAGAGGGTGTGCCCGCCTCACGTGGGTCTAATTAATGTCACCTTGATAGTAGGTAAAGGTGAGCCTAGCCTCGCCCATAATAATTTCAAGGTGATTTTTTTATTTCTACTTACTATTTTCAGAGTAATCTGCATTCTAAAATTAGTTCTACTTGTTGATTCATAGATGTACGTGCATGTTTCAAATATCTTTGTTGTCTTCATTTTATTTTTTTTATAAATTGTTCTAAAATTAGTTCTACTTGTCGATAATTTCAAGGTGATTTTTTTATTTCTACTTACTATTTTCAGAGTAATCTGCATTCTAAAATTAGTTCTACTTGTTGATTCATAGATGTACGTACATGTTTCAAATATCTTTGTTGTCTTCATTTTATTTTTTTTATAAATTGTTCTAAAATTAGTTCTACTTGTCGATTCATAGATGTACGTACATGTTTCAAATATCTTTGTTGTCTCCATTTTATTTTTCATAAATTGTTGAATAATTGGAAAGGAAATTCATTCTGCTTAAGTCAGAAGGTTTGAATTTAAACTAGTATAAACAGTCTAATTTGAAATAATGCCAATCCCGGTAGAATATAAGTGTAAAAAATGTGGCGGTGAAACAGACCATCCTAATCTGGAATGTTTTCCTTGTGCACATGAAAATTATGTAAAGAGAATCTATGGTGAGAAACACCCGAAAAGATCGAATATAACTACCCAAAAGACTGAATAATGTACTTTAGTGATAATTTGGATGAGATACATTGATAACTTTTTGTTATGTAATTAACTTAAAGATGTTTTAAAATACTGTATTGTTAGGTTTTTAAATAATAAAGAAATGTAAACATTCTATTGTATTTTTATTTCAGAGAAACTTTTAGTTACAGACTCGAATATAATATGTTTTTTAAGTTTTTCATATTTGAGAGTCCATTGGTCAAGTCGTTCTTTAACATGATGATTCTTGATACGTTCCCTCATAATTTCCATTTCTTTGTTAAGTTGATTCAATCGTTGAAGTTGCTTTCCATAACTGAGGTTGCTGCCTCTACTCATATTACTGTAAAAGAAGAAAAAAACAATTTTTTTATTATATATTAATAAATAATTCGTGTGAAACTTACTGTTTAACGTTGTGAGTAGGTTTTGATTATGATGTTTAGATTTTAGTTTTCCAATCTTTAATACAAAGTGGACATCTAATTTTAGGAGGTACAGGTCCATCAATTTCATCATTTCCACTGGAAAATTTATAATGTTCCGTACATGGTACCATAAATTCATATAATTCAGATTGAATGTGTTTTGGTATTTGATTCCATAAACTTCTTAATTTGTACGTCTCAAGGTTTTTGAGATATTCCAATACAAATTGTTCCATTTTGTTTTCTGTGTGATTGATTGAGAAGATTTATATTTTCAGTGATAAGTAATAATAATAATGATAATTGTTTGATTTTACACTTACACACTAATATTATATCTATGTTTATGTTAATAGGGTTTACAAACTTTAAATTAATGTCATAACACTAAAGCGTACACACACGCACTATCATAATACACAGTTTTTTTTATTCTTTATAGTCAAAGTATGAAGACAATACATGGAAATGTCTGATTCACCTTTGCATGTGAGACACTTTAGTTTTATTGTTACTGGCATATTTCTTTGATATAATCGAAATTTTGAAAGAGAACGTTGAAACACAAAATTTGTAATGTTGGTGGTGGTGGATGTGTTGAACTTTTTTTGTAGTTGTCTTCACCCTTTCTCCCACAAAGCATTTGAAGCACCTTAACGTCAAAGGAATTGGGAGTATCTTTCCGTATGTTACGCAGATCCATTATTTCACACCTGTATGGTAAAAGTGCAATCCGATAAAAATCAATTTCAGATCGTTGTAGCACTCTGAAACAATCTAGTAGGTAAGATCTTGGTTTTGGAACGATACCTGAAATTTGGTGTAACGAAAAATTCAATCTTCTATGTTGATATATGAATTCGTTTTCAACATTCATATCAATTATCTTCCAATCTTCTTCAGGTGGATCGAAATCTCCTCCGAAATATAAAATATCCACATGGCCACAATTGGTTGAGGTGACTACTGTTGCTGCTCCAATAATGAACGTTATAAATTCTCCAGCGATTAACCAATTTTCAGATGGTAATTGTAATTTTTCCACGTATTTCATCAAACTCGGACAACATACGTTTACGAATTTTTTTGCATCGTAAACGCTGGTTAGCACACTGCGAACAAAACTGTTGTATAACTGGGACAATGACGACGACGACGACATCCTCACAAACTGATTGGTTATTATTACTTTATACGAATTTTCATTTAATGATCGTTAATTTTGATTCTTCCTCTTGTTTCTGGAATTGTAATAGTTCCAAATATTCTTATTGTAATTATTATTTGATTTCACCCATCGATAATGGTCTTTTCCAATTATGTCATTTTCTTTAGCCTGTTTATATCTTTCCTCCATTAATATCCATTCCTCATCCAAAAAGGGTTGTCTTTGATACAAAAATAAATGATCTGCTACATTACCAACAAACTTATAACGTAGTTCTTTTAATTGATCTCTATTGTATATTATCATAGCAAAAAATGATTGTGTGTTTTGATAAACCGAAAATATATAGAATTTTGATTGATGTTAGAAGGGGGAATCTTTCATTTCCTCCTTACACTGTAATTCATCAACGAGAACGTCTATTGTCTTTTGAATTTGGCAAATGCAACTGAATTTGTAGCAGTTGGAACACAACAAATTTTTCATAAAATTATGCAACTCTACTTGTTTCCTCTGGTTTTCAGTTAGTTCCTCAAGATCTTTATCACCATCTCCAGAAAAATGATTAATAATATATTTTCTCTCTTCTTCCTTTAGATTGTCGATATTATTATTATCAACAGAAACAACTCCGTGTTGATAAAGTGAATTGGTGCAGTAGCAGAAATATTTTTGACAAAAGTAGCAATAATTTGTCCCATTCAAATTTTTTTGCAGCTGATGTGGCCTAATTTTCCTGATTTGTTTCAAATAACCAATATTATTATTACCTGCTCGTTCTCTATTAAGACAAATTTCTTCCAATTTATCAATCTGAGAGAGAGAGAAAGAAAGAAAAGAAATTAGAGATGCATATAAAATTGTAATAAAACAAAAATACCTTTTTACTTTTTTCAAAGAATTCTCCAATTTCAATGAATTTTGGTTGAATAATCACAGAACTATTCTACAAGAAAAAAAAAAAACGTGTAATAACAATAAACTTATTCAAAAATAATAAAAAATCTTACATTCTATATTGTTGTTATTGTTATTACAGTGAGAGAGAGATAACCAAGACAAAAGATGTTTCAACAAATCATTAATCATTAAATCCCCATGGAATAGTATCTGTATATACATAATTCACAATCCTTTTATCGTCAAAGGGATTTAGAGCAGTTTTAATTTGATTAACAGTAAATACCTCATGTTTTTTTGAAACAATCATATTTTGTACGACATCTACATTTGTTTTATGCATTAAACAGTTATAATAATCTTCAAAAGTTATTCGTCGTAATGATGCTGATGTTATACCCTTTGCTTTTTTTGTAATTCCAAAATTTGAATCAAATTGTTCAATAAAATTTTGACTGTACTTATTTTCAACTAATTTTGCAATTTTCTTAAGTTTTTCATTTTTATCAGAATTTAGTTTGAAACAATACAGTTTGGAACGCAACCCAATGAATTCAGTCATGATAATACCATTGTTTTCATCCTTCATTAGTCCTATCACCTTTTTATTACAAAGAGGAATATTATAAACATTGTTAGGTTGATAGTCTGACGTATCAAACATATGAATATCATGCTTGATACATTCGTAAATATCATCAACATAAAATTGATATATTAAACTATCAGTATCAGTGTACAATAATTTAACATTGTTTTGAAATTTTTCTCTGATGTAATTATAATGAAAATCATATAAAATAGTTTTTGAAATATCCAAAATTGCCATACCTGCGTATATGGGCTTATTAAAATACACTTTTAATCTTTTCATTTCAATTAATATCATGTTTTCCCCAAAAATTGTAACGTTATCGCAATTTGGTTGAGAAATGTAATAATTTGCCCCATACCTCCCTTTCCATCTAGTTACCAATTTCACATCTTTATATTTTCTCACATTTTCTATAGTTTTTCCAAAAGGAGCATTATTCATTAATTTATAAAAATTCTTTTCAAAATCATTTGAACTTTGTTTTCTCAAATTGGTATTGAGATCTATATATTTCTTTAACCATTGAGATTGTCTAAATTTCAAGCAACGATGAACTTTCTGCAGTTTCAATCCCAATTTGAGAACTTGCTGTAAATTTCTATAATGAATCACATATTTTTCTTTATTATATAAAGTAGTTAACAATTTTGGAATTTCCGAAATAGCTACAGGTGGAACTAAATGTTGAGGGCAAAGAGGTAAATCTTTATGATAATTGAACAAACTTTTAGGATAATGAAGATCTACTTCCAAAATATATCCAATTTCACTAGTATAACTTATATTGAGAATGTTTTCTGTAGAAATATTATCAACTGCTACCCACGTAAAATCTCCAGTTGGAAGAGGATAACACATTGCTGCACCATAAAGATTGTTAACATCAAAATACATTAAATAAGATGATTCTTCTTCAGAATTATACTCATTCATATATTTATTGTTAGCTTTTCCATATCGGTTTGAGCATTGTGATATTCCTCCTCTGATTCCTTTCTCAATAAACATAATCATATTCACGTCGGTGATTAATTCCAATTTTACCTGTGTTATTTTCAAGCAACTGTCAAATGCCAAACCGGGAGTAGTGAAATAATGCAAACTATCTAAACCATATGTACTATAACAAGTCTTTCTAAAATTCTCAAAAATATCTGTCAATAACAAAACATCCGTTTTCAAGTATAATTCTGAATATTCTCTTAAATTTTGAATTTTGAAAATCTTCCAAACATTCTCGGCATGCTGATAATCGCTTAATGAAATTTCCGACTGACTTAATTTACTATAAAATTTATCACGAGAAGGTAAAATCTCATCTTGTAATTTTTCCCATGAATCTAAGTATTCATATGGAAAAACACCCTTCCTCGTGACCAATTTGAATTTTTCAATTTCATTAAAATATTTCTTTGTTACAATTTTTTGTTCATCATTCAAATAAGATGACAACTTTTCCAAACTGCTCGGCATGAATCGAAAAGAATCAAGAAACCTAAAACATATATTGGATCCTTCAACATACTTTGTAAAGGAAATATATTTCTCCTTATTAACAGGTAGGAGAGACAAATTTCCTTTCATTTCCGTACTGAGAGGTTTAATGATAAAATGACTGTCATATCCACTGAGGTTATGGAAAATTACAGGAATTGTGTTTACATTTTTGAATTGTAAATTACAATTTGAATGTGCAGGACCTCGATATTTCCCAGTGAAATGACAGTGATCTCTAACCTTTTCTGCACTAGATAAAATTGGTTTTTCACAAATGTGACAAATTACTGAAGTGTCATACGTATATCTATCGTGTGAAGACATTGTTATAGGTACAACATTTGAAAATATTTCCTTCAGTTCAAAAGCAATATCTTTCAGTTGTTTCACAAACCAGATTTGACAATCTTGGCCAGTATAAGAAGAAAATTTAGACAATGAGTCATCATAGGAACATTTTAAATAATAAGCGATACTGAATGGTTCATGTTTTTGGTATTTTCTGGTATTGGAAATAGTATTATCAGTATGATTCATCAAAATACTTTCCAAATCTGCATATATTACAAAAGGAACCTCAATTTTATGAGAAAAATTTTTGAAAGATAATATTTTATCGTTCTCTTTTGGAAGAATAATTTTTGTGTTGTTTACATCTTTACATTCATCAGAATGTTTGTTCAGATTCTCTTTACTTATAAAATGATTTAAACATCTTCCACAAAAGTATTTTTTATTCTTTACATTTCCCACCTGTTTATGTAACAATCGAGATAAATCTTTTATATAGGTAAAATGGTAAATTGTATTTTCCTCATTCATTTCATTACAAATCATAAGTAAATTGATAGTTGAAGAGAATTCAGTTTTACTAAGAGTCAAAGGTAAAACTTCCTTCTCATTTTGTATAATAAAAATATTTATTGACAAATTATTCAACGATTCAAATTTTGAAATATCTCTCAAAGAAATTGGAAAATTGATACCCTCATATTTTAAAACTGTACTAAAATGAGGGTAAGAAGAAACTCTATTCATATTTTTGTTTGCTGGAGCTGGAAAAAGTGCTGCTACAACTGACCATAGGAAACAATAAATATCATTATTTTCAATATTAATAACACTTTTAGTAATTTTCACAAATTTTGGCAATTTCAAGTAAGTACCGAACCCAACAGTTATTGGATTATAACAATTTATGTTAACTTTCAAGTACCAAATCTCCAATAGGGCATAACCACTGTCCCTTTCTTGAAATTCTTCAAGTTTTGTTAAAAGTTTATCACTCACAAACTCTTTATACCAATCTTTCAATTTTGTACTTGATTCGATAACATTATTTTTAGTGGTGAAATGTTTAATCGATGTTTCACCAGATTGCGGCTTGATAAATAATCCAACAAAAGTTGTATTCACTTTCAAAAGAGAATTTTGAACTTCCTTCTTAATCCTATTTGCAAATATACGAAATGCTTGTTTGAAAAAAACATGAGGTTCCTTTATTTTCAAATTTATTATAGCCCCCGTTTTTATACGATTTTTGAAACAAGATTCAATATCTTCCCAAATCAATTTCCGATTAGCATTAATTTTGTTTAATTTCAATTTAAATTGTTGTAAGTAATATTTCAAAATAGTCAAATTAGATTCAACAACTGCAGAATTATTTATACAATCTAATCTATTCCTTAGAGCTCTTTTCAATTTGAAAATATTCCTTTTTAAAAAACCAATTTGATTTAAATATTCATCTTTTGTCTTAATTAATCTACTCACCATTTCAATTGAAACAACCATGTCGATCGAAACACCATCAAGTGTATGGGAATTCGTTCCATTGTTTGTTCTGGCCATAATAAGAACTTACTTCAACTTGAACTTGATGCTTCTACCGAACTCGAACTGTGATCGTTGTTCACATGCCACAGCTATTTAAACATATCCAGATTGACGTCAATCTAAATTTTTATGTAAAATGTGCTGATATGCAAAACTATTCCGCAAACAACATATGTGATTGCATCATAAATAAAAATGTACACGTGCATACATGCAATTGATACATGTTGTTGTTATGCAAGATAGAGATAAATGCATCCTATTCGATAAATATGTGCAACGTGTTGTTGTTATTGCATCATCCTTTACGTCTTACGTGAATTATAAATAAATGCATTGGAAAAGTACACGGATCTAATGTGTGTAGTACCGGTTCGCTGATTCAGAATTGTTAATAGAAAAATGTATGCATTGACGTAGTTTGTTTTGATCCACATATTGTATAAAATGAGAGGGAACTTCAATATTCTACATCAGTTCACAATGGCAAACGTTCCATGCTCGATAGTTGTGTTCAGTGAAGATCAAGTGAATTTCCCCATATCATGGGTGAATGTAGTTTTGAAACATTCGTTCCAGTAAGTACTTTTTCATTTATTGATTTTTTTTTAATTTCTTATAACAAATGTTATATATTTCACCAAGTCTTAATCAATATATATTCTGATTAAATGTGCACACACACACACACACACACACACACACACACACACATGCTATGAATTTGTTAATTTCAATAGGTTATTTTGTTTAGTACTTGAAACTATAGGAAAATAATGCCTTCACGTAAAAAAAATGTTTGATATGATTATTTACTTCACAATTTATAATTGTTATAAATTCATAACAACTGTATACACAGACTATTGTTTGTTGGTTTCTTGAGTCTTAATACATGTTTTTGTTTCTTCAGATATGGTGTGAAATCTATGGATGTAAAAAGCGACAGAGTCCATCTGAATTTAACGTACTGCCCGAGGGCGGCTACGTTGAAAAGAAAATTGGGGAACCTACCTCTGCGATATATTCGCACCAAATTAGATAACGAAGCAGAATTTAAAATAATGCAAAAAATTGTTCAACGATATGGTGTGAATATGATCGGTGAAGAGGATGAAGCAGCAGAGGCATCAACATCATCATCATCCTCGGGAACACCATCAAAGAAGCTATTTAATGGAAAGAGGATGATTCTACCTCCTCTCACTATCGAAAATAATGAAGAAGAAGAGGAGGAAGAAGTGTAATTATTATCATTTTCTTTTTCTGTTTTAAAATTAAAAATTAATAGTATTATTATTAGATTAAATAAAACTCATAAATTACATAATATAATTTTATTATTCCTTTCTATAAACATTCAACATTAAAAGTTAAATTTCACAAGCCACTCATATAAATAAAATACATTTATTTTTGCACACTTGATATTATTCAAATAACTATTAGATTGATAGTGACAATTACAATCAACTTTAGGATTATCAAAATTATTTTTTGTTAATTCTTCCAAGCTAGGACATTTCAAATCGTTCAAGTCTATAATGTTTGATAGAAATCTATTTAATATAGTCTTTTTCTCGGATCCTTTAACAAACACTATCACATCTTTGTTTTTCACAATTTCAACTAGCTTACTACTAAAGTCTTCTAAATAAATGTAGTCGGGTGAGGAGGAGGAGGAGGAGGAGCAGGTGCTGTTGTTGTTGTTGTTGTTGTTGTTGCTGTTGTTAGAATTCCAGTCTAAGCCGTGAAGTCTTTCTTTACACCAACCAATCTGACTTAAAAATTGTCTTGAAAGACACTTTTCCGTGAGTATTGGACGAATTATGAAATGTTTCAATTCGTATGTAAGGATATTCAAAATTGCGATTTCTTTTATTATAAAGTTGCTGTCTTTATATTGAAATCCCTGAATGTCAATCACAAACATTTTTTATAATATTTTCACTACACTGGTTAAAGGATTGTACTTCACTAAACGATCGTGTATTATTAGACAATAAGCTGATGTTTTATCAGGAATATCTGTATTTGTCTCTAGCTCTAATCTAATGTCCACAGCACCACCTTTCAACGAATCGTTCTGACGACTGCAATCTATCACTGCTAACGGTGTTATTTGTTTAAAATATTCTGGTGATATGCAAGGTTCACTTTGATGTTTATGATAATATGACTGTTGAAACTGCGCAAACATTTGAAATAACAAAGTCCAATGATTAGTATCAAAGTTCAAATTTAGGTTATCATATGGATACACTTCTGAATTTAAGTATAATTTGATATTACTCAAATTACAGTGATCAAAGTAGCTGGCATTTCTTGTTTTATCATTTTTTCTATTTGTTTGAAATCCGAATATAACAAAACGTGGTTTTTCCAGTTGAGATGTAGTCTTAATTGCCCATGTATGATTTTTTGTTTTTTGTAAAAGAGGATATTCTTGCAGTTCCCACGATCTAAAAGCAATATCGAGGTCTCTGTTGTTATCGATATATTTCAATAATTGTAATTTTTGAGCGTCTGCAACTGATACATGTGGCATTTTCCATAAAATTTTCTGCAACTTAACTTTAGGTTTATCTGTTGCAACTATCGTATGTATTGAGTTCAAGTCAGAGTTACTTCGTATCAATACCAATTCTTGACGTATATTCACAATAATTCTATTGAAATCCTCTGCAAATCCCATAATACTTTTCAATGGTATACACACACTGAAATTACCCTTGTCATCAGCAATTTTGAGGGGTTGATCTCCAATCTCCCAACATGCATTTTTCAATCGTTTATTATCATTGTCTGTGTATGAAACATACCCCTTCATCAAAGATGTAATTCCAGGATTTTTAACTCTGTCTATAATAGTACCACCAAGTTCAAATCGTATTTCTTCAAATAGAAAAAGTATTCCATTGTTGACGAAAGTCACGGTTGGTAAAGGCTTACCAGCTTCATCTGTTAGTGTTCCTTCAAGATATAAGTAACTCTGTGAAGGTAGCGTGTATATGTCTTGTGTTTGAATTGGTATTCTTATTTCATCGTTATTATTCAATGTTGTAGCTGCATACGGTTGATGAGTATGGTACTCTGAATTTATTATTGAATTATCAGAATAGACTGATTCGTTAATTTTCAAAATATTACTATTCATATTTTTTTTTCACTATATTTACACGAACAACGTAAATATATTATAAATTTTTCTATGCCAATTCTAATATTCAATTTCAGATTACACCAAAATTTTTGGATTTTATCACCGATGTTGACTGTGTAGAATAAAACCTAAGTCACGTAAAATTTTTCTACTCTCGGGTGTTAACGCTTTAAGTTTTCTTTTAGAACTGAATTTGTTGCATTCCGTTTTGGGTTTTATATCTCTCCAAATATCAGTTGCAAAATTTGAATCGATGTTATATCTAAAAACCATTTCTTTCTCTCTCTCACTTAATTTCTTTTAGATGCAGTCTGACCGTTATCACTTCACCTTTAAAATTGACCAAATTTCCATCTTGATCGACAATTTTAAGCACAATCTCATTAATATCACGTGTGTTGATTGGTAAATAGATAACATTCGAAGGATTTTGTACAATCTTATAACCAGGTGACACGTTAGGATAGAACATATATAACATGTGGACAGGTTTACCATTATTATATGAATTTGTAACTAAATTACATTCCACACCAATCGCATTCACTTTAAAAATATTGATGGGATAATCCGATATATGTCTGATGTTTCTCTTCAATTTTTTCTTCTTAAATCCTAATAATTTACCAATACTATTAGGCAAGGTAAAATCTATGTCCTTGTTGCACTTTAGTTCACATTTCAAAGTGTTCACGTTAGCTTTAAGATCTACAAAAGTTTTTTCTTTAACTTCTTTTTCCACATTAATCAAATGATGATTGATATATATTCTAATGTTTTCAATTTCATAAGAACCTTCTGGTATTTCTAGGAAAACTTTCTCATTCAAATGGAATTTATTGTTACTTTTATCAACATTTGGTATTGAATTATAAGTCACAAAGTCAATTAATCCTAAAACATAATTAGAATTATCATTTAGCCGAACAGAAGGATATATGTTTGAAGAAATAACCGATTTTCGGTCTGATAATGTAAATGTGTAGGACATGTTCATCTACAAGATGATGGAACTTGAATAAAACTAATTATATAAATAGTTGCTATTTATTATTCAAAAACTGTAAACACAAATGACCACAGTTATAGCTATTATACATTTGATAACGATCGTGATTGTATAAAATATTACAACGACCTCTTGAATTGAAATATTTGATAGCTTCCAATGGAGGTTTTAAATTTCCATAACTATCGAAATAATAGACGTTATTCACACATTTTTTGTAACAACACCAATGTGTACCTGGTCCATTAATACCATCCATATTTATTACACCAGCTTCATTAATGTGTATTGTTTTTGGAAATCTATCTCGCATAAAAACTCCTCTAAAATTGGAAATTTTCAATTGTTTTACATAGTTTAGTATATCGATATTTGTCAAAGGTCGTCTAGGTAATGTTATCGATAGTTTTTTGAGGGGTGCTGCTGCTGTTGTGGTGCTAAAAAAAGTCCCAATCCAGTCTTGTAAGGTTTCATGTACACACCTCTACCCAATGCAATAGATTCCATTGTTTTGTTGTGTCGTTGCGATTCTTCCAATTGTTGTTTTGCACTTTTAGCGTTTGACACGGCTTTTGCAATAGTAGCGGCTCCACCACTCAAAGCACCCAGAGCACTCAAACCAGCGAATAACGGTATCAAAGGTAAAAATCCTCCTGTTTTCGGAATCTTAATTATTCTCGATTTAGGTAATGCTATTTTCTGATTGGGCTTATTGGAAGCTTTCAACGCTAATGCAATTGCACTTTTCAAATCTCTTGGTTTATGATGAAGCATATATTTTTTTATACGATTCGTTAGAGTAATAAACGAAATCTTTCTTTTACTTTGTTTTTTATTGCTTTTTCTTCTAGGAGCCATTTTTCTAAATGTTGTTGTTGTTGTTGTTGTTGTTGTTCTGGCAAAAATTATTTTACGTATGAAGTGAAAATGAAAAATCAATTATATTTAAAACAATTTTACTTTTTTATTTGATTCAAATTCGTTGTCATTATCTTGTAGTTTACGTTTCCTATTAGCTATCATGTCATCATAATCCATTATGTCACTTTCTTCCAATTTAGGTTGTTTTGAATTGAAATTATCATCAATGTTGTTGTTGTTGTTATTGTTGTTGCTGAGGCGTTTCCTTTTTAGTAACGGAATTTTCCTTATCACTTTTGTATTGGAATCTGGTTTAATAAATTTGAACGGTACATCATTATCATCATTATAATCTTCATCATCATCATCATTATTATCATCAGAGTTCACCTTTCGTTTTTTCAACTTAGGAGTCCATTTTTTTGGTATAATATCATTCACAAGAGATTTACGAATCAATTTTTTTGGAATAATATTGTTTGCTTTTATTTTCTTTGTTAAAATTGGTTTGGAATTTTTCAATATTTTCAAACACAACTCAAGATTTTTCAAATTGTTTTCCAACGCATTTTTAGACTTTCTTATCAAACCACTACATCTACTCAATATTTTAGAACAATTTTTGGTGGGTTCATCATCATCATCATAACCCATTCCAAGTTTAACTTTTGTTTTCATTATACCCGCTACACCTAATGAGTTTAACTTTTCACCGAGAGATGCACTACCAGAATGAAAATTTTTCATCGCTCTTTTAGCTAATGTAGTGTCTGCTTCGTGACGCTGACTTAAATTTTTTCCTTGTGAATATGCAATATCATGTTCCATACATGCTCTATCTAAATTGTTAATAGGTTTATCACCACGATCTAACCTTTTTTGAAGTTTTGTTCCAGGACCACAAAAATTATAACCAGGTAAATGTAATTCAAATGGTAAACTGTTGATCATATTATTAACGAATCCATTTCCAACGTAATACTTCATTTTCAGTTGTCTACTGTCAAAAATGTTTAGATAAACTATTTAAATATCCCAGTACCTGAGGTTTATATATTAGTTTCATGTTGAACGTCATCATGAAAATTACTAAACAAAAAATCACACTACCTGTTAATAATCATGATATAGAAACAAAGAAGAATCATAAACATGGTATATTATTACCTTCAACGATAAGGGCTATCATTGTAGGTCCTTCAAACTGTGGTAAGACAAATGTAATGATCAGTCTGATTGAACATGAGAATGGATTAAAATTTGAAAACGTATATTTATATTCAAAGTCTCTATATCAACCGAAATATAAATATTTAGAGAAACTATTGAAACCAATAAAAGGTATTGGATATTATGGTTTTAGTAATAGTGAAAATATATTGGAACCTTCAGCGGCTAAGAAAAATTCAATATTTTTATTTGACGATGTGTCCTGTGCCAACCAGAAGGTGATAAGAGAATATTTTAGTATGGGAAGACATAATCACATCGATTGTTTTTACTTATGTCAAACTTATGCAAAAATACCTAAACATTTAATAAGAGATAATGCCAATTTATTTGTTCTCTTTAAACAAGACGATCTTAATTTGAAACACATATATAATGATCATGTGGGGACTGATATGACTTTTGGAGAATTCAAAAATATATGTTCATACTGTTGGAAGGAACCATACGAATTTTTATGTATTGTTAAAGATGATGCTATTGATAAGGGAAGATATAGAAAGTGTTTTGATAATTTCATACATCTATAAACTATTTTTGTAAAAGAAAAAACTGATGAGAAACTATCTAATAGATGTTTGAAGCTGTTCAATACCTGTTTGAAGCTGTTTAATAGCTGTTTTAAGCTGTTCAAAAGCTGTTCTTAAGCTGTTCAATAACTGTTGGAAACTGTTTAATTTTTCGTTAATTTGTTATATATCAATCTACTTTATTCAAACATACTTAGTTGGAAATATTATATCGTAGAGTGAAGAACATCATCGTTAATATGAATATTACGCAACGACATTTAAAACAAAAACTAATAAAGAAGCGTAAAGAGATAAAAAATAAATTGGATGTATTGAAACATGGTGAAATTCTCAGGGAAAAAATTTTTTCACCGATAACTAAACATTTGAAAAATATAGAAAATAAATTAGATAAGAAAACTGGTGATATTTATACAGATTTTAGTGGTGGTGAAGAAAGTGAATATTTTTCACCAAAAAATGAACAGTCTGATGATTATCTTAATGTTCCTATTAAAAATATTGATTCAGATGTAAATAATTTACATACTCCTAGTACATCAAAGCGAATATTTTCTTCAACACCAAAACTTGATTCTAAACGACTACCAACAGACAGTTTCAAACAATCAATAATTAAAGAATTAGAAGAATATGATGATGATGATGATTACAATGATAAAGTAAATATTAATAGAACTAGAAATGATGATATAGCCGAAAAATCATTTATTGACTATTTAGAACAATACGAACCATTACCACGAGAATATATAAGGGAAATGATAACGGGTGACTTGAGGGATTTTGATCAAAAGTATGGAATCCGTCACAATCCTATGACAGAGAAATTTTCAATTGGGAATTCAAGTTTAAAAATAAATGGTACAGACATAGTAGTAAAAGGCAAAACATATACTGGTACTAGAGGATTATACGAATTACTTTTTAAAAAACAACCAAAATATTATACATTAAATGATAAAAAGGCGTATAATGAAATTCTAACAAAAACAGCTGCAAAACATAGGTATTATCAAACGAATAAACAAATTGATGGATGTAGATCACAGAAATATAGGAAAATAATTGCACCAATGTCAGGACGTGGTTTATTGATGGAAGTAAACAATAAATCTATAGATTACGTATTTTGGGATGACCCAAATGAACTTATAAAACGTTTACAATTATTAATCGCTTCACAAAACGCCGGCCACACTGGTCATACAAACGAAATCAATTCCATCGTGGAAGAATTACGAGAAGCAGAAATCATTGAATAAAACAATCATGTCTAAATTTATCACAGAAGCAAAAAGACAAGTTGTCGAAGAAATACATAAACCTGCTAGAATTAATATGAAAAGACGTAGAGTTATTTTGAAATCGTTAAATGACTTATATCAGGCAGATCTTGTTGAAATGATTCCATACTCTAAAGAAAATAAGGATTACAAATATATATTAGTTGTAATTAATTGTTTTTCCAAATATGTTTGGGCATTTCCCATTAAAAACAAGTCTGGTGCTGAGGTATCAAATAACATGGAGAAAGTTTTGAAAATAAAACCACCAAATAATCTACAAACGGATATGGGTAAAGAATTTTTCAACAAGGAATTCAAACAATTGATGAAAAAATATAAAGTAAATCATTATAATGTATTTAGCGAGAAAAAAGCATCTATAGTTGAAAGAGTTAATAGAACATTGAAGAATATTATGTGGAAAGAATTTAGTTTACAAGGTAACTACAAATGGTTGGATTTACTACAAAAAGTTGTCATGAAATATAATAATACCAAACACCGTACCATAAAGATGAAACCAATTGATGTTACTAAAAAACATGAAAAACAACTTTTAAACACAGTTTATAGTCATATTAAATTAGCTCCAACAAATTTGAAATTTACATTAGGAGATCATGTGCGTATTTCAAAATTTCGAGGAGTATTTGATAAAAAATACACCCCTAACTGGTCAACGGAAATATTTTCAATAAGAAAAATTCAACTCACAAATCCAGTTACATATTTATTAAAAGACTCAAGAAATGAAAATATTCTTGGAGGATTCTATGAACAACAACTACACAAAGTTAAATATCCAGATGTATATTTGGTGGAGAAAATTTTGAAAAGGAAAAATAAAAAGGTATACGTCAAATGGTTAGGATTCGATAATACTCATAACAGCTGGATAAACTCTGACAATGTAGTTTAATGTGAAATAAATTATTATTATTATTATTTGAATGTTTTTATTATAAACTTTCATGCAATATCCTAATTATAACATCTCATATCATATTTGCTTGATCTTTGTGACCTCGTCAGAGATAATCATAACAACAACATATTTGTTTCACCTTTGTGAACCCTCATTGACGTCAACAGCAGAGATAAGAAACCTGCAAGTCTTGACAAGAAAATTAAAATTCATAATATTTGTTTCACCTTTTGTGACCTCTACTAACATCAACACAGATAAGAAAATAGCAAGTCTTGACAAGAAAATTAAAATTAATAATATCATAATATTTGTTTCACCTTTTGTGACCTCTACTAACATCAACACACAGATAAGGAAATAACAAGTCTCAACAAAATAAAAAATTACTATTTGCAAACTAGTTGCGAGAAATATAAAAAAATCACCTTGAAATTATTATGGGCGAGGCTAGGCTCACCTTTACCTACTATCAAGGTGACATTAATTAGACCCACGTGAGGCGGGCACACCCTCTGGTCATTGACGACCACTTCTTCTTCGAGAAAAAGCCTCTGGTCATTGACGACAACTTCTTCAGCAAAGGAGCCTCTGGTCATTGACGACAAAACACAAGAAGTTGGGGTTGGTGGACACAGGCGGATGGACATGCCATCGAAGTGTCACAGTATCCCGCTTGATATACTACTACTGTCAAAGTAGATGATGCCGAAGTACCTTGCAAATTGTACGTTATTGACGACTTCGCCTTTTCACACGACGTTCTTATTGGTCGAAACTTTTCAGAGAACTTTAAGAGAACGGTTATCTATTATAAAGTGGACGATCAGTTGAAATTTAAACAAAAGCACATTGATAATGTGCTTGATTTTACGATTGGTCACGGGACGTTAACAACTGATCAACAAGCCACCTTGTACGAATTAATTAATAAATTCAAATTGTGTATTTATCGAAAGCTTACGGATCTAGGAAAAGTTTCGACAGTTTCTTTACAAATTGAGCTAACAAATGACAAACCAATAGCATGTAGGCCTTACAGGGTGGCAGAAAAAGAAAAGGAAGTCTTGAGGGGTATGATTAAAGAGCTACTAGAAGCGAACATAATTAGAAGGAGTAAATCGCCATATGCAAGTCCCGTAATATTGGTTAATAAGAAGGGTGGTGAGAAAAGGATGGTCGTGAATTATATTGCACTCAATAAGATAACAGTCAAAAATAAATTTCCAATGCCCCTGATAGAAGATCTGATAGATCAACTTTCTGATTACACCTATTTCACTTCTCTCGATTTGGCTTCTAGCTACTATCAAATACCTGTTCATCCGAATTCAATAGAAAAAACTGCGATTGTCACTCCTGACGGAGTCTTTGAATTTCTTAGGACTCCCTTCGGTTTAACAAACGCCCCCTCTGAATTTCAAAGAATGATGACTCTCATTTTCGAACATCTCCGACATCTTGGAATCCTCATATATTTGGATGACATTTTAATTCCTTCTAAATCAATAGAAGAAGGGTTCCATAAACTTGAACTGGTATTGTCAGTATTGCAAGAATATGGTCTAACATTGAAAATTTCTAAATGCTCCTTCTTGCGTACTGAAATAACCTATTTGGGCTACAAAATTTTTAAGAATTGCATTACTCCCAACGAATTAAAAACGGATGCTGTCAAAAATTTTCCGCTACCAAAATCAGTCCATCAGCTACGACAATTTATAGGCTTAGTAGGTTATTTCCGAAAATTTATCCCCAATTTTTCTAGAAAAACTGCACCCCTAACTGCACTTTTCAAAAGAGACCAACCTTGGATGTGGAGGGAAGAACACACTAAAGTTGTTGAGTACCTTAAAACCGTGATAACGTCTAGCCCTGTTCTATCTATATTCAATCCTGCACTGCAATGCATAATTTACACTGATGCGAGTAGAGATGGTGTGGCTGGTATACTGACACAAGTTACGAATGAAGGTGAAAAACCGATAGCTTATTACAGCAAAAGCACAACCAAAGAACAGAAAAATTATCATTCTTTTGAACTGGAATTATTAGCTGTGGTATACACCCTGATGCGGTTTCGACATAATCTTATTGGAAAACCCTTCGTGGTGGTAACTGACTGCAACGCAGTAAAGAATTCTTTGTCCAATCAGACAACTTTACCAAAAGTAGCACGGTGGATTCTAGCGCTGCAAGATTTTCAATTCGAAACCAAACATCGTCCAGGTAGTAGTATGAAACACGTTGATGCTTTAAGTCACAATTTCCCAAATGAGTGCGAACTTGTTGAAAATGTGTGCTTAATTTCCGAGAATGACTGGCTACTTCATGCACAAGATCAGGATAATAAAATTAAAGAAATTAAAGAAATTCTTTTATCGGGCGATTCTGATAATAATAAAGAAATATTTAATAAATATGATCTGAGGGGTAATCGAGTTTTTAAGTTAACAGAATACGGTAGAAGGTGGCTTGTTCCTAAGAACTGCCGCTGGCAAATTGTTAAGATCAATCATGATGATGTTGGTCACTTTGCTCTTGAAAAGACCCTATATCGCATTCGGGAAAAGTATTGGTTTCCAAAAATGCGTAGATTTGTACAGAAGTATGTTAAATGTTGCCTACCATGTTTATATCAGAAGAATCCATCTGGTAGAAAGCCAGGGTTTTCATATTCAATACCTAAATACGCGAAACCTTTCCATACCCTACATATTGACCACCTAGGACCGTTTACAAAAACAACAAACGGAAATTCGTACTTATTAAATATTGTCGATGCTTTTACAAAGTTTACTTTTGTTCGAGCTGTACCCGATACAAAGACATATTTTCCACATTCGGAAATCCGCACCGAATAATCTCTGATGCAGGTAAAGCGTTCAAGTCGAACGAATTTAACAACTTTTGTAATAAAAGATATATCAGATTATTCATAGCAGCAGTAGGCATGGCTCGCAGCAACGGCCAAGTTGAAAGAGCTAATAGAACTATTATAAGTTCCCTGTCATCTTGCAATTTAAATAAAAGTTCAAATTGTTGGGACGAGGAATTGATTAAAATTCAACAAGGGTTGAATAGTACCATACACAAAACTACTAAACAAACCCCGGCAGAGCTTATGTTCGGCGTGAAATTAAGAACGAACGCTGATATAAAAGATAGTGAGGTTGAAGATGATGATATTGAAGAACATCTTGTCGATGTAACCCGAATTCGAGCTGAGGCCTCTCGAAGTTTGGAAGAAAATCGTATAAAACAAAATGAATACTTCAACAAGAAACGATGTAGTGCAGGCACATTTTCTGTAGGAGACCTTGTTTTGACAAAAATAAATAGCCATCCTGCAAATAATGAAAGTAAGAAGTTACTTCCTAAGTTTAGAGGTCCTTTCAAGGTTGTGGAGGTGCTCTCCAATGACAGATACAGGGTTAAGGAAGATATACACACTACAAGATCACAAATTCCTTATGACGCTGTAGTCTGCTTCGAGAATATGAAACCTTTTGAGGTATTTAAGCAGTAGGTACGTTATAACGCAATTGTACTATTCTAGAGTAGATATACTATTACTTACACTGCAGAGGTATGTTCCACATTGCTGAACAAAGATATACTATTACTTACACTGCAGAGGTATGTTCCACATTGCTGAACAAAGATATAATATTACTTACACTGCAGAGGTATGTTCCACATTGCTGAACAAAGATATAATATTACTTACACGTTCCACATTGCTGAACAAAGATATACTATTACTTACACTGCAGAGGTATGTTCCACATTGCTGAACAATGATATACTAATACAATTACTGCAGAGGTATGTTCCACATTGCTGAACAATGATATACTAATACAATTACTGCAGAGGTATGTTCCACATTGCTGAACAATGATATACTAATACAATTACTGCAGATGTATGTTCCACATTGCTGAACAAAGAAATACTAATACTTACAATTACTAGTGGTATGTTCCAAATTGCTGAACAATGATATACTAATACAATTACTGCAGATGTATGTTCCACATTGCTGAACAAAGAAATACTAATAATTACAATTACTGTAGTGGTATGTTCCAAATTGCTGAACAAAGATATACTAATACTCACAACTACTGCAGTGGTAACTTCCAAATTGCTGAACATGCTGAGTTAATTCCACTTTTTCTCTGTTTTTTTCCTTCAGACCGATTCGAGGGCGAATGGTGGTCAGGATGGCCGAGTGTTATAAACCATCCGTACCGACGGGCTACCGACACCTCCCGAAGCAGTCCAAGCCCATCGTGCTCTCTGTTATCGAGATATATACGCATGTGGGAAGGGACATACGCATGCCTGTGGGTACATCATCGCTTCTCGAGCTATAGCCGGGGAAGTACTGAGCGATCCTCAATAGTTAATTACTAAATAATATAATCCATATAATTCTATTACTGTATCATTAATAAAGTATTCAAAAAGTGATTGTGAGTGCCTCAATCTAACATAAAGGTTATTTTTTCCTAACCTTGCAAACAACGGCGATATTAACATGTGTCTAAATGTCGAAAAATCAAACACTCGTTTAGTACTCGAAAACAAAACGACGATAGCAAATTTTTGTTTCCGCCAGTGGATTTGTCTCAAAAAAAGAGAACAAGAAGGTGACTTCCATTTTTTTGTATCTCCTATAGTCAATGAGTTACCTTTACAAACATCGTAATTTGCCCACCATGTACGCATATTGGTTGTAGTAGGCAAATAAGATAGACTCGAATACAATAATTATAAAATAAAGTCATAAAATGACGGTTGAAGTTATTTCGAGCACATTTTATTAATCTAGGAACCTAATTCGTGACTGAACTATAAAGAGAAAAGTGGAATAACGTTTTTCGAATGGCCATCTTTCTGAAGATGTTTATTGATCATGGAAAATGTATTTTATACAACGGTGAATGGTGTAGGTGTAGGAAGATATTTATTTACGTTTTAAATGACCCGGATTTTTGTTTCTCCGTAAACATCTATCACTAAGCATTTTTTCATAGTTTCTCGTTGATCACAGTTTAATTTAGTTGGCCATGTTTATTATAATAAAAATAATTTATCGGACAAGGCAGCTGTATTGATCTGACGTTGATTTGAAACACCGTCAAAGACATGAATACATATTAAAATGATTTACAGCAAACGTAAACTTTAATCCGCTATGGCTCTAAAAAGGTCTGTCAAAATTAAAATTATTGGCAGATAAATTATTCGCGACTGACGTATGTTGTCGTGACGTTGAATTTTTGAAGGTTTTTTTTCGTTTAATTATAACTTGAACTTGCGATTTTTTCGTGTTTATTTGCGCGTTATTTTTCACAGTTGAAGTTCTCAGAAGTAGAACGAACTGATTGAATTTTGTCCGATATTTCTTGGAATAATTATAGAGAATGAGAAAATATGTTTTTGTTTCATCACGTACAATGTCGGCAAGATGCAGCTAATTTATTTAAAGAACCATTCCGAATTAATAACAGTGGTTTATTAATAAACAAGAGATTTACTCCGCATTATTTCGAGAATATTACTAATTCAGTGGTTCCAAACAAGACACAATAATATATACAAAACTACAAAAAAAAAACTTGCACCATAAACCGGAATGGCTACCCATAGGAAACATTTAACCCCATAATAGAAGAACGAATTAATAAACTGTATAATGGTATTTCACAAATAAATTCTAATTTATTTGAGCTCTTCATAAATGTGGCAGTGATTTCTTCAGAGGATGAGTATATACTACAAATGACATTGGTTTCTCCAGAGAATAAGTATCTATATACAACAAATGACAGTGGTAAATCTGAAGAGTATATACAAAAAGTTATTGTGGTTCATTCCTCATTCGTAACAATATAATTACATAACAAAGATAAGTATATCACAAGCTGTAGTGGCTTCTTCATAGGAGTATATACAACAGGGGTGAGTGTATATAACAAATTATAGTGTTGTAATAGCTCCCTCAAATAATGAGTATATTACAACTATGTCTCAAGTGATAGTGAATTTTTCAGAGAAGTATATATAACAAGTTATAGTGGCTCCTTCAGAGGATTTGTGAATTACAAGGATGAGTAGATAACAAGAACTAGTATGTACAACCAAATCAATGGTACAACCGGGGATGAATTTTTAACAAGTGGCAGTACCTTTGTCAGAGGAGTATTTACAACAATGAACAATGGTGAGTATATAAAACAAGTTCAGACAAGACTTGCTCCGTCAGATGAGTATATACAACAAGTCATAGTGCCTCGATTGGAAGATTAGTATATAAAACGATGAGTACATAACATGAATGAGTCAACAAAGATAGGTATGGCAGTAGCTTCGTCAGAGGAATATATGCAACAATGTGAGTATATATAACAAGTTGTAGTGGCTTCTTCAGACAATGAGTATGTACAACAAAAGTTTAGTATATAAAAAGGGGCACTAGCTTTGTCACAGGAGTATATACAAGAATGGTGAGCATATATAACAAGTTGTAGTGGCTCCTTAAGAGAAAGAGTTTATAAAAATATGAGTATATATTAAGTGGTAGTATGTATAATAAGTTATAGTGGCTCCTTGAGAGAATTAATGTATTCAAGGATGAGAACATAACAAAAATGTACAACTAAGGATGAGTTTTTGACAAATGGCAGTATCTTTGTCAGAGGAGTATGTACAACAATGGCGAGAATATATAACAAGTTCAGACAATGAGTTTATAACAAGGCCGAGTATACTATGATAGTTGTAGTTGCTTTCTCAGATGAGTATACACAACAAGTCACTTGTTTAGAGGATTAGTCTATATAAACAACAAAGATGAGTATATCACAAATGGCAGTTGCTTGGTCAAAGGAGTATATGCAACAATAGTGAGTATATATAGCAACTTGTAGTGGCTCCTTCAGACAATTAGTATGTACAACAAAGTATTAAAAACAGTACTAGCCTTATGTCATAGGAGCACATACAAGAATGGTGTGTATATACAAAGAATGAGTATATGGTAAGTAGTAGTGACTTTTCCAGAGGAGTATGTACAACAAGTTATAGTGGCTCGTTTAGAGGATTAATATATAAAAGAGATGAGTATATAACATGAATGCGTCAACAAAGATGAGTATATCACAAATGGCAGTTGCTTGGTCAGAGGAGTATATGCAACAATGGTGAGTATATATAACAAGTTGTAGTGGTTCCTTTAGACAATTAGTATGTACAGCAAAGGATGACTATATAACAACTGGCACTAACCTTTCGTCACAAGAGTATATACAAGAATAGTGAGCATATACAACAAGTTGTAGTGGCTCCTTCGGAGAAAGAGTATATAAAAAGAATGAGTATATCATAAGTGGTAGTTGCTTTTCCAAAGGAGTATGTACAACAAGTTATAGTGGCTCGTTTAGAGGAGTAGTATATAAGGAAATGAGTACATAACATGAATGAGTCAACAAAGATGAGCATATCACAAATGGCAGCTGCTTGGCCTGATGAGTATATGCAAGAATGGTGAGTACTACATAAAGTTGTAGTGACTCCTTCAGAGAACAAGTATCTACAACAAAGGATGAGTATATAACAAGTGGCACTAGCCTTATGTCACAGGAGTACATACAAGAATGGTGAGCACGTATCAAATGTTATAGCGACTCCTTCAGAGAAAGAGTATATGAAAAGGATGAGTACAACATAAGTTATAGTGGCTCGTTTAGAGGATTAGTACATAAAAAAGAGAACATGAATGAGTATGCACCTAAAGGATGAGTATATCACAAGTAGCAGTAGCTTCGTCAGCGAAGTGTAAACAACAATGATGAGTATATATAACAAGTTGTAGTAGCTGAGTGGCTCCTTCAGAGAATAAGTATATATAACAAAGATCAGTATAAACATACGATGGCTACATTATAAATGATAGTATCTTTTTCAGAGAAGTATATACAACAAAGATTATTATATGGCATCTGGTATTGCATTCTGCAGAAGATGAGTATATATATATAACTCATCATGGTTGTAAATCTTTGTTTTTGATCAAATTTCCACGCAAAAAGTCCACGATAGCATACCAGACGAATCGACTGTTCTAGATCTAATATGATTACATTATTATACACAATAAATAAAATTTATTCTTCAGATTTATTATTATTGTTGTATTAAATATTTTCAACAAAATGATGAGGTAACGAAATTCATTCGTAGCTATCATTTTCCAAATTAATAATAAACATTTGTGCTTTGTTTCAATATTACTTTATGGTCATTTCAGACAGAAACTCGCAAATCAAATAATTAAAGGATCATGGTTCTAAAACGATTTGATCGATTCTTTAAGTCTAGCAACATTGCAGTTTTTTCAATGCATACTACATGAGGATATTGTACCGGATATTAGGTGTGCATTGACCGTTGAATGAACGAGGAAACTAACATCCGGAAAATCAGCACGAAATTTGTTCATCATTGCTGTCATAAATCAAATGCGAAATTTTACGTGTGAGTGAAGTTCTTTCAAATCGCCGTTCTGCAACAAACAATAAGCGAGCTATCATCGTCCGTATATCAAATTCACTTGGTCCGATTTTTCTCTAATAAATCGCATCTGTCGATTCTCAACTTATCGAAAGACGACATGAATGGAAATATGTTTCCATCTTTTCTCAGAATCATCTTTTATTGAAGGCAATCAACCTTTGGGGATCATCTTCAAATGGCTCTACCACCATTGAGAGACGTTTAAGGGAAGTCTTTTATCATATGTGCTTGGGTATAATCGTCACCTTAGATATGGCGAAAAAAAAATCGATTTAATTAATTTACCTGTTTTTCGACGAGGGCCCCACAAGACCGGGGGCGAGGCGGTACCTATTGGAAGCGCCAGTTTGCTTGAAATGTCTGCGTCTGTAACAATAGAAAAACATTTAGTTGATGAAGACTATTTCCATCGTAAGTAAGAATCATTTATTCTCGAAGATTCCGATGAGACAGCGTAAGCTCGAAATATTGAAGATGAATCCAATGAATACAATAACGTATTCGTACGCTATATGCGAATTGCACGATGCCCTCAGACGAAATTGTATGGTGCAAGAATTGCGCAACGGTGTTAATCGACCTGGTAGTATTTCTTATTATATTGTTAAGAAAGGTCTTTTGATTTATATTGCCCCACGTTGGTGACAATTATTAAGAAAACCTCTTCTGATTTATTTTGCCCCACGTTGTGGTGACAATTATTAACTAAACTCTTATGATTTTATTATTTAATTATGAATTATTATTAAGTCTTCCGGCTAGCTTTTATTTGTATTTTAAATCTTATGTTTGTTTTGATTTGAATAATGAACTTTTACCTTTTTATTTTATATCTATGGAATTAAACACAATGTTCTTTGAATGTTAAAAACTTTTATATTTAAATTTCTATGACTCTATTTTTATCTCGGGTATCAATTTCAACAATTTTATGTTCAAATAGATCTATGATCTAACCTCAAAATTATTTACTATTTATCTTTGTTTACAAAGTTATAATCTACAATCTTTCTTTCAGATTTACAGACAGATAATAATACAATGGAGAAATAACAAATAAACTTACGTTTAGTTTATATCCAAGAATATGTTTTTAAAAATGTAGGCAATGTTCACTTGGCTTGATTTTCTTATTAATTTGATAATTCACTTTACCCGTAGGTACACACTTTCTTTGCTATACACAAATCACAGGTAAACAATGTGGTTACTTCTTTAGAAATCAGGAAATGTTGATAATTGTTAACTTGTCTTATTCTTTTTCAAAAGATATAAAACCTTAAATGATGTATTGGAACGTTGTCGAAGACTAACTATTATACGATGCTACTTGTGAATTATGGTTATAATAACTTTTAAAAACTTTGTTCGAAGACTGGGAACACTACTTGACTTGTATAAATTACTTATTTGCTTCGGTTACTTTCAACCTTACGAAGCTACTGGAACACTTGGGTTCACTGATGTTTATCCAAAAACTAAGGTTATGGAAATTTTATGATTAGCTTGAGTACCTTGACTCTTCAGATGTTGATGGCTAACTAATTTGGCTTGTCTTCAGATGCCTTTTATAGGCCTTCAAAAAGGACGCCAAGTGTTTTCAAAAATAACCAATGAGGTGCTTAGTTTACTTATCAAGAATGCTTTGTTGATTGTTGAAAACTGACAGAACTATTTCATTGTTACTAGTCTGACGTTTATAAAATCGCCTCGACCAATCAGAATGATTTCTGCCTTCGTAACACTGTACGTTTATTCACTTTCATTGAAGTTCTTGTTTTACACTTTTATTCTAATTACATTGTTGTTTATTATGTTTTACATTGTTCATTATATTATACTAACTATTATTTAACTTTTAACATTGTATTTTAATTCCATATAATATCTTTTTATTAATCTTTTCTGATTTTCAATGTTCGGTAAGTTCTAATTTTATCATTTTATTGTTTAGGAAATGAAATCATAACAATATATTAATAAGACCACAGTTTTATTAAATAAATTAAATATGCACAAATATACATCTGCACACGAATCAGATAATTTTTACAGTTTAGAATCAAGTTAGTTTGATTTATTATAATGTGCAGTGGCGGCTCTTGAGTTAGGAGAAGTAGGCACAAAAGAAAATCGCTAATTTGGCTTAAAATAGTGTCACATACTTCATTTGCAATAACAGCTCTGTTATCTCCACCTGTCGTTTTTTGTCTTATCCTAGCAGGTTCTTCATTATTGCGTTCTTGACTGTCATTGTCAGTAGAATTTCTAATTCGAATAATTTTTGTTGGAATTGTTCAATTGCCTTTTGCAGTTGAGTCCTGTCAATCCCGCACATTTGAGTCTGATTAAATGATATTTCACCATGTTGCATGATGAAATGAAATATTTTCAACCAGTAGAAAAATTCCCGGCAATTCAAATGTTTCAATAAACCACTTGCTTCACTGGGCGGCATCAAACTCGGCACATCCTAATCTTTTAATCCTAATGCATTTTAAATTATATTTTTACAACTACAAACTTAAGTGTTGTGTTGTTGCAAGTACCTAACCCCTGTAACAGGTAATAATATAAGGGCCCTCAATATTTTGTTTTGTAAGTATCAGTTTTCTTAAGTATAGAGTCATGTCTGGTGTAAAGTTGATGGTCTATGTACTCATAATTGAAAAAAGTGTAAAATTTGTGAAAACAAATCATAGTTTACGTGAAGTATAAATTTAAAGAACACAACAGAAAATTAGCTTCCGGAGATACTAAGTGGAGGTCCATTAAAGATAAATGTAAAGCAAATTTTCATACTTCACGTGAGTCAAAAAGTCGAGTTATAACAAACCTGAGTGTAAATCATAATCATGAACCAGAACTAACAAATGTTAGTTGACAAGTTTAAAGTCATTCTTTGAAGAGACAAGCCGAAAGTAATAAACAGAAAAACCTTCCAAAATGATTAGAATGGAGCTAGCTAAAAATGATGTGTCTTTAAGCAATTTGACAATAAGTGATCTACAATGTGCTAGAAAAAACATTTACGCTGCACGTCGAAAATTGTTGCCAGCTTTGCCAATATCACTATCGGAGGTTCAAGAAGCTTTGAATGAACTACAACCAAAAACCAATAGAAATGAAGACTTCCTAATTGTTAATGATTTATCCAAAAATTTAGTGACATTTAGCTGGAAAAGTAATTTAAAGTTTTCATGTGAATTAAAAATTATTTATATGGACGGTACATTTTCTTACTGCACAAAATATTTAACACAAATGTTTACGATACATGGTTTTTTTAACGACCATTAAATACCATTAGTTTTTTGTTTATTGAAAGACAAAAGTAAAAAAACATATAGGTTTTGCATATCAAAAATTGAAGAGTATTGTGATTACATAAAAATCAAATTTGTACCAGAAGAAATAGTAGTAGATTTTGAGATATCTATTCATAATGCAGTGTTGAAAATTTATCCAAATGCTAAAATTACTGGGTGTCGATTCCACTTAACTCAAACAAGGTGCAGAAAAATTCAAAATCTATGTTTATCAAAAGAATACCAAGACAAAAATTCTGAGATTGGAAAGTGGCTCCATTATTGTTTTGGTGTTTTATTTTTGGAACCAAAGGACGTTGAAGATTTTTATTTTTTTGAGCTCTACGAAGTTAAGCCAGTAGATGAAAGACTTGAAAAATTTTCTGATTACCTTCTCGAAAATTATATGACATATAATTCGAAATTTCCACCACATATATGAGCTGATGCCTCTGCTGCATTAAATAAAACAAACAATGCTTGCGAATCGTTTCATTCCCATTTTAATGCATCCATGTACCAAACGCATCCTTCTTTATTTATTTTTGTAGACGCACTTCTTAAAGTACAAACTGAAATCTATATCAAATGCAATAGTGTTAACGAAATTCATAAATTTAAAAATATAGCCACTAAGAAACGTCATAATTTTGTTAATTCTAAAATTATAGAATATAAAAATAGTAAGTTGTCTAAACTGTAATATGTTAAAATAATATCGCATTATTATGCAATTAATTGAAATAGTACAGTGTAAATATAATTTTGAATATGTTCTTCCTATGTACCTATATGTATTAAGTATATTTTAAATTAATAAATTTTGTTTTAATATTAACATCAGTCTATTTCTTGCAAGCAGAGGGAGGTACAGTTCTCGTCAAATAACTTGGCACCTGTATGAACTAATATCGGCACATTATAAATTGTCTATCTTCTTCCAATACTCATGATTTAGATAAAGTAACATTGTAACGTATAATTTCTAAGAAAACCACATACGTCAATGGCATTGTAATGATCTAAAAAGAGACAAAACATTCCCGTCCTATCGTATTTGGATCACGTTATTTTTGTCAAGTTGCAGGCCTGTCATGTCCTGATGCAATTGTATTCAAATGCCGTTGCTGTCTGATTCCTTCATTCACAGGGAACCTAACACAATTTCTGCTGCACGTCCGTTAAAAGTGTAATCCGTTCTAATACACGACAATACATTGAAAGTATTGAAACTAATATTCACTCTAAAAAGATAATCTGAGTAAACAATGTAAACTAACGAATGTTATAGGTTATGACAGCTGCAAATATTTATAAATAAACATGATAAGCTCGGAATGACGAACACTATAGGAAACTTGAAAATGCTAACCGACTAGGTACGAATACAACCGATAAAGTTGATTCTGCAGCGTGTGGCTTACGAAAATTTCTGTACCTAACAATATAACACGTGTGAATCAAGAACTTTTCATAATCTGATACGCCCATTGATGACGTACGGGCCTAGTTATTTTACGAGAACTGTATTATTATTCATGTGCCGAGTTTAAACATTTTAAAAGTGAATCTTTTAATCTCTGTGCCGGGCTTGACTATTTCTATTTCGTATACATGAGACATGTGCCGAGTTTGTATTACCCCGAATGAATACACCTTGGCACTACTGTATATTGGTGGAGAAAGGTTCAATGTACCGGGATATCAAAAATTATCTTGGTCAAGGGTGGTTGTGGAATCTAAAACGTGTGTCTTACTTTACGTTTGAAATAATTATGTCATAATTAATTTGAAGTTTCTAAAAGTGCGAAATTTCGCAATTTTATACGAATATTGTATAACTCAGAAGTCTTTAGTGCTTTGGACTCCGGGATTTTCACGTGGCCTATCGAAATTAGAAGGTTCGAATTATCTAAAAACATAGTTGCATGAACGCCAGACGTCCTATGTAATTAGCTACGCACGAAATCATTTTGACATATGCCTCGAGGAGCTCGCTGCGCGTAAGTTAGAGTTTATACATTTAACCTCGGTCTTGTTAATTTGGGGCCATTTCTTGCCCCGTGCGACCGGCGCCAGTTCATGTATATTTTAGCCGCGAGAAAATTCCCTTTGGTACGTCGCACGTTAGACTCGCGTAGCTGAGATCTGACGGCCACGGTCCGATACTAAATCTTACTACATGGAGCGAAAACGGCACGCGAAAAGTCGTCGTAAAGCCGTATTAGGTACAACCAGTTTGCACTTTTCTAACTCGCGTGCTACGGGCTTCTCACGTGAACGTCATTCGATTTACGGAAAATTAACTATTTCAAAACAGTTTTTGACCCGGATTGTGACTATCACGACCTCTGAAAAGGTTCAAAGTTCAAATAATTATTTCATAATTTGTTGTTCATTATTGTTTTAAAACTGAAATAAATAGGTATGAAATTTGTAGGTTATTGATGATTTCAATGTGACAGTGACATAATTATTTCAAACGTAAAGTAAGACACACGTTTTAGATTCCACAACCACCCCTGAGCAAGATAGTTTTTGATATCCCGGTACAATAGCTCTCACAAACCAAATCGTGTATTGTCAGGCGTTTCCAAACTACAGACACCTCAAATTTTGGACTTTTTTATTGCACGAACCTTTTTTCGGAATTGTTGTATATTATTGAAAAGCTTATACATTTGCACCTAGTGCCAAGGTTTTTTATCGAGGCACCAATACACAGTAGTGCCAAGTTGTATTCATTCAGGCCCACCATATCGCTCTAGCTCCTAGACTATTATTTATCGTGTTATATTGTATTCACAGAGTGAACTCTTATACAGTTTATTATAAACTCCAGGTTGATTAAAATTAAAACATATTCGTTTTATCTTTAGCATTGAATAAAATATAAGATAATTTACTTTGAAAGAACCAATGCATTGAACCACATTATCTGTAATTCACTATTAATCCTATTAAAGATAATGACTCAGAATGGATTAATTATATGTAACAGCGCAAAGCCTCTCCCCTAATAGTATGATGTATACCAGAAAATGTACGTAGAAATTGAATGCTGATAGAATAAATTAGAATAATAAATTAATTAATGCAGGAGCCACATTTCGTACTTTTTAGGATGGAAACGATAATGCCCTTATAAAAGGCACAATTCAATTATGCGTAGCCAAGTTGGACGTTTTCAATCGATTTTCAAGTAGAGTTCAACGGCAAAGTAGCAAATCGCTTCTTGCATAATGCAGCTGAATGTTAATCAATAGTTTTGTCGTTTTCCGTTGAAAGTTATCGACTAAAAACTATTAAGATCATATTTGCTATGATGATTCTGGAACTTGCATGTTGTGTTTACAATTTCATACAGTCTAGACTAGAGGAACGGATAAAAAAGAACATGTATTACTAAAGAACTTAATTTATAAAGTTTTTCATTTGTTAGATCGAAGTTTAAGCGAAATATCGTTGGAAGTTCTGCATTGGAAATTGGAGAACTTTGCAAGTTTACATAGATTTATTTCATAACTGAAATTCTAAACTAGAATCGTTTTATCCCGTATATTACAGATGTAGGTACTTTGGAAAATTAATCTTGTAAAATAGTAGATTCAAACAAGACAGAAAAGTGAATGCTATGTTGGAGGCTAATCCAATTATTCATCATAAATATGTGCAGAGATTTAAATGAAAAGGTTTGAGGTTGGATAAAAGTAGAAACATAATGGACATGTGTTGCGCTTATAGTAGAGGAAATAAAGCATTCCACATTCCAAACCCGGCGCAGTTTGACGCATAGAGATGCGGTTTTCTGCATTCGATTCAGAATTTTTCTGAAGGAACTTTTTGAGGTGAATAAAAAAAACGAACTCGAATTGGTTTCTCGTGGGTTTTTGGGGTCGCAGAACGGCAGAACACGAATATGCTATCAAGAAAATTCCCTCAGGTCCCCTTGGACCTCCCCCGGGGTATCCGGGTGTAATAAGGGTTATGTACAGGTTATTTCCAATATTAAAAACTAAATCATATTTAGAAAATTAAAGTTTAATGTAAAATTAAAATGTCTCAATGCAAAGTAACAAGAACCCAATGGGGTTCGCCACATGTTTTCTGTTTCTCACCAATAACACATTTTATCGTGGGAAATATTGAATGAATTTCTTGAAATAAACACAAAATTAGTTTCACACTCGCTTCATCGTGGATGATATGATACCATATCTGATGGGGTCAAGAGGGTTGCAATAAATTCACAAAAGTTTGTTTGTAAAGGAAACCATAAACCTGCCAAGAATAATAACAGATATAGGACGACAAACTAATGGTTAGCTACATGATAAATCTTAATGTGACCCATCTGGAGATCATCGAAATTGTACTTAAATATAGTCTTCATTATAGTTGAAATAATATGTATATTCAAATCATGGGATTTTCGATTGTGGCGCCATCTGTTTTATTTTTCAGAAACTTTTCATCTTGCCCTTGTGATAATACAATAAAGGTCATAATATCGATACATATTGTTATGATTTCATTTCCAATACAAAATAAAATGGTATAATTAGGATTTACCGAGACATTGAAATAGAAAAGTTAAATAAGTATATAATATGGAATTAAAAATAAAAACAATATTTAAAAGTTAAATATATAATTAGAATAAGAGATTAAAAATTGTAATATAATAAAAAACCAAAATGTAAAGTAGTTTGTAAGAATGTAAAGAAGAAATAGTGAAAAGTGGATAAACGTACAGTGCTACGAAGTGAGAAAATCATAATTCAAATGATTTAAAGACTATCTGAAGATAGCAAACTATTAGAATAGATTAAGAATATGTAATAGATGTAAGCTAGTATTAAGACATTTCAGTTATACAAAATTGTATAAGTTTTATTTATATTTAAAATCATGTATTCAATTTAAGCAATGACAACTGTCAAAGTAGATCTAATAATGAGAATTATTAGGTGAATTGGAACCTAATCATAGGTTATTTATTATATATCAAAATGTGAGGATAAATGTTGGTAACATGAATTCAAATAGTAGCATGAACAATAACTTTAATTGATTAGAAAATCTTCAATATATCAAATATTTCAAAATACTAAATTCCTATTGGTCAATACAATAATTAAGATGTGTCAAAATTCAACAATGCTGGAGAAGTGTCAGTCCCAACAATGGGAATAGCTTACTAGATACTCAGAAAATTATCTCATTGGTCGATTTTAATGAAAACAAGCTTCCTTTTGTGGGCCCTATAAAAGGAAAATCAAAGGAAAGCTAGTGAGTTTGCAATAATATCTAGGCAGAGACTGTGCTTCTCTGGCAACTCAATTAGTCAAAATTCTAACATAACCTAAGTTTGCAGTAACATCTAGGCAGAAGCTTCTCTGAAACTCAACAAATTAAACATCGGAGTTGAACCTGAGCTCGAGTATCATAACATAACCAAAGTTTATTAGTACTTCCTACGAGGCAGTTAATAGTGTTCAACTTCAATAAAGGTTAACATAACCAAGGTTATTTAATAAAGTGGCATCGGAGAGGAACCAAATCCCGATTGTATTTCCAGTTCGTAACATCCAACAAAGTTTTTATATCTTAAAAGAATATAAAAACCATTATCAACAAAATATCAACAAGTTCCTACATTAGAAGGAGTATCAACAAGTGTTACCTGTGCACATAGTTTAGAGCAGAGTAAATGTGTGGAAATTGATGTTAAATTGTAAACATAGAAAATTTTGTTAAAGCATAAAGTTAAATTTGTAATCATAGAAAAATTTTAAGGTATAAGGTTACATAAATAAATAGATTATCAAAGTTTTAATATTTCAAATACGGTTTTATTTCATTCCATATAATATCAATTCAATCAGAATAAAAATAAAATCAATAAAGAGCTAGCCGGAGGAAAAGAAAATTAGAATAAAAAATATATTTCATTTAAAATGAAATTTATATAAAGTAAGAGTTTAGTTAACAATTGTCACTACAACGTGGGGCAATCAAAACTAAGTAGAGCTTTTTATATCAATATGTTATCAATTCGAACTTTAAACGGAATGAAAGAACATATAATTTGACGTATTTCTATGTCTTTATCTGTTTCCAATCATTTGCAATATATTTCCAGTTCCCACGGATGAGGGAAGTTAGTGACCTATGGATTACAGTTCATATCATGAAACATTTGATGATACACGTGATGAAATTCCTTTACGAATCCGAATCATGAAACTAGAAAAATGCCTTTGTTTGGATGAAACAAAACTGTTATTCCCAGTTATAGCGATTGGAAACTGACTTGTCATCGTCGCTAACCCTCTACTTGCCTCACTATTTCTACGAATAACTATTATAACGATTGTAACGAGAAGTTTCTATGACGAAATAATTGAATCACCATCAAAACACATTATCAAGATTGTAGGTCTACTTAAATGTTAAAACTAATGGTGCAATAAAATCAAGTTTAACATTTCTCGTCATCAAGAGGAACATCCGTTCAAAGAAGTAATAGAAATAAGTTCTCTGGAACTTGAGCAATTTTTTTTACATTCATAAATAAACTGCAATTAGAGTCCTATTCATGAATCACATCGTCGTTCCGGGAGGAATATTGAATTAGGAAAGTCTAGAATATAGTTCTAATAAAGTGGCATACATATTTCTTCACTGCGTCTCTCTGAATAATTAATCCAATAAAGAACAACGTCAGATTCGTCAATTTAACTCGCTTCGGCTTCGCGTGAATCTCCACACACTAACTCGTAATCTAATAAGCATTAATTCGCTGAAGGATTTTTATGAACTTTTAACACCGTTCATTGTGCAATCATGACTAAGTCGGTCTACAAGCTATACAATTCAATTAACCGCAATAATATAATACAAGGATGAATGTTCGTCTTCGTTTCGTCGGGAAAAGTTCATATAACATGCCCCTGGAAACATTACAGCAAAGAAAAGAATTATATTAATGAAAAACTTATAACCAATTCGTGCGAACTTGTGTAATAATTATGTAAGAAGCCAAATATTTGTACTTTTTTTTCCTACACCAAAACATCTCAGCTTTACAAACGTATCAACGATACCCTTCCTCCTCTGTTCTGTTCTTGCAGTAAAGTCTACATTAGTGAAACAGGTCGTACCAATAGATACCCGTGTAAAAGATCATGAGCGCTGTACAAGGCTTCGTGGCACCGGTAGATCTGCACTTGCGGAACACAAGTTTAACACTGATCATCAAATCATTTTCGGAAATACTAAAATCCTAGCCCGGTCCTCTTCATTTAGAAGGTGCTTATAGCATTCCCTGCTCTTGCCATAAAGTATACATTGGTGAAACAGGTCGTACAGTGTGAAAGAATATGAGCGCTTTACAAAGCTAAAATTCAAAACTTTTTTCAGCAAAAAATTCTTGAAGCGATAGTAGCTGAAATTGCTGTGCCCAATATTAGTCTAAAATACTGTTCACGTATTGAAGATAAGTGCCATCTAACAAAACTTCACTGCACTTAAAAAGGCGACTCACCTATAGATGGTGGTCTCTGCAAAACATTTTTTGATGCTACACAATGTAATATTTGTAAATAAAAAACCGGAAAGCGTAAATTTCCATATTCCTATGTAAATTCGGTCCCACTGATAAAATCTACGTACTACGTATATTGAGTCCCCGATTTCATTATAATTCTCAGAATATTCTTAGAAATGAGAGTGTGAAGATTAGCGCGATTACAATTTTTGCATTCTATATCAACAAAGTTGGGTTAGTAGGTTAGGTTAGAAACAAAGGAGGTACAATAAGCAATCGTTATTGGTTGTTATGAGTGTTAAGATTAGCGCGATTACAATATTTGCACTCTATATCAACAAAGTTAGGTTAGGTTAGATGAAAAACAAAGGGGGTACAATAAAGAATCGTTATTAGTTATTATGAGAGTTTTAAGATTACCGCGATTAGAATATTTGCATTAGATATCAACAAAGTTAGGTTAGTAGTATAGGTTAGGTTAAAATATTAACATGCGAGACAACTGACAGACAAAGCGGAGCGATAACCAAGATCCTCCCAAATATACGGAGTATCCTTCTTTATTGCCCGGGTCTTTTCCGGGCCCTTTCTGGGTCCGGGCAATGGAGGTTAAAAAAAACAAAAATATGATTACGTTTTCACAGGACTGAGAGTGAATGCAGGGTATCGCACAATCTCAGCAGAAGCACTATGCGTGATCACCAAAATCCCTCTTATTAATCTACTGGTGAGTGAAAGGACACGTCTAGATGCACTTGAAATAGTATTAGGGGCGGGCGGATAGACTTCGGGAAAGGGAAGAAACTATCAATTTCTGGCAACATAGATGGGAAAATTCCTACAGTACTGCTCAATGGACCAAGAGGCTAATACCAAACTTAAGGCTATGGATCAATTGCAAACATGCAAAGGCAAATTTCAACATCACACAATTTCTGAGTGGCTATGGCTCTTTCAAGTCATACACACTGAAGATACATAAATCATATAATAATAAGTGCATCTACCGCGAAGGGACTGACAACCCAGAGCACACATATGCGCCAGATGGCAAATTTATAGAAGTATTCTAGAAATAGAGATGGGTCATAAAATCACACCGTAGAATATTAAACAACTGATGACTGAAAACATCAAAAACGGTGAAAAGATAACAAATTTTATCGATGTACTAATGAAGGAAAAAGCGAAAGAGGAACGTAGACACCAAACCCTAGAGAGAATCACGATGTGACACATATAGGATGCAGGAAGAACAAAATAGAATGCAAACAGAATCCACCTGTTCTCCCGAGGCCTCGACCCGGCAGTAGCTTCAGCAACCAACTTCCTTTCCGCGGGTCTCGAAGTAAGTAACCTCTCGGGGCGAAACTAACAGTTGCCACTGAAAAAAATTCAGTGAACTGGGCACCACATACATTTCCCCTCTAAAACCACGATTCCGTGCTTTCCGTGATCGGAACGGATTTACGGAAGTGGTACACATATACGGAAAGCCAAACTTGTACGAGTAGGCGGGTGGTACTATACTTCGGCAGACGGTTGGAGATAGTCAGCAAGCACGATATCTACTGAGACAGAATGTATGTAGGTTCTCGCTTAAAGTAGCCTTTGCAGACCGAACGGGGAGGAAAAAGGTGCGAAACGTCAGGTAAGCGATGCACCACATAGCAGTTAGCCATAAAAACCTAGGGCGCAGTGGCTTCCTATCCCAGATGACTGGACGCAAAGGATTCATGGTCGCGGTAGGCTATTTGAACGAAGCCGAACGGTTACTCGTCCACGTTCATGGTAAAACAGGTAACACGAGGAGGTGAGAGATGGCTATAGCCCAGAAGGAGGCAATAATATAGTCTAGCAAGCAGTGCCCGTAGTGGATCCGCCTAAAGCAGTCCTTTCACGGTGAGGGCGAAAAGACAACTGCCCCTGCGTGGGTATATGCTGCACCACATGGCTTTACTCCTGAAGTCAGGTGTCTGTGCTTCCTGTCCCATGTTTCTGGGTAATGGATTCGCAACCAGGGCAATGATATGTGGTGGGCCGATGATATGAGGTCGACGGCTGCTTGTCAAATGGAAGCTGTTCAACACTGAACACGAATAGGCAGAGGGAGAGGGGCCCAGATGGTTCAAAAGACCGTCTCCTCTCCAAATAAGGCGTTGATAACTGCCGGGCAATGGCGTGCTGCTGGTTGTAGGAGAGAGCAAGTCAGACGCTCACAGTCCGACGGGTAAGCGGGTGGTTAGACCGTAAAGTTCTTATCGTGTCTGCCGAGGCATATCCTAGAGCGGGTGGGTTTTGGTCGGAGTAGCGCCCGACACTACCAGAGCTGATAGACTTCAATACCAAAGGCTCTGGTGCCATGAGGTTTCCCCCCTCCACACAAAAAAAAGTTAGGTTAGAACCAAAGGGGGTACAATAAACAACCATCATTGGTTATTATGAGAGTGTTAAGATTAGCGCGATAACAATATTTGCATTCTATATCAATGAAGTTAGGTTAAGTTAGGTTACAAACAAAGGGAGTACAATAAACAATCATTATTGGTTATACTTGAGTAGAGAAGGGTGGTTGGCCTAAGCAGCAGGTACAAGATGCTAATTATCTGACATGACAATCACGTGCATACGATTACATGGGATTCAATTTAGGTCGACCTTAAAAAGACCCGGGACTGAATTGACCTACACAAAAAGGCAATTAATAGATGCCGGGGACTCAATTTATATCGACCCAAAGAAACAGCATCTAAGGAAATTAATTGATGATCTATGGGTTCGGATTGATTATTTTTTGAACTCATTAAAATGCCATGAGTCCTTTACCTAACAACTACTTGCCACGTGACATCAACTCAAGAAATAAACATATTATATGGAATACATGAACGTTACGAAGTGAATGTGTTGAAGGTATACCAATACCTGCATTTTGCATCCATGTAGCGCCACCATTTAACGTAATTACTACATACAAACACACTGAAGGGTAACTTCACGAGTAAAAGCGCACTTTTGTATCGCGTGCCAGATGCCGGTAAGTTCTGACCGAAATTACCATAACACGTGGCGTACGTATGCGTCGTGACGTGACATCCATCGACTGTTGACGGAAACAGTTGTTTTCACGGCCTTTGCGATAGCTCCTTGTATTGGTTGAATATCGACGAGGGTTCCGATCTAGAAGCTTGAATATAATAACTGACCATAAACTCAGATAATATTAATTCGTGACTCGTGCACTTCGATCTATGATTATTACAAATTGCACAAGTTACGGTGTCAATTGCGCGTCTTTTGAATTAAGAGAAAACGCGAAATTTCAAATGTACATAGTAAGAATAGTAATAAAATTGGCTGTTGTCTTCGTTAACTAACACTGAATATTTTAAATAGACGTTAATGGTTATTCCAAACTTGACAAATTCATATTCAAAACATACAACGTATGACTTGAAAAGTTGATTAAGTTCTAAATTGCAATCAAAGTCTATTAAATAAATTCAATGACAGTTAACTAGTCCACCGGAATTGGTATTTGAGGTCGAAGTAAATAGAACAGCAATGCGACTTATACCAAAATGGATAATTACATGCAAAATAAATCTGTGACAACCGGAAGTAAACAAAAAGAGTGATTTCCGAGGAATAGATGTACATATCAAAATTCACGCGTTTTTGTCTTTTTTCGCATTTTTCTCTGAAAATATACATTTTAGAGAAAAAACACAAGAGTAAATTGTAGGGCGGAAAATTTCCGATGGATATGAGTCATTTAAATTTTCATTTAGTTTCCAAGAGCGCGCTAAAGTAAATATATTGTTATGATTTCATCTCCTATATAAAATAAAATAGTAGAATTTGGACTTACCGAAACATTAAAAATAGAAAAGTTTAGAAATTATATATAATATGGAATTGAAAACATTATTTAAAGTTAAATATATAAGTAGAATAAGATATTAAACATTGTATAATAACAGAAACAAAAATGTAAAATAGTTTATAGGAAGTGTAAAGAAGAAACAGTGAAAGTGGATAAGCGTACAGTGATACGAAAGAGGAAAATCATAATTGAAATGATTCAAAGACTAACTGAAGATAGCACAAACTAGTAAAATACGTTATAGATATAAGATAGTATTAAGAAATTTCAGTTCTACAAAGTCATACAGATGTTATTCATATTTTAAATTATGTTTCAGGTTTAAGCAATGACAAATGTCAAAAAAGACATAATAATCAGAATTATCAAGTTAATAAACTAATAAAAATAACTTTAATTAATTTGAAAATCTTCAATATATCAAAATTTTAAAAATACTCAATTCTCATTGGTCGATACAACAATTAGATGCTTCAAAGTTCAACAATACTAAAGAACTGTCAGATTCAACAATGGGAATAGCTTCCTAGATATTAAGAAGAAGTACCTGATTGGCTGAAAATAGATTGAACAAGCTTCCTTTGTGGGCCCTATAAAAAGAAAAATGAAAGGAAAGCTAGTCAGTTTGCATTTACATCTGAGCACTGAATGTGTCTCTTGCAGCTCATTAAAGTTTCCATATCCTAAGTTTGTAGTAACATCGGAGAACTGAAAGTGTCTCTGCAGCTTCGAAAAGTTTATATAACCAAAGCCAATTAGTAGTTCCTACGAAGCAAATAGTACTCATAAATCTTGATCTCAACGTTAGTAAGGTTAACATAGCCAAAGTTATTTAAGTGACATCGGAGAGTAATCAATCTTCGACAGCAGTTCCAGTTTGTTATAAACAACAAAATTTTATATCTTAAAAAAGAATAAAACAATTAACAACAAATTATCAACAAGTTCCTGAATAAGAAGAAGAATCAACGTGTTATCTGTGAATGTGTAATAGCAGAGTATATGTTTTAAAAGTGCATAACCAAATAAAATAAGAAGATATAAAAACCTACGGAACATTACCAACATTCATTCTAATATTTGTAGGATATATAAAAGTAAGTCTATTTACAATTTCATCATTGTATCGTTGTACCTAAATGTAAAATTGTTATTGTAATTATGTATTAATTTTAAGGAAATTGAGGTTAACTTGAAACATAGAGAATTTTAAAGCATAAAGAAAATTGTCAGCATAGAAAGCATAAAGTTAATTTGTATAATTTGTAAACATAACATAATACAGGGTTCATAAACAAATAGAATATAAAAGTTTTAACATTTAGAATAGAGAAAAAATTGTTGTTCGTGTTTTGGAATATGTATAATATCAAAATCAGTGTTCATGTTTGTGGATATTCACGTTATGCTATATTCAGATTACCGAGACTACTGTATTTTGATCCGGTTCCATAGATACAGGTACCATATTTTTCATTCACTCAATCACATGAATGAAATTCAAGTTGCACTAATTGTCTAACAAAAGATGATATTTCTACTGAATATATCAACTTATTAGGAACACACTGAAGAATATAATCAACACTGAAACATTTAATTGCTGATTGTCCCATTTCCGAAATAAATATTCCTCTAAATCCAAAATTAATTTAAAAATATATATACTCCGGAGCATTGATAATGGGTTCCTCTCATTTGAATTCACGTAGTGGAAAGCTACGGTAATTAAGCGCAGCTTTAAAGCTCACGTAGAGTAATGCCGCTAAAATTAGCCATTAGATACGCATCTTCTGAACTGTTATGGTTGTACGTATAATCTACGTGTTACGTTACGTTACTTGTTAATACTACTTTGTTTCCTTGAAACTTACAAATTTACAGCCGTGAAGTAAGAAGTTTCTTAAGCTAATTATGACTTTTATAGCAGCAGCAGCAGCAGTTCTTTTAATAGGTTCGTACATTTTTGACATAGCAATGACATTTTTTTTTATTAAACTGATAAGTTACCTACATACATACATTATTCAAACTTCAGCTTGTTTGAAGTCTGAAAAATTGTGTTAATTCCTATCCCAGTGAGTTGTCTTTGCCTTGTATGTTACTCAGTATATGGCTATGTTAGAAGTTTTACGAGATAAATAAACAGTTGAACGTTATGCTTTATCTGTCTTGACAGTCCATTGTTCATTTTATTTGGTTCTATAGTTATTCTTCGATGTAGGCCTATAATTCATAAAGCTTTATCTAGTGGATAAGCAAGACACAATTTCATGTTGAGATTTCGCTCACGTTTATCTCTTATTAGATGCTGTAGGCAGAATATATCTTTCTTGTCATCCACCCACAACATTCTTCGAAATAAATTTCATAATATGAGGATGAGCTTATTTCAACAGGACATATTAAGATTGCCTTTTAATCAAAAGAAATGAAATTTTCTGTTATTTCGAAAGATTAATCTCAAGTAAGAAAAACGAAAATATAAATTACAAAGGGAATTTTACGAAGTTGGAGAATTAAACTACAATTTAATTTAGAATTAATGCTGACCAATTGTTTTATCATACTGTCGCATTCTCAAAGCTAGGAGTTGATCTAAATCTAAAATTATGTCTTAAATATTAGGAATGTGGTACAAATTGAGATATGGCAGCACACAGTCGTTTGGGTGGGAGTTTATTTACAAAATTGATAACTGAAAGTGAATTAATTATAGGTATCGATTCGGTTATTTAATATCATGTTACTATGGTTATTTGAATATTTTAACATTTCTATGGATTCTAGAATATTGAGTTTATGGCCTTTTTTGAATATGTAGAATATAGGGTTTAAGGTAGAAATTGTGACTATTTTCTCGTAGATGATTCGCCTAATTAGAGTAGCTATTGTAAGACATGTTTCACCAATGTAGACTTTACCGCAAGAACAGGGTATGCTATTTTATATGTTTGAATATTAGGAATCAATCTGAATGTGGTTGAAATTGAGAGATGGGGGTGAACAATGATTTGGGTTGGAGTTTATTTACAAAATGTCGAATAAACTTTCAATGATATAAATCAGGAGTCTACAAACTATGGCCCGCGGGCCGAATCTGGCCCACCAGTGTCATCAATCCAGCCCGCGACAGCTAATGACTTATTGCTGTTATTGTTGTTGTGATAAGTTGGATAAAAAGACGCAGAATGTGTTATTTACTTGCTAGGTAAAGGTTCCTTTAAGCTATTGCATATAGCTTTTATCCGTAACGAAAAATAATGTAAGACCTAAACACCTAACATGTGTCAAATTAATTAATTAATTTGAAGTTTCTAAAAGTGAGAAATTTCGCTATTTTATACGAATGTTATAACACTCTAGCGCTTTAGACTCCGGGATTTTCACGTGGCCTATCGAAATTAGAAGGTTCGAATTATCTAAAAACATAATTGCATGAACTCCAGACGTCCTATGTAGTTAGCTACGAACGAAATCATTTTGACATATGCCTCTAGGAGCTCGCTACGCGTCAGTTAGAGTTTATACGTTAGACGCGCCTAGCAGAGACCTGAGAGTACCTGTTTCTATTAAGCTATTGCATATATTGCATACAGCTTTTATCGCGGGCTTTGAGCGCGGCGACCGAATCAAGAAATTCCGTAACGAAAAATAACAGGAACTCGTTTATGTTGCGCTCTCTCGGGTGACTAATATTGAAAAATTGTATATCACGACAAAAAACGATAATTCTACATTCTAGTTTTATAATACTCGAAGGCAAGCTGCATCGACTGCATCTTTGTTGCAAGAATTCAAAATACTGCCTTTAAATAGTGTTCAGACGACAGCTCAAAGTGTCTTAGATTTCCTTAGTAATAGAAATGGCATTTCAATAATGACTTTCAATTGCCAAAGTCTAAATAGTCACAAATACGATTTACAATATTCAGTTACGAGACAAACAAATGTGTTAATTCTTACCGAATCTTGCATGGCGCATGATAATCCGATTGAAATACCTAATTTCAATTGTATTGTTCAATTCAAACGAGATACTGTTCCAAAAGGTGGGGTAGCTATTTACCAAAATAATAATAATGTAACTAATATTATGACTCCGAATATTGAAATAAATATTGCACACGTTAGCGATGTTAATGTTAGACGCTCATTTTTTGGAGATATTTGTGCGTGCTTATGCAAACTTAGAAATGGCCTACACATGGTCATGGTAGCAATTTACATTTCTCCGAATCCAAAATTGGACGAGGTAGAGCATTTTATTAATCGCACTTTACTGGAGTACACTGAAGAAGGGTCGAAAATACTTGGTACAAATGGTAATAAATTTCCACTTATCTTGGCTGGCGATTTCAACATCAACTTCGTTGATAAAAAATCAGAGCGGTTGACAACTTTTCTTTCGGAAAAATTTAATTTGAAAATGAATAATGATCCACAAGAATCCACAACAAAATATGGGGCCACCATTGACGCGGTATTTTCCAGATATTTAGAGGATATCAAGTCTATTATTTCAGTTACCATAAACCTATAGTTGCAATGATAACAAATTCCTGAATAACCTACATGTATTGTAAGATAATTAAAATATTTTAAACGATATTAACTTCTCATTTATTCAATAAAAGAAAAAAATTTGTTTTCTTATCGGTCTCCACGCTCAAAAAGTGTAACTTGAATTAATATCAAAGAAAAAAAAATACTGCATAAATTAAAAATAAATAAATAATTATAATTGCAAAGTTGAGAAAAAATGATATGCAATAGCTTCACCGCGGCAGTCCCCGAGTGCCACACGTTTTTATTAAAGGCGTTTTCAACTCCCTTAAAAATATCTTCCCCAGTAGACGTGCCGTGAATACTATCAATATCAAGAAGTTCTTCATAAACCAATCAAAATGTCCATTTTTGTCAGACAGTTGAGATGACATATTTTCTGCGATGTCTTCTACCCTCTGAGCCACGGGGTTTGCTGACAAGCTGACAGTTTTAAATAAACTTATCTTTTTGGGGCACAATTCTTCGGCTACTGCAGTTACGCATTCTTTGATCATTTCTCCATCGGTGAATGGTTTTCCACGTTTCGCAATATCGATAAATCAATATCAGCCACACGAAAGCTGGCACGAGTTGCAGCATCTTCGGCAAATGGCAAAAGATTCGTGCCATTTGAATCCGCGCTTCAAAGCTTTAATTTTTTCTGTCCGCAAACTTCCTGCATATTTTGAGTAATTATGAAAATATGTTGTTTCATAATGACGTTTAACGTTATATTCTTTGAGAACGGCTATGGTTTTATTGCAAATCAAACATAGCGCTTTCTTACTGAACTCAATTAAGAAATATTGAAAGTTCCATTGACCTTTGAATGTTCTGCATTCACTGTCTACTTTTCGCTTCTTTTCCATACTAGTAAATCACACACAAAAACAACAAGTCAAATTAAAATACTGTTACGAATATAAGAGACATATGAAATAAACAAAAGAGGCTCAGTACCTAGCCATGGAGGACACCACTATAAACGTCATATTCGGAAGAGTATGTGTTCCAAGATGTTTAGTTTGCATAGAAAAAGTTTTATAGGAACACGATCAAAAGCCCTAGAAAAGTCCAAGTAGACTATGTCAACTAGTTCGTTTTTAACTAGTGACAAGCTCCAATTATTGACACAGTGAAGCAGGTTTGTGAGTACGGAGCGAACTGGTACAAATCCGTGTTGTTCAGAAGGAATTAATTTATTATTTAGAGAGAATTCCATCACTTTTTTAACTTTTTTTTAACTTCAGCAACTATTGAAGTTAAACTGATGAGACGTTAATTATCAGGGTCCAGCTTATCACCTTTTTTAAAGTTGGAAATAGAATTAATATGACTGATTTAAATTATCATCTTCTTTGACTTAGGTTTGGAAATCAGAATCATCACGATGTTCAACGGTTAATCGTCTTTCTTCAAGATGTTTACGTTTGATTGGAACGTTTTTTGACAAATAGAAGGGCCGATTCTGAAGAATGGTACAAGTACAGCTCCGTCACATTCGTTATCTTGTCTTCTCTAGTAATCTCACAGTAGGGAGAACGTTTACATTATACGTATGACTTTTCATTGGGAATGAATGTTGAGTAATATTTTTTATCATGGTTACCGGCATAAAACAGCACAAAGCCATTGTGACTTCAAATCGCAAGCATGTTTTAAGGAGTTACGCACTAATTTATTTCACAATAGACAGTTTCGCTTCCTTCACCTTCCCTAGGCGGACTGACTCGCGGTCGCGCCCCGTACGAATTTTATCTATTTCCAAATTTGAAGAAATGGCTCCGCGGAAAGAAAATTGGCTCCAACGATGAGGTCACCGATTGTCGAAATCGTATTATTTGGAAGGGATCAAAAAATTAGAAAAAAATTAGACGAAGTGTATTGGGCTGCAAGGAGATTATGTTGAGAATTAAAATAAGTTTTGACCAAATAAATCATTTATTGTTTAATTTTTCACGGACTTTTCACTTTGCCCTAGTAATGAATTAATACAGTTCAATTTATTACGACCCATTGTTTATTGCCAATCCAATTTTTGATATAACATAATACAAAAATTGATTCTTTTAGATCTGTGGTGTCCTTAGTTTTGTTATTTAAAAAGCAATAGGGCACGTTTGATCATTGTGTTCAGGAAGGCTTAACGCACCCTAATTTGAGCTATTTTAGAGAAAACACGTGGTTTTGATAACCTCACTTTTCATTTATTGTTCTATTGAGTATCATAGTGAAAACTACATTAAATGAGAGAAATTATTGATCTCTGGATCACAGTGTAATACCCACTTTACGAGTTTCATTAATACTGAAATTAAGAAGTTATGTTTTGTATAGTTGACCTGGAAACACCAGTGGCTGCTCGTGAATTTTGAAGAGAGGAGGCTGGACATAAAACGTTTTTGTAAAAATATACTCTATTCAGCCAATTAATTTAACCTTTGCAAAGCGACCGTACCAGCTACTACAGTGACAAAATTAATTGTTACCCAGCAAGAACCAACGTGGAGGTATAGAGTTTCTCTTGCCAATAAATTTTTTGTTCGTTTTTTGTTTTTGTTTTTTTTTTTAATTTTTGATATTTTTTCTTTTTTTTTGAATTTTTCATATTTTGTTTTTTTCTATAATTTTATTAACTTTTTTCATATATTAACGGAATTCTACGGTCTTTAGTTTGCGAAAAATGATCAATAATATTATCATAAAATGTATCATTTTGTTTTAAGTGTTTTACTAAATCTTTTTCAATAGATATTAAACTAACATTGTATAAACGATTTTGGCCCATTTTATTTCGCATGTAAGTTTTAATTCGTTTGCGAGTAGAAAATGATCTCTCCACCGATGCCGACGTGACAGGAATGGTGACTGTCAAACAAAGTAGTTTATAAAACTCAGGTAAAACTTGTTGCAAATCATTGTCTATCATATATTTTATCATATCGGCGTGAATGTCGGACTGGCCTAAAATATCTTCATCCGAGTATGTAACGCATAATTCATTGTGCAGTGCTATTTTATCAAAAAAATTATATTTTAGAACTAAGTTATCTAAAAGTGTATTGGGAAACTCTTTTGAAAAAGATTCGAAAAATCTTCTATTCGTCAAGTCGAAAAACTTCAATTCATGTAAATCGGAAAATCGAATCTCAATTTGACCTTCAATAGTATCTAAAATTTCATAAAAAAGTTGTTTATAATGTAGTTTCTTGTCTACCAAATTATAAGTTTTCCTCCTTTTCGCGGGAGGAGCCTATCAGTTGAAAAATTTTCAAATAAAATATTAAAATGAAATTCTGTATTACGGAAACTTGAAATTTTATCAATCAGATGTTTCAAACGATCCCTTGAATAAATTATATCAGTGAATTCATGTTGTAAATTTTGAAAAATAAGATCAGTTTGTTCAAATATTAATTTAAAAGTATCAAGAAAAAACAAAAATTCTTCATTTTCTGAATAAGATTTTAAACCAACAGCAGCATTTAATGAAATCTGATCTGTTGAAAAGTCATCACTGTTTAATATAAAATCAAATGTTTCAATTAATTTGTCCTTATTTTTATGGATGGTAAATACTGCACGTGATGTAAAATTCCATCGAGTTGGAGCATTACAGGGAATTCTGTTTCCTACTGTTATTTAAAATTTCAGTTCTTCTGGTGGATTTGCTAAAAAAATTTGAAAATGACGATAAGTTGGAAAAAAAAATTCTAACTTCCTTAATGGAACTAACTATATGCATTACTTAAAACCAAATTCATGTTGTGAGCGTAACAATGGGGGAAAATAGCCTGAGGCGAAACTGATTTTATTTTTGTTTGAAGACCGTTTAAATGTCCCGCCATTACAGATGCGCCAACGTAGGTTTGAGCAAAGTCAAATCGTTGAAATGTTTCCATTAAGAAATTAAATAAATTGACCGCTGTTCTTCCCGAACTAACATCGTAAAACCCTAAAAATATTTCCACTGTAAAAATGGACAACTTTTTTACAAATCTAAAATTATTGATAATTGTGATTTACACGTTATATCTGTTGTTTCCTCAACCTGCCACGAAAAAAAGGGACAACCAATAATTCATCCTCTACGTGATTTCGGAGGACATAATTTATTGAATCAAGAATTTCGTTTTGTATTGTTTTTGAGGAGCCAGCAAATACTGACGCGTTACTCATAAAATCGCGAAGCTTACTGTAGTATTTACGAAACCAATCTAACAATTCCCTAGAATTACCTTTATTAACTGAATTTTCAGTTTCATCATGCCCTCTAAAAGCCAAATCTTGAGATGATAAATACAATAAGAAATCAATGATTTTTTTAAAAACTTCACCGTTGTCTTTAACTGTATTGTTATGATTTACTATTTCGCGTGTACGAACAGAATCAACCACATTATCAATATTCTGTTTACCGGTTAATTTTAACTTAATAGTCGATGTAATATGTTCCTGCGATTTTCATGTCTGTCTAGACGACGAGCTAAATTTTTCAAATCATTATAACCCAAGTGCACGCAAAATGAATTTGTATCAGATGTAAATAGCAAGCAATATCAGCAAGATAATTTATTGTGTACCTCAGATCCCGTTAACCATAAATATTTTTTATAATTGTCAGTATTAAATGATCGATTTTGATACTTACCTGACATTACTAATCCTTTCAAATCCGGTAAAGGCCGTTTATTTTTAAGAAACACTTGTTTGTCATATGTTAATTCACTAAATAGATTTTCTAAAAAGACAGCAACTAAATCACTAACACTCATTTTAAATCTTAATAATTTCCCGAACAGACAAACTCTAACCTTACTTCGCGTGGCGTGACAACACATAAACAAGCACTGACGCAGCAGTCGGCAGAACGCACATGTCGTATTTCATAGATTGCGAGCGGCTGCCGCAGGCTAGCCTACAGAGAGTGTTGCTATTTTTGCTGTTTTACCCTATTTGGCAATTGGACTGGTCGGAAAAACGGCAACTGTGTTGAGCAACACATGCTTAGCGTTTGAGATATATAGAGAGTCTAGCCTCAGGGCACTGTTGCCAGATTAAAAATAGCTACTGAGAACGGGAAATTAATTGTAAAATTAAAAAAATTATCAAAGGAACAGGTAATAAAATGGAGAATGATCATTAAGATAAATTTGTGAGGAGGCTGGGCCTCCTTAGCCCTCTTCGAGGAGCCGCCACTGGGAAACACGTCTGGACCCGCTTTTCGCATTCTCACTGTAACGCAACGTTGCCAGATCGTATACGACAATCTCAGTCAATTTCACCGGAGATTTAAATTTCTTTATTATTCAAGTTAATTAAGCATCATGAATTTTCCAAAAAAAAACTGATTGGTTGTTTTTGCTTTGATCAAGTCTATAATTAATTAATTAGCTCAATTACTCGTACAATCAAAGTGAATAGACAAATTGTGTGAAAGTCGTAAATTTAATGTAAACTTGTAAATGCAGTCGTTAGCTGTGAATCTCACAAAAACCGCCTTCTTAATTACTCTTGTTGTTTAATTAAAATTAATTATCTATTAATCTCGTGTAATTAAGTCAAATATTAAATCAAAACTCGACTCATAATAATTATTGTTACTCATCTCATGTTAAACTGCATAATTTCTAGTCTCACTTGATTCGATGATAATTGCTGGTTTGTTGTTTATTACTACAAGAGTGCTTGTAATTTTGAACGAACTAAATCTAATTAAACATGGCCGTTGTTATATTGAACCCCTTTGTCTAAACAAGTCACAATATGTGCAAATTTTCTAAAAAGCGCTATGATTTTCAACTGAGATTGTAATTAAGTTCAGTTTGATTTTTGCCGTTCAAATTTCACGCTTTCACAATATGCATAATAAACCTTCTTAATCTAACCTCATTGACATTGCTGTTCCGCTATTTTGTTTCATAATTAGATAACAATTGTTTCGGGAATTTCAATGTGGTGCTTTATCGAAGGTAGATGATAAGGCTGGTCATAATATTTACCGACATAATTTCCCTTTCGGTTTATAGTCCAAGCAATAGACAGAAGTGCGTGCAGAAATTAATACCTGGAAAAAAATATTAGCGTATAGGAAATTATATTTAAAGGTGAGTTTCTGTTTCATGCAACTCGATCCAAAATGGCGAACATAACCTAAAAAATTGGCGAAGTTGCAAAAAGCGGTTTTTCATAAATAAATTAAAAACTATAGCTCGTATCGAAAAAAGTTGAATAAGATCTATCGATTTACTTCTATAATAATTAACGATATCTTTCATACTTTTCGAGATATATTGAAAAAACCGTTAAAAATTGGGGTATCGAGAAGTCGTTAACTTTACTTTTCCATACTTGTTTGTTGCTGTACGTATAGCCCATGGCAAGCTTAAGAAGGGATTTTTTTTTAATTTAAAATATTGTTAATTTTTCGAAATATATCGATTTTTCGAAAAAAAAAGGCACTCTCATAAATTGGCTAGCTCTTTTCAGAGGATCGTCCTAGAGTAACGATCTAGAGCTTATTACTATCTTGAAGAGTTGTGCTGAATTGTTATTAAAGAAATATAGCGATTTTCCGAATTTTAAGGATAAAAAAATTACTTTTAAAAAATTGCACCTTTTTTGAAAACGTTATTTTCAAATAAGTTTTACAATTTTCATTTTAGGGAAATGTCCTTGACGGAAATCGATTTCTGATATTTTTTCACGAATTACCAAAAAAAAATGTTTCATCTACGACCTTCTTGATCAGTATTCCAATTTTTTTTATACTTTGACTACGCGAGAGAGAAACCTATAATGTTCGAGGAACATCGTTTGAGCCAGCGGTGGAATGTAGAGAGAGAAGGTAGGCATTCTAATTTTTCTTGAAGGTTTGGAGGCATATGGAAAGACCTCAATAGGTAAAGAGTTCCACAACTTCGCTGTTCGATTGAAAAATGAAGTCTAGAAAGAAGAAATTCGGCTGGTTTCGAACATGACAATGAAGGGGCGACTAGTTTGAGCTCGTTTAGTCCACCTATCTGGAATCTCTCGTGGTGGAACAACAGACGAGATTCCTGATGAACACCGACCATGGAAATATCTATAGAAGAGGGAGACATCTCCCATCTTTCTACGATGTTCTAAAGGTCAATGAACTCGTAAGTGGGACATCATCAAACAGACAAATAGCTCTCTTCGTGGTGAGCACGAAATGCAAAATTATATAGAAAACTGATTTATTTGTAGCTTTGAAACAGATATGTGGACATTCAAAATGAGCGTGCCAGATATCTGGTCTTAATCCGACTCCTATACGGATGACGCAAACGTGTATTCAGATAAACCGAAAGGGAAATTGTGTTGGTAATATTCTTACCAGCCTTATCATCTACCTTTGATAAAGCACCACATTGAAATTCCCGAAACAATTGTTATCTAATTGTGAAACAGCAATGTCATTGAGGTTGGATTAAGAAGGTTTATTGTTATTCACTTCTGAGTTTTGTATTCATTAGCGTTACAACGACCCATATTCTTATTAATACAAGGTTGAAGTAGATTATCTTATAAGTTTAAATGTAAATAATTCAAGGAAGCAAGAGTGTGATGGTCGTTGAATATAACATACCATCTGAACAGTGCCACTATATAAATATTATAGCACTGCGATGAATTTTCATCATCATTATAGGACACGGGTGTTACCCCTTTGGTACATTGTGCATCCCATAATCAGTAGGTTATTCTATTCTAGCAGGTTGGTGGACCGCCATAAACCCAGAATATAGCTGACCCTGGTTCCTATAACTCCCTCTGGAAGCAGATATACTCAGCTGTTTATTCCAACTCTCAACTATCTTACATATCTTACAATGGCTCTTTAGGGAGCCATTGCAGCTAAGCCTGTAGACCGCCATCACTGCGAGATTCCTCATAGCCATTGATAGGGGTAGCACGCCCAGCAAGGTTCTCAATGATGCAGTCGGTGTACTCTTCGTGGATGTAATGCCTCTGAGGAAGAGTCTCTGTATTATGTCCAGAAGTTTTTAGGATGTAACCAGTTTGGTGCTTTCCCATCATACGAGGACTACATGACCGAGTTTTGGGATAACAATAGCTGGGTAGATCCACATCAGCTGCTTAGGACCCAAATCCCACTTGCCAATTGCTCTCTTACAGTGCCAAAATATTATCATAGCATTTTGGCACATAGTCTCCAGTTGCTCCTGCCAGAGTAGTTTTTTGTCGAGGGTGACTCCCAGATATATCACCGTCTCGGAAAATTCAGCTGACTTGCCCCCGATTACCATCTTCTTCAGAGGCTCGATTTTGTACCTTCCGGAGAAGATGTTAAAGGTAGTTTTCTATGGCTGAATAGAGCGAATAAAGATTCAACTCCCAAAGCTTTTTGCCTGCCCCTGTAAAATCTAACTTTGACGCTTGCAAGTGTTGGTACTTCCACTACAAAGTCAAGTCCAGCGTCCTTAATTAGCATCAGTACGAAATGAGAGGAATAAACTCGATATTTTTTAATCCGCCCGAAACGAGAGGGTTACAGGTAGTTTTTGATTTACGCACAAAACGCGTCGCCCGAAACAAGAAATCACCGTATATATTACTCTATATATTTTATAAATATATAAATTTAAAGCATATTAGTTATATTTTCGTTGAATTGACACTTGGAGGCGCCATTTCGAGGTTGCCTTCATTTTTTTTACCCCGAATTCGTAGTCAACGACCTCGAAAACTTCCTAGATAACATTTTTTGAGTCAAATATTTTGTTCTTTTTGACCAATCATCGTTTATTAACATATTTATTGATAGAAGGACCCTCCTCTTCTTCAACCTTTTTTGGGTGGATTCTTCATAGTACACCAAACCAAACAATACGCAACAAAGAAATTTTAAGAATCCATCACCTGTAACTAGCAATTCAGAAGTTTTTACAGGACTAACAATGATACTGCAACAAATTTTTACATTTCACGTGAGAATATACATTTAGAAGCGCTGAATTCATCTTTGAAAATAACCGAATTAATGCAAATTCGAGACTCGCTATTCTCACGAAATATATAACCTTCCTTATATTCCGCTGAAGATTTCGAGATTAAGTTCCTTTGATATGCCGAAAATGGTCGTTATACGAAACGGAATAAAAACAAAGTGCGGATGGAGAGTGCGCTGCAAAGTTTCACGACAATTTCATTTAGTTCAGTAATTGGAAATTAGCAACGTCCTTCGAAACGTAACGTGTTTATGCCTGCTGTTCGTAAAATAAGAAACATTCGAACGCACTTTCACGGCTCATTTTTTTTTTGGGAATGCTTATATTACAATTTAATTAGGTCTAAATGGAAAATGTAAAAGCCGTACCGTGATTCTGATTGAGTTCTTCCTGTATAACACGGATAAAAGGGTGACATTTAATCAAATATGACTTCAACAGATTCATGAGTTTTAAAAAATTGTTACTTCTATGTATCAATCGTGGGCGTAGCCAGGTGAAGGCAGGTGTGGGCTCTTGTACAATAGCCTCTATAACATAAGGCCTAGGCGCTCGATGGTGATGTCACAAGCCAGAGGCATTGTTACAGTTGCCATAAACAATGCTGTAATACCGACAGTAAGACGCAAGTTTTATTTATTTTTTAGGGCGCATATAAAGACTCTGTTCAAACGGGTTTGCCAGAAGTAAACTGAGTCCTTCGTTGCACCCCATTTGCTTTTATGAATGACCACGCAGTATGAGATCTATTGTGTATGTCCTCTTGTTATGTTAGAGTTCCCTGTCTAGACCAGTCTTTATTACTAGACTCCATAGTCCAGCCCTCAAGTCCTCCATATAATGGGAACCTTGTGGTTTTCCTTTCCTGTAGTTGAGACCCTTAGCCTTGTTAGGCCTTCGCAGTAGCACAGTATTTATACTGAGGTTCGTTCGCCTTCTTGGCAGAACTTGCATAGGGTTGTATCTGCCAGTCCGATGTTGTTTATGTATTTGTTGAGATTACAATGCCCTGTCAGGAGCCCAGCCATGATTCTAGTTGATCTTCTATTCTGGCTTAGTAGGCACTCCGTGAATTTTGGCGATGGTTCTTTAATGAACTCTTTGGCCTGTATCATTCCCGGCGCCTTGTTCCACCATTCTGGAAATTGATTTTTCAACCAAGTACTGTTATATGACTTGCGCAGGGCTTTCGCTATACCACACAAGAGTTCTGAACCAATTAGAGCCCAACGTGCTCCTTCTCGGGCCAGTGAATCAGCCTCTTCGTTGCCTTTGTAGCCTGTGTGGCCTGGTACTCAAGCTAAAGACAGCTGTTTTGACTGCCCAACTCTTGTAGAGTTTCTAAGCAGTTCCAGACAAGTTTGGAATTCACCTGTAAGGAACTGAATGCTTTTATAGCCGCTTGACTGTCAGAGCATATGGCGATGGTTTTTCCCTGAAACTCTTGCCTTAATTGCTCTTCGGGACAGTGATGTATTGCAGCAACTTCTGCCTGGAATATAGTCACTTGTTAACCCAAGCTCTTGTCTTTGACATGTTTGCTCCTGCATCTTTCTCGGTTGTGCAGTGGCGGTATGTTCAACAAGACTTCTAAAGAGGTTGTTGGAGTTGTTATCATAGCTCCTGTGGCAACTTACCGTTGAATGCTCCTTAGCCTTGGGATCGCCCCAGCCTACTGAGTCTTTGGCCACCACACCACCGAGCCATACGCTATAGACATGTGATAATTTTTGGTCGTAGCTCCCAGTTTTTCCCACATATTCTTCTGCATATGTTGAGGGCTATCGTGTTTTCTGTAGAAGTTGATTCCATGTCAGCTTGTGATCAAAAATAACTCCCAAGTATTTTGCCTTTTGTGCAATTGGAATTTCTACCCCATTCAGAACTGGTGACTTTTGTCCTTTCAGTACTTTCTTCCTCCTGGCACCACCAAGTTAATATAATATTTATAAACTGGGCTGTGGATTTGGAATGCTCTAGGTTTGAACCAAATTGAAGTAGAGCCTGGTTAACATATTTATTGAATACCTTAAGAGCTACTTTAACATTTTGATGTTCCAAATTTGTAGGATAGAGTGCTCTTAAATTCAAAAAATATCCAAATTTCAACAATTTATCATGTTCTAGTTCATGCTTGTGTTTTAAGCATGAAATGATGCAATGACCTCATCTCCCGAGTCAAAGTTGGGTTACTACACAATTTATTAATTTGATGAGAACTTTTATTTATAAACTGGATGAGGATAGACGATACTCAGCTTGTTATGTTTACAAAATTGATGATGGCATTGAGTGCATTATTTTCATATATAACACAGAATATTTTGTATGCAATTTGTTCCAATTTTACAATACTTGACAAAATTTACACTTACTACGTTAATACTACGCGAATCTTGTTGTTATTGTTGTTATCATGAAATCTTTCACAGGGACACCCGATATCCATTAGTTACTCTATCTCTATCTCTATCTTAACTATCTTTAGGAAAACTGAACATTTAAACTTTTGGCCCATTGTTGTAATTTTCTTTGTGGCCAGGAGCACATACATATTCTATCAATAAACGTCAGTAAACTGTAAGTACGACACAAAACGCGGTAAGAAGAAACATAAACATTCACTTAGGAAGCACTTTATTCAGTCATAACACTCGTATACACGCTTATTTACAGGTAAAAATCCAATCATACGATAAAACTTTAGGAACAAGTGCAACATACAATTTTCCGCAAGAAAAAGTCCAAACTCCGTTCAATTCTAATATTTTTCACTTGTCAAAGTCAATACCGGCTACGCCCATTAAGACAAAACGATACTGTCGTATGCTACTCTCTAACTTTTGTACCAAGCGTTCAGGCCTTGTATAGGGGATGTTGAGGACATAAATAGACTAATAAAAGAGCATAAACACTTGAATATTAAAATGTAGTTAGCTATAAGGGATAATGAATGAATTACCGAGAATTTATATTTTTAGAATGAATATTTACGGTATTTGCCTAATACCTAATACGTAGAGTGTTGTTGACCTGGGTCTTAATGATTATTTAGAGGATTGTTATTTGGTTTATTACTTTGCGTGTTGGTACATTTCTTTACCTACCATAATCAGAAAAACCCAGTCAACAACCCTTAGCATAATTATAGTATTGGTTGATTCAGCATAAGGTTTCCACCCCCTAAAGTTTATGTAATTGAATGAAATTGTGAAGTAAGACAGTATATCAAGTTTTTCAGAGCTAAATACAAGCCTCTCTCAATCAAGTATACATCAATATTTTAATACATCAATCATTAATTCATAACTTGAAGATTCAGCAGTTTCACTTTACTATTTTTAGTTAGTGTAAATAGTTAGGTCCAATAAACAATCAAGCTATAAAATTAGAGTTTCATTAACCTCGAACTAAGTAATGTGTAATCTATGTTTACGACTCTACAAACAAAACAGGGGGGGTATTGGCTCTTGTCCCCCTGAAGACGTGCACGAAACACCAAAATCAAAATTGAATTTAAAAAGATGATATTGCTCCTTTCAAGCTGAATTTTGTCACTATTGTAGAAGGACTTCAGAAACTGTAGGAATAAAGTAACACAGCTACCAGGACAGTGGCACTTAGCCGTCTCAACTAGAGGCCATCACCTGAACCACGTGATGATATAGAACCTACCCGCTCAGATTTAAATATTATGATAACTTGTCCGAAATATTAACCTCCTCGAAAAAAACGTAATCTCTCTAAAATCTGGGTAAACTTCACAAAAAAATCACGAGCAAGTGTTTGGAAAACTTCCCTCAAAGCTAACAATGGGTAATTTTCTGCGATCTAGAACATAAAATAAACCACATAACGAACGTAAGTATACCTCTTCTGAATTTTTAATTGGAATCAATTTGCTTTGAGTTTCCATCGAAGGAAAGAAGGACCAATTTGTTAATAGAGATATTAAATGCAAAACAACATATCTATGGATCCTTATCTTTGAAAATGAATTTTGCAGTGGAGTGTACTTCAAAAATCTACGTCACATAATTCGTAGTTTGGTCTGTACCATTTTCAACAAATAATTAGTTTCGATATTTGTCAAAGGTTTTGTAATCTTGGACGCACTGTTTGGCATTGTAAGTGAGAGAGCTTTATAAAATGTTATCGAACATTGGCTCTGTGCCAAATTTATCGTTGTTCGCAAAGTTTTAGAAGAAGCGCCGTCTATAGAAACCTGAGAATACATCAAGGGCTTTGCATTGATGATGATAATATGACAAAGGACATTGTTGAATGAATCGCTTCCAACGAAATGAACCAGACATTCTTGATGTAGTTGTGTCTCGCACAAAGGTTTATTTGAATGATAATGAACTTTGCTAACAATTCAGTCGAATGGCGATACTGATTCATGGAAAGATTCAGTTGTAACTTGATAAGATTGTGAGACGTTATTATAATTTTTTTTTTAAACGAAATCGATATCGTAACGTTTACCGTAAATCAAGCACCCCTCATTTTGGCATCTGTTCCCATATGTTCCCATAAATATCCGAACTTAGCATCGTGCATCGTTTTGTAACATTCAATATATCGGGAACATCTGTTATTGCGGTAGTCTCAACTGTATGAACATTTTATTCGAGATATACGAGGGCAAGGAGAAAAGTCCTTGAAAAATGAAACAAGAAATGATTTATTTGGTCAAAACTTATTTTATTTCACAACATAATCTCATTGTATACCGAAACACTTCGTCTAACGTTTTACTAATTTTTCGATCCCTTCCAAATACACACAACGTCAAAAGCTTTGGACCCCCTATATATTAAATGATTCGATTAAGCCCGATTATTTTTCTTACTGTGGTAAAAAGTAACATGTATTTAAGATATAAAAAAGACAAAAAAGAGATGTCAATAATGAATCCTGACTTTATTATCAATGTTTTGACAGCAGTCGCAGTGAAAGCATATTCAGCCACCTGACTAGTGTATTAATTTCTTTTGATTTTTTGGATTATCATGCCTGGTCGTGAAATTTCTGCGTTTAATCGAGCAAGAATTACTGCTTTACACGATGGAGGGCACTCTAATCATCAGATCTCGGAAATGTTGGGCATTCCTAGATCATCTGTTGTGCGAATAGTTCACAGGTACCAAGAATTCGATACAGTGGAAAACAGACCACGTAGTGGACGTCCTCGAGTGTCTAACGAAAGGGAAGATCGTTATTTGGTGCAATATGCTCGCAGACACCGCACAGCTTCAGCTTCAAATCTGAGAAGCCACTTTCAGCGTACGTTTCGTCGTGTTATATCAACACCCACAGTTCGAAGAAGACTCCATCATGCAAATTTGCGTGCTAGAGCACAGGGGTTGGCCTTTGGAGCAGTGGAGGTGGGTGTTAATCACAGACGAAACCAGATTTGGACTGGTGAATGATGACAATCGGCAAAGAGTCTGGAGAGAACCAGGTCGTCAACAGCGACTTAATTTCCCCGGGAAGTTGCTCCCTATCAAGGGAGTACTGTAATGTTTTGGGGAGGAATAATGTTCAACCGCCGCACCCCATTAATTCACATTCCACAGAATATGACCAGCCAAATTTACGTCGAACAAGTTATTACGCCCATTATCTATTCCGGTCGCTTTAGCTTTAAATCGGCGTCGAATCGTTCCAACACCTCTGCATAATATACGCCGGTGATAATTTTGCCCTTTTCAAGGTAATCGATATGGACGTTTTGTGTGCATCCCAAAAAACTGTCGCCAGGTGCAAAAAGTCCTTCTTATCGCGCTTGAACACAGCTAAACACTCCTTTGAAGTTGTCACACGGTCGAGCTTATTGTCAACAGAGAGCAAATGCGACACCCATCTGGCAGATTGCTTCCTCATATTCAAAAATTTATGCAAAATGTTCCGTGACCGTTCGGGCACTTTAAATCGCCGATCGTCCAATATCATACCATGGATTTTATCAACGATTTCTAGCGTTGTAACCTCAATTGGACGACCAGAACGTTCGGCGTCCTTTGTGGGCATACTACAACAACGAAAATCAGTAAACCGCTTGTCAATCGTTCCAATTGTTCGATGGTGAGGAGTCCGCATAATGTTCAACCAGAGATGCTTTGGTTTGCGTAATTTCAAAAATCTTCAAGGTTGCTTGCTTTCGATGGGTGTCAAAACAGAACTAAATGATATATCAGTCTGAAAATTTCAATGCGTTCTGATACATCATAAATGTCACATGGAATTTTCGATTGTGGCGCCATCTGTTTTATTTTTCAGGAACTTTCCACCTTGCCCTCGTAGGATTTTTGCTAAACTATGGTAAATCACATCAGGAACTTTAGATCTATCCTTTTAGTACCAAAAGAGCACCAGAGAACTGTTGCACTACCAATGAGGGGTGCTTCGCAAAGTTAGCACCCCATTTTTGTTTTAAAAACAACTACATTTCTTTACTCCGTGGCAAATTTTGATATTTCTTGTGATAGCAGATGTCAGACGGTATATTACGAGGTTAGATTTTAGTGTGAATAATTTTGAAAGTCAACCTGTCAACAGGTGTCAGTAAAACGTAGAATGGTAAACTACATTATGTAGATCATTTGAATAAAATTTTAATGCAAATTTCCAATATATTTTCGGTTCCCACAATTACACATTTGACCTGCAAGGAGGTGGTGTTAATCACAGACGAAACCAGATTTGGACTGGTGAATGATGACAATCGGCAAAGAGTCTGGAGAGAACCAGGTCGTCAACAGCGACTTAATTTCCCCGGGAAGTTGCTCCCTATCAAGGGAGTACTGTAATGTTTTGGGGAGGAATAATGTTCAACCGCCGCACCCCATTAATTCACATTCCACAGAATATGACCAGCCAAATTTACGTCGAACAAGTTATTACGCCCATTATCTATTCCGGTCGCTTTAGCTTTAAATCGGCGTCGAATCGTTCCAACACCTCTGCATAATATACGCCGGTGATAATTTTGCCCTTTTCAAGGTAATCGATATGGACGTTTTGTGTGCATCCCAAAAAACTGTCGCCAGGTGCAAAAAGTCCTTCTTATCGCGCTTGAACACAGCTAAACACTCCTTTGAAGTTGTCACACGGTCGAGCTTATTGTCAACAGAGAGCAAATGCGACACCCATCTGGCAGATTGCTTCCTCATATTCAAAAATTTATGCAAAATGTTCCGTGACCGTTCGGGCACTTTAAATCGCCGATCGTCCAATATCATACCATGGATTTTATCAACGATTTCTAGCGTTGTAACCTCAATTGGACGACCAGAACGTTCGGCGTCCTTTGTGGGCATACTACAACAACGAAAATCAGTAAACCGCTTGTCAATCGTTCCAATTGTTCGATGGTGAGGAGTCCGCATAATGTTCAACCAGAGATGCTTTGGTTTGCGTAATTTCAAAAATCTTCAAGGTTGCTTGCTTTCGATGGGTGTCAAAACAGAACTAAATGATATATCAGTCTGAAAATTTCAATGCGTTCTGATACATCATAAATGTCACATGGAATTTTCGATTGTGGCGCCATCTGTTTTATTTTTCAGGAACTTTCCACCTTGCCCTCGTAGGATTTTTGCTAAACTATGGTAAATCACATCAGGAACTTTAGATCTATCCTTTTAGTACCAAAAGAGCACCAGAGAACTGTTGCACTACCAATGAGGGGTGCTTCGCAAAGTTAGCACCCCATTTTTGTTTTAAAAACAACTACATTTCTTTACTCCGTGGCAAATTTTGATATTTCTTGTGATAGCAGATGTCAGACGGTATATTACGAGGTTAGATTTTAGTGTGAATAATTTTGAAAGTCAACCTGTCAACAGGTGTCAGTAAAACGTAGAATGGTAAACTACATTATGTAGATCATTTGAATAAAATTTTAATGCAAATTTCCAATATATTTTCGGTTCCCACAATCACACATTTGACCTGCAAAAGTGTCCGAAGGCTATTTTGCGAACAAAAGTGAAGGAAGTCAGAGATCGATTGATCACAATTCATTTAGCTTCTTCTCACATCTATAAACGGATTTTAATGCAAATTTGGAAAACAAATTAGGGAATTTATTTATTATCTTTGGATTATTTGAAAGTAATGGCTCTATTTTGGTTAACTCCATTTTCCGTATTTGGCTAAAAATTCACTTATTGATCAAAGATTTGTCGTAACCGTTGTCCGTCTCAAGTTAGTTGTTTTAATTTTACTGGTTCATATTATGGAGGTTCAATAATCTATGAACAAGACCATGTATATTTATTTGAATGAAAGACATATAGTAAATATTCTAAAAAAAATGGGATTGTGAGAATGAAACTTTACTTTTAATACGAGTAAGTTGTTAAAATTGTAAAACTTATACCCACTTGCACTTGGGGCTCAAATTTAAAATACTATGACTCAACTCTAATACGTCACCATGCAGTTTTTATTAATGAAAAACTATTTTTCATAGAGATCATATTAGTACATGATCTCCGTGGTATTTCTTATATGATTTCTAACTGCTCGTTTATCAGGACTTTGTCTGTCACAGCAAGGCCGATCACTAAGTGCATTATAGAATATTTTAAGCATCATAGTCGTGTTCAGCATTCTCGAAAACCCCCGAGTAACAATTTTGAGATAATTTGTAATAAAATAACTGAAAAATTCCCTGTGACCGACGTTATAGTCAGAGTTACTGATCACCAGGTGCATTATAGAATATTTTTAAAATGATATTCGGATTCAGCATCCTCGAAAACCCCCTGAGTGACAAATTTGGGACGGTTTTCAATAAAATGTCTGTAAATTCCCTGAGACCGGCGTGGTACCCAGGGTTACTGACGTCCAGGTGCATTATGGGCATTTTAAACATCTTATTCGTATTCAGCACCCTCGAAAACCACTGAAATACCAATTCTAGCTATTTTCAGTGCTTATTTTCGAAGTTATATAATTAAATAAATTATCTGCAGAAAATGGCATGAAAATGTCCATTTTTCACGTGTTAAAATTCAGAAAAAATGTTCCAAGAAATTCCAATACCCAACATTTTGTCACTCCACTTCCTGAATCGAATGAGCCCAATTACATCAAAATCCGTTCATTCGTGCAAAAATTCCAGGTTTGGCCTAATTTGGTGCTTTATTTCCTCGACTAGTTGTTAGTGTGAATTGTGCTTTTGAAAATATTTTCTTTGACTATTCTTGGGCAATAAGACCGTTCAATAATTCAATTGATAAACATCACAAATTTCTACAGAAAATATGAACGGTATAATTAATTGGAATATATTTTTAATCGAGAATGTTTACTTTTTCACCGTATCTTTCAATAATTTATTCAATGAGCCAATCTCCAGATCCCTTGTAAGCTAACCGCTCATGACCTCCCAGCCCCCCTCATCTATAAATCAGACAGTAAAGGATAGCCAGATGTTGGCTTCACTACAAAGTGTACTGTTATTATATACAAGGCGCCTCTATATCTTTTGTTGTTCTGAGGAATCACCTATTGAAACATAACCACAATTCACCCTTAATCCCGATATTTTACATATTCAAGAAAGACTACACAAAATCAATATTCTAGAATTCATAGATATTATAAAACTTTCCAAAAAACTTCAGTAACATAATATTAAATGATCTAATCGATACGTACAATTCACCACTTTTCAACAATTTTGTAAATAAACGCCACCCATACCATTGTCTACCCCTATCCCTCAATTTGTAACACATTCAGTTTAATTCCTAATATTTAAGAACATAATTTTAGATTCAGCTTTAGTTGATAACTCGTAGCTAATCTATTTTAATTATATTTATGATTATCAATTATAGTTCCGGTAAGAAAATACTTGTGGTCATTTACACACAACGTCAAAAGTCTTGGACCCCCATTCAGTCTTGTTAATGAAATGTTTTGTTAGAAAAACAAAAGATATCTATCAAAGTATATTGTTTGTTCAATCTATTTGTTGTAAAAGGATTATTTTACACAAACTGGGATACTTAGAAAATTAAAAAGTAAGAAATGTGTGAATTTGTCGAGAAAAATTATTGAATAAAACAGTAATGAAACATGTTCTACACTGACTAATAGTCGGTATGACCTCCTTCACGTTGGAATAACATATTGACACGTCTATGCATTGGAATAATCAAGCGGTTTATAGTGTCTTGTGGAATATTGTTCCATTCCTCTACCGCCGCGACGACTAACTCATCTGCAGTCTGAGGTGGGTTAATTCGATTGTGAATGGCTCTACTTATGTAATACCACATGTTTTCAATCGGAGTCATATCCGGCGAGTTGACTGGCCAATCCAATATATTGATATGTCTTGCTTGAAGTGTATCCTGCACCCTTCTTGCGCGATGTGGTCGGTCGTTGTCGTCTATAAACAAAAGATTTTCGTCTAATTCGTTACGTATGGGATAGATAATGGGCGTAATAACCTGTTCGACGTAAGTTTGGCTGGTCATATTCAGTGGAATGTGAATTAATGGGGTGCGCCAGTTAAACATTATTCCTCCTCAAAACATTACCCTTGATAGGGAGCAACTTCCTGGGGAAAATTAAGTCGCTGTTGACGACCTGGTTCTCTCCAGACTCTTTGCCGATTGTCATCACTCACCAGTCCAATTCTGGTTTCGTTTGTGAATAACACCCACCTCCATTGCTGCAAAAGCCAACCCCTGTGCTCTCGCGCCCATCGGAGACGGGGGGCTGCACAATGTCTTGGAAGTAGAGAGGGGACCCGTAATGGTCGTCTACCACGTAGATTTGCATGATGGAGTCTTCTTCGAACTATGGGTGTCAATATAACTCGACGAAACGTACGCTGAAAGTGGCTGCTGAGAGCTAAAGCTGAAGCTGTGCGGTGTATGCGAGCATATTGCACCAAATAACGATCTTCCCTTTCGTTAGACACTCGAGGACGTCCACTACGTGGTCTGTTTCCCACTGTATCGAATTCTTGGTACCTGTGAACTATTCGTATAACAGATGATCTAGGAATGCCCAACATTTCCGAGATCTGATGATTACAGTGCCCTCCATCGTGTAAAGCAGTAATTCGATTAAACGCAGAAATTTCACGACCAGGCATGATAATCCAAAAAATCAAAAGAAATTAATACACTAGTCACTTGGCTGAATATGCTTTCACTGCCACTGCTGTCAAAACATTGATAATAAAGTCAGGATTCATTATTGACATCTCTTTTTTGTCTTTTTTATACTTTAAATACATGTTACTTTTTACCACAGTAAGAAAAATAATCGGGCTTAATCGAATCATTTGATATATAGGGGGTTCAAGACTTTTGACGTTGTGTGTATACAAATAGTTTACAATAGCTACTTTTTGTGCCAAATAACCTGCCGTATTGGAACGATACAAGCACTGAGGATAATTCATAACAACTAGTTCCCTCACTAATACCTGGACGAATCACATATATTCACGAATGCACAAAAATATGAATATTAACAAGTACATCTAAAATGGCAAAAGCTTGTGAACAAAACTACTAAGAGTGGACAGCAGTTTCAACTTGCTGAATCTCGTCGTAACTATGTGGCAACCCTTGATCCCATCCTTCGAGCCAAACATATCGACAGGCAAATCTATATTATACTCACTCACACATCAGTCCAGTCGTCGAAGCAGTCTAATGGAATATTTACTCACGATCGTAATCGTACATATATAACATAAATGAAACTAGACTGAATACAATATATAGTTTTGCGACTTTCCAAAGGTTGCGCCACAGGGGTCGTCGAACCCCGAAACCCTATCTATCCGAATTATTTATTTAATTCACTGGGATTATTTCGAGGAAGTATCGGGGCTCAAGCTTCTCATGTTCCTGATTGTCATAGTCTTTTATCATTGGTTGTTCACGGATAGATATTATAATGTATTAGGTAAGTACCTAATCAAAATCTTTCGAAATCGTTCTTAAATCTTAAAAGATAATATAAGTAGATACGGTTTAGGTTTCTATATTTGTAATTAGAGCTGAGAACGATAACGTATCTATTTTTTGTTACCTACACTTGTATGTTTTATTATCTGAAACAATCATTTATTGAAGTTATTTTAACCTAGGTATTTTATAAAATATTGCTAAACGAGACCATACCCCTTATTTAACTTGAATTATAGGTATGATTTCATTATCTACATTCTAGGTATTGACTTCCTCGTTCGTAGTAGAATATACAAACAATAACATGACCTAACAACACATAGTGTAGCCTTATACTTAAATTACTTATGAATCAAGAAATATTACCGGAACTCATAATGCTCATGGTCCTTTTAATCAAATAACGCGCATTTTGCAATCAGAAATAGTAAATAACCGAGGATATATCTATCTAGGACCAATAGAAATTACTTTATAGGAACGGTTCATTACTCAAGTAACAAATTTTTACTCTCATCAATCAATTGAAATTAATCGTTCTTAATAGAGCGGAACACTAAAATTGATTAGCCGTTCTCAAAATAGTAAGATAACATTGAAATTTTATTGAAAACTAAGTGTAAACCTAACCTCCAATAATATCGCTCCACTTTTTCCATAAATTTGGGTGATGAGACCACTGAATACACTCGCGTTCCTGCAGTAGACACTAAAAAATCCGTGAAAGTCAATTGAACAAAGAATTTAGGCAAATCAAATATAATATGTTACTGGTTCGATAAAAAAACGTAACAAATATAATCACATATCCTCCGTTATCATCTGGTTACTTCACTATGTACAAAATTGTACATCACATGTAAACAAACACGCATGCGTCATCTGAACCCGTTTCAAACAAAATAAACAAACGCTGATTATTTTATACTTTGTGGAAATCATAAAACATTGCATGACATTTTCTTATTATCATCAAGCTGTTCATGAAATTTATGCTAAATACGTTGGCGTTGATTAACTGCTGATTGAATATTAGAATATTACATTTTATTGCTTGGAACAAATCGAACACGTGCTTTTGAAACAACGTGATTTGATTCTTATTTATATCTCAATTGAAAGTCATACACTGATGCAACTATGAACGTTCAGAAAATAATATTAAATGAAACCTTCCGCAGAGACCCATGTGATAATAAAATCAATGGAAGAATTACCAGTTCTCTTTGGAATTATTGACAAACCGCTCTGCGGTCGCAGAAAAGAATGCTTCACTTTACAAATGATGTAGATCCCGCCATCTCGGTTAGAATCCGTCAACTATTGATAGAAATCTTCAATACTAACTATTCAAAATGATGAAGTTTTCACAATAGGTGGAGACGTAGAGAAGGATGTTGTACTCGCAATACAAGAAAATACTCTTGAAAATGCCGTAATGTAACAATTTTTTTTAAATTTCTGGAAATAAAATTGTGGTGATCCATTGAATACATGAATAAGTCCGGAACAACGTACCTATCGCTGTGTTTTCGGAAGTTTGCCGGCAAGTAAACTGAAGTGAAATAATTTGTTTTTGCCCATTCCGCGTCACAATAGCTCGACTTGATGCCAAAGTTTCGTTGCAGGTGGCATCTTCAGGGCAGGCTTGAGGCTTGAACTGAAACTGGTTCTACTGGTTTCTGTAGCCGTATTTATTGCAGGAAAAATCCTTCGCGGTACACAGTTCACTGCCTTTATTCCGGTGGTTAACTCCGTTCCGGCACCTGACCCTGCTGTTGTGTGATCATGTGCGAAGTGGAATTTTTGAGGATGGGTTTCCAAATGTTGGGAAGGTAATATCCTGAGTCACGGTTCAGATTATTTGGATGTTTCAGGATTTCTATAGCTTCAAGGATTTTTCGCTGATAGAAGTTTGGGGCTCGGGCTAGGATTTTAGTATTTTCGAAAAGGATTTGATGATTAGTGTCAAACTTGTGTTCCGCAAGTCTGTAAACTAATTCCTATAAGCTCCTACCATAAAATCCCACCCCCTCAAAAGAACGTTCAATTTCACAAATTATCCATTACTCTTCCCTTCCTGATTCAGATGAGAAATTTCTTATCCCCCATTGTTCAAGATGTCCCCGTCATGGTTTGCCTAAAATTCATAAACCTTCAGTTCCCCTGAGACCAATTGTCAGCACTTTCGGATCCCCTACTTATAAACTCTCTCGATATCTATCATCTATTCTCAAACCCCTTGTAGGTAATTCCAATAGTTTGATCCTAAATTCTTTTCATTTCGTTGGAAAACTTCAAACGCTAAAAGTTGACCCAGCCGATTTGCTCGTCAGCTTCAACGTCGAATCACTCTTTACCAATGTTCCAATTCTAGACACCCTTTCCATGATATCTCAATTGTTACCTGCCAAAAACATTTCAATGGACTTGCTACCGTTAATTGATTTTTGTCTATCCTCCACATATTTTCTGTACGATGGCAAGTTTAACGAGCAGTCCTCGGGAGCTGCCATGGGTTCCCCACTTTCTCCGATGATACCTAATATCTTCATGGAAACTTTTGAATAAGATGCCATTGACTCATCTGTTCTCAAGCCGAAATGTTGGTTTAGATAAGTCGACGATACTTTCGTTATTTGGCAACATGGTCGCGAAAAGCTTGTTCCCTTCCTCGATCATTTAAATTCATTGGATCCCAATATCCTTTTCACCATGGAAGTCGAATCGCAAGGTTCACTTCCGTTCCTAGATGTATTGGTTAGTCGACAGACTGACGGTACTTTAGGACATTCTGTGTATCGAAAACCCACTCATACCGATGGATACCTCAATGATCTTTTTACTTTTGCCTCAAGTGTCTTGTTTAGCCGGTAGAGGGCTTCAAAGTTGCAAAAATAATTTTGTTTTTTCGGTATAACTTGAGAACGCGATGGAGGACTTTTACAATATTTGGCAGGTGAGTTACTGTCAATAATAGCCGTTTTTGAGAGAGGAGCATAGAGCCTTAGAGACCATAGAAATGGCTCAAACTTGAGGATGTAACGGGAAAAGTGTCCCGAACTTTTTTGTGGTCGATGTAATTCACTCTATATTTTTTATGTAGATAGCTTATCTAATTTGAAAACTGTTCTTACTCTTAGAAAATTTTGATAAAATCAACGGATTAGCTTGAAAAAAATAATTTTCGAGTCTCTGCAATTTTGGCTTACTAATTTTACTTGATTAAAATACCTTAGTTGCCTTTGCTTTTCTAATGTCATTTTGGCATTTGGAGAATTTATTCTCTAAACTGCCAGTTTTTACTTTGCTTTCCGTAAAAATTTTATAATAAATTGGATTGAACTCTGGCTAGTACTTCAGGATCATTCTTCAATAAATCCGCTTCATGATTAATTCGTTGCAACAATTCCTCTCGTGTGTTTACTGGAGCTGCATAAACTTTCGACTTCAAAGCGCCCCATAGAAAGAAGTCGCAGGGCGTCAAATCAGGGGAGCGGGCCGGCCAGTTCACTGGTGCATCGTGTCCTCTACCTATCCAGCGATCTGGATATTCCGCATTCAAATGTCGCCTCACAGCTAATGTGAAATGAGGAGGTGCACCATCATGGATAAACCAGGCCACGACGAATGTGTAAGGGCAAGTCTTCCAACAGTTCAAGTAGCCTTTGTTCCAAAAAGTTCAAGTAGTTCTCCCCGTTCAATCGATCGGGTATAACGGTAGGGCCAATAATAAAGTTATCCACAATTCCAACCCAAACATTGATTTTAGTTTGATTCTGAAAATATGTAACTTCCGTTTCATGAGGATTTTCATCAGCATAGAAATGTTCATTATGGAGGTTAAAAAGACCACATCTCGTGAAAGTATCTTCGTCCGTGAACAGAATTCTTCTACAAAAATTGGGGTTTGCGTTTTGTCTTTGGACAATAAGCCGACAGAAATCTAGCCGATGACCTGGATCCATGGGCAATAAGTCTTGAACTGTTTTAATATGATAGGGATACAACAGTTCTTCTTTCAGTACATTATGAACTAATGATTTTGAGGCTCCAATACGAAGTCCCAAACGTAGTGTGCTTATCCCAGGTTCAGTTTCAACCGCTTCCAGTATCGCTTCTTCGAGCTCTATCGTCCTTCTTGTCCGTCTGCGTCCAGTTTCTCTGTGATTTGCTTCAAATTTGCCAGTTTCGCGAAGGTTTGCCGATTTGGAATTCTGCGATGCGGATATCTTTCCCTTCTCCGGCCATTGCAACGACAAAGTCCATACATCAATAACATATCAACCATTTCAGTGTTAGTGAAATTTTGAGCCATAATTTTATAAAATTTTTACGGAAAGCAAAGTAAAAACTGACAGTTTTGAGAATAAATTCTTCAAATGCCAAAATGGCATTAGAAAAGCAAAGCCAACTAAGGTATTTTAATCAAGTAAAATTAGTAAGCCAAAATTGCAGAGACTCGAAAATTAATTTTTTCAAGCTAATCCGTTTAGTTTATCAAAATTTTCTAGGAGTAAGAAGAGTTTTCAAATTAGATAAGCTATCTACATAAAAAATATCGAGTGAATTACATTGACCACAAAAAAGTTCTGGACACTTTTCCCGTTACATCCTCAAGTTTGAGCCATTTCTATGGTCTCTAAGGCTCTGTGCTCCACTCTCAAAAATGGCCATTATTGACAGTAACTCACCTGCTAAATATTGTAAAAGTTCTTGATCACGTTCTCAAGTTATACCGAAAAAACAAAATTATTTTTGCAATTTTGAAGCCCTCTACCGGGTAAACAAGACACTTGAGGCAAAAGTAAAAAGGCTCATCAACTTTTTTTCGAATCAAAGAATCTTCGGTTTTATTTTAGCCACGCAGTTCGAGGACATCCTGTATAATATAATAGATATAATAAGTGTTAAGTTCCCAAGAATTCACATAGGTATAAGTAATATGTATCTCGAAATCTGTTTCGGCTTGTTTGTCGTTCCTGATGGACTATTCCATTCCATAGTATGAAGCTATGAATATACATACTTCAAAATATAATTAAATCGCTACATATAAATGTGCGTTAAAATCGAGTCCCATTTATACATATATATCACTCTGGTTGATAGCATTGTTCGTGCAGCCAGGAAATTAGAAACGTGGCATATGTAAGAAAATGAATGACGTGTGTAGAACATTCAGGACGTCTATTTTACGGATAATAATTGAATATTTAGCAAATACGCTCAAACACACGCAAACGACGTACGTCACGTTATCCGACATTATCGAACAAACTGCCAAAGAAAAGATCTATTGTTAATTTGAGCGCGTGACATATATTCCAATGAAATTCTATTCAATTGCAATAAGAGTTCGTTTGCATGTTATTCCTTGACATGTTGATGTTTAGTCGAAACGTATTATTTTCTTTTTCCTCAAGAGATTGTTATGAAATGCACTGAAATATCCGAGTCTATTATATTTCATGATTGATGTCAGTGACGTACGATTCACTACGGTTTTCTAACTCGTCACCTTGATGCAGAACTAGCCTAAGTTTATTTTATCCAAAAATTGTTTTTTCAGTCTATATCCTGTATTAAAAGGTGTTGGATTCGATGGAGAACTTTAAATTTTAAAGTATCAATATTGAGGTTAAGCTATGCAACCATAAATGTTTGAATAGCCCGCCAAGTTTTATCCAGAACCCCTATTCTCCAAATTTCCCTCTATGAGAAGTGAACGTTCAGATCCTACAATTGTTTTCAAACATCTTCATACTATGGGCATCGAGAATGATCCTATTTGTAGGAAAGGCAGAGAGGCAGAAGAAACTGCCTCTCACATCCTATTGGAATGTCCAGCATTAGCATCCCTCAGGCACCGACAATTCAAAATCAAAACTGCTCCCAGAAGAACTTATGGAAGTCAGCATTGACAATATTCTGGGCTTTACGCGGACCACAAACCTCCTACAATAGAATAGGCTTGTGACCACGGGGCGCACAATGAGCCCAACTAAGTGGCCTAAGTGTATTTGGTGGATGAAGATGAAGTTTAACTTTATATAACGAGTGTCTTTGTCTATTTTGACTACATAAGCTTCAGTATATGTACAACAGAAGAGAAAACTTTTCGATATAATAAAACGGTAAATATTGATTATATTTTCTAAAATTCAATATTAAAGACCTTATTTCTATATGGTTTTGCAATGACAGTATCATCACTAGAATTCCATTTTTTGTTTTATAATATAGCTGTTTTCAAAGTCACAACTGTCTTTGAACATCTACACTGTGATCTTGAGGACGAGGCCATTCATCCCCATTCACCATGATTCTTCAGGAATTACATCTTCGTTTTATTCAGTTTATAACTAATTATGAGGATGTCTAGTGGCTCAATTGTAGTTTAGCTGAAATTAGTTATGTAAGAAATATTTGTTTATTTAGTATTTGGAAACCTTTCCAAAAAAGTCACGAAAAGTTTTCTGCAGAAATGCATCATTTTCATTTTTTCGACTTTAGAATAGCTGAAACCAGTTATATGAAAATACGTTTCTGTTTTACATTCTAGACTTTTTCCTAAATATGAACATGCAAAAATTTAGAATGATTTGAACTGTATTCGGCAATTGGATCTCGTAAACAGGCGCGTACAAAAACGTTTGACAGGTTTTTACATGTCGTTAAGATAATACCTCTCTTATTGTTAATATAGGCGTAGTAAAACAGATAGTGCGGAGTAGAGGTAATTGTTTGATTATCCCTAACCCTTATACACATGCGTAGGAAAGTTCAAGCGGCAAAGTTATCGCAGGTTAGATAGCTAAATTTTTATATATTTTTGGGAAACAGTAGGTTAGGTTAGTACTGGTAGGTTATTTGAAGGTAGATTTTTGTAATTGTTAGATTTTTGTGGCCCTTATACACATACGCAGGAAAGTCCAAGCGGCAACGTTATCGCAGGTCAGTTTTTATATATTTTTGGGAAACAGTAGATTAGGTTAGTACTGGTAGGTTATTTGAAGGTAGATTTTTGTAATTGTTAGATTTTTGTGGCCCTTATACACATGCGCAGGAAAGTCCAAGCGGCAACGTTATCGCAGGTCAGTTTTTATATATTTTTGGGAAACAGTAGATTAGGTTAGTACTGGTAGGTTATTTAAAGGTAGATTTTTGTAATTGTTAGATTTTTGTGGCCCTTATACACATGCGCAGGAAAGTCCAAGCGGGAACGTTATCGCAGGTCAGTTTTTATATATTTTTGGGAAACAGTAGATTAGGTTAGTACTGGTAGGTTATTTGAAGGTAGATTTTTGTAATTGTTAGATTGTTGTGCCCCTTATACACATGCACAGGAAAGTCCAAGCGGCAACGTTATCGCAGGTTGGTTTGTTAAATTTTTATATATTTTTGGGGAACACTAGGTTAGATCCAATGGTTGAACTATTAAATTCTATAAGAATGGAGTACGGTGATTTTAGAGTTCGACTCTAAAGAGATATTTTCGCTAGGCAAAATATGTATTGTAGAAATTTAGTTTATTTATTTAATACATGTATGTTTTCTTAATTGTTTACAGTTTCTAATTCAGAAATTTAGATTAGTTTGAGTTAGTTTGGGATGTGTTTCCGCAAACTTATTTTTCTATATGTATATTCAGAATAGTATTTAGAATATAAAGAGAATTAAAATTTCTGTAGAATTAACATCAGTTATTCTAAAGTTTACAATATTTTATCAAAAAATGAAAAAATGACATATGTCCGCAAGAAGTTTTTTGCGTGTTTATGTTTAGAAAAGTGTCTAGAATGTAAAGCAGAAACATGTTTTCATGTAACTTGTTTCAGTTATTCTTAAGTCGGGAAAATGAAAATTATAGATTTCCGCAGTTTTTTTTTGTAATTTTGTGTTTGGTTAGGTTTCTGTATATTGAAAAAAAAACATTTCATATACAAGTGATTTCAGCGAAAAAAATTTCACCCTGCCTAGGAATCAATATATTATAATTCATGAATTATTATTTAATTCGTGATGAAATAACTTATATAGTTCCATTCATAAATTATTATATCTAACGTTATGTTTCCCGTTATTGTCTTCTGAACGTTTACTTTCAAATTTATCTATGGTTTCGAAGTTTGCGTAGTGTAAAATTATATCAACTTTCAACAAGTTGTAACATTTAATTTAGAATTAATTGATGCTGAGAAATTGTTTCACCGTACAGTGGCAAATCTCACAGCTAGGAGTTATCAACCAAAGCTAAATCTAAAATCATGCTCTTAAATATTAGAAATCAATCTGAATGTGATATAAATTGAGGGGTGGTAGTAGACAATGGTTTGGGTGATGGTTTATTTACAAAATAAATTCCCACCCAAACCATTGCCTACCCCATCTCACAATTTGTACTACATCCAGATTGATTTCAAATATTTAATTTTAATTTCTCACCATTAATTCTAAATCAAATGTTACAAGCTTTGTGTAAATTTGATTTTAATTCTCTTACTTCCTAAAGTTTCAAATTATTTTCTTCAAAGTTCGTTTCATCCAAATACATAGCAGATAAATCACATCATTTTGGCTCGTAAATTCATACCAATTGAACTGTTTATTTAACCCGGAAGTTGACGTCAATGCCCAATCGATCGGTACGTCAATGTATTTCATCGATCATGAGAATATGTAATATAGGTACGTGATAATATGTATTAACCGATACTAAGCACTCACCTATAATTAAAGGTGGTAGGCGTTTCACGTTCTTCTTCGACCATTTGATCATTTTTAACCAAATTGTATGTGCCACACACTTCACTGAATATTTACATGTTATTTTTAAACGTTTCACCATAACATCAATGTTCCGTTCTAGGCTCGACTTAAAAGTTCACACATTTTTATCACGTTCGACCAGTCAATGCACTTCAAGATTCAAAACTGGAGTATTCACTTTACAATACCCACTTCCGATGCTAAACATCTCTATTGAAATAAGATGTTAAATTTCACATATTATTTATACGATTTGAAACATTAATGTGTCTATATTTAATTTAACTTCATGACGCTATGCTTTATAACGACTCTTTAACACATTATTGCGTTTTAACATAACAATATCTCAGTTTATTTATCGATAGATACGAGAAAATTATGTACCAATGAATCATAGATCTTTCCATTATTAAATCGTAACTGAATACGTTTATGACGTAATGTCTAAACCCGAAGGTCCATTAAACGTTAATTTGACTTTTCATCGTAGATATTCGTGACTCCAGGTTCAGGAACACAAAAAATAGTCTAGTAAAATTATAGCTCTACCTGCCTATTATTTCTGATAACTGCTTTTGCTCCATTAATGTTACACTGTAAAACCTATGAGAAGGTCGAGCAATTCAAGAACCACTTCAGATAGGGTATGATCTATGATTCGCCTGATATTTCACTTTCAGTTATGGGTCCTACCTGGTCCTACTGTGTAATGTGAAAACCCAACATAAGGTCCAAAGTTTTTGAACTATTCACCTTACTTCAAAAATCGTTAGTCGCAACCACGGTCGTACATACAGGTCTGGGAACTCGTATGTTTGACATGAGTCTCTTACATGTCGCCAAACTCGTAGTCCCTCGCTCAGCCATCAGCTAGCGCTTGGATCGAAGTATTGCAACAATGACATTATTAAGTAAAATAATTTTTCTCATAACGCAATATTTACTATTCTGATATGAGAGAGCAATAGAACTGTTACTCTTGTCAAAATGTATTACTCACCTTAAAAATAACTTCCCCTTTTTTTGTACCCCATTTTGCATTTCGGCACAATGCACGGTATTCCTTGTGTTTACAAGGCAACAATGACAGTTGCCAGAGAACACGGTCGTGTACATGTCAGAGATCATTCTTCGACTGACGCCCCACCTATGCAACAGATGACGCTTAGCGGATTCCCTTCTCACATAGGAAACAGCCTCGAGTTCCCAGACCTGTATATACGACCGTGGTCGGAATAACGGTTCGTCTGATATTAGACATTTAGTTTTGGGTAAGTCAGTGTAACAAAAAACCCAACTCTAGCGATACCTGCAATACCAACAGTGAAACAAAAGTTTCACTTTTTTCTTTAGGACATACGAGGGCAAGGTGAAAAGTTCTTGAAAAATAAAACAGATGGCGCCACAATCGAAAATCCCATGTGACATTTGTGATGTACCATCTTTAACTAGGACCCATTAAAAATTTCAGACTGATATGTCATTCAGTTCTGTTTTGACACCCATCAAAAGCAAGCAACCTTGAAGATTTTTATAAACATGAAAAAAGGGAATTTTGTGTCTTGATCAAACATGACCAAAGACCTACGGACTACCGTTTGGAAATAGCAATAAGTCCAGACTTCTTGGAGTATAGTTTCTCTATGACTTCCCAAATGATAACGGAACTTATCTATGAAAGCGACATTTCAGACGACACGAGAACGAAATACCTTGTACGGAGACTATACCATTAAATGGGGATACTGTTTATTTACAAAGTACCGAATTTGTATTTTTACTGCGTTTTATCATCGAAATATTGGAATATAGTTGAAAGCGACATATTTCATGATATTTAGGGTAGCTGTTATGTGCTTTTTATCCTGAGATAAACATGGTGCTAATTATGAGAAGATTTTCTTTTTTCCTGGAAAACGGTGCATTTCCGCAGATTTTTCTTCATAATTTTGATCTTTCATAAGGAACACGTAAGTAGTCTGTAAAAAAATGTTCATCAAAATCGAGGTTGAGGCCCTTCTTGTAAATAATTACCATTAATTATTTCTTGCGTGGAAAAAAAATAACGCAAACCAAAGCTTCGCTTATTAAAGGTTTAATGGCTTAATATGGATCTCTTCAAATAAAAATATTATATTATTTTAAGTTTAATTCAAAAATTCAAATTGATTTTGAGCAAATGTGAATAACAGTTGTCTTTCTTGAACTACCAGATATGTGGACTAATTGTGTGTGAAAGTGATTATAAAACATAGTATTTGCAGAATATCTATCTATACCTTTTCTTTGCTAGTCATCTGCATTGTAATCTGTTCAGATTGAAAATGAAATTTTAAGTTTTCATCACCAACATAACCATTCACTCAGGAATCCATTTTGAAACGCACTTTATCCAGTCATAATATTCTTATACATGCTCACTGACAGGTAAATCACGTTTCTATTACACAAGGACACCTAAGCTACAGGTGCAATATATAATTTTCCACAGGAAACAAGTAAACAACAAGTGTTAAATTCTGATATTTATCACCTGTCACACTCAATACTAGCCATGCGCCATTAAGACTACACAGTACTGTCATAAGCTACCTTTCTACTCCAGGCTTTATGTTGATGACGTCACACTTACATTTGTAGTCAGCCGTCTGACCTTCTCTAGAGGATAATGCTTTAGCACCAAGGTCTTCTTGGGAAACTTTCGTCATATGATTTGCCGCCCCAACTTTGTGGTTTCAGTTGTCTCGCAAATAAATTACTCCACGTGGTGGTTGACGGAATCTCCTCCGATACAGTGGCTATCCACGTTGGTGTTCCCCAGGGACCTGTCTTGGCACCAACTTTGTTTCTACTCCATATCAGAGCATCGAAGAAAGGTGGGCGATCTCTCAATTTTCTTTAGATATTTCCATGGTCGGAACTCAGAAATCTCGTATGTTATTCCACCACCTAAGATTCCAGGTAGGCAGACAGGACGAGCTCAAGCTTGTCAATGTTGGGAGTTGCCGAAATTCTTTTCACCACATTTAATTCATCTGTCGAACGGTGAAGTTGTGGAAATCTTTGCCTAGTCAGATGTTTGCTAATTCCTATAACGTCCAAACTTTCAAGAAGAATTCCAATTCGTTCCTTCTCAGACAAAATGTTCTGCGTACATTATAGTCCGTGTAGTCATTAGAAAAAATCGAATAATGTGTATAAACGAATTTCAGTTTTAGAAAATGTGGTGATCTGATAATATTGCACACTAATCACTAGCGGAGAACTACTAATTTCATCTTGATAGTGCTAAGTGCAACTAGTTAGTTCGTGTAAGCAGGGCTTAACTGAAGTTGTAAAGCAAGCAGGTAAGCTGGCGAATGAGATTTACTTGTTGAAATGGTGAATGTTTGAGTCAATAAGTAAAGTATACAAATAAAACAAGACTTGCCACTTGCTTGATTGGAATATCGAAATACATACACGGTAACTTGTTTTCAAAAGCTAACGACTTTTTCATCCGATATCGTGCATCATTTCCAAACTCAGGTGGATATAATGCATTAATAATTCGATGAAAGTTTAGATTTCATAAAATCTCTCGTCCCTGAAGCCATGAATATTTAATTCACAATGAGATTGAGGGTAGGTATGGGAAAACTACTTCGTAACTTCGAATTCTATTTCTTCTTATTTCCCGACTTTCATAAAAATGGGAAAACTTTAGAATACACATGGAGAGCATCTTAAGTATTTATTTAGATATACAGTCTAAGCAAAAAGTAATCGAACATAATCTTAACTTGAGAAAACTTGGATAATAATAAGAGAGATACATCTTTTGAACAAATCCATTAACAGATAAGGAAAATACAGGGGTCATAGTGATATACGAGGGCAAGGTAAAACGTTCCTGAAACATAAAACAGATGGCGCCACAATCAGAATCCCATGTGACATTTGTGATGTACCATCTTTAACTAGAACGCATTCAATCCTGTTTTGATACGCAACGAAAGCAACCCTTAAAGATTTTTGTAAACATGGAAAAAAGTGAATTTCGCGTCTTGATTAAACATTAAACATCGAACATTGAGTTTTACTAATGCATTCCAAATATCATTTCCCGAGAAACAGATAACAGGAAATGTTAAGGTCTGTGGTGTTAAATGGTTCACACCTCAGCTACGAGAACTTCGAAATCAGTTGCAGATCATAAATAATATGTACAGACTAACAAATACCCCACCCTTGAGAATTTTGCATAATAAACTCAAAATTAATTACAAATTAAAACTAAAAGAAGCTAAAATAAGGGCAACTTATCAAATAATAAAAAAATCAAACAATCCAAACAGAACTATGTGGAGTTTAATTAATAAAAAAAGGATTCTCACTAAAAATATTTCACACTTAACAGCAGAAAGTTTCAATGACTATTTCTAATCAATTGCACAAAAAATATCTCAATCCATTCCAAGAAGTCATTTAGACCCGATAATCCTCTTAGAAGATAATTTACTGACAAATAATTCTTTTTCATTTTCCCCAGTTTCAGATTCCGATCAGAGAGACAACAAATAGTTTTGATAAATATACAAAAATTTTAGGTGTACAGATGACAGACTTACTTGGAATGTTCATGTAGATAAACTTATGACAAAATTGAGTGGAGATATCTTTGTTTTGAGAACATTATCTCAGTGGCTATCTCCTTGTGTAATGAAGACTGCGTATTTTTCTTTGATTGAAAGTCAGTTACTCTACGCTATTTTAGTTCGGAGTAATTGTTCTAAAAAAAATGAGATCTTCAGATTACAAAGGAAAGCGAAAAGGATTGTTGCGAGTATTGGTTATAGGGACTGCTGTAGAAAAGCATTCAAGGGATTAGGTATATTAACATTCCCAAATCTGTATATATCTGAATGTCTTAAGTACGCACATAATGGCAGAGATAAGTATTCATTGACTGAGGATTTTCATGATTACAATACTCGTAATAAGAGAAATATCCGTACAGATTTTCTGAGACTTAAAAAATCTCAAAATCGACCAGAATTTTTAGCGTTTCAATATTTTAAGGAATTGCCCGGACCCATTAGAGAATTACCATTGAAAGAATTCAAGAAATCAGCTAAAAATATTTTTTAAATAATATATTTTATTCCACAGAAGATTTTTTTTAAATTTAATATTGTGATCTTATTATCTACAATTGTGTTGAGAAATGGAATAGTTTTCGACCAAATAAATCATTTCTTGTTTATTTTTCAAGAATTTTTCACCTTGTCCCCGTATTAGAAAGTTAGGTATTAACACACACAGCCAAGCGGCTCTGAAAATGATTGGCTCCTACCGTTGTAACTCTAGGACGGCATGAAAGAGTCAAAAATGTCTTGCATGCTTAGGCACCAAGACTGGTCTGGATAATCGGCCCCTCGGGCACTTTGCGTCAAATCTTTTTATTTAGGTTTAGATATTTCGAGGTAACGGTACATAATGTTGCAAACACTATATCCTGTGCCAAGTTACTTGAGTACTCCAAAGACCAATGCTGAATTAACTCAGCAGATACTTATTTGTTCCCTTCATATTGGGGATGGCTCTCTCTTGCTGTACCAAGCTTCATTTGGGCGGAATGTTTGGGTTACCATTTGAGAATAGCGCGAATAATTCCCAAATTCTGGCACTATTTGCTGCCTTCTAAATATTTTGCACCAGTATTATTTGAATAAAATATTTCCAAATCAAAGGATTGGTATAAGGGGGTTCATCGAATGTCCAGCTGAGTCGCCAGACCTAACTCCGCTAGATTACTTTTTATGTGTTCTCTAAGGATACCTATAATTTGAGGTAATGGATAAAAATAGAACACCTATTCTTCGGTAATGGTAAAACGACTGGGTTCCTGTGTTAGCTCGTCTTGAATTTCTCAGAATTGAGGTCAATTCCACCTTTTGTTCATCCCCGAAGCTAGTTTTCCGGACTCGTTAGTTCTCGGCTATCCGACTTTCACTTATTAATGTTTTCAAAAAGGTGGATGCGCCGGTCAAACGAACGTTCAAAGTTATTCCACAAATTATTGCCCATTTATCCACTTGGATGTTAGCTTTGAGAATTCAGTTCACTTTGCGAGTAGTACATGTCATATGATCGTACATGTACCTACAGGAAATAGCTGTTTGAAGACCACACACACGCACACGTGTGTCTTCATCCTAATTTAAAAACGATTGAATCGATTTTAGAAGTCCTAGTTTCGTTATGTCGTATGGCAATTATTGGTGATTATATAAAGAGAAGTCGTCGTTCGGTTAAATCAAAAGGGAAAGAATATGTTTAGTTATGAATACATATATACTGTTTAAAATCAATACTACTTTTCCTTGTTCCATTTTACACTGTATAACTGTATAATTAATTTATCACTTATTAATATCATAGGCGTTGGTTTGATTGTCCACTAGAACTTATGAAATATTAGTTATTACCTTAATGTATGCTATTTATGCAATATTTCAATTTTGTTACGTGTAGTTCGTAATAATTCTACTGGTGATCGATTTAGTTATCATTTCATTCATACTAATGGAAGTGCCACAGAACCCTCGAAAATCTGTCACAGTATAATGATGTTCAACTCACCTGGGTGAAAGGACATAGTGGACATCAAGGAAATGAAGAGGCGGACAGGCTGGCGCGAAAAGGCTCCGGACAAACACTATTCGGGCCGGAGCCCTTCTTGCCGCTAACCTCAAGCACTCTGACTGCTTTGATAAAAGAAGATACCCTAAAACGGCATACCAAACGATGGATATCGAATGATAGCTGTAGACAGGCACATACTGCTATAAAAGCACCGTGCCCAAAAATTGCAAAGTTCTGCCTACGACTGACAAGATTTAATCTTAGAAGACTCGTAGGAATATGGACAGGACACTGCCGACTAAATAAACATCTTCACACGATGGGAGTCGTTGTCGACCCCATATGTCGAGGATGCTACGAAGAGGATGAGACAGCGGAACATGTGATTTGTCACTGCCCGGCGCTCTCATCGACAAGAGATGCCATTTTGGGGGACCCCTGGCCAAATCTGGTCAACATTGGCGACGCTCCACCCGGCGCGGTCCTCGGGCTGATCAACGCGATTGGTTGGCTCGATGGCTGAGGAGGGACAGGGGCCTTCGCCTTGAAGGGGTGGCACAATGGGCCCTGTTCAGAGGCCTAAGTGCCAGTATAATTATACACCCTTCACATCAAAATCCATCCATCCACTAATGGAAGCACATTGTTGACTTATAAAACGATAATGAAACACTATGGAAGAAGAATTTGCACTTTTTTGAAAACAAATTCTATAACTCACAATTTTACATTTTAAAGTTTATTTAATTCATATCTGCGACAAGTAACAACAATTATAATAAATTTCATAGAATCATAAGTACAATAACAATAAACACCTTTAAATAACAAATGACTCAAAAACGAATTAATATGGGCAAAATGTTCCTTTAAACGAGTTAAAATGTTCCTTCTAGTTTGACCCACATAGCATTTTGAACACAACTCACAATTGATTTTGTAAGTCCCGGTTTTGTTGAAATCAGAAACTTCATCAAAAGTGTTGCCTAAACGGTGTTTTAGCTTGTTTTTACATTTATGAACTGGTTGTATTGCAAATTATTAGTATTAGAAAGTACACATTAGAAATTAAATTATTAATCACAGATTTGTGTTAATCATTGTCTAACGCAATTTGCTGAAGTTTCACAACTTCGTTGTTATAATTTTGCTGGCTCAAAGGGACGTTCAATAATTCATCAACTAGACCATTAAACGGAGCTATTTTATATCTAAATAGTGTAGCTGAATCCGCCCGGGGCATACCTATTTGTATGAGTGTTTTTTTTCTGTATATGTCGAAATCCAAGTGATTACCATGAATAAAATTGGCGTGTTCAAAAAACCATTTAAAGCAAAATATTTACTTGTAATCGCAAAAATGTCGTCAACAAATCAAATACTTCAACAAAATTCTAAAGTTCCACTTGTCATTCTTCAGTAGTTAATATATCCCATAGTTTGTTTTCTAAAATTGCAATACAACCAGTTTATATATGTAAGAACAAGCTAAAACACCGTTTAGGCAACACCTTTGATGAAGTTTCCGGCCTGATAATAACCGAGATCTTTTTTCCTTTTTTTTAGTTTGAGATACTATAAAGCTTATAGCAGGAATTTTTCTAGTGTGAGATTTTTTTAACTAAAATAATAATTTTTTATTAGCATACTAAATAATCAAATTTTTACAAAAAAATAATACTTCTTTTATATTTTCTCTATTGTACATAATAATAATCACATTTTTATGCAGTTTTTGCTCTTATCACATTCATATATTCATTCTCATCGCTACTTGCGCTATATACTTCTTCCTCCGACGATGATGCCTCAAGTGGATTATTCAGCAAACTCATATCACTATCAGGGCAGACTTCAATCTCTTCTTCTACTATGTCATCAGGATAATCCAGATCAAAATGCTTAATAAGCTGATTATTTGTAGCCGCGGAGCTTCTACGGCGGCGCGTACTAGCGGAGAAAATACGCAACTTCAGAAAAACCCCCGACTTGTATTTGCTTAACAAACGAATACGTAAGCTAGTTAGATTTGTCAAGGATTCATACATGGAATTATAATTTCTACTAATTGCTTTGGCGAAACCGCAAAACGAACGAGAGCCATTCGGGTATTCAATAAGCTTTGATCTTATTTTGGCATTATATACCTCTTTCGAAGCGTTTATTGTTTCGTGGGACAAATTTCTGACTTCAACATATTCTGTTCTGGTCTCCAGCCACATGGGCTACCGAGCCAACGACGGTACGCTGCTTATTTTGAAGCGGCGGCCCTAGAACAGAATTTATTGAACCATCGTCCACCAGAGGACGGTGTTGGTATGGGGTACGTAAGTTTCCATTCCTAGCCTGATAATATCCGAGATCTCTGTGGCACATTGCATTGGGTCATCATATTCGAAACATACCCTTCTCCAAGGAAACTCCGAGAAAAACATGCCAAGACTGTCCCAGTCGGCTGAGTTGTAATGCCAAACTGTAGGTAGAGGTGTTGTACTGGTTCGATGAGTGATATCGGGACAGGTCGTAGTGATGAGTGAATGGTCAGAGTTTCCCAATGGTGCACGAACCTTTACTTCCTAAGGATCTAGATTGTTAGTGATAGTTGTTATCAGGGATCCGTGTTGGTTCATTAATTAACTGCTCGAGACCATAGGTAATTGCGAAGGTCTCAGCATGTCGCCCTACGTCATCAAAAGAGAGCCCTAAAGATATGGGTATATAGATCTAACTTAATACTTCCGCGACATCGAGAACAGGCATGATCCCACACTCCATCTTAATTATCTGTCATGTCAATCCAATAAAGTATACTCATTTGTTCGGTAACCAAGAAAAGTGTTGCAAACTTCTGAAATGAAATATTCCTAGTTTGAAGAAGATTACTTTCTTATCCTGAACAGGGTTCAATAACCAATTGAATGAGTGTTGAAATCAATTTATAATAGTTTTTTTATCTCACGCCATGTTTTCAAAATGGCTAAGACTGATGTCTCATAGTTCATAGCACAAATCCATGAACGACCCAGCCTGTAAAGTAAACTAATTTGTCAACAACAGTATCGGTCTAAAGCCCTGATCTAAATAAAATCAAAGTTATTAGCGCGATAACTTGAATTAAATAATTTCTTCAATTTATCACCTCGTTCTTATAATATTGAACACGTTCTCACTAATTAAATCTAGTCACCTCAATCTACCAACTTCAAATAAATTACAAGCAACACGTTCAAGACTCGAAGTAAAAATCACTAATATATAACCAAGTTATATTAAGTGGTTTCTTGTGTTTTTACAAGGCAATAAATATAGGACTAATCATATCGATCTTTATTTATGAGTACATACCCCCAAGGCCGATGCGTACGAAGTATTATACGAGAAGCTATAAATCAGGAGGATTATTTAATTAGAACAACTTACAAAGAAAAGCTTCAGAACTGATCGATTTTAAAAGATAATACTACAACATTAATGTGAAAGACAATCCATTTGAATTATATACTTTCATTCTATGAGAATAATGATTTTGATACTTTCTCTCCCACATTGATGGAATTCATCGACAAATAAATGTATACGTAGCCTTGGGACTTTAGGCGGTACATTGTTAGAAGGGCAATGTTGAAAGTGGTATGGATTGGTTTGGAACAAGAAACGCTTCAAATAAATGATATTTAGAACTGTGAATACGTATTTAGACACGTATGTTATCATCTGTAGTAAAACAATATAATAAAAAGTTGATTTTATTTACGTTTATTCTAAATAACAATCTGGTTCTTGGCTACAATTATTTGAGCCTAATTTAATTAGGACGGGCTTACCCGAAAGACGGAGTAAGTAGCGAACCGAACAAAGTCCTTCCTCTCGTCGGTTCACTCACTCACTCCGTCTTAAGCTTTTGGGTATATGGGTAGAGTACTGACCGACCTCTTAGTGTAAAAAACCTGTCTTCGAATGGTTCTGTTTGAAATTTTTCTAACAATATGTAACTTGAATTAAACTCATTGAAACAATACGAAATTATTTCTTAAAAACTTGCGATTTGCGAATCATCCTCGTTACCTTTGACGGTAGGCTTCTGGAAAACGTCCCTTAATCGTTGCCTTTTCAGAGGAGTTTTCACATTCATTATCAAGTGAATATAATATTCATAAACTTAGCTGTGAATTTGTATGCTCTATATTTGAACCAAATTGAAGTAGAGCCTGTATAACATATTTATTAAATACCTTAAGGGCTGCTTTAATATTTTGACGTTCCAAATTTGTAAGATAGACGGAGCGATTCAAAAAATACCCAAATTTTAACAATTTATAATGTTCTAGTTCATGCATTTTTTTAAGCATAAAATGAGACAATGACTTCATCTCCAGAGTCAAAGTTACTGCATAATTTATTATTACACTTACTACGGTACCACTACGAGAATATTGTTTTGTTATTGTTGTTACAATGAAATCTTTCACAGGGACAGCCGATATCCATTGTTTCGGTTATTATCTTCAGGAAAATAAACATTTGAACTTTTGGCCCATTGTTATAATTTTCCTTGCAGCCAGGAGTACAACATTTATTCAGCATGAATAATTACCTGTACGTATAGAATTTATTGAAATTAAAATAAAATGTATATAGTATTGAGTTTTATTTTGAAGAATTATAAAATTAAGTAGAACATGTGTTCATGTATATAAGTATAATTAATTATCGTTGTTATTATAAACAAGTTACGATGTAAACAATTTACATTGCTAACTAAAATTAATATTTCACAATATCGTAGATGAAACACGGATTAAATAATAAAAGAAGTTTCTTGAAGGCGTATAAATAAAATCACATACTCTGTGAGACCTCCATAAAACGTGGTAAGAACCAACATAAACATTCACTCATTAGGAAGCCATTTTGCAACGCACTTTATTCATAACATTCTTATACACGGACGACGGACACCTTCGGAACAAGTGCAACATATAATTTTCCACAAGGAGTTAAAACTCTGATTAATTCTAATATTTATCACCTGTCACACTCAATGCTGGCTACGCTCCATTAAGACTAAACGATAAACGATAATGTCGTAAGCTACGCCTCCTTTCCAAGCCTCTTGTTGTTAACTTCACACTGACTTTGTACTCTCCGCGTTCAGACCTTATACCATAGAGGGTATTGGCACTGTACGGTGTTTATCGGAAATCTCTTCTGTTATTCCACAAGTGATTCCAGATAGGCAAATTAGACGAACTCAGGCTGGTCATCCCTTCATTGTCAAGCTCTAGACCTACTGAACTTCTTTCTACCACACTTCACTTCTTTATCGAACGGCGATGTTGTGGAACTCTTTGCCAAGTGAGGTCTTTCCTGATGCTTATAACATCTAAACTTTCAAGATAAATTCCAATGCCTACCTGCTCTTCCAACATTGGTACGCACGAAGTTCTACAAACATAGCTTTTCATTTCGTGTAGGCAAAATATATGAAACAATAGTGGTAACCATGTTTTTGTTTTAAATATTTATAGCAAATATATTATTATAATGAAATTACGATTTTTAATAACGACAAAAAAGGGCCTGGGAATTCGCGGCCGTCCAAAGAGATAAATTAGTAGCCAGTCCGGGCCTGTTGAGGACAAATTAATTTATGAATAATTCTAGAGTTTAGCACTTAACTGCGTCTAAATGTATTCTTATTGAGTGATAAAGTGTGATTAAAACCCAAAACACAAATTTAATCTTTATAACAATATAACAACTATTGTTCCACCTCCCGCTGGTTTTCTCAGAATGAGTATTCAACTGAATACTAGTAAGATGTTATTCCATTGAATACTGACAAAGTTATTTATCAAGAGTGAATTATACATAAATGCAGGGACGGACAGGCGAGGCAAAAGCTTGGCGGGGATAACCATTCAGAAGCCCACCACCAGCAACGGTAAAATAGTTTTATACTGAAGTAATTTGTCACAAAATGATATTTTGTCATTTTTTCTGTGTGTAAGCAAAACGATGGGATACAGACAATTTTCACCTGAAAACATCAACACAAGATCTTTTTCGAGAAACCACCAACAAGTTTCTTCAACTTTTGAAGCCCCTCCAACGAAATTCTCCAAGTTTTGAAGCCTTTTCAATTTTGCTTTAGGAAATTGAACTAATCCAATGCACTAAAGAATCATTCTCTTGTACGATTCACTAAACAATATGCGTAAACGATTCAGTAAGCCGTATACATTTTTTGCTTCCAAATCACAGCTGTCTGATAAACACAGATCACAGATTTAAAAATACATTTCAATACATTCAAAGTGGCAAGTAAAGTTGAGAAGCATTTGTAAAATTTAATTTATAAAATATATTACTTTGCTACAATTAAACATTTCTGCAGAATCTGGAAGAGACCTCCCCCCCCCCCACGCCAGTCCGCCCATAGGCGGATCCATAAAATGTCCAAGGGGAGCTTTCTTTTTTTTTGTCAAAACAGAACTGAGAGACATATCAGGCTGAAATGTTTAATGCGTTCTAGTGTTAACGATGGTACTTCACAAATGTCAAATGGGATTTTCAATTGTGCAGCCATCTTTTTACCTTGCCCATATATTTCACTTGTGGCCTTTTTTGTTAAACGTATAAAATATTTTAAAGTGCGCAGGCATCCCCATGGCTATCTCATCATTAATTACAAACATTTGTGTTAATGTGACCTATTTCCCGAGAATTTATATATAATTACAAACATTATTCATCTTAGAGATTCCACTGGTAAATTGACCCTTTATTCATATTCTACTATATAATTTTATTATTTCATAAAACCAAAAAACAATTATTTGCTAATAACGAACTCAAAGGCACCATAGTCTGAATGAATAACATTTCAAAGATCTATGAACAATTGTAGACAGACATAACTTTCTGACAGGTTGAGCAAACATTAATTTTTTTATAATTATTAAAAGAGTAAACAGAGTAAGCTATATGCAAGTATATATTCACACGAAATTATTTTTATGGTTTAATATACTTCAACAATTATGTAGTAATTAAAACGTCGTATCAGCTGTATACATTTTTATTAATCAAAAGTACAGGTCCGTAAACCTTGAAAACAACTAGAAACGTCCTACGAACATTGACCTAAAAGTTACTATCAAACGAGTTATGTATTTTCAATCATGACAGTGTAGCACACATAGAGGTTTTATTTATCTCTATGGTATCATCCCATTTGATCAAGTATTCAGCATTAGGTCTGTTCATTTGTGTCCTTGCTAATGCCTAGAGCAAGCTGATCAAATCAGTTAATGTCATCACAAAGCAGATAGTAGTAGCTTAGATTAGCAAAGAAGATTGACTGCAAACAAACACTTTTCGACACAGACAACATAGCCTAGAAAATTTTCAAAAATGTACACAAATAAAAATATCCAAAATGATATTTTTTGCCTTGCAACAGATGATACATTCTCTTCTAGTTCATCTGAAGATGAAGAAATAGACGATTTGAAGATCTAAGAAGCCATTTTAACTAATAGAAATTGTATTGAAAATTATTTTGAAGTAAGAGTATTGCATGAAACAATAACAAATGTTTCTTTGAAATGTCTCTATATCCATATTTTAGGTCATATCCATGTATAACGAACAATAATTCAAAATGCATTTCAGACTTAGTCGTGATAAATTTCAAACTCTTTTGAACGAATTTCTAGTTTAATATATACGAAAATCTTCAGAAGAATTCTAAGTCTACTTGTTGAAATGAGTTGAATATCATAATTACTTCATCCTTGTGGTAAATTATTTGTTTGTTAGCTAACATAAGATTAAATATTGACAATAAGAAGTCGATTCTGGTGTTCCTATGGTTTGCGAGTCTTCAAACCATTCAAACCCCCCATATAGAGAGGTTGGAGACCGTAAAACGACAGGATCTTGTGAAGCAGTTGACATTTTTGAATTAGTTAACTTTAATTTTATCTAGGTAATCGAAAAGTCCGAACTATAAAGAACTCTGGTTTCAGGTTATGTAAACCACTTATAAAATGATCTGCTCTTCTTGCTCCGTCGTTTTTCGTCGAGTAGATTTAGTCTGATCTTTTCAATCTAGAGCAATTTTCTCAACACAAATGAACACAATTAGATCAAATGATCGACACAAACGAACGGACGTTTTTCTACTAAACTTACTCCATGCATCTCTAGCAACACAAACAAACAGACCTATTGTCAAATAAACCTGGCATAATACTGCATAGAGTAAATAGGAAAACCATCAAGCTCTAAACAGTCTTTCCCAATCATACACCATGCACGATGAAAGGCCCTCTGGTGAAAACTTGTATAAAACCTTTTGATAAAGAGTTACCGAATATTCATGAAGAACTGCTGCGATGTGCAATCACCTTAATATGTAACAAAAGTTGCTACTGCGGCGCCCCCTGTAGGATTAGTATCACCTACTCTGAAGTATTAACAACATAAAAAAAAATGATTTCATTCGGTTTGAGCACAAAAGACAAACCAAAATTCTCTTATTCCAAACAATCTTTCCTTTGAGAATCGAAATGTAAATTTTGTTATGTTCTGCGAATTCTGTGATCCAGTTACTGACTTGAGATGAAGATCTCATTTTAGTTTAACGAATGAGAGTGTACATAGTTTTGCGGATTCGCGGCAAACTCTTTACGTCAATTAGTGCAAGATTTACTTACCGAGATAAAAAATTCCGCGCACAAGTTGCCGGGTCGATATTTCCTCGTTTCATAAACGCACTGAACATTCAATTCCGTGGAGTGTATTCAAATGTAATAAGCACTAAACTGACCTAGCACAGGATCTTAATATCGTAGCGCGCCTTGGGATCGAATACAATATAGCGGAGCCACAACACAATCCTATCAGGCTAAGGCTACCGATCCGTTCTTGTCATTCCTGCGACTCAGGAGCAAACAACTGAATAACGGTTTGTACACATACGAGACAAGTTCACAATGCCGAAATGGAATACAAATATTTACATTTTTAACTTAATAACTTGTTTATTATCGGAACGCTTTCCTAGTTTCCGAGAAAAGAACAAACATGTACAACGATCGGAAATGCCAACGGACAAATACAGGATGTTTCCTTTGACATACTCTTTCGGTTTACCAAATTGGGGATCTTGAAATTTGAGTACGTGTGGATCAGTATTCCATAAGCAGTTATCAAACGTTAATATTAATTCGTATTGGTAAATAAGTTTTCCATTTTTGCCTACATGACTTTCCCTCTATATCTTCGAAGTTCATTATAAAATATGGACTGCAACACACAACGGAAGGTAAACTACAGTCGTAGTTGTACTACCAACAGTTTTCTCCCATACGAACCAACTTAAAAGTCCAACCTACCAACACGAACCAGATTCAGGATAAGTATGGCAGATGCACAGATATTCATATTATTTATTTGCCAAGTCCATTACATTGAGATAATTAATTTAGGGAGTCAAAGTCAAAGGATACCGCACACTTTAGTAGCGAAAGTGGCCCCTGTCGAATTGGCTGAATTTTTGATATGTTATAGTCCAAGTCATTCCGAACAAAAAGTTCAATGGGCACAACTTTTTCTATAGGCTGGTTTTGGCGCTAGAGGCCAATGAAAACTTTCATTTGTTCTTCATTGTTAAAGAACACGAAACGTTATCTTGGATAATAATCAAGATCTAAACAGTCATTAATATGACTGACGTTAAGATGATAGATTTAGAAAGAAAATCTTTTTAAGGCCATTTTATAGACAGACTTGTAATATTTCTCATTCTTTTTCATGGCCTAAAATTATTCAGGATGGTCGAACAATATTTTTCAGTAGGTACGGAACTTTTCGAATAGGTATAACTGTCGATTTCTTTTAAAAGGAACACTCCTTATATTTTTCGACTATGTGATGTAGAATACGGTGTAGAATAGGATTCATAAACATTTTTTCATTGTAGATCCCTAAGACGATTTGTAACCATTTTCGAATTATTGCACTTTAAAAATTGTAAGTAGCTGGAACACACTATAATTGACCAAATGTAACAACACCAAAGAAAAATACTTTTAACAGTATGTCATAGTAATGACTGTTTAGATCTTGATTATTCAGAAAAGTGATTATTATCCAGGATAACGTTTCGTGTTGTTTAACAATGAAGAACAGATGAAAGTTTTCATTGGCCTCTAGCGCCAAAACCAGCCTATAGAAAAAGTTGTGCCCATTGAACTTTTTGTTCGGAATGACTTGGACTATAACATATCAAAAATTCAGCCAATTCGACAGGGGGCCCCTTTCCCTACTAAAGTGTGCGGTATCCGGTATACAGAGCACTTCTTACTGATAATGATAATGTGATTGAATATGGTTCAATTTGACAAATATAACTGAAAAGCTGAGTGTTCAATGTTTAGAAATGTTCGATAGATTTTATAGATAAAGGCAGAGTATTGAAAATTTTCCTGTAATTCGTGGAAGATTAGAAACACCTTTATCTGTAACATTTAATCTATGGATTGGGTAGCAATAATATTTTTGTACCTGGTTGGATACGCATGATCTGGGAGATTTTTTTGAAATTTGTATACATGTTTACATAGAAAAAGCATACTTTCAAAGATTAAAATACCATATACAGTCAGCAATGCATTTGTCTTAAATACTCCTCTACATGAATCTAAATATTTCATACATAACATAAATTTCCTAGATTTGAACATTAGGCATGATGCAGATGGAAAAATAAAAACTTCGTGGTTTACTAAAGCAGTTTCGCCTCAACGTTGTCTTCACTTCATTCTGTGGCACCAACAACTTATAAAAAAAGTGCCTTACAGATCGCGCGGTTAAATCGTCCCACCCAGAGGACCGTCCCAAAAATTTAAAAATTGTTTGTAATACACTGGAAATTAATGGCTAACCAAAAACATTTTTCAATCCCATCATTAAAGAAAGAATAAACGAAATCTATAATGGAACGTCATATATACACCCATTTTTCATTCGTGAGATTTTAAATTACCTCTTAAAAATTATTATCAATATTATTATTTATTCTTACTTAATTTATATATGCATGTCGTTCTTCGGGAATTTTATGTCAATACCTTTTTTTTACCACACACAAACAACGTCCGATGCTTCCGTGGTTTCTGAAATGTTTATTCACCTTATATACCAGAACCTTCTTAATAATGTAACTGTAGAGTTTGTGTATATTAGACTGCCTATTTGAATAAACGAATTTATTATTTGTAAAAATAATATAAACGATAATACAGGTAATTTTATAGCTTTACCGTACATTCCGGAGACCTCAGAGAAAATTAAGAAATGTTTAAAAAAGTACTAACTGTTGTGTTGGAAAATATTTCTCAAATCTAAAAGCCTTAATACCTAAAGATAAACAAACCCACACAGTATACTAATTAAATTGTTTAGATTGCGATGGGACTTATACAGGAATGTCTAAACAATATTTACAGAAAAGAATGTATGGACATAAGTATAGTAGGTACAAGAAACAAAAACTCAACTAATTCCACCGCCCTTGCTAAACACTGCTTTGAGTATAACCATCAATTCGATTACAAAAATTTAATATTTTAAATAAGGAAACCAATTATTATAAAAGATTTATTCTGGAGATGATTCCCATAAAACCTGACTCCAAATCTGTGAATCATAGGACAGATATTCAGTCATTAAGTCGGATTCATACTATTTAATTAACTAAGACCCTTGCACATTCCTACTTGCGTCTTTATGTTTAAAGTATAGTTTAGGTAGAATGTTCAAATAGTAATATTTCTAATAAGGTATGACAACCTTTTTCTATTACCTCATAAATCTTCAACATCAGGTTCGAATGTACCTAGATACTTGAGCTTTATAATTTTTTTGGTTTCAGTCGTATACAGACTTTGTTGACATGTGATCGTATATTATAAAAATATTGGTAAGCAGTGGATTCTTGATATATTTCATATACTTAAAATAGTAATGTGTTACAATTTAGATTATTCGTGTTTCTGTTCATTTTTGATTAAAATTGGTGCGATAAGGACGCTTTGTGTAATACAATTAGTTTTAAGTAATCCAGTTTTAGACATAAGGCTTCTGATGATGGTCGTGAGACCGAAACATACGTAAAGACGAAAAAATAAGCATATATGTTAGTGTGACCTATTTCCCGAGAATTTATATGTATTTCATATGGAGCATATTTTTAAGAATCCCCTTTGGATAATAAATACTCTCAGAATATGAGAGCCGCCGCGATGTCAATCCCTAAATTTCCAAACCTAATGCATATTTCAAATAAACAGAAACAGCTAAAGGCGTGGAAAGACGTCGAATTATACTCTGTGTGGAAGTTTATTTGAATTGACAGGGATATCTATGTTATGGAATGGTCTGTCACGGACATTGTGTGACCGTCAATATATCAGCTGACTGTCATATAAGCGTTACCAGTCTTGTTATTGATTACGTGTGGTCTTTCAAAGACTGTCTGGACTATGATAATGATTAGTCATGAACAAATTTATTTGAATTGACAGGTTATCTATTGATAAGTAAGGTAGTATGACCACAAAGGACGCCGAACGTTCTGGTTGTCCAATTGAGGTTACAACGCCAAAAATCGTCGATAAAATCCATAGTATGATATTGGACGTTCGACGAGTGAAAGTGCACGAGATTATTGAGCCTATGAGCATCTCAACCGAACGGGTACGGAACATTTTGCATAAATTTTTGAATATGAGAAAGGTATCTGCCAGATGGGTACCGCATTTGCTCTCTGTTGGTAGCAAACGCGACCGTGTGGCAACTTCAAAGCAATGTTTGGCGATGTTCAAGCGTGATAAGGACTTTTTGCGCCGTTTCATAACCGTGGTAGAAACATGGATTCATCACATCACACTAGAGATGAACAGTCGAAACAGTGGATTTGTCTTGGCGAATCGAAGCCGTAAAAAGACCAAAGTTGGTTCACCTGCCAACAAAGTCATGGTGACAGTTTTTTTGGGATGCACACGGTATCGCCGTCCAGATCGATTACCTTGAAAAGGGCAAAACGATCACCCGCATATATTATGCAGAGCTGTTGGATCGATTTGACGCCCGTTTGAAGGGAAAGCGGCCACATTTGTCAAATAAAAATGTGCTCTTCCACCAGAACAACGGACCGGCGCACAGGACGCAGTCGCAATGACAAAATTGCGCTACGAATTTGTTCGTTATCCACCATATTCTCTAGATTTGGCTCCTGAGATTTTTATCTATTTCCAAACTTGAAGAAATGGAGCGGCGGAAAGAGATATGGCTCCAACGATGAGGTCATTGCTGAAACAAACGCCTATTTTGAAGAATTGCCGAAATCGTATTATTTGGAAGGGATCGAAAAATTAGAAAATCGTTGGATGAAGTGTATCGGGCTACAAGGAGATTATCTTGAGAAATAAAATAAGTTTTGATGAAATAAATCATTTCTTGTTTCATTTTTCAGGAACTTTTTACCGTGCTCTCGTATGTTCGCAGTCCAGCTCCCAAAAATACGCTGAAGCTCTTACGATTACATGCAGAAGACGAATTCATTGATCTCTCTAGAATATGGCAGAAAGAACACTGTTAACCACTTCTAGACTCCATTTATATGGGATGTAAATGTTTGGTAAATTCATCTTTTCACAGGAATAATCATAATTTAGCAAACTAGGTTGAGGTTGAGGTGAAAATTCATATTTGGGAAGGGTTAAGGAGCTTGATTGGAAAATAAAACAGTTTCTAGTTTATATCTCTTTATTAACAACAACTATAACTGAAATTTAATACTAAACTAAAATCGCGATTTTCATATAAAATTAGTAGTTCCTATTTTTATATCACCAATATTCTCAATACAGCATATGTTCAATCCTATTCCTACTTTTTGTACAATTACGTATATGATAATTGCACATATATAAAAATATTTGAATTTCTTGGCATTTTTAGCATCACAAATCGTGAATAATTCATTCACGTAGCACTTTCACTGATAAAAACTTGACGAATTGTGAAATATAGTTTTTTAAAGAAACAACTTCCTTTGATCATCAAATTGATCATTTTGAAATCAATTATTATTTTGTTCATTATTTACAATTTCTACACGTGAAATGTATGTATATTCAATTTCATGCTGATATATTAGGCTGTGCCAAAAAAAATCGATATATTTTTATTTCGCTCTTCTTCGAATATATCATTCCTCGTTCAAATTCATTCAGGTCTCCCAAATTTGAAACAAATCGGTTAATATTTAGAGGTGCATCAAGCCCAAAACGTGTTTTTTAAAGTTTTCCTTCAATTTTTGAGAGGTTTCATAACACTGTTCTACAATAACGGGATGTTTGATACTTGGCAGACAATAATACATTCAAACACAAAGTATTCAATGCATTTCAGCCCCCACATCCATTTTCTCACAGATATATTTTCGAAAAGAACCATTTTTTAAGGCCTAAAAACTGTAATTTCAACTTTCAACTTAAATAACTTTATATTTTTAGGTTCGTGATGCGTCATATGCTCTTTAACGTAGTCTAGTATCACGTAGCATTAATTAAATTGATAATTTCAGAGAAAATCGCTCATCAATTATGATATCTACACTCGAGTGAAAAAACGCAGCACTTGAAAATACACCAAAAATGGCAAAAATTCAGAGTGCCTTAACTCGGTTACATTTAGTCGCAAATGGATGAATCTTAGAGTTCTGAAAATATTAGAACCTTTCCGTTAATATGATGCTAGTTAATGTGATACCAAATCCATTCCATTCCCTCCCACCCCGCTAAGAAAATTATGTTCCTGGTGTCAAAAAATGTCCCACTTTGACAGCTCGTAGGCCGAGCCGTAAAAATCTTGAACTCAATCAGACAACAGGTCAATAAATTTCAATCATTTTTCTTTAAGTAACACAAACATTCGAGTTTCTACGATGATTTGGCGGGAAGTTATGAATTTAAAAAAAAAAAAGTACCCTTTTTGCGTTTTTCTTGGCCACAACTTTGCCAATTTTTTACCTCAATCAATGAATCCTTATAAAATTAATCGACGAGTCATAAAGTTAATAGAATGTGAGTACAGAGTATATTTAAGTACTTCGTGCCAAATTATCGTAGAAACTCGAATTTTTAGGGAACTTGGAGAAAAATGATTGAAATTTATTGAGCTGTTGTCTGATTGAGTCCATGATTTTTTGGGCTTGGCCTACGAGCTGTCAAAGTGGAACATTTTTTGACACCAAGAACATATTTCTTCTAGCAGGGTGAGAGGGGCTGGAATGGATTTGGTATCACATTAAAGGGAAGATTCTACCCTTTTTAGAACTCAAAGATTCATCTATTTTCGACTAAACGCAACGGAGTTATGGCAAGTGGTGCGTTTTTTCACTCGAGTGTACATTATTATTAACTTATGGGCGATTATTTTGAAATTATCAATCCAATTAATGCTACGTGATACTAGACTAAGTTAAAAGAGCATATGACGCATCAGGAACCTAAAAATATGAAGTTATTTAAGTTGAAAGTTTAAATTACAGTTTTTAGGCCTTAAAAAAAATGTTCTTTTCGCCAATATATCTGTGGGAAAGTGGATGTGGGGGCTGAAAAGCATTAAATACTTTGTATTTGAAAGTATTAATGTCTCCAAAGTATCAAACATCCCGTTCTTGTAGAACAGTGTTATGAAACCTCTCATAAATTGAGGAAAAACTTCAAAAACCACGTTTTGGGCTTGATGCACCTCTAAATATCAACCGATTTGTTTCAAATTTGGGGGTCTTGAATGAATTTGAACGTGGAATGATATACTCGAAGAAGAGCGAAATATAAAAATATCGATTTTTTTTTACTGATATATACTATGCAAACTTGAAATTGGACATTACCATTCCAAGACCAATTTTTATTTTCGTTTACGCCTATAATTGATAAGACAAAATGCCCAAATAACCTAAAATTTAGGTGGCAGATCATAATATTAATCGAATTAAATCTAAAGTTTGAGATAAAAATGTTGGATTTGTAAATCAAATAGAAATGTAACGTATTTCTTCCTAAAATGCACTCAAATTATGCCATATTTAAACACACAAAAACACCTAAAACCATTATTTTATAATAATAAAAATGCCAACATACCGAATTATCAACAATAATCCACCAATTCGGTGGAAAAACAAGCAGTCAACGCAAGAAACAGCATTGCAAAACACTTAGCTGAGATTTATTAAAAAAACAATAAAAAATAAAAATAATAACATTAAAAGAAAACTATCTCCCAAAGGTGATTTCCGTAACACAAATACAGGATGTTTCGGAAATAAAAACCGAAAATTTGAAGGCATGTAGAGCTTAACGAGATATTAATGAAATTAACCCCTCAAGGCAACGGTCGCACATTTTCTGAAAACAAGATACCTGAAGTCTGAAGTTTTGGCGAAAAAAATATGAGAATACAGGATTATTTTGTTCACTTTTGGTCTAGTTGAATTTGTAGACCTTTAATACACTAGTTTCTTTTGAACTTGTAATCCCCTAAGTTTAAATTTCCAGTTGATAAAGAAAGATTTTCTGGTAGCTGAAATTTACCAATAATAAAGACAAAAATTGGTACATATTTACGAATACGGTATATTCTAACGGCTATTCCTTCAGCAGTACCAAACTGGGATTACAACGTGCAATTATCATGCCATTTTTTATAACATGATATTAAAGTAGCACAATTCATTGAACTTTCATAAAGAATCTGAACTGATTCTTGCAAACCAAATAAAAGACTCTAGTACAATGCAAGTACTAATTTCTTTGTACTTGTTTGTAAGATAAATTCTAGGCAGACAATTCTAGGATGACCAAAACGCATTTTTTACATTTTAATTCTTTAGACCCTTTAAACTCAGATCACAATGTTTAGTTGACAGTTACTTTGAATTTCTTGGTGCAAATTGAATATTTCAGTTGCCAGATCTTAAGGTTTCATCTCTGTTGTAATTTTCCCCGGATGGTGGTGTGTACCGTCGAATATTTCCACATTTAGTTCAAACCTGACGAGCTAAATTAGGTTCGTTCCTCCGAAGTGAAGATGCTTCCCATGAACATGGAGCTTGCTTTTCGATTTGCATTCTTTTGAGTCTTTATTTGAGAATATCGCTCAAATTTTATTGTACAATAATGAAACGCAAATTGCAGCGTGGTCAAACAGTTGACATACCCTGAAGACATTATTTATATTTGCAAAAATAAAGTCGGTAGGATTTTTATAATCAGTCCTCGTTTCGGCATTATCTTCCACAATTGAGCTGCCAACTGTAACTTTACATTTGTCTACGCGAACTTGGATCTCATGGTGCAATTTGTATGTTAGTTTAGTTCGAAGTATATTTAAGTTCCTCCACTAAAAATACCTTCCAATCTTGTATGAACAGAATGCAGTAAAAAATGTAAAGAGCGCGATCCTAGAGGGCGTTTGTATTGGAGCACTATATTTAATGTTGATGTTGTAACTTGACTTGAAACTCTTAGCCACATACAGGGTGCAGCCTTAGTGTGTCGATGATCGATATGTCCGTTATTTACGAAAATTATAGACACCTGTAAAGGTCATAAATTTTCTTAGATGGGGCACCCTTACATTATTCCGTTGGCGTTTCTACATTGTATTTGAACTAGTTTACCCTTTAAAAGTTTTTTATGAACTTTTTTGGGTTGTTTTTCAACGAAAATGCCAAAAAACTGTTTTTGACCCCAGAAATCGACATTTCATAACAAATAAACGTCCAAGAAGTCATTTCCGATCGGAAATTGGCCGCTGAATCCGAAAATGGTGTCAGTTTCCTGACATAACCCATAATTTTCTATCCATTGGTCGATTTCGGCAAAATACCTTTTTTTGACGGCGTCATATCGGTGTGAGCGGTCATTAAAAAAATTTGCGTGTTTTTTTATTCAGCCTTACGACAAAATATGAATTCTTCTGACTAAATGGGTTGTAGAGGTCGAAAAATTGAAAAAACTAAAATAAACGACAAAAAACCGATATAACTGTACAAAAATCTGCTGTCAGGTCGCTGACAAGTCTTTTTTTGGGACATATGATCCCGGAATCGGATTCAGCGCGAAATTATACGACAAGAAAACAGTTCCTGAACGTCATCCAACAGTTTTTACGCTCCAGTATACCATTAATTTTACCCCAAATAACCAGGTAAAAGTAATTTTCTTCCAGTTTTTCACCTTTTTCGACCTCAAAGTTACAGAATTTAGAATTGTAAGTAGGATATTTTCGATCGAAAACATGCTATTACATTTTTTTTTTATATTTTCGTGCTTTGGCAAAGCAGTTTGAAAAAAACTTTTTCTAGCTGCAAATCTAGAGACTTCGTTTTTTTGTAACGTTTGAAGTTTGTTTCTTAAAACTTTGAATCGACTAAAATCGTGATCAAAATGACTGATTTTGATGTAAAATTTCCCAAGCATTCTGATTCTGACAATTTTTCAATTCCGCATGATGTGCCAGATTCACAAAATTACTAGATTACACTATTATATATACATATTATATATTATACTCGGTTTCGTTGTTTTGACTCCTATTTTTTTGCGCCTTGTTGAATTTTGTGGGTCATCATGTGGGATTGAAAAATTGTCAGAATCAGAATGCTTGGGAAATTTTACTCACGATTTTAGTCGATTCAAAGTTTTAAGAAACAAACTTCTAAAATTACAAAAAAACGAAGACTCTAGATTTGCAGCTACGAAAAAGCTTTTTTTCAAACTGTTTTTCCAAAGCACCAAAATATTTAAGAAAATAATGTAATAGCATGTTTTCGATCGAAAATTGTCCAAGGAATCTAGAAATCCTACTTACGATTCTAAATTCTGCAACTTTACGGTCGAAAAAGGTTAAAAACTGGAAGAAAATTAAGTTTACCTGGTTTTTGACGTAAAATTAATGGTATACTAGAGTGTAAAAACTGTTGGATGACGTTCGAGAACTGTTTTGTTATCGTAAAATTTCCTCTGAATCCGATTCCGGGGTCATATGTCCCAAAAAAAGACTTGTCAGCAATCTGACGGCAGATTTTTGTACAGTTATATCGGTTTTTTAATTTTTTCGATTTTTCGACCTAAAACCCATTTAGTCAGGAGAATTCTTATTTTATCGTAAAGCTGACGTGGCTGCTCACACCGATATGACGCCGGAAAAAAAGGTATTTTGCCGAAAATCAGCCAATGGATAGAAAATGATGGATTATGGAAGGAAACCGACACCATTTTCGAATTCAGCGGCCAATTTTCGATCGGGAATGACTTCTTGGACGTTTATTTATTATAAAATGTCGATTTCTGGGGTCAAAAACAGTTTTTTGGCAATTTCGTTGAAAAACAACCCAAAAAAGTGAAAAAATTCATAAAAAGACTATTTTTATTTCAATTTCTAAATGCCGGTAAGAGTTCAAATACGATGTAGAAACGGAAAAAAATTGCCCCGGCAAGTTCTGCAGACTTTACGAAAGCACTGTATAAAAAAAATTATAACATGTTAAGTTTAGAGATAATGGACATATCGAACTTCGACACACTAATGACGCATCCTGTATACAAATATTTCTGGATTTATTATTTCAAGTAGCCAACTATAAAAATGAACAGTCTGTTTAATAGAATTTTTTAAATTGTATTTTATAGTCTCGCCAAATTGTGATTCAACAAAAACCTTCAATAAACTGAGTTTGATTTAATTCAGTGAATATACAAATATAATCGAATTATTTAAATCGATATTCCAATTTCATTAATTTCGAGTCAAGTTACAACAACGTAAAGTTTAAATTTGGCGCTCTAATATAAGCTTCCTCTATCGCACGCTAGGGGCGCTAAGATCACGTCCTTTGTTTTTTGTTGTGATCTCCTTTTAACCTCGTTTATCCTTTAACATCACCTTTTATGTCGACAAGGTCGTCCAAAATGTATTTCAAACAGTACATTTCATCGACGAATATCTCCTGTTGCAAAAATACTTAACCACAGGATGAAATGCACAATGTGACGTCCTGAAAGCAGTGATCGAACTAAAGACAAAATGATCGAGAACCACCCCATGTCGAAATGTTCCAAATTATTGCACGTGCTTATCCAAATTATCGAAAAATTGTCTGAAAACAACGAACCCAACAACCTTCGCCCCTACCTTTCAACCACTACAGCTTTGAGAGGAATAAATATAATTTCCAAGTTTTCCAAATCCCGCTTTATCCCTACACGCCTACAACTTTCCGAAAATCATTTCGTAACAAATATATGATAACAAGACCATTTCTTAACCTATAACAGTCTTTTATATGGCGCATGCGGCGCACGCAAGAACCCTTTTTACAATATAACAAATAATTATATACTGACTATATTTATTTTATTGGTGGCTATGCGACGGCCCGGGTAGATTGTGCCTTATGTTGTTCGTATAATAGTTAGTTGTATTGGCTGGGGCTGAGTTACTGGAATTGTATTGGGAATTGTTGGGCGGCACGAAGATCGATTGTTTCGCGGCCGCCTGAGCGACCGGATTCGGGTAAAACGGATGACGAATCAGGCAATCTTGAAGGTTCAAACCTACGTTAAAACCGTCCATATTGACCCGCGGATAGCCTGGTGGCGGCACGGAAGGGTCGAACCCGCGGGGAAGGCGCAAATCGTCTACCTGGTGGTAAGCCGCGCATCTCGACGACTGCGCCAAGCCGGCAGGGGTAGGTTGAAAGGCGTTCGTAATTGGGGCTTGAAGAACGCGCTTCTGAACCTCCTGCATCTCCTTGGTGTTGCGCTGTTTGTTCTTGAAGACGTCGTCGATGCGTTGCCGTAACGGATTCTGAGAGTCGATCAGCGTGTGGATCCGCGTGTTCAGACGATTGATTTTGTTCATGCTGCTCTCGAAGTTTTTGTGACGTTCCGACAGCACGGGACTGTCGTGTTTGCGCTTGAATCCACCCCTTTTGCGTCCCAACTCGTGTTCGTGTTCGTCGTCCGAGTAGTCTTCGAATTCGATCGGGATCTCGTTGTCGCCAACCCATGATGCGTCGCTGCCTCGCGCCCTGCAAAAGAACCCGTTGGGTTAGTTAGCTCGAAAGGGAGTCGTGACATTGGGAAAGTATTCGAAAAGATCGCATGATGGCATTGCTTAAACGTAAGAAAAATCGAAATAACTTTATTTGTACGAGGGCAGCACCAATCATTTCCAGCCTGACATCAATGCACCCATTACATTGTCATATTTATTACTACCGGGATATCAAAAATTATCTTGGTCAAGGGTGGTTGTGGAATCTAAAACGTGTGTCTTACTTTACGTTTGAAATAATTATGTCACTGTCACACTGACATCATCAATAACCTACAAATTTCATACCTATTTATTTCAGTTGTAAAACAATAATGAACTACAAATTATGAAATAACGGTTTTAGTAACAAGAAAAACTAAATTACAGTAATTGTTGGAAATGTCCCCCGTTTTGTTCGATGCAAAAGTTGTTTTAAAACAGTTAATTTTCCGTAAATCGAATGACGTTCACGTAAGAAGCGCGTAGCTAGCGAGTTGGAAGAGTGCAAAAGTTAGGAACATAGAACTTCTTTACTAGGGCTTTTCGCGTACCGTTTTCGCTCCATGTAGTTAGATTTAGTCGTGATACGCACCCGACAACCCTTCTTTTTTCCTAAAATTTCGTTTAAATAAGAAAATTTAATTGAAACAGAAACAGGTACTCTCAGCTGTCAGCTACGAGCGTCTGACGTGCGACGTACCCAAGTGAAAATCACGGAGTCTAAAGCGCTAGAGACTTCTGAGTGTTATAACATTCGTATAAAATTGCGAAATTTCGCACTTTTAGAAACTTCAAATTAATTATTTCAAACGTAAAGTAAGACACACGTTTTATATTCCACAACCACCCTTGACCAAGATAATTTTTGATATCCCGGTATAAATGAGAAATAATCACTCTTATCCACTGAAAATATTGTTAAAGTATTGACGACAGTTCGGCTACCAAGTAGCCATCATCAGAGTAAACGAGTTACTTCAACATTATTTTTAGTGGATAAGGGTGATTATTTCCTATTTATAGTGTTATAGTGTATCCCCAGTGTGAACTCTTTTATAGTTTATTAATGACATTTATTGGAAATATCAAAATATCCGGTATAATCAAATGTCACCCTTATCCACTGAAAATTCTATTAAAGTACTGAGGACCATCATCAGAAAAAACTAAATAATAAATCAAAATATGCCCGTTTAAATACTATTTGGGGATAATAATGTAAACAAAGAGTTACCACCCTCAGCTGGAGTTAAATTGGAATTTAATAAATTGCTTTTTCGTTTATATATTTCCATCCCTTCTAAATTACCTAGATATTTGTCTGTACTGTGTTTTAAAAGTGGTAAACTTTCTTGAGAAATGGTGTGACCTACAGCTCTTGGCCAGATTATTAGGCTCACTTATAAAACTTGAGTTCTTTTGGTTTTGCATTGAAATATGACGTGTTAGTTTATGCAAACCTTAACACTTTTGTAGAGAAGGATTGGCTAATAGCATATTAAAATTTGTTTTGGCTGCACTCAGTTGGTAATGCTGATATTAAATTATCAAATATTAGTTGGGTTAGCATTGTTCAAGTGCACGGTGAAGTTGAGTGAAAAGTACGATTTATCCAATTTTAGCAGCAATTTTGTCAAAGTATGTAATTAATGGCTTGAAGTATACAGGGTGTCTCAGGTTTTAGTAGCAGAACTTCAACAGTCGATAGAAAATTTGATTTTAAGAAAAAAATTCCTAATAACATATATGCACAGACGCTTAGTTTTTGAAATTGAAAAAAAAATTTCGTTTTTTGCGAATATCTCCGGAATCGTTTATCGTACAGGAAACAGATTTTGCAAGCATTTTCTACTCATAGTAAGCTATGTTCTGTGTGGTAAAAATTTTTTTTTAGTCATAATTGGTGAAGATTTTGAATGGGTTGTTGGTGTTTTTCTCCCCAACTTCTACGCCACTGGAAAAAGTACGGTTTTGATATAACCATTTGAACCGCCAATGTTTTCTACACAAAAAAGGTACTCCTGGTCATAAGCTCTAAAGTTTACCGTTTTCGGTCATTTTTTTGGTTTTGTTACTTGTTCTAACGTTTGAATAAATTTTGTTTAATTAGTAAAAATTGACCATGTTTTTCAACATAAAAGTTGATTTTTCTCGAAAACTGTCAATTTTAGAGCTTATGACCAAAGGTACCTTTTTTGTGTAGAAAACATTGGCGGTTCAAATGGTTGTCTCAAAACCGTACTTTTTCCAGGGGCGTAGAAGTTGGGGAGAAAAACACCAACTACCCCTTCAAAATTTTCACCAATTACAACTAAAAAAAAAAATTTATCACACAGAACATAGCTTACTATGAGTAGAAAATGCTCGCAAAAGTTGTTTTCTGTACGATAAAGGGTTCCGGAGATATTCGCAAAAAACGATTTTTTTTTTTCAATTTCAACACCCTGTATCTCAAAAACTAAGCGTCTGTGCATATATGTTATTAGGAATTTTTTTCTCGAAATCAGATTTTCTAACGACTGTTGAAGTTCCGCTACTAAAACCTGGGACAGCCTGTATATTTATTTATATTGTTATACATTTTTAAAGCGATACAAATTGAAAACTTGGCAATTAATATTTGGGTGCAATTTTTTTTAGATGGGGAAGCATAAAGACCTTCTTAGTCAAGAACAAAAATCGTCCGTAATACCTCTATTGAAGAATACAGAGTTTAGCCAACGACAGATCGCAGCAAGATGTGGAACATCGCAAGCTTCAATACGACGAATAAACAAAAAATTAACTCCAAAATGCCTTTAGACGCTACTCGGAAAGGTCGGTGTGGTAGAAACCGTGTTATCACTCCCAGGAGACAAAGACTACTTCGAAACATTACCGAGAAATTTCGAAGGCTAGTCATGCCGACACTAAAAACAAATTTATAGAAACAGGATTACGGTATGATCTTGGTTTCAAATGCCGTAGACCCGTAAGAACGCCAAGATTAACACCAACAATGGTAAAAAAGAGGCTAAATTGGGCCAATGCTCATAAACATTTAACTATTGATGACTGGAGAATAGTAAGTTGCTTGAAATCTTCTAGTTTTTTTTTTACTGTTTTTGCTCTTCTACAGACTTGCTTCAGCGATGAATCAACTTTTCAAATCCTGGATGATAAGGCACAGTTTGTTAGGCGTCGCAAAAACGAAAAATTCCATCATGACTGTGTCATAAAAACTGTTTAAACATCCTGTGTCTGTCATGATATGGTCGATAATAAGTGGAAAGGGCCTAGGACGTTTGTATGTGGTCGAGGGAGCCATGCGGCAAGACCAATATAAGAAAGTATTGGAAACAAGATTGCTTCCACAGATGGAAGAATGGTTCGGGAATGGTAGAAAAGTGTTCATGCAGGATGGAGCACCTTGCCATACTGCAAAATCAATCAAAAAATTCTTAGAAGAGATGTCTATACCACTTTTGCATTGGCCGGGCAACTCCCCAGACATGAATCCAATAGAGAACGTTTGGGAGTGTTTGAAAAGGGAACTGGCAAAAGAAAACATAACTACAAAGGTTCAACTAATAGAAAGAATTATCCATCATTGGAACCATAACGAAAAGTTGAAAGAAATTGCTTTAAACTGTGTTGAGAGTATGCCACGAAGAGTTGCAGCAAAGGATGGCTTAACAAAATATTAATTTATTTCTTTTCTAATCAATATTTGTTCACATTTTCTTTAATAAATATTTTGCAACATAACAACTGTTTTTTACTAACTAACATTTGCACCATGATTATGTTAATAATAATATTAAAATCAACAATAAACTTAGATTTCGGAAGTGAGTCTAATAATTTGGCCAGGGACTGTACATAATAAAACGGCACAATTTTCAACATAAACTACGTACTTAAAATTTTGAACAAAACGGTTCTTCTAAAAAATCGTAAATAAAACCAAATGTGCCAGGAGAAATTTTGAGTTGAGCGGGCGCTACCTGTGACAATATCAAAAAAATGTGGATTAGCATTGAACATCGACTAAACATCAAAGGAAATAACACGTAACACAGAATAGGAACAGCACCTAAGGTTAATTGCCTTTCCCCGATCAAGTTGTTAAAGAAAAAAATTAACGAACATAAATTTCAAAACAATATCTACCAGGTACTTACTTTAACAATTGTTGAAGGAAAACGTACTGCGTATATGGACTTTTAGGTGCACAGTACACCTTTGTACCCCTTATGATTTGTAGATTCTCTATGTCTTGAGTCGAGTTGAAGCGTACGACGTAGATGGGTGCCGTGACAGGTCCGAGAACATCGAAAATGAATCCCAAAGCATGCTGACCTTTTTCGACAAATAATAACGTTTCGATATCCAATGCAGGTTTGTTCGGTATAGCCTCTATGGTAACTGAAATAGAAAAAAACAAAATCAATCAAACAGAATGTGTTGGGAGGAAAACCTCCAACTAGGTGAGCTTATTGTAACAAAGGCATGTGTTGGTGAACAATTCATTTTTAGTCGATTTATTGAGAAGAGATTTCATAGAAAATATAACGGGCAAATCCTAGTTCAGTTCTCACAGATATACGATACCTACCAGGAAGTAATAAAAATTCCAAAAACGTAATCTCACAATCCTGAGAAAATACACAGTTTAAGACAAGATTCCAAAATAGAGAAACTGACCGTTTAGGCAAAGGATAATATGTTAAATATTTGGAAGACAAAATGCTCGTATCGTAGATAAAATGATTCGATATAGGTTTTACGTATCCTTTTCTGTTATCAGACACTCAGAGAGTAATCATATATAAGTCGAGGATAAGACGCTGTAGTTATTGTCTTAAATTATACTTGAGTAATTGTAAATTGTATATATGATTTAGAAAAGGATGAACTTGTATACCATCTCTATCTAAAAGTAGTTTTTAAGGTTATTATCAAAGCCAAGTAGAGAGACAGTGGCGTAGATTACGCCCCGCAACCCCCGCAGTGCGAGGGGACGCACGAGAAAATCAAAATGTTAATTTCGAGTGTTGCAAAAATACTTACTGGTATACAGTATCGGAAACAATTCTTCTGAGGTTTATACATAAATCTACACGTAACGCAACAAGAAGCGCAATGATATGATAATACCACATAAACAAGAGAGACGCACTGCTGTGCGCCCTCCCTGAAATTGTAATGCTCTCTCAACATATAGCAAGCTATTCTTTACGCTCTCATGAAACCACCATACCCAAGATAAATACTTTCCGATACTGTATAATATATTATAAGATATACTATTAATTAAGTGTAAATAACAAATTATATTTAATAATCAAAGTATATTTGTTATTTTCCTTTTCCTTTTTTTTTAGAGAAAGGAAGGGGCACAAAGAGTTTATATGCGGGGGGCGGCTACGCTACTGTAGGGAGGGAAAGCACAAGCTGACTTGTGATGGGCTTAAAGACAAATTGTATTGTGTACTCCACTAATTTAAAATAACGTATTTTTCAGTTACATAAATAGTAAAGACAAGCTTCAGAAAATCAGTTATTTTGTGGATTTTTGAGTAGAATTAATATTTATTTCCTATTCGATAAGGTAATTAGGTTCATTAAGAGAGGTTGTTGATAGAGAAGGTGGAGAAGTATAGGATTGGTAGTTTAGATATTCAATTCATGGATTTGTAGCTGTAGCTTACTATTATAGTCTATCCACTTCCAAGATAGAGTGCACGTAGACAAATGTATGCGACGTTTACAGGAACAGAACACATCGCGGGTTGAAATGCTGACTGCTTAGAACATCCAATTTTTTTTGAAACATTAACATATTTAATGAATAGAAAATATCTTTAAATCGATTCATGCGACAGGTTGTTGGTTTCTACATAGCGAAATCGAGCTCGCGCAGCTAGACAGACTACGGAGCACGCTCTTTATCGGCTTATAGGAAAGACTATAAAGTCTGTTATGACCAAACCGACAATCCTAATCTACACTACCACAACTTTATCCATAATCAAGAAATGCTACATAATTATACAACGGACAAATCCGATTTTGAATGTATAACACTTTAACAATTCAAATAATTTAGTTTTGAATGATTCATACAGTTCACAATTATCAATAACATAATAGTTCATGCTTCTGAGAATGACAAAGAATGTCGAAACAATGTTGTCAAGTTTGGTTTAAATTCCTGTAATTCCAGCTTTCTAATATTTACGCTGTTAATTCCATTTGCTACATATAGCAATTGTGGCAGAAAAAAGTAAACATATTTTCTTAATTCGACAGGATGTCCGTCATGTTTCATGGTTTTTCCACAATACTAATTATATATCGAAATTGGACTAATCTTAACAGATGTTGAATGAATAAACTAGCTAGGAATTTCTAGTTAATGAATCATTTATTATTAAGCAGTGTTATCAACAAGGAATTTCAGCAATGTTAAGTTTATTATGAACACCATCATATAATAAACTGTTTATTGTTGCTTATTTATATGATACTCTATTATTTCTTTTCTAGAGCATATGAAATAAACAGTTTTTAAGGAGTCTCGCGTTACATTGCATATATTCAGAGGGCCCAAAACTATAAAATCACTTTTTCAAACACCGACTCATTTATGAAGGTGCACCAAGAACAAAACAATTGAATTGAAAGACATCTGAAAGGTATTGCGCGAATCAAAGCCTACTTGCATTGCATACCTATTTAGGTGTAGGCTAGTATTTTACTTGTATCTATTTTTATCTTATTTACATTTTTGACGAGAAATAAAATCGACTTTGTACTGTGGAAGTACCCCTAACAGGTATCATATCCTTCAAATGAAAGAAACGATTCATGTCTGCAATTGTACCAAAGTTCAATACCAAATATGTCTTGTTCACCTTTTAAATTGTATGGTATGAAATTTCTACAATTTTTCACATTGTAAGTTATTAGCAATAGATCTGAGCAAGATGTACAAATGTCCATTTTCAATGGAAAATTGTAGAAAATTGATTCAAAAGGAAGTTTTTTTAATTGTCAAAGGCCTTGTTTATATTCTCAAGACCAAAACCGAATGCCCTTTACAAGATTGAGGTGAAACCTGCTTCAGATATTACATCAATCTATAGAATATTTCTGACCCGATGCATTTCTTGTTTCCAACTGTCCAAATATACAGAATTTGCCAATTTATTAAACAGGGTCATTTAAAACATACAGAGGAGAATAATAAGGTAGATAGATAGGCTCAAAATAAACCAGTTTCATCAATGAACTTTTCACAGAAGCCGAATAATTATTTAGTTCAAAAAAAGATATTGTAAAGTGAAAATTATTCTTTCATAATTGTTCCTTTTAATCTAACTGTTGAACTGACATTTCAGTAAATCACAATAATATAACCCAGTTAATAAGACATATGCCTGCCAAAGATAGATAGAAATCTAGTTTCTTTAGAGAAGATTTCTCTGTGAAAAACAATCAAATGTAATTTGAGTGGTATTCTATAAGTAAAAAAAATTTATGAACTATCAACCACAGTATCTGCATGCTTTTTGTATCATTCTGAAGATGATACGCCAAATGTAAAAACTAGTCACAATAGTGTTTTATAACATAAGCAGAGCCGTAGCGAGGATTGTGCGCCCCACGTCCCAGCTCCGTGATTCTTAACAATATTCATTTTCGTATACACCATTGCCAAATATATTTAATGAAAGAAACAAGGGAACACAGTTTTTAATAGTTTTAAGTACCTTTCTTTTAAACTTACATATATTCATTGAACAATAAATCCAGATATGTATTTTACGCGCTTTCATTGATACAAACGTATCTATTATGCGTGATGCATCAATCGATTCGAGTCTCATTCTCTTTACTCAACAGAGCTAAGTCCGACAATCTTTGTTGCTCCATTGATACCCGCAGATAAGTTAATATTAACTTTAACTTGCTGAAGGACCGCTCACAAATTGTAATAGATACGGAGACAGTTAGCAGGATTTGTAAAACAACTCTTAAATTCGGAAAAACATCTTTACCGAACTGTATAAGAAATCGGAGTAGTTCGATGGGGGTATCGATGACATTTTTCTGTGAATGTAGTAACATTCTCCAGTCAACGATGTTGTTATACAAGTCAGTGCCGTCAACGTCAGCATCGTAAAATTCTCCGAAACTTTCACACTGTTTTTCCACGCAATCGAAATCTGTACCACTCATCAACTGTGCAACATTCAAGAGGAAGCCAAACTTCTTGTTCTGATCACGAAGACGCTGAAAACGATTGTCGAACTCAACCTGGAGTCTATCAATAGCGTTTGCCAAAACGCGACGTTGTTCCTCCTCTGCTGAAAGGCCTGCATCTTCAGCTAACTCTCCAGGCATTCGGCGACGTCTTCTTCTTCTCCGTTCGACGTTGGTTCCCCATCGGTCACATTTTTGTTTCGCGTCTGCAATCGCGGCAGTACACAAATCGTCTCGAATGTGTGCTAAGTCGTGTTAAAGAGAATCGAGGTCGTTAGCAGCATCTGCCAAGTTCATTGCAGAATCTTGCAGTCTTTTTTGCTGCAAAACGTGGTCCCAACAGTAGAGAAGATTGAGAAAATCGAACGTCAGCATTCTGTGTGCAAGGCCTCCCGAATGAAGTTACAGGAAGAATGTTAGCCTGCTGTTCAGACAGCTGTGCCCCCTAAATTTGTATCGTCAATTTCTTTTCCGTGAATTTTTTTTCCAAATTTGGCATCCCCTAGATCCGGCACCCTGAGCACTTGCCCCCTCTGTCCCCCCTCGCTTCGCCACTGAATATAAGTGATATAAAAGCAAGGTAAATTTCGGTATATACCGGGATATCAAAAATTATCTTGTACAAGGGTGGTTGTGGAATCTAAAACGTGTCTTACTTTACGTTTGAAATAATTATGTCACTGTCACACTGACATCATCAATAACCTACAAATTTCATACCTATTTATTTCAGTTGTAAAACAATAATGAACTACAAATTAAGAATTATCGGACAAAACGGGGGACATTTCCAACAATTACTGTAATTTAGTTTTTCTTGTTACTAAAACCGTTATTTCAAAATTTGTAGTTCATTATTGTTTTACAACTGAAATAAATAGGTATGAAATTTGTAGGTTATTGATGATGTCAGTGTGACAGTGACATTAATTATTTCAAACGTAAAGTAAGACACACGTTTTAGATTCCACAACCACCCTTGACCAAAATAATTTTTGATATCCCGGTAGATATTCCAGGAATTTGGAATAAATAATTTGATTTTCAAGAATAGTTTAGCTTTTTGTGTTTCCATAAAAGTGGTGAATACTAGCCAATATTCCAAGAGAAACCCTTGAAGCCAACACCAATTGGTTCTGTAGAATGCTCACCCATACAATGTTTAACTTTGAAATCGTTGCTGAACTTCAGCGATCTCATGAAAATTGGTATTCTTGAATCAGTAATATTATTGAATTTTTGTATTCCAAAAGCACATTTTAAATTAATTACAATTGCCCAGAATCAGAACCTAGTTTTAAAAATTCTATTTTTGAGCAGAATGTCATAGTAATATACATTTAGAGGTTTAGGCTTCTACAAGCATTAGAACTACTATAACCATTTTATTTATTATCTTGATAACTTTAAAATAAACCTAATCAATATTTATTCCCAACTATAGAATGATAAAAGTTCTTTACAAAATACAGCAATAAACACTCTCCCAATAAAAGAGTTCCACAGAACCAAATTCAATGCAATAACTGCAGTTTCAATGTTAACAATTATTAGTCCAGGCAATAAGCTGGGAAAAAGGCCATAATAAAAAAAATATATATAGTAACTTAGAATTACAATTTTTTTTTTGCATTTTGTTCCTAATACCCCATCAAGACCGCGGGGGTCGATCTTTCTACCCCCCCCCCCCCTCCAAACGAGGTTTCAACTCCTCAGAGGAGCATTCTTATAAAAACAATCCAAAAGTTTAGAAAATTAATGAATTAAGAGCCAAAAATGACCCCTAATATGTTTTTGGGTCGCTGATCACGATTACGCAGCTAGTTTTCTCGGAAGACTCCCTCCAGATGGGAAATTTGGAAAATTTATATATAATATATAATTTTATATATAAAAATTCTTGGGAAATAGGTCACAATAAGGCTCTGTATTTTTTAAGACAAAAAATTTAAAACAGAGTGTTATTGTGACCTATTTCCCAAGAATTTTTATATATAATTCATACTGGGTCAAGAATCTTTATTATTATTTATAATTTTGTTACAAAATTGACCTCTAGTAAGTTTTTTGGGTCGCTGATCACGATTCCGCTGTTATTTTTCCCAAAAAGCTCTCTCCGGATGGAAAATTCGGGAAATTTGAGATTTTCCTGAGACGGTTATGAATAATAAAGTATAATTTTGTTGCAAAAATGACCTCTAGTAGGTTTTTTGGGTCGTTGATCACTATTCCGCTGTTATTTTCCCAAAAAACTCTTTCCAGATGGAAAATTCGGAAAATTTGAGATTTTCCTGAGACGGTTATGAATAATAAAGTATAATTTTGTTGCAAAAAAGACCTCTAGTAAGTTTTATGGGTCGTTGATCACGATTCCGCTGTTAATTTTCCCAAAAAACTCTTTCCAAATGGAAAATTCGGGAAATTTGAGATTTTCCTGAGACGGTTATGGATAATAAAGTATAATTTTGTTTATGTTTTTGGGTCGCTGATCACGATTCCGCTGTTATTTTTCCCAAAAAACTCTTTCCAAATGAAAAATTCGGGAAATTTGAGATTTTCCTGAGACGATTGTGAATGATAAAGTATAATTTTGTTTATGTTTTTGGGTCGCTGATCACGATTCCGCTGTTAGTTTTTTCGGAAAACTCCCCCAGATGGGAAATTTGGGATTTTCCATCTGAAGTTTTTTAAGAAAAATAACAGCGGAATCGTGATCAGCGACCCAAAAACCCTACTAGAGGTCATTTTTGCAACAACATTATACTTATTATTCATAACCGTCTCAGGAAAATCTCAAATTTCCCGAATTTTCCGTCTGGAGTTTTTTGGGAAAAATAACAGCGGAATCGTGATCAGCGACCCAAAAAACATACTAGGGGTCATTTTCGGCTCTTAATTCATTAATTTTCTAAACTTTTGGATTGTTTTTATAAGAATGCTCCTCTGAGGGGTTGAAACCCCGTTTTCGGGGGGTAGAAAGGTCGACCCCCGCGATCATGATAGTCATGAATGATCTATGAGGTATTAGAAACAAAATGCAAAAAAAAAAAATTGAAATTCTAGCTTACTATATACTTTTTTTTTCGGTTCGTTGCCTGGACTATATCCCCAATTCTCAAATTGATGGATTATATTTAATTAGCTTGTTAATTCTACCTTGTAAGTTTGTATGTTTCAATTCCAATATTATAAAAAAGAACAATTTGAAAAAATCAGTAATTTAGATATAAGCCATTAATTTTTGCAGCAGGAAATCAAGTTCGCATATATTTTGAAATAGTTAAGAAACCCCAATGATCTTGACAATAATGCATCATCATTAAGAAGCACTGGTATTTGATTAGAATCTATAGCCAACTAGGTATAAATATAGTTTCTAATTACCAAGTTTATCCAGAACACAATCTACATTCCCAATATGGAGATATTCTTCTTTATTATTTAAATTCAATTTTGATATATCTGGAATTGGGGTTAACTCTTCCATTGGTAAGTCTCCTTTTGCAGGCTGAGAAGCCATTTTCACAAACTTATTCTGTGTAACGCTAGAATTAAATATTTCATTAGTCTGATAAGTTATAGAAAGGTAGTAACATACATTTCGCTAATCTCTTCATCGTCATCATCATCATCACCAGAACTCGAGTAATCAGTTGCATTCACATAAATCTCATCAATATCTTCGTTCGAATTAGAAATATCATCATCATCACTATTGTAATCTTGAAGACATCTTAGTGAATCTGAAGCTACATTTTGAATAACAATACCACTTTCATTTTTGTTGTTATTCGTTTCGAGAGTAGATTCATTTGAAATATCCAAGTTGTTGACCTTTTCAATCAATTTTTCGCCTTCATCAATGGGTGTCAACACAGTATTAATCGAGTTATCAGTAACCTCCTCGAGACTACCAGTGTTTGAAGGTATGAGTGAATTTTCCTTTTCAACAAACTCATTAGTAAAAATGGGTGTCAACAAAGTATTAATCGAGTTATCAGTTACCTCCTCGATACTATCAGTGTTTGAAGGTACGAGTGAATTTTCCTTTTCAACAAACTCATTAGTAAAAATGGGTGTCAACAAAGTGTTTATTGAGTTATCAGTTACCTCCTCAAGACTATCAGTGTTTGAAGGAATGAGTGACTTGTCCTTTTCAACAAACTCATTAGTAAATGTGGATTTGTTTGGTTCTAACTCTACAACATTGTCGGTTAGATCATCATCGCAATTTTCTCGCGAAAATTCCAAGGGTTCAACACATTGGGTAATTTCAACTTTTTCAATGGTAATTTCACTTGACATTTTGCGTTCTATGTCACACTTGGATAACCTTCTTGTACGGTTGAATTATTCAAACCGATTATTGGAATATTCAATTATTATAAATTACTACTTTTTCATCAAAAGCACTCCACACGTGTGTGATACTCAATTCGCCATTGCTAATTGTTGTATAGTATATATAAAGAGAAGTTTATCTTTCCAACACTCCTCTGTCAAAATTGATATAATATATTGCCATCTACGGGTACGAATTCAAATTAATCTTTTTTGAACAGTAGTCTACCTTGTTTATTTCCTATACCTAATTACCTGATGATCCAACTAAAAATATACATTGATTAACAATTAATGTTAATGGAAACAATTACATTCCCAGAAGGATGTACTTAATGATTTCCAAATGAATATGTAGGTAACCGTTATTCAGCAATAGTTACTACATATTATATTCCGAGTAAAAGTATCAAGCTATTTAGAAATCTTTTTGGGGACTACACAACAGTTTGTTATTGAAAAAACTGATGTGTTTTGTTTATATAACTACCTCTATAAGTTATAACAGTCAAGTTGTTATTTCCTTCTCCGGAAAGAATAGTTGAATTCATAGCGATCCTAAAATCGTGCAATCAAATCAAGGCAAAATGAAGTAGAAAACAGATTGAGTTTACATCGGCGGTGTATAATGACTTAATAAGTTCGAGCGAGTTGCGACAAAGATAAGGATAAAAGGGTGTTCTATTCACAATACGCTTGTCAGAGATATTTAACACCACCATTCATTTTATGGTGAGCATAAAATAGTGCTACAGTGCTAGAGCTAGAATTGAACTGAACTCAATCGGTTTAAACAAAACATAAGGAATTTAGTGCACCACAGAAGATACAGGGGATGAGTTTATGCGAAAAACTTTTTTCATTATCGGCATAAAAAATACAAAAATTCAATAGGTAGTGGAAAACATGAATTTTCAGAGACTATTTTTCGCTAAAAAATGTTTCATTTATTACTTTTTAAGGACAAAAGTTATATGAGTTATCTGAAAAACACCGGTGTGAATCGGTGATTCAAGAACAAGATGGCGCTAAAGTTAATTTTGCAAATCCAGGGTTCAGCTTTCTTATGATACCCCATACAATAAGCATATAAAATGTCAGAAAAACTAGAATTGGATTGGACCAATATGAATATTCTATAATTCTCACTTTTCACATTTGACAATCAATAAATAATGTAACTTTTGTGAGCATATTTATGTAAAGTTGAGGTTAGTCTTAGAACTTTTGACAACCATCAATAGTCAATTTTTAAACAGAATGTGACTCATTCACTTGTACTGAAGGTCTTATGCATTCGGTAATCACCATTATATAGTACACATGAGAGTTTAACGATCATAAGATAAATATAACTACTAGATAAATGAATTGAAAATGTGTCTAATACAAATTATTCATAAGACTCCTTAATCTAGACAGCTTTTTCAATTTGATTCTGAATTAATTTTTTGTGGAAGTATCTGAAGCAGTTTTGTATTATTTTCTCCTTATTTCATGATTGAAAAGCACTGAAATATAACCCTATCTTAAAGTAAGTAGATTACAGTACAGTCAACTTTTTCTAAGACACCTTCCAATAAGTCGAATTTTCCGCTAATTTTGAAATTTCAATACTCTTTTAAAATTTCATACTACAAACTATAATGCATTTATTACCCATAAGACGAAGTAGGCAATTTACTACTATATCTCTAAATCGATTGGGAACAAAAGTTTGAACATTATATTCCTACCAACTATTTATGTACATAATGTGCGCATAATAACTTTCGAAATGTGTTCTAAATTATTTGGGCCAACGTTTTCTGGATTCGTGAACATGAAAAATTCAATGTTATTGATGTGTAACTTTCAATCACGCGTCAACACTCCCTGTAAGTCGAACACTCTTTAACTGGAACTGTTCAAGACAGCAAATCATAATTCTCGTTATTAAGGAGGGTTGACTGAACAATGGGTATTGTGAATTCTGATTATCTATATAATATTGAGTATTCAGCGACATCCACCTCCCACTCTAGACTTGAGGTGGGAGTGCTGTTCTGTGGTGTCTACTGCGCAATAAACTCGATACGCGCATATTCACTCACTAAATGGCGACAAATAAAAAAGAGATGCCGGCAAAAGCTTCTTCATTCTATCCGCAAGCAAGTGGGATTATATTATATTGTATAATGATGATAAGTTTGATAATCTGTCATTAAGAGTTGTGATATTACTAAAATCATAGAACTATAAAATTAAAATCGCACATTAGGACCACATAGGATTAGCATGTACACGGGCTTCTTGTATATTTCCAGTTTCGACCAGCAGACTGGCCAATGGGAGATGAAATGATGAGAACTTGAGAACCAAGAAGTGTAGCCAGTATCGGATGAAGAGATGACTGATAAAACAATATGGGGTCTCTGGAGATAGCTCCCAATAGATTACTTGCAGGTTTTAGACCTTGAAAAGTTATTTATATTCGATAAAATTTCTTCTTATTCTGAAGTCTATTTGAATGGAAGGAAATAACAAAAACACTTTTTTATATTGTTCATTCGTTGTAAATAAATTATATAATACATTGGTACTTTATCATTTGTAGATATATTATTAGCTAAAACACTATTGACTGAAATATTTTGCTTAAAATTATCACAACTGATTAACAATTAGTATAATAAAAATAATATTTCTAATTCCTAGTATATTAGCAAATTTGGCAGAGGAATAGAATCTGGATGTTTCAATCATAATTTGAAATCTGAAAGAATGATCCATAATAAACTACATTTTTCCACCATAACTTACGAAAAATGTGGCAAGGCTTTTAAGATAATCTTACTTATTATATAACTCCGCCTTACATTTTCATCACTAAAACCTAGTCAAAGTATGTAAGAAATTATTAATATGAAGTTCTCCCATTTATAAAATTCTCATGTTTAATTTCATGTCATAAAGGAATTTGATGAAAATTCCTTGGACTTAATGGTTGTTTGTAGGTTCTTCAAGTTATCAGGTTTCAGCAATCTTTATAATAATAAATAGAGGTTTTCCACAGAATAAGTCAAGCTGGATTCTTTACTCCTGCATGTAAAGTATTTATAAGTAGTAAATTTCATGTTCTATCATCCCACAATTATATAAAATGTACATTATGACCATTAAACAAGTTTTAATATACAACCAGTCTTCAAAATCAAAAATATAAGGTAATATCCATGCTAGGAAAAATTTGTACTACATAAAATTGGATATGAGGGTTGTCTGAAATATTGGTTGATATGAATATTTTTACCAAATTAAAAATAATAATCAAATAAAACCACTGGTAATTGACCATACTTCATTTTGAGGAATAACAATATCACAGAACAACTTATACAGTGTGTTTCAGAAAGACCTCCCGTAAATGCAGGGGACGGTAGATTTTGCAAAAATAATCAGATTTTTTATATAAGCTATGATCCTATATTTTTTAGTTTCGGAAATACAGGGCGTTGAATTTAATTTTTTATTAACGAAATTTTGCTGTATAGCCCCTGTGCAGTTATAGATATTTCGTTGAAATCTGGTACTCGGGGGTTCCAGAAGAAGCCGAATAAGACGACTTAGCTAGTTTTAGATTATGCGGTAGAGGGCGCTGGGTGCACGACTCTTTTAGCCTTAACTTTCGTTTTCGAGAAAAACGCGTTTAAATGAACATAAAAAAAACTCATTGACAAATTTACTTACTACCGACATCGCGTATGTTCATTTAAACGCGTTTTTCTCGAGTTTTGAAACAAAAAAAGATATCGATCTGCGGTTTTCAGTTTTTTTTTTGCAAATTTAACCTAATTTCCGATTATCATGTCATAGCTACACCGTATGATTCAAGTTTTTGGGATAAAATCAATAAAACCGTTATCAATACAAATTACGCCCTCTAGCAATTTTATTAGGAACTATCGTGAACCAATAGATACGACAATTGAAAGTACGTACCTTCTCTTCTATACAAACTGAAGTTTACTAAAATCGAATGAGTCGTTTAGAAACTACATCGATTTAAATTATTACACTTTCAATAGCTTCCCCCACTCTCATCAAGGTCGGTATGCCAATGAGCTTTTGAACCAAAATGATGTAAAATTGTCTAACCTTTCTAATGATGTTAACAAAGATATACCTTAATGCGAGAATTTCCGGAGAAACGCGTTTAAATGAACATAACAAAAACTCATTAACAAATTTATTTACTACCGAAATCGCGTATGTTCATTTAAACGCGTTTTTCTCGAAAACGGTGAGCTTTTGAGAACCTCAACAAGAGTACTTTATTTGTTTGCAATAGAATTGTAAAGCAGAAAAATGTGCAAAGAAAAAAAATTATTCTCAAAAAAGTTAAGGCTAGAAGAAACGCCGAAAATTCGAGCACACAGTGCCCTCTACCGCTTAATCTGAAATTAACTGAACCATCTTATTCGGCGTCCTCTGAAACCCCCGAGTACCAGATTTCAACTGCACAGGAGCTACAGCAAAATTTCGTTTAAAAAAATTAAATTCAACCGAAACGAAAGAAGATAGGACCATAGTTTATATGAAAAATCGTATTATTTTTGTAAAATCCACCGTCCCCTGCATTTACGGGAGGTAATTCTGAAACACCTGTATATATTTCTTTCGACTAACCATGATTTATTATTTGTATAATGTACTATCATCACCTCCTGTTTCAAATTTCCATTTTTGATGTAACCATTATCGTTGAAAACGCTTTCCCAGGAAATTTGGTAATAATTAGATGGATAAGAACCGAAAGACCTAACAAGACATTATAACATAGAGACCTATCTCTATGTATAATGGTTAATAGTCCAGGCAACGAACCGGAAAAAAAAATATAGTAAGCTAGAATTGCAATTTTTTTTCTGCATTTTGTTCCTAATACCCCATAGATCATTCATGACTATCAAGACCGCGGGGGTCGACCTTTCTACCCCCCAAAACGGGGTTTCAACCCCTCAGAGGAGCATTCGTATAAAAACAATCCAAAAGTTTAGAAAATTAATGAATTAAGAGCCGAAAATGATCCCTAGAATGTTTTTTGGGTCGCTGATCACGATACTGCAGTTAGTTTTCTACCATCTCCAGATGGTAAATTTAGAAACTTTATATATAAAAGATATAGTTTCCACGAAAACAAAATGCGTAGAATACGTTGGAGTAGTATACATCATAAAATTTGCTAGAAAGAAACACTCTATATCCTCCATTGAGGAATTGGGTGAAATGTAGGCTGTTATATTACTATTAGACAACGTTGTTCATTAATAATGCTTTCTGCGGCACAAATATCTCCACACGCTTCGCTCTCACTCACTGCTGAAAGAACGCCACATAGATAACTCTACTACCGGTAGTATGGAACGCCAGCTACTGACTGAGGATGCTAGACAATTTCGTTATGGCTCCACCTACCACAAGCGCATGCGTGTGTCGATTTCTACGTGACGATTTCGTCTAGTAGGGCCTCTGTAAAAACGTATTCTACGTTAATATATAATTTATAATTTTGTTGCAAAAATGACCTCTAGTAGGTTTTTTGGGTCGCTGATCACGATTCCGCTGTTATTTTTCCCAAAAAACTCTCTCCAGATGGAAAATTCGGGAAATTTGAGATTTTGAAATTTGAGATTTTCCTGAGACGGTTATGCATAATATAGTATAATATTGTTGCAAAAAGACCACTAGTATGTTTTTTGGGTCGCTGATCACGATTCCGCTGTCTTGATAGTCATGAATGATCTATGGGGTATTAGGAACAAAATGCAAAAAAAAATTGTAATTCTAGCTTACTATATTTTTTTTTTATTATGGCCTTTTTTCCTGGCTCATTGCCTGGACTTTAAAAACAATTTGCACGATTCTTATAAACAGAATAACTGAAACATGTCATAGAATATTAGCTTTACAGAAAAACTTTACGCTGTATATATAACACAGCCTGTTGTGCCATCAAGGGGACTTACGACCTGGCTCCTTAATTTAAATAAGACATTATTTTTAATCAGTTTGGGAATTTCCATATTACCCATGTATGTCATCAAAGTTTTTTGAATAATTAAACATTACAGTTAACCTAGTTTTTTCGATTATGTGGTTACAAAATGACTCCAAATGACAGAATATAAGGAATAAAAAATGCTTCTTACTAAATAAAAAAAAAGTATAGCATATAATATGTGTATAGAATCTTTCTAGGAAAAAAATTAATCTAGAGAGTTGGAACCGGGAGAAAGCTCCCCATAACAATGTTTCATCTTTGGATCCTTATAAGAATTTTCATGTTGTACACTCTGGGAGTTGGTACGACATTTGGCGAGGCATAACTCAAAATGGTCAGTTACTGAAGCAAATAGCACATTGTTTTGTTCTGCTGCTTTGCTCAGCAAAGATTCCAGCATATCTTTCTGGAAAAAAGTAATTGTTACAAACTAGATTGGCAAATCAACTATGACTATGTCAACATTTTATTTACACAAGTAACTCACTTTATCTGGATGAAGGCAACATGAAATGCACAACTCATAAATAGCACAACAATTGTTCACATTGCATGTCTCACAAGAATATTGGTTGACAGTTTGAGACGCTTCATCACAACAACCATTTTTTAAGACTTCATGTCGAGGGCAAATGAAACCTACAATAATTCATAAAATGAAACATGTGAATCTTACACAGGCTGATACATTAACCTCTGTCATCTACAATCAGCACTTTTCCTTGAACAGAATTTCTGCATGTGGTATCTGCATCATCACTAGAATTATGTTGCTGTAAGGTTCTCCATACAAAAGGTTGTGTCCTCTTGATTGGTATTTCATCACTATCCAAAAATTCGCTCTGGAATATTGTAAGTAAACAAGAATTTTCTATTAGAATAAATACATCAACACTATCAGTTTACCTTTCCAATGTAGCTAACAATACAATAAGTTAGTGACAATGTTAGTATTATTCCTAAGATTATTCTTCGTCTTATAAATCTGAAAAAGGCTATATACCACATGTTTGCACTACATCAGTCATATTTGTATCTTATTAATTTTAGGGGTTTGTACATATTTTTCTATTTTTTTTGTTGTAATTTCTAGTTTTTAAGTATTTATTTATTTTTGATCCCCATAATGTCAATTGTCATTTAAAACTTTAATTGTCAACATGATGTCATCTTGTTAACACTCAACATAGAATAACTTAATACTATAAACAATTATAGTTGTTCTGTGCTATAAGCAACGCAAAAATCTTATTTCTAATCAGTTTTATAATTCACATTCACATATCATCTGATCAAAGACGAGTGTTTTAGAGATGGCTGATCCCAACAATTTTACAGATCAGTTCCAACATGATCCAGTCCACATTATGACCTAGTTCAAAGATCAGGTTTAGGCCTACAATTAGTCGTAGCGCTATCAGAGCTAGAAGGATCCACTGTTTAGAACATTACATAGTAGAGTACCATAGATATTATATTACATACATAATATCTATGTAGAGTACCTTCTATTTTGTTAGTCAGTCCAGTAATCCTGATCGCTCTACAGTCAGCGCTCAAACAGTGGTAAATCTTAATTAAAGAAGTAAAGCTGAATTTTCTGGATAGTATGAAATAAAATATGTTATTATTTATATATCTCTATATAGTATATGGTATATATGAACTGTCAAAAACTTCAATATATAACGAATCCCTTCTAACCCCTTTCGAAAAATCCATTCGTAGAGGATGCCTATTTCGTATAAGAAACCTGTTCGCCAGGTTTCACGTCGGTCGGGTTCTCGGGTTTATGGTTTCGGAGATTTCGTACTGAGTGAGTCAGTCAGACAGTGACAGTGACAATGGTATTTGGCTTTTAATTATACAGCTTCTCTTTGTTTATAGATTCCTCATGTATGCTGTGATAAAATTAACTCCACATATCAGTACTTCCATATTTTATAATAATTATTATTACTATTATGGTACTTGTCGCGAAGATTTAGTTTTTCTTTTCATTTTGCATCCAAGGATCGTGACGCAAGAATCTTGTCTAGATTCACTAATTTCACCGATTCTATACGTTTTTGTTGTTCTGTGGATTTTAGCTAGTACCGTGACCACGGTCGTATATACAGGTCTGGTATCTCGAGGCTGTTTCCTATGTGAGAAGTCAGTCCGCTAAGCGTCATCTGTTGCGTAGTACCCAAAGGGTGGCGCATGAGTCGAGGGCACGTATACAACCGTGTTTGAACGATATGGCGCCTAATCCTGACATCCTGACAACATATTTCGTTCCATACGTCAGCTGATGGCTGAGCGAGGAACTACGAGTTTGGCGACATGTAAGAGAATCATGTCAAACATAGAGTTCCCAGACCTGTATATACGACCGTGACCGACTAGTACTTACGTTCATAGTTGTTCTGTGATCAAACTTGACGTCACTTCCCGTATGCGGTGCTGCTTGCGAGCGTTACTGCAAGTATTGGTCAGTTAATCCGACAGCATTTCCTGCTCCATCCTTCATTCCATTATCCATTTTCCAGTTCCAACCGCAAGCGTCCATTACTGGATTTACAATTTCATTATTTAGTTGGTGTCGTCGGTGCTGAGAGTATTAAAGTTGAGCTCCGTTATATTCCGTTATATTGGGATTTTAATCCGTGACCTGTGACTATCCTACATCAAATTTTCCATTAAATCTACAAAAATGAATAATTACAATACGAGAAGAGGTAACTTTGGTAAGAATTTTACCAATTGTTTTGATTTTAATACGCCATTATGGCATATAACTTGCCACGGTCTAATTATCTTATGCATCGTATGTTACTTTCAGGTGCTGGTGCCGGTAATGCAAATGCAAACAATTCTGCTAATTTAGGAGGTGTTGGAAGCCGCCGCCCGCCAGCCGTAACAAATAATTTCGTTCCCGGTGGTCAGGTAAGTTAATCAATACTTCGATTTTGAGTACTATATCACGGCATCTGCGAAAGTTATTCACTTATAACTGTATATGAATTTTCATTAATTTAATCGAAGGGATCAGCTAGCTACTACATCGAGATTTCTAAGTTCGAGAGTAATCGATAGACGGCCATTTTGTTTTTCTTCGCATCAGATTTTATCTGGATCCAACCACCACTAATTTGAATAGAAAATTCAGAATGAAAATGTTCTCGAGAAGCATTTTCTACCGAAAGTTTAAACTGAAACCACTTGGTTCAGGATATAAGTAGAACCTGACAATAGATCTTGTCACAAATGAATATTTTAACAAATATAATTCCTAAAGAAATAATTTGATGTATAATTATGTACACTTGTTTGGTATGAAAAATATGTTTATACAGTTTCTCATCATATACTTTTGTTCATTTTTGAGCTAGAAACTTATGAAGCCGATTTGGAAATCTACTTATTTAACAAATTTTCTTAGGTGCCACCAATACTCGATGGGCATTGCTTGCAGAGCCTGGGTCATGGTACTGTTATAGGCAACACATTGGGTTATGTGTTCACTAAGAACAGATTATAAGAATCATTGTAGCCAACATGAACTTTGCTATTTTTTTTGAAGTTGGTGATTAAACTACGAGAAAAATAGGGCGTTGCTAATGATTTCCTTATGAACTTTCCTGAGTGAATATTTCAGATATCTTGACTGCATTTTTTGTGTTATTTTTAATTTTCAATAATGTTATTGGAAGATAGGTTTTTGTGTTGAACTGCAATTTCAGATTTCATAGAAATGTGTTATTTGTATTGTAGTGCATTATCGAAGATTTATTGTTTAATGGTATTATTAAGAATTGAAAAAATGTTCCTGACTATTCTTTTGGATATTGAATTAGTTTTCTTGTGTAGATATTTGTATTAACGAAATGGGAAATATTTATAATTGAAGATTATTTAATTGCAAACATTTCCTATTATGTGTATTCAGAGGATAGATATACAAATAGGAGGTCAAGATATAATTAAAGGTAGATATCTTTAATTGTTTGACGATTTATGCGTCACGATTAAAGATGCACCTATACCGGTGCCAACAACCGCAAGGGTTTTAATTAATGCAAATTAAAACTGCTCGTATAGCTTGCACCACAAAAAACTGGAGTCCAACAGCCCCAAGGTCAACAGCAGGCATTGAGGACCCCCAGCCAACCAAGTGTCAATTTTAGAAATACACAGGTTAGTTATAATTCATTTGTTTGCATATGTAATCAAAATTTCTCCATACTATTAAAAGTCAGTTTGCATTTATATACAGGCTGTTTATAAAGTACTTGTTCGAACTTTAAAGGGTGAATCTTTGACTAATTTTAAGATAAAAAGTTCGTATGATCCAAGCAACAGCTTGGTTCTTGAGATACAAGGTGTCCAAAAAAAAATTTTTATCTCATTATTTGATTATATTTTTGCTCAATAACATGGCAATTTGACAAAATTTGGGATACTGGGAGTATTAATGATAGAAACTCAAATATTCACTTGGTTTTTTGTTTAATGTTAGGGGGCCCCGGCAATTTGACAAAATTTGGGATACTGGGAGTATTAATGATAGAAACTCAAATATTCACTTGGTTTTTTGTTTAATGTTAGGGGGCCCCACATACAGTGTTGTACTGGGATTGAAATAACCATAACTTTTTTATGTCACACTATGTAATTTTTGACTGAACATACTTATTCTACTTTTAGTTTTATATACAAAAGATACTCTGGTTGCTGAAAGCCATGTTATTTAACAAAAATGAGTTAAACCATTTTTTTTACACCCTGTATCAAGAACCAAGCCATTATGCACCCATATTTATATGAACTTTTTATTTTAAAATTGGTCGAAGATTCTCCCTTTAAAGTTTGCACAAGTACTTGATGAACATCCTGTATTTGAGACTATTTCAAGCAGGTTTGCCAGAAGATGGTTAAAACCTATTGAATTATTTTTAATGATGGTTTAGGTCATTTCTCAACTATTGAGGCTGCTACAAAAAATTGCACAAATTCAGTACTTCTTACATGGGCAATTCTAAATTAATGGAGACGGGTGGGGGTTTCTGCGGAACTTGTCCGGCCATTTTTTTCCGTTTCAACGTATTTGAACTCGTTTACAGGCATTTAGAGATTTGAATACCTTGAAAAAGGCTTTTATATGAATTTTTTTAATTTTTTGGGTTGTTTTTCAACGAAAATGTCAAAGAACTGTTTTTGACCCCAGAAATCGACGTTTTATAATAAATAAACGTCCAAGAAGTCATTTCCGAAAATGGTGCCAGTTTCCTTCCATAACGTATCATTTTCTATCCATTGGCTGATTTTCGGAAAAATAACTTTTCTTTACTGCGTCGTATCGGTGTGAGCAGCCACTTGAGAGATTTTTGTTTCTTGCAAAATTGCGTGTTTTTGCCTCAGTAGAGGTCGAAAAAACGACAAAAAACCGACATTACTGTACAAAAATCTGTCGTCAGGTCGCTGACAAGTTGTTTTTTTGGGACAAATGACCTCGGAATCGGATTCTGCGGTAAATTTTACGATAAGAAAACAGTTCCCGAACGTCAGCCAACAGTTTTTACGCCAAATACCAGGTAAAAGTAATTTTCTTCCAGTTTTTGACCTTTTTCGACCTCAATGTTGCAGAAATTAGAATTGTAAGTAGGATATTTGGATTACTTGGACAATTTTCGATCGAAAACATGCTTATAACATTGTTTTTAAAATATTTTGGTGCAGTTAAAAAAAAAGGTTTTTCGTAGCTGCAAATCTAGAGATTTCGTTTTTTTTTAATGTTTGTTTCTTAAAACTTTAAATCGAGTAAAACCGTGATCAAAATGACTGATTTTGATGTAAAATTTCCCAAGTATTCTGATTCTGACAATTTTTCAATCCCACAAAATTACTAAATTACACTAATTTACATTCGGTTTCGTTGTTTCGTCTCCTATTTTTTGCGTTTTGTTGAATTTTGTGGCTCTGGGTCATCATGTGGGATTGAAAAATTGTCAGAATCAGAATGCTTGGGAAATTTTACATTGAAATCAGTCATTTGATTTTAAAGTTTTGAGAAACAAACTTCAAAAATTACAAAAAAAACGAAGTCTCTAGATTTGCAGCTACGAAAAAGACTTTCTTCAAACTGCTTTCCCAAAGCACCAAAAAATAATGTAATAGCATGTTCTCTATCGAAAATTGTCCAAGGAATCCGAATATCCTACTTTCGATTCTAAATTCTGCAACTTTGAGGTCGAAAAAGGTCAAAAACTGGAGAAAATTACGTTTACTTGGTTTTTTGACGTAAAATTAATGATATACTGGAGTGTAAAACCGGTTGGATGACGTTCGAGAACTGTTTTCTTATCGTAAAATTTTCCGCTGAATCCGATTTCGTCATATGTCCCACAATAAAACACTTGTTAGCGACCTGACGGCAGATTTTTGTACAGTAATATTGGTTTATTATCGTTTTTTTAGTTTTTTCAATTTTTCGCCCTCTAAAACCCATTTAGTCAGAAGAATTCTTATTTGATCGTAAAGCTGAGGTAAAAACTAGAGATGCCACGAATATTCGGCTACCATTCGGTATTCGGCCACTTTTTTTTTAATATTCGCTATTCGGCCGAATACCCATCCAATACCGTATACCAAATTATGAAAAACAAACTCATAATAAATATTACAATTTTTATTTTAATAAAAAATTACCATATTTAATACTTAAAATCTATCAGTGGTAAGTTATGATGAATGAAAACAATTTTTTCAGCATTTGTTGATAGCAAACGATTGCGTTTCCCTAATAAATTATTCCTGCTGTTATTTAGCTCGATATATACACTGCTACCGGGAAATGATAAATAAATCGTAGCAAATTCTGCTAGGCTTGGATACTGTTTTGCGTTTGCTGACCACCACTTGTAAGGGTCTGATGTCCGAACTAGGCAAACAGTAAAGTAATTTAATTTGATGTAACAATCAACAAATAATGCGCGTTGTGAACGACCTACTCGCAAATGAAACAAATACATCCACGGCGTAGTTACCGAAAGCAGTTCAATGATGCAGATCGCAACCTGTCGCCCGCGAAATATACAAAGCGTCGCCAAATATTCGGCGCTTGATTCGGTATTCGGTAAAATCCTAATCGTGGCACCTCTAGTAAAAACACGCAGATTTCGCTGAAAAAAAATGTCTCTAATTGGTCGCTCACACCGATATGACGCCGTCAAAAAAAAGGTATTTTGCCGAAAATCAGTCCATGGCTAGAAAATTATGGATTATGGAAGGAAACTGACACCATTTTTGGATTCAGCGGCCAATTTTCGATCGGAAATGACTTCTTGGACGTTTACTTACTATAAAATGTCGATTTCTGGGGTCAAAAACAGTTTTCTTGGCATTTTCGTTGTAAAACAACCCAAAAAATTGAAAAAAGTCATTAAAAACATGGTATTTTAATCTCTGAATGTCGGTAAATGAATTCAAATACGATGTAGAAACGGAAAAAAATTGTCCAGGCAAGTTCCGCAGACCCCCCTTGGCCGTTTCCTTTAATTTAGAATTGCCCGTATACATTTTTTTAAGATAGTGGTTTCAAGAATAAATTAGATAAAATTGATAAATTTACGAGTTGTTACACCTGTTGTAATAGGTTACAGTTGATCTGTTTAATCCTCTGAGTTGTTGAAAATATCATTTTTAAGTTTTTAATCTATATTGAAGCTCAATCAAGTCAATTATTCAACTAATTTTTATATTCACATACTCAAAATCTCATCTCACAATTTAGATATTGCATAATACCTGTAAGTTTAGTGCATGTTACACAGCTTGAGGAACACATGCACATTATTTACGGATTTTGTTTACTAAAATTTGTAGTGTGAGAAAACTGATGTACACTTGTATAAACTCTTCATCTAATTGTGACTTGGAGGTAAAAGTTAAACGGACCAACTGTATTTCTTAATAATTGATGTAATATATTGAATATTTCTTCTAAATTTCTCAATTTTGCCCAATGGTGTCTTTGAATTTAGACGAAATGAAAAAAAAAATAAGAATCAGTTGTCGATAATTCATGTTCTAACGTTCAAAATTATCAAACCCAGCCAAACATTAGTTTTCAACAAAAGACCGCCGCTCAAGCTACTCCACAACCTCAGCCTACTCAACCGCCTCAGCAACAAACACTACCGCAACCACAGCAGCAGCAGCAGCAACAACAAAGCAAAGAGCCTAAACAGGAGCAGCATGAAAATGCGGCTCTTGTTGCAGGAAATGGTGAAGAATCTGGAGAAGAGCCAAAGAAGAAATTCTGGAACAGAGGAAGTAAGTTGATGTCAAATGGTTATTGAGCAACATGTATAAAGTTTACTTTTCCAATCTTTTATGGTTAAGGTTGAAGTTCTCAAGTCTGATCAAGTTTTTTTAACTGGTAGGCATGTTGTTGAGTAATATCAGCAGTATACCTCTGGATTCTAGAATCAAGTATGGATTTTATTAAATTTAGGATTAGCTTCAAAATAGTATGAATTAAATATGAAAAATGCACATGGGTCATATGTCGGGAATTTAGGTATCTGCGTTGGAGTGTATCGGACACATGATGTGACTATTGTAAGAGTGTGACTAATAGAGAATGTGCATTGATTTGTATTGGAATCACCAATACGCGCTTTGTTTCTGTAAAGCATCATTCAAACACAATAATCCAGGCTATGAACCGAAAAAAAAAACGAAGTTCGAACCAAAAAATTTTTTGTGCATTAGCTTCAGGAGGTTCTCAGGATCATTCATACACCTTAAAACCTTTTGGTAACCCCAACCCCTCTCATTGGGGGCGAAAATGACCCTAAATCTCCAAGCCTTGAATTGTATTTTCTACAAAAAAAGGTATTTTAGCATTTCGAGTGCACCTAGGGGGTTTTTTGGGTCGCTGAACACGAATCCGTAGCCAGATTTACTTGCAATCCATCGTAGGGGTGGTCAAATCGACAAAATTGGCCAATTTCGCACCCCTAATATGTTATTTTGCAATTTACATGTTTTTGACATTTCCAATGCACCAAGGCGGTTTTTTGGGTCGCTGAATAAGATTCCGAAGCCAGATTTACTCCGAAGTAGTTTTCAAATGGAAAAATAATAAAAATTTAGAAGCGTGTCAAATTTACCATTTTTGTACATTTCTCACCCCTACGATGATATTCTAGTAAATCTGGCTTCGGAATCGTATTCAGCGACCCAAAAAACCTCCTTGGTGCATTCGAAATGCCTAAAACACGTAAATTGCAAAATAACATATAGAGGTGCAAAATTGGCCAATTTCGTCGATTTTACCACCCCTACGATGGATTGCAAGTAAATTTGGCTACATATTCGTGTTCAGCCACCCAAAAAAAAACCTATGTGCACTCGAAATGCCAAAATACCTTTTTTTGTAAAAATACAATTCGAGACTTGGAGATTTCGGGCCATTTTCGCCCCCGATGGGTGGGGTTGGGGTTCCCAAGAGGTTTTAAGGTGTATGAATGATCCTAAGAACCTCCTGAAGCTAATGCAAAAAAAAATGTATTCGAACCTATTCTTTTTTTTTTTTTTTCGGTTCATAGCCTGGACTATACGCGAATACTCGGATATTCTAATATTTGATAAACTGAAAATATGTATGTGTAACAATTTCGACATCCGGATATTCATATACAGGGTGTCTCAGATTTTAACCGGGAAAATTTAACAGACGATAGAAAATTTGATTTGGGCAAAAAATTCCTAATAACATATATGCAGAGACGCTTAGTTTTTGAGATACAATTGATAAAAAAATTTCGTTTTTTGCGAATATCTCCGGAACCGTTTATCGTACAGAAAACAGCATTTGCAAGCATTTTCTACTCATAGTAAGCTATGTTCTCTGTGATAAAAATTTTTTTTTAGTCATAATTGGTGAAGATTTTGAAGGGGTAGTTAGTTGGTGTTTTTCTCCCCAACTTCTACGCCACTGGAAAAAGTACAGTTTTGAGACAACCATTTGAACCTCCAATGTTTTCTACACAAAAAAGGTAGTCTTGGTCATAAGCTCTAAAGTTGACAGTTTTCGAGAAAAATCAACTTTTATGTTGAAAAACATGGTCAATTTTGTTACTTGTTCTAACGTTTGAATAAATTTTGTTTAATTAGTAAGAATTGACAATGTTTTTCAACATAAAAGTTGATTTTTCTCGAAAACGGTCAACTTTAGAGCTTATGACCAAGCGTATCTTTTTTGTGTAGAAAACATTGGCGGTTCAAATGATTTTCTCAAAACCGTACTTTTTCCAGTGTCGTAGAAGTTGGGGAGAAAAACACCAACTAACCCTTCAAAATCTTCACCAATTATGACTAAAAAAGAAATTTTTATCACACAGAACATAACTTACCATGAGTAGAAAATGCTTGCAAAAGCTGTTTTCTGTATGATAAACGGTTCCGGAGATATTCGCAAAAAACGAATTTTTTTAATCAATTTCAACACCCCCTGTATCTCAAAAACTAAGCGTCTCTGCATATATGTTATTAGGAATTTTTTGCTCAAAATCAAATTTTCTATCGTCTATTAGATTTTCCCGGTTAAAATATATTATTTATAGATGCTAACGAGGTATTAGGAAAATTGTAAAATAAATTGAAAATTTGCAGTATATTTTTTATTCAAAATAAAAGTTATAAATTTTCAAACAAAAAACAATTCTCTTTACGTTATCTGGCTTTAAGCAAGATCGTTTAGCTGAAACTAAATTACCAGCTTTCGAAAATGCTATCTCAGACGGAACTGATGTGGCTGGCATTGAAAAATACCGCTTCGCATATTTTGATAGCTTTTGATATTTACCTTCATTGTTTCTCCACCACTGCAAAGGGTAACAATTTTTTTGTAGAATAATTGTCTATTTCATTTGATGTTTCTTGGTACTCGTTCGGAAATAAAATATCCAAAGCAGTTTTTTTGTGTGGATTTTCTATGATTTCTATTTCAAAAGTCTATCCGATTGTAAAAGATTCTTCGATGTTCATGCTTGCTCCGAATATGGAAACCACAGATCCTTGAATTTTTGATCATGCAGATATTTGGATATTCGAATATTGAGATATTTGGATATTTGAATATTGGAATATTCAAATATTTGAATGTCAAATAATATTTTTCCCAAAGAATTTGAGGTATGGATATTCAAATACTTGAATATTTGAATAATTGGAATAAAATTCTGAGCCCAAAAAACCCAAACTGTATCACACCATCTTACAATCTGTTTTTATGAAACTTTGATGCCATAATTTGAAAAATGAAGCTAAGAATATAAATTGTATATAGTTGTTTCACAATAAAACTTTTTGGTTTCTAATTGTAAGTAAAGCTTGAAATGTGATTGGGGGTAGTGGATAGCCGAGAGTTGTCGTTATTAGTGACCCAGAAACCATTTTTAATTCATTCCGAATAACACATCTAAAGATATTGTATTCGTTTGATAACTCTGATCTCGTTAAAGATCTATTAAAACAATCTGATATTTGGCCTTTTTTTTAACTAATCTTTTATTTAAAAAATTCATACTGGTTTTTGTCCCGATTTTAGTCTAAATTGACTAGTTCGGTAATTTCGATAGCAGCAGTAAGTGTTCATTTAATTTCATGATGACAAATCACTGCGCAAAATTGAAGCTGAACCCCATTCGAATGTCTCCAATCAAAATTCTTTTTGTTTGTCGACGTTCTGGAGTGAAAGCAATGTGAACGTGATGACTGATGCTGCACCACCATTTCTCACATGCCACCGGATCTACTTGAATGACGTTTAATCGGGTTTATTTTTCAGATAAACTCTCCAAGAAGGAGAAACAAAGACGTCGTAATCTCAGATTGAGCAAGATTTTGCAACCGAAGAACGCCCTGATGATCTTGAATGAACTGGTGAAGAATCCAACATTTGTTGTCACCGATATTAATAACTCGACAGAAGGTAACCTGTACAGAGCTACTGTTATGGCCGATGGAATTGAACATGTTGGAACTGGTGAGTTTATTTGAACCCTTATTTATAGTATTAATGTTGGTGAACCTAGAACAGATGGAGGAGGATTGGATAAACTTTGTTACTTTTTTACCGTTATCGTGTTTTTAGCCAGGAAACGTCGAAAACTAAAACATCGATAGAAATTAAAGAAGCGGCACGTTGTAATTGCCAAATGCGAGAGTGTAGAGATCGCATTAGCCAAGTCTCGTCATTATTCGTTTGGTATTTTGTGCAGGATCAAATAGATCTCGTGCAGTTTTGTTTGCACAAGACCCTCCTACCTCATTCTCGATCCCATAAGTTGGCCGACAGTAGCCTACTTACTGGTTCTGTTTAGATGTATTGTAGCTATTCAACACCTTCGGTTACTTCAACGTCTTCTGAACTTACTTTTCACGTACATACATGTAATAATTATAATAGACTACAGCACACATGATGGTGGTGGTACAGCGACGGATGTTTACAAGACGTCCATTATGAGAATGTAGAAGCTGTTCTCGATCTCGACCTGTCTCGGGAAAAATGGTGGCCTCTCGTCGAAATAGAGCGCGTCTAAACCAACATGTTCAATATGTCTTGACAATAACAAAAGCCCCCTATTGAGAGACCGCGTTAGGCTGATCATTAAGGTAACCTGTTCACGCACTTTTCAAATGACTATCTTTTCTTATCGCACGCAATTCCTTTGTCTACATTTCATTAATTTTCGTTGGTGTTGAACCTTTTTCTAACTAAAAATTTACTGCTCAATGTTGAATTTTCTCAGATTTTCAACAATGTACTTTAATGCAATGGCTTAGAGTGGAAATTTGAGATTTGGCACGTTTTTAGGCAACCGACGGTCATTTGTAATTTTACGATGCGATTTTTTGTTTCCGGTTACTAAGTGAAATGCGCGCGATTTTTCAAAATTTTCTTAGGCACGATAACTGTCAAAAAAAATTATTAATTGTAGTGAAATTTTCTGGGCATGCTCCTTTAGACGCTCTTCCGGACCCCTTTTGAAATGCTAGTATTTTTTTTTGACGTATATTTTTGAAAAACTGCGTAACTTCGTTCTAGTATCGGAAAAATCGCGACAACAGTTCGATGGGGAATTTAGAGGTGATAACGTACATTTATCATAGATTGCAAAAATGAAGGTTTTTATTCTCTAATTTTTTCTAATAGAAAACTTGATTTCTCTAGAATTTACGCCAAAAACCGTCGCAGAGGACAATTTGTAAATGACGTGTTGTTGTCTTTTATACAGGGTAAAGCTATTTGAATTAAAACTTTGTTTTCCGAGTTTTGACAAGTGCGACAAGTCACAACATAATATTTTATTGCTGGTAAACCGAATAATTTGGATCAATCAAACTTTCATACGTTGAAGATGGGGTTTACGAGTATACGATACCAAAAAATCACATCGATCGACGACAGGTCACAAAAGTGACAGTAGGATATGCTCAATTTGCATCACAGGCACCCGCGTTTGTTAATCAAATCATAATAAGTACCCCGACGGTGGACAGACCACTGAAACTGACACAACCCTTGTTTACACAGTCATTACCACGGTCGTATACACAGGTCTGGAAACTCGAGGTTGTTTCCTATGTGAGCAGTGAGTCCGCTAAGCGTCGACTGGCCCGTAGTACCAAAAGTCGTCCCGTAGGAGTATTTTCTGACAACTGTCAGTTGACTTGTCAACACAAGGAATATCTGCTTTTTAGAAACAAATTACGAAATCGTGCCTTGTGCCGAAATGCAAAACGGGGTACAAAAGTGTCAAGCAAGAAACTTCTGTTTTTAAAGTGGATGCTTGCGATTCCGGATAGAAATCGTTTTACCACTTCGTGATCCAAGCGCCAGCTGGTGGCTGAGCGAGGGACTACGAGTTAGGCGACCCGTAAGAGACTCAAGTCAACCATAGAGTTTCCAGACCTGTGTATACGACCGTGGTCAGTACTGAATTACCCAATTCAGCAAATTGACTTGTTGATTTCGATTTCGTGGAACGTACGTGGCTCCGCGATACGAATAATTACAGAAACACGATATGGTAATAATAAGGTAAACCGCGAACTTTCCAATTGTCCTCGTAATTTGTTATAGGTTATGAAGTTATGATGCTAGTTTCATACTAGCTCTATTTTACGCCACATGGAGTCAGCAGTGCATGGTTTTTCGATAAACCTGCATAGCGTTACACCTGTGGCAAATTAGGTTTTTAGGGACGAATCGGAAAAACTGTTTTAGTTTTTTTGATTTGTTAACCCTTCTAACTGAGCACCAGAGAGTTGGCTTCGCTTTATTCCATGCGAAATCATAGTATTGGGGCAGACATTTTTTTTCACAGGTATCTACATTAACTGTTCCACATCTTGCTTGCATGACAAGCGGTTTTTTTGAGATGTTATGTGTCTCTTCGTGGCAAAAAGAACTAATCAGCCTGTTAAAAATTATAAATTTTGACAGAAATAAATCTATTCAGGCAGCAACTTCTTCCAAATTACAGAATTTCATTCTAACATGAACCTAAAAGTGCTCAAATTAACTAATAATCGGTAATTTTGAAGCAAGTTTTCTATAAAATTCAGAATATTCCAAAGCAACAAGTGAAGCCAGAAACTTATATTCATATTTCAGCAACTGAACTGGCATCTGAAGTAGATCTGAAACAAACATAATATTGTAGTCATGTAGTCCCAACGAAATCTCCGATGGATGTCATCAATGTTAAAAGTATCTATTTGAATCGATGTCATATTCGCATTGCTTTATAATATGCGATCGGTGTATTCCAGAAGCAGTTGCCATATCATTACAAGATTTGAGTAGTAAAGTGGCATTGTCTACTTTCGTGGATGAAGTGCATCGGACATTTCGTTGTTACTACTATATGTAAAGCCTGTTCACGTTAAGAAGGAAAGGACGTCATAGCAATATGTTCTCCAGGTTTTCAATGTTTTTGAATACAACAACCTAAAATTTTTGAAGTGAAAACTTCTTATGGCGCGTTGGGCACTTTTGTGGGAGAGCATTTTCAGCCGTTCTCGCGACAGATGAGATTTTACACAGATATACTCCGCGTGTATTCTTATAATATATGTATACTATACGCGCTCTTTGCATGGGCATTCGTTCGTGCTCTCGCGACAGACGAGATTACATACCTATATGTATACTCAGAGTGTATAGGTATGCGAGAGCGCTGCATGCTATACGCAGTCTTTGCATGGGCATTCGTTCGTGCCCTCGCGACAGACGAGATTGAGAGTTTTTTATATTTATTTTATAAATGATGTCCAATGATCGCAATCTTAGCACAACAAAATACAAAACTACTATTGATGCAGTATTCACAAGATATATAAATAGATTTAAATCAAAATTGTTCATTTCATACTTTAGTTACCATAGACCTATTGTTTCAGTTTTAGAATTTGATGATAATAATGATGAAAATGCTGATAATGATGATGTAAGAGTTGTTGAAATTATGGATGAGAATTGATAAATTTTGTATTTACTATTTACTAATATTTACTCATTTGAATAAAACCACTTCCTTCGAATATAGTTTCTATATTATTATACTTCATGTCTATTCAAAAAGTGCCCACATTGCTTTGATAAACTTGATTTTTTATGAAAAATTTCTCATGTCGCGAGCGCACCTAAAAATGCTCACCCAAAAAAGTGCCCAACGCGCCATAAGTTCAAGTTTTCACTTCTGCCTGCACTCCCGGAGTGCGCTGACTTTTTTTTTATGCTCCTCCTGCTTATTGCACACATTAAAATGAAAAATATTGCTCTTAACGTTAATTGTATTCACCTTGAATAAACGGAGAAACTAACCAGTTCATCATGTATACTTAATTTTACCCAGAAATGCGTTATTTCTACAGACATTATATTTCCAAAATCATCTATATTTACAACCACTTCAGCCTGCTACCACATTCTTCTTGTAATTGCACTTCTGCTTCGTTTACTTGCGATTTTATTGACGGTAGAGACGCAATTGTGAAGCTGCAGCAACTCTGCTCTAACAGAAGTGATATAAGTTATGACCCTCCTTTTGCACGTTTTTCTTCAAGTAATTTATTGTTGAAGATAGCGCTTACACATCAAACGACGTAAATGTATATTTCAGTCCTGAGCAGAACTGTTTTGTAGTTGCATAATAAACTGTCAGGTCAATAGGATAAAATCAACTGATTTATGTGTTGAAACGAAATATTCCTGGTTGACAAAGATCGCCCGGCCGTTATTTAGGGAGACATTGTTTTAATCAATTGGTTGCACTAACTATGGCGTCATTTCTTATCTTGAATATGGTTTATATTAATAGCTCCTTAGTATATTTAGGGGATCACGTTTTTAATTATTGTAGTATTTAATCACTTATCAACTTTATAGAATCTTAATGACCAGTCTCCATAAACTTATTATATAGCGTTCGTTAATTGTGATTTAATTTGATATTTTCTCCTTTAGGAAAGAGTAAGGTATTATCTAAGTCAAATGCGGCCGAGGTAGCACTCCGATACCTCATCAAGAACAAGAAAGTCGGCCCGATGACCAAGTTCACCGAGGAAGGTGGCGAAATGATGGACACCGGTGAAGAGGAGGACGACAATTCCCCCTTGCCTTGGCAACACGTTGCCTCGTTCGCACTCTTCAAACTGTTCTGCTCTTGGGGCGAAAATCCCAACGTTACCTGCAAAGAGGAACCGAAAGAAGCGAAGGCGGCCAAGAAACTACCTGCCAACGCACTCGAGATGAACCCCCTCATGTTGGCCAACCAGATGTTGCCTCACGGACAGTACGAGGAATTGCCGCGACTGGGTACTCCCCCCAATGTGACCTTCAGTTTTCGTTACAGCGTTAACGGCCAGAGTTTCATTGGATCCGGTAAGTGCGATAGTGATTGTAATTGCATCTTTCAGTTTTTTAATAACTACAGTTTTTCTTTGTATATTTTATCGCAGCTCTGTTTCGTATCACATTAGTCGAAATAACGCGTATTTTCAGAAATCGAAATAGTACTAATTTTTTTTTTAGATAAAAATGAAGTATTAATCCAGTCGTCCTGCAATTTGTATTGGACATTTTTCCACATCTCTATTTTATGATTGATATTTATGTTTGTTGGATCGCTGATCGAATATGTGGATCAAAAAAATCGTAGACCCATGGAGTTCCGAGATATTGACCATTTTCGACCCAAAAATAGTGTTTTTTTTCGAGATTTCGTCCTTTTTGGCGATTTAAAGGAAAACAACACATTTTATCGACTAAACAGTATAGAGCAAAGTTGTAGAGAAACAAAAAGTGCGTACAATGGCGAAAAGTAGAAGTCTCCAAGTTATCCGGGGCCGGATTAAAGCACATTTTGTTTGTGCTTTTTTTTTTGGTAACAATCGAATTACGTAATACAAATTTTCTTCTCAGAACTTTATTTTCTGCACAATGGTAGTATTTTATATGTAATTTCGAACCCGTTTTGGATATTTTGCCTATCTCTTTTATGCCAAAATCCGCCATCTTAGGAAAAATGTTTCTTTTTTATTATAACTCCGTTGAAATGGGTCTTTTGACCCAAACCAAAATGCGAATTGAAGAGTTTGATGTCCTCTATAACATATCCAACATCCAAGCATTTTGAATGAAAAATGGAGAAATGGGGCCAGAAAAAAAGAGTAAATCTTAGGTTAGAATACTCGTATGAAATTAAAATTTTACTTGCAAATAGAGGACCGCTCTATGAGTATTTCAAGCTCCCGTAGGTCTTTTTTGGATGAGTAGAAATTGAGATATCCTTCGATGTAGGTTTGGGTCTACAGTGCACCCAATTTTGATCCTAATCAAAAAAAATTCTTACGGATTAGGGTCAAAATTGGGCTAACTGTGGATCGAAACCTACATCGAAGGATATCTCAATTTCTACTCATCCAAAGAAGACCTACGGCGACGAAATACTCGTAGAACGGTCCTCTATTTGCTTGTGACATTTTAATTTCATACGAGTATTCTAACCTAAAAATTATTCATTTTTTCTGGGACCTTGATTTTTAAAAACGGTCCCTTTTCTCCACTTTTTATTCAAAATGTTTGGATTTTAGGTATGTTATAGAAGACATCACACACTCTTCAATTCACATTTTGTTTCAATGTTTCAATGAAAAAATTTTCTAAGATGTCGAATTTTGGCGGCAAAGAAAAAGATATACAAAAAAACCAAATTGGTTCAAAAGTACACATAAAATACTACCATTGAGCAGAAAATAAAGTTCTTAGAGGAAAATGTGTATTACGAAATTCAATTTTTATATTACCGAAAAAAAACACAAAATGGGCCTTATATCAGCCCCCGAATAACTCAGAGACTTCTACTTGTCGCCATTCGACGCATTTTTCATTTCTCTACAACTTTGCTCACCACTGTTTAGTCGATAAAAATCGCCAAAAAGGGCGAAAACTAGAAAAAACGGCTATTTTAGGGTCGAAAATGTCCAATATCTCGGAAAGCCATGAGCCTACGATTTTTTAACCCCCATATTCGTGATCAGCGACCCAAAATTCATTTTAAGTGTAGCTCAATTGCAAGGCGACTGGACTATATGGGACCAATATCGAATGGTTTTTTACGTAATATCTCGTTTCCTTTGCATTTTACGTAAGACAGAACCATTAAAATATATAAATTTCCTTCGAGTTTTCCCGAAAACGCGAAAATCCTCTCGTAACGTCTATATATTGCACTGCTTTTGTAAAAAATTGAGGTATCTGTCGTTCTAATGCTCTTAGAAAAAAATGAGAAGAATAAAAATGTTTGGCACGCCGTTTTACATGGGAATGAACTATAAAAATATATAAATTTCCTTCGAGTTTCCGGAGTTCTTTACTTATTATATCAAATCATATAGAAACTTAATTTTCAGCTTGCGGTCAATATTAATCCATTAAGCATTATTATTATGGCAGCAAACATTCAAAATACCAGACTATCAAAATCTTCAAATCAATGCATACTTTCGATAATCTCATTACCACTATTTTAGTAGGATGAATATCATACAAGTTGGAAGATTATCTTTCTTTCCGACCTCCTAAAATTCGCGCGTCCCGCAAGTTGAAAAACACTGCTCTAGATAACTTATTTTGTAAGGCCCATGAGACCACAACGAGCAGAGCTATAATTTTTTTAATAAGATTTATATAGCCTTACAAGTTGTGGGAAATTGTAGACTCTGAAGATAAGGACCAATTTTTACCTAAAATTGGACTGGACCGTACGAGCCGACATTTTATTGTAAATAATTGTTTTGTAACGATACTTAGATTTTGGTCAATTTTAATCTGATTGTGACTGACCTTAATTTCAGGGACAACAAAGAAATCTGCGAAAAAGATGGCCGCTTTTGCAGCCTGCAACAAAATATTAGAAATAACGTACCCTCTAGAAGTGTACACTCCTGCTTGAACATTTTTCCATTACATCTTACCTTAAGTTTTTATCGTATAGTTTTCATAAGATTTCTGATTACCGAACAGCTACTACCTAGACATTGATTATGTAGGAAATTATCTTATTTATTATTAGGAGTTTATTAAGTTGTCTCATCGCTGTATGTTATATTTTAATTGTATTGACTTGAATAAATACCTAAATTAGGTAGTAAACACACCTATTTGTTTCTTTATTCTCATTATGCCATTTCCTGATATTCACCAGTGAGGTTTATCAAGGTAAGTTTACTGTTCATTAAAGTAACTCTTGGTCATGATATAGACAGGGGTTGCCAACTTTTACGAAGTTGCGTATCGGTGAGCCCGAAATTATTCCGTTTAACAATTGAAGTTAACTTTGGTAATTGCGGAAAAACTGAAATATACCGTTTTCGTTTTTATTTTTATTTACAAGTTAGAAAAAATCTAAATAAATCGTCATTGGAACTTTTTGAGCTTAATTTTTTGGCAAAGGCGAAAATTCTTTCACTTTATTTTTCTCATAGAAGCCATATTGTATTTTTGCAGTTTTAAATAGCCCCTTCTATTTCCTTTTTGATGATTTATCAAAAGTTATCCTTGTACCAAAAAAACTGAAATAATGAAGAAAAAGTGTTTATACCATAGTAGGCTTTGATTTTTTTAACCTGTCACATGTATATGGAATTTTGATGAACTTTTCTTTAATATTTCTTATTTTTGAGACAACAATGGTAACTTGTTTTTAAGTTGTTATTGAGATCCTCTGCACCATGTGACTTGACCGCAGCAGAGGGATCTAGGAATATAAAAAAAAAGATACGTTTCCACGAAAACAAAATGCTTAGAATACGTTGGAGTAGTATACATCATTAAATTTGCTAGAAAGAAACACTATATCCTCCATTGAAGAATTGGGTGACATGTAGGCTGTTACTATTAGACAACGTTGTTCATTAATAATGCTTTCTGCGGTACAAATATCTCCACACGCTTCACTCACTGCTGAAAGAACGCCAGCTACCGACAATTTCGTTATGGCTCCACCCCACCGCGCATGCGTGTGTCGATTTCCGGGTGACGATTTCCTCTAGTAGGATGCCTCTGTAAAAACGTATTCTACGTAAAAAAAATAATCTAAATTTCACTAGATGGACGCCATTTTTCTTTTTTGGGTAAGTAGTATATCAGCCATGGACAGATTTATGTAACTCTTAGCCGTTCTACTTCATTTGATGGAGTGAACATGTGACCATTGCATTTTGTATATAATTACAACCTAATATTTGATTTACTTTTAAAACAAATTTATTATTACTTTGAATAAATAATGAGCGTGACTTTTTATTCTAGCGAAATTTCGCGCGGGTTGGTAGTCAATTCTATTAAAGACATCTACAAGAATTCTTAAGTCTATCTACAATCTCATTTACGTCATCCCAATAAACGTATTCGATCGGTTTCTCGTTATATTCAAGCATATTCCAGTGTAAGTTTAAACCTAAGTTTTTTCATTGAGTTAATCAAAGGTTTCTTCCTGCTTTCCATTTATTGTTTTTGGTTAGAAATTAACTTATTTGTCTTGACCATTGTTAAGTTATACATTTCCTTACTGAAAGAAACGTTTAATAATAATCTATGAAATGAAGAGTATTGAATGAAGCTATTTTATAATTGTGTACATGAACTCGTTTGAGTAAATTTTCTGTATATACGTCGATTTCCAAATGGGGACCATCTTTGATAACATTAATGTGAAGAAAAGGAAGCTAGTTATTGCTTTCCAATTCAACAGTGAATTTAATTGAAACAGTATTTCTAGTGATTATGGTGATTATTTCGTTATTGTACTTATTTGAAACAAAACTTGTTGAGAAACAAAGGTGATAACCTTAGTACTTATTTGGAAGCAAATCATGATTTGTATCAAATAAAAGAATGAATGTATTTACTGCCATGTAGATTGTAGGTAAAGTCGATATTATTGAAAAACCAGTTAGGTAGTTGTGTAATATAATTTACATTTTGTACAAGAGCATTAATTTCTAAGTATGAAAATAATTCTTTACGTAATGCCTCGTTTATTTCATTCATATATATATATACTGATATTTATTAATCGCCGATTAAAAAATATCTTAAAAATAATCAGGTCGTTTAATAATTTTTCAATATTGAAATTCAGCATTGTACATATTTTCCAGCATTTCATTCACTTCAATTTCCCTTGCTATACCGAGCAATGCGTAATCCATTATTTCATCAGACAACCTGAAACAAATTTTTATTATCAGAACCTTGACAACATATTGAAGAAATGGCTAGATTATGAAGAATAGCAATTGTTCAAATCCTACAGATTGTATATTATCTGGCTTCTAGAACATTGCGTCCTTCAGCAATTCAACAGCGTGTATTGTATAATGAACTGTGATCAATCGATCACTGACTGCCCTCACTGACTGCCCTCACTTTTGTATGGCAAATAGGTTTGGAACACTTCTGCGGGTAAGTTGCTTCCCTTTTCACACTTTATTTCCTGTGTCTCCGGATATTTATCAAACATTTTGAGAACAGGTATTCCTGCAAAATTTTGATTAGAGCAACCGATTTTGAAATAAATGGCTATTGTTTTGAACATTTGTTATAATTTGCGATTTTTGTATTTGATTGTATGTTGAGTGAAAAGTTGTTGGAAAATATCCAGTGGTTTAGAGAACTACGCCCCTGCACAATTTTGATAATTATTTCTAGTGTCAAATAAAAGGTATCTATTTTAGGATTGCTTGAACCAAATTTGGTCAAAGTCGCTGTAGCGGTCGGAGCGTTACGATAAACAAACGATGTTTTAAATCGAAATTTGAAGTGTTACTCTACCTTAGGAAGCGTTTCTGAAGAAAATTATAACATGCATGTCGATTTATTTTTCGATATACTATCGACTGCTGCAGTTTGACAAATAACATCTGGAACATTCTGTATTCAGTGATAGTCTTCCATTAGGTTTGGCCATCGGCCATTTCTCGGTACTGGGCATAGAAATATGGGGGAAAAAATCACGATTAAAGTGGTTATGAGACAATCCTGGAAATTATATTTATGTTCATGATTTCTCCACAAATTAAATATTAAAATTGCTACCTTAATTGGGAATTTTCGAAGAAATTTTGAATTTTAATTTTTTTAATTAATTTTCAATTGTGCCCCCTGCGGCGAAATGCGGAACTTAAAAATTAATTTCCAGGATTTTCTCATGGCCACTTTAATTAATCATGATTTCCCCTACATTTCTATGCCCAGAAGTTTCCGAGATATGACTGGCGGCCATCCTTTATGAAACACCCTGTATATCAAAATCATATATTTTAAACACAGAAGTGTCCGAAAGCCAAAAATAGTGCCAACAGTAGTAGTAACAGTAGGTAATTCATTCGTATTTATAATAATATAATAAAGGTCCTAGTATCGACTCTTATAAAAGATGTTGTCAGTTCGAATGAACTTCCAATGCAACGACATAGAGTACAAGTTCACGTCTTGATAAGTTTCTAATCAATGGCAATAGGTTCCTACGGATGAGGGAAGTTAGTCACAGTTAATTTTTTATGAATTTTGATTCACTGCCGAACGGCCGATGAGTTATATTATTGTTTCTAACCGTTTGGAAACATGACCACGTGAAACCGATGCGGTTTTGAAAGCTTATTTATAGGTAGTTTGTCGCACCAGCACAAAAAAAATAGAATACGCTTTATCTCGAAAATCTAGCAATGCAACTAGCAACGCAACCCTCAGTGGTCATTTTTTCTAGGAACGTAGCTTGGGAGTCAGCAGGCAAATTTTATACGCAACCAATCTAGCGGCAAAAATCGCTTCGTCTGAAGTCTGAAGCAGACTTTACATATGTATGCTTCTTACGATAAACATCAACCCACAAAGTTGGCCCTACGCCATCTACAATAACGGTGTTCAAAAAACAATTCTCGCCAAGTTTATGCCAACCTAAAACGGATGGAAGTAATTAATCTACCTTCAATTCAATTAAACAAACTGAGAATTATTTCTGTGCAGCCGAGCCAATTATCTCAACGAACTAGATCAAACGTTCACTGAAAAAACACCATTGGGCTTTGTCAATGAATGTGACTTCGATCGTATGGAAGAGAATGATAAGTTGACATTTGTGGGGATGAGAGTCCGACATGAGTGACAGAGTAACTGGGACAATAGCCTTAATGGGAGAGTCCCATGAATTCATTAAGGATGTCTATTTCGCTATGGAAAATGAATGGTTTGACCCGAGTCTGTATTTGGGATTCCTAATTGCAGGTCACGGGAGTATGGAAGAATGTTTGCACAGCAGGGGGCTTGCTCCCAGTGCAGAATGTGATTGTCAGGGGAGGGCGCATGAAGACATGTTAGAATCTGAATTCTACGCGAATATCAGGAAAACGAGTGATTGGGGAATAAGAACGGAATGGGATGGTACCTCCAACATGAGGATGGGAACATAATGCTAGGTCAGTATGCTAAGGAGGTGTTTGAAAGGAGAAAGCGTAGGTACGAAGGAGACGCAGGGGTCCCAAGGCGGGGGAAGCTCCCGATCGTGACCTGTGAAGAACCCAGTGTAAGTCTTTGGAACTGATGATTCCACGAACTCGAACTAGCTGACCAGTGCTAAGGTGACAAGACCTTAACTGGAAGGGGATGTTAAACCTCGAAGATCCGACCGGTGATCCAAACCGGTATCACAGGGGTCAGGGGGCCTACCAGGGCATATCCACGACCTGGTCGACGGTGTAGGATTCGTGGTAACCGTGGTTGAAAGCCAGCATGCTTGGCTAGAGGGGGCTTGCTCCCTTGACGTGTGTACCAACTCCGGTACTAGCCTGTAGCTAGGAGAGGATGGATAGTACCTCGATCCTATCCAATGAGATGAACGGAATTTGTTTCCTGCAAACAATACTGGTAATTTATGCTTACACGGATGCGCTGATTGGGCGTATCCTAATCTCGCGCCAATGGTGGCCTTGTGCTAGAACCCAAAGCACAAAGATCCGGAAAGCCCCGGCGGCGATAAGATTACAAATTAGATATTGAGAAATATACCGGAAAATGCTAGAGTACTTAGAAATTGCAAACGGTGTGTAACACAGACACTATCCAAAGAACTGGAAAACAGCTGAATCAGTAATGATCCCCAAACCGGATAAACCAAGGAATAGTCCATCAAGTTATAGACCGATAAGTTCGCTATCAAACGTGAGTAAAATAGTTGACAGAACTATACTCACCAGATTGAACCAGCTAATAGAAAACTAAAATATAATCCCGGAAGCGGAACATGGGTTCCACAAAAAGCATAGCACAACGCAACAAACTAGCTAGAATAGCTGGAAGATTATAGAAGAGCACAACAAGAAAATGCCTACCGGTGCAGTGTTTCTAGATATAGTCAAAGCCTTTGACAAGGTATGGCATGCTGGACTGCTACATAAGATGTACCTCACGAGGCGCAGATTCAAAACGAGGGTGAACGATATTACGTCGGAAGAAAGACAATCAAAAGCAGGTGTACCGCAAGGGTGATCTTCGGACCGGTACTCATAACTTGTTTACAGCAGATTTACCTAAGACAATAGGACTAGACTTGGCGTGATATGCAGACGACATAGGCTCCTTATGCCAACACATCCAAATAAAATGCGTACAAGCAAGGCTTCAAAGATATATCACCGACCTCGAAGAGTGGTACAACAAATGGCGAATAGAAGTGAACGCCACAAAAAGCCAAGCGATAATATTCTCAACGAGAAACTTTAAACACAAATCGACGAAAGAGATTGAGATAAACAAGAAAAGGATACCTTGGGTGAAAGAAGTGAAATACTTGGGAGTAACGCTAGACAGGAAGCTAACTTTCATTACCCACCTAAGAAACATAAATAAAAAGGCAAATCAGATAAAGGGGCACGTATAGAATTGAGGAAATAATTCGGAAACAGGCGACAAACACATACCAAAAGATGGAAACGCATAGAAATCCCACAATCAGAGGGGCAGCGGCATATAATTGACTGTTGGAGTCAAAGTACAAGAAGCCAAGTACGGCCCTTGTACTTAACGCTCAAAATGGACAATGAAGAAGAAATAAACCAAAATAATAAGCTAAAGAACTTTTAATAAAAACACAGCGGAAAATGAGCACGGATAGAGCCCCGGGGGCAACTACACGATAAAAAAATACAAGACTACAGTTTCTAAGGTGTCCTTCTATGATTAGAACGTATTTTTACCTGTAAATAAGCGCGTTATGACTGAATGAAGTGAAATTGGCGTCCCAAGTGAATTTTTATGTTGATTCTTATCGGGTGTTGTGTATACTTATGCCGAATAAATGTTGTGCTCCTGGCTGCAAGGGAAATTACAAAAATGGGCCAAAAGTTCAAGTGTTTCATTTTCCTAAAGATAATGAACTATAACTTACGGAAATAATGGATATCGGCTGTCCCTGTGAAAGAGTTCATGGTAACAATAATAACGGAACAAAATCCTCGTAGTGGTACCGTAGTGAGGGTAAATTTTGTCAATTATTTTGAAATTAGAACAAATTGGATATAAAATATTCTGTATATGTCTTAATAATGCACTAAAAAAAAAAGACATGAATAATTTTTCTAAACGTAACAAGTTAAGTATAGTGTATGCTTATCCAGTTGATAATTCAAGACCAATTACATCAACCACCTAAATTACGGGATATATAAAATAAATTTTAACTTACTTTCCTATCAGTTCCCAAGGTTGAACGGTGGTCGTCCTCCTGTACATGTGATCCCCTTTGCAGTACTTGTGAAATTCCAATTTGTACTGGATGATGTGTATCGCGTAACATTTCGGTAATAATTTCAAATGTCTCGTAGCTTTCGATAACCTAGAGATTTTGATGTTAGATTTTGAATCCCGTAACTCGTTCTTGCTTTCCACGTTACAGCTAATTCGATCGAATGGGTCCATCTTGATTTCGGAGGTGAATGTTTGTCGGGGCGACAGTAACGACGGCGACGCTTTCTCGTCGATATCCGATACGTACGATGTTATCGTGGAATTGTCATCTTTTATGCAGATCAATTGAGCATTCTTGGGTCCACAAACGGTGATAACTGGCCTACAAAAGAAAAATCCTCGATAAGTGCAAGAAACCAGGAATATTTCATTATAACAGTTGCCACACTTCCCAAGGATGCCTAATGCGAGGGCAAGGTGAAAAGTCACTGAAAAATAAAACAGATGGCGCCACAATCGGAAATCCCAAATGACATTTATGATGTACCATCTTCAACGATTCCCAAGTGTGATACTGACCAGCAGCAACATAACCTCTAGTTTGTACGTCACGATCGAGCGTTCAGGCCTTGTACTGTAGAGGGAATTGGTCGTTGGCGGAACCATTGTTTTAGAGAGGGGTAAACCGTAGAACAATAGTTTATTTCACCAGTTCGTTCACGAGCTAGCCATTTCTATACTCCTTCAAAAATCATTGGCCACGTATATTGACTTACCGCGCTCTATAGAGTTTCCTATCCTATTGTTCCTAGTCTATAGTAACTTTATGGTATCTTTAATTTAATATAGTTAGTTCGGACATAATGTCATTCTAGCTTTCAAGGTAATCGTGTAAAACCATTAACAAACGTATTTTTGCTATTTTTTTTGTTTGAAACGATAAAACTTTGTTCGCCGAGATAAACAACACGTCTATGGAAATTTTCGAGTTTGTAATACGAAGAGTTTATGTTATTCTTAGCAACTTGTATTACAAAAATTACATTTGGCCGCCAATGTCATCTACCTACGCTTGTCATCGAAAAATGCTTTACTTTACGTATTAATAACAAATGCAAGATCTACATTTCAACTCCCACGTAGATACGCGACGCGTATAACCAAAGTCTTAATTACCAACTGGGCCGTACATATAAAATTTCAGCGCCTTGCACTTCTCAGTTTTATTATTAAATCGGGTGGTTCTAAAATAATCTGACATAATCCGAAAACCCGACTGATCTCATCAGTTGGCAATTCGAAGTTTTAGATTGTAGTTTAGTTTTCACGCGGTCTCACGGATTTTATATTTCAACAAGATGGTAGGTATTAAATTTAAATTTTATTATAGTATTATTCAGAGGTAAATCCTAATTAACACATTTTGGTTTAAATTTACATTAATCCTAATGGCTATGAAGATTTACCATCGGTTTGGTCAAGCAGAAAAGAAATACTATTTTGATAGAGGAAGCTCTATGAGCTCCTCCTTGTGATAATTTATCATATTGATATAATAAAATACTTTTAGTTTGTATTTTATCTCCTGTAATATATTACTACTAATGAGACAATAGTTTCGTGGCGTGTCATCTTCAAAACGATACAAATCTAGGTATAAACACAGGAAAGCTTAAGACATTTTGTACTCAAATATAAAGTGAAAACAACAAATGAACTGTTTGGAAGTCTGAAAATAAATGACCGGGATTGAATCATTGTAATTAGGACATTTTAATGCAAATATAATATGCGAGGCCGGGTCAAAAATTCCCGAGACTCACATACAGGATGACCCAGAGTCCCGAAAAAGTCCGATGCTTCGTTGCTATTGGAGATATTGCCAAGCGGTTTTTTTATTGAATAAATACACAAACAAAGCATAATTGTAAAATATTTGCATTCATATACAGTAGGCTGTGCCAAAAAAAATCGATATTTTTTTATTTCCCTCTTCTTCGAGTATATCATTCCCCGTTCAAATTCATTCAGGTCCCCCAAATTTGAAACAAATCGATAATATTTAGAGGTTCATCAAGCCCAAAACGTGTTTTTTGAGTTTTTCCTCAATTTTTGAGAGGTTTCATAACACTGTTCTACAATAACGGGATGTTTGACACTTGGGAGACATTATTACATTTAAACGCAAAGTACTTAATGTATTTCAGTCGCCACATCCACTTTCCCACAGATATATTGGCGAAAAGAACCATTTTTTAAAGGCCTAAAAACTGTAATCTCTACTTTCAACTTAAATAACTTCATATTTTTAGGTTCGTGGTGCGTCATATGCTCTTTTAACGTAGTCTAGTATCACGTACCATTAATTGAATTGATAATTTCAGAGAAAATCGCTCATCAATTATGATATCTACACTCGAGTGGAAAAACGCACCACTTGAAAATGCACCAAAAATGGCAAAAATTCAGAGCGCCTTAACGCGGTTACATTTAGTCGAATATAGATGAATCTTTGAGTTCTAAAAAGGTTAGAATCTTCCCTTTAATGTGATGCTACTTAAGGTGATACCAAATCCATTCCACCCCCTCCCACCCTGCTAAGAAAAATGTGTTTCTGGTGTCAAAAATGTCCCACATTGACAGCCCGTAAGCCGAGTCGAAAAAATCATGGACTTGATCAGACAACAGGTCAATAAATTTCAATCATTTTTCTTTAAGTTCCCTAAAAATTCGAGTTTCTACGATGATTTGGCGAGAAGTTATGAATTTTTCAAAAAAAAGTACCATTTTGCGTTTTTTTTGGCCACAACTTTGCCAATTTTGTACCTCAATCAATGAATCTTTATAAAATTAATCGACGAGTCATAAAGTTAATAGAATGTGTTGAGTACAGAGTATATTCTAGTATTTACAATCAAATATTTTTAACAATCATTTAATAATTTATGATGATACATTCAATAATTTGTAATCATACATCACATTAACAAAGGTATTTCACGCAAAATTAAATATAAAATGCTAAAAACGGTCGAAATTGTGTTCTTCCCCGTTGAAAAGAACACAAGTTGGCCAAGTTGTGGCCAAAAAAGCGCAAAATACAACTTTTAAAAAAAAATTCACTACTTTGTGCCAAATTATCGTAGAAACTCGAATTTTTAGGGAACTTAAAGAAAAATGATTGATATTTATTACCTGTTGTCTGATTGAGTCCATGATTTTTTCGTCTCGGCCTACGAGCTGTCAAAGTGGGACATTTTTTGACACCAGGAACATATTTTTCTTAGCGGGGTGGGAGGGGGTGGAATGGATTTGGTATCACATTAAGTAGCATCACATAAAAGGGAAGATTCTAACCTTTTTGGAACTCAAAGATTCATATATTTTCGTCTAAATACGACCGAGTTAAGGCACTCTGTTTTTGCCATTTTTGGTGCATTTTCAAGTGGTGCGTTTTTCCACTCGAGTGTAGATTATCATAACTGATGCATATGACGCACCACGAACCTAAAAATATGAAGTTATTTAAGTTGAAAGTAGAAATTACAGTTTTTAGGCCTTAAAAAAATGGTTCTTTTCGCCAATATATCTGTGGGAAAGTGGAAGTGGCGACTGAAATGCTTTGAATACTTTGTGTTTGAATGTAATAATGTCTCCCAAGTGTCAAACATCCCGTTATTGAAGAACAGTGTTATGAAACCTCTCAAAAATTGAGGAAAAACTTCAAAAAACACGTTTTGGGCTTGCACCTCTAAATATTAGCCGATTTGTTCCAAATTTGGGGGACCTAAATGAATTTGAACGAGGAATAATATACTCGAAGAAGAGCGAAATAAAAACATATCGATTTTTTTTGGCACACCCTAATACATATACAGGTTGGTCTTTATCAAGTAACACACCAAACTTATGTTGTTTCAATGGAACACCCTATACTGTGATCATTATTTCGAAAATCCTTGGCAATATCTCCAATAGCAGTGGAGCTATTGGACTTTTTCGGGACCCTGGGCCACCATGTAGTTCCAGCGGGTCAAAATGTTGATAAAAGACAAGAAATCTTATTAGCCTTGAAAAAACTCAATTGATTTTAAGTCAATTAGTCTTCTTGCAATGGTTACTCGTTGACCACGTCGTCAGAAATCATGAAAATCGAATATCCAACTGTTATCAAATCTCTTACTCGAGGTCTTTCTTCTCAAAAGATTAAAGATCGGCTAGATGGAGTGTACGGGGAAAATTTATCGTCTTATTCGTTGATAAAAAATTGGTCAAAACTATTTGGAAGATGACGATAGAACAGGAAGAAAAGTGGAAGAGGATATTAGGGGAAGCCATTCCAGTGGTGACGAAGAGGTGAAGGTAGTTTTAAGCACATTTTACAAACCGAAGAATATTTTTTGAGGGGTATTATACTGAAAAATAATACTAAAAATACGCAAATGAGCTCTTAGGCTTCTTCGCCTAACTGTTGACAACCAAAAGTTCGAAGCAACCAAAATAGGATCAATTATAACTACAAAGGAGTAGTAGACCCTGTTGGTACCCAGTTTTAAGACCATCCACAGCTCTACAACTCCAATTTGAACTGCGTTCATGGCCTATTTGGGACACTTTGTTCTACAAATCATACTATAACGTTTGGTGTTTGTTCCGGTTTTGAAATTAGGTCCAGATAGGGTCTACTACTCATTGAATTGGGGCCAGGGGTGCCTAGGGAACCCCGTTTGGCCAATTCATCAGCCACTTCGTTTCGTTTCATGCCATAACGGGCGGGTACCCATACTAGCTGTAGTTTGTTCCTTCTGACTAATTAAGCTAGGGTCTTCCTGCACTCCACAAAGCCTAGAAGTCACTCTATGGGAACGCCCAAGGCCGCTGGGTTGTCAGGGGAGAGATACAGCCGCCTACTTCGGTATTTGAGTCTTATTCTGGGTGTGTACGAGTAGACTCCTCGTCAGTGAACCACACGAGGCCACTTGGCAGACGTGGTCCGGACTCCTTGTTCTCCCAGTCCGTCCTGTGGGTTATGAGGATGTCTGGTGTTCTGAACCTGCTTCAGTCGGAGGATCGGGCAACTCCCAGCAGCCCAAGGCAAAATTTTGCCACGACCACTAGCCACGAACGCTCCGACTCACTGGCCCAGACCAACAAGCCGGTACGCCGTACCCGCAGCCACTGTTATAATGTGGAATGTGGACCTGTAGGGGCCGATCCCCACCAAGACCCCCAGAGTTCTAGTGGAGGAGGTCCTCATGGCCCCCGCTATCCCCACGCGGGCTCGTCCCTGCTCTTATTCATGATATAAGCAAACAAAATATTTACTATTAATGACATCAAAAAAAAAATAGTATCCGGAATCTTACTCTTTGCGCTGTTTCTTGTCACAACCTCCTCCCAATCTGGCAGCTACGTTATTATCCGGTTCTGGTTGTGGCGGTTCTTCCAATAATTTTTGCATAACATGTGTGTTTTTCTGTTTGATGCTGAGACATTCTTGCAACACCATTATCGTCTTGCTCAGATTAGGTAGGGAACTGTCTGCATCTAATTTCTCATTGACGTCATTGTTTTGTACCAGTTGTAACAGTTTCATGAGGATATCTTCCTGATTATTGGCAGGCTGAAAATAGATTCGGATCAATATTTCTCAGGATTATTTATCCGTTTCCAAGGGTTTCCCGTTTATAGCTTTAGCGTGAAATGGAAAAGTTAGTATAGGCATTAAGTTTTCGACACCCCGGGATGGAGGAGAGTTTGGTACGTTTAATTTTTCATTTAACCCACTTGAATTACAGTTAACTCAGAACACACGCTTTTTTGATGAAATTATCACTTCCGTCGCGTTTGTTATTATCCCTATCGCTCTATTTTCCGTTGCCATTCCCGTCGTGTTCCGGAACGTATATTTATCTTTTTCTCGAAAAGGGCTTCGAAGTGGGAATTTGAGATATGACACGTTTTTAGGCAACACCTGAAGGCAGCTGAGGGTCATTTGATTTTGGCGATCCGATTCACCGTTAGCGAGTTATTACGTCAAATGTGCGATTTTCAAAATTTTCCTTTAATACACAATTAATACCTTTTTCTCGAATACGGCTTGAAGTGGGAATTTCAGATTTGGCACGCTTTTAGGCAATACTTGGGGCCACCTGACGATTATTTGTTTTTGGCGATCCGATTTTCCGTCGTTATTACGTCGAATGTGCGATTTTCGAAATTTTCCTTCGAAACACTATAAGCGTCGAAAAGATGTATTATTTTTGATGAAATTTTCTGGACACATTCCTTTTGAAGGTCTTCCGAACCCTATTGGAATTGGTGAGAATCGGAAAATGGCCAGTATTTTTTTTTGGCGTGTATATTTTCGAAATCGTTCTAGATTCGAAAAATTTGCGTGGAATGAAAAACCGAACGACAGTTCGATAAGGAATTTAGAGGAGAAGGACTCTACATATACTTCTCTCTTTCGGAAATGTCGGGAAAATGGACTTTTGAACGAAAATGTATAAACATCAATTTCTAGGTCAAAAAAATTAAGTTTTTATTTATTTTCTGGAAAAATAATTGTTTTATATAAAATCTTATCATTTGACGGGAATCTACGCCAAATACCGTATAAGAGGGCAATTTATAAATGATAATGCTTTTTATACAGCGTGAGCTTGTTGAATTTGAACTTTTTTTCGAGTTTTTATACTAAACGAAACTGAAGCAATCAAGCTTTCTTTCGGTAAAGAGGGGGATTACGAGTACAACATTATTGTCCGATTCTTCTCAAAATTGGTAGATCATGAGTTTATAGTCAAAATTCAAGATGGCGGACGAGTTTTGTAATTATGGTCAGATTTTATTCAAAATTGGTATATGGGGATATTAGAGGTCGGTGATCATGATTTTTTTAGTCAAGATTTAGAAATATATTATGGAGACAAAGGTGTAGCAGAATTTAATTATCAGCCTGAAGTTTTAAAGCCCCCTTTGACTAATTTATTCTCTTAAGTTAATCAACTTGGTCTTTTAAACAACAGACTTTTCGATTTTTCTCGAAAATGGTTCGTTTAACAAAATTTTTCAAGAATACGTTTTTGGAGCAAAATTAACCCAAAAACTATAAATATTGTTAAATGGAAAAAAAATAAAGCAGAAAATATATTGCAGGCGCCCCGTAGCGACCGGTACCATAAAAATTCTTGTATGATAATAGTTAATTTACCATTGAATGTTTGGCATGTTATGGTTCCTGAGATATAAAATGAAAACCATCTTCTAGCCTCCATTCTCAAAGTGCCCTAGATATTTATTGAAGTATTTCCGGACATATGTTGATTGTTTCGTGTTTAAACACCTCCCGAAGATTGGCATATGAATTTCCGAACACCCTCTGTGTACATATTTTCTTATTGTTGATTTCACTTTTCACTTTTTTGCAGAGCGACGCACCCAAAGTTTGCAAAACATGCAAGAAGAACATCGAAGGAGGGGTAAGTTTACATATAATATGTATACATAATTTATGTAGATGCAATAAATTGCTACAAAAGCCTGTCACAACTTTGAAACTACTTGATTGATCATATACTTCAACGTAAGGTACATCTTCCCCAGCAACCTTCTATGTATTCTAGATACTAATATATCTTCTCCCTCTAGTGAAGCATGTAAAATAATAATAATAATAATAATGCACCCTTCACAGTTTACACAACACGATAATCAAATATTCCCACAAAACATGTTGAATGTGTTGTCTGAACTTTACCGAACAGAAATTAATTTTAACTTTGAAAATATACAAGGTGTTTCATTCTCAATATTTTCGTTAGTCACTCACTCTAATCTCAAATAGACAGTTGAAATGTCCGAATCTTAGATTTATTAAGCATCTTTCGATCCTTACAAGTCCTTACAAGCCATTTCAGATCTTGGATATACTCAAGAAACCAGAAAAAAATTATTTTTTGCTCACATTTCAATTCGTAATCGAAATCCAGATCTCACTTTCTATCGAAACAACCTTTTTTTCGATATGCTGTTTCTAAACTTCAGCAAAAACCAACATTTTTATGTCAAATGAAACACCCAGATTTCATTTAACTATCGAACGGAGAAGTTGTTTCCTAGTGAGGTCTTTCCTGATGCCTATAACCCCCAAACTTTTAAGAAAAATATCAATGACTTTTTCCTCTCCCAAAATTCCATTCCTGACTCACACGATGTTCTACGAACAATGTAGATTTTCCTCTCGAGTATATGGTCTAAGATAGTCATTGACTTTAGTGTATCTTAGCAAAGATATAAAGTTTTGCTCCTCCAGGTTGAACAGTGACAACAACACGTCTATTAGTCCCAGTTGTTTCGCTCTACTCATGAGCTCGTCAGTGGAACAAGGCACATGATGAAGTCACTGATCAACCATCTCCGGCAGTGAAATAAACTAACCACCTTCGAAAATGTTTGTCCCACTGAGGATGCGATTCACAATGCTACGCATAGATAATACAGTTCTCGCGATTCAAAGAATCGACGGGGAAACAGGTGGAAATACAGCCAGGTGACGACCCCGAAACAATGCATAGCGAATTACAAACACTTCTCGTGTTGGAAGTCAATAGACAACGTTTTGGTTCTCCAGGTTGAACATTGACAACAATACGTCTATTAGTCCTAGATAGCTGTTTCGCTCTTCTCATGTGCTCGTCAGTGGAATCGGACAAACGATGAAGTCACTCATCTCCGACAACGATATAACTACCACACTCGAGATGTTCCAAAACCATCTGCCATCTCACTAAGGATGCAATTCACAATGCTAAGCATTGGTAACACAGTTCTCGCGATTCGAAGAATCGAAGGGAAAACACGTCTCCTGTTAGAAATCAATAGGCAAAGTTTTGGTTCTCCAGGTGGACAAGATGTTTCACTCATTCTGCCAGTGGAAGGGGAGAGGGAATGTGCAGTCCATATATGTATATGGTCTGATGAGCTGAAACTCTACTGAAGCAACGCAACGCCCTCAAGGGTGCGAAGTGATCCAAGACATTCTCTTTAACTGTTGTTAAGTCTTATTTCTGCCATCCGCATTACCAGCGCCGTCTTGTGTGCGACAAACGAGTTGGTTCTTCTTGGATACAACATTATTCTATTGCTAGATATTTGACATCGTGGAGAAATTCTACCAATTCCAAATATAGACATTCATATTTTTTGCTACGTCTAGATTCTTTCACATATCTGGTTACACTGTTTCACAAACCACAATTAACCAAATAATATGTCAAAACCTGAACCCCTTCCCCCATTTGTGTAGTGTTAACTAATTTTAGTGTGTTGTTTAGTTTGAATGTTTTGTAGGTATTAACAACCTTAGGCAGCTCCTATCATCCGGATCATTTCATATGTACTAAGTGTCAAAAACCAATAACAGACGCACAATTTCATCAAAAAAACGACTTGCCATATTGCCTGATCTGTCATGCTACACACTTTACTCAGAAATGTCGTCTATGTAGACAACCTATCTTGGGAGTAAGTATTAAAACATTTTGACAAAAATAGTTATAACTGATGAAAATGTAAGGTAACAAACTTGCTATGCGTTATTGCTCAATTTTCAACAAGAACTCGTCAGACTTAAACGAAGTTCGACGAAAAGTCTTTTGATGTTGCTTCAGAATATTGAAAAACCACCCAACTATGGGAAGTAGTGGATACCTCCTGCGATGTAACTTAATGAGGCGGGATTGTATACCAGACGCAGAGCACGTAACCATCTTGCTAATAAGAATATTTGAGATGGTTATATGCGATCTAAGCCCTCAAAAAGAATCCAACGTTAGTGTAAAGACCATTCTTTGAACGTTAACCCGTCAATAACAGAGCTAGTCCTTTGTGAGAAAAGTAACTAAACTATCCAACACACAGCAAGTTCACAAGGGCATCTCATCTCTGGCAGTGTTTCCAAATATAGCACTATAGCTCTATATGGCTTAACCCAAATGGTACACCGATCTGGTGACCAAGAACCAGGCAGACATTCGCGAGCGTAGAGAAAGTACACTACAGCTAAATTCAATCGGACCTTGATACAAGGGAAGTGGGGAAGGCAAACACTGTCACCTTCCAGAAGAGATGGTCTAGAAGACACATCCGCTCAGGAGAGAAACAGACAACCTCTCACCTCACTACGTTTTCAAAAGACCCTATGAAGTATCAACTGATACGGAAGCCATGTTTAAAGAGAATGGAAAAACTTGCCAAATCTTCATTCATGGCTCTAAAACCAAAATGGGAGCTGGTGCGGGTAGTTACTCGGAAGATCTAAACCCATATCTAACAATAACTCTAGGGAAACACGCAAGAATGATCCAATTCGCTTGGGGAAATCCCAAGGAAGGATCAAAATTCACTCTATCACGCAAATGCCACACTAATTTCAAAGACAATACCCTCAAAATGCTCTAGCAACGATGGGTTGAAATCCCAGGCTGCACAGGCCAATGAAGCAATAAACACACCTTATCCAAATACAACAGAGGCTGTCTCGGAAGAACTACGGGACACTGTCAATTATTAAGAATGCGTGCATGTGCACACTAGAGGGACCAGGTAGCTCAGTGGTAGAAGCATCTCCTAATCATTGTGGCTGCCGGTCGCGGGTTCGAATCCAGCGACTGCGGAATTATTCCGATGGTCCGAGAAAGTGGTGCGGCAAGATACAATGGGCTGTCAAGCCCAAGAATCATCGTGACTGCCCTGGTTGCAAGATCGAGTCTACCACACGAGTTGGAGTGTTTAGTGGGTATATCTGAGGTGATTAAGTTCGGGACTCCCACACTACCTTATGGGATGTTACAGGACCATAAGGTGCCCGTAAAGGGTTTCAACCACCTCGCACAAAAAAAAAAAATGTGCACACTAGAATGTGAAAAAGAGGACGAGACGGCGGAGCATTGCTGAGCATCTCGCCAACAGAAAGTCAGTGTTGGTGGCCGAGCATGACCGGCATTAGGAACATCCCACGAGTGATGTGCTCTTGTTTGTTCAACACTCGTTGTTGAATATTCAGCTTAGAAAGTTGTAGAAATAACGTTGTAGAAGTTGTAGTAAATAAAGTAAAGGAATAAATTGTTACAATCCTAGATTTCGATTGGTTTTAGAACCTATGAGGTGTAGTACCAAAATACTAAACGAATTAAGAATGTAATATTCAGTTCACGCACTATTTAACCTGGCAAATCGCTGCGTTATGTGTCATTTAATTTCTAATCGTTGCTTCCTATATTCGTTCTCAAAATATAATCTACTAATAGATGAAATATGCAATCCTACTACTAACGAATTATTTTCGGCTATATGTTGCTCTCTGGTTGAACAGAGATGAATTATCACTTTGAATAAAAGGAATATAATGTTAAATAAAAAACTTTTAATAAATATGTTAATATCCACTCTACATAATTAACAATTTGATATGTAACGCGTTTCCCTATTACTATACTTTTGTCAAACACCACATGGAAAAATTTGGATCGAACGTATGGTTTTCATCTAATAAATGATTGGATTGATTTAAATCGCTCTTCTGTTTATCAAAGTTTTCTCCCTACATATAATACATAATGTGGGCAATTTAATTTATAGACACCTGATTTTTGAATTGTAATTCAGTAGCATTTTTGTGTTTGATTAAGCTGCAGTATTAGCGAAACGCTATTACATTGTTAATATATAGTAGATATTAATAAGTTTTTATCTAACATTAGTCATGGATATCCATTAAGTAACGGCATTAAAGGAATATAATTCAGTTCTTGTATTAAACAATAAAACATATATTTTTCTATTCATTTAACTTCAAAATGACTGATGGAAATATTAGCTTCCGTCCAATATATAAAACATTCAGCATCAATTGAACATACTCCTATTGCAGAAGATTTAGTAGATACTGGCAATGAGTTTGATCAGTGGCGGCTCCTCGAAGGAGGCTAAGGAGGCTCAGCTTCCTCACCAATTTATCTTAATGATCATTCTCCATTTTATTCCTGTTTCTCTGATAATTCTTCAAATTTTACAATTAATTCCCCGTTCTCAGTAGTTATTTAATCTGGCAACAGTGGCCAGAGGCTAGATTCTCTATATATCTCAAACGCTAAATACGTGTGGTCAACACAGTTGCCGTTTTCCAAGCAGTTCAATTGCCAGATAGGGTAAAAGAGCGAATATGGCAACACCCTATGTAGGCTATCTTCTCGTACGGAATCGTCGGTCGAATGAAATACGATTACTTGTTACCGCCCTTCCGCTAGAAGAATGCGACACGTGTCGTGTTCCGTTAGTTCTTGTTATGGTACCGCGAGGCGAAGTAAGGTTAAGTAGTTAAGTTATAATTTATCTAATCGGTGAACGTTAAAATGATGAGTGACTTAGTTGCTGGGTTCTTTAAAAATCCATTTAGTGGATTAACATATGATAGAAAAGTGTTTAGTTAAAAATAAACGGCCTTTACCGGATTTGAAAGGATTAGTGGTGACGATGACAGGTATGTTTCAAAATCGAAATACACAATAAATTATATTGCTTGCTATTTACATCTGATACAACTTCATGTTGGGGGCACTCGGGTTATGATGATTTGAAAAATTTAGCTCGTGGTATAGACAGACATGAAAAATCGCAGGAACATATTACATCGAGTATTAAGTTTAAATTAACCGGTAAACAGAATATTGTTGTTAAAGGAAAATATATAATTTGGTAGACAAGAAACTACATCATAAACAACTTTTTTTATGAAATTTTAGATACTATTAAAGGTCAAATTGAGAATCGATTTTCCGATTTACATGAATTGAAGTTTTTCGACTTGACGAATAGAAGATTTTTCGAATCTTTTTCAAAAGAGTTTCCCAATACACTTTTAGATAACTTAGTTCTAAAGTATAAATTTTTTGATAAAATAGCACTGCACAATGAATTATGGGTTATATACCTACTCGGATAAAGATATTTTAGGCCAGTACGAGACATTCACGCCGATATGATAAAATATATGATAGACAATGATTTGCAACAAGTTTTACCTCAGTTTTATAAACTACTTTGTTTCACAGTCACCATTCCTGTCACGTCGGCATCGGTGGAGAGATCATTTTCTACTATCAAACGAATTAAAACTTACATGCGAAATACATTGGGCCAAAATCGTTTATACAATGTTAGTTTGATATCTATTGAAAAAGATTTAGTAAAACACTTAAAACAAAATGATACATTTTATGATAATATTATTGATCATTTTTCGTAAACTAAAGACCGTAGAATTCCGTTAATATATAAAAAAAGTTAATAAAAATAATAAAAAAAAACAAAATATGAAAAATAAAAAAAAAAAAAATATCAAAAATCCAAAGAAAAAAAAACGAAAAAAAAAAATTTTTGCCAAGAGAAACTCTACACCTCCACGTTGGTTCTTGCTTGGCCACAATTAATTTTGTCACTGAAGTAGCTGGTACGGTCGCTGTGCAAAGGTTAAATTTATTGGCTGAATAGAGTATATTTTTACAAGAACGTTTTATGTCCAGCCTCCTCTCTTAAAAAGTTCACGAGCCGCCACTGAGTTTGATTTGAATTGAATAAGAGAATAAAAGAATCATTTCAACACCCGAACATTATGAACATTCATCCAAATACTGGGATACTTATGAAACAATGGGGTCTAGTTTAATTATTGTGGAATAATATACAGGGCGTTTGCAACCTTGTGATGTTAAATTTAACGGCGTGAAACACCTTAAAATAATGTTGTTAAGGGTAAATCGCCATAACAAAAGTTGGATAAGAGGATTTTTATAATATTTTAGTTTCAAAAATTCTGTGTAACGAGCCGCGGATTTTATTCAAAGATGGGCCCTTCAGAGATTCGAGGGGTCAGAATGTGACCACTTTGAGAAGATGCCTTAATAAGGTTGGATGAAATTCTCGACAACCAATAACCCACAACTTCTACAGAGTAGAGCGACTCCATCTTGAATGATACCAATTGGACTATCAGTAACTGGAGCTGAACAACGGTTCAATGATGGATCTGTTATGGTAATACTGACTGGTAGGGAATCTGTTTTTGTGAACTTAACAGCTGAAGGTACATCACAGGCATTCTCGATGGAAGAGTATGTCAAAGAAAACCTAACCTCAATGCAATGGAACATAAAAGGACGATAGATTCCTGCAAGAGGTATCAGATATACTTATAGAGAATTTGGAACATTCAGGTTTGGCTTTGATGGGAGGAATGAACCAGTCATTCGAGGTCATGGGGACTATACACGCTACCAACCTCAGAGAACTTATTTTGCTATAGTTTAAAATGAAGCATGTGTTTAATTTTGTTTTGTTTAAATTGTATAAAATATACCATAATAGTAATGGTGGCAAGGTGAAAAGTGCCTTAAAATAAAACAGATGGTGCCACAATCGAAAATCCTATGTGACATTTGTGATGTACCATCTATAACTAGAACGCTTTAAAATTTTCAGACTGATACGTCATTCAGTTGTTTTGACACCCATCGAAAGCAAGCAACCTTGAAGATTTATGTAGACATGGAAAGAAGTGAATTTCGCGTCTTGATTAAACATTATTTCTTGGGTGGAAAAAACACTGGGCAAACCAAAGCATGCTTGTTAAACATTATGGGGACTCCTCATCATTGATTGGAACGATTCACAAGTGGTTTCCTGTTTTTAGTACGACCACAAAGGACGCCGAACGTTCTGGTCGCCCAATTGAAGTTACAACTACAGAAATCGTCGATAACATCCATGGTATGATATTGGACGATCTGGGAGCTAAAGTGCTGTAAACTTCTGGAATCATTTTTCAGCTTGCCCTGGTATATGTAATACCAGTATGCAATAGCAGTATGATCACTTTGTGATTAACTATATTCAGTATGTCTATATTCTGTAGAGAAGCCCATTATGCAATATTTATTCGAGATAGAGACATTAGTTCAATTTTGATAATGCGACAAAGTTAATTCCGAATGAATAAGCTGGTCAAGTTACCAATATCAACCTAATTTTTCGGCCAGAAGTTGTACTAACCGAGAATTATGCTTTTTCAGAAAGCCGTCCAAGCTATGGGTGGACATTTCCATGAAGATCACTTCAATTGTGAAAGTTGCAAGTCTGCCCTCATGGGCAAACAATTCGTCGACGTGGAAGGCAAGCCGTATTGTACAAACTGTCATGCGACGAAAATTTGCCCCAAGTGCAAAGCTTGCGGCAAACCGATCACCACAAAGGCAACCATTGCTTTGGATGCTAAATGGCACCAATTCTGTTTCAAATGCAAGGTAAGGTACTTCGTCAAATTTTGATAATATTATTAAATAATAGTAGGTAACAATATTTTTGGATAACGTTTTTATTGTAACCAACAAGTTTTTTCATGAAAACAAACGCAAATCTGATTTTGTCAACACTTTCTAAACCATTAACCTAAACAAGGAAAGATGACGAATGGTGAGAATGATTGAGAAATGTTTAATTGTGAATGGTATTGTAATAATGATGCAGGGAAAACGTTGATTGTCGAAAATTATGAGCAAATGAAAGTGGTTCATCGCTATTTTCAAGTTATTAGATAAATTCCCTGGGCACTTGGAAAGTGGCAAAGAAACAGAAATGAGGATCTGAGTTTTTTCCTCCCTCTACAATAGATATTTTCCAAGTCCTGCGTAGTGGTTTCTCTAGCAATCGTGGTTGCAGTGATGTTAGAAAATGACTTAAGAAATCTTTAATCCGAGTTGATTATCGAACATAAGCAACTCTACATTACTTCAGTTGCAAAACATGATTTTTCAGCCTCTAAATGATCATAGCGACCGAGTATAAGGAAACACACTATATATTTCAGTCTATTTGTAATTGGATATATCTTCAATTATCCTCCTTGTTTTATGGAAGTTCATGATTTGTATCCATAATCATGACAGAGTGCTTAATTGAGTAGCCTGGATTTGGATCCTCAACCATTCATTACTTGCTCTTAATTTCCATAGTATTGGGGCACTTTGAACAACCCTTGGTCGATGGCAGTTCCTTCTAACATAACCTCTCTTCGATACTTACGTCCGTAGATTTTCATGGATTCACTTTTCCGGCCGGATTTCTTAGATGGGATGACGTCTGGTTTATGAAACCTACCAAGGCAGCAAATCTGCTTTCATGTATTGTTGAATACATATTTTTTCTCCTTGCATCGTCCTAATACAATAGATCAATCAGGACAACTGCAATTTCAAAATTGAGATCTATATGCTGAAGTTAACTTCTTTTCATCCAATTCAGGCGCTTTCTTATTCAGATGGTCTAAAGACGCGTAAAAACTTGTGGCGAGGCAGCTATTTAGGTCGTCCCAGGAAAAGAAAGAAAGAAAGAAGAGACGCTGGTGTGAAACTGGATTTTACGAAAGGGTTCCACAAGCATCTGCCCTGTTATAACTTATCTGAGAAGAAGAAGAAACTTTACGAATATGTCTTCCATAGACCTCAATTATTTGCTGAACTCAAGACCACACTGAGGCCGAGTTTGCTCAATGCTCCCTCGCTTTTAGGATCAGAAATTTGATAGTAATGGAGAAAGCAATCAACATCGAGGTCCAAAATCGTGAACCACCTACAATCTGACTTTTGTTACCAGATATCAACAGTGGACCTGGTGGCATACGTGACACATGTATGACAGACAATCATTGAAGAATATGAGAATTCTCTAGTTGTAGTATTGGCTACCTCCAAGGCATTTGACCGCGTGTGGCACCAAGGCTTCCTCGGGAAACTTCCTTCATATGGTTTGGCACCACGACGTTGTCGTTCACTATCGAGTGTACTCTCATGCAGATTACTCCATGTGGTGGTTGACGGAGTCTCCTGCGATACAATGGCTATCAATCCTGGCATTCCACAGGGACCTGTTTATGTTCCACATCAACGCTTTCTTCTCTAAGGCCGCTATATGCTCCTATGAATCCAGATGTGCAATAGAGAGGCAGTTAGAAAAAAAAAATGAAATGGCAAGAATTTTATGTTATGTTCAAGGAGCTACTTTACACCCCTGCAGATCCTCATGTACTACAAAGAACAGATTTGACCAGCCCTCGAAACTTGCCGATCTTTTTTCCACCCGACCTACTTTTTCTATCGAAAGACGAAGTTGTGAAACTCTTTGGTTATTGAGGTACTTCCTGATGCCTATAATCTCTAAACAAAAAATTAATTCCACGGGGACTTGACCAAATTTTCAAACTTGATTTGTTTATAGTCTGGAAACCGCGAAGGGAGATCAAGAATTTTTCGGATCACTCAAGAACCCTCTTTTTCAAATTCGTTCATAATTGTAAAGATTTTCCCTCAAAACCATTCACAATAAGCTGGTTTGAACATCATTTCGAATCCATTTAATCCTAATCATCAATATCTCGCACATCACGCATCAAATAATTTTCAGATTGAGTAGAAATTTGAGTTTCTTCAATATTTACTTCATTCAGACGATGAATGATTTACTATTTCGAATCGTTTGCAGCTCACAATACAAAGTATTGAAGTTGTGAAACTCTTTGGTTATTGAGGTACTTCCTGATGCCTATAATCTCTAAACAAAAAATTAATTCCACGGGGACTTGACCAAATTTTCAAACTTGATTTGTTTATAGTCTGGAAACCGCGAAGGGAGATCAAGAATTTTTCGGATCACTCAAGAACCCTCTTTTTCAAATTCGTTCATAATTGTAAAGATTTTCCCTCAAAACCATTCACAATAAGCTGGTTTGAACATCATTTCGAATCCATTTAATCCTAATCATCAATATCTCGCACATCACGCATCAAATAATTTTCAGATTGAGTAGAAATTTGAGTTTCTTCAATATTTACTTCATTCAGACGATGAATGATTTACTATTTCGAATCGTTTGCAGCTCACAATACAAAGTAACTGAGACGTGAGTAATTTTAAAAGACGATACGTTTGAAGTTTGAAATATCCAATATACATTTTTGGCGCTTTTCCAACTAGAATTAAGGTTTCAAATTAAAACAGAAACAAGTTTGCATCGAAATAAGTTGTTTAAGTTTTCAATCTAATAAAATGTGTTACTTTGTTACTTTCATTTACTCATTTGAAGTAGTGTTTATTTACCATTTGAAAAATGAATGTTTAGGTTATGATGTGTAAATATTGTAACAGCTGAAATAAACCTTATAATTCCACTATTGCTATTGATTAATATAATTATAATAACTATCTAATTATTTTTTTACAGAAATGTGGAAAACCGATGATGTTGGATCAACAATTTAGAGTTGAAGATGGACATCCAAAATGCCTTACTTGTTAAATATAATCATGAACTTTCGAGCTTTGGAAATAAGACTAAGATATTTAAAAACAGCAATTATAATATCAAAAAATCACGTTTTCGTCACTTTGTTTTGAAATTTTGCAATATATATCTTAATTTATAAATTTACTACGTTACGTTTAAAATGAGTAATGGAATAAAATGCTAGTTTATTAATTTTAGTTAGTTTTATTCCATAATAATTTATAAAAGTCATCATGATTTAAATCAGGGGTCGTAAAAAAAATAAATAGTCATTATGTACATTATAATATTACAAACAGTAAAATATTGTAAAAGGTAAGTTAAAATCGGATTTTGAAGCAGTAAAATAACTTTTTGGCCAGGATTTCTATTTCCACTATTGTGAATATAATGGGCAGTAAAAATTAATAAAATGCCAATATGGATTAGTTGGTAATAAATCTGCAAATCCGCAGTAAGTATTAATAAATGACCAGTATGCAACTGCGAACTGGGAAAGTGTCTATATAACAAGTTTCACTACATTGCAGAAGATATTTTCAGGAATTTCCTGGAGACGACGTGGGTACCAGGATGCCCTGGTTCTCATGTGAGTCGTTGCTCCAATCCCATTTCAGAATCGCGATCAGCTATCCCAAAAACCCCCGAGTAAGAAATTTTTTCACATTGAATTTTAGCTCCTGTGCATTCAAAAAGATGCATTTTCCTCCATAGAAATGCTAAAATGCATGTAGGCAAAAAAAAAAAAATGGTAACATCTTTTTTAAATTTCATCTAGAACCGATTAAAAAAAAGCGTCTAAGTCGGTTCAGCCGCCTCTTTATTTCTTACTTTGGCCTTTCTTCATCTCATCATCTAGATCTTCAACTGATATATCAGTTTTGTCAGTTTCTTTCAGATCCTTTAAATCAATAGCGCCGGGAGAATTCAAAGAAGGAACTTCCAAAAAGCAACGAAATTTACCATAAATATTACGATATGCTGTGAATCTTTTTTCTAATTGTCCAATTAGCGTATCACAGATCACAAAAAGGAACTTTGATGAGAAAGTGATCCTTTTCTTCTAGTAAAATTTCTTTTTCAACACTTTTATTGCAAAATGTTTTTCGGTTCCTATTCCTCTTCGTGGCATCTTGATACTTTTGATTTATCGATGATAACCTAGCTAGCGTTTTCAGCCATTGGCCTATTGGGTAAAGCGGCAGTGTGTAAGGTGGGTTTTAATCGATATAGTGTGAGGTTTCCTAATAAACTGATGATGCATCACAGTTCAGACTATCCATTACATATCACATATAATCATGGAATATATGGGAGGGAGGGTGATGTGATATTCACAGTATCAACCCACTATAATCGAAAACATAGGTTGGCTATACAAAATGTTTTCACGTTGTAGTCACAGCCTGTAAATAACTTTATTGTAACCCAATCAAACGTTTCTGAGAACGTTATACAACCAGTATGTTGCCATTGAGTGATGTTGTATGAAATAATAGAGTGTTTTATACTCTTCACTATTAATAATAATAATGCAGGAAAATTGGCAGAATTTCATAAACAAGAACTTATATTTTTGGATCGTTGTCATTATAATGATTCATTATCTGCACACTGCACTACTGTTTCCGACTATGGAAACTGCTGTCGACTTGATGGGATGTAGGCGGATAATTCTTGAATAACGAAAAGCATCTGCCGCGAGTTACATTTACATGCAAAGATACAAGTTCAATCATGTGGCGGTTTCACATCGCACATCATCTTGGCTTATGTTCATGTACGGGGTGTCCCAAATTGATTGTCCGAATGGAGTATCCCCGTTAATGTTCGAAATAGAAAAAACCCACCACGCGTTTACAAATTTTCTCTATCAGTTGTTTTGACGCCCCAGCCAACTTCTCGATTTTTACTCATTTCGACAATGCCTTTTATTCCGCTTAATATCAAAGATATTGCCAAATTGTAAAAACATTATATTGACACTTTTTTACAAAGAATCCATAGGCGTAGTCTTCTGAGGTATGACCTGAGCTTATATTTTTTTTGCAAATCATAGTTGGCTTTGAACTCTTTATTTCGGTACACACACTTTACGAATAAGTGGATATGTACCAGAGGACCATGCTTGTGACCACCAAGCTTAACGAACCTAACGCCTTTGGATTATTGTTCTGGGGATGTATAAAGGATAAAATGTATGGAAATCCCAGCAGAACAGTAGTCGAACTAAAAGAAAGGATGGAAACTGTTCTTTAGAAAAATACCGAACATTAATATATTTTTAGCTATGTGTTGAGAGAGGGACAAACCAATTTGAACATGTCCCTTAGTTTGTTTTTGATATTTTACTATTTAATATAGGTCTATTAAAAGTATGTTATTACTAATGTTATTATTTGTTGAGTAACGGTTTTGTAGTTCAATGTTGTTACATTTTTTTATATTTCTCCTCATTGAGAAGTCAAAATCGATTTTAAGGCAACAAAATAAGATAATCTATCAAACATTTTATTTTTTTCATATGTTATCATATAATATATCGTTAAAATTAGAAGAAAATCTTATTTTTAAAGAGGTCAAAGCCAACTATGATTGACACGAGAAAAAATAGGTCATACCTCAAAATTGGGAATAGAAAAGAAATATCTGTCTAGGCCAATGTATTCTTTGTAAAAGTGCCAACATTAAGTTTTTACAGTTTGACAATATCTTTGATATTAAGCGAAATAAAAGGCATTGTCGAAATGGATAAAAATCGAAGTTGGCTGTGGGGTCAAAAAAACTGACAGAAAAAATTTGTAAGCGTCATTGAATTTGTCTAAGAAAAAAAACAAAATGATGTTAGCGATGGCTTCTTTGCAGGACCCTCGATCAGGAAAAGGTGATTTAAACCAACCCCTTTTAATCCAAGAGTTACTGAAATTATTGAGTAAAATGTTTTGGAATACCCAAATTACAAAAATTAGATTTTGGGATTTCTAAGATGTCATGGATGTATAATAATTCAAAATTATACAAATCCAATCAATTCCCATTATTAATGAACTGCGTCTTAAGGGAGGTGGAAACCCTAGAATATATAATCAGATGTTATAGAAGTATCGATACTTTTTTGTCCAATATATCGATAATAGTACAGAAAATTCCGATACATTTCGTAACTTTAACTTGCGATATTACAATTAAAAAAATTCACAAAATGCCTTATTATTCAACTAGTTTTTATTTGGATTTTGCCTATCCTAAATAAGTAAATGTTCAGTTTGAATTCGCTACAAAAAAAAGTTTTTGTTTGTATATAAATCTTCATTTAGTCAGGTATCAATTATAAAAAGTACTAATTGGTACGTAAATACTTTTTATCAAATCGTGTAAGAATTTAAATTGCGAAAAACGGCCAAGTTGCATAAATGTTATTTTCAAAATTTCGTCGCTAGCGAGGGTATACGAAAATCTGTAGGCGGTTTTTCGATTGCGCAGTTACGACTACGCAAAACATAAGAATATAGAAGGTATATCCGAGATACAAAAATTAACTTTCAATCTAACCTTAATTCCACTCTCCTGGAAGTTCAATTTCGTTCTTGTTCCATTCTCTTTCGATTTGTCTTCCTTTTCCTGGTCAATTTCCACCATCGTGCGTATGCTATCTTCGTCATAGGGCGTGGGCACGGGCGTATTCAGCAGAAGGTTCGTAGATCCCTTCTCGAAATATTTATTCGCTTGTATCAGTGGAATTAATGGTTCCATCTGCGGTTTTTCTATACGAGGCCTATGCTTGAACGTTGCGGTCTTGTAACGGGATTTGACATTACTAAAAGCATGTCTTGAAATAAAAAACAAGTTTGAGTGTAGCTTTCTGGCGAACTGGCAAAATGTCAGTCCGACTATGGGAAGGACAATCGAGAAGTAGTGTCTATAAGGACCAGTTCAAATTATGTAATTCGAGCGAAAAATTGAAGAACAGGAGACAGTATTGTCTAAAGGGACCAATTCGAAAAGGTTTATTCGAAGAAAAATTAAGAGCATTCGGGTTAAGGCAGCGATGAACGGACCTTGTCCAAAAACAGCCCATCATTATTTGAGGCTGCCTCGGAAAAACACTAAGGGACACTCTAAACTAAGAAAACACATGCACACCATGGACCTAGTGGATAATCTGCATTGTAGGGCATACCTAAAAGAGGACACTAGAGAGTCCATGTTGAGGGGCTATACTTTTGTTCGTCCGACACCTAGGGTGGTTGGACATCTAGAAACAGACCGGAGGTTCCTATGCTCAGTGGAATATGGCTCACTCCATCCTCCAAGTACGAAGTCGCTCTCCAGGGGCTGTCCTCAAGGCTCAGTAATAGGACCAACTTTTTAGAACGTTGTCCTAGACACGTGCTTGGAACAGGAACCACTTGATGGGTGTTGCTGGGATGCTTATACGGATGACATCGTTGCAATGATATTCGCAATTCTCGGCTCGAGCTCGAACGGCTTGGAGATGAATGCTTACATTTGCTCTCCGCGTGGACCTCACGACAACAAACTAACTATTTCCGTCGAGAAGACGAAATATATCCTCTTTGGAGCCGAACTCGCCAGAGACCCACTCTTTTTGAGCTCGAAGGCAGAAACATCTGTAGGGTAAAGGAGTTAAAGCATCCCGCCTTCGTCATAGACCAAAAACTTCACTTCGGCCAGCATATTGCATATCTCTCTGCTAGGCTCAAATCCTTATTCCAGGCTCTGAGACGGTACATTATACTTGAATATGGCATGATCTCGAACTCCCTGAGGATCATCTACCACCGAGCCATAGTGCCTCTAGCGATCCGATTGGGCAAAAATGTCGAGATGCTTGACTCTGCCCAAGCGAACTGCCTAACAGGGTCCCAAACGAGACGGCGTGTGTCCTGTCTAAGGAACCGCCCTTCCATTTTCTACTCTCACAGGTCTATTCTATGGCATCGACCAAGAGGTTCGGGAAGTGCATACATATCGGAGGAGTTTTGATTCTGGTCCCTGGCAAGTTTTCTGGAACAACTCCGTGAAGGGCAGAGTGACACATTGTTCCATCCCTGTCATCGAGGAACGGCTTCCAATAGCTGCACCATTGGCTATCCGCGAAAACCGAATGGTGTTCCAGCTTTTAAGTGGACATGACAATTTTGGAAGTCATCTCTTCAGGATCGGTAAATCCCGGGATTCCACAGGGTCGCAAATGTCATGTTGAACTTGTAGACGCACTTGGTTGGTTCCCCAATCGTGAGCAGGATCTACCTCGCCTAATAGAGCATCTCGAGGAATATTAGAAGCTCCTTGGTGCTTTCGCACCACCTTAGAATCAAGCACTCTTCTATCGACTGGCGCTTCTTATGGTTATCATTTCCTTTTTTTTTCGGACGGTTTGATGCGACGGCCACTAGTCATACTAGATATACTCGTATGTTTGTGGCGTCCGTATACCTGTGCTTTCGAAAGAAGTGATTTCGTACTATTTTATTATACAGGTGTTCCAGAAAGACCTCCCGTAAATGCAAGAGACGGTAGATTTTACAAAAATAATCAGATATTTTGCATAAACTATGGTCCTATCTTCTTTCGTTTCGGAGATACAGGGCTTGATTTAATTTTTTTTAAACGAAGATTTGCTGTAGCTCCTGTGCAGCTACAGATTTTTCGTTGAAATCTGGTACTCGGGGATTTCAGAGGACGCCGAATAAGATGGTTTAGTTATTTTCAGATTATGCGGTAGAGGGCGCTGATTGCGCGACTTTTCGGCGTTTCTTTTAGCCTTAACTTTTTTAAGAATAATTTTTTTGTTTTCTTTGTACATTTTTCTGGTTTTCAATTTCGTATCTCCGAAACGAAAGAAGATAGGACCATAGTTTATATGAAAAATCTGATTCTTTTTGTAAAATCTACCGTCCCCTGCATTCACGGGAGGTCTTTCTGAAACACCCTGTATATGTTAAATGTTTATTTTCAGACAAGCTGTACAATTTGCCAAAACGACACCAAATTTGCATGTAAGAGAAGGTTCTCCAACTATCCCCTTGACGTTGTCTTTCCAATTTGATCGACTTTATAGGCTGTCCAGTCTGACTGGTTTTTCGAATTTCTAGCTATGTTAAAGCACTTCCTGGCCTTACTTCTGATGCGGATAGTTCCACACACTACCACGATTTGACATTGTCGGATATATTCACCCGTTTCGTCGGAGAGAAGTCCTTATTACGCTGTTATATACTTACACAGGGTCCAATGCCTTCCATCGTTTCAAGTTGTCCGATAAATTCACCTCTTCAAAAACCCTATGAAAATTATATACCAGATTTGAAGCATACTTACTGTTTCTTGTCTGCAGAATCTACAGCTTTCTGGAAATGCCTTTCCCTTCGAAAACCCGCAGTTCCATTGTACATTGACAATCGTTTGTGTAGATTCGGTTTGTTGGTTTTGCCTACTTTACTTTGCGAAGTCAAACTGACCTCGGTGCATTTCGATTTCAGTATCGAATCCATCGATACGCAAAGGAAATTGTCGTTCAAATGTTGCATCAGATCCTTGCAGTGCGTCTGTAATATCTGCGAAACAAGTCGTGAGTGAAACTTGAAAACTAAACGCCACGGTATACTTACGTTCACATAGTCTTCGTTGTCGAAATTATTCTCTCTTTCGATACACTGCACGTTCTTTTCGCATAGGGCGGCCGTATAGCCGAGAAGTTCCTTCAATTTGTGATAGCACGTCGTGCCTACCGTGATGGGAAAGTGATTGAAACACGATTGTAAACCTTGAAATACAATTTGGAAGGCCGAAATGAATTTTGGACTGTAACTGAATTTTTTTTCCGCATCCATCGCTTGAATATCGTTGATCTGTAATAAAACGACCACACTACATTAATCCTCTTAAAGCCCTGGCAAAATATTTAAATACAAATAACATAATAATGATTTTTGAATCAGGTATGAATTATATGTAAATACTTGAGAAATAAGTCACATTTAATTCAATTAAAAACGTACGAAACACGAAAAATTTAATGTGTAAAATATATAAATAGTGTTAGAAAACCACTACACAGTAATGTTTATATAGTTGAAGACGTCATTACTGGAGAACGAAGCAAAAACATTTGACAAAATAATTTAACCAACTTCTATCTCTTACCATACATGAGTTATCTCTATAGTGGCTCTCGAAAAACGGACAAGCTGTATGCGCTTTGATTTTAATACACACCGCGTTTTGTTTATTGTATTTGTAACAATATTTTTAATTTGTAACAACTGATTTTTATCTATGTATTTTATCTTGACTCTCACATCTGTAACTTTACAGCGAAAGTGGCAATAAATTATTACAAAAACTCTTATTGAGTTTATTTTGCCCCACGTTGTGGTGACAATTATTACAAAAACTCTTATTCGAGTTTTTAATTTTGCTATTTTGAGTGATAATGAACTTTTTACTTTTATTTTATTATATGGAATTAAACACAATATTCTTTGAATGTTAAAAAGTCTCTATATTTAAATCTCTATGACTCTAATTATCTCGGGTTTCAAATTTACAATTTAATTTTATGTTCTAATAGGTCTATGCTTTAACCTCAAAACTATTCAATATTAATAGTTGTTTACAAAATTACAAACGACAATCTTTCTTTCAGATTTACAAATAACACTACAATGGAGATATAATAAACAAACTTACTTTTAGTTTATATCCAATAATATGATTAAAAATGTGGGCAATGTTCAATTGATTTGATCTTCTTGTTGATTTGTTTATTCACTTAAAAAAAACACAATTACTCTGCTATACACAAAAACACAGGTAAACTATGTGGTTACTTCTTTAGAAATCAGGAACTGTTGAAAATTGTTAACTTGTTTTATTGTTTTTTTTTAAGATATAAAACTCTTCAATGATGTATTGGAACGTTATCGAAGACTGGCTATCATACGATGCTACTTATGAATTGTGGTTATCATAACCTTTAAAACTTTGTTCGAAGACTCGGAACACTACTTGATTCGTAGAAATTATTTACTTGCTTCGGTTACTTTTAACTTTTCGAAGCTATTGGAGACTACTTGGGTTCCCCGATGTTATCCAATAAACTAAGGTTATGGAAAATTTTGTGAGTTGCAGGAGTACCTTGACTCTCTAGATGTAATTGCAAACTCACTTGGCTTGTATTTCAGATTCCTTTTATAGGGCTTCAAAAAGGACGCCAAGTGATGTCAAATGTAACCAATGGGGTGCTTACTTTACTTATCAAGGATGCTTAGTTGATTGTTGAGAACTGACAGAACTATCCCTTTGTTGCCTGTTTGATGTTTATAAACCGCCTCGACCAATCAGAATAGAGTATTCTATAAATTTTGAATTATTGAAGATTTTCAACTTATTTAGCATGATGATGATTCCTGCAAATTAATATTGCCTACATTTTTCCACACATTTTGGTATAAGATAACCTATGATTAGGTTCACATTAACTTGATTATTCCAATATTTATGGTAATTTTGACATTTGTCATTCATAAAATCTAATACATAATATAAAATATCAATAACATTATATAACTCAAATTTCCTAATCCTATCTTATATCTATATCATATTTTAATAGTTAGTGCTCTCTTATGATAGTTTTGTAATCATTTCAATTATGATTTCTTCTTTCGTAACACTGTACGTTTATCCACTTTCACTGTTTTCTTGTTTTTACACTTCTTATTCTATTTACATTATTGTTTATTTTGTTCTACATTGTTTAATACCTTATACTATCTACTACTTAACTTTTAATACTGTTTTCAATTCCATATATTATATTTTTATTAATCTTTTCTGATTTTTAATGTTCGGTAAGTTCTAATTTTATCATTTTATGTTGTTTAGGAAATGAAATCATAACAATATATTTACTTACATGTGTGACTAGAGGATACAAATAGGTTCTAGACAATCTTGAGCAGAATTCTTTGCTTCTTTTATGTCTTCTAGAAAGATCTTCTGATCCATCAGGCGGAACTATTCCTGTTCCCAAAATCAACCTGCCAATGAAAATACTTAGTCTCATATTTGGTAGATGAAGCCGTTTATCATGCTAATTAGTTCCTTTATTAAAAAATCGATGGTGGAAGCCGTTACTTTATGGTAATTCATCATTTTGATTATATGAAATAATAACTACTTTGTTTTTATACCACTTTTATTAATAATAACGTGAAAACGTAACTATAGTTTCAACACCGAAGTGCCATTATCAAACAATTAGAAAATTATTAATTATTATTATTATTATTATAATTATTAATTTTCTAATTGTTTGATAATGGTACTTCGGTGTTGAAACTATAGTTACGTTTTCACGTTATTATTAATAACAGTGGTATAAAAACAAAGTAGTTATTATTTCATATAATCAAAGTTCCTTTACTGTATATACTGGGTTCCCCATAATAGACTACCCATTTTAATATTCGAATTAAAATTTTTTTAGTTAACGAAACAAACTTTTTATTTTACTAAATTACAGCTAACTCTTTGGGATTTATGATAACTTAATTCTAACTTTTAAAAATCACGTTTTCTAAATGACCTCCACCAACTTCAACACATTTTTCAATATTAGATAAAAAGTGGTTCATTACACGGCGTAGCAAACCTTCGTCTATTCCTTCAACTTCTTCACGAATTTTGACTTTCAGTTCCTCGATTGTACCTGGACGACTCGCAAACACTTTGGCTTTTAAATATCCCCACAGGAAAAAATCGGGTGCCGTTAAGTCGGGGGACCTCGAAGGCCAAGGCAAATCTCCGAATCGAGAAATGAGTCGGCCATTAAACATTTCTCGCAGGACCCTCATTAAGTTTCTGGCGGTATTAGCTGTTGCCCCATCTTGTTGGAATAGTAAGGCATTGTTTAGTAATCTTCGTCTATTTAATTCTGGAATGAGAAATGTCTCTAGCATATTAACGTAGCGCTCGGATGTTACTGTTACAGCGCGGTTATTTTCATCCTCAAAAAAATAAGGGCCAATAATACCAAAAGATCCTACTCCACACCACACAATAACTTTTGGATTATGGAGGTTCTGTGTAAAGATTTCACGAGGATTTTCATTTGACCAGTATCTAAAATTCTGTTTATTGACCATGCCGTTCAAATAAAAATTTGTTTCGTCGGTCATTAGGAGACTGTGAATTGCTCCTTGACGTAAATCCAAAAATTCCTGACAAAATGCTAACCTTGCTTCTTTATCTTGATTGCTAAGGTGCTGTGCCATGTGGTATGTATAGGGATGAAATTTTAAATCCCTTTGAAGAATTCGATCTAAGCTTCCCTTCGATATTCCTAGGATAAGGGTTTGTCGATTAGCAGACCTTTTAAGACTTCTCGTAAACGCAATTCTAACTCGTTCAATATTTTCTGGTGTACGAACTGTTCTTCGACGTCCAGGCTTCTTCAAATTTTGTACAGAACCATTTTCACGCCAATGACGAACCCATAACTTAGCAGTTTTACGATTTGGCGCGTGACCCCTATTGTTGTTATTAAACTGACGCCGGAATGCACGCCTTCTTCTTCTATCGAATTGCTTCTTATGTAAGTTTCTACACAAAACACACGTTGTTGGACTGAGTAATCCATGAAAGTTCAAACGGATGTTGAATTAATGTCTCAAAGCAAAAAAATTTAATAATTATTGATGAAAACTAACAAACTTCTCGTAGAAAAATGGCGTTCCACGAAATTATTAATTTAAAATTTATTTGTGACGGGCGCCTACTTGATTAATAATTTACTTAAATCCCAAAGACTACACAAGATAATCCCACAGAACAACCTACTTAGTTATCTCGTAGGGAATTTATTAATAATATAAAAAGGGTAGTCTATTATGGGGTACCCAGTATAAGTTGCAATAATGAGTTACAGGTAAACTTAGCACAATCACCAACAACAAAATATTGCATAGTCCAAACATATAAAATATAAGACATAAAAATATACATATATGAAATAGAGCAAATATAAAATTATAATGAAGGGAAGTTACATTGGAACATTTAATTTACAACTTAAAAATTCTTCCGCAGAATATAACGCCTGACTTACTAAAAATACACACACGTTTCTTGCATACATTAGGAACTAGAGTGATAAGCAATTACCAGTATTTATTTTATTGTAAAACTTTATTCCTTGATAGATAGGTGATTTTTGCTATATGGAGCATTCCAGGTCATATTCGCACTTCATCCCAGGTGAGGTTTTTGGATAACGCTGAAATTTTGCGGGTGGTTTCTGCCTCAGGAAATATTAGCTTTCCCAAAATTTCAAGCCATATACTTCAATAATGCGCCGTCTAGAATATTTTTCTTTTTTTTCCTGGAAAATTTTCGGTCGATTATGTATTTTCTAAAAATTTTTCAAGTTGTTTCAATCGATGTTGCGAGCATGTTTTTTTCAATATTCAAATTTGTTTGAAATGGCAGTGTACATTTCTTGATAATACATTTTTTTTCTTTAAAAAAAAATAATCAAATAAAATGAGTTTTAATACTAAAATTTATCATTTTTTTAAAGAAAAATAATAATAATTAAATAAAATGAGTTTATAATAAAATTATTATGAAATAATAATTAAAAAAAAATAATAATTGAATAAAATGAGTTATATTATAATAATAAAAATTATTATTATTTTTTAAGAAGAAATTGAATTTTTATCAAGAAATGTACACTGCGCTTTCAATCAAATTTGAATATTGAAAAAAACATGCTCGCAATATCCATTGAATCGACTCTAATTTTTAGAAAGTACATAATCGATAAAAAAATTTCCGAGGAATCCGAATCTGGGATAAGATTAGAGATTAATATTCACCCATCAGCATGAACTTGAAAGAAATGGTCTGGAATTTTTGAAAATACAGATAATCGACTATAGCGGTTTTGTTTCATAATTTAGGCATGACCATTCATATACGACTTTGAAGTATACACTTTTAGCCCAATCGGTTTTTTGAGTTTGCGCGCATGCGCGAAACGATAGCCCAATTCTGAAGGCGGCGTTGGTTTCCTTGGAAAATTTCCTATCAAATCCATGGTTTGGAATATATTTATTTTGCCTCAGTAATGCGTTTCTACAGAAGAAATGCCGTATTTTCATTTCCAATCAATAAAATTACAAAAAAAATTAAAAATATTCTAGGCTTGAAATTTTGGGAAAGCTAATATTTCCTGAGGCAGAAACTACCTTTGAAATTTCAGCGCAATCCAATGAATATAAAGTTCTCAAAACATTCGAAGATATTGTACCATTCAAAGACCTTATAAGGAAGATTGTGGAATATAGCTTAGAGGATAATTTTGTACCTGGCGTTCCCAAGTCAGCTTTTCATCTATAACCAAACCTAGGAAAGTAATATGCTTCACATTTGCAATAGATTTACCCCGAACTTTCAGTAGTAGATTGTAGTTAGTACTAGAGTTCTAAGGTAAAATAAGCATAAAAAAGGTTTTTTTTTTTATATCTCTGAAGCACCATTTTGGGAAATTCGTTTTGGAGATCAAAGTGTCTGTACTTTCAGATGAAACAGCTGCATTGAAGTCATCTGCAAATCCTACTAGTTTAGCATAATCTCCTAGATCAATATTTATCAGATCGTTGATAAATCAAGAAAAACAGACTTCCTAAAAAATGAACCTTGAGGCACTCCCGAATGTTTATAGTTTTTTCCTCATGAGCAGCCATTCATTCTCATAATGAGAGTGAATCATCATGTATAAAGTACAATATAAGGAAATCAGTTGCTCACCCGATATCCTTGATGATTCCAACGCTCTTCTCTATAAAATTTCGAATTTTCTTCTGGCTGGCCGAAACTTTAAAAACTGGTTTCTTGATGATTTTCGTGGCGGTAGTGATATCCGAATCGGTTTTTTTCTTCATACCGTTGACACGTTCGTTTTGATGTAGACTTATGTTAGCTGACCTCACATATTTTTCTGTCGGTTCCATCATGTCTATAGTGGAAGTGGAAGAGCTCGTATAGATGGTTGACGTTTTCGTTTCGGCTTTTTTTTTACAAGTACTTCGGGGTAGCCAGTCGCCAATAGGGGTGACTTCAAATTTGTCCAAAGTACCTTCTTCCAAATGTTTCGTAAGTTTGGCATGGAGTTGTTTTCTGTCGAGACGTTGGGGTTGTGGCTGAAATGGAATAATCTGATAAGGATCTACGGGAAGAAGAAACAATTCAGTATTTGTTTCATTTCAGAAAGGCCCGTTTTCAAATTTAGATTCCAAGCATCTATCTTTTTGTTACTTGAAAAATGTTTCCATCCTAAAGCATAGGATGTTTTTCTTATTCGTCAATTATGCAATGAAATAAGATAAGATAAGATAAGATAAGATAATTTATTGGTCCGTAAAAATTGTACAAATAACATAAAATTTAAGTGCAAAAATTATGGGACAAGTCATAGTTAGGGAGATGTATCATAATAAAACTTATTCTAAGACACAACTACAAATACAAAGAATAGAATAATTAATAGAACATATATAATACAAATATAGATATAGAACAACATACATACAGACGTTTACAATTTGTAAAATTCTTCCATTGTATAGAGACCTTTGCTTATTAGAAACATTTTTAATTCCTTACGAAATTTTGATAACGTGTATCTTTCAAAATATTGATGCCTACTCACAAGTTTGTTATAAAGTTTTACCCCCAGGTAGCGCGGGTTTTGTTGGCAAACTGTTAATCTAGCCATCGGTGGATGGAGAAGATTTGTTTGTCTGGTGTTATGGTCATGTATATCAGAGCATTTTTCCCAGTAATTATTGGTTTTAACATATATGAGTAGCGAATATATGTAGAGTGATGGAAGAGTCATTATACCCCAATTTATAAATATATTCCTACAGTGTGTTCTACCTGATGCTTTTGCCATATATCGTAGAGCCCTCTTTTGCGCAATGAAAACCCTCTCAACATTATGAGCGGAGCCCCAAAACATTAGTCCATAGGCGATTGTGGATTGAAAGAGACCGTAATAGAGCAGTTTCAGTACATTGATCGAAACGGTATCTCTAATATTCTGGATCAGAAAACAATAGCTGCTGAGTTTTGGTAAGAGTTGCTCTATATGCGACGCCCATGTTAATTTTTGATCAATGTATAGGCCTAGAAATTTAGTAGCACAGACATTTTCAACAGAATTTTCATCCACCCTAGCTAACACGCTGTAGTCAATGACCTTGTTTTTAGGGCAAAATTCAACAACTACTGTTTTCTTGCAGTTTAATTTAAGGTTATTGTTGCTACACCACTCTGATACACCGTTTGTTGCTAGGTTACTTTCATTGACCGTTTCTACTAGATTATTGCCAACTATTATCGCATCTAGATCATCTGCATATAATATAGGTTTACATACCTTACTGATGTGAAGCGGTAAGTCGTTGATAAAACAATTGAATAATGTAGGAGAAATACAGGACCCTTGTGGCGTTCCTCTTGTTGTGATTTTGGATTCAGATCGTATACCTTTTATTTCGACCTGCTGTTCTCTATTGCTGAGATAAGATTTTATCCAGTCGTTACTTGGACCCCGAACTCCGAGTGCATATAATTTATTAATCAATAAATTATGATCAACAGTATCAAATGCTTGACTTAGATCGAAAAAAATCCCTAGTATGAATGATTTGTCATTTAGGGCGTTATATATATGTTGAAGAGCATGGTCTAGAGCAGTGATAGTGGAATGGTTTGATCTGAACCCATTTTGAGAGTGGGATAGAAGATTATTTTTTTCTAGAAAATTATCAAGCCTGATGTTAAAACATTTTTCGAAGATTTTTGCAAAACTACATTGTAATGCTACAGGTCTATAATTACTAACATCAAGTTTATTACCTTTTCCTTTGAAGATGGGAATTATTTTGGACGTTTTTAATGCAGAGGGATATATGCCATCAGTAAAACTTTTATTTATAATTATTGATAATGGTAAGGCTAAAAATTCTCTTACTTCCACTAGTATATTACCGGGAATTCCATCTATTCCACTTGACTTCTTACAGCAAGTTTTTTGGATTATCTTGACTATTTCTTGTTCCGTTGTTGGATAAAGAAAAAAGCTCTTATCATGAATAGGTTGGTTTTCCGCATTTGAGTTCTCAAATCCCGTGCTGCTACAAACCTTTACAAAATGTTCATTAAAAATGTTACTGATAATTAGTGGGTCATTAACCATTACTCCATTATTATCAGTTATTCCAGTGATATCATTATTTCTGATAATATTCCGATTTTCCTTAATTATATTCCAACATTCTTTATTTATGTTATGTGCTTTCACAATTCTATTATTATTATAATTTTTTTTTTCGTATTTGACTTTTTTCTTGAGAAATGCTTTTAATTCTAAATATCGTTTATTATATGTAACATTATTAATTTGTTTTGTAATACGGTGCATTTCGTTTAATAATATTGAAAGCTCTTTTGTTGAATGATTATACCACCGATACTTTTTTTTGTCGAGATTATGGCTTTGTAATTTAAGAGGAAAACAGGATTGGAAGATATTCTGAATCATGATGTTGAAATTGTTGAATACCGTATCTACATCTGCGTTAACATTGAGAACATCAAGCCATTTTATTTGCTGCACACTAGTTTTGAAATTCAGAATATTATTTCGATTAAAGTTTCTTTTTAGTTTTTGGGGAATTGTTTGAGATTTTTTATTTTCAAAAGATATTATCTGATATGTATGATCAGACAGGAAATGATCGTTGACTGTTAAGGCCGTATGTGATATGTCGGTGTAAATATTATCAATACATGTTTTACTAGTAGAAGTAATTCGTGTTGGTTCGTGTATTGTTGGTTTGATGTTGTATTCAAGTAAAAAGTTTTTTAGCGTCTGGGCGTTATTGCTATTCTCTAATAAATCGACGTTAAGGTCACCACATATTATATGTTTATGATCCGGATTATAGAGATTAAACATGGCATCGCTTAATTTATGCATAAATATTTTAAAGTCAGCGCTAGGAGATCTATACAATGAAATAATTCTCACAATAAGGTTGTCTGGAAAAATACACTGCACTGCACACATTTCAAACGTTTTCTCCACACTTGTATTGTAGTCTATTTTTTCAATATTTGTTTCTTGCTTTCCGATTATGCAGACTCCTCCTCCTCTGTATATTTGCCGAGAGAACGAATTGACTACGTGATAATTTCCGAAGCTCAGGGAATTGATTTCTTCGGGTTGAAAGTGTTCCGATAAGCACAAAATGTCAATATTTTTATCATTTAGAATATAATCGAGATTCTCCAGTTTACTAGTTAGACTTTGTATATTGAAATGCATTATGCTGATACATGTCTTATTGTTTCCTCTAAAAAATTTTCGTTATTGGCTTTATTGATTTTTGGAAAAAAATATCGATTGATGTACGTGCCAGGGGCCCATAAATCCTCGTTAAGAATTTGATTCTTATAGTTGAACGGGATGCCTATCTTAAAAGAGCTTTTCTTGTGACTAGATTGGTTGTTTAATTTTTCTACGTTTGACTTGCATATTTGTGATAAGTAATTTTCTAAATCCTGAGCTGTATAATCTATGTTAAGATTAGAGACATAAATCCATGCGGTTTTTTCAATTGCTTTAGGTGCGTTAAAGTTGTTGTCATTTTGCGCTCTTACTACAAAACCTTTAGACGTTTGCTTATGTTTTTTACGTCTGTTTACAATGCGGAATTCCTCGTCGTCAGTTTCTTCAGACGGTAAGATTTTGCTCGTCACAGGTGTTGACTTAGGTTTATCGGCTATGTCTTTGTTTCTGATATCTACTGCTGTTGATAACCGATTCCTGTCGTTAGAAGAATTTAGCTTATTGAGTTTACTACGAGATGCCACTGGTACATTGTTTACATTTGATGGAATAATATTGTCATTATTTAATTGTTTGAGATTTGAACCTTTTTTAATTGTAGTCTCTAGAGTTGAAATTGTAGTATTTTGATTGTCTATTTTAATTGCCTGATTACTTACTTGTTCTGTAAGAACGTCAATTGACTGTTGGAGTTTTGTTATCATGTTCGTTATCATGGCGAGTATGCTATTGCAGGAATCACAAAACCACTTTAAATTAGATGTTTCAGTTAATATTTTTACTTTTTCTCTTCCTAATCCGGTACAGTGTTTATGATACCACTTATCACATAATCCACTACATTTAATAGCAGTTTCGTTTGTCCCAAATTCTTTAATACACGAGACACAGTTTAATACATTACTAATAACCGCCGCCATTGTTATGGCGGCGGTTAATGTTAATTCATTATTCCATTTCATTATTATTTATAATCATCAAAAGATATACAGGGGTTCCAGAAATAGTGGCCAAAAATGAAATTGGGTATTCTAGAGTCCATTTTCGGGGTCGTGTTTCATATACATTTTTCGATCAGGCCATTCAATGACAAGTTACATCCCCTTGAATTGAGATTAAAATGAGTTTTTCACTTTTCTCCAAGACTGTTCAAATTAAAATAAAGTTTTATGGTAATAATAATACTTAAAACTTGTTACTATTTTGACCTATTGCGGTTTTTCTTCTTTGTAGGAAAGGGCTAGAAAAAGACTCCCCTTTTACATCCATTACCAGAACTTTTACATTATCGGAAATTTTGTTAAAAAAAAAATATTTCCGGGTAAAACTTTTTTATCTTTACACAAATTTTGATATCTTGTTTCGTTTCCATGCAAAAAATTAAAAATTGTATATCTGCATCAGAACTCCTTCGGAGGGCCAATTAATTTTTTTCATAATTGTCGCAGTAGCTACCTGTCAAACAGTTAATCATTTTGTTAAAAGACAAAAACAGCCGTTTACAAATTATTTGTTTTTAATTCACAACAAAACAAAGTTAATAAGAAAACAAAAAATTATAAAAATTGTTCAAAATATTGCCCATCATGTACGATACAAGCTTTAAATTCGTTTATACTGGAGAATGTTTAATTTCAAGAAAGGAGTTGATTATTCTTTGTTGCAGCTTCTACTCGCTATTAATCTCCGTACCATATACAATACTTTTGAAATGTCCCCAAAAATAAAAGTCAATATTGTTCAGGTAGGGGAATCTAGGGCGCCATTGCATGGGAGCATTTTCATCTTCCAGTAATAAAGCTGTTATTTAAATATCTGCGAACTGACGGGGCAAAATGGGGAGAAGCGCCATCGTGCATATATCACATGTTGTGGCGTAAATTTAGGGGTTTCTAAGAACCTGAAGTATTCTTCGCTATAAGTCGCGCAAGCAAAAAACAGGTGTGATTGAATATAGGTCCCAACCACACATTAATTTCAAAAATTATGCTGATAATGAGTAGCAGTAAATAACTTTGAATGAAAAACAGTTAACATCAATTATACCTACTCACCTTGGACGGTTTCTTTTTGATTGGCTTCTTGGCGTTTAGACTTGTGGCGGACTGACTGGCGACGCGCAAATTTTCAAGGGACGAACTTTCGGACGAGTACAAACTGGATTCGGTAGTCGTGGACAACAGTGACGGATGTGATTGGAATTTCGATTTGCCGATATTTTGATAGGCGACATCTTTAGGTTTGGACGTTGACTGGGAAAACTTTTGCCATATTGCTTCTTGCTGTTTCTTGTTGTTCGCTTCCAATTGTTTGATGAATGCAAACTTGTTTTTGAGAGACGGATTCTAAAAAAATTGATAGTTTTGATTCACTCGCGTCGAAATAATGAGTTAGAAAGCCCTTTTTAAAACCAACCAGAAGTAACCAAGAGATTAGTTGAAGAATAACATTCTGTTTTTCGCAAGTAGAGGTTGTGGAAGTTCTTACATGGGACAAAAAATCGGAATATTGATTCTGGAGAAGCAGAATCAAGTGTTTTTGGAGACGGTGTGTTGCTAAATAAGATTCCACAAAATTTGGCAGGTTTAAAAACGCGCGAGTGAGGTTTTGGAAATCAAATACCGGGAATTACTCTATTAAATATATCTTAATGATCAGTCAATGTGAAATTAGAATTTTGTTTTACTCTATAAACATTTAGTGCGATCCTAAGAACCTTTATGTTGATCCAAGGTGTGTACAATGGACCCAATCAAGAGGGTTAAGTGCACTAGACTTGTCCGTCACCGTTCTGATTGATTGATTAAAAACCGTAAATAAACGGAAGTACACGCTTTATTTCATCATCATTTAAAAGCATGTCTTCTCTTCCAAATAATGGATGGATGAATTACTGGGAAAGTTACATATAGTAGTCCCGATGACGTGAACTAATTAAAATTGGTGGTGTTTACGTTGTCGAAAAGTTCACGTTAAAGAAAATACATACATACTTAACTATATAATGTATGATGTACATATTTGGTATATGTAATAAAAAAATAAAAGTATGGTACACATGCTACCTACGCCTACTGATGTATGTATGTACATACATACATACATTCATATGTACAACTTACAATTAGATTCGGTTACAAAAATCTAATAATTTTGTTTGTCTAAAAGTTTGTTTAGTGGAAAGTATGATAGCTTTTACACGCAATTTTGAATGTGTTTGAATGTCATCAAAGTCACAATCATTTTGTTCAGCCCATTCTGGATCAAACTTTTCAGCTGCTTCAGTATTACTTATTCGAACGGTAGGCTCAGTATGATCTAGTATTTCATCAGATACATAAGAAGTTAGTGAATCACTTTCTGTTTGCAATTGAAGGATACATTTAAAAATATTTGGAAATCTTGCATTATGCAGGGCAAAGTTAATCCCAACAATTACTCATATCTCTGCCACTGGTTAGCAGAGATATTTTATTCTAATACGTTTTATGAAGCCTTTTGTGCTTACACTATATACCAAATCTCGTCAAAATATGTTAAGACGGTTTGAAAGAATTTGATGAAAACGTTTATTTTAAAAAAAGGTTTAATACCCAGTATCTCCCTAAAATGTCCCTAAATTGAAAAAGTCTATAGAACAAACTGGCAATATTTTTTGAAGCTCTGAATCAACCTGTATATTTATAGCCAAAAAAAACACTGTTGTCAATATTACCTACTGAGCTTTATTTCGCCACTATGAATCTCGTATTTAATGTGCTGTAATGGACGAAAGTTGGCAAGGGTCGTGATGTGGGGATCAGCTCTTAAGGTTGGGCGGTTTGCCTTAAACTGACCCGTGGTCCTGGTGGAGGCATAGGGGATTGAAACACAACACTTACAAAAGAGTTACTTTACTTAAGGTAGAGCTTGACGCCATTACGACTTAATGTCTTAATGTCTCTATATAATAATAACTTGTACACTTGAATGAATATCTTATATCAATATGTTATATGAATATGAATGTCCTACATAAGTATATATATTATAAATGTAATGTGATGTTATTGTTATTGTTCTAGTTGAACTAGTCTAAGAGTCAAGGTATCTGTGCCACACAATATGTTTAATATATTAACACAACATAAACATATTGCTTGTGGGTCAGCTCCGAGATCTAAACATAATAACATTACTAAATAGAAATAAGGTCGCATTCTATAACTTAGGGATTTTAGGTAATCTCGTATAGGAATGAAAGATTCCTATACTACAGTGCACATAAAATGGGACTTCCCCGGCAAACAATCTCGTCTACAAATACCTACCAAGAACTTTTTTGTTCATGTTTTGGAATATGTATAATAATCAAAATCAGTGTTCACGTTATGGTATATTCCCATTACCGAAACTCTACTATATCGTTAAAAACTATATTACAGTTATTTGCTTATATGAACTCTGGATATTACGGCATATTTCCAAAGCAAAGTAGCGAATACTCAAATCAGAAAATGATAACAATTTATGAAAAATTTTATACTTGAACTTTTTACACATTATTTGGACAGCACCAAAAAACCAATGACTAAGTTTGGCAACTATTCGTTGAAAGAAATATTCTAATAATTCGATATACTAAAGAACATTTTGCCAATAAAATAGTGAAAAATTAGCATTAGCAGAACATACAGGTGACACTTTTTCCAAGAAAGTTTATCACTCTTGAAACAGTGCGGACAAATATCTAGGTAATTCAGAATGGATGGAAACGTATAGAAAAAAAAGAAATATATTGAATTCAAATGTATCTACATTAGCGGGTAATGCCTTATTTACTAGTACTTTAACAGTATTTTCTTTTAATAAGGGCGATTAATTCAAACTTGTTAGTTTTATAGTATATCCACAGTTATGCTCTTTTATATTTTTTAAATATTTGTTTGTTAAACCAAAGACGCGTTCACAACCTAAATTTGCTACATTTTTTCGATCTTCAAGTTCTTCAAGGCCATGTGAGGAACTCAAAAACATAAAATTAATGTGTAATTTATTACATCTACATTACATTTTATTCAGAGTTCACTTGGCTGGTCCCAAAATATACATCATCGATGCATAATGTGCTGTTGGCTTATTAAACCACAAATATATTTCAAGGCGTATGGTAGCTCGTAGAAAAAAAACAGCGGACGTAATTTTCATGAACAACAGAATGATTGGTTGTTTATATTCCACTGTGAAAAGTCCAGTCATTTGACTAAAATAATACTGACACTATTAGAAATGGTTGTCATTAAGTGAGATGTTTTTGGGTTATATTTACAAATTTCCGTATAATTATAAATGAAAAGTGTCCGAATCGAATATTACATTCTCAAATTATGAACCAAATCCTTACACTTTACGTTTATTCATGTAAATACTAACTTTATTAGTGAAAGAAAGCAGATATGTAAAAGGTACGTTCAAAAAGATAAATTTACTTACGTTTGTTACACCATTGATTTTATGCATAATCGGAATGGAATGAATGCTGGAATACGTTTTAATAAAATGAAAATGATACTTTTATTGCTCACGAAAAAAGAATATATAAACTTTCCATGGCCAATATAATAAGTATTATGTAGACATAAGTTTGTGACGGTTGACAGCTTACATCAGCTGTCTGTTTTACCATGCGTAACCTAGCAACAACCAAACACATTTGAAATTTCGTTCACGTAGACAATAACAAAGATAGATAAATTCCCATTTCATGGTTAAACACAAGAAAGAAACCACTGACAGGAATGATATAATGTTTGAAATACGTTAATGCTTGTGTTGACATCCATTTGACAATCTGCTTTGAAATCGAAAAAGTTAGTCTATAAGTATAGTAATTTATTTATAAGTAGTGTTTCGTGATTTTGTTTTACTTTCTTATGCCATTTAAATACACGAATGAAACCAATTAATTAGGCGCGATGGACAAATAAAGTAGCGAGGAAGACAGCAAACTGCATTGTGAGATTTTGGAAGAATGAGACACTATGGTTCTACGAAAACTACTAGTGCATATTTGAATCATCACCGAAAAGTTCCTTTAAATACTGTGATATTGCCTCCACTTGTGCCTGATCTTCCCGAAAATGGAACCCAATTGTTAGTGGTAAGTCTTATTTCAATCATAACCTCATACTAGATATAGTGGTAGAGGAACTTGACATAAGGCAGAGTCAATATTGAATTGGCCAAGCAAGCGCAATAAAACATTAAGCAACTATGCTTACTTTGTTATTTCTGAAAGTGTGTCTGTTTTCAATCAATAAATCGCGCTAATGATCCTCCGGTAATTCCTTCTGGCGAGGGAGAAACTGTTATCAGCGATAGTTTACTTAAAATATGTAGTTTTTACACATAAGGTTGCTAAAAGTTTGAAACGTTAACTTCGAACGATCCTCGTTTTTATGACAAAGTTTATCGAAACGAATAATGCATACGCGATTCCGATTTAATAGAATAAGTTATTAATATAAAAGCTTGATCAATATTTGCGTTTTCTACCTGACCAGAACTAAATAATTATTTGAAATTTTGAGCTTCGTTACAGTCTTAAATTATCAACTGGATACTCAGTGGCGGCCCATGAGTTATGAAAGAGGGTAGCCACAAGAAAAAAATTACCTATTTCTTGTAAATTCATTCTCCTATTTTTCATGCTGGAAAAAAGTCTATGAACTTGTTGTCAAAATCCGGGATAGACTGGACGAACTTCTTTTCTATTGATAGGACCGTCAATGCGTTCAGTCGATCTTCTGACATTGTGCTTCTCAGAAAAGTTTTAATGCGTTTGAGGGTTGAAAAACATCGTTGACATTCTGCTGTCGACATGGGCGTTGTACAAATAATATCCAACAGTTTGTATGTTTCCGTCAAAACCTTGTTTAAGTTGTTGTCTGTTAAGAACACTAAAAGTGGCAAAATACCACCTACGTCACACATGTCATCTCCCTCATAAATTGCTCAAAGTTCACTTTTTAATTGTACACTGTCCAATATAGGATAAGATTTCACAGTTCTATCAAAATGTTTTTGTGGAAATGCATGTCGATGAGTTTTAAAATTTTGAGAATCAAATAATTTTGCTGCACTTAAGTGATCCCTAAAATCAAATTGGTCGCTAATTTGGCTTGAAATAGTGTCATATACTTCCTTTGCAATAACGGCTCTGTTATCTCCAGCAGTCGTTTTTGTCTTTTCCTAGCAGGTTCTTCATTATTGCGGTTTTGATTGTCATTGTCAGTAGAATTTCCAATTCGAATAATTTTCTGTTGGAACTGTCAATTCCCTTTTGCAGTTGAGCACTGTTAATCCTGGGCATTTGTGTCTGATTAAATAATATTTCATCATGTGCATGATGAAATGAAATATTTTCAACCAGTAGAGAAATTCCGGGCAATAAAATGTTAGAATAAACCACTTTGCTTCACTAATAGTAACTGAATCTTTGTCAATAATTGTGTCTAAACATTCTTTGAAAGAAATAATGTGTTCACAGTTCGACTTTTTAAAATCCAGCGTATAGGAACAGCGCGTGGTAATGTACGTTTCATCAAGAATTACCGTTCGTTTTGGCGATCGAGAAAAAAGCTTGAAAATTTTTACTTTTTTATTGCACTGTGCTTTGAGCGATTAGTTTATTGTTATCAGACCCAGAAAGAGAGTTTAAATTAGTTTGCAATTCATTCAGCAATGTTTTTGCTAATACATCAGCATTCTGTTCACCCGGCTTAAAAAAAGACCAAAAGCGTTCAAAAATTCATCCATTAAACACTAGTCGAATAATAACAACCATTTGCTGATGATTAGAGGTGTCTGTAGTTCTATCGGCCTCTAAACCAATGAAATTTGCAGATTTAATTTCTTTTAATATTTCCTGCTTGTAAATTTGCAACATTGCATCTAGCAATTCGTTCTGAATAGTTTTTGAGACGCCTTTAAGCACTTATGAACCCGAACCGTTCATACGTATTGCAAGCACCGCGTCTAATTCAGCTGCAAAGTTGATTAAGCCTATATAAATACCTGGATTTTCCATTTTCCTACGTCAATGTCTCATCATGGCCTCGTAACGCCAATTCAAAGGCTCACTTCAGCCTTCTCGTCTTCGAATTGAATTCACACACTGTACACTATGAAGGCAATACGTTTACTTTGCGCCCCATACCGACGGTATAAGCGCGTTATGCGAATTTCTTTCTGTGCTTATCTTGGTGGTTGGATGGGCACGTTGGTGGTTGTGGGCACCACCCTTGTGCCCTTTAGTACCAACCGCCACTGTATGTAACTTAACTTTTGATGTTTAGAAAAATTGTTCATGACTTTGCTTTTGAGTGCATTATTGTCACTTATAATACAGAATATTTTATATCCAATTTGTTCTAATTTCAAAATAATTGACTTTATAAACATATTTTTGATACTGAACCAATATTGACAACCTCTTTGAATTTTGAATTGATACTTACAAAATCAGAAACACAAATGCCATTGATGCAAGCAGGTAACGTATTATTGCAAGCGGTGCCAACAATATTTCCTGCTTTATAATCGAGAAACGTATATGCGTGTGGACTAATTGTTTGTAAAAGGGAGGATAAAGTCATAGTATTTGCAGAATATCTACATTTCCTTGCAAGTCGTCTGCAATGTAATCTGTTCCGATAGAGAATGCAATTTTAAATTTTCATTAGCATTACCAATATAAAGATTCACTTAGGAAGTAATTTTGCAACGCACTTTATTCAGTCATAACACTCTTCTACAAGCTTATTTACAGGTAAAAACACACAGAGACACCTAAGCAACATATAATTTCCTACAAGAATTAGGTAAAACTATTAAATTCTAATATTTATCAGCTGCCACACTTACGTTTGTCAGCGTTCACGCCTTGTGTAGATAAAAGTGATTGGTTCATATCGTATAATGGTAGATACGTTTGCTAACCTATCATCTAGAGCTGTAATATTACGAAAATCTTTCGCATTAGTACCATTCTGCGTTAGCATGCATGTAGACTTTTAGTTTGCTTGTTAGCTAATGTAGAAAAAAACAAATTATTGATATTCCTTTCAATTGTGCAGTATCAAATAATTGAGCCATACGAGGAAATGTGAACGTAATAAAGTTTCACGTCATTTCATAGATGAATTTGATGATCCATCTACATGTTCAACGAACTGCGATTTTCTGGTTTGTACCAATATTCAACCTACCGACGCGTCCGAATAAGTAAATGGAAATTTATAACTCGAGAGTCTTGGAGACGTTCTACTTGAGTTCAGAACAGTCAGATTTTTTTCAAGTACAATTATCTGGGAGTTTCCATCTTGTTTACTGAACATACGTAATGGATGAAGGAATGGTTCGTTCGTCATCTTGGCATGCACTTTATTCGTAAATGGAAACTCCCAAATGCCACATTCGCGCTCTTATGAGCATGTCAAAGGACGAAAATAGTAATCAATACTCCAGAAGGTGTGATTCACTAGCGGAATAAATACGTAAAACATTCAAATTCGGTTGGAATTATCAATAACGGGCTAGTGCGAGTTTTGATTTTGTTGGACATGATATAAATAAACCAACAGCAAGGTGTTTAACTATTAATTGTAGTTTGGTGGCTAAATTTTGAAGCCAATCTATGTGTTTTGGCCGGCATAACGTAGATGTATTTCATTGAATCTATGTTTACAATATGAAATAATTGTGCACCACTAGAAGGGTTGTGATGAAACAAATTACTGCGAAGTGATTTTCGATGATGGTGAAGATTTTTTAATCGGGACTATTTAGTTTTTCGGTGTTATATCTCAAGGTGGAATACGTCGAAAAGGTCAGGACAAAATGACGTCTAAGGTGATGGTGAAAATACCTGTGTCGCCATTCGCACAGGTAAGGATATGAAGGATTAAATAATTCATTCCGATGACTTCTACTAATCAATATAATTGGTGCAGAAGCTAGTTCCCGATTTCATAAAAAAAATTACATAAAACTTGAAACTCCAATTATAGTTATTGCATTCACTTAACTATGGAAATTCCTAGTTCCTTATTCACTAAATTGTTCAATAAACTTCTTGAGGACCAGTGACGTAGCATATTAGGGTTTCTGTGGGCCGCGGCAAACTCCATATTTCCCCCCACTCTAAGAAAACATATTATTATTATAAACATCAAATTTACTAAAGTGAGGAAAATAAAGCAGCTAATTTGAGAATTTTGGATAAAAAATAGGTGAAATCAATAAAACAAAATTTAATAATTGTAAATATATACTTTATGGAAGTTTTAATAAAAATTCTTATTCTTATACTTGGCTTTTTATTGCTCGGTGCAATCCGAGTTTTCATATGATTTATTACAATATTGTGAAATTTAGTATCTTCAAAATTGTTGTTGTAATAATTTAACAGGTGCAAAAGTTATCTTTTTTAAACAGGAGCATCGTTTTTATTAGTAGAGGAAATGAATGCATAAAATGACCCAAACCTCTTGTTTTTTATTATATTGCTGGATTTTCATGAAACCTTCGGCATTTTTTGATTAATAAAAAATGTCATAGTTTAGATTGCGGCGGTCGCACCCCCTGTAATTGCTACAGGGGTTGATAGCACCCCTATTTTCTATCTAGCTGAGTTCTCAACCGAATGGCTTAAAATGTATGTACATGGGGTTTTAGGGGTTTCAACATTCAAAATGGCTGCTCTAAAATGGCGGCTTCTAAAATTACATTTTCTAGCCTTACAATTGATTTTAGAGAAAAATATGAAGAGTCAAAAATTGTTTAGAATTCAATCTTGTATGAGGATACCCTATTTGTAATATCATATCGGAAAGAACCATTTTTTTTCCAATTCAACCCCTTCCACAACCCCAAAACCACCCCTCAAAAAAAATGGAATGTCGTATTTTTACAATTGGTAATACCAATAAACATTTTCCATCAAGTCTGGAAGCGTTGTCACGCACCATTTAAGCTGCCATTCAACCTGACCATCCAAAAAAATGGCCTCGACAAAAAATGATGGCATATGGTGGAAGAGTATAGAATAACATGCTTTTCAAGTAGCCGCAACTTCAAAAGTGTTTGTCTTGCAATCAAAAAATCGAAAATTTGCGGAGGCTGTATCTCGAAAACGCCTTGGGATGAAATATTCGGCCTGTGAGATGAATTGATCATTGAACCGTGCTCTTACAATAAACCATAGTGACATCCTGTTGCCACCCAGTTCTGCCATAGACTATAACTCTTGTTGTCAGGTGTAAACTTTCTCTGGGGTCGAACGATGTTATTATTTTGATTCTCATGTACATTTTGCACTTGATCAATTATTTATTGCCTTCTTTGTGGAAATCTGCAGGTGAACAAATCTAAATCTGGTAGCGTCAATGGGGAAATTGTCACTGTTAGATCTCAGGATGTGGTACCAACATGGAGTTCCGATGCGGTGGGAAAAAGTTCCGAGAACATTCGCATAACTCAAGTCGAACAGAATATCAAATTTTTACAGGACCAACATCAGCTCATGTTGAGTGGGTTGCACAGTGAGATAGAAGGTCTCAGAAACAGAAATCGTGGTAAGGAATTTATTTGTATAACTGAAAAATGTCTCTTCCCTATTATACGAGTATATAGTGCTTCATCTATATAAATCGAAATATACCTCATACTGTTCTGCTTGTTTTATGTTTCAGAACTGCAATTTCAGCTGATATTTGCCAAGGGGACAATCCCTAGTTCACCTTCATCACCAGAAGACGATTCAAAGCATAAGGTGAGTTTAAAGTCATCTGACCTGGCGCATTTTTTTCTATACATTGGCTGTTATCAACAGTTCGTCATTATTAGAATGTAATAACCCACCATGTAATCCTATAGTAATAATCCTCCAAGTTCAAAAAAGACCGACCATAGAAATGCTTTGCTACCTATAGATAAATATATCAATTCTCAGGAAATAGGTTACACTAACACATATGAATATGTATCAAGAATTCACTGCTTAGCAATTTTGTTATAAAATATGGAGTTGTGTCAAGCAATGTTTAAATACGACTGAAAACGAAAAATATAACGCTCAAGTATCTACTTTCGAACTTGATGGTGCAACTGAATTGAAGTGGAGACCAAACTTCTTTTATTTATTTATTTATTTAATCTTACTATGATCAACAGGTATAAACCCAATTAAAGATCAGGACAATGCATACGAAAATATATAAATTAACAATTATTATCTAAACTAAATCTAAATAAAACCAGTGGCGGCCCGTGAACTTTTTGAGAGAGGAGGCTGGACATAAAACGTTTTTGTAAAAATATACTCTATTCAGCCAATTAATTTAACCTTCAGTGACAAAATTGATTGTTACCCAGCAAGAACCAACGTGGAGGTATAGAGTTTCTCTTGCCCACAAATTTTTTTTCGTTCGTTTTTTGTTTTTTATTTTTTTGTATTTATTTTTTTTTGGATTTTTAATTTTTTTTCTTTTTTTTTTGGAATTTTTCATATTTTGTTTTTTGTTATTAATTTTATCAACTTTTCTATATATTAACGAAATTCTACGGTCTTTAATTTACGAAAAATGATCAATAATATTATCATAAAATGTATCATTATGTTTTAAGTGTTTTACTAAATCTTTTTCAATAGATATTAAACTAACATTGTATAAACGATTTTGGCCCATTGTATTTCGCATGTATGTTTTAATTCGTTTGAGAGTAGAAAATGATCTCTCCACCGATGCCGACGTGACAGGAATGGTGACTGTCAAACAAAGTAGTTTATAAAACTGAGGTAAGACTTGTTGCAAATCATTGTCTATCATATATTTTATCATATCGGCGTGAATGTCGTACTGGCCTAAAATATCTTTATCCCAGTATACAACGCATAATTCATTGTGCAGCGCTATTTTATCAAAAAAATTATATTTTAGAAGTAAGTTATCTGAAAGTGTATTGAGAAACTCTTTTGAAAAAGATTCGAAAAATCTTCTATTCGTCAAATCGAAAAACTTCAATTCATGTAAATCGGAAAATCGAATCTCAATATTTGACCTTTAATAGTATCTAAAATTTCATAAAAAAGTTGTTTATAATGTAGTTTCTTGTCTACCAAATTATATGTTTTCCTCCTTTTCACGGGAGAAGCGTCATCAGTTGAATAATTTCCAAATAAAATATTAAAATGAAATTCTGTATAACGGAAACTTGAATTTTATCAATGAGATGTGTTAAACGATCTCTTGAATGAATTATATTAGTGAATTTATGTTGTAAAATTCGAAAAATAAGATCAGTTTGTTCAAATATTAATTTAAAAGTATCAAGAAATAACAAAAATTCTTCATTTTCTAAATAAGATTTTAAACCAACAGCAGCATTCAATGAAACCTGATCTGTTGAAAAGTCATCACTGTTTAATATAAAATCAAATATTTCAATTAATTTGTCTTTATTTTTATGGATGGTAAACTAAACATTGCATGTGATGTAAAATTCCATCGAGTTCGAGCATTACAGGGAATTCTGTTTCCTACTATGTTATTTAAAACTTACGTTTGTTTGAAGACCGTTTAAATGTCCCGCCATTACAGATGCCGTCGTAAGTCTGATTTATTCGCAAAGTCGAATCGTTGAAATGTTTCCATTGAAAAATTGAATAAATTGACCGCTGTTCTTCCCGAACTAACATCGTAGAACCCTAAAAATCTTTCCACTAGTTGTCCATTTTTACAATTAATAATTTACCGAACAGACGAATTCTAATCTAACCTTATTTCGCGTGGTGTCACTCAACCATTATACCCGCATAAAACAAAACAAATGCCTGCAAATACTGACGCGTTAGTCATAAAATCGCGAAGCGTACTGTCGTATTCACAAAACAAATCTAACAATTACCTTTATTAAATGAATTTTCAGTTTCATCATGCCCTCTAAAAGCCAAATCTTGAAATGATAAATACAATAAGAAATCAATGATTTTTTTTTAAACTTCGCGGTTTTCTTTAACTGTATTATTATGATTTTCGATTTCGCGTGTTCGTGTAGAATCAATCGCATTAACAATATTCTGTTTACCGGTTAATTTAAACTTAATACACGATGTAATATGTTCCTGCGATTTTTCATGTCTTTCTAGGCCACGCTAAATTTTTCAAATCATTATAACCCAAGTGCCCCCAACATGAAGTTGTATCTGATGTGAATAGCAAGCAATACCAGCAATATAATTTATTGTGTACATCAGATCCCGTTAACCATACATATTTTTTATAATTATCAGTATTAAACGATCGATTTTGATACTTCCCTGCCATCACTAATCCTTTCAAATCCGGTAAAGGCCGTTTGTTTTTGAAGAACACTTTTCTATCATATGTTAATCCACTAAATGGATTTTCTAAGAACTTTGCAACTAAGTCACTCATAATTTTAACGTTCACCGATTCCGATTAGATAAATTATAACTTAAAAATTAACTACTTAACCTTACTACGCCTCATGGAATAAAAATAACAACTAACCGCATTCTTCTAGCAGCGGTAGGCGGGAGCGCAAGTAATCGTATTTCATTCGACCGACGAATGGATACGAAAAGCTAGCCTCCCTCCCATGTTGCCGTTTTCGCCGTTTCACGCTATTTGGCGATTGACTGGTCGGAAAAACGGCAACTGTGTTGAACAACACAACTCAGCGTTTGAGATATATAGAGAATCTAGCCTCTGACCACTGTTGCCGGATTGAAAATAACTACTGAGAACGGGGAATTAATTGTAAAATTTAAAGAATTATCAGAGAAACAGGAAATAAAATGGAGAATGATCATTAAGATAAATTGGTGAGGAGGCTGAGCCTCCTTAGCCTCCTTCGAGGAGCCGCCACTGAATAAAACTACCTATACTCTAGTCCGAGAGGAGACAAAATCAAAAAGTAAAAGAAAGAATAGCCAAGAATATTTAACACAGCAATGAACAAAGAGAAAAAAGAAAGAAAGAGCTGAAAAAGTATGAATATTGTTTCATCGCAGTAGGCCAGCAATCTGTTTCAGGCTAGAATTGAAAATATCATATTTAGTACCAGTGTCATTGGTGTTGTAGGCATGGCACATGCAAAATAATGGAGATAATTTAAGTAAGTTAGTACGAGGAGTTTGGAGGTAGAAAGTATTTACAGACCATGAGTTCAGCCGAGGAACTAGGAAATTGACTCTTTCCAGCAGCATGGGGCAGTCAATTAGGTTATTAAGCAACTTGTACAAACTGGCCTGGAGTACATAATTATTTCTGCGAGAAAGGGATAACATATTGAATCTAGCTAACAGGAAAGAATTAGGAATGCCTCTGATAGGATAAAAACCATCTGTCCTGAAGGACTGGTACTTCAAAAAGCGGCGCCGAACAAATTCCAGGGCATCTCTATGAACGGCATAATCAGGGAACCAAATCACATATGCGTACTCAAGCCGCGATCGCACAAATGTTATGAACAACAATTTGAGCGTGTCTATGTCGGAAAAATCACGACAGCTTCGCACAATAAACCCAAGTAGTCTGTTAGCAGCCTCCATCACAGACTCCAGATGAGAAATAAAGGATAGTTTGGGATCGAAAATTACGCCGAGGTCTTTATAGATTGCTGGTCTCTTAAGGATAGTACCGTCTACGTTGTAATCAAATATAGTCAAGTTGGTCTTATTTGTGTAAGACATAACGCAGCACTTGTTTAACATTAAAAGACAGCTTGTTCGCTGAACACCAAACAACCATCATATCAAGACTTTTCTGAAGTAGATAACAATCAAATGTGGATTTGATGACGAAGAACATTTTAAAATCATCGGCATATAAAAGACAGAGTACACTGAGACCTATTGAAAGATGTTAAAAAATAGTGGTCCCAAAATTGATCCTTGGGGGACTCCTGAAGTAGCAAGATATTAAACCGATCTCTGCCCATTTACCACGACAAATTTCTTTAGTAAACCACGAAGTTTTTATTTTTCCATCATGCCTAATGTGCATATCTAGGAAATTTATGTTTTTGTTCACTTCTATTTCACAAGTAAATTGAAGTTTACAGTGGAAATTGTTAAATTTATTAATCACGTACTGAATTTTATCATTGAAAATACACATTATGCAATCATCTACATACCGTTTAAAGAATACGGGTTGAAAATCTAATGAATTTATTACAGATTCCTCTAGGCATTCCATACCTAGGTTAGCAATATTAACTGAAACAGGAGTTCCCATTGATGTGCCGAATATTTGTCCAAAATATTGCTCACCGTTTTGAAAATAAGTGCTTTACTGCATTTATAAATTAAGATTGATCTAGAAGTGTGTGGTTTTTAATCTGTCTAACGTTTTTTGATGCTACTCAATGCCAAAAATGCGGGTACGGATTGATTTTCTATAAATTCATTTTTTCCTATTATATTGTTGATAAATTGTAGATAGGCCCTCCAATGTTACTTACAGTGGGTCTTAAAACTATCACTTTTATGTAGTTTCGGAAGCCCATAGATATAAAGTGTTTGCCCATTATGGCAAATTAATTTATTTTTCAATTCAATCTTATTGGCCATTTTTGTCGATTTTACCACCCCTACGATGGATTGCAAGTAAATCTGGCTACGGATTCGTGATCAGCGACCCAAAAAAACCCTTGGGGCATTCGAAATGCCAAAAACACGTTAATTGCAAAATGACATATTAGGGGTGCGAAATTGGCCAATTTTGTCGATTTGACCACCCCTACGATGGATTGCAAGTAAATCTGGCTACGGATTCGTGTTCAGCGACCCAAAAAAAGTTTTGTAAGAGATATGTTCCCTGACTGACATTCAATCTGGTTTAACTGAATTTAAAAGTCATCACTCTAGTATATACTATTTATAATATTGATCAACCCTAGTGACATGATAAAATAGAAGATTATAATGCATGTAAAAAAATATTTAGCCGAAATATTAATAAAATAACCACCTTGTAAAAACAACTGGACGATTGGGAGACTCTTGTTTCAGGATGGTCAATGGCATACCTGGAAAGAGTTAAAGCTTCTGAGCATACTCATTCTACATTTTATAAGAAAATTGCTAAGCAGTGGATTCTTGATGGATATTCATATTCTTAAAACAATCTCGATTACTCGAGTTTCTGTTCCTCGTGAAACGAACGAGTATTTTGACCGATCTCGGAAGACATAAAAGCTAGAACACCGTTTGATATAAATGTATCAAGATGCAAGTAGATAACATTGAAAAATAAATTGCGTTTTCGCAAAGTAAATATCGTTCCGTTTGATTGTTTTGTGAAAGAAAGACACTATGACAAAAGACTCATGTTTTTATAGGTCTATGTCAGCCCGAAACAATTGAATGTTACTCCTCTACAAGTGGAAATTCTGGAAAAGGAGATGGGAGAACTGAAGATACAACTACAAGAAGCCGAAAGTCGAAATCTTTACCTTTCAGCAATTGTGGATGAACAAAAAAAGTAAGTTTTATAGAGTAACTAAAATCTGCCAACCATATATGTATTTCCAACCAAGCTTACAAAAGCCGCATGCTTCAATCAAAAGAAACTATCTCAGCGGGAGGATTACGACTTACCACTTTGAGGTTATCTCAGGCTCTCTCGTAATGAAACGTATCCTTCAATCCTTTATTTTGGTTGCCAGAAGGGCGCCAATAGTTTTTGAAAAAGCCGTTATATAAGAATAAACAATAAAAGAAATATTTCAACTTAAGAAAATGGTTTTAATTCACCAATATAATTTTTAATTAACAAAATAAGTTGTTTTACAAAAATGGAATTTGGATATACCCTTAAAAAATCAAAAAATTAATGAAGGAAGTATTGATCGAAAATACATTTTATTCACTAAATGAATATTTTAATTTTAATTCTAATTCTAAAATTTAACCATTTTAACTTCAACTTATCGATACAATAGTGATTTTTTCTGTTGCTACATTTTATATTTATGTATTCTGACTGGCGTAAGTAGAATGACATCAATAAAATTATCTTATCTTATATAATTCAAATAGATTGAAAAAAACAAATAACATTTTAAATTATATTGAAAATGAATTATAATTATATAAATGAAATTCAAAATATGTGAGAAATTGAAATTAAAGAATTTACAAGTTACCAAAAAAATTTGTGAGTTTGTGAGTATTCACTAAACAGTCGACAGTGAAAATTTGATTAACTCGGCTCAATAAAATGTTACCTCCTTTTGATTTGGTAAAGTTGAGGAAACTACATCTGTTAAAGCTCGGCCAGATATTCTACAATATACAGGCAGAGAAAAAAAGGAGAGAGACGTGTCAGTCTAAGAATTAAAAGGGACTCGACTCTGCCAAAGTTACACCCAGGCTGTCTATCTATCCAGAGAGAATATCTCTCATTCCCCTCTTTCCCTCTCTGAGATTTGATAATGAACGTTTGACGTCTGATGTCCAATCAATGGCATCATAACACAAATCGATTCACTACTTGCCTCAAGGTTCCGCTATCAAAGTACAGATGTCAGAGCTTGTCCCAAACGGAGTTAATTATTCAATAAATCCAATAAAATACAATTTAGTAACGTTCAAAACGTTACAAATGTTTAGCAGTTTTCGATTGAAATAATTTGCAAATTTGTAAGCTTGGTTGCGCTTAATCCATTTTCTGAGATTAATTCTTAGTGATAATCCTACTCCAGAAAACTAGAGAGATACGAAAGAGACAGGGAGAGGGAAAGAGAAAGGACTGTACAAGCCGACCCAGAACTACTAAGAAAATTGGACGACGCCGAGGCGATCATCCGCAGATTGCGACGCGAAAATTCCGACTTGCAACAGGAAAACGCGGCCCCAAGCGCACACTTCCCCTCGGGAGACGGCAGCCCGATCTCCTATCACAGCAACAGAGAAAACGGTTCGTCGTATCAATCGCCGAACGGTTCGTATCAATCGAATCGAGGCGGTCGCGGCAACCGTCGCTATTTGGGCTCGTCTAACATGTCCAACCAATACAGAGGCAACTGGTTTCCTCCCCTTCAAACCCAGAACTATTGGCAAGGCGGCCGTGGCGGCAAGGAACGGATCAACGACAGTGCCGGTGTGGACAATTGTCTGCCGAATTTGCCGCAGAACGGCGCACATGGTGGGCAATACCAAGGACGACGGGGGACAAATAACAACCACTATCATAATGGAGATGGTAAAAAATACAGGGGCGGTCATAATAAGAGCGTCAAACCCTCGTAATGTGTTCTATTTTCATTTTAATGGTTATTTATTAACTTCTAAATAAACGCTTAAAGGCTGTTTGTATCCTCAACTTGATTATTATACGCATTGATTTTGTTCTTTGAAACATTCAAAATATTATGTTTTGGTCTTGAAGTCCTTCCAGTAAAAGTTTTGGCCGTGTGTTCCGGATTCTGGTTTTAATCTAATTCTTTTGGGAATGGTTCGGCCGTGGAATAGTTTCTGTTTCTGCTTGTGACAGTTTTTGTATTTCAGCGTACAAGAAAGATGCCGTCGCCGATATTTCAATGCATTCAGTGAATTAAAATAGAGCGATTATAATTATTGAACAACTTCCATCGAATTAGATACCCCAAACACTAGAATTTTTTGTTAGTTCCACTTCTATCCGTAACGTTTAAAACTGTGAGCCAGAATATTCCGAATAATCATGATCCAGATCAAAATGATTAATTGAGAAAATAATTGGGTAATAGTCCTAGTCGAGTCGCTGTGCAATTGAGTTAAACAAAAAAAATTATTTTTTCCACATCTCTATTTCATCATTGATTGTTGGGTTTTTTGAAGCGCTGATCACGAATAGGTTAGTTGAAAATTCGAAAACCTGATGCGTTCCGAGATATTGGCCACTTTAAGTCACAAAATGGCAATTTTTGGGAGTTTTCGTCGTTTTTTTGCGTTTTAGACGAGAAGAACGCATTTTATCGAATAAACTGTTGGGAGCAAAGATAGCATTTCATATTTACTTCCGATTCAATGTTTTTTCTCCATCTTTCTTTTTTGCGCCAAAATCCGCCATCTTGAAAAAATCGTATTTTTACGATTTCAACGCCAAAAATGGGTCTTTTGACCCAAACCAAAATGCAAATGGAAGAGTTTGATGTCTTCTATAACATATCCAAAACCAATCACTTTATTGAACCAGAGAAACTAGACCATTTTAAAAATTTTGGACCCGAAAAAAATTCAGAAATTTTTAGGTTAAAATACTCGTATAAACTTAAAATTTTGTACTCTGAGGATCATTTCGTGCGTATTGTATTTCCTTTTCCCCTACTTTTCAACAAAATGTATCGGAAATAATGAAAAAAATCCAAAATTAAAAATATATAGGTTTCTTGTGAAATCTACATTACCGACGCTCGACATTCGAGCGCGGCTGCATTTTTTCGTCCTTTTGTTTTTCTTTAACTCGCGCTAGAATGTTTCAAAAAGGCTCTGAGCGGTCGACATTTTAGGGTTAGATAGATTAAAGCTTCTTCTTTTGATTTAATCTTGACTTTTCAAAATGGGCAAAAAAAGTGCCCACTACGGGCTCAAACATACAATTAGAAATATCTCGAGTTCTACTAGTCAAAAAAAAGGCGACAAGGGCTTAAAATACGCGTAAAACGGTCCTCTATGTGAATACAAAAAAGTTTATACGAGTTTTCTGACCTGAAAATTTTTGAATTTTTTTCGGACCCAACATTTTTTAAATGGCCTAGTTTCTTTTGTTTACAAGCAAAGTGGTTGGATTTTGGATATGTTATAGAGGGCATCAAACTCTTCAATTTGCAATTTGGTTTGGGTCAAATGACTAATTTTTGGCGCCGTAATCGTAAAAATACGATTTTCCCTAGAGGGCGGATTTTGGCACGAAAAAAAGAAATAAAGAAAAAAAATTGAGTCGAAAGTGAATATGAAATGCTACCCTTCAGCAGAAAATAAAGTTCCTAAAGCAAAATCTGTAATAGGAAATTAAATTTTAATTTTACTAAAAAAATAACACGAAAAAGTCGCTTTGATCGGGCCCCTCTAATTAGCGCCATCCGATGCGTTTTGACTTTCTCTACAACTTTGCTCCTAGTGTGAGTGTGAGTGTATTCGATAAAATGCGTTCTTTTCGTTCAAAACGGAAAAAAAGGCGAAAATTCACAAAAATTGACATTTTCTTTACTGAAGATGGCCAATATCTTGAAACGCATCAGGTTTTCGAACTTTCAACTAACATATTCATTCCTGATCAGCACTTTAAAAACGTAAACATCAATCATAAAATAGAGATGTGGAGAAAATAAAAATCCCAATTGTACAGCGACTGAACTATACATTGGGAGATATTGATATATTGTCGGTCAACGACAAACGCAAACATAAGAATGCGATTCGAAACAATTAGGTTCCGACCTATGTTTTGAATATACTTTAAACCTACTGAGAATACCCCACTATTTATAAATGTCGCTCAGAGTTTGAATTTTCAAATAATGTTCTGAATTTATTTTAGTGTTTGGGCTTACAGAGTAAATTAATTTTATCCATGACATCAGTATGACAATTGGGGAAATGAATGAATCAATTTTATCTTTCACAACTAAAGTATTCGAGTATTTTTCAATTAATAAACAATCTAGTCTATTCCATTCAACTTTTTCCTGTGAATGTAATATTTCCCAAGACTATGACTGATGTAGTATTCGTTTCCGAATTTTTTTCACTTTATATCTTCTCATATGTCCCTGGAAGAACTGTTGAAAGCCGCGACCAGTTTGACCTATATATGACACTTCATAAGCATTGTGATTTGCTCAATTTATCAATTCCGTACCTTATGGCCGCCATATTTACCTTGGAATTTTATTGTAAATGTAATTAAATATTTACAGTGACATTTCTAATGAGTTATTGTTAATTGCTATAGGAACTCCAATTGTTTCGTCCTTTAGCAGGCACAGTTTAGGCTAACTAGATTAATTTGCGGTGAAATCTTGGAACACAGACCACATGAATTATGGGGGAGGCACTGAATTCTCCCAAACATTAAGATCTGGGATTTAGCATGAATTACTATCAATTTTCATCGCAAGTAGTTGTTGCAAGGTCAGTACTCTAATATGCCGAATAATTATTCAGTTAAGGCGGAGTTACCTCTTATCGTTGCCTACTAGAATGGAAGGCCATCACTTAGAATTTGTGACGTCACCAACTCGGGCTGACTACTACTTGGAGCTCGTTTTATTCTAATTTAATCGTTTAATAATAATAATTAATTTGTAACTTTACAATTACGGTAAAAACAAGAGGGAAATCTATAATGTTGGAAGAACATCGTGTGAGCCAGCAGTGGAATGTAGGGAGAAGAGGTGGGCATTCGTATGTTTCTTGAAGGTTTGGAGGTTGTAGGCATAGAGAAAGACCTCACTAGGTAAAGAGTGCCACAACTTCGCTGTTTGATAAAAAAAATGAAGTCTGGTAGGAAGAAGTTCGGCAGGTCTCGAATTTGACAGTGAAGTGGTGACTAGTTTGAGCTCGTCTAGTCCGCCATGGAAAACCATGGAAATATCTATAGAGATCTCCCACTTTTCTACCATGTTCTCGCAAGCTTGAGTTTTGGTTGCATTAAAATCTACTAGATCATCAGATCCCCATTTCAAAATCTTTGCCAGATCTCCATTAATTGCGTCAACTTGTCCCTGTATCGCTCCTCTGGCTTCAATGGATGGTATACGGGCTCCAGATGAAAAAGCGGTATGCAGTGTACCATCATTTGCAAAGCTGTGGATGGAATAGGTGGTCACTTCCAGCAGATCGTTGACATGGAGCAGAAACAAAGTTGGTGCCAAGACAGATCCCTGTGGAACACCAGCGTTGATAACCATTGTATCTGAGGATACTCCGTTGACCACCATATGGAGTGATCTATCTGTGAAAGAAAACTCGATAGTAAGCGACAAATTTGAGGTGGCAAATCTCCAAACTACTAATACAATTTATTATATGCCCCAGAAATTCACATATGACTGATAATATAACCAAATTGAGAAGACCACTTTGAACCAAGTCCATCGTTTCCTACAAGCCAATTTGGTAAAGTTAAAACTCCCAACTCCAATACAGCATAAAATCGTTAAGAGTAAAAATAACGTTTCGACAATCCACGATTGACTTGGTCATTTGCAGTTCGGTACACAAGGTCAAGATATCCTAAAGAAAACTGATAAAACCTTCCGAACGATCGATAAAATAGTTATTTATAACGCAAACATTGTACCGGTCAAAGAAAATTAAAATGGTCGTCTAACAAACAACACCCTATTTTGTTTTCACAGTTATCACTTCATTCAATCTCTCAAGCTATACTTTTGTTAATTGTTTGCACAGCAAATGAATTCAATTAGATATTTATTCTATTACGGTATAATTAGCATGAATATATTCACCGACTGACTGACATAACGAATTATTCACTGCATAGGAAGACTCACGCATACAGACTGCAATATGCATGCGGTTCAGTCAGCCCGACTCGATCATATGTTTTAGACACCAACAAGCCAAGATACCGGCCTTCTAGTCTAGTAGGCTATGCTCGTATGAGGTTGATCCATGTTTGATATTTATTTGCACAATACTGATCCTTATTTAGAATCATATATTTGAAGTTTCCTCTTGATTAACCTACAATTACTATTGATGGTATATAATTTTTCGCTGCAGTTTACCCAATAGCAAAATCAAAATGTATAATTATATTATATTGTACTCATGATGTATTTTTAATAGCTCTTACCTATACTTATACACTTTTCTATATAACTTTATTACGATCAGGTCATTTATCGAGACGTGACGATTTTACGTTCTCTCATGACAAAATATTCGGTTCATTATTCATTGTTCATACAGTCTTTAAGTTTCACGAAATTTTTCCATCAGGATTCAGGAAGAGCAGAACAGTTCAAATTCGGTCTAACTTCTGCCCTGGTATTGTGACATTGTCTTAGATACGTTCTAATACCGAATGCCCCTGGCTTCTGCCACCAGAATGCCATGTAAAATAATTATCTAAGACTTTCCTAAGTCAGAACGCACCGCGAAAGTTGTTTTATCCAATGCATCATAAAGTTTTCGCCAAAAACATGAAAAAACTTTTGATACCGAAGAAACCAAGAAAAGTAATTTCTCAGCAAATAGCATTCGTTATTATCTTTGAAACTGTGTCTCTTTTTCCATCGCTTTTTCCGTACATACGAAAAATGAGGAATGTATTGAATTCCTTCCTTTTTCATTTTCTTCAAAATAATTTGTGCGTCGACGAAAGGAGAAAAAAACGAAAAACGCTTTTGTAGGTTGTTTCCAAAGTGCGATGACGGCGATACCTTAGCCAACTTTACAATATTCTAGAACAAAAGGTAATAAAATTAATTTCTACAACACGCTTTCAGAATCTATCTTTTCTATGATTAAAAACTAGATTGTAACGTATATCATTCCAACAAACTGCATCGGAATAGATATTCTGTATCAGCTTTCGAGCTATCGGAAACCGCTCAGCTACTTTCTTGAAGCAATTATCTCGATCCACGCCTTGTCGTTGACTATAGTGTTCATATGACGATCTTTGTTCAAGGTTTCAAGTGACAGTTTGCACAGTAAATTTAAAAGTGTCCATTATTTTTTTTGTGAAATTTCTAAAAGTTTGTTAGAGAAAATAGTCTACTAACAAGTTTGGAATGCATATTACACGCTCGCGAACTTTTCGCTCGCGTGTAATATGAGGAATTCCTAACTTGTTGTAGAATATACTACTCTATTCCGATTCATATGGAACAACATGGATGGGCTGATATTGCAATAGTATCATCTGCATCATCCGGAATTTTGTTTTATTTAACACTCAATTTTCTTCGCAATCATCCGTTTTCTTGATGAGTGTACGTGATTGTTATGATTCTACAAAACCATTCGAAATGATGGTTATGTGTAGTTGAATAGGAAATCTAGTAACATCCCTTAGTTATTCCTTGTACTTCTCATGTCCGCAGTACCTAAATTAAGTGGCGACACATTTCAAATTCAGCACAAACATTTGTTAGGAGCGAACGCCACCTATTGTCTTATTTCAAATGTACTATGTGACATATGTCATATAAAACAGCGGCATCATGTCTCGTCTCGATTAGTAGAACATTGAATTAAAATAGTTTATAAAACTTTTGAATATAAACACTGAATATCTTTTGTGAGAGTCGTTGATATAATATTAGGTTAGAATATGACTGTGATGTTCTTATAAAAATATAAAAAATATACCTGACTTTTCGTATCTATATGTGTGTCGAATTTATTTATTAATCATAAAGGATAATCTGATTGTCTATTGCCGAGGATTTTTCACTTTTCTCCAAATTCTATTATTTTGGTGGTGTTTTATACAACATCTTGATAATTGGATTTGAAAATTATTGCAGTTAACATGACCCTTGTATAATTTATTTATTTATTCAATTTGAAATATTATCTACATTATGGTATTTATTATGCGCTTGATGATACAGTGGAAAATTGTCATTAATTAATTTTCACCTCAGTTCCTAAGTTTTTACATGAAAATATTAATAATGTCTGAAAAATCTGTATTAATAGAATATACGAAGAAATTACTGGAAAAATGTTTTCAAGTTTATAGATATTATGCCTAAATTATATTGTGCAATAGAGATTGAATATGTGCACTTTTAGGTGTCTTATAAAATAGTTGTTATCATAATTTTTTTAATGTAATACATTATCAATGTATTAAACTGAATAAAGTCCGTGATAAATTTAATTAAATGTATATTCCTTGTTATCCCTCTTCCTATGAAATTTTAACAAATTCAATGTTTTCTTGTGGCTGCTATATGGATTACGACGCCCGTTCAAATGTGGTACACAATGTTTCTGGAAAAATTCCCGTCATCGATTGAATTTCCATTGATCCTTTTCCTTTATAAATTTCGTAAGATTTCGAAATATGTAGTACCTATTATTTTCATGAAATCTTAATTCCCGAATTTGAACAGTTTAGAGGGCGATTCTTACTCAACCGGAGTTTTATTGAATTCGTACAACTAATTCTGACTATTACTATTCTGGTTTAAATAAGCCATCATTGTAGTCTATGGAACGAAATAAATATCAATTAAAAGCAGTAACAGTTCGGTTATTTTATGAAATATTATACTGAGAAAATTTAAAGACATCTTAATACTTGCAATGACTCATAACTTTCCCTACAGCAGATGTTCTCATTTCTTTTTTTTTTGGCATACCACATTTGAAATTTAGGTAAATTCACGTACTACCAAACTAAACAGGCGCACGCAGCTTCCCCCCGTGGCTCACAGTACTCCAGAGAACTGATTCAAATCCGCACCAAAGAGTTCTATATATAGAGTAGACTACTAAGCCTTTCACTGGAAACTTGACGGACATACTGCGCTCTCACTCGCACGATGTGCGCGCGTTATACTTATTCTTGTATTCTTATACTCTTGTGATAGAAGGGGAGACCGTGCGAGTGAGAGCGCACTACATGTGCTTCTCGCACGTGTCCGACTAGTTACCAGCGCTTTCCCATGCTTAACACACTACTTGTCTACTCTATATATAGAACTCTTTGATCCGCTCACGGGACGCTTATTCTATTTATACATATCTCTATGCGGATAACCAGGGATGTCTTCGTGTACCACAGTTTGAGAACACCTACTTTAATCTACAGTTTATAATCAGTGTCATTAGTTACAGTAGGTTGAACAATCGTAGTTAAATGTAATCAAACACTATATGTGACCAGTGAAAACATAATTTTTTCTTCTATGCGTTTTGCTTCAAAGTCTTTTAAATGACCTAGACGGAGTTGTCTGAGAAATAGTTGCCCTCTACATCCAAGTATTTGGTTTAGAGTAATTTAGATCCAAATTAGAAAAATATAAAAGAAATGTTTCGAACGATCACTATACGAGGATACCTAGTTAAAAGGAGTTTAAGAAAGACAATACGTGCAAATATAGTTAGAAATATTTCTAATGAATGCACGAAAAGGATACATAAGTACGTATTTTCCATCCATATTATAGTAGTTACATTAATTATAGGCTAAAATATGATTTTTGTGTTGAATTAGTCTTTTCACTGAGCTCTAGATTCGAAAAACTCTAAGCTGTACCTAACCTCACACATTTATCCTAAGTCAACTTCACATTATATTGAGTACTTCATAGTTTCTGTAATGATTTATTTTTGATACCTAAATTATTTTTACAGTCATAAATTAAATAATATTCTGAACAGACCAAACATATTACAATGTGTTTATCAAATTCGAAATTATGCAAGCGATCTACCCAGACATACAAGAGTTACTTTACCAGCCTTGTCTCCAACAATGGAAATGGGTACTATTATCAGTTGGGCAAAGAAAGAAGGTGACAAGTTGAATGAAGGTGATCTCTTAGCCGAAATTGAAACAGACAAAGCCACGATGGGTTTTGAAACACCTGAAGAGGGCTATTTAGCCAAAATACTCATTGCAGCAGGCACAAAAGAAGTTCCCATTGGTAAATTAGTTTGCATTATAGTTGAAGATCAAGCTGATGTCGCAGCTTTTGCAAGTTTTAAAGATGAAGGCGGTGCGGCACCACCACAAGCTGCTTCTCCTCCACCTGTAAGTGTTCCAGCAGCGGCGCCATCCCCTCCAGCACCTGCTGTAGCATCATCAACTGAGGTAGATGCTCCATCAACTGGCCGAGTGTATGCCAGCCCAATGGCTAAAAGATTGGCTGAACAGAGGAATATTCGTCTCCAAGGTAAAGGTACAGGGCTATTTGACTCTATTACATCTTCCGATTTGGATAAACTTGCAGCATCTGTGCCAACAGGATCACCAGCTCCCATACCAGGTCCTGCTCCGACACCAGGTGCTGCTTTCGTTGATGTTCCACTTTCAAACATGAGAATAACGATAGCGAAAAGACTATTACTTTCAAAAACCACAATTCCACATTACTATTTAACTATCGATGTTAATGTTGATAATCTATTGAAGATACGAGAAAAAGTTAATAAGAAAATAGAAAAATCTGGTCAAAAATTGAGTGTCAATGATTTCATAATCAAAGCTTCAGCCCAGGCCCTGAACAAATTCCCTGACGTTAACGCATCATGGATGGAAACATATATTAGGCAGGTTAGAGATTATAAAATTATATTTGGTTCATGATGTAATGGTTCCATATCACTTTTTTTCGAATTAATTCGGTTTAGTTTCAAATCTATCATCATATTTCATCAACATCCCAGAAATTTTAAGGCATTCACATTCTAGCTGAGGAAATTGTATTTACTTTTCAAAATTCCATTGTTTTGACTATTATTTTTTGAAAAACAGTGAAGCAAACCTACCTCATCACGTTCTCCGATGTTCCAAGTATACCACCTTCACATTGGAAGTTCTTAAATATTTGTTATAAAAGAGAAAATAAATAGATAAACTTACAAAGAGGAAAAATAAGCTTATTCTAACTTTTATTCCTCGACGGGATAAAGGTTAATATCAGAGTTTTCAAATACCGGGATATCAAAAATTATCTTGGTCAAGGGTGGTTGTGGAATCTAAAACGTGTGTCTTACTTTACGTTTGAAATAATTATGTCACTGTCACACTGACATCATCAACAACCTACAAATTTCATACCTATTTATTTCAGTTGTAAAACAATAATGAACTACAAATTATGAAATAATTATGTGAACTTTGAACCTTTTCAGAGGTCGTGATAGCCACAATCCGGGTCAAAAACTGTTTTGAAATAGTTAATTTTCCGTAAATCGAATGACGTTCACGTGAGAAGCCCGTAGCACACGAGTTAGAAAAGTGCAAACTGGTTGTACCTAATACGGCTTTACGACGACTTTTCGCGTACCGTTTTCGCTCCATGTAGTTAGATTTAGTATCGGACCGTGCCCGACGGCTCTTCTTTTTTCGATAAATGTTCATTTAATAGGAAAATTTAATTAAAACAGTTTGAGCTATTCTCAGATTTCAGCTGCGCGCGTCTAACGTGCGACGTACCAAAGGGAATTTTCTCGCGACTAAAATATACACGAAGCGGGTAAAAACTAGCGGCCCATCGCCGAAAACACTATTACAACTGGCGCCGGTCGCACGGGGCAAGAAACGGCCCCAAATTAACAAGACCGAGGTAAAATGTATAAACTCTAACTTACACGCAGCGAGCTCCTCGAGGCATATGTCAAAATGATTTCGTTCGTAGCTAATTACATAGGACGTCTGGCGTTCATGCAATTATGTTTTTAGATAATTCGAACCTTCTAATTTTGATAGGCCACGTGAAAATCCCGGAGTCCAAAGCACTAAAGACTTCTGAGTGTTACAATATTCATATAAAATTGCGAAATTTCGCACTTTTAGAAACTTCAAATTAATTATGACATAATTATTTCAAACGTAAAGTAAGACACACGTTTTAGATTCCACAACCTCCCTTGACCAAGATAATTTTTGATATCCCGGTACTATAAAATAGTTCATACTGTAGATCAGGGATGCACAGACTTATAGGGAACAGGGGCCACTCGGAAAAATTATAAGCCAAGGACGGGCCACTACAAACAATACTTATTAACACAAATATTTTTATTTTTAAATAGCATGAATTACAATGATTAAAATAAAAGAACATTCAAAAATGTTTGTTGTAATTATGTAATCGTAATGTAATCTAATCATTACAAACAATGCAATATTTTATGTTTTATTATTTTGATGCATGACATTGCATTGAACTAACAAGTTTTTTTATATTTGGCTTCACATTACTTGTCGCCACACGTAAAATTGCTTCCAAATTTTCATTTGCCTGACGGTTTCGATTTTGTGTTTTGTTAAGTTTCATCACTGAAAAAATGCTTTTCAATGCATTTATTCGCAACTCTTTATAAGTGTTTTTATCAACGCATGTCTATCAATTCCAGCTGCATTGATTCCGGCGCATTTTCGGGTGAAATTTTGAAAGCTGAAAATGTCCAATATAGGTTTACAAAATGATCTTGAAAAGCTTGTATCAAAATATCAATTTTTTCAACATAAGCGAAATTGACGTCAGCGATACATGATTTTAATGATTGATTTACGAATTTAACGCATTTAGGGACCATCATTCAAAAACTTAGTTCCGTATCATTCTCATCAATAGCCTCTTGTAACAACAACAATTATTCCTAGATGCTTTCTACGTAATATCATTGTCACCACAGTGTTATCACGTAGAGCCATTCTCAATTGTTGAACATTCGACGATTATGGTTAATTTTCTTTTTGTCTATAGTATACCAATGCCGATATTGCTGTAGCCGTGGCGACACCTGCCGGTCTAATAACGCCCATCGTGTTCGGGGCAAACAACAAAGGCGTAGTGGAAATAAACAAGATTGTCAAAGACTTGGCGACGAGAGCAAAAGATAATAAACTGAAACCGCAAGAATTCCAAGGAGGTACTTTCTGTATTTCCAACTTGGGAATGTTCGGCGTGGACAGTTTCAGCGCCATTATAAATCCACCACACAGTTCCATCCTTTCGGTGGGACAGAGTACCAAGAAATTGGTGGCTGACAACTCAGAAAAGGGGTGAGTATATACTTGGTGAATGAAATTTGATCCATTTTCCTTGGGGGGCATCACAAATTTACCGTTTCACTTGTTTTGGTGAATCTACGGCACAATTATTCGGGTACATAACATAACCTTAATCTAAAATCAGTTGAATTTGAATGAAATAACTTGGAACAGACGACCATCCTTCAAAACATACGACTTAATTTGACATTATTCAATCAACTGTCATTATTTAGTTCTTAAAAGTAACGATTGATAGTTGTAGATAACATACTATTAAGTATTCGTTCAGAAATACCTTGCCTCGTCCTTAAACATCTAATAGTCTAGGAGCCATAGCGATATTGATGGTCTGAACATTAACCCGATGGCACTATGGTTTATCGTTAGAGGACGGTTCAATAACCAATTCATCTCACAGACCGAATTTTCGCCGGCTGCTAGATCTCGAGATACAGCCTCCGCAAATTGTTCATTTTTTGACTGGAGGTTAACCCTTTTCAAGTTGCGGTTACTTGAAAAGCATGCCATTCTTATACACTTCCACCATGTGCCATTATTTTTTATCGTGTCCGTTTATCAGGCTGACCAGTTAAAATTGGACCGAAAACCTGGTGGAAAATGTTCATTGGTGTTGGCAATTGTTAAGATATCCTATGCCATCAAAAGTTATCGGTCCATTTCCGAGTAATTGGCCAATATTTGCACCAAAAACGTTTTTTTTATCATTTTGTTGCTAAACCTTGCGGTTTACAAGGTAGCATGTTGGCACCATGTTAAATAACTTTATTGGAGGTCAAAAAAAGATTTAAAATTATTGGCATCTCTCCTTGTCTATTTAAACCCCCCAAAAACCTTCTAAAACCACCCCAAAATAAAAAAAACGGCCGTTTCGATTTTAAACTCAGCTAGAATCTCAATATTGACTAATTTATCATAAAATTGGTCATACAATCCATTGTAACGCTTTCCACGTTACTGGTATAAAGATCGCTGTAATGATTTGAATAACGATTTCCGCCCGGAATATTAAATCATTAATCTTGTATTGACTAGGAGTGTCATCTATCTTTTAATAGAAAATCAATTATGAATCTTTCGCGGATACTCGTGGGAAGACGCCCGATTCGCGAGAGGAGGGTTAATTCGTGAAACGGAAATATAATAACGCCATTCTGTTGTTATTCCTTGAGGTGAGTTGGGAATTCATGTATTTCTTTTCCGTTTGGGTATTATCAATCTGCCATTGAAAATTATTCACATCAGGGATTATTTAAATTAATTTGATATCTTAAAACCTAATTAAAGATATGTACAGTCCCTGAATGTCAATATTATTCAGTGAAAATAATTCCCAACAAGTCTCCTGACATCCATGACGGATCAAATTGTTATCTAGCAAATATCTTGGATAATCTTTTCAATCCTTAGGGATTTTTCTTTAACTTTATACAGAATAGATTCCTAAGGATTCAAAAGATTATCCAAGATATTTGCTAGATAACAATTTGAAACGTCATGGATGTCAGGAGGCTTGTTGAGAATTATTTCCACTGAATAGTATCGACATTCAGGGACTGTACATATCTTTAATTAGGTTTTAAGATATCAGATTAATTTAAATAATCCCTGATGTCAATAATTTTCAATGGCAGATTGATAATACCCAAACGGAAAAGAAATAAATGAATTCCCAACTCACCTCAAGGAAAAGACAAAGCAGAATGGAGTTATTATATTTCCGTTTCACGAATTAACCCTCCTCCAGCGAATCGGGCGTCGTCCCACGAGTATGTGAGAAAGATTCATAATTGATTTTATATTGAAAGATAGATGACACTCCTAGTCAATACAAAATTAATGATTTAATATTCCGAGCGGAAATCATTACAGCGATCTTCATACCAGTAACGTGGGAAACATTGTTCATATTTTTTTGGGGGGTTGAATTAGGCAAGGAGTGATGGCAGTAATTTTAAATCTTCATTTGACTTCCAATAAAGTTATTTAACATGGTGTCATCATGTTATCTTGTAATCCGCCAGGTTTAGCAACAAAATGAGAAAGGGAGGGTTAATTTGCAGTCCATATTCGGTTCAATTTTAAATGGTCGGCCTGATAAACGGACACGATAAAAAATGATGACCCATGGTGTGTATAAGAATGGCATGCTTTTCAAGTAACCGCAACTTGCAGTCAAAAAATAAACAATTTGCGGAGGCTGTATCTCGAGATCTAGCAGCCGGCGAAAAGTCGGTCTGTGAGATGAATTGGTCATTGAACCGTCCTCTAACGATAAACCGTAGTACCATCGGGTTAATGTTCAGACCATCAACATCGCTCTGGCTCCTAGACTAAAAACTTGTACTCTAATAAGTAATTATTCATCCATGTAGTTCAAATTACTATTCTGATGTCTATTTTTCAGATTCAAAGAGATCAATTGTGTGTCAATCACGTTGAGCTGTGATCACCGAGTCATCGATGGTGCCCTTGGGGCTAGATTCTTACAAGTCTTAAGAGAAAATCTGGAAGATCCTGTGAATATGATTATGTAAATAAGCTTCAATTAATTTTCCGAACTGTGAAATGTGTTATTCTACATACATTAAAATATACAGCCAAATGTGTGGTATAAAAGGTGCTGCCAATTGTAAAAACGAATCTAACTCATCAGCACTTAGCTATGTTTTATGTGTAAGTTGTAAATTGTAGATAATAACTATCCTTGAAATTGCATAAATATGAAATTGCATTTAGTGAAAATTCATTATTTTGAACATAAGTGTACTCTGTCTGATTCTGAAGATTTTATTACTCCAGGCTAATTATCGATTTTAATTTTATTTTTGTTATTTAATTTTTGCACAGTTCCATAATTTATTGTATAGCTATATTTATTTGAATGATATTAAATATGTTAAAGTTATCTTTTGCATTTATTCAAATTTTCAATCTTCCCCAAATTGACAGGTTCGTTCTTTCTACAATGGGAAATACAGAGGTTGTTGAAAGGTTGATCTGTTCAATGTACTTCAAGGATTTAATATTCTGGATCTGGAGATCATAAGAAAAATCGTAGAAATTTTCGGCAGATCTACAATTCTATAAATTTATTTTTGACTCAATGTCAAACTTGTAAGTAAATGTGTTCTTCACACGACATCCCCTTACTTTTTTATTATTCACTATCACGGTCGTACATACGGGTCTGGGAACTCTATGTTTGACATGAGTCTCTTACATGTCGCCAAACTCGTAGTCCATCGCTCAGCCACCAGCTAGCGCTTGGATCGAAGTATGGCAACAATCACGTTATTAAGTAAAATAAATTTTTTCGTAACGCAATATTTACTATTCTGATTTGAGAGAGGAATAGAACTGTTACTCTTGTCAAAATGTATTACTTACCTTAAAAATAACTCCCCCTTTTTCGCGCACATAAAAGACCTCGTTGAAACGATCTCTTTCCGGAATCGCAAGCATCCACTTATTTCACATTTCCGCATTTTTCGGCACTTTAAAAACAGAAGTTTCTTGTTTTACACTTTTGTACCCCGTTTTGCATTTCGGCACAATGCACGGTTTTGTAATTTTTTTCTAAAAACGCCGGTATTCCTGTATTTACAAGGCAACAATGACAGTTGCCAGAGAACACCGTTGTGTAGGTGTCAGAGATCATTCTTAGACTGACGCGCCACCTATGCAACAAATGACGCTTAGCGGACTCGCTTCTCACATAGGAAACAGCCTCGAGTTCCCAGACCTGTATATACGACCGTGGTCGTAGGCTATCAATAAATTTACACGTCATGCGCAACTCTATTTAAAAGCATAGAGGTTAAAAGCGTTATGCCGAAACAATCATGATTCAAATATAAGCCATAGAGATTATATAGTATAGAGGAGTAAAGCCACTATATAGCCTATGTATTCGTTGCGTACCATGTTCGATCTTAGGCGATGAGTTATCCGTACCCACTCTGCAGTATTTTAACGCTCGTCACCTTATAATGTCCGCAAAGTGGGGAGCGGATAAGTTTTTGAAACCTTCTCGCGTTAAGACGGGGCTTTGCTCATCTATACTATATGATCTCTATGATATAAGCCCCCTCTACTCCGGTTTCTCTTCGTGTAATCATATTCGATGAACGGTGTGAATCTAACATAGAAGGGCCCTCTACTTGTGATTAATAAAATACTTCTACGGTTTACGAGGCATAACTACTATATACCTGCATACATAAAGATCATATAGTATAGAGGAGTAAAGCTCTTATATAGCCTATGTATTCGTTGCGTACCATGTTCGATCTTACGCGATGAGTTATACGTACCCCACTCTGCGGTATTTTAACTCGTTCCTCTTACTCTCCTCCAACCGCGCGCTTAGATGACCGCGTGTAATAGCATAATAGTTAAAGGGTAACGCTAGAACGTCACCTTATGTTCGCGGAGTGGGGATCGGATAACTTTTTGAAACCTTCTCACGTTAAGACGGGTCTTTACTCCTCTATACTATATGATCTCTATGCCTGCATATGAATTATATGATGATATTGAACTTGTTTCTAAATCTTAATTGTGGGTTACCTGTTGATAAATTAAATATCTATGATTAACGTTTAAGGTTCTTTTTACCTTTATTTATATTTTATGTTTAAAAGACGATTAGTTCTGTGGGCTTTCTATAATTCCTCTGGACGGAAATGGGAATACTTCAGGGCCATTTTTAAACAGATACAAAACGTTCCTTACTTCCTTCCACATCAGAAACTGGAGTTCGGATAGATAGTTGATCTCTGTATGGAATAGTGAAGCAGCCTCTAGACTAGAGTATTCAATAGATCATTTTGAGTCACGTGACTTTGACAGAGCGGCCATTTTGTCGGTAGGGCATACAAGGGCGCGTCTGCCATAAGGTTTTCATTGTTATCTGCAGTTTTGAGGTGTTTACTTCGAGTTTTTAGTGTGTGTATTGCGTTTTTTATAAACTTTTTCTACAATATGGCTTGGAGTGAATACTACTTATCTCTCAAAGGAGACGTGAAATCGCGTTACGAGTCTAAACTTGGAATTATAGACAATGTTGATCCCTATTCTCTTGGTGCAAGTGAACTGGCCAGCAATTTAAGTTTTTACCAACTGTGAGCATTATGGACATGGTGAATTACTTAATTTTAACTCATAGTTTCTATACTGGACAACAGTTGAAGGCCTACAAGTCCCTACAGGCTTACAAGTATTATGAGGCTGGATTTGTTGTTGACGTATTGGCCAAGAGAATAAATGAATAGCTCACAAGCTATTGTAATTAGCAAAAAATGTTCTGTGACACCCAAGATGACCTTTATTAATTTCCTCTTTTGTTGGTTTAGGTGAAACATTCCCAAAGAACACGGGAAAAGCCCCTGCATGTATGGGTCATCATCTTACCGGACGGAGCTGTATCCTGTGGGCATTGTACCTGTATGGCAGGCTTGAGCGAAGTTTGCAGCCATGTGGCAGCAATTTTATTCTATTTACAAGCCCGTCCAAGCAATGAAGAGGTGTCTTGCACAGAAACCCTAGCTCGGTGGCCAGTACCGTCTACCAAAACCATTGACATGGTAAGGATCCGAGACATGGACTGGACTAGGAAACCAAAACCAGTGGTGTTATCCCAAGGTGGAGTACCAGCCTTAGAAGGTGAGGAGTTGGTGACATTTATCCGAGGTTTTGAAAAATTCGATATTACACCAGCAATTGCCAGAGTATATGAGCCATTTGTATCTGAAATGTACCAGCCCCCAAAAAGTTTACCCAATGGTTTGGAGACTCTTTTTAGTGACGATTTCAGAGAGTATACATACAAAGAACTTGTAGCACAACCCATTGATTTTACTATAAGCGAAGAGCACATCAAAGAAATAGAATCTGCAACCCGAGAGCAAGCTCAAAACAATATTTGGTTTAAATATAGGGCTGGTAGAATAACTGCATCCAAATTTAAAACTGCATGCAGGGCTAAATTGGAGAAGCCTCCTTTATCTCTCATAAAAGGTGTATGTTATCCTCAGAAGGTGATATTTAAGTCAAAACAAACTTCATATGGCATAAAATATGAAAAAACCGCTTTGGAAGACTATTTAAGTGAAGTTAAGAAGTACCACGAAGGAATGTCACTAAAACCTGCTGGGTTCTTCATTTCACATGAACATCCAGAGTTAGGACGGAATTGTACAATGTGAATGTTGTGGTTTGGGATGTGTTGAGGTGAAGTGCCCCTACTTGCTGAAAGAGTTGAGTATTTCAGATTTTGCAAAGAAGAAAAATACATGTTTAGTGTATCATAATGATGATGAATTTTCTCTAGATAAAAACCATTTATATTTCTATCAAATGCAATTACAAATGTTCATCACAAAGACTAAATATTGTGATTTTGTTATTTGGTCAAAAGAATGTTTATTTATTGACAGAGTGGGTTTTAATGAGGAGTTTTTTAATGAATGTTTGAGGAAATCATTAGATTTTCATAAATTTGTCATTAAGCCTGAATTGCTTGCAAGATTTTTTACCACCAAATGTGGTGTGGAAAAGGTTGAGACATGGTGCATCTGCAAAACACCTGATGATGGTCGACATATGTTAAGTTGCGATAATGATGACTGTGAAATAGGTTGGTTCCATTTCAATTGCATTGGAATAATGGAGGAACCACAAAACGCCTGGTTTTGTGATACTTGCCAGTAAATAGGAGTTTTTTTCAGGATTTTTTGGTGTACGAGTTAGATTTTAAGTTAAGTAAAAGTGTCCTTCAATAGAATAGAATAGAATAGAACACGGCTTTATTTTCAGGAATGACAATCACAGTGACATTACATCTAAAAACATATCTTATCACAGTAACTGAAATTAAAGAAAATAGTGTCAGGTACAGTTGATTGAATCAATATAAGAATTTTATAAGTATGTTTATAAATAAAATGTATAAAGTTGTATTTAAAATAGACAAAAATAGACAAATAGAAAAGTAGACAAAGTAAACATTTATTTTATTTCCATTGCAGGCTATCTTCCTCAGAGTATCTACTTTTCCAAATATTCTTTAATAGAGTATGGTTCCAGATCCACAATAATATTTATTATAAGTCTCTTGAGTACTTTTATGTTAACTTCTTGTTTGATTGGATGGGGCCAAATCAATTGAAGGATAATCGAATGCTTAACTGCCAAAAGCACTTGCATTTTGGGTCGTCTTGGAAGAAAGTTACACAAACATTTGTCAGATGTTGTTCAATGTCCGTCGTGCTAATAGCCAGGGAAGTAGTTGTTTTCTGTCAGAAGTTTGCCTCATATTTCCCACTTTGTGGAAATATTTGGAGAGAAGGGTACTTTGACTTTGTCGATGTCATAATATCATCTTGGATAGGTGAAAAATTAAAAACTGATTCGTTTTTTACAATACATCTTTTTATTTAAAAGTTTTAACTTCCAAGCATTTTGGCATAACAATAATGATCAGTAATTAAATGGATAAATGCCCATTATACATTTTATAAAAATCACACATAATAAATTGTCATTACAAAAATACAAAGTCTATAATTAAAAATATTTCATGTTTAGCAAACAAGGTGAATAGCACTAAACCTGTTTAAAATAAAATTAGGGACTTTTTTAATTCATGGGGATAACAGTAATACTGACCACTTTAAGACGTTTCGTTTGACGTTTAACCAATCTAACATGCCTTTTTACACTTTGCTCATCCTGTGTTTTGATGCTAGTGTATCCCATATTTACAGAAGGGACCCAATCGGGGCTATCTCTATCTTCCACTTTAGCTGGTTCTCCTAAAAAGTTGAACAAAAAACGTTTACTTTAACACCATATTTAACTATAAATTCAAACATTTTGGACCATAATATTTGTATTTCTTATGTATTAATATTATTTACATACCTGATACAAAATGATCTGCACAAATTCGTGCATGTTTAAGGAATGTATAGGTCAAATTGCCCCGTCTTAAAGCCCTAACCCAACAATCTCGACGTTCTTTTGATAAGGCGTCCAGCATTTCTCCTCGGTTTTGTAAGGCTTTGGGAACTCTAAAAAAACGAATTTGATCCCTTTCTGCCCTTTTAGAACACCCCACAACAGAACAAAACGCCGGCATTTTAAATAATTCACACTTTAAAAATCGATCTTTTCTATTGTTTACAATGACAGGAACGTTTTGTGTGCCCTACCGGCAATATGGCGGACCTGTCGTGACGTCACCTCAAAATGATCTATTGATACTAGAATTGTACGATAAAACTAATCAACTGTGTTTTGACATGGGTTGATGACAGATCATAATTTCCGAGATATTTTTAAAACGTGTTCACTAAAATACCACAGGTTTTACTACACCTATGATAATAATCCTCCTTTTGGTTACGAATTATTATTGATCTCTCTCAAGGAACTATTATTCAGGAAAAATTTAAGTAGATAGATGCATGCTGTATAAGTTCAAGTGATACCAATGACTCGAATATGTAATTCCTATTCCTGTTTTCTTTGTAGAGCTTTCAATTCCAAAAACTACTATAATTAAGGCACTATAGTTCCACGATCCAAGGCTTTCTTCAACTCTTAAAAAGGCTTTGATAGCGCTTTACTGTAATCAAAATAATGCTGTTATCGCCATAGATATATCATTTCTGGAACATTAGAACATTACGGACTTTGATGAAAATGAACTAATGAGTTTTTGTTCTATGACCATGTTTGAAATAATAACCTCAAAGCTACAAAATTTGAATTTAGAAGTTACAACTTGGTGTATTCTAAAACTGGTTTCGTTGATTTATAATTACGATGGATTTTCCGTCATTTCCAGATTTATTTGATACTGAAGATGATGAAACAGAAATTCATTTAACTCCAGCTGAAATAATTCAAAGTATGGAAGAAGCTTGGCTGAATGAGAAATTTGCGCCTGAAATTTTACCACATAAACTGGATTATGTAGATTGTCTCATAGGTCAGATAAAGTCGATGGAAGGAAACTTGTTGCATGCCGACCATAAGGACGTTAAAAAGAGTTTACATCAACTAGAAGTGGATAGGTTAAAATATTTAGTGACGAGTTATCTCCGAATTCGCTTAGAAAAAATAGAAACACACGCTGTATACATTCTGAAACAGGAAGATGAAAGAATAGTCAAACAAGAAGAACCATACTTAACAGATAATGAATTACAGTTTGCTAGGAATTTCAAAGAAACCTTAGATCAGCATTTTGAAAGTGTCATCAATTATTATCCTGGTTTCGCAACAGAACAATGGAGGAATCCACCAATAGAACCAAATATACATAGTTTCGTGTTTTCAAAATCAAAAAAAGAGATTGAGGGAATTGTTATTGATGATGGTAATGAAGAAGACACAGTCTATGTGGATAAAGGATCTCAAATGATTATGTCATATTATAGTGTTGCAAATTTAGTAAAAAATGGAGACGTGCATTTAATATAACAGTCTATGTGATAAGTTTGGTAGTATTATTTTTACGATTCCATATTCAATATCAGGGTCATTGAATGTTTTTATTCTGTTTTTACAAGATTTCAAAAGTGGAATATTAAAAAACTTTATAATTATGTATCTTGGTTTCCAAATAGTGTCCTTTGTGAGTATTTTAAGTCCTATTGTATTACCAGTTTTCTCCATATTATTTAAGTCTCCTAGGACAACTTAGTAAAATTTGGGTTTGTCAGAAGTTTGAAAACATTGTTTCAGTTCATAAAATTCTCCCTCAGCTCACATAATTTGAGTTTACTTGACCGCATTTCAAAATATCTTTTTTCAAGACTGAAATGTTAAAAACACCAAAATTTATGAGTTTATGAATATTTTTCACATCTGGTTCATACTAGTTCATAATTATATCCTACAAACTGAATTCAGTTTTAAATACATGAATCAAACTTGAGCAGAGCATTCTCTCTTTGATTGTGTTAAAGCAATATTTTATTTAGAAACATGAACCTTGTATATTCATTTTAACCAACAAAATTGTAAATAAAGTTGATATTTAAAAAATTATTTCACTTGATAAGATCGTTCCATTAGCTGCGACATATATTCACTCATAATAAAACTTTCTTGAGTGCTTCCAACAGTTAAGTACAAAGTTTGGCGAGAAAAGAAGTTTCAAACAGCACGTAAATAATCGCGTCGCCATGACATTTATCCAGTGACTGTCGAGTATATGTTCTGTTTTAAAGCTCTATTTATGATAAAGTCTCTAGGCTAGAGCAACCAGTAATGCCACATACTTATAGCAAAGTTGCCAGGAGGCTTCGCCCAATAACCCCCAGATAGCAAATCCCCCTGAAATTTGAAATAAGCCCCTAAACTTTTGAATAATTAAAAATAATTACACATTATAAAAAGTGACTCTCAAACTTCCTGCTTGTGATTCGGGACACAAGTTTTCAGGGAATCGTGTGTCGCCCTTTACTTATCTAGGGTTATGACGCAGATAACCACGCATATTTGAATGACGGAAAAGACGTTATGCTTCTTACACTCCTGTAATTGATCGGTTGATTAATTCAACAATTTGTAATGTTTAAAAATGAGCAAAAGAAAATATCTAAATAAAACCCACCAAAGCTAAAAAAATCCCCAAATTTAGGGGGAAAACCCCTAACCTGGTAACACTGACTTATTGTTCTAGACAGCTGTTTCGCTCTTCTCATAGAGCCCTGTTGAAGGTAGACAATGTCGTACATTGATTTCTTAGTGGGACATCTATTGGTACTTCTATGCATAAACTGCATCGCCTCTGATTCTTTCGCGTTGCATAAAGTTCCTATATAGAAAGTCTTTGGTCCTTAACGCGATTGGCAAACGGGTTGCGGGAATGATAAATGACCGAATGGTCAATAATCGAATGATTAGAGGTGCGGGAAACAGTATACGGATCTTCATTATTTAACACGAGCTTATTTTAATTGGAACATTTATAAATTCAGGTATCAAGTGTTAAATAGGTTACTGAAGTCCATAACTTCATGTTACGTACATAAACAGTCAAACAAATAACGTCTGATTTGTTTAAGATCGTTTTACAGTTCGCAATTCTTGTTGCAATAGTATTGCAGTAATACACTGACCTTGCAAGAGCTGGCCTGTAACTTTTTATGGCAAAACGTTTTATACTTGGCAATTTTTACTTGCAATTGCATACTTCAGTTCTCTACCAACCTTAAAAAATATACTAAAATAATGAAAAGTTAAGAACTATTAATTTGTTCGTTGTATGTTTAAAATTTATTTAGTTTTATGTAAAAATGAAGCAAGGAAAAGAAAAACGTGGCTGCTATAATTATTGCTGCCGTGCTCTCTTGGCGAGAGAGACTGGAGAAAGAAGACAACGAAGGTGGTGGGTAAGGCCTTGGTTAAACCAAAATAGAGGAAATATTGGTTTAACTGAAGCTCATTGCTTCAGATATAGAAGCAATTTTCAAATTTTCTAAGGATGGATACAAACACATTTAAAAAACTGTTGTTTAGAATTGCTCTCCTAATAATAACATCAACATATCTGGCTGCAGAAAGGTTAGATATTGCTAGGAAATTTGAAACAATGTGGAATGCTGTTTTGGTTTTAAACTACAATACAACATTCACAATTTACAGCTAGAGTTCAAATCGAAAGCAAAAGAATAAACGAAACACAAGAATCAATAAGTATAAATCTTTCTGTTCTGATGTAAACGTCAACGTCAATAAAGCGTTCTTTTGGGAACTTTTGTTCAGTTGCTAACTAAAAAGTCCCCAAAATTGCAAGCAATTTCTGTACTGCGCATGCTTTTGATCAAGAGTATTGCGTATTGCAACAAGAATTGCGAACTGTAAAACGATCTTTATATCCACATGCAGCTGCTAAAGTTATATAACCGCCGTCCGCCATTAATTGGCTCAAGAGGGACAGATAGTTCTCTGTCTTATTTCAAAAGTTTGTTTCTCGTGTCCACACTTTCTATATATAAGTATATAGCGTTGCAGATACCTAAGCGCCCTCTTCAGGTTCTGTCATGAGTTTAATCAAATTACTTTGTAGCACTCTGGAAAGCAACGTCAAAGAGTAGGAATCTACATACTCAACGTAATGACGGATCCTTCCGTATTTTGTTAAGTACGGTTCAAGATGACTGGTAGGAAGAATGACACATGCGGTCCATAAGAGTATACTATTTCACTTATTTGTTTACCGTCAGTGTTGTCTCTCTTTAAACATCATTTCCTAACCACATACTCGTTATAACATAGAAGGCTATAGTCAATGCGTGGAATCCCTTAGAGCGTATTCTGAACAGTTTGGTTTAATGATTGAAACAAGTTATAATTGAAATGTGCATTCAAATGATCATTATAATTAGTACATCGTTATTATTTTATTTGAGATATTGTAAACTACTTAGTCTTGTATTTATTATATTATACATAATTATTATAATATTAATTATATCCTTACGCTCGACACTTATGACTTCGTACAAAATCGCTCTGAGTCCAACAGTTTCTACCCTTACTCCTCCGGTCAACTTCACTGAACAGTATTTTCATTGAAAGAATACTCATAATTGTATAAATTTTTATTCATCATAGATGTATGAAGGCACTTCATTCATATAAAGTAATATTTTTAAATTTCACATAAATATAAATTAACATCATAATTAATAAATTGAAATTAAATATATCTGAAATCCAGAATATGGTGAAACCTTAATATGTATTGTGTTTCCTGAATTAAGAACAATTTTGGGTATATTTGACTTCTAGTTATCAATAACAGACCTAACAAACTTAAATTTTAATATTTTATTCAAGCTTATAATGAATTTTCATCACATAATGGCTGAATTTATTTAATTTCAAATTTGGAGTTTAAGAGTGAAAATGTTTCAATGGAAAAAATCCACATTTAACCATTTTCCTTTGAGTAATTGATTTCATTAATCCGGTTCTCTCATTTTTATTTATTTTTCTATAATTTTTCCAATTTGTTACTATAATTCAGTATTATAATAAAGAGGGCAAATAACCATAATTTTGGACAAATCACTTCACATAAATCCTCATCAGTAACTATAAATAACCACTTTGGTCTGATCAAGTTCTAATTAAAAAATTGTTCAAGTCAGAATAATAAAAATCTCAAGACAAGCTCGAAAATTATTATACTATAGCTTAGGTACCAGTAGCAATAAAATAACGCCAATATTTCATGTAATTATTATTATTATTATTGAATGATAATGCTTTGCAAAACTTGCAAATACCATATTTTTTACACCTGTCAGATTATTTTGCAAAATTGTTCCATTTTTAGATTTTTGTAATATTCTTGACTTGACAAAGCTTCAAACAAGTAAAGTCTTGTCACAAACACAAACTTATAGGTTATGTTTTATATGTTTTTAATCCACATTCTTCTTCTTTAACAATTTAATTTGGTCTATTTGAAAAAGGAAATTACAAATTAGCCAACCTCATAAATTTGAAATAAATGCTCATAAATGACCAAAAATGACCGTTAATGACCACAGGCTCCGTCACTGACTTTCGATGATAAATTACTTTTCCTTACCTTCTCAATATGACCTTACCTTATCTCTATATAATAAAAATATTAAAATTATTGACATTCATTATAAAAAAACATCCCATTCATTATTCTAATTCCTGGAATATCAAGTAGAAAAATTTCATGATTTTCGTTCAAAAGAATTCACATTATTTGGCAATGATTTGAATTATTCTCCAATTGCGCTAATTGCTTTATTAATAATGATTCTTGACCCAGGTATGAATTATATATAAATTCTCGGGAAATAGGTCACCCATTTCCCGAGAATTTGTTCTTAGTAGCCTATTTCTTTCTTTTCCTAATATCGAGGCCGTGAAAATCGACTTTCCAATTGCTAATTAGGTAACTAGAAGTTGATGCTATCCATGTTTCATTTCGAAGTATATTTCATATAGAAGCTACCATAAAAGATTAAAAACATATAAAATCACACTGGAGAGAAAAATAAAAAAAATACGAGCGAGTGTAAAGTTTAATTGACAAAAATCAATCTGATTAAACTATTGTCAGTCTTCCTAATAGAGAAAATATCACCGAATTCACGTTATCTGGACTAATGGTTTGCCCAGAAGCTTTTTGGATAAACTTTTCAAACCTTTTTTCACAACCGATTTATTGCTACTATTTTTATTGACCCCTAACGGTATGAGTCTGAACGCGTCTTCGTTCCTCCTCAATCTCTCGTAATAGGCCACGACGTCGGGATTAGCCCAGACTTGTGTAGCCCTAAAATCCAACACCCTGAGCGTTTGCAAGCTCTGAGCCCTACTCAAGGCCACATAAGCCTGACCGGCTTCGAAAACTCGCCCCAGAGACATTTCAACGCAGTCGAGAGTCAGTCCCTGGGATTTGTGAATCGAGAATGCCCAAGCCAGATTCAACGGTACTTGTCGACGCGCCAAGATACCGCCACTTTGCGTCTTTATAACCCATCTTTCGTGTCGCGCGAGGAATTCGCATCGACGGAATTTCACAACGGGCAGGTCTTCTTTGAAGGATTTCACTATGCCTCGAGCCCCGTTCACGAGACCCATGGGTATGTTGATGTTCTTCAGCAGCATGACCTGTCATAATTAAAGAGTACAAAATAAATAAACTACATTATAAAAGCAGATTTCTGGCGCCCAACGTGGGGCCTAAATGTCAGCTAATTTGTAGAACACTCACCTGAGCTCCGATTTTCAACTCGAGTTTCCTAGGAACTGGGGTTTGCACATCGAGCTGCTTACTAGAAGTGGGATCGCTATCTTGCGCCTCAAAAGTCTTATTCTCTCCAGGAAGCGCCTTTAATTTCGATTCGTTGACAAGTTGAGCATCTAGAGTGTGTGAACACAATCTAGTTGCCAATATTCCATCCTGTTCAATCTTCTGCTTGGAAGTGGCATTCAATTTATCTGCCACTTCTCCCGTAACTCTACCCACTCGAATACTGTTAAGGATATCGATGAAATCCTGCTCATTTTGCCGATGGACGCGCGTCAATTCGATGGTTCGCTGAATACACTGTGACCAAACTGCACTTTGGAAACAAAATTTAATTTTTTTTGTCTTCGAGACAGGCGGTAATTGGAAAAAATCTCCACATAGTATCAACTGAATCCCCCCGAAAGGTTTATCATTCCTTCTTACTTGTCTAGCTACAGCTTCGATTTTCTGAAATATTATTTACCAGTCAAAATGATTCATAACCAGGTAATATTAAATTACAGAGCATGCTTTATACACTACTTACCTCAAAATAATCAGCGTCAATCATTGAAATCTCATCAATAATAAGATGCTTACATTTTCGCCATGGAATTGCACATACTGGTTTAGAAGCTAGTTCAATACTTCGTTCTAATGATGCATCACCTCCACCGATACCAGCAAACTGATGCAATGTTATACCACCAATGTGACAGGCAGCAACACCGGTTGATGCCGTCGCAATAGTGACATCAGGAGGTAAAGCTCCAATTATCTTACGGAGCAAATAACTTTTACCAGTCCCTGCACTTCCTGTAAAAAAAATACTTTGTCCAGATAAACATGCTTCGAGAACATTTTGTTGTTCAATATCTAAGGGTTCATTCAGAAGAGGAGATGAAGAGGTGTATAGTTTCTTAGCTGCTGGGGCTTTCGAACAACTGGTATCGCCAAGTTTCCTTTTTCTTCTAAAAATTAAAAATGGAGATTGTCAATAACGATTTTTTATTGTGAACACAAGAATATGTTATCCAATATTTTATTAACTTTGGTTATTCAATCAAAATTTCTAACCGAGGCATCATATCGTTACCATAATGACATAAGGCCATATTGTGACATTTTTGATTATTTGAAGAAACTTACATGGGAGAGGGAGTAGTTGTGGTAGATTTTCCTATTTTCTTCCTAGCAAGTTGCATATCCATTTCTGTCACAGGACTTATCTCGTCAAACTGTTTTGGTTTATTTGATAGTAACTGGGTTCTTAATGAAACATTTCCATTATTGACAGCTTTTCCCCCAGTCATTTTAACAAACAATGTTCTTAAAAATGCCATTAGTTGTGATGGAGGTGCGTTAGAAATGAACAATGTACAACAAACTTCTTGAAATTTTATGCTTGCCTTGCCTTCCTGCATAAATTTTTTATGAATAGAAATGCCTTTTACTTGCAGCCGAATTGGAGCAGATTTTTCAAAAGATACTTCCATAAATATTAGTTTAAATTCATTTCTAATTATCTTCAATGTTGCACTTTTGTGAGATAATGTTCTTTGGACTAGTCCTTGTGTATTTAACCACTCCATTTTTATTGAACATATTATCGAGTTTTCCTCCATTATTCTTTGAAAATATAGTCAGTACAAGTTGAATGAACTTAACCCCACAGAATAACTACTATACTATATTTAATCCCACCCCAAGAATGTTATTTTCTAAACTGAACTTTAATAGGCGGTTCACGATTTGAACGCACACCACCGAAGAAACAACAGTTGAAATTGAACTACTTGTTTCGAAATAACGAGTTATTCTGTGGTAATCACCTTAGACGACACCACGGTCGTATACACAGGTCTGGAAACTCTATGATTGACTTGGGTCTCTTAAGGGTCGCCTAACTCGTAGTCTCTAGCTCAGCCACCAGCTAGCGTTTGGATCACGAAGTGGTAAAACGATTTCTATCCGGAATCGCAAGCATCCACTTTTTTCGCATTTCCGCATCTTTCGGCACTGTAAAAACAGAAGTTTCTTGCTTTACACTTTTGTACCCCGTTTTGCATTTCGGCACAATTCAATGTCCTTGCTCATCACCCACCGATATGTAGATAATCATCTACTTCTGTGGTTTGAGAGCAATTTCGTTTTGATTTCTGTTCTGTACTGTTGCAGAAGAGTACTCGAGTCCCGTAAGCGTAATGCTATTGCGTTGACCGGCTGTAAGAGAAATTTCGGTGCTCTGTCTCTTTTTAATATATCGAAGAAAGGTCCGATAAGTTAGAAAAGGAAAGCTAACCGAAAATTTTCTTACAGCCGGTCACGAAATTGGCTGTTCGAGTACTCTATTCTTGATCTCTATGGTGTTGACTGCACAAATTATTCTCTATTCTCTAATTTGTGGTATTTTGGTTATAAATGTTTGTAAATATTTAATACTAATAGAATACGATTAATACGAATCACTTAAAATGGTGTTCGAAAGTAAGAGGAAGGCTGATACTTCAGCCCTAGTTCCGGTAAATAAGAAAGCACGGAATGAATTAGCCCAAACTAACAAAATTAAATCGGTTCTACAAGCGGTATGTGTAACCTAACCTATTTAATGTATAAAATGTAACTGATAATAGATTTTCAGGCCCCTGCTCGTACTTCCAATTTGTTTGCACCTATAATGTTGTTAGAAGGACATGAAGGAGAAATATTCACCATCGAATTTCATCCAGAAGGTCAATACATTGCATCTTCAGGATTTGATCGTAAAATCTGTAAGTGGGAACCTTGTACTTATTGTAATAAATTATATGAAAATTGGTGTTTCTAGTTTTGTGGAGTGTTTATGGTGAATGTGAAAATATCTCGGTCTTAACTGGGCACACTGGGGCAGTTATGGAAATTCACTTTTCAACGGACGGTTCAAACATATATTCAGCCAGTACAGATCATACACTGGGTTTATGGGATGTGCCAACAGGTCAGAGAATCAAAAAGTACAAAGGACATACAACTTTTGTTAATTCTGTTCAAGGTAAAATTTTGAATATAAACATCCTATATTTGCAAGAATGTTATAAATTTGGTTCGAAAAAATATAGACATTTCACGTCCAATTCATTATGATTCTATGATGCTATAACTAGTATATTTTGAAACAAACTCTATATTTTAAACTTGATGTTATCAATTTATCTAGTGACATATATTTTCTGTATTTTAATGAGAAGAAGATAACTAAGATTAGAAAGTAGTCTTGAGCATAGAGATCATATATTAGATAGAGGAGTAAAGCCTGTGTTTAAGGTATATAAGCGGAGCGTGACATGTTCAAATTTCTTAGCGGACCCTCCCATCACACTCCTCCAACCGCTTACATTGATGACGGCGTGCTCTTATATAAAAGCGAGACGAGTGGGGACCGCTAATAGAGAAAATTTTCGAACCCTGCGTGGATTACGGCCCGCTTCACTCCTCTATGCTATATGATCTCTATGGTCTTGAGTAAAACAAAATTTAAATGACATATTTCATAGAGAAAATAAAAATTTTACAATTTTGGATCATTTTCTATGCATTTTATTTGCAGCTGCTCGCAGAGGTCCTCAAACAATGGTTTCAGGAAGCGATGATAGTACGATTCGTTTGTGGGATACGCGAAAAAAGCAATGCATTACAACTCTAAACTCGGGATATCAAGTAACAGCGGTAGGCTTCAACGATACAGCGGAACAAGTGTTTAGTGGAGGGATAGAAAACGATATAAAAATATGGGATATTCGTAAAAATGAAGTGGCCTACGTTTTGAAAGGTCACACTGACACAATAACGGGCTTATCCCTAAGTCCCGACGGATCGTATCTGTTGTCCAACGCAATGGACAATTCGTTGAGAATTTGGGATATTAGACCTTACGCGCCGACTGAAAGATGTGTTAAAATTTTTACTGGACATCAACATAATTTTGAGAAGAATTTACTTAGATGTTCTTGGGCTCCTAATGGTAGTAAGGTTTCTTCTGGATCTGCTGATAGGTTTATGTATATTTGGGATACGACAACAAGGAGGATTAGTTATAAGTTACCGGGACATAATGGCAGTGTTAATGACATTGACTTCCATCCAAATGAATCTATAGTTGTTTCAGGTAGTAGCGATAAGCAAATATATTTAGGGGAAATAGATTAGAACATAATTGTAATGAAATATAAATATTGATTAGAATATGAGTTTTCTTTCTGATAATTCACAGATCATCATGGAGAAAAGGGAGCTGATAATTAGTCATTGAGGAAAATCTTGCAAATAGTTGTATCTTCTCCTAATTGATTTGTAAGATAGCTGTTGGTCCCGTCAGCGGAACAGGGCAGACTGATAATCGTAGAACGAAAATGAGCCGTTCGATTTTTGTGACACTGTCTTATTCCTTGAAATTATAGTGACGATTCAAAGTCAAAAACCAAACCGTTGAGTTAGATAAAATACTTTTATCTTCGCTTGGTCGATACCACGGTCGTACATACAGGTCTGGGAATTCGTATGTTTGACATGGGTCTCTTACGCGTCGCCAAACTCGTAGTCCCTCGCTCAGCCACTGGCTAGCGCTTGGATCGAAGTGGTAAAACCATTTTTTTCCGGAATCGCAAGCAGTGTTACTAAGTATTCTGATTTGAGAGAGGAATAGAACTGTTACTCTTGTCAAAATGTATTACTCGCCTTAAAAATAACTTCCCCTTTTTCGCACACATAAAAGACCTCGTTAAAACGATTTCTTTCCGGAATCGCAAGCATCCACTTTTTTCCCATTTCCGCATCTTTCGGCACTTTAAAAACAGAAGTTTCTTGCTTTACATTTTTGTACCCCGTTTTGCATTTCGGCACAATGCACGGTTTCGTAATTTGTTTCTAAAAACGCAGGTATTCCTTGTGTTCACAAGTCAAGAATGACAGTTGTCAGAGAACACTCTTCGACTACTGCGCCACCCTTTTTGGTACTACGCGACAGTTGACGCTTAGCGGAGTCACTTCTCACATAGAAAACAGCCTCGGTTTCCCAGACCTGTATGTATGACCGTGGTTGATACGTTTGGTAAAACCACGTCCAAGTTAAAGACGGCTATTTCGACATTTTTGTCTAGTCCACAGAACATAACGTACCTTAGCCATCGACATATATAATGTCCTGTGCGTAGCAATGCTAACCGTGGATACTGTAGACGAGAGAGAGGGAAAACTAAGTGGCCTACTCTGTCTTTATCTATCGCGTTTCTATTGCTCGCTGCGTTGCCATGGAAATGTAGCTAGTTTTGCCAACAGGTGGCACTTATAACATAACTGCCATAACCTTGCCGCTTGGAGTTTCGAACCTACTCCGCTGTAGAAGCAAAAATTAAATACTGGAGGTTTCACTGCTTGGTCGCTCACCTCTAGGGGCGTTACCAACTAAGTTCGGAAATCTCCGAAAGGGGTAGATACAAATATACGGCCGGGCCAAGAGGACACCAACTTACCGGTTTATACTAATAATTGTATGTAATTATATATAAATTCGCGGGAAATAGGTCACACTAACACATATGTTTATCATTTTCCTCTTTACGTACGTTTCGGTCTCACGACCATCATCAGAAGACTTATTATGTTTAAAACGGGATTACTTAAAACTAATTGTATTAGCACAAAGCGTCCTTATCGCACCAATTTCAATTAAAAATGCTCACGTCGCCGAAACCAACAGAAACACGAATAATCGAAATTGTAACACATCAATGTTATTATAAGTATAATATATCAAGAATCCACTGTTTAGTAGTATTCTCATAAAATAGGTCCTCATGTAAACAAAGTTTATGAACGACTCATAACGAGAACATTACGTTCAAGTATCTACTTTCGAACCAGATGTTAAGATTTATGAGGTAATAGAAAAAAGTTGTCAGGCCTTATTGGAAATATACTTTTGACATTCTACTTCTGATTGTATGTAATGGTTATAGAACGCTGGTACCAGGTTGTGGACAGCTATTTTCTGATTAAAAATGGGTTTAATTGAAGGAAAACTTCTATGACAGCAGCTTAGATAAATATAATATGTTATACAAATAAATGTTAACTTTCCATACTAAAACGAGCTCGCTTTTGATTCAATTGAACCTATGCAGTTAGTTATAGGACTTATAGGTTATTTTCGTAACCATAGATGTTAGACGTTAATGGGTATACCGAATTTTATAGAAATCGGAAACAGTCGAAATTGAAAATTTTCTAAGGGGTACCCCCTTGAAAATATCTCGAAATTGGTCGAAATCTTTCGATCGGTCTAAAAATGGAACGGTAGCAGATACGGGCTCTACGATACGGCATTGGATTCGTCTTGAAATTTTACGTAAAATAGACCAAAAAACGAAAGATACCCCATCCGTAGTTTTCGAAATAATAGCGGAAAGTTACGAAACGAGCGAACCATCAAACTAGATGATTTCGGTTGAAATACTAAAATCGTTATTGTAACAACTATCGACCTGAAATTTGGAACATATACGTAAGTTAGGTCGGGGATTTCGAATCCGGGTTCAGATTTGGTGTAAAACTCTTCGTTTTAGCGAACATACCGCCTTTTGGGCCGCGCTAGTGACCTTAACTTACAACTTGGAAATTTAAATTATTTCTGTAGCATTAGTAAAATGCGTTTATTGTTGACATACATGTATATTTTTCTAACATTTAATACAAAAACAAGCTTGAAGAATTTTGGTATGAACGTACTTGACTAAGACAAAATTTTGATTACAAGGTTATTTTAAAACATGATTTTTGCATATTTGCCTTGTTATATAGTTTTTTAACCCCCACACTTTTTGCTCCAAGAGGGCTATGACTCGGAAGGGATACATTTGACTGAAAAATGTGCATTATGGACCCAAAAATTCACGTATACCATTTTTTTCCTATTTGACAACTTTTTCATAGGTTTTGACAGTTCACTCAAAACTCCTCAAATATTTGAGTGGGGCGTTCCATTAACTGTAAAAAAATTGATAGTACAAATGTTTCTTTGCTTGGACTGCCCCTTCAATGCACCCGATTTTTACTAAAATTCCCGATTTGGTAAAATACTAATCTGGCAACGCCCCTTCCAGGTCACTATCTATTCTAAAAACAGAAAATACATCGCCAATTGAACTGTTGAAAATGACTAAATGTATTCTGAAATATCATTTTGTTTGGCGAGAATGTAATATTATTACGAAATGTTTATTCTGAATCGCGTATTACAAAAGGTTGTTACCTACGTTATGATGTTCCCCGTATAATCGTGTATTAGCGTCAATGTCCGAGACGCCAACGATGCATCTAAAATAGAAGCCGGTTTCCCGATCATTCTTAAACATAGTTACTATCATATTTAACTCCTGAATATTTGTTATTGTTATATAAATTAGTGATCCCATATTATTAAAATGGCATACAGCTGGGATAACAGAGTTAATTTTGTTGTTAAAAATTTATATGGTAGGTTGTCTTTGGATCTATCAAATAATTAATTGTAGAATTCAGTTTTCGCACAGTGGTGTGTGCTTTAACAATTTCCTGCTTCGTTCGCTTTTATTTTTATTATTGTACATGCTTATTTGCTCCTAATAATAATTTGTTGCTCATTTATACCCATGAATGTATACAAATATGCTAAGAATGATACCAAAATTGATTCAGAAGCCTATACCATCCTATACAGGGTGTTACAGAACTACATGGACATCTAAAAATATGAAAAAAAAAGTTCATGTAAGCATGGGCCCGAAAATGCTGTTCTCATGATACGGGGTTATCCGTCTTTAATAGTTTATTTTACATATATCGAAACCCCCTTGACATCTCGGGATGATTTTTGGTACTCGCAAATGTATCATTAAAGGTCACATTTACATGTACAACATTCTTTTCTAAAGCACTTACATCAGTGCCGCTCGTGCCGGCAAGTCTGCTGCGAAAAAAACAGCACGCCACTGTTTTTTGCAACAATTAGTGTCGCTTTCTTTAAGCCAGATTAATTCTGCTTAAAAAGTGTTCGGAATAAAAATTATTTTATTAATCAGTACTAAAAAAATAGTAATCTAGTTGGCATTTTTTGTAAGCGTCATAAATTTCTTGTCAAACTAAAACAAAAAGGAATGACATAAAGTGCCTACTGATTTGAATTCGTGGTGTGGTGGTGGTCAATTATTTTTAATAAGTTCACTACAGAATAAGTACTTCTATGGTGAATTATTCGTTTGCCAGTGGTTAAGACAAAAGAAATGGGGATCGACAATTCATTCCGTTTATTTTGTTCACCGACGAAGCTTCATTTACCGGAAATGGAATTTTTAATTTCCACAATGAACATTACCGGGCGAATGAAAATTATAATGCAAAAGAGTATACCTACCTTCAAAGTAGACTAACATATTCACGTCGTCCGTGATGGTACTCGTCGTCCAGGATTAATCCGACGATATTGCTGTTGAACTGCATCTATTCATTTGTTATTAGAATAAAAAAAAAGGAACTACTTGAAGCTTTTCTTGCTCCGAATAACCCATTTTCCTAACTGAATATTCCAATTTAAAGTGAAGCGACACATATGTCACATGCGGAACACCCGGCCAACTGGATTATCATCACTTCAATTCATCAAAATTTCAAACTTAAATAATTCAATAACGGCTTATTCAAATATCGACAACCTATATATTTTTAAAATCAGGGAAAAGAGATATTTCGTCCTGGTAGACTTATGGAAGCCAGTGCTAGCAATATTCTGGGTTTCTGGCAGGCCACAAACCTGCTAGAATAGAATAGGTTTCTGAGTAAGGGGCGCACAATGGGCCCAACTAAGTGGCCTAAGTGTATTTGAAGGCTACGCCTCCTCCCCTCATAAAAAATGACCCTGTACAAATTGAAATGAGCGTTAATATTGAGATAGTTAGTTCATAATGAAACGATGAAATTCAAGATTTCCGTTACAATAGTTTACTCAATTTAAACTGAAGTAAACTCGTCTAAAATCTAAGGATAAAGTTATTCTTAGCTTCGCATCGAGTGAAGAGTCTAACACCCTCGTGTAGTGTTTCCCGATATAAATCATTTACAATCATATTGAACCCTCCAACGTCAATGAAAAGTAATATCTAAAAAAAACCTATTTACTACATTATACCCACGTAAGATTCTATAGCGTAGATGAGAAATGTATTAAATACAGATTTATGGTTACTTTTTTCTAATTATAGAAGGTTCCTGGTATTTAACAGACAGCCTGTCTATTAATTTGGAAAACGTTAAGTAAATTCTGAACGAATGCCAACTAATTTATAGCGATTTGAATCAGAATGGTTTTCCAGATTATTGATGCGGAACTTCAAACGTTACATATGCGACAAATTTAACGAGCTCTTGTTCTAATTAATTAAAAATCGGCGAACTTACGTACGTATATAATTGTGCACATGCCTATTACGACATTCTGTTATCGTGAACAGTATTTTTCAACTTATAGAAACATGCTAGAACTTTTTCAGAGTCAACTTTATTCACTACTATTCTATGCTATGAACACATACCTTTATACCGGGATATCAAAAATTATCTTGGTCAAGGGTGGTTGTGGAATCTAAAACGTGTGTCTTACTTTACGTTTGAAATAATTATGTCACTGTCACACTGACATCATCAATAACCTACAAATTTCATACCTATTTATTTCAGTTGTAAAACAATAATGAACTACAAATTATGAAATAATTATGTGAACTTTGAACCTTTTCAGAGGTCGTGATAGCCACAATCCGGGCCAAAAACTGTTTTGAAATAGTTAATTTTCCGTAAATCGAATGACGTTCACGTGAGAAGCCCGTAGCACGCGAGTTAGAAAACTGCAAACTGGTTGTACCTAATACGGCTTTACGACGACTTTTCGGGTGCCGTTTTCGCTCCATGTAGTTAGATTTAGTATCGGACCGTGCCCGACGGCCCTTCTTTTTTCGATAAATGTCCATTAAATAGGAAAATTTAATTAAAACAGTTTGAGCTATTCTCAGATCTCAGCGGGTGAAAACTAGCGGCCCATAGCCGAAAACACTTTATTACAACTGGCGCCGGTCGCACGGGGCAAGAAACGGCCCCAAATTAACAAGACCGAGGTAAAATGTATAAACTCTAACTTACGCGCAGCGAGCTCCTTGAGGCATATGTCAAAATGATTTCCTTCGTAGGTAATTACATAGGACGTCTGGCGTTCATGCAATCATGTTTTTAGATAATTCGAACCTTCTAATTTCGATAGGCCACGTGAAAATCCCGCGCTAAAGACTTCTGTGTGTTACAATATTCGTATAAAATTGCGAAATTTCGCACTTTTAGAAACTTCAAATTAATTATGACATAATTATTTCAAATGTAAAGTAAGACACACGTTTTAGATTCCACAACCACCCTTGACCAAGATAATTTTTGATATCCCGGTAGTTGATTTACTGATAAACTATAAAAGAGTTCAGTGTAGATACACTAACACTACAAATTAGGAATAAATCACCCCTATCCACTAAAAATACTGTGAAAGTACTGAGGAACTTTCGGATATCAAGTAGCCATCATCAACAGTATTTTTGTTGGATAAGGGTAATTATTTGTTATTTATAGAAATATATAAATATAATTAAGCATGTTCGGTATCCTATGGACATAGGAAGACAACGAAACTGAATAATACCATGAAATTTATTCATAGCAATTACTCTAAACGGTCAATTCAAAGTATTCTGTAGTCATTTGGAAATTTGAAGACATTGACATTTCGATCTGAGCTTAAGATCCACACTGACAACAATATATATTATTTGTGAGCCAATCTGCATAATACCCATTTCTGACCCCAGTTTCGTGGATTTCATTTATTCCAGATATAGACCACAATGGATATTTGGACGAACGAGATTTTGCTTGTTTGGCCCTGAGAGCGACGATTGTTGAAGGAAAAGGTGAATTCAGCCATTCGAGATTGCAAGAATATCAGCACATCATGTTAAGTTTATGGGAAGAAATTTCAGAATTAGCTGATTTTAATAAGGTTTGGTAATTGTGGGTAAATACAGCTTTTTCATTTTTTGTTGCTTTGTGATGTAGAAATCTTCTCATGGTCAGTTAGCTTTTGCAATATATTCTAGTATATTATCCTGTGCCACAAACTGTTAGATGACGGAAGGTGTTTTTTATATAACAGGAACAGTCAATGAGGGGAATCACAGAAAAATCGATACTAGGGGGCGCAACTAACAAGACAGATGTAGAGAAATGTCAAATGAACGAGTAATTGTGCAAAAACTGTGTTTATTGTACAGAATAAATTGGAATTTATAATCAAACTAAATGAGTTTTTCTCAGAACTTTAATTATGGTTAATAATTATAATACTGAGTTCTTCAGAAGTTTAATGAGAGTATTCTCACTTGATGTCTTCAAGCTTTTGACAGAATCAACAATTCCAAAAGTTCTGTGGGACACTTGGCCGATACACGATATAAAATTTTATAACTTGCTACTTTTGGGGTTTCACGTAGATGTGATTTTTAAACATAACAGCTATACTCAAAATATCGAAAAAACTTACCAAAAACTACATGGATTTTCTTCTATAGACTCCTAGAGTAGAGTTGCTTCTGAACTCATGTCCACCTTTTGTTTCCAAACAAAATGTAACAGCAAATTACGCAATAAAACTCTGTTCTCCACTTTTGACAGCTACCTGACGTTCTCTTGGCGCCATCTAGTGACACTTATAATAATAGCACTCACTGACCGACCATGCGCAAATTAGTTTTTGCTGCTTTACTGGATTTTATAGTTGTTATGTGGCAACGCTAGTAAAAGCTACCTGGTTTGAATGCAAAAAACTATTACCTTACACTGCAAGACTAATAGATTTAATTTCCGTAGAAATATGCAGTCTTTTGGACGACCGTATTGGATGGGTAACGCCCAATGACAGAGTGAAATAGCTTTTCTCGATTGAAAATGTCAAAATAGCTTTCTTACTAGTTTCGCAGCTGTATAATAACGCTTCATAGATTACGTTGTTTTTTTTACTAAAACTCACTACTTCATTGTACACTTTCCACATTTTCATATTTATTGCAGTATTATGCACTCAGTGGCATTGACGCACTAGCTTTTTTCTGGGGTTGCGCAAGGCATTTAGGTTTGAAATACCGAGAATGTTCAAATAAAATTCAAGACTTTCGTTTCAATTTTAGTCATTTGTTATTTTGTTCAATAATGGGTTTTGGGTTTAGCTTCGGCTCTTTTTCGGGGAAAACGGTGCCCATTTCCTAGATAGAAGAAACGTAATGAGGTAAATTCATCGGTAATTATCAGTACATAGATATTGGCTCGGTTCTGTTTGTAGGTAATAATAGCTATTCTAGTGGGTAGATATTTTTGTCACGTTATAATTAACACACAGAAACACTTAGGTCTTATAATACTTGCGGTCCAAAATTTAGGACCTGTTGCAGGATGGCAAGATAACGATCGACGAGTTCAAACAAGCAGTTCAGCAATGTTGCTTTGGTCGACGGTACGACGATTTTCCTCAAGCAATGAAGATGTTCATAGATTCCAATTTCAAGATGGTGGACTTGAACGATGATGGGGTTATAGCAGCGGACGAATATAGGTTCAACTGTATCACTAAGTTTGCAATCACGGATGTCGACGTTGTGGACGAAGCTTTCAACAATTTGTTGAGTGTAAGTTTTTATAATATTTGCAATAGAATTCAATTCTATATTATGTCTCTAGATTGAGTATCTTCTGATTCATAGCATATGTTGGTTCTTGTTTATACTATTTCTAAGAAAATGCTGTTCCCAGTGCTGGATCAATGCACAAGCTGCAAAAGTATTTGCTGAGGCTTTCTATGTACTTCCCTTTCTAACTACGTATCTATGGAGGGTCGCTTTTTATGTGAAGTTGTTAATAGCCAATAGACAATAATATTTTACTAATTACTTATTGCGTATATTTAGGGAAATAGAAAACAACAAAAAAAAACATTTAAACCTGAAATTTGTCCGTCATTTAATTCAATGCATTTTCGACATTCCTTCCAACAGTGAAGAATGTCGGATGGTTATGTCTTACTCATATCATTTGCCACTGCCACTTTTTTCTTCCACATCAAATGTAAATTAGAGTGATTTCTGGAAATCACTCTGGAATCGATTGTACTGTTGTTAGCATCCCCCCAGCATCCTGATACAACCTGGCAACATTGCGTCATAGCCAGAGTAGGGAGTATGTCTCCAGACGACTACATCTCAAAACATATTTTATCTGACGTTACTGGTTGAACCCATTAATGGAGAACTCTTTTAAAATATTTTTTCTTCAAAAATCAGTGAACACGATAAAAAAAAAATCAGATGATTATAGACAAATGCAAAATTCAAAAGTCACATCTCAATTTTTCTTCAATAGCCGCTTTCAAAAAGTTTTAAATTATAATTGGGTACAAATACATAATATCACCTTTCAGGATGACGATAGACGAAGAGGAGGACTCACCTTGTCGCGTTACCAAGAACTATACGCTCAGTTTTTGGGAGATCCAGATGAAAACTGTTCTGCTGTGTATCTCTTCGGACCACTATCAGAATTTTGTGAACAAGAACAATAATTTGAAGTCGATTATTCTTAATTTTAAATTCCACAATTTATTTATAATGAATCATAATTTTTTTAATTTCTAAATAAAAAAATATTAAGTACGATTTTTCATTTCTTATTTATATCCTAGATTTAAAGGCAGAGGTAAAAAAATAAAAGTTTTACAAAATACATCCATTTATTTTAGAAATATATGCTGTACAATGAATGATATCAAACCAAAGAAAACTAATAGTTATTAAAAATAAACAATAATCACAAAACATTTATCGTATTTATTTAACGAATAACAATGTTATACATCCTGTGAAATATCTATCTATTTTTGGTGAGTAAAACAATAATTAACCTTCTTAATACTGTTCTAAACATTGATAGACAAGCACCTAAAAGAATGATAAATTTGAATTCTTCTTATAAAAATTCTTATATTTTTATCTTTATTTCCTATTCAGACATATTGAGACAAGCTGATGAAAAATCTAAATTCGTTCAAATATTTAAAAGATTCAATGATCAATTATTGTAAAAATTAAGTTATATTTCCTAAATTGTATGAAGCTTTCCTAAGAGATGAGAAAAAAATTTCATAAATTCTAGTTAAATTTATCACCAATTTCATTACGGTTTTATAATATTACAATTGTTTTTTTTACACTTTCAGTTTAATAAAATTGAAGTAATTTGTTAAAAATTTTCAGTAATGAATTTTAATTTGAACTATCAAATTTTAAATTAGTTATTCATACTAGTAATGATTGAATTAGTGCAAGTTTATTTAATTATCAATAATGGACATGTCAGATATTCTCTTAATAATTTATTTTCGGTACGTTGCAATTGAAGACTGGTACAGTAATAATACTGTATTGGATAAAAATGAAGAATAAATAAAAAGAAAACCCTAAACTAAAATATGTACTACGCTTTGGAAGGCCTTGTAAATAAGTACCATAAACAATTTACTAAAGTCTAAGTGCATAATATATCTTAGAATCGTATCAGCCTTGCTAAATTTAGAGTTTATTCTGATTATTTCCATAGGTATAGGGGCAAAAATAAGATTCATTAGAAAAGTAGAAAAGCATACACATAACACATCTAGACCAAGCGGCAAATCGACTAGCAGTGCAAGAACAATGTTGGCGAGAAATTTGAGATTTTAAATGATTCAAGGTTGCTATTTTTTGGAAGATCCACCAAACCCCTTATGCGATAAACGTACAAAAAACCCGTTAGACCCTAATTCGTTTTATACATTACTCCAGTTTATTATGAAACTTAAAACTTAAATAGATATTGATATGATAAAATAAAACACTTTCACTTTATATTTTATCACATATATTATAGAAACAAATCGTGACTATAGATTCGACACTAGCGTGTCATCTTCAAACGATACTGATGTATGAAAATATGAGGCTATTTATTGTACAATATAAGACACAGGTAACAAGTTGGGTTCCAGTTGGGGAAATACGAGGTGTGTTCAGAAAATAACGGGAATTTTTAAATTTCGCGGGTTTGGAGAGTCCGATTGTCAAAATTTGCCCCTGAAGTATGATATAAAAGAAACGGATCAAAGAATTTGTATCAAATTTTGAGTAAAAAATGAAATAAAGTGTTACAAAGTGTGTGAAATGTTAACAAAGGTCTATATGAGTCTGCCATGAGTAAAACAAGAGTTTACGACTGGTATAAGCGGCTCGACAAGTACGGTCCAACGTGAAGGTTATGCCCACTTCGATTTTAATGGCATAGTGCATCATGAATTCTTGCCACGAGGTCAAACGGTCAATAAGTTCAACGCCGTTTGCGTGAAGCAATCCGAAAAAACGCCCGGATTTATGGAAAAACAATTCATGGCTTTTGCACCTGCTCACATCATTGCTTGTTCGTGAATTTTTGACCAAAAACAATACGGTAACGATGCTCCAGCCTTCATATTCGCCAGTCTTGGCTCCGTGTGACTTTTTCCTATTTCCAAAAATAAAGAGAATCTTAAAGGGACGTCGTTTTACAAGCATAGATGACATTAAAAGCGCATCGCTGAAAGAGCTAAAGGCTATCCCAAAGATCGCGTTTGAGAAATGTTTCGAGGATTAGAAGAAACGCTGGCACAAGTGCATAATATCTAATGGGGACTATTTTGACGGCGACAACATTAATGTAGACATTAAAAATATAAATATTTTTTTCAAAAAACTAAAATTCCCGTTATTTTCTGAACACACCTCGTACATTGTTAGAATAGTATAATTGAAATTGGATAATGAAGTAGAGTTAGTATTGTGATAAAGGAAATTTTAATGCGGAGGTATACTTGGAAGGCACAAGAGGATTATGGGAAATTTTATGTTGTCAAGACATCAAACAGAATGCTGTAGTTCACATCTAACTGATCGTTTAACATTTTATTTTCATTATTTTTAATACCTTTGAAAATTTCTATTGATTCTAGTATGTTTAATTTGAAACCTCTATTTTGGTTATGTAAAATTTTAACATCTAAATTTGGAAAATTGTGCCCTGTTTCTAAAAAATGGTTAGAGAAAGACTAATCTGTTTTATCTAAAAGATCGAAAATGTTCCTTATATCTAATTTACATATTACGACTAGATCTACCGATACCCCAGGTTTATTAATCTTATTTGTTTTATCTTTAGCATTGACAAAAAATATGACAATTTATTTTGAGGTTTGAAGCTGCAGTAAAAAACTCATTGGAACTTTCAAAGTTAATACATAGATTAACTTTCCCTAAAAAGGAAATTTGGTATCTTTCAATGTTTCAAATGTTTTCAAATTTTCCCCTCAATGAATGTAAAATTTAGATATCAAAAATTCTGGAAAATCACATACAAATCCCGTATTAAAATCCGAGATAGAACAAGATTTTGAAGTCCGCCTTAACCAAAATTATTGTCAATTTAATAACGAGTTTTCCACACAAAATAATGGATTAGCTATGGGATTCCCATTAAGTCCCTCTATTGGCAGATATTCGCATGTCTTATATTGAAGAAACTATAATGAGTTCCCCTCTAGCTGAAAAACATATTCATTGTTGGTTGAGATATGTAGATGCTGTTTTATCCTTCTTCAGAGGTATATCACGACAACTGTATGTTTTCTTATCCTTAATTAATAATATCTATTCTAACATTAATTTCACTTTAAAAACTGAGAAAGATAACAAAATAAATTTTCTAAACCACCATAATAATATCACTACTTTCAAAATATATAGAACACCTACATTCACAGATACAACTATTGCCAATTCATCTTAAAGTCACAGTAGTCACAAATTAGCAACATGCAACTCTTTGATACATAGGGCCTTTTCACATCCTCTTTCTCCTGAAAACCTTGACGAAGAATTTAGTATAATCAAGGTTATAGCCATTTACAATGGTTTTCAACCTCAAATTATAACCAAATTAATTGACAGAAAAAAGCAGAAATTAACAAGTATCTATCCTTTTACAAAAAAATCTGATTTTTCATCAAAATACGTTTCGCTCACATATTTTGGTACCGTAAGTGAAATAATGGCAGACATTTATCGAAAAACATACCTTAAAAGTTAGTTTGAAACCTTAAAATAAATTGCCCCATTTTTGTTCAATGCTAAAGATAAAAAATAAGTTTAAATAAACTTGGAGTATATAAATTAACCTGTTCAGAGTAACTTCTAGTCTTCTTTTTTTTTCGATCTTTTAGACTTATTAAAACAGATTCATCTTTCTGTAACCATATTTTAGAAACTGGGCACAATTTTCCAAATTTAGATGAAGTTAAAATTTTACATAACCAGAGTCGAGGTTTCAAATTAAACACACTAGAATCAATAGATATTTTCAAAGGTATTAATAGTTATTTATATAATAAGGATCATAAAGACGATCAAGTCGTGAATGTTATCAGCCGAGTCCGATAACACGACGTGTGCCATAATGATTGTTTATGATTAGCATTACATACAAAATTTTATCTGATGGCATTTATATTAATGCGTTTTCTAAAAATTAAAAACTGCATTTTTGATATGTCACAATGACAACTATTTTTAAAGGAGCAAGTACCAGGATATTAAAAATTATCTTGGTCAAGGGTGATTGTGGAATCTAAAACGTGTGTCTTACTGTCTTACTTTACGTTTGAAATAATTATGTCACTGTCACACTGACATCATCAATTACCTACAAATTTCATACCTACTGACGCGCAGCGAGCTCCTCGAGGCATATGTCAAAATGATTACGTTCGTAGCTAATTACATAGGACGTTTAGAGTTCATGCAATTATGTTTTTATAAATTCGAACCTTCTAATGTCGATAGGCCAAGTGAAAATCCCGGAGTTTGAAGCGCTAGACTTCTGAGTCATATAACATTCGTATAAAATTGCGAAATTTCGCACTTTTAGAAACTTCAAATTGATTAATTTGACTTAACAGATTCTGACACAACAAAACATATTCAAAAATTTAAAGTAAGACACACGTTTTACTTTCCACAACCACCCTTGATCAAGATAATTTTTGATATCTCGGTATATGTGTAGTTTCAAATATTTGTAGGTGAGTGAGCTGTGCTTTGCCATTTCCTTGACAACGTCAGGTTGTAATGGCAATATTTATTTATCGCTGTCAAACACAATTCACGTAGAATTTAATATAATTTAAATAATAATGAGTGATTCTGAAACTGCTAGTTTACCTTCTGATTTGGAAGAAATGACGCGAAATATCGTGGACTCCCTTTTGCCGGAAAAATCACGGAGTGTATATGAAATGGTGTTTAATCGGTACGAAGAATGGTGTTCTGCTAATAAAATCAAGAATATCACTCATGAAAAAGTATTGTTGGCTTACTTTGAATGCTTATCTAAGGAAAGAAAACCATCTTCTCTTTGGTCGTATTATTCGATGATAAGAAGTGTTTTATCAACAAGAAAAAACGTCGATATCAGTAAGTACCTACAGCTGGTTGCATTACTAAAACGTAAATCAGTAGGTTACAGAGCTAAAAAATCCAAAATTTTTTCTAAACAAGATGTTACAAAGTTTTTAACGGAAGCATCAGATGATACATATTTATTTAAAAAAGTTGCTATGATAATTGGACTAAGTGGAGCATGCAGAAGTTAGGAATTGACAAATATGCTTGTTGAAAATGTAATAGATGAAGGATTCGTTTTTAGAATTACTTTACCGAATACAAAAACAAAGGTAATGCGAGAATTTTTTGTAACTTCGGGGAATATCCCAGGATTGAATATGTTAGAACTTGTCAGACAATATGTGAAAATACGACCTTGCAACACAAACCATCTACGTTTTTTTGTCACTTATAAAAATAAGAAATGCACAAAACAACCCGTTGGAATACACACCTTTGGTAAAATGCCAAAACTTATTGCCACTTTTTTGAATTTACCTCACCCTGAAGAATATACCGGACATTGTTTTCGGCGATCGTCTGCTTCATTTTTGGCTGATTCTGGATCTGTGTACCGTTAAACGCCATGGCGGATGGAAAGCAATACTGTTGCTGAAGGTTACATCGAAAATTCGAAAGAGCAAAAGAAAAAAATATCAGAAGCAATTTTTGGTGCCAACAACCAAACAGGATTACAAGTTTACCAAAAATCATCAACTACTGATTAAAAACTCTAGAATCCATTGGAATTAATATTGCAAATTGTAGTAATTGCTCTTTTACCATTTATAATAAATAGTTTTGTACATAGTTATGCATTTTGAATAAATTTTCATATAGAATTTCATTATGGTACTAAGTACCATCATCAAAATTGAGTGACATAACGTTGTCATTATGACATCCCATCGGATAAAAATAATTACAATAATATTTTAACGATCAATGTAACGTAAAATGTCTCATAATCCTCTTGTGCCCTCCTAGTATACCTCCGCATTAAAATTTCCTTATCACAATGTTAACTCTACCTCATTATCGCATTTCAATTAACTACTCTAGCAATGTATTTCTCCAACCGCTACGCCACTTGTTACCTGTATCTTATATTGTACCATACATAGCCAAAATAATTCATATTTTCATCCATTAGTATCGTTTGCAGATGAGACGCTAGTGTCGATACTATATACACGATTTGTTTCCATAATATATGTGGTAAAAAACAAAGTAAAAGTGTTTTATTTTATTATATCAATATGATAAATTATCACAAAGTAATTGCTTCCACCATTGAATTTTTAAATAGATATGTAGATGAATGAATAACATTATTTTTTTCGAACCATCATCTCCTGATTTCCAGAAAATAGTCGACTATGACAGAATAAACTGAATCTACTAAAACTACTGTTAATGAGTTTACTCTGATCATGGCTATTGGTAACTGAAAGGTCCTCAGTGCTTCAACAGTATTTTTAGTGAGTTGATTATTTTTTTTTAGTGTCAGAAAATCATTTAAAATCACACGTTTCCTCACCCAAATTCACCACTTGGCCCAATCATCAACTGAGTTAATAATAATACTAAAATCTGGCAGCACTGGAAAAGGTCACTTATATTTATAGACAATTGATATGCAGTAGTGCCAAATTTCTAATAGGTTTTACACAAAAGTGGCTAGACACATTCTTGTTGATCAAAATTCTAAAAACCACACCAGTTTGTTACTTAAAAAGGAGGATGAAGGTATAACTTTGCGAATTTTTCATCTGCCATGGAAAATGAATTAATAACTTACAAAGCAAATTACCGATAACGCTTTGGAAGTCTATATTAATTGAAGAAGATAATAACAATTTTCTTGATTTGCAAGATATAACAATTTTTACAAATTTGAGAACAGTATATTCAAAATTAAAGTAAGTATTATTCAACTTTATTATTATTTAAGTAATTATTGGTATGTTTGAATATTTAAATAAAATCAGTAGTTATTTTCAAGTAAAAAAGCATTTATGAATAAGTGTTGTTTCATGATTTATTTTATGTATTTTTGGAGAATATTATATATTTCTCAAAGATTTCTCCTTGGGAATGATTGAGAAAATACATTATGTCAAGCGGTTTCAATTAAAATAATTAAAACCCATAATAGGTACTGATATCCATGTTTTCAACTATTTATAATTTTTTTTATTGATTTGCAAGATACAACATTTTTTACAAATTTGAGAACCGTAACAACAAAATTAAAATATGTATTCCTCTACTTTATTATTATTTAAGTAATTAATGGTACAAGACGTATAAAAATTGAACATGTTTGAATATTTGAATAAAATCTGTAGTTATTTTTGACGTAAAAGAGCATTTATGAATAATTGTCGTTTCATGATTTATTTTGTGTATTTTTGGAGAATATTATATATATTTTTCAAATATTTCTCCTTGGGAATGATCGAGAAAATACATTATTAATGTCAGGATATTTCAATTAAAATAATTAAAACCCATAATAGCTACCGATATCCATGTTTCCAACTATTTATTATTTTATACGGTGTTGGATTACGATAATATTATGGCCATATAATATGAATCAAGTGATAAGGTCAATTATACAATATTCCCGTAAAAAAATATCTTGCAAAACCGTTGAAAAAAGTTTTTATACTGTTGATTCGACTTGGAAGTCTATATTAATTAAAGAAAATAAAAACATTCTTCTTGATTTGCAAGACTCATTTTTTTCCAGCGAAACCATAACAAATTTGAGATCAATAAATTCAAAATTAAAGTATATATTCCTCAACTTCATTATTATTTAAGTAATTAATGGTACAAGACGTACACAAATTGAATGTTTGAATGTTTAAATATTATTATTTATTTTTGAAGTAAAAAAGCATTTATGAATAATTGTTGTTTCATGATTTATTTCATGTATTTTTGGATAATATTATATATATTTTTCAAAGATTCTTCTTGGGAATTATGGAGAAAATACATTATTCATGTCAGGATGTTTCAATTAAAATAATTAAAACCCATAATAGCTACCACCGATAGCCATGTTTCCAACTATTTATTATTTTATACGGTGTAGGATTACGATAATATTATGGCCATATAATATGAATCATGTGATAAGGTCAATTATATAATATTCCCATAAAAAATAATATCTTGCAAAACAGTTGAAAAAAGTTTTTATAATGATTTAACTTGTTAATTAATGATTTTATATTTTGGAAAAACAATAAATTAAACACTAATATTCGGAAAAATACATATTGAAAAAATAAGTGGATTAATAATTTATTTACAATAAATATTGTCACCCACAACTGAAAGAATGATTTCCATTGCTAAGAAAACATAAACGAATACATTTATATATCTAGAAGTCTGCACTTTCGAAACAAACAAGTGATTGTTTGACTCGCAAAGTAATAATTCGACAGGACGGAACTTTACTATAATAATTAAAATCTCTCCAAAGTAACCCCTAGAATTATTTATCATTTTTGTTTCAAAAAATTTTTTTTATTTAAATTTTATAAATAAACATAATTTAATTCAATTTGAGATTAACTCTATAAAAATTAAACAATTGCTTTTATGTTTACTAGAAGTTGAATAAATTCGAACAGTTCCCGAGATATTTTGGATCATCAAATGGTACAAAAATTGTGGAACTAAAATTAAATAAAATGGATGGTTTATTTTTTTAATATTATCAATTGAGAAGCCCGACCGATTTTGAAAACTTTGTTGAATTATTCTTCAGTTTTTGGTCTGACCCCACGAAATTATCGAAAATTTATTAAGCTCGTGATCATTGCAATTCTATAATTTTTTGTATTAATCACATTTGCTAAATATTTGCCATTTTCTAGCCAAATAATTTGCAAACAAACATTGGTTTTATTCCGATATCTCGAAAGAAAAGTGTAAATTAGTCTTCATCGCTATTTCGAACAGTTTTAGCGTTTGGTAAACAGGCAGGAACGAGCTTTGAGAAGTTTGATCAATACAACATAAATATAATAACACAGATTCATAAGTTTAGTTAGTTACATTATAGTTTTCTCACGTGTTAACGGGGCTTATAGCATCGTACTGGGCACTTGAAGTGGAGGGCAACAGAGGTGACGTAATCGTCGGCGATTGGTGCTGGGTCGTTCTTCCGGATCTTCCGCGGTTATGGATCACGCCTAAATAGAAATTGAGTGTTAATTCGACATTCGATGCTAAAGCTAAAGCAAATTTTTCTAGCAAAACGAATTGCATTAAATAAATTTGCAACTTATGTGGGCAGATCAGGTACTTAAATTTTATAAATTCGAAAATATTCTTGCATTTCCAGATAATTATCAACATATTTCGAATCTAACAATTTTATTCAATGGCACTTTTGAATTCGATAGTGGATACAAATTATATTTCAATATATTTGAAAATTTTCGGATTATAATACACACCCCACAACAATTATCGTATCACCTCGTATTTGGATCTTCAAGTTGAATTTGAAAGACCACTATATTCAGGATTAGTAAGTGTGCCAAAGATTGGCACACATAGAGATAGGATGGACGTAATTTTATAATGTGCATGGCGTCAGTACCTCTTAAAGCGATAACTGGACGATGCATTCGATTGATTCATTCCACTTGAAGCGTTTGTGGTAAGCATTAATAATTCTCTAAAATTACTGTACGATAACAGACGAAATTCCGCCTGTTGGTCTCCAGGAGTTGCCCCAGATGTAACACCGGTTTTTTGCTGTAGGTTGTTCACCCTTTCATACAAACTAGGTGTTTCCTTTCTGCTGGAAGGTAGCTAGAGTCCAACCAATTTCGAAAATAAAGAAAGAAGACCCTTCCTAATGATTATAGATTGCACTATTATCTGTGATTCCTACAGTAATGGAGAAAGCAATCAACATCGAGCCCATCTGATACCTAGAGAGCTCCAAAATCGTTAATTACCGTCTGCAGAAATCAGGTGTCCTACTGCTTCCCTATGTGAAACATATATGGCAGACATCTATTGAGGAATATGTAGGATTGCATATCTCCAAAGCATTTGATCGAGTATGGCACTAAGGTCTTCTTGAGAAACTTCCTTTATATGGTTTGCCGCCTCAATTTTGTCCTTTACTATCGAGTGTTCTCTCAGATGGATCACTTCATGTGGTGGTTGGCGGAGTCTCCTCCGATACAATGGCTATTGACGATGGTGTTCCACAGGGCTCTGTCTAGGCACCAACTTAATGATGATCAGAAAACGATTTTGAAATGGGGATCTGATAATCTAGTAGAGTTTAATGCAACCAAAACTCAAGCTTGTATTTTCTTGCGGAGGGCGGGTTCCACAATCCCTAATATGGTGATGTCAGGTAGTCCTACGGAGTCCTCCATATCCATGCTCGGTATCACCATAAACAGCACCCTCTCATGGAATGATCATGTGAGGTTCATTGCGAAAACAGCTTCACAAACACTTCTTTTTCTATTCCGTGTCAAGAGCTACTTTACATCCCAAACATACATTGAAGCTTTTGGATTATATCCTGTTCGTCAGAATGATGGTGTCAAATTAACAAATTCATTGACCTCTCTAGAACCTCATAGGTAGCTCGAATCCCTTCCATGAACTGGACAGCAAAAAGCCCTATCTCATTGGCAATGTACATAGCCTCCAAGAGACCTGGATGGTCTAGCGCTATAAGTCCGTTTTATATTTGGAGAAAGTATGCAAGCGGTCACTAGCTTGGATAACGTAATTTCATTAATTTTAAAATGGCAACGTTTTTGGCTCACTACAATACTTCCCTTGTATCACGTACAGTGAGATTAGATTTATCAAGTTTTTACATTTTCTTGTTTTTCTCCTTTTGGTGAATACAAACGGGTTTTGTTGTAATCAATGTTTGACCTCGTGATGTAACAAATAAAGTTTGGATTCTAAATTTGTAGGTTTAATTTTACGAAAACAGGTGTGATGCGATAGTGATGATGATGAGAGTGTATATTATACAATAATTGAATTGAGTTAATTGTGACTTTACATAGGAGGCCAAGCTGAAAAGTCCCTGAAAAATGAAACAAGAAATGATTTAATTGGTCAAAAATTATTTTGTCCACGACTATTGTATAAAGTATGCATAATGCATGTGTTTCCTCAAGCATAATAATATCCATTAATCACTAGTGAATAATGAAATCATTAATAATTAATGAATATGACAAACATGATAGACTTTGTTCTAGACTAATAAGATAAAAATAGAGCGCGCTATGAAACGTCAAGTCAGATCGAATTTAATTTGAAACGTCAACAATTTGTTGGTTCGAGTTGTATCAACAGCAAATTAATCAAAGTAATAAAATGGATACAGATAGTGAAAATGAAATAATGTCTTGTACACCTCCAGAAATACAAGAAGCGGCAAAAATTGCATCGTTAAACTTATTACCCGAAAAATCGAGAAAACTGTATTTATCTGCGTATGAATCTTTTATACAATGGAGAATTGCCAAGAAAATCGAGTCTTTCTCAGAATCCGTCTTGTTGGTATATTTCACAGAGTTAGCCACAAAGTACAAACCATCAACAATATGGACAACCTACTCAATGCTGAGAAGCACAATCAACTTGAATCATGGTATTAACATTGAAAGTTATAGCAAATTGCGAACATTGTTGAAAAGAAAATCTGAAAACTTTTTGCCTAAAAAAGCCAATACGTTTTCTCCAGAAAATATAAATGATTTCCTGACGAAGTCATCTGACGATAAATATCTTGCGACAAAGGTAAGAAAAACGATTTTCATATATTAGTAATTTGACAATAAATATTTGTTCAAGGTGGCAATGATAATGGGAGTAATGGGTGCCTGTCGGGCAAACGAAATGTATAAGATGAAACTTAGTGATTTACAAGATCTTGGATCAGCTTTCTTAGTGAAAGTGCCAAATACCAAAACAAAAATTACTCGCAAATTTACAATCACCGATGAATTTTACCAAATTTGCAAAAAGTATATCAGCCTTCGTCCACCTCATGTTATGTCTGATGTATTTTTTTTGAACTATCAAAATGGCAAATGTACTTCGCAAAGAATAGGTATTAACAAGTTTACACAAATGGGAAAACAAATAGCGACATATTTGCAATTACCCGATCCAGAAAAATACTCTGGTCACAGTTTCCGAAGAACATCTGCGACTATACTTTTTGATGCGGGCGGGGATATAACAGCTTTGAAAAGGCATGGTGGATGGAAATCCACGGCGGTAGCAGAAGGTTACATTGATGATTCCATGAGAAATAAAATGGAAACAGCCGAGAAAATCTCCAACACGATACAGAATCCATACAAACAAAATGAAACCATATCGACAAGCTCGTTTATAAATAACAAAAACATTAATACAAGTTCAGACTTAGTGCCTTCAATCAATCTTGAACATTGTGTTAATACAAATATTACTATTAATATTAATAAATAGTTGAATTTGTTTTCAATTAGTTATAATACAAATTCCATGTTACTCACGTATAGAAATAAAAATTGTGTTTAGTTTACAAAGTATCATTTATGGGTCGTGGACAAAGTATAGTATTCTACTTATACGATAAAAATAGAACGCGCTATCAAACGTCAAGTCAGATCAAATTTAATTTGAAACGTCAACAATTTGTTGGTTCGACTTATTTCAACAGCAAATTTTATTAGTATCAAAGTAATATTTATGGGTCGTGGACAAAGTATAGTATTCTACTTGCATATTATGGGCTATTATTCACTTGGATGATTTGCGACACTCGCCTGCGGCTCGTGTCGTAAACTTCATCCACGTGAATAATAGCCACCATAATATGCTCGTTGAATAATATACTATTATTTCTCAACATAATCTCCTTGTAGACCAATACGCTTCGCCCAACGATTTTCAAATTTTTTGATCTGTTTCAAATAATAAGATTTCGGCTATCCTTGAAAGGAGGCGTTTCAGCGATGACCTCATCGTTGGAGCCAAATCTCTTTCCGTCGAACCATTTCTTCAAGTTTGGAAATAGATACAAATCGCAGGGTGCCAAATCTGGTAAATATGGTGGATGACGAACCAATTCGTAGCGCAATTCATGCAATTTTTTCATTGCGACTGCAGATCTGTGCACCGATGCGTTGTCCTGGCGGAAGAGCACTTTTTTCTTTGCCAAATGCGGCCGCCTTCGCTTCAAATCCATGTCGAATCAATCCAACAGCTCTGCATAATATACGCCGGTGATCTTTATGCCTTTTCAAGGTAATCGATATGGACAATACTGTGTGCATCCCAAATAATTGTCGCCGTGACTTTGGCTTTTTTCGGCTTCAATTCGCCAGGACAAGTCCACTGTTTCCATTGTTCTTTGGTCTGTGGTGTGTTGTGATGGCTCCATGTTTCGTCTACGGTTACGAAACAGGCGCAAAAAGTCCTTATCGCGCTTGAACATCGCCAAACACTTCTTTGAAGTTATCACACGGTCGCGCTTGTTGTCAACAGAGAGCAAATCCGGCACCTATCTGGTAGATAGCTTTCTTGTATTCAAAAATTTATGCGAAATGTTCTTTGCCCGTTCGGTTGAGATGCCCATAACCTCAGCAATCTCGTTCAGTTTAACTCGCCGATCGTCCAACGATTTCTGACGTTGTAACCTCAATTGGACGACCAGAACGTTCGGCGACCTTTGTGGTCATACTAACACAACCAAAATCAGTAAACCACTTGTGAATCGATCCAATCGATGGTAAAAAGTCCCCATAATGTTCAAAAAGCGATGCTTTGGTTTGCGTTTGTATTTTCCATGCAAGAACTAATGTTTAATCAAGACGCTAAATTCACTTGTAGAACTGAATGACATATCAGTCTGAAAATTTTAATGCGTTCCAGTTAAAGATAGTACATCACAAATGTCACATGGGATTTTCGATTGTGGCGCCATCTGTTTTATTTTTCAGGGACTTTTCACCTTGTCCTCGTATAATTCATTTTCAAAAGAAGTGGGATTGGAACATTACGGTCAGTTTCCCAAAGAACTATTATTCTGAACGGATTATAAGTAAAATTTAAGAAACTACATCTATAAGTGTTATTTTTTTAAACAATACAAACAGACTGAATTTTCGATATCTAATTCAAACATTTCTATTGATGTATCTTCACACGGTAGCATCTTCTGAGTGAGGTATAAACTAGATTATTCGGTTTTTTACTAACCATTTGTCTATAAATTCGTAGACAGTTCACTTCTGATGATGAGCTCCTCAAAGATTTTGAGTATCAGCAAGAAAGTTGTTGGCGATTTTAATTCTTAGCATAATCAACAATAATAATCTACTCTACATTTAAAGCGGTAATGGAGAATGAGGTAATTATTTCAAGCAGTTAAATCATTAATTATATATTGAATACAGCTGCTCGGGACAATTAACGTAAGTTTGCTTCACTTAATGATAAATTTCTATTCAATACAGTCAAAAAATTAGATTTAATTGTCTATCGCTTTGTGACGGTATATTTCAAGAACCTTGTCATAATGTGTTAATCAGACTAGAATAGTGACCTACTGACCGGGGCGTAATTTCGTTATTGAAATTTGGAATTTTTTAGGCGAGGCGGAGTTTCTGTGCTCCAAATTAGGATGGTCTTTTTTCAAAAACCCTGGTTGTTTCATAATTGCATAAATATCAACATTTAGGGCATGTGATACAAATATTATGTAACGGTCACCAACAAAATCATTTCACTCTAGTTTTTTTAAAACAAAATCCAAATACGAGATTTATATTTTTGGATATGATGATCAATATTCAACACTTTTACAATTTAAATTATAACTCATTTAAAGCACTTTTCGGCTGTGATTTTATCAGAAAGAAAAAAGAATAAATAACTTCTAAAATAAATGAATTAAAAGAAAACAAAATTACAAATTTTCATTTTGTAAGATCATTTGCCTTTTTCCATTTAAATTATAACTTATTTAAAGTACTTTTCGGCTGTGATTTTATCAGAAAAAAAGAATAAGTAACTTCTAAAATAAATGAGTTAAAAGAAAACAAAAATTACTAAATTTCATTTTGTAAGATCATCATTTGCCCTTTCCATTTAAATTATAACTCATCTAAAGCACTTTTCGACTGTGATTTATCACAAAGAAAAAAAGAATAAATAAATTCTAAAATAAATGAATTGAAAGAAAACAAAAATTACTAAATTTCATTTTGTAAGATCATCATTTGCCTACTTCCATTTGAATTATAACTCATCTAAAGCCCCTTCAGTTGTAATTTTATCAGAAAGAAAAAAGAATAAATAACTTCTAAAATAAATGAATTGAAAACAAACAAAAATTACTAAATTTCATTTTGTAAGATCATCATTTGCCTATTTCCATTTGAATTATAACTCATCTAAAGCCCTTTCAGTTGTAATTTTATCAGAAAGAAAAAAGAATAAATAACTTCTAAAATAAATGAATTAAAAGAAAACAAAATTACAAATTTACATTTTGTAAGATCATTTGCCTTTTTCCATTTAAATTATAACTCATTTAAAGTACTTTTCGGCTGTGATTTTATCAAAAAAAAAGAATAAGTAACTTCTAAAATAAATGAGTTAAAAGAAAACAAAAATTACTAAATTTCATTTTGTAAGATCATCATTTGCCCTTTCTATTTAAATTATAACTCATCTAAAGCACTTTTCGGCTGTGATTTATCACAAAGAAAAAAAGAATAAATAACTTCTAAAATAAATGGATTGAAAGAAAACAAAAATTACTAAATTTAATTTTGTAAGATCATCATTTGCCTTCTTCCATTTAAATTATAACTCATCTAAATTCCTTTTGGGCTGTGATTTTATCAGAAAGAAAAAAGAATATATAACTTCCAAAATAAATGTTTAGCTCGTTATACGATTTTTTTGTTCCATTGTGTTAAGCATGTCCCGTTTTTAAAACCTTGATTTGACTGTACTTTAACAGAAAATGATGGAAAACCAGCCAACTACGTTAAAATCAGAGCAAGCTGTATCTGATGGTATTATGAAATTGCGGTTCTAAATCTAAACTATTCAAACGAAACTAGAAAACAAGACATGAAATCCTTACTCTGCTAAATTCGGTTTCCTGGAAATGGTCGCCGTTTAGAGTTCTCTTTTTCGCCAATCGTTCCCTATTCACTGGGGCACCTGTTTCAAAACACACATCACAAATTTGTATTAACTCACCTTCGATCCATACAAAAATTTCTTTGTTATACAACACACAAGGCCAAAACATAACACCAATAAAAGTGAGTACCGAACCAAATTAAAAGTGTGTAAAAAAATTGCGGTTTTTAGTATCAATTCGGTTCAAATCAAAACAATTGCATTAATAGATCAAAGTAGATTCCAGTCTGATAAACTATAAAATAGTTCACTATAAATAAGAAATAATCACCCGCATCTTCTAAAAAAATTGTTAAAGTATTGAGGATTAATCCTATCTATCAGAGTAAACTCTGATGATAGCTACTTTGTAGCCGAAAGGTGCTCAGTACTTTAACAGTAGTTTTTAGTGGATGGATTTTTCTTATTTATATTCATGTCGTCTGTGGAGGTTACATACTTCGTCCAATATCTCCTGAACCCACAAAGAATAAATGAAGACAAGAATATAGATTGAAGTAATGTTCTCTCTTTCAGTGTACATCCCCATCCATATGAATACGGCTCGAAGGACCAAATGACTGTACCGTGACATTTGCTTAAGCGTTATATATAGAGTGATTAAAAGCAAACAATAAAAATTTCTTGTCTTGAAGTAAATGGTTGTGAGATGCTCAAAAAAATGTATTGCCTGCAAAGGCCGTATTAGTTTATGCTCTGCCATTTCAAATGAAATAACTACAAAAAATTGAATATAATCGCCCTCTTTTTAACATTCATCGTTTTTTGAGCATCCCCATAGAAAAGAAATTGAATAAGGAAAAAGTTAATACAGGAAAGTTAGAAAACAGAAAAGAACAAACAAAAACCCACAACCAGAAGAACCAAGAATTATCGTATTACAATGATTTCATGATAATTTAATGCCCCTCAACACGAATCAAGATATTAAATAATATGTCTTTCTATTCATGTTAGGTGATATTAAATACAGGAATACAAATAACATAGATATACAAAGGTAACAGTTTCTTGAAATTATCCTTTCTACTTTGAGAGTGGATATTTTCTGTAAAATAAGGGAGCAGCTGAAACATTTCAATGAAACTTCATATTTCGGCATATGCTTGTTGCGTTCAGAGAAGAATCTATGAATCAGCAATTTTGTAACTGAATTGATTAGAATACAAAGAATGTAGTTTATAGGAGTGAATTCATCGCTCCATCAATAACTGATAATGCAATTTTCAGTAATGATGTGCAAAATAAAATTACGTCTTTGTATCAACAATTTTTTAGAAAATGGCACCACCAACTTTTGATTCACATGAACTAATAGATTGCCCAATTGCATTGATTTTCCTCTTAAGCAGGCTCGTACTCAAATTTTTTTTCAAAAAATCTCAACGGTTGAAAATCAAAAATCTTGGGACATTTTTACTTCCATATGAATGACCCTTTTTACTCAATTAACAATAACGTTTTTGATGTCTTCATACACTGTACAGGGTATATCTGCATGAGTTAACGCGATCTGATACGGAGACCTAAAAGTAATTTGAAAATTTGTAGGCGGTGAAGGAAACATTGAGAATTGTAACGGGTTGCGTTACGAGATTGTATAGAACTTGATAATGAACAGATTAGATTTCTTTTCGGCTAGCAAACTTGTCATATAATTATTTAAAGACATCTGCCGGTCGATAAAACATCGACTATGGAAACTAGCATTCCTGATGTGCGATGTCGCTAAATATCGCGAAGTGGGAGGTAGAATAACGGAAGTCGAAGAGAATTCATTGTGGTGTTAACCTTTAACAGGGTAAGTCGAGATTTATATTTCATTGTCTTTACATACATTTTCTAAATTTTTGCTTCCGAAATATGATGCACATCAGGCTACATTATAATTTGATTTAGATTTGTTATTAAACTTCTGGATGTACAATACCTGAATGTGATTATATTTCGGAGGAAGTTTCACTCGACTTATCCTAGGTCACACAATCAGATTTGCATTTAGCATGATCCCAGGTATATCTTTTTCATCATTACAGGGATTGTTGTAGTCATTGTATGAAATTACTCTAACGAGACGTGGGCAGTTGTTACAGACAATATTTAATTTCCACCTTTTACTTGACCCCGCAATTTGTGCACATGTTATTTGCGCGATTTTGTTATCCTAGTACAAGATACATAGGATGGTCTTTTTAGACAAACGTGCAGTAAAGATTGATAAGGGTGAACACGAAACAAATAACCTAATTACTGCTTATTAGGTATACATATATTTATTACACTGTCACGCCGTTTGGGAGTTAATACAGTTTACATTATCAATCCACGTGTACAATTCATTTCAAGCAAACCAGAATTTTATGCTAACTAGCAAATTTCAACCTTTCAAATAATATTCTTTCAGATACAATTTAATTATTATTCTTTCAAGTCACAGTTTTAGTGTTATTAATTCAGTCACATGTTAACTATTTGCTAATTTTAAATATCAATTGTCATCGTTTATTTCTTTCAGATTAAATTAAATTTTTGCCTAAATTGATATCTCGTCAAGATATCCATTTTGTAATAGTGTTTCACAATTTGGGAAAGATAACATTATCGGTTGTGGAATCACCTGGTTATTCCAACCGACGGTGTTGCTTGTCCTTTTGATCTCAAGTCAGGTACTGTTCGTTCTTTGAAATTACAGGGTTTGAACGTCTGAGGTTCCTCACCCCTTCACTCCAAGGCGGTTTAGTGACTTTCCTGACAGGACCGACTTCCAGTTCCTACGAGTTCCAAGGAGGGTAACATTTTCTTGTTTGAATGACCATAATTTCATTCTCTGATTTTGTTGTTTATCCGAAGTTGTATTCCACTAATTTTTCACTACGAGCCCTGAGATTAATTAATTTAAATTGAGCTAGCTGAGCCAATTAAAACCGACCCAAAGCGGGTCCGTTTCACTGGCGCCCAGCATAGAAGGGCTGCCGTTTCACATCCATTACAGAATCCAACCAAGATATTTTTGTTATTGTGATAATTCCGGTTTCTCCGGAAATTACCTTTGTTTTTTTAATGGGACACCTTGCATCTCATTTTGCATTTTATACGCTAATGCCTAAATTACAAAAATTTGAAATTTTAGTAGTGGGTAGCTCCATATGTGATAGAATAGATGGTTTTATTGTAGGAAAAATCTTGAAACATGGGGAAGCTCTAGCTGTAGCATTGGATATTTCCAAAGCATTTGACCGAGTCTGACACCAAAGCCTCCTTGGAAAACTTCCGTCATATGGTTTGCCGCCTCAACTTTGTCGCTTACTAACGAGATTTTTCTCAGATAGATCACTCCATGTGATGATTGTCGGAGTATCCTCCGATACAATGGCTATCAACGCTGGTGTTCCACAGGGATCTGTCTTAGCACCAACTTTGTTCCTGCTCCAGGAAGGCGGATCCCACTATCCCTAATATGATGATGTCAGGTTAGACTATTCATATTAAGTCTTACATATCCATGCTCGGGATCACCACCAACAACACCCCGTCATGTGGGGTCCATTGCGAAAACCGCTTCACAAAAACTTGGTTTTCTATTCCGTGCCAAGAGCCACTTTACATCCCAGCAGCTCCTCATAATCTACAAAGCACAGATTCGACCCTTCCTGGAGCACTGTCTACATGTTTGGGATTCAACTCCTAAGCATACGTCTGATTGATGACGTCACGCTTACGAATTCATTGACCTCTCTAGAACTCTCGTAGAAAGGTGGGCGATCTCTCCCTTTTCATACATTGTTCATCAGAGATCTCTGTACAGCTGCGATTCCACCTAACAAATTTATATTACAATATCTAGAGAAGAAACATTAACTCCATCTGAAAGACAAATATAACGTATTAGAATGACGAGGCAACTACCATATCCCAATTCTGCAAATATTGAAGATATTGCCGTTCCTGCAGCTCTTCAAATCCCTTCACTGCGAGACTGTTTCTAATGATAGTCACATATTGCGCATTAATTGAAAATCACTGTGTTCCATTAGTATATGTTCTCATCAAGATAGAGGGAAGCGTCATACGTTCGCACGTTGAGTGAGGTAAAACCGCATGTTCTATCGAACTATGAAAAAGTGCAACAACTATAATTAGCTGAAGAGTACAAAAACAATCTGCGACTGAAAATAAAAATTATACTATCGTTGAGCGATATAATGCTTTTGAACAATTGGTTGACAGTTGCCCTGTGATTATTTGGAAGATAACTATATAGGACGACTTAGCCGCAATCGACGAGCAAAGGCTGAATTAGAAATTAACATATGGAGTATTTATGATCGCGTTTTAAACGGTCCTGGTTCCTCAAACCCTATAACTCGTTCGAAGGATGGCATCGCCTCATTTCAACAGACCGTCAATCGCACATTCTAAATTGTGAATTTCAAAAATTCGAGAATTATGAACTGCTTGGTAGCAGAAACGCCTTAGTACGTTAATAGTATTTTTTGTTGGTAAGAGTGATTATTTCTTACCAATAGTGTTATAATATATCCACAGTGTGAAGTCTCTTATACTTTGTTTTGCTCCAAAAACACTTTTTGACTCTTGATATTTTAGTCTGAAATCAACAGTTACCCTGCAAAATACATTTTTATATTTTAACACACCATTTTGAATTTTCAAATTTCCTCATTGGATTCGTAATCAGCGACCCCTCAAACCCCCTGTACGTAAATGGGAAGCAATTCGGTTGAAAGCTCAGCGAGATATAAAATCAAGTTTCTACCAACCCCTGTAGCAATTAGAGACGGTGCGACCGACAAAATCTAGAGGGTAACCTTTTCTATTGGTTAAAAATGAAGCCAATGCCGAAAGTTTCATGAAAATCCATCCACATAGAAAAATGTTATGCATTCATTTCCTCTACTAATTATTTTTTACAAGTATTACTTGATTTTGTTTGATATTGAAGTGTTTCATATACCAGAACCTGAGAACCATAATTTTGTAGCTGTAGTATTTTGAGGCTGCCACTTTGAATAAACGATTTTTTATTATTATTTTTATCCAAAGAATGCGTAGTTGATGGATTGGTACTAATGCAGACAAATGGGTATAAAAATCGATTTTGATGGGGCCAAGTGCACTCATTCTCTTCAGAATGTCATCATAAAAAAAGTTGACCACAAATAAAGTTGCGTAAATTGTTTATATAACTGTTTATTAACAATAAATAAAAAATTTAATTAACTAATTTTTGGATTACATAAAAATTTCTAAAAAATGCAAAATTTGACTGTTTTTGATAGGATAAAGACGATTTTATCGTCAATATCGTAGAATGTATACCCACAAATTTGCTAATTTGCTATAAACAAATTAATTTATTAATAAATATACGAATTTGACCAAAATGTCGAGTTTGTAGTCGTTGTCGGATAATTTTGGCCTCCTGAGTACGATTTTATTGCTATTATGGTCTTTAAATGCATACATACATTTTTGAATTGTTATAAACAAATTATTTATTAACAAATAAAGAAAAAGAAATATGAACTTGATTTCTTTGACAAAATTGATGTAATGTATTAAGTCTTAATATAATAAAAAAATGGTATGCCACTAATTTTAATAATTGTTTTCCCTTCCATAACAACTCTCCCGTACCTCCTTCAAAAAATTAATGACATTTTTATATAATAAGCACGCTCAGAACATGATTTTTTTGACAAAATTGATGAAATGTATTAAGTCTTAATATAATAAAGAAATGGCATACCACTAATTTTGAATAATTGTTTTCCCTTCCATAATAACTCTAGCTTATCTCCTTAAAAAAATTAATATGTTTAATTTATATATACAGGATGTTCCATCTCAGACGAGCCACCCCGTATATTTCTTATCCCATAATGAGTGGAAAAATCTCTCGAAACACGTCGAATGATTTTGTTTGGGGGGACATCTTTTTACGTATATTTGAGGCTTGAACGAGCAACTCCCTAATAGGGGGCGCTTCAACCCCTCAAAATTGAATAGGGGCGAGGGGTTGAGTGATACGTCATTTTAAAGGTCTTGGAAGCCTCTTTACAACGGTGTATGAAAAACGTAAATTTGATGAACCGTTTTCGCCAAAAATTAATTTTGTTGCTCGAATGCGCCACCTTGAATATTTTGGTTATTTGTACAATGTTCAAGCTCATTTTTATTAAGCCTTTTTTACAAACTTAAGCAATCTTCAAAAAATCACATTCGTAAAAAAATTGAATTGTGTTGTCATGCTTACAATGAAAAAAATTAAATCTGCGTGTTTAAATCAAATGTTCAAATTGTCCTCCATTGACTTCCATACAATAATACATTCTCTCAAACTAATAAATAAAAAAACAGCAAAACATTTCCTTATGTTGCCTTCATTTTTTGTTCTTAGAAGGTGTTTAGACATAACTGTAGAATTTGGAGCGATACAAATCCTCATGTATTTCGAGAAGCTCACACTCAACATCGGGAAAAGCTAAACGTTTGGGTAGGAATTTTGGGAGACCACCTAATTGGACCTCTGTTTATGCCTGGTAATTTAAATGGCGAAATTTATCTTGAAATGTTGGAAAATGCGATTGATCCGTTAATAACTGAACAATTAGAAAACGATCCTCTACTACTTGAACAACAATTGCATTTCCAACAAGACGGAGCTCCTCTTCACTACGCCGCACCAGTTCGCCAATACCTCAATTTGCAATACCCCGGTCGTTGGATTGGAAGAAGAGGGGACATCTTAAGTCCTAGATTTTTGTGACTCAGCCTGAAAATTTGGACGAACTACGCCAACGAATTGTAAACGAGTGTCGTCAAATAACTCCAATTATGCTGAACCATGTTAGAGACGGTTTTCAGTCAAGATAGTATTAATTATTGTATGGAAGTCAATAGAGGACAATTTGAACATTTGATTTAAACACGCAGATTTAATTTTTTTCATTGTAAGCATGACAACACAATTAAATTTTTTTACGAATGTGATTTTTTGAAAATTGTTTAAGTTTGTAAAAAAGGCTTAATAAAAATGAGCTTGTACATTGTACAAATAACCAAAATATTCAAGGTGGCGCATTCGAGCAACAAAATGAATTTTTGGCAAAAACGGTTCATCAAATTTACGTTTTTCATACACCGTTGTGAAGAGGCTTCCAAGACTTTTCAAATGACGTATCACTCAACCCCTCACCCGTATACAATTTTGAGGGGTTGAAGCGCCCCCTATTAGGGGTTTGCTCGTTCAAGCCTCAAATATACGTCAAAAGATGTCCCCCAAACAAAATCATTCGACGTGTTTCGAGAGATTTTTCCACTCACTATGGGATAAGAAATATACGGGGTGGCTCGTCTGAGATGGAACACCCTGTATTTATTGATACTTTGTCATACTAAAACATCAAAATTGTTAATATTTTTTTCTAATAGCAATAAAATCGTACTCACGAGGTCAAAGTTATCCGACAACGACTATAAACTCAACATTTTGCTCAAATTCGTATATTTAATAATAAATATAATTTGTTTATAACAAATTAGCAAATTTGTGGGCATACCCAAAAGTCGGAGTTTTGGTAGAATTAATCTATTATGTTAATAAATAAATTGTTTATAACAAAAAATAGTCTTTATCTGATCAAAAACGGTCAAATTTTGCATTTTAGAAATGTTTACGTGAATTCAAAAATGAGCTAATTAAATTGTTTATTTATTGTTTATAATCAATTTGCGCAACTTTATTTGTGGTCAATTTTCTTCTGATGACATTCTGAAGAGCACTATGTCACATCAAAATCGATCCATTTCCCAAGGATTTACGGGTCCAATACCCATTTGACCGCACTGTACACATTGTGTATAGAACGTGTTAACTCATGACAATGTACCCTGTATAAGTGTATAGCTACATTACTTTTTATAACCTACCAAAACTGCTCAATCCACTTTGTATCAACTAAGCCATCTTAAGCGTTATCAACTTACCCATAAAGCTAAGTAGAACGGGAAGGAACACCAACCCGTGCGCCGCTCCAAAAATGACTATACCAAAGTACATCCTAAAATAGAACACTTTGAATATCTGCGATTTCGCGAAAGCCAACACGATGATTCCACCGAATTTCGTCAGAGTGATGCCCGAAAAAATCGAGCTTCCTATGTGCATCAGCGCTTCGGCCGCTCGTTCCACTTTGCTCGGTTGCAAACACATCGCGAACGTGTGTACTAAATGTGAACAAAACTCCACCGAAATACCAACGGCCATCACCAAGTTCACCAAAGACACCGCGTTTAGGGTGATGTGCCACCAGTACATCAACCCACCGAGGTTCACTAAGATCATTAAAATCGTTACAAACACCACCGACGACGAGAACACGTCCAATCCCATCAACAGGAAAGTCACCACGAAGATGGCGGCCAGACTGATACTCAAACTGTATATCGTATCCGGCCAAGTCGTCAGATACTGTTCGTAGAACACGTAGAATATCGAATAAGGGAATACTTCCACTTGTTCGGACGAATTGACGATGCCCAGTTTGCTGTTGATTGTGGCGGTGATGTTGTCAGCGACTAGACGCGCCGCTCGTAAACTTTCGTAGTAATCTTTGGACGTTTTCAGGACGGTGTGATAGCTCATGAAGTAAGAAGAATCGACTTTGCTGAGATTCGTCCGACTGTCCGTACGATATCTGACTCCTTGGCTGTAAGGAGCGTGACCGCCTTTCGCACAATCATCGTCCGGATCGTCTTGGAGGAAATACGATATGTATTCGCCAAAATCGTGAGCGTCGGGACGATTGTTCGTAGACTGGCGGGTGATGTTACAAGGAAGACATGAACTTTCTGTGAAATAAAACATATTGATGAATTGAGACCTTACCGTACATTTGAAGTTCGTCATATTGATTTTTCGTCGAACGAATAGAACATTGAAATATATAAAAATTTATATGGGCGCTCTAATATATTCAGGAAATTGTTAGAGGTGATTTAGTTTAGTTTTGATCAATAAGTTACTATCCTGTTGTTACAAAACGCGTCCAATACGATTCTGGTGGGTTTAAAGTTCTCACCATTCTCATCTACACAACGCTCTGCCAATACCCCCTTCAGTATAAGGCCTGAACGCTTAGCACAAAAGTCAGCGTGAAGTCATTAACAAGAGACTCTGCCTAAAGATTGCTGTAATAATCTAAATAACAATTTCCGCCCGGAATGTTAGAAGATTAAACTATGAGACCATGGATGACATCTATTTTTCAATAGATAGTTATTATTAATCTTGCGCGAAAGCTCGTGTGAGGTCGCACGACACGCGAGGAGAGGGTTGACTGGAAAACGGAAACGAAATGATATCATCTTGGTAGTGAACGACACGCTGGGTAAAATGATTTTCAATAACTCTTCTTTTCTAATATTAATTTGCTTTATTGAATGATTAATGTCGATAGGGAACATGTAATTTGATGTCCATTAGTTTCTAAGCCTAGTTAAAGACATGTACATTCTCTGATTAATAGTATTTTTCAATGAAATAATCAACTTATCCACGCCAATCACTTTTGCTTGATCGAATCTATATTAGACAATCATTTACTATATTATTCTTGTATTTGTCAAGTTGGTAGTCATAATGATTCATGTCGTTCTCTAAGGCTTGTTCAACCTATCAATTATCCGCGTGACTGCGTATTGCGTGATATTCCGTATCACATTTCTTTTGCCTTCCTCATATAAATGTGTAATGGTTATATCTGTTTAGGCTGGTTTTGGTTATTGATCTGAGTGAAAGCCGAAATTCTCATTTACTGCTTTATGAGAACTCGAGTAAATGCCCCATACTAGAAATGAAGCAGGGTAGCATGATCCCAGCTATATGTCTCACTTCTCCCAAAATCCTCATCCCGAATAGAGGAGATTGGAGCAACGAAACTCTCACCTCACTGCCACCAGACGAGCTCGTATGGTTTACGGATGAGTCCAAGGTAGGTAAGGTTTCTGGGGCGGGAGTGTAACTAAAAAGGCCAAAGGCCACTATCTCAGTGACTCTAGGCGCTTACTGCACGGTTTTTCAGGCGTTTGTCAAAGAGTGCAGAGATACACTGGCTGAACTATCCAGGAGAAATAATGTTCAACACGTCTGGGTCCCTGGACATTGTGATAAATTTTACAATTTAATTAGAGTTGAGTCACAATACAGTTGCGCAAATTGTTTGAATTGTTTATAAACAATGAATTAACTTGATTTATAAGATTATATAAAAAAGCCAAATTTCACTGTTGTTGATCGGGTTAAATTCAAATTTTGGTCAATAAACATTTAAAAATGGTAGAACAACTGATTGAGTTAACTCAATTTGTTATAAACAATTGATTCACTAACAACAGACAATTTAGACCAAAACTACGAGTTTAGACTCATTTTCGACTAATTTTGTCCTTCTAAACACGTTTTTATGGTTAATAACGCCATTGAATGTATACCCACACATTTCAATTTGTTATAAACAATTTACTCAATAACAAATAGACGATTTTGACAAAATCTCAGAATTAGAGTAATTTTCGACTTATTTTTTTCCTTCTGAGTATAATTTTATCGTCAATGTCGTGGGTTATATACTCGTTAATTTTTAATTTGTTATGAACAACTTATTTATTAACAATTAAACGAACTTGCCTGAAATTTCGACTTTAGGGTCCGTTTCGGATAATTTTCTTGTTATTGTGGTCGTTAAGAACATGCTCAGGAAGTTTTCAATTATTTATTAATAACATTTTTATCTATAATTAATTATTAAAATATAAACTTTAAAATAATTTGTGTTTTTAATGTATCGCACCCCTCAAATTTATTTGAACAAATAGAAGTGTCAAAAATTGCTTCTCTCAAACTTTTTGCGATATTTATCGAGATGCACTGAAATAGCTTGATTAAATATTTTTATATTTGATTCATGCAAAATTGAGATTTTTGTAGTAACGTTTTTTTTAATAAAACTCATTTTTTAATTAAAAGTATATTTTATTTATATTCAAAGTTCGATCAAAGTCTCAATGATTTCGAAATAATAGAACGAAGACAAACCTAAACTTTAAATTTTAATTAAATTCTTGTAAATTTTCAAAATGATTGGTTTATAAATTATTGAAAACTTCGTGATTATACATTTAACGGCCACAATAACAAGAAAATTGTATTCAGAAAGCCAAAATTATCCGAAACGGACCCCTAAAGTCAAAATTTCGGGCAAATTCGATTCATTGTGAATAAATAAGTTGTTTATAGTAAATTAAAAATTGATGAGTATACAATCGACAATATTGACGATAAAATCGTATTCAGAAAGCCAAAATTAGTCGAAAATGACTCTAAACTCGGAGATTTTGGCAAAATCGTCTATTTGTTATCAAGTAAATTGTTTATAACAAATTAACATATGTGTGGGTATACATTCAATGGCGTTATTAACCATAAATCGTAGTCAGAAGGGCAAAATTAGCCGAAAATGACTCTAAACTCGTAGTTTTGGTCGAAATCGTATGTTTGTTAATAAATCAATTGTTTACCAAATGTTTATAACAAATTGAGTTGATTCAATCAGTTGTTCTACCACTTTTATATGTTTATTGACCAAAATTAGTCTTTAACCTGATCAAGAACAGTCAAATTTGGCATTTTTATATAATCTCATAAATTAAGTTAATTTATTAGTTAATTTATTGTTTATAAACAATTGAAACAATTTGCGCAACTATATCATTGTTCAACAAGTCGGGCCATTTTTCACCTTGTTTGCCTGGACTAAAGGTCACTTCTTGAAAAAACTGTGTGTAAGTACTACCAAAAATATAAAAAACGAAGAGTTGACGAGTTTATATCCATCGCTTCATCACCTAAAATTCGTATTTTAAAGACAAATTTTCAAATACCCGTTGACTACGCTCGCCGAAGACTGTTTAAAATTTTCCCCTTACTTTCCACACCGGAATCAAACCAGCAGTACGAACTTAGACTAGATCAATGCTAAATAAAAAAATTGGAATAAAAAAATTAAACTTACTCATCATATGCGGACAAAATCCGCCGTTGGTATTAACAAAACAACAACTCGACGAAGCGGTCCAATCGAAATAGTCGTCGATCCAGCTGGAACTCGCCTTTGCGATGTACGTCGTTTCGGGAATTTCCGAAGCGACGAACAGTTTCGTGATCAACGAGTCGGTATTGCAAAACTGTCCACCACATATCGCGTTCTGCGTTTTCGTTTCGGAAAAATTCAGACCCTTCTTCAAGACGAAATAAACCGGAGGACCTATGCTCAGATAACTGTTGATGAATTGGAAATACTTCAACACGTAACTGTCTTCGGGCATCGACAATTCCTGATCCAAACCGATCTCGATGCTCGGGATGACGGCGACGGAGCTGCACACCCAACCGAAAAAGAATATAACGACCAAAACTCTGACGCATTTCTTCATCAGGAACGGCGTGTAGACCGACTTGAAGAACGTGTACAAAAGACCTTCAGGATTTTGTGACTGTCCGTCTTCCTTCTTCGAGCCCTTGATGAAGAAACAAACGTCGAAACGATTGTCGATTTGTCGTCGCGTGTCGAGCGCTAGAAGACTGACGAAGCAGGTGATCTGTAAAAGGAAATCCACCAGGAGAGCCATGCCGGCGTAGAGGGCGAAGGCTCGAACGGCGGGCATGTCGGATAAGCTTCCCAAGAAAAAGCAGCAGCTTTCCGATAGACTGGTCAGCAGTATCGAAGGTCCGACTTTGCCTAAAGTTCTGCCGATGTGTTGCGAAGGAGATTCGTTAACTTTGATGCCTTCTCGTTGGTGAGTCTGGACGAGGATGAAAATGTTGTCAACCCCCACGGCCAGGACCAGGAAAGGTATTACTTCTATGATGATCAATGTAGCTGGTACCTGTAATAAAAATGAAGCACCATTAAAAACTTCTAGGTACCTTGAACAATTAGTATTCCTACAATAAATTTTGACCTGGATAGGGGAGGTCTGTCACCAACTGTGTTATTCAAAATGGCATTTCCCATTGGCATTTTTTCTCAATTCTACGTGAAATTTTAAGGTACCTTGGCCTAGATTCCCTACACTAAAAATCAATATTATCGAGATATTGAATTTTTTTCAAAAAAAATTATATAATAGTTATGCAAGAAAAGTAACTTTACACTTTAAAAGTTTATGGTATCAACTACACCGTGTATTTGGTCAATAATTGTACTCTTCTAGAGGCAAATTGCTGTTTCATCTGTATTATGATGTCCCAAAGTATTTATTTTACCAAGTTTTCCAAGATTTCTGGAAGATTTGAAGGACGGTGGTTCATGAGGTAGCTTACCAGGTTTTTAAGAGGAATATTTTCTACAATTTTCTATTGAATCCTGATTATTGTCTTGTACATTTGTGTTGACATCACTATTGCTATACGAGAATAGTTTGTTTTTAATTACGCACCAGTGCATTTTTTTTTAAATATGAACGAAGCTATGATTGCCAAGATCTTCACGAACTTCGCCAATTATACATTACGCTAACCATATTCCAGAACAGGTGTCTCCAAAATTTCCATCCTTAGGACCGTACTATTCACTCCAGCAAGTTCCACGGGACAAAACCGTTTTAATTTTCCTGTCATTATCTATAATTTCTACACCGCGACAATTGACGACACCTGGTGGACACACGCGGAAATGGGCAGTGGTAGTACCCTTTATCGCAAACAGATAGCGCTAGTAGTACCATCGAAAGCGTAGTGACAATTAAACATTCGCGAATAATTTCGTTGTTTCGAGAAAGTTTTGCTGTATTCCACTTACTTCTAGATGGCAGTAATTGGAGAATAAAAAGGTTAGCGGCGCGATCGCGAGTCAGTTCGTCTAGGGAAGGCGAAGGGAGCGAAATAAAGTAGTACGTTACTCCTTAAAACGTGTTTGTGCGTGTTTAAAAGGCATCTTCTTAACAGTATTTTGATTTGACTTGTTTTTGTGTGCGATTTATTAGTATGGTACGATTCCAAAAGGTAAATTGACGCAGTCGGTAGGATGAAGTCGGAATTTCTCAATACCCTAATTTCTGGACGATAATACTGTACATTACGATTATACTAATAATTTAGGTTTTATTTACATAAATGATAAACAAGAATCCCCAAATCAACGAAGAAGGATTGGAATCAAAGGATGTTCAACTCCCGCATAGCACCCGGCAGTTGAATCTATGAGGGGAGGAATTATCTCACAATAACATGGTGTATCTATGAAGATTATCTCCGACAACGTGATGGTTCACCTTTCAGACTCGTCAGCATTTAAAACATAAAAACCAATGTCTTTTGCAGGCAGCCAGATGCAAATCTTCATACTTAATGATACTAACCAATTGTACTGTTTCTAAAAAGTGTCTTTGCGATTCTGAAAAGTTAATTGACGCAGTCGGTAGAATGAAGTCGAAATTTCTCAATACTCTAGTTTCGGGACGATAATACTTTACATTACGATTATACCAATATTATTCGTTTTTATTTACATGAAGTTAATGTCAAATAAAAACAAGAAGCCCCAAATCAACGAAGAAGGATTGGAATCAAAGGATGCTCAAATCCCTCATAGCACCCGGCATTTGAATCTATTATCTCACAATAACAAAGTGTCTTTGTGATTCCAAAAAGTTAATTGGCGCAGTCGGTAGGATGAAGTCGGAATTTCTCACAATTACATAAATCTCATTTTTTTTTCTGTGTTATAATGTTTATAATATATGTTATATGCATATGTTTTAATGTTTATAATGTTAGTGGCATTCATTGCAATTATTTGTTACTTATTATGCTATAATTGTCATTAAGCCAATAAAAACGAGTTATTTTCATTCTGTGTCTTTTTATCCAACTTATCAAAACAACAATTGATTGATTGATGACACTGGCGGACCGGATTTCGCCCTGAGGCCGTAGTTTGGAGACCCCTGTTCTAGAATGTAAGACTCCCGGTATAAAATATCAATAATGTAGTAATAAATCCATGAACATTAAGTTTTACTTACCCCTATAAATCCGAAGAATCCAACTGAACAAACCACCGATGCCAATACAATCAATACACCACCAAGTCCCAACGTTATTTTACTGTCGATTAGGAGTCTTTTGCAGCTGCTGATCTGTCCCAAAGAGATGACGATGTAAGCGAACATGATAACGTATGAAACCAGTATCGTCACGACGTCGGATTGACTTTCGCGGTCCAACTCGTCGATTATGCTCCTTTCGGACGTGAAAGCAACATCCATATAATCAGGTTTTTCGTTTTCCGTCCAGTTCTTCATGAACGTGACGAATTCCTGTTCCCACGCCATCGCCGGACCTAGCTTCGATTTGTCGTTGAAGTTGTTGACTAGGAAAGTTAGTATCACAGCTTTGGCTTCCTGATAAGGAGGTTCTTTGGATAAGTGTTGGCCGGGCTTCAGAAACCCACCGACCGCAATAGCAGGGTCCACCGGTCCATGGAAGTTGGCCAAGCAAGAATACTGATAAGGATTTCTGAAAAATGAAGCTATTTTGTAATGTCGTTTTATTAAGCTCCCATCACGCTTCAACCTCCTTAATAAATTGGAAGATTTGTTTGTAGAACCAACTTTTTATCCAATAGAATATATGTTTCTAATTTGTACGAGTCAAACAATTTTTTTCTATGAAAAACTCGTTTCTGTCGACTTTTTAGCCCAATAGTTCTTTGGGAAACTGGAGTACTATTAAAAAAATTTCACGCACTTTATACAAAATAACTATTTTCTAGGACAACATCGAAATATGTCCATTAAACAAACGATGGTAAATTGAATCATAAACAGCTACATTTTGCACAGAGTATCATATTGCATAAGACCTGCGTGTTATGTTTCATAAGGCATTTAGTGTGTAGCAACTGATGCATTTTGAACAGGTGATTCCGCAAAGTTAATTGGCGCAGTCGGTAGGATAAAGTAGGAATTTCTCAATACCCTAGTGTCTGGACGATAATACTTTATAATACGATTATACTAATAATCATCGTTTTTATTTACAAAAAGTTAATGTCAAGAAAAACAAGAAGCCCCAAATCAACGAAGAAGGGATTGGAACTGAAGGATGTTCAACTCCCTTATAGCACCCGGCAGTTGAATCTATGAGGGGATGAATTATCTCACAATAACATGATATAACTACGAAGATTATCTCCGAGAACGTGATGGTTCCCTTTCAGGCTCATTAGCGTTTAAAATATGAAAAAACCAATGTCTTATATCTTTTGCAGGCAGTCAGATACAAATCTTCACACTTAGTTATACTAATCCATTGTACTATCAAAAATTTGAAATAAATAAGTTTTTAAAAAGTGTTTTGTGATTTCAAAAAATTAATTGCCGCAGTCGGTAGGATTAAAAAGTCGAAATTTCTCAATACCCTAGTTTCAGAACGACAAAACTGTATACTACGATTATACTAATAATAAACGTTTTTATTTACAAAAAGTTAATCTCGAAGAAAAACAAGAAGCCCCAAATCAACGAAGAAGGGATTGGAACTAAAGGACGTTCAACTCCCTTATAGCGTCCGGTAGTTGAATCTATGGGGGGATGAATTATCTCACAATAACATAGTGTAACTACAAAGATTATCTCCGAGCACGTGATGGTTCCCTTTCAGACTCGTCAGCATTTAAAACATAAAAACCAATGTCTTATACGTTTTGCAGGCAGTCAGATACAAATCTTGGTACTTGGTTATACTAATCCATTGTACTATCAAAAATTTGGAACAAATAAGTTTTTAAAAAGTGTCTTTGTGATTCCAAAAAGATAATTGGCGCAGTCGGTAGGATAAAGTCGGAATTTCTCAATACCCTAGTTTCTGGACGATAATTCCATCTCTTCCTCCCACTCCTTCAGGGTACAAAACGCGTGTGTAGAAATTTAAAGAGAAACAGTAGACACAAAAAAAACTTTTACATGCGTGAAGTTTCATTGATAAATGTAATTTTTTCAACATTACATAGTTTTTTGTCAATGATTTTGACAGTACACCAGATAGCAAAATATTAAAATAATACATAGAGTCTAAGACAAAATTATTGTAAGATAGTTGTCCAATTGAAATAAACTACCGAGGGCATAACATAATTTTTAAGCTTCAATTTTATGATCTTAGTTATTAAGAAATAAATTTAACTCCCAGAAGTGGAAGCGGAAAATTGCGCTAAGAAAAGAAGGGTGGGGAAGTTAGCGATTTTTGCGAAAATTCAATACGAAGATTTATAAACCTATAAATTAAAAACTACAGTAACTATAGCATTCAGAATACTGTTTTCTACAGGCTGACTGGACTTTAAATCATTCATCAAAATTAACTAACAAGATTCAGGGAGTTTTCTGAACTAAGTCACTTTCAAAATAATTTCAAGAAAAACGGTTTCTTCACAATTCAAATAAACCTAGATTACCGGTGCTAACACTACTTGTGTAACTAACCTATTGTGATTTTTTTCTAACTTTCTCAAAGTATGAAAAAATGACTCACCTTGCACAGTCAACGAACACATCCAAGTAATTAGTTTTAAATTTATTAGGATCTTCACCGATGTGATCAAAAGTTTCTATATCGTCTTGGTAATAACCCCAAATGCTTTGTACCAGACATTCATCCAAATCGTAATCTTCAGGATCCGTTGAATCACTCCTGAATGGTGCCGAGCATATCTTAGTCAAACTGTGGTTGGTGTCCGCACCGATATTCTTAACGAGTTGCTGAAGCTCCAAGACGCTCTTCAAGAACGTATCGTTGAAAGCCGGCCCGAAAACGATGACGCCATCTGAAGTGTTGTGCCTAATTGAATCTAAACCGACGGCGCTGATGATGATTTGCTCGGTCCGGTAGAATGGTTCGAAATTTGCGTCGTAGTAGTTTTTCTCCACACGGCTGCGGGAATGGGGCGAAGCCCACAGTTCAACCGGATCCGTTGTGATTTGCAGAAATCTGACGCCGTTACCGAGACACACGATGAGGACGACACCCATTATGAGAACGGACCAAGGATGATCTGCACAGAACACCCCCCAGTTTTCGAAGATACGTTTTATGTAGTTGTCGGTGAACAGGCCCAATCTTTCGATGATCGACGAATTTGATTGATATTCGCCTGGCATCTTATTCATGGAATTGCCGTCTACTTCATTGTCAAAGTCGGAATTTACACCTATTGGAGCGAAATTGCAGTGTTATTGAAATGTTCACAGTTATTGCATCGATGACAAACGTGAAAAGTGAGAGGTCAAAATATAAGGTAGTTCTAAATACAGTTCGTGTTAATCAGTCCAGACAAAACCACATAATCCTGAATTTTCGGGTCTTCACCTTACGTTTTTCAAAAACCAAAACTAATTAATTCTTCTTCGAAGCCATCGAAAAATCAACGACGTTAATCGAAAAAAACCGATTCAAATAGTTATTTATCACTAGCTCTGTTTTATGGTCGGTTTTTTGGTGCACTGGATATGAGGGAATTTTTTAACTTGAATTACAGATTCAGTATGCTGTATTTGCATTTGAGTATACGAGGGCAAGTTGAAAAGTCCCTGAAAAATAAAACAGATGGCGCCACAATCGAAAATCCCATGTGACATTTGTGATGTACCATCTTCAACTAGAACGCATCGAAAGCAAGCAACCTTGAAGATTTTTCTAAAGATGGAAAACAGTGAATTTCGGGTCTTGATTAAACATTATTTCTTGCATGGAAAAACCATTACGTAAACCAAAGCATCGCTTGTTAAACATTATGGAGACTTCTTCATCTTTGGAACGATTCACAAGTTGGTTTACTGATTTTCGTTGTGGAACGTTCTGGTCGTCCAATTGCGGTTACAACCCCAGACATCGTCCATACAATCCATGATATTGGACAATCGGCGAGTTAAAGTCAAGACATTGCTGAGGCTATAGGCATCTCAACCGAACGAGTAAACATTTTGCATAAATTTTTGAATATGAGAAAGCTATCAGCCAGATGGGTGCCGCATTTGCTCTCTGTTAACAATAGTCCAGGCAACGAACCGGAAAAAAAATATATAGTAAGCTAGAATTTCAAAATTCGTATTGCATTTTGTTCCTAATACCCCATTGATCATTCATGACTATCAAGACCGCGGGGGTCGACCTTTCTACCCCCACAAAACGAGGTTTCAACCCCTCAGAGGAGCATTCTTATAAAAACAATCCAAAAGTTTAGAAAATTAATGAATTGAGAGCCGAAAATGACCCCTAGTATGTTTTTTGGGTCGCTGATCACGATTCCGCTGTTAGTTTTCTCATCCTCCAGATGGGAAATTCGGGATTTTCCTGGGGTTTGGAATGATAAAATATAATTTTGTTATACTGGAGACGGTTTTCCGAGGAAATCTACAGCGAAATCTTGATCAGCGACCCGAAAAACCTGCTAGAGGTCAATTTTGCAACAAAACTATACTTTATTATTCATAACCGTCTCAGAAAATGCTCAAATTTCCCGAATTTTCCATCTGGAGAGTTTTTTGGGAAAAATAACAGCGGAATCGTGATCAGCGACCCAAAAAACCTACTAGAGGTCATTTTTGCAACAACATTATACTTTATTATTCATAACCGTCTCAGAAAAATGTCAAATTTTTGGGAAAAATAACAGCGGAATCGTGATCAGCGACCCAAAAAAACGTACGAGAGGTTACTTTGGCAACATAATTATATATTATAGATAAATTTTCCAAATTTGTCATCTGGAGGGAGTTCTCCGAGAAAACTAACTGCCGAATCGTGATCAGCAACCCAAAAAACATACTAGGGGTCATTTTCGGCTCTTAATTCATTAATTTTCTAAGCTTTTGGATTGTTTTGATAAGAATGCTGCTCTGAGGGGTTGAAACTCCGTTTTGGGGGTTAAAAAAGTCGACCCCCGCGGTCTTGATAGTCATGAATGATCTATGGGGATTTAGGAACAAAAATGTAAGAAAAAATTTGAAATTCTAGCTTACTATATATTTTTTATTATTATGGCCTTTTTCCCGGCTTATTGCCTGGACTACAAGCGCGACCGTGTGACAACTTCTGGCGATGTTCAAGCGCCATAAGAAGTACTTTTTGAGTAGTTTCGTAACCGTAGACGAAACATGGAACCAAAGAACAGTCGAAACAGTGAGCTTGTCCTGGCAAATCGAAGCCGAAAAAGGCCAAAGTGGATTTTTTGGGATGCACACGGTATCGTCCATATCGATTAACTTGAAAAGGGCAAAACGATCACCGGTATATTATGCAGAGCTATTGGATCGATTCGCCAATTTGAAGAGAAAGCCACCGAATTTGGAAAAGAAAAAAGTGCAATGGAAAAATTACATTGAAATCGTATAGTTTAGAAGGGATCGAAAAATTAGAAAAACGGTGAACGAAATATCGGCTCAAAAGACGCGTAACCAAAAACTGTTCCAATGTCAATAATTTAACATTGATATAATATTTCTAACCTCAAAAAAATTGTTTATTTGAGGTTAGAAATTGTTAAACTAATGTTTTTCCCCGAAGCAAATTGATAAATTGGCGCGACATTTTGAAGAATAAAAACAATTATGTGACAAAAATTGCGATAGAGCAAAAAAAATTGAAATCCATCTAAAAGTAGACCAAAAATTCTACTTTCCTTGGAAACAACATATACTACAAGTAAATATTCGACGAGAAATAAATAGCTCACCTTTTTCGAATGAATGTGTCCTATCTTTGTATCCAAACCTATAATTTTATCTCAAAAGATTTCAATATAACGCACACTTTTCGATTTATTCGCGAAAAACCATAAAATGGCATTTTTGGCCATATCTTCTGACTACATGGGTTTAGGCAAATTTCACATACACCATGGAGTTCAACACACCAAACACATAAAAACGACCATTAAATAGAACGTGGGAAAAACTATCAAACATCGTACAATGATATACTAACTTCCGTTTCTGAATTAACGCACATTGAAGTGCGCCAAAGTAAATGTCTGTTTTAGTTATCAACTTTCCTTTTCTAAAGTATCCTAACCTGATGTATGTGCTTTCATGTTATACCCAAATTCCCACTGAAAACAACAATCTGTTTAGTTTGGTGGCTAGAAGCAAAAACATGCCTGACGAAGCAACATTTATTCTATGTTCAAAATAAAAAAGTTCCAAATGAATACTGTAAGATTCAAGACGAAAGCAGCTTGACAATCTTTCGGTAAAGCCAACTGAAATGGGATAAAATGTCATGCAACAAACCGTGCAAATGAAAGTGTTAGTTATTGTTATTGTGAATGGAATAACCTCGAGGATATTTGAGTTGTCTCGCCTAATGAGAACTTTATTTTACAGATACAAGTTGAAATATCATTCTGTTTAAATTCGAAATCTCATTAGGCCCTGAAGACCAAACTGGGCTGGACTTGCCCCAGGAACTCTCAAAGAACGCTTTTGGATATGCAGAATCTCCTTATTCAAGGTGGGGAAGATGACAGGCATTTTTCCCAACAAAGGGTGAAAAGCAAACAGGACTCCAGGCATCTGCCTCTACACACGAATCAAAACTGCCATGGGAGAACCCAAAGGCTTCCAATGAAGCGACAGGAAATGGTTGGACGAAATGGATGCTATGGCATGAAATAAAACGAACTTAACAGTCCTCTGGTTTTTTGAAGATGTTGAAGACTTGATCCATTCTATGAAACCACTAGAAATCATATTTTAAGAGTCAGAAGTGACAAATTCCAGGACGTTTTCCAAACATAAGTTCCAATCTCATTAGGCCCTGAAGACCAAACTGGGTTGGACTTGCCCCAGGAACTCTCAAAGAACGCTTTTGGAGATGCAGAATCTCCTTATTCAAGGTGGGGAAGATGACAGGCATTTTTCCCAACAAAGGGTGAAAAGCAAACAGGACTCCAGGCATCTGCCTCTACACACGAATCAAAACTGCCATGGGTGAACCCAAAGGCTTCCAATGAAGCGACAGGAAATGGTTGGACGAAATGGATGCTATGGCATGAAACAAAACGAACTTAACAGTCCTCTGGTTTTTTGAAGATGTTGAAGACTTGATCCATTCTATGAAACCACTAGAAATCATATTTTAAGAGTCAGAAGTGACAAATTCCAGGACGTTTTCCAAACATAAGTTCCAATCTCATTAGGCCCTGAAGACCAAACTGGGTTGGACTTGCCCCAGGAACTCTCAAAAAACGCTTTTGGAGATGCAGAATCTCCTTATTCAAGGTGGGGAAGATAACAGGCATTTTTCACAACAAAGGGTGAAAAGCAAACAGGACTCGAGGCATGTGCATGAAACAAAACGAACTCAACAGTCCATCGTCTTTTTGAAGATATTGAAGACTTGATTCATTTTATGAAACCACTAGAAATCATGTAATAAGAGTCAGAAGTCCAAACAAAAGTTCTATTCTTTAAGCACGTAGGAGTTGAGGCTTTTTGTGATGCCAATGTTTGGGTACGTGGAAATTTCTATCGGTTTCAGAATAACTTATCTATAGATAGGTGCTATATAAAATTGAAAATTAGACAGTTAGATCAAGATATTTGATAGACGAAAAAAATACTCAAGGCCATCAGCTGATTAAATATTACTCCTTTCAGTCATAAGATGCATTGAAATGGCACAAAAAAATATAGTAAATTTGCAACATCTATAAAATCGTACATGCATAAATATATGAAGTTGGCAAGTTATGTGATGGCAAAAGACACGTCGGTCCATGATAAATGAAGTATGCTTTCGGTCTAAAATGAACATTATGCTTTTGATACACTCAATTTATTTACGATTTTTACTGATCAACTTTGTTTGCAGAATGTCCAACAATTTGGTGCTATTCCAATTGATTGTTTCAGAATTAATATCTAAGGTCCAAATGAAAAATTCAACGCAGTATTAGGTGATAGGTCTATTATATAAGACCATAGTATTGGATCGTTGGAGTCCCGAGGAACTCATAATAAGTATTTTGCTTGCCAACTCGAAGTTGCTTCAAGCATATATTGGCGTGTTAGGTAGGATGCCCCTCTTTCCACCAATGATATCCCGAACACGTTAATTTTTGATAGAACTTCAAATCTAGCAGACATCTTGTCTGCATCATTTGTTGTCTTAATATATGATATTACACCCAAATCCAGGACTTCCTTGACCTATGAGGAATGCTTCGTACACTCTTATCACCCAGAATGTCGAAGCATATAGGTATAATACAATGCAACTTGGTTGAGTATTATACCATTCCAAGCTGAGGAGGCACAGTGTTCACATCATCTTTATCAGACTAAAAGATCAAATTCCACCGTAGGTGAAATGCTGGACAGATCCCGCCGAGTTAAATTTCATTTTAATTATACTTTGTTTACAGGATGATGCGTTCTTATGTCAGTTATGTGTTAACTAAGTCCTTGTACTGAATTTTTTGAAGGTTTCCTATAATTTATTAGTCAAAAGAGCTGTAGCTGGTCCAGTATTGTGGAATTCTTATAGCCAAAGCGTCACCTACGGTTATCCACATTCTTTTGACGCACAATTTCACAAAATAACCGTTATGCACAGGCAATCTTCGCTTCTAATTTCTTATATTATTGTATCGGTTGACAGGTTCTTAAGGTGTTTTAATGATTTAATACGCGAGGTTGATTAGTGTTGGTTGTCAATGTAAGCAATGAGGAGTTAGTTGCGATGAAAAGTATAAAGTTCCTTTTGGTATAACCGATGAATGAATGGATGATTGTCATGTCATCGTTGAATGAATGTTAATGACAAGACGAAGAGGAAACCTACTCGATCGTTTAGAGTCCTGTAACGGGCTATCTTCGTCGTCTCCTAATGCGACTTGGGAGGAATGGTGATCACCGTCTGCCATCCGCCTTGCCACAGCAGCTCGCATCTCGTCAGTGCCGTGTCCCATCACCAAGCCCGCTGTAAACCCATTACACCCATGTCACACATCACCATGAAACCACCTGTCTTGGGGCTCGCACACACTAATACCATCTGCACCATGAAAGGCGACCCCCAAGACTCTACCCAACAACTCGATATTGGCAGTTTCCCATTTTATGATACAGTTTGGAGGCTCTTTACTATATTTCAAGAGACCAGAGGTCCAAAAATAACAGATCAATATTTACCATAGCCTGTGATTTCTTAGGAAACAATAAAGCAATATCGAGCCTTTGAGTGAATAAAAAAATAACAATAAACATAAACATACATACATGAATATTAGGCGCTAAAGATGCATTTTATGAAACGTTAATGTTGAAAATAATTACATTTTCGAACATCTAGACCTAATATTTACATATGTTTATTCATATATCATCAAAATAATTAATTAATCTCTGCATAACGCCACATGAAGATAAGTATATTCACATATGCTTCGTTCAAATTCCAAGTAATCAGAATGAAATTGTAATGTTAGTAGATTAGTTAGACGAATATCATACATTTTTAAATAATTCGGGTTAAAATTTACATGGGAATTCCTTATATAGTCTGGTAAAAAGCTATCTTGCAAATAAGCCATGAGAATTGTACAGTCATGTTTAATTAATACCTTTAAACGCAGAGGACTCGGAATAAAGAGACTGCATTCGCATGCCAGACGTTAGAGGGCGTTATGAGCACTCCTGTAAACTACTACATAGACGTCTCTAATAGAGGCCCTCGCCTTGACCACGTGACTAACTCAGTCTTATAGAACCGCGGTGTCGATTTACAACTTATCACCCACTCAAGTATTAATAGCCATCATTAAATGATCGTTGTATAAAATACTATTAAATGTTACTCAAAGCCGAATACCATTTGAATACAACACGCTTCTAGTAGTAGAGTTGGCCCGAGTCTCTAGTAGGTTATGGCAATATGGCTACTACGTCGGTGATGCAGATTTGAATCGTTTATAACCTAACTAAATGTATGTCTAGTCTTCTTCTTATAATGGCGTAAATAAAGCAAAATGACTGGACGTCAAAATAATGTTATTCAAAGTACCTGAAATGCGTCGCTTACTCGAGTGTTGGCAGCGCCCCCTAACGGCTGACTGTATTTTGCCCCGTCAGTTTCTATGGGAAACTTTGGATATTCGGTCACCTCTTTCGTAGTCTATGTGAGTAAGTAACACTCTAGTGACCATAGAATAGTTGAAACTAAGGTCGAGCGACGAGATCATGTATTTTATAGTAGATAAGTTAGATAATAGCACTAAGTATTGTATTATAACCAATAAAATCATAATTTAATTAGTGTAATACTTCCCAAAAGACATTTAGTTCTCACCTACATGCAACAAACACAAAAACACATGACCTACTTGTTAAAAATACCTATCCTCTTGATATGATTGTATAAAAGATGGAAATTCGGGTTGTTCTAGAATAGCAGAATTACATTACTGCATTTTTGTGAAAAAGCTTTGGTATCAGGGAGTGAAAATTGTTTGGCCAGAGAACCTTTGAGCCCTATTGTTCAAAAGTTTCCATGGAGATGTCAACTAGGACTGGGGAGCACATGGCAGCTGGTAAAAATCATTGAAAGACAAAAATCAAACAATCATATTTCCGAAAAATGTTTTAAATGATATCAATGTTAAAAAGGGATTACACCACATGAAAACTTGTAACGGAATTCAAGACATAGCTTTTGGAAAATCATATAGACCGGGGGACCGTGAGAACTATTAGGGACGGGAAATTCAGATTGTTGTGAAAGTTATGAAACTGGGTGTTCTATGACGGACGTGCTCAAAGTTCTGTAAGGATTAGTTGGTAGATGTGATGGCCATATCAGTATTAACACATCTTTAAACAGGGATGTTGTAGAAATGTACAACTGAAAAAATAGCTCATCGGGCTGTTTGAAGGTGTTTCTTATGATTCCAACGGACACTGAAAGGGTATTTGCTAGTTTTTGGTGAAGACTTCGTTTGGTTAAATTGGTATATTAATCCCAACCAGAACCAAACGCAAAGTTTATCCAGATCACAATGTTTTGGGACGAACGACAATAAATAGGATGAGCATTTTCACCAACCGCGTACCAAAGCGTTCAAAAATGACTAATAGCTCATCGGGCTGTTTGAAGGTGTTTCTTATGATTCCAACGGATACTGAAAGAGTATTTGCTAGTTCTTGGTGAAGACTTCTTTTGGTTAAATTGGTATATTCAATCCCAACCAGAACCAAACGCAAAATTTATACCAGATCACAATGTTCTGGGACAAACGACAATCAATAGGATGAGCATTTTTCCCAACCGCATACCAAAACGTTCAAGAATGACTGGCCGCGAAAGTCTACCTGAGGTAGTCTTAATGATCCGCATACATTATAGAAGTAGCAATCGAGAATACCAGTATTTTGGAAAGGACCCAGATTAGCATTTTAAAAACCAAAATAATAATGGCCCCTTGATTAAAAATAAAATGACAGCACAGCAAATGAACCCTATGTGTTACTAGTATATTTCATGTCCGAGCCGAAAATGTATTCATAAATGTCATTTCCACGTTTGATATGTAAAGATTTTAGATTGATTTTATCACAAAGCCGAAACGGGTCACAGAGGTAAAATATACTTGACACATTTCGAGCCAAACCAAAGACAAATAACAAACTCATCGTTTTAACCGTTGCTAGGGACCGATATTGTTAGTTTGTGGGACCAAAGTACATGTCGCAACACTACGCGACATATTGTGTAGTTAACTGTTTCAATTACAGCTATTCACTGGTTACAGTTAGATACGGGATGCTAAACAGAAGAACCCTTCGAAGCTAATCTGTATGGTTGATAAATTGGTCTACAATGCATTTACTCCAGGTGACGTAAAAGTGTTAAGAGCGTGTTAATGTGGTCAATCTTGGGACCATACTTCCCTCGTCATTACCAGTGGCTGCTTGCTTGATCTTCCAAGTTTAAATCAGTGTCAATTGAAACAAGTTCGTACTCGAGAGACATTTTGGAGTTAGAACAATATGAAAGAAGTTTGCCTTTTATCTCCATAATCAGTATACGGCAGTTTTCGAGTTACCTCACATTATATTTTGACACCATTCCTCAACCTACCGTCAAAAGGCTCCTGGCACCTTAAAGGAATTCGAAACAAATTTTCAACGTGGATCAAACTGGTTTATTATGGAAGGATATGCCCACTCGCACTTTCATCTCGCAAGAAGAAAATTATACTCTGACAACGCAACCAAAGATGGCTTGGCCCTGGTGTTGTGATCGGATGTTGAAGGCGATTTCATCTCATCTGTTGGTCGGTCCTTTCTAGTTATTTGGAAGGTCAACCCAGAAGCTTAGGTTACAGCGGCACTTTTTGAAGAATGGCTTACACAACATGAGACGGAACTGAGAGAATTATGGAAAAGTTACAACATCCTGTAAGGAGTGAAAAAAAAATGGCTGCATCCAGGGAATGGGTGAACCTTAGCAATTTTGATAGGAGTGCGGAAAAATTTAAATCCGCATTTTTATACCTTAAAGTCGTTCAACCATAAATCAGTCGAATATGGATATCACAACTGACATTGCTAGTTTGGCCCAATATTGCAATCAATATTGATGATATTGAATGAAGGTGTGTTAGACCACACACACAAAAACTGACTGATGGGAATCTTTTACCAACACGGGAGGAGTGAAATGTTGAGAGAGATCCGTAAAACTTTTTTGTATATATACTTTTGACTACATAGTGGAAGACCTCACTAGGTAAAGAGATCCACAACTTCGCTGTTCGATAGAAGAATTAGGTCTGGTAGGAAGAAGCACAGAAATACACAACATAGTCGTGGAAATCATCATTGTCTGTTGCTAGCACCGAAAAGGAGCTTAGGCTGAAAGGCTGAAAAACTATCAGAAACCCTTGCATGTTTCAGTCTAGGAGCCAGAGCGATATTGATGGTCTGAACATTAACCCGATGGCACTATGGTTTATGGTTAGAGGATGGTTCAATTACCAATTCATCTCACAGACCGAATTTTCGCCGGCTGCTAGATCTCGAGATACAGCCTCTGCTAATTGTTTATTTTTTGACTGGAGGTTAACCCTTTTCAAGTTGCGATTACTTGAAAAGCATGCCATTCTTATACACTTCCACCATGTGCCATCATTTTTTATCGTGTCCGTTTATCAGGCTGACCAGTTAAAATTTGACCGAAAATGGACTGCAAGTTAACCCTTCCAAACCTGGTGGAAAATGTTCATTGGTATTGGCAATTATTAAGATACCTTATGCCATCAAAAGTTATCGGTCCATTTCCGAGTAATTGGCCATTATTTGGAACAAAAATATTTTTTTTTTTCATTTTGTGGCTAAACCTTGCGGATTACAAGGTAGCATGATGGCACCATGTTAAATAACTTTATTGGAGGTCAAATAAAGATTTAAAATTATTGCCATCACTCCTTGCCCATTTCGACCCCCCCAAACCCCCCTAAAACCAACCCTAAAACAAAAAACAAAAAAACGGCCGTTTCGATCGTAAACCCAGCCAGAATCTCAATAATTGACTAATTTAAAATTGGTCATATTATCCATATTATTCATTTTTTTTTAGTGCTTTTAGGGGATTTTGGGGGTTTGAAATAGGCAAGGAGTGATAGCAATAGTTTTAAATCTTTATTTGACCTCCAATAAAGTTATTTAACATGGTGCCATCATGCTACCTTGTAATCCGCAAGGTTTAGACACAAAATGAGAAAAAAAACATTGTTGGTCCAAATAATGGTCAATTACTCGGAAATGGACTGATATTTTTTGATGGCATAGGGTATCCCAACAATCACCAACACCATTGAACATTTTCCATCAGGTTTGGGAGGGTTAACTTGCAGTCCATTTTCGGTCCAATTTTAACTGGTCAGCCTGATAAACGGACACGTTAAAAAATGATGGCACATGGTGGAAGTGTTTAAGAATGGCATGCTTTTCAATTAACCGCAACTTGGAAAGGGTTAACCTCCAGTCAATAAATAAACAATAAGCGGATGCTGTATTTCGAGATCTAGCAGCCGGCGAAAATTCGGTCTGTGAGATGAATTGATCATTGAACCGTCCTCTAACGATAAGCCATAGTGCCATCGGGTTAATGTTCAGACCATCAATATCGCTCTGGCTCCTAGACTATTTGCAGAAGATGATATTTATGATATAAATACCATAGCAAACACAAGATATTCGTTATTATTTCAAAATTCGATGTAATGTCACCAATTGTCAGCATTATTTATTACTGTTCTAGCCTTCAAGAGTTATTTAGTGTGATTAAAGTTGATGTTAGTAACCTCTGCATACACTCCTACGAATCCCGAACGGACATACAGCCCGCCATCAAATTATATCCTGGTTCAAAGACTACCAGCGCGTTAAAAAACATAGTGAGTCTGTTAATTTGTCTGTGACTGGGCCAACATAAAATGACATAAATGCGTTATAGTGTACCTTCATCGGCTTTATCCACAGCTACGACTAATTCTAAACCTAGATCACTTTTGCCTAACTCATAACCTGCAAACAAACAAGTGGAGCACATTGAGCTAATAAAACACGCAACTTGCAGGATTATCAACATCGCTCACGAAAACGGTGCAAAAAATAGTTACACACTCGCGCAAAACACACATTCGCCACAAAAAAATACTTACCCATCGACTTTGGCCATACGAAGGTGAAGAACAGTATCAAGAGGGAGCCAATGACGTAAACTACCACCATGGAGAAGGATAATGTGCTCATGCCGGCTATTAGAGATGGTTGAGGTATTGGAGGTACAGGTGGAGGTACTGGACAGCTATCTTCACAATCCACGCAGCTGCAGGCCGGTGATTTGGCCTATAAAAAAATCACCATAAATAGAACCTACGAAAAAAAGATAAAAGCTCGGAATACTGCTTATAGTCTAGGAGCCAGAGCGATATTGATGATCTGAACATTAACCCGATGGCACTATGGTTTATCGTTAGAGGACGGTTCAATGATCAATTCATCTCACAGACTGAATTTTCTCCGGCTGCTAGATCTCGAGATATAGCATCCGCATTTTTTCTTTTATTTTGACTGGAGGTTAACCCTTTCCAAGTTGCGGTTACTTTAAAAGCATGCCATTCTTATACACTTCCACCATGTGCCATCATTTTTTATCATGTCCGTTTATCAGGCCGACCAGTTAAAATTGAACCGAAAATGGACTGCAAGTTAACCCCCCCAAACCTGGTGGAACATGTTTATTGGTGTTGGCAATTGTTAACATACCCTATGCCATCAAAAGTTATCGATCCATTTACGAGTAATTGGTCATTATTTGGACCAAAAATATTTCATTCATTTTGTGGATAAAACTTGCGGGTTACAAGGTAACATGATGGCACCATGTTAAATAACTTTATTGGAGGTCAAATGAAGATTTAAAATTATTGCCATCACTCCTTGCCTATTTCAACCCCCCAAAACTCCATAAAATCATCCGGCAGAATGAAAAAAATAAATGAAAAAGAGCCGTTTCGATTTTAAACCCAGCCAGAGTCTCAATAATTGATTAATTTATCATAAAATTGGTCATATTATTAAATGATTCATATTTTTTGGGGGGTGGTTTTAGAGGGTTTTGGGGGGTTGAAATAGACAAGGAGTGATGGCAATAATTTTAAATCTTTATTTGACATCCAATAGAGTTATTTAACATGGTGCCATCATGTTACCTTGTAACCCGCAAGTTTTATCCACAAACTGAAAAAAAGAAACATTTTTGGTCCAAATAATGGCCAATTACTCGGAAATGGACCGATAACTTTTGATGGCATAGGGTATGTAAACAATTGCCAATACCAATGAACATTTTCCACCAAGTTTGAGGGGGTTAACTTGCAGTCCATTTTCGGTTCAATTTTAACTGGTTGGCTTGATGAACGGACACGATGAAAAATGATGGCACATGGTGTAAGTGTATAAGAATGGCATGCTTCTCAAGTAACCGCAACTTGGAAAGGGTTAACCTTCAGTAACAAAAAGAAAAAATGCGGATGCTGTATCTAGAGATCTAGCAGCCGGGGAAAATTCGGTCTGTGAGATGAATTGATCATTGAACCGTCCTCTAACGATAAACCATAGTGCCATCGGGTTAATGTTCAGACCATCAATATCGCTCTGGCTCCTAGACTATTAGGTTGGCACCCGTAACTTCTTTCGGGAGGAAAGTTAAGTTGGTACTGTCATACGTGACAAGTCTTGAAAAATATGAGAGGCATTCCTACATACAACATCTTTGATAGTTCTTGATAGTTCTTTGATAGCCCTATCAAGAGACAAAAAGACAAAGCGAATGCATTTCAGGATGTTATATATTTGCTGATTCAACGTAAATTAGGATAATATCCTTTTATTTAATTGTTTTCTGTCAGTCTTTTTTTTCAAAAATATATTATATTGTTATTTATTTATTTATTTACTTATTTAGAAATTCAGCAGGTAGTAATACCTTATAACAGGATATCATTAAGAAATTTACAAGTATACAGACAATACTTACATAATGTTGTACAATATTGAAAGATAATAACGTTATAACGGAAAAAAGGAAAAGAGAAAATATAAAACTGATAGCATAATAATAGACTTCAACTATTTAAATATTCTATAACTAGTCGTTTGAAGGTAGGAAGTGATTCATGGAACATATCGATGTTTGTTAAACTATTACAAGAATTGGACATACTGCAAAGGGGTGAGTTGTATTGAGAAACAGTGTTAACTTGTGGGAGATAAAAGGTTATGAATTGATAGTCTTTGATTAACATAACTTTGTTGTCCTATACCGACCTCCTTGTGTTTAGATAGTGTCTGAATCAAATGAGTGAATTTTACATATGTCTTTGAGAAATCTGTATAAATATGTGCCACAAACTGCATTCATAGTAAAAAGGAGGCTTAACAGATTAATAAGGAAAAGTATCAAGTAACCCTTTCATAAGAAACTCCGTAAACCAGTGAAAGGTTGATTATTGCCGCAGTCTATTACCTATTAGTTAGAATGGTTAATTAATAGAATGCAAAGTACTCAACCATAAGCAAATAAACAACAGAGAAAGGGAAGAAAAACATTAATTAATATTAACATGTTTATTGGTGAATGCCTTTCAATCGTGATTGGATAAACCAAATGCCCTTCGTCACCGAAATGACCACACAACTTTTGTATTTTGGGCATCGGTATCTTTCAAGACATACCTTGAGAACATTTTCGGGTTTCCTTTATGGCCCTCGACATTTTTTCAATATTCTGGAGGAGGTGGTATTAACCCTTGGCTTAGTGTGACCTCGTACCCTGCCAAAGGGTGTTTTGGTAATTTGTTTGCATTCGCGTTTTTCTACGCCAAGTTTCCTTGGAGAAGCGTATCTTTTAAATCTGATGACCCAACGCAATGTGCCACAGAGATCTCCGATATTATCAGACTAGAAATGGAAACTTAATACCCCATACCAACAAACCAGCATCATGTGGTGAACGCTGGTTCAATAAAATCTGTTCTAGGGCCGTCGCTTCGGTATGCTGTTACCGTCGTTGGCGCGGTAACCAATGCCTGGAGACCAGAACAGAATATGTTGTAGATAGAGATATGTGCAATGAAACAATATTTAATATGGTGCCATCATGTTACCTTGTAACCCGCAAGTTTTATCCACAAAATAAAAAAAAGAAACATTTTTGGTCTAATAATGGCCAATTACTCGGAAATAGGCCGATAACTTTTGATGGCATAGGGTATGTTAACAATTGCCAACACCAATGAACATTTTCCACCAGGTTTGGGGGGTTAACTTGCAGTCCATTTTTGGTTAAATTTTAACTGGTCGGCCTGATAAACGGACACGATAAAAAATGATGGCACATGGTGGAAGTGTATAAGAATGGCATGCTTTTCAAGTAACCGCAACTTGGAAGGGGTTAACCTCCAGTCAAAAACAAAAAAAAAATGCGGATGCCGTATCTCGAGATCTAGCAGCCGGGGAAATTCGGTCTGTGAGATAAATTGGTCATTGAAACGTCCTCTAACGATAAACCATAGTGCCACCCGGTTAATGTTCAGACCATCAATATCGGTCTAGCTCCTAGACTATAAGCGTTTGTTTTGTTTATTTGTGATTAAAAACCAAAGCAGCAATGTATCCAGAACCTAAACATTTTTCCAATGTATCTCATTATTTATACATTTAACACCTCTCAACAATTTCTGATGTTCATAGTTTTGCCATAGCGCATTACTACAGGATGAGAATTTTGAAGTAAGATAGCAAAATAGCAAATTAAACAACATTTTTGAATTATACACGCATATCAGGCCAATCAACTAATTTGGCAAATTACGCCACTTTTGCGAAACGCGAAACACCAGATTTTACAGTATACAACTCCGGAAATAATTCTTTTTTATACTTGAGGTACCGAGAAACATAAACAAGCCATTATACTGTACAACCTTCTCGATGAAACGACCTTCAAATGGTGAAAGTGTTCCTTATATCGTAGATATGCGTGCCAAGTAGGTACTGCAGATGAGTTATTTTGGAAACGCTATCTCATGAAAAACACATCAATTATAACCTTGGGTAAATATAATTTTATTGCGTTGCCCAAGTTTATTTCGTTTTTCGTACATAGTACACCATTTGAATACTTGCCAAATGCAATTTTAACATGTCAATAATATCTATTACATTTTTTTTGTACGTGGGATGTTTCACGAATACACATATTCAATGTTTCGTTATCTGTTGCAATTTAGAAATTGGTCTCCGAATTTTTATGTAGGAGGATGTGTCTAGAATGTTACTCGAAAAGAATGATACTAAGAAGAAGCGGATGCGGAACTTCACAAGAAAATCACTAGATGGATTTGTTCATAAGTGAAATTGCAAAATTGGACTCGGATAAATCTGCAAGGGATTTTGGAACAACCATTAGATCGTGATGAATTAACTGGAGTGAATTTTAAGCTGGTGTTGTGACTGATCCGTCTTAATTTTTGAATGGGTAAGGGAACGCAATTACTGTTAATGGAGAACATGATCGGGTCATGGTGAGTAGTTATTTTTGGCATGAATTGAATGGAATGAATGTGCCAACTTCTGATTCCAACCTAATGGTGCCACATGCTTCACAGCAAAAGTTAGGCGAATTGAAATTATTTCAAGAAATTGGCCTGTGAATTGGCAGTCACGTTTGTGTGATTTCATCATGATTTGAGGGGGGCTAGGCCCCCAAATGCACTGGTCACTTAGTTGGGCCCTTTGTGCGCCCCGTGGTTCTAGCAGATTTGTGGCCCGACAGAAACCCAGAATATTGCTAGTGCTGGCTTCCATGAGTTCTACTAGGAACAGTTTTGCTTCTCCGAAGTGTCGGTGTCTGAGGGATGCTAATGCAGGGCATTCCAACAGGAGGTGAGAGGAAGTTTCTTCCGCCTCTCTGCATTTCCTACATGCTGGGTCATCTGCTATGCCCATAGTGTTGAGATGTTTGTTAAGACGACAGTGACAGGTTAGGGTTCCAGTCATCCCTCTGATGTCCCTTCTGTTCAGAGAAGGCAGTTTCTTTGAGCGTCTAGGTACAGGCTCTTTGGTGAAGAGTTTCTCTCTTCACAGTCTAGACCACTCTTTATTCAGTTGGCCCAGAAGGGTGAGACCCACCACGAAGTTTGATAGAGCGAACATTGGCTCCGGCCCGACAGGGGCGCTAGACGATCCTCGTCCGGCCAGAGAGTCGGCCATTTCGTTTGCTACAACTCCGCTGTGTCCAGGGACCCAGATGAGTTGAACTTTATTTCTCCTGGCTAGTTCAGCGAGTGTATCTCTGCATTCTTTGACAAGCCTTGATGTGGCTCTGGGTGATTTGAGTGCTCCCAGAGCCGATCGGCTGTCTGTGCAAATATACAGGGTGTCCTCGAACTGCGTGGCCAAAATAAAACCGAAGATTCTTTGATTCGAAAAAAAGTTGATGAGCCTTTTCACTTTTGCCTCAAGTGTCTTGTTTACCCGGTAGAGGGCTTCAAAATTGCAAAAATAATTTTGTTTTTTCGGTATAACTTGAGAACGTGATGAAGAACTTTTACAATATTTAGCAGGTGAGTTACTGTCAATAATGGCCATTTTTGAGAGTGGAGCACAGAGCCTTAGAGACCATAGAAATGGCTCACACTTGAGGATATGTCATTGATTTATGGACTTTGTCGTTGCAATGGCCGGAGAAGGGAAAGATATCCGCATCGCAGAATTCCAAATCGGCAAACCTTCGCGAAACTGGCAAATTTGAAGCAAATCGCAGAGAAACTGGACGCAGACGGACAAGAAGGACGTTAGAGCTCGAAGAAGCGATACTGGAAGCGGTTGAAACTGAACCTGGGATAAGCACACTACGTTTGGGACTTCGTATTGGAGCCTCAAAATCATTAGTTCATAATGTACTGAAAAAGAACTGTTGTATCCCTATCATATTAAAACAGTTCAAGACTTATTGCCCATGGATCCAGGTCATCGGCTAGATTTCTGTCGGCTTATTGTCCAAAGACAAAACGCAAACCCCAATTTTTGTAGAAGAATTCTGTTCACGGACGAAGATACTTTCACGAGATGTGGTCTTTTTAACCTCCATAATGAACATTTCTATGCTGATGAAAATCCTCATGAAACGGAAGTTACATATTTTCAGAATCAAACTAAAATCAATGTTTGGGTTGGAATTGTGGATAACTTTATTATTGGCCCTACCGTTATACCCGATCGATTGAACGGGGAGAACTACTTGAACTTTTTGGAACAAAGGCTACTTGAACTGTTGGAAGACTTGCCCTTACACATTCGTCGTGGCCTGGTTTATCCATGATGGTGCACCTCCTCATTTCACATTAGCTGTGAGGCGACATTTATATGCGGAATATCCAGATCGCTGGATAGGTAGAGGACACGATGCACCAGTGAACTGGCCGGCCCGCTCCCCTGATTTGACGCCCTGCGACTTCTTTCTATGGGGCGCTTTGAAGTCGAAAGTTTATGCAGCTCCAGTAAACACACGAGAGGAATTGTTGCAACGAATTAATCATGAAGCGGATTTATTGAAGAATGATCCTGAAGTACTAGCCAGAGTTCAATCCAATTTCTTGGAACGAATTAATTTGTGTATTCAGGAAAATGGGCAACATTTCGAACAATTGATGCCTTAGCGATTTCCCAAAAAGTTTTGTTGTTTCTTTTAATTTAGCATTTGTTTTTCCTAAATAATCACATCGTTTCCCCATTTCTATTGTTTTTATTATTCGTGTTTTACCGAGATATTAACCATTTCAGTGTTAGTGAAATTTTGAGCCATAATTTTATCAAATTTTTACGGAAAGCAAAGTAAAAACTGACAGTTTTGAGGAAAAATTCTCCAAATGCCAAAATGACATTAGAAAAGCAAAGGCAACTAAGGTATTTTAATCAAGTAAAATTAGTAAGCCAAACTGGCAGAGACTCGAAAATTATTTTTTTCAAGCTAATCCGTTGATTTTATCAAAATTTTCTAAGACTAAGAAAAGTTTTCAAATTAGATAAGCTATCTACATAAAAAATATCGAGTGAATTACATTGACCACAAAAAAGTTCTGGACACTTTTCCCGTTACATCCTCAAGTTTGAGCCATTTCTATGGTCTCTAAGGCTTTATGCTCCGCTCTCAAGAACGGCTATTATTGACAGTAACTCACCTGCCAAATATTGTAAAAGTCCTCCATCACTTTCCCAAGTTATACCGAAAAAACAAAATTATTTTTGCAACTTTGAAGCCCTCTACCGGCTAAACAAGACACTTGAGGCAAAAGTAAAAAGGCTCATCAAATTTTTTCCGAATCAAAGAATCTTCGGTTTTATTTTAGCCACGCAGTTCGAGGACATCCTGTATATATGCGCCTATTTACATAGTTTCTTCGCAGGTTTACCATGGCACAAGTCAATATTGCGTAGACCTCCGCCTGAAAAACCGTGCAGTAAGCGTCAAGTCACTGAGATAGTGATCCTTGGCTTTTTTACACTCCCGCCCCAGAAGCCTGACCTACCTTGGACCCATCTGTGAACCATACGAGCCCGTCTGGTGGCAGTAGGGTGAGAGTTTCGTTATTCCAATCTCCCGGACTGGGATCATGCTATCTTGCTTCATTTCTAGTACCACACTACCGCCGCGTAGGTAACCATAGGCCTAATCCCAGCAGTATAGATCCAATAAACCATCTTTGGCTGTAATCCCCATGTGCTGCTGGAAGCTCTTCTGCACGCCCCAAATGACGCAGAGGCCTTCCTCACTCGATATTCGAGGTGTTCGCGCCAGGTCAATTTGGAGTCTAGGATTACTCCCAGGAACTTCACCGACCCTTTGAAATGCAGGACTTTGCCAGAGAAGCTAATGTCTGGTAGTGTGCCCAGTTTGCGTTTCTTTGTAAACAGAACAACGGCCGTCCACTATGCTGAGTTGCGTGTTTTGCAGCTCGCAGTGTCCCCAAGTGCCGCTCCAAGGTGACTCCAACAAAGTCATTGGCATAAAACCCAGCCTCTTCCAGTTCCTAAAGAGTCCATCGACTAAAGGCACCACAGGAGCGGAGATAGGACGCCTCCCCGTGGACATCTTTTCGTAGCGGTGGTTTGTACAACGCATCCGCTTTGTTGCGCCTTTATAGCACGACTTCGATCCAACGGATCAACGTGCCATAGCACCATCTATTCTTGTGCCTAGATGATGCAAGGCTGTTTCAGTCGAGAGGCCAGCCTGGTAGGCGTGTTGACGACAGTGTAAGGGATGGGTTTTCAGTGGGCCATCAAGTATCTGTCAATCAGTCTCTCCATTTGTGTGATTTAGGCTTTTGGACTTTTTTCTAGAGCGATGTTTAATCTTTGGTTTAGGCTAACAATCTGCAAGATTTGGGCGACGAGAACCAAAATTGAAGGCACCATTCGTGATGTTCCAATGAATTAGTGTAAAAGAAGTCATGGAAAATTGGGCAGACGTAGCCCTGGTGGTAGACATTTGAATATTGATATTGTGTTCCATCGTTGATGACATTAAATATACTTAAAACTGATATAATTGGATCGTCGATGTCGTTGTTTGTTCAATAATAAATGCATATTAAAATATCGGTTTTTCTATGGGCGAGGCGAGGCCGATAAGCTAATATTCTCTATATACACATGGCCTGAACGGTGACTACAAACGTAAGGATGACGTCATCAACAAAAGGCTTAGAGTAGAGAAAAAGCTTACGACACTACCGTTTAGCCTTGAGTGTGACCGGTGATAAATATTAGAATTTAACTGAGTTTTACCGGCTTCGTGTGTTTTAACCTGTAAATAAGCGTGTACAAGAGTATTAGAACTGAATATAGTGCGTTGCAAAATGGCTTCCCAAGTGAATGCTTATGTTGTTGAAATTTGAAATTTAATTCTCTTTCGGACCAGATTACTCTACAGAAGAGCGTTCAGGCCTTGTGTATAATTAAAGAGGGTATTGGGTAAGTGCGTCACGAAGTCGGTGCACGAAGCAAGCATCACAAAAGCAGTGTCAAATAATAGTATATTCTATAACAAGTTTGGAATGGCTCGTAATCCACGCGGGCGAAAAGTTTGGAATCGGAGCCGAAGGCGAGGACAGCGGTTCGCGAGCGTGGAATATGTCATTCCAAACGAATGGAATAAAATGTAATAAAATAAGGAACGTTCTATTAAGAAATTGGATATTTTTGTTTTATGGTAGTTTTAAGTTTGTGGCACCGAGTTCAAGCTGATAAACAATGAACAATTAATGATAAGTTATCGCTGCCGAACATCTGTTCACACAATTGGCGGGTAAATCTTATTGTCTTACAAAACAATCACGATTGAATCACAGAAAAATTTTTATAATCCATTTCGTCGTAATGCAATGATGTAACAGGTCGTTTCCAACATTATCATTCCGCTATCGTTCGATTTTATCGTCCTACGATGTCATTATCAACTAAATATTTTCAGTAGAGATATTTCCTTCTAATTTGTAAGCAGATTAAATTTAAAAAAACTTACATCGAGCGGTTTGCTGCATGGTATGACCGGAGGATCGAAAGGTATGTAGTTTCCAACCGGTTTGGACGTGTTCATATATGTGATTTGGAAGGGGACGTAGGGTTCACTCTTGACGTAGTGGCCCATGAAGGTGAACCACCTAAGAGGGGTACATTTGACTGCACCCCACGATCCACACATAATGTCTAGAGCCTTTTGTCCCGTAGATGGTACGCTGACTCTATGGCAAGAGCGGAAAGTGTCTTCTATAAAGTCGTTACCAATGTAGATTTTTACTTCGTTAATATAATCTTTACCTATAATAAATTATTGGGTATTATTATTCATTACAAAACGACGAAACAATGTGCACCAGTAATTGAATTACTATTAAAGTGTTGCCGTCGATTCATACACTTACTGGAGTAAGTCTGGGAAATGAGCGAAAATTTTTAGAAGGCCTTAGCGACGTGGAAAATAAGGTTTGTTGTGATGTTAATAACGATGCCCTCAAATCTTTATGGCCTGGCTCAAATAAAACCATGTCCAAAATAAAAAAAATGGACATTTTGACCAAGGTCGTATATACAGGTCTGGAAACTCGAGGCTGTTTCCTATGTGAGAAGTGAGTCTGCTAAGCGTCATCTGTTGCGTAGTACCAAAAGCGTGGCGCACGAGTCGAGGGATGTTCCCTGGCACGTATACGACCATAGTCAAAGTATACAGGTCTGCCGGAGCCAAACTGATTGGTCGTGTATTTCGTTTATTTATTGTTATTGACGACGACATAATATGATGTTGTTACTTGCAAGGCTGTGATTGGAGGAGCTAGGTGACGTCACCTAGCGCGAGAAACGATGGAAGACCTGTATACTTTGACTATGTATACGACCGTGTTTGAACGATATGGCGCCTAATCCTGACAACATACTTCGATCCATGCGCCAGCTGGTGGCTGAGGGAGAGACTACGAGTTTGACGACATGTAAGAGACTCATGTCAAACATAGAGTTTCCAGACCTGTATATACGACCGCGATTTTTACCAATTTTACCCTTTTTACGGGTCACAGATTTTTTCAGCACTACTACTAGCGCACCCACTAGTACTAGCTGAGGTACCAATTTGGAACCCTTTTATTGTCGATGTTTGAGGAATTTTTGTTTTTAAAAATATGGAAAGTATATCATAGAACTGGCATGTGACAGTAAGTAAGTATTACACAAATAAATTAATGTTCACCAGTTAAGTAAAGTTTTGATTTCTAACAAATATTTTATTTGATAAAAATATTAAAAATCGCAGCTTCCTCCTAGAGTTTTGAAAATTTGCACAAGTACATAAAATTGCAGTAGAAACGTCTTTTTCAAATTTTTCCAGATTCGATTCAGAAATGCCATTTTCCACCAATTTCTGCAACAAATGTCAAATTTGACAGCTAACGAATATCGCTTGGCCGCAACTTTTAATGTAACTTCTGCTCTAATTTGAACCTGAAACTGTACCCGACATCAAATTTTAACCAAAGCTATTGTTAATAAAAATTCCCATATGGTGCGTACTCAATGGTGACAGTGTATATATCTATTCCAGGAGGGGGATGATCTTATCATTACGAAATTTGAACTGGGAGTTCCTCGAACATCGACAATAAAAGTGTTCCAATTTGGTACCTTAGCTAGTACCGGAAGTGCTAAAAAAAACTGAGAAAGTGACCCGTAAAAAGGGCAAACATTTTTGGATTTTGGCCATGGTTCCGTTAGAGCGCCAGGCCATAAAGATTTGAGGGCATCCTTATTAACATCAAAACAAACCTTTTTTTCCATGTCGCTAAGGACTTCTAAAAATTTTCACAAACTCATCTTTTTTTGCTAGGCTTACTCCACTAACTACTTAATAGCAACATAGATTTGGTCTCCCAATTATTCACACAATCAAATGCAAAATTACGGATTAATTGGACTATCAACGATTGACTTACCCGTTGTCGGATTATTGGCTATTTCAACCACTTCCATAAATTTCGACTGATTCGGCGAGCAACTGAAAGAACAAACGTTCGACATAAAGTTCTTCATGCAAGACGGGCAACGGTTGAGTAAATTTGCCGCAGTTGCTATTCCTTTGTCCATGGTTTCTATCATGTTCTGATCGCAACACCCGTAAGTCTCTCCCGAGGGATTCACCAGCTGTGGACACCATTTCTTCAGCAGATCCAAACTTTTGCCGGCTGGTATAAGTTTGGCCGTTCCGTTGTACGGGCAATTCTGCTTCAGACCGATTCTTTCGTTACACTGCCCATACCAGACGCAGTGTCCATCCTTATCTGTCGACGCGTTACTTTCAGCTCCATTGGTCTGCAAAAAAAAGTCAATTATTATTATCGATCTATTCTTGAACACCACGTTTCGTAGGATTAATGAAACTTATGATGTTGAGTAAAATCTCTTGACGTCAGGTGAATCAGATTAGGACCATAACAGATTTTTTCCACATAAAGAAAAATAATGGAGAACAATCAGCGTTAGCCGAACATATTTTAAATACAGAGAATACCTTTTCTCAAGAAACTAATTTGGGAGGGATGGATAAGCGAAAAAGCAACTCATCACCAGCTAAGGGTAACCCATTGTTTGCATTATTAACCCTAAATAGTATCTATTTAGACAGGTACATCTTTTTCTAATTTAGTTGACCCTGATGATGGTTACATGGTAGGTGAAAGGTTCTTAGAATTTTAATAGTATTGTTAGTAGATAAGGGTGATTATTTCACACTTATTAGCATTGCATAATGCATTTAGTATTGTCCTAGTTGGGAGTGTCCCTTTACAGCTCCTTACCAAAACAGTGGCCGCGAGTACGGCGTATCGACTGGCTGGTCTGGGCCAGTGAGTCGGTGCTTCTTTGCTTTGCGGTCAAAATTTGAAAATCGGCAGCCGAGAACTGTCCGGTCGACTGACGCAGGATGCGATAGCGCCTGCTGTCAGGTTTCTAATACTGGACGTCCTCACAACACAGATGACGGACTTTTGGTCGCTTCCGCCAGGGGACCTCGCGTGGTACACGGACGGATCTAGGATTGGCGTGTCTTGCGGAGTCGGAATCTACTCGTGTACACCCTAAGGCAGATTTCAGTTCCCCTAGGTGCCATGCAACCGTTTTCCAGCCCGAGGTCTGTGCAATACGAACCTGTGCCCTGGAAAAGCTGAGAATAAACTACCGAGGAAGGCGAATTTACATCTGCACTGACAGCCGAGCGGCCCTGGACGCATTTACAACTTTAAATTTCCATGAGCATGATACCAGACATAGAAAACAATATCCTTTATATCCTTTCGCAAATAAATCATTTGGACAGAGATATTATACCTTTTTAGCTCCTAAATTATTTAATGATTAACGACAAAATATTATTAATTCGAAGTATCAGAAGTTTTTAAATTCATTTATTCAATTACATTGTCTCTATGCATAGATTCGCTATACATTCAAACAAAAATTGATCTGAAAAATTATTAACAAGTATCAAAATAAACAAAAAAGGTCTAATTCCGTTGCAATATCAACATCTTGATTATGTTTAGCTTAATATATTTAGGTAGGTGTGTATTTTTTGTATTTTTAGGAATACCTACATTCTATTAGGTGAATACACAAATAATTTAAAACACTGCTATTACTTAATTATGTATATTTCCACGAATCACGGTTTTTGATTTTCAAACATGACGTCTTCATTGAGTTGCCATAAATTGTTATTCTAATAAATATTATTGATCTATAAATGTTACTGTAATGGATATACATTTTGTAATGCATTTTAGTATGTTATATTTTATAATCCATCATATGCAAGAATTTTCTTTTGTGATTATCATAATTTATTTGTGATAAACGTATTTATGTAAGTAATTAAGCATGATTTATTACAAATAAATCTTATTTTTATTATTATATCAGTCCATGCAAAATCTTAGCCTTCGGCACTGCCTTAAGCCTGCTGGACTGAACCTTGTATCAAGGGGCGCACAATGGACCCAATCAAGCGGTCTAGGTGCTTCGAACTAGTCCGCCCCCGTTTTGATTGATTGATTGATTGAAAGTATAGTTCAATGCCACAGAGTAAGCACATAAAATAAACTATGACGTCACATCGATGACGATGACGATGATTATTATACCCAATACGAGTCATATTGCACTTCTTCAGATGTTGATTTTGACAGTAAACAACTTTAATTCATTTGTCACCAAACATGGTGTGGTTATATGTGCCCAGCTTACTACAAAAATTTAAATTTCAGGCAGTCGATATGGAATATCAAGTACTATTATGCAATATCTTCAAAATTATTGGTTTTGTATATAGGGAAGTGGATTGAAGCATGAGAAGAAAAAAGGGTTTTCCATTTGAAAAAATTGAGTTTCAATATTTCTCACTCACTTCCTGGAACCCACATTTTTGCGCACCTATAAATTATTCAATTAATGTGACAATGGTGAGTAATCCATTCAACCTTCAATATTTATGATCCAGTTACTGCATATCACTAAAAATGGTAATTCACATGAAAATGTCGGATGGTCAGTAGGATACATTTGTCATTTCTTTTTTGGAAAAAAAATCAAATAACTCAATCTGTTAATTTTGAGTATAGTGAACTTCAATGATTCCTCATGAAAGCAATCCAAACATTTAGTGAAATACAGGATGTCCCATTAAATATAACAAAGGTGGCGTCACTTCCGGAGAAACCGGAATTGTCACAATAACGAAAATATTTTGGTTGGATTCTCAATGTTTCCTTCACCGTCTCTACAAATTTGCATATGCCCGAAGGGTTAAGACGGATTGAGTAAGTGAGCCGAGAGGATTTGCTGATCAAGAGCGCGAGCCGCAGTTTGACTAGTTGAGCTCGATTCTTTAGCACTGCCAAAGGAATGGATGGGCGTTTAAAATCTCGAAAACGGCTTAAGTTACAGTAAATCGGAGTCACCGCTATGTAGAAACCAACAACGTGACGGATTGTGTGAGTGAGCCGAAAGGAGTTAGTTTGGTTTAGTTAGTTTATTTTTCTTGCTCAGATACAATATAAATACAAAAAAATATATATGGAAGAATATCTTAGAGAAGTGTAGAGCACGTCAAGTTGAAAATTTATATAAATAAGAATTACAATACATTCGTCATCGTAAATAAAAATAACAGTGGGTAAACTGATTAAAAAGTGTATAGGTACAGTATATTAAAACGGAAACGATAGATACAGATATGACTAGTGACGTAGGATACTTAGAAATAGGAATAGCTCAAATATATTTGTCCGTAAAATATTCATTCAGTGAGTAGTAGTAGGCTCGTTTTATAAGTAGAGATTTTAAATTGTTCTTGAGATGATTAATGGTAATTTTTTCAATGATTGGGGAATTTTATTAAGCTATATTGTACATTTGTTTGGAGATATGATAATTAAGTTTATTGCAGATGTAGTTATATTTCGTTATTGTATTATGATCATGATTGTTGGCCTGTTCCTGAAATAAATGCTGGTTTTGATGAGTGAAGATAAATGCTTCATAAATGTATAGGCTTGATAAAGTAAGTATATTATTTGCTATAAATATTTGTTTGCAACATGTTCTTTGAGACAAGTTGAAGATGCCATCTTTTTTGGGTGTGGAACACTCGCTCTGTTACTAGAATTATCCCAAAAAAGTATCCCATATCCCATACCTCAATGTTGACTGCACAAACGCATGATAAGCAGTTAACGTTCTCTGTGTTTACTAAGACTGAAATGTTTTTAGGGCAATGCAATCTCTTGATAACGTTCTCACTACTTTATTTACTTGTTCATACCAATCTAATGGTGAATCAATAATTATACCTAAAAGAGTGGTATGGGTTACACACGCCAAATCAAAAACGGTATCAGCCGAAGTGAGTGCTCTTAATGGTCGATGTATATCCAAATTTGAGGACCTGAGTTTTATCTTTATTCATTCTCAAGTTATTTTTGTAACACCAGTCTTCAGCAGTATCAATAAAATTTGGAATATTTATTTTCTAGAATAGCATCCTCTTTGGAGGAAAGAGTGCGAGCCGCAGTCTGTCTAGTTGCTCAATACAATCGACCAGATAGCTAGCGCACCGAACAGTGTACGAAACAAAGCGAATGTCGTCCAGTATTTTGACGGACCGCTCAATAACTCGAAAGCGGCTTAAGGTACGATTTTGAATTTTTATGCCAGTAAATTTATCTAGTTTGTATCAAAATTTCAAGTAGATTGCATTTACCATTTGCCGCTACACGAGAACATACCTTGTCGTATATAACCCGATTCAAGAGATGACTCCGTCTTAACACAAGCACTTCTGAAATACTCTCCGAGAATAGGAGCTATGGATCTTCTTGGAAGTATTTCTTCCAAATGGATTCTGGATTGTATTAGGATACCGAGCTATTGGTTATTGTAGTTAGTCCTTCTTAGGACCCTCTGGTCCAATACTCCAGGCATCCTAGGTGTTGGACAAACAAGAACACAACATTCGGAGGAGTCTCTGATGCTCGACACATTCCTCCATATAACACAATACAAGAGATGACTCCGTGTTAACACAAGAGCTTCTGAAATATTCCCCGAGAATAGGAGCTATAGATCATCCTGGAAGTATTTCTCCCCAATGGATTCAGGATTGCGTTAGGATAGCGACCTATTGGTTCTTAGTTAGTTCTCCTTAGGAACCCTCTGGACCAATACTCCAGACACCCTAGGGGTTGGACAAACAAGAACACAACATTCGGAGGGGTCTCCAATGCTCGACACAGCCCTAATATTGGCCGGGGCTGGATAGTTGCTCAGCACGTGCTATGGCGTCTCGTCTCCCTCTTCGCTTGTCCTACATAGAGGATCATCCACAATATCCATTGTGTGCATATGTTTTCTTAGTTGACAGTTATCCCTGTACGAAGTTCTTCCGAGATAGTGGATTTGGCCAAGGTGCATCCGTGGCAAAGAAACTAGAAGAATTGGAACTAGCTAAGCACTTATAGCAACAGGAACAGTTATACCGTATTTGTTTCTAGTTAAAACTCATTAAAAAACTTCTTCAATTTCTAAATTTATACAACAGGGACCCCGTTTGTGAATAACAACTTTAACTTTTCCTCTTCATATGACGTTAGGAAGTAGATTAATGCAAACTTATTTATTTAGTTTGATAATGAAGTGATTTAGTTTTATTTTATTATCATCAATGATGAATCACATACTATTGTTAAACTTCTGATAACAAAACAACAGTTTTATAACTGCCAATTAATTATTAAAGATCAAATCTTCTGAATAATTCTATATAACATTTGAATTTTGGCGTTATACGAGAGAAAGGTGTAGTCCCTGAAAAATAATCAACTCAACAAAATCTCCTTGTATTCCGATACACTTCGCCCAAAGTTTTTTTAATTTTTCAGTCCCTTCCAAATAATACGATTTCGGCAATCCTTCAAAATAGGCGTTTGCTTCAGCGATGACCTCATCGTCGGAGCCAAATCTCTTTCGGCCGAGCCATTTCTTCAAGTTTGGAAATAGATAAAATCGCAGGGGGGCAAATTTGGACAATATGGTGGATGATGAACCAATTCGTAGCGCAATTCTCGCAATTTTTCCATTGCGACTGCGGGTCTATGCGGCCGCTTTTGCATCAAAGCGGCGTCGAATCGATCCAACAGCTCTGCATAATATATTCCGGTGATCGTTTTGCTTTTTTCAAGGTAAGCCATATGGACGATACCGTGTGCATCCCAAAAAACTGTCGCCATGACTTTGTTGGCCGATAAACTCACTTTGGCTTTTTTCGGTTCGATTCGCCAGAACAAGTCCACCGTTTCGACTGATCTTTGGGCTCTGGTTTGTTGTGGGGGATTCATGTTTCGTCCACTATTACAAAACGGCGCAAAAAGTCCTTCTTATAGCGCTTTAGCATCGCCAAACACTCTTGAATTTCTCACATGGTCGCGCTCAGCAATCTCGTGAACTTTAACTCGCCGATCGTCCAATATCAATACCATGGACTTTATCAACGATTTCTGGCATTGTAACCACAATTGGACGACCAGAACGTTCGGCGTCCTTTGTGGTCATACTACTATAACGAAAATCAGTAGACCACTTGGGAATCGTTCCAATCGATGATGAAGAGTCCCCAAATGTTTAACAAGCGATACTTTGGCTTACGTAATGTTTTTTTCACGCAAGAAAGAATTTTTAATCAAGACAGAGCTAAATGACATATCAGTCTGAAAATTGCAATGCGTTCAAGTTAAATATGATTGATCACAAATGTCACATGGAATTTTCGATTGTGGCGCCATCTGTTTTATTTTTCAGGAACTTTTCACCTTTCCCTCGTATGTTTCTTAAACAACGAAGGCGCCTGCTAAGAACGGACTTTTCGAAACTCAATTCCAAACGGGATAAAAGGGATTCGATATATTTTAACGTTTGTGACTAATAATATTATCACGTATAATTTACATGACAGACAGACCCATAGATTAATAGATCATTATCACAGTTAATACTGCCGCCTATGGTATGACAGACAACACATAACCCATCAACAAGACAGGTAACGTTTACATGACAGAGAGCTAATACATTAACAGTTACATAATGTCCGTGACAGATCATATTCTATATTATAGATATCCCTGTCTTTCAAATAAACTTTCACATGACATAGAGGATAACTTTTTGTACTAATTAGAAATATGTTGACATATTTTTATTATATTGAAACTTGGGGAATGATATCGCGGCGCTTTTTTCTACAAGTACTAACTGTGTTTGCGGGCGTAGTCCACGGACAACGACTAGTAGATAGACAAACGACAAATACAATGAAAAGTGAATAGCTAATAGAATATTGTACAATTTAAATAGAAATACAAAGCTTCAAAATATTTATTCATTGTAAACGTGCGTTTTCTAAATGAGCATTGTGTTGTTAATAGTACATTCAATAGCTACGCCGACAATTAAATACCTTCCTCCTTATCTAATCATTAAAAAAACTAAAGTCTCGAGTAATTCAATTCTTAGAATATGAGGCGGTGAAAGGAAAATGAAGTTAATGAATAATGTAACGGCAAGAATTGTTAACCGTAATTGGAAGCCATATATTGGAAGTTATAAAACCTATAGTCGAGACGTATTTCAATGGCCACCAACTGATTCACTGTCTTACTTTATACAATCGGTGGATATTATATCAAAGAATGGTTTGTATAAAGCCATGCAATTTCAATTCACGCTCAAATATGGTTAACTTATATATCATAATGGGTATTTGAAATAATACTAATTTCATCCTATCGAAATCATCAGTGGAATTGTACATTATTACCTCGACTTTGCTAAGGGATTTGATAAATTGCGTTAGTACTTGGACCACTCCTATTCAGTTTATTTATTAATGACATTTCTGCTTTATTTGTCTGTTATTTTCCTCTTTACGCAGACGATTTAAAATTTAACTCGACAGTAAAGCATTCTTTATGTTGTATCGCACTGCTGCATGACTTGGATGCACTCAGTACTTGGTGTGTAGTCAATCATCTGGTGCTTAGTATTAGTAAGTGCACTGTAATGACTTTCACCAACAGAATTACGCCTATTATTCACAATTACAAACTTGGTGGCACAGCCCTTGCTGGTTCCTATAGTTTCTGAGATGTGGAGTTTTGTTTTACGTGAAATTGTCACTTGCGTGTCACATTGAATCACTTGTTTCTAGCGCCTGTTATTTTTCTAATTCACCGGAGAATATTGAATATACTCGTACATGCTTTGTAAAGATACTCGAGAAAATTGTTCTTTCAAACAGAAATATTCTTAAAATTTAGTTATAATAACTATCAACTGTTTTGTAACCTCTTTCACGCCATTTCTCTGCTAACCTTCTAGTTGTTTAAGAGATAGGGGCCTTCAGGGGCCAATGAATGAACCTTTGAAGACCCTTTCATTTTCTAAATTTTTTATCGAATAGCTTTGCTATTTATTCATAAAATAAAACAAGATAGGCATGTTTCATCATGGGTTGAAACAAGATCTATGCATTTTATAATACGATATAATGGAAAATTGAACGTACACATCTTTAAATGTGGGGAAAACGGGCCGTATGCATCTTCAATTATGGGTTGAAACGAGATGTATGTATCTTATAATACGGGATGTAATGAAAATTATGCATCTTTAATTATGGGTGGAATTGAGCCTAATGCATCTTTACTTATGAGAGAAACGAAATGTATGTATCTTTAATTTTGGGTTGAAACGGAAGCATCTTTAATTATGGAGGAAACGAGACGTAAGCATCTTTAATTATGGGTTGAATCATGACATAAGTATCTTTAATTATGGGAGAAACAAGACATATACATCTTTAATTGTAGTTTGAAACGAGACATAAGTATCTTTAATTATGGGTTGAATCGAGACATGACCATCTTCAATTTTGGGAGAAACAAGACATATACAACTTTAATTGTAGGTTGAAACGAGACATAAGTATCTTTAATTATGGGTTGAAACGAGACATATACATCTTTAATTATGGCTTAAAACGAGACATAAGCATCTTTAATTATGGGAGATACGAGAAGTATGCACCTTTGATTGTGGGTTGAAACGAGACATAAGCATCTTTAATTATGAGATTAACAAGACATCTTTAATTATGGGTTGAAACTAGATATAATCATCTGTAATTATGGGGGAAACGAGAAGTATGCATCTTTGATTGTGGGTTGAAACGAGACATAAGCATATGTAATTATGGGGGAAACGAGACGTATGCATCTTTAATTATGGGTTGAAACGAGACATAAGCATCTTTAATTATGGTGGAATCAAAACGTATGCATCTTAAATTGTGGGTTGAAACCAGACATAAGCATCTTTAATTACGGGGAAACGAGACGTATGCATCTTTAATTGTGGGTTGAAACGAGACACTAGCATCTTTAATGATGGGGGAATCGAGATGTACGCATCTTTAATAATGTTGGAAACGAGAAGTATGCATCTTCAATAATTATGGGTTGAAAAGAGACAACATATTTAATTATGGAGGAAACTAGACGTATACATCTTTAATAATTATGGGTTGAAACGAGACAAGAATCTTTAATTATGGTGGAAACGAGACATATGCATCTTCAATCAAGGGTTGAAACGAGATGTGTGCATCTTGAAGTATGGGATAAGACAAATCATTATGTATCTTGAATTATATGATAAAACGAGACGTATGCATCTCAAATTATGGGATAAAATGGCAGGCATGCATCTTTAGCTATGTGGTAAAACGAGAAGTATGCATCTCAAATTATGGGATAAACCGAGACGTATACATCTTTAATTATGGGATGAAACAATCCTTCCAACAGGCCCCCTTGAATCTCCTGCCTTATGTAATGGGACTCGCAGCCAGAGCTAGAAAGTATTATACTACATTTGAATTCGAATATATACCACAATTGAACACATTTTTTGGAAGGAATAATTATAATTTGTAATTATTTATATAATCATGATTATAAAAATATTTATGCACCTTTTATGGTACTATTATATGGCCTAAAATTGTAAATAGTAAGGTGTGAGAAAGTATTAATGTACAGAATTTAATTGGTATTTTCTGACCCGAAGGTGTGAGAAAACATTGAAATACAGAATTTAATTGGTCTTTTCTCACTCAATATCTTTCTTAATTAATTGAGGATTGCTCGTAAAATAAGACTAAACCAGCACTTTAAATTCATATTCCTTCGAGGCGGATGTGAAGTAGCGACCTATCTCGAGTAATGAGGCAATTGTACTCTAATAAGGTTAGGGAATTTGTTATTTTTAATAACAAATATAACCGTCATACCTTCAAGAAAATTTCGAATGCCTATCTTCTCTCCCAACATTCCACCGTTACCTCAAATGATGTTCTTCGAACATTATGGGTTTCCCTCTTGTGTAGTCAAATTATAGAAAAAAATGCAAATAAAACTTGGCCGATTTGAAAATTAGAAAGTGTCAATACCACATGTTTGACGAAATGCGACTTATTTTTTTTTGATACAGTCAATCATAAATTCATGCTAATTCAATATTAATAATAACAGTAAGAAGGTTAATAACCATAACCAATCATTTGATTTGATACCTAGCAAAAAGATGCAAAAAATAAACGATAAATGTTAATTTTCCAGACTTTCGATCTAAATATTGTCCAATTATGAAGATTATTGATTGATTAGAATTTAATTAAAATTAATTTATAATTGAAGGTCAGGATGATATGAAATACGTTTGTTATGTTACAGCGAACGAGATCAACATTTTCAAAATAGAGCTAGTTAACGAAATGATGATTCAGCACCGCTTAAAACTTATCGTATTTTGATAATAAGGCGGAGAATGTCCCAAAGATTACCGAAGTTACGAAAATAAACGTTTACGAAAATATTATATAAAGACCGAATCAATTTTTTTAATTGTTCACAGAAAATATTTTGAGTTCATCGTTTTGAATTTTTCGTAGAATGTTTTTTCAAGAGTTCTGTATTATTTAAAACTTTCTTAACTTCCGGATACACCGGAAGCTGATATCAGCTTTGTGATTTTAAATAGAACAAATTTTTTTTGCAATTTTGGTGTTGTCTTCTTCAAAATTAAGAGCGAGTTTGATGACACAACCCTAACTTCTCAATTGTTTTAGAGCAATTACAATTTAAAAAATATATATTGTTAGCTTAATCTCTATTGATTTTATTATTTAATGATAATTATGTTTGAATTCTAATTTTAATTTAATATTCATTCTTCCGGCTAGCTTTTTATTTTGATTTGAATGTTTTGAATTTATATTTTATATGTTTGATTTGTTTTGATTGATTCGAATGAAAATGATCTTTTTATATTTTATGGAATTAAACACAATATTTTGTTTGAATGTTAAAAGTTTCTATATTTTAATATTAATGACTCTTTGTTATTATCTCAGGTTACAGATTTTACGATTTATATTTTATATTCTAAAATTTCAATGTTTAACCTCAAAACTACTTATTAATTCTTGTTTACAAACGACAATTTTACATTCAGATATACAAATAACGATACAATGAGGATATTATAAATACACTTACTTTTAGTTATATCCAATAATATGATAGAAAATGTTGACAATTTTCAGTTGATTTTATATCTTCTTGATTATTTGATAATTCACTTTAAAAACAATTACTCTGCTATACACATACACAAGGTAAACTACTTCTTTATAAATTCAGGAACTGTTGATAATAAATTCTTAACTTGTTTTATTCTTTTAAGATATAAAACTTCTTCAATAATATACTGGAACGCTATCGAAGACTGGATATTCTACGATGCTACTTATTAATTGTGGTTATTATAACCTTAAACTTTGTTCGAATACTCAGGAACACTACTTGATTCGTAGGGATATTTTACTTGCTTCGGTTACTTTAACTTGTCGAAGCTACAGAGACTACTTCAGTTCTCTGATATTACCAAAAACTAAGGTTATGGAAATATACTTGAGCTGCAGAAGATGGTTTGGATCTCAGATGTAAATGCAAACTGTCTCTAGCTTCTATTTCAGATTTCCTTTTATAGGACTTTCAAAAGGACGCCAGTTGATGTCATTTCTAACCAATGAGGTGCTTCCTTTCTTAATCTAGGATGTTTTAGTCATTGTTGTAAGTGACATAACTTTTTAATTGTTGACCAATTTGAAGTATCTAAATTGTCTCGACCAATCAAATTTGAGTATTCTTGAAATTTGGAATTATTGGAGATTTTCAAATTATTTAAAGTGATCATGGATTCTCCTATTTAAATTAATATTGCCTACATTTTTCCACATATTTTGGTATAAGATAACCTATGATTAGGTTCATATTAACTTGATTATTCCAATATTTATATCAATTTTGACATTTGTCAATTCTTAAATCTAATACATAATATAAAATATAAATAACAATTATATAACATTGTAGAACTCAAATTTCCGAATTCTATCTTAAATCTATAACATATTTTAATATTTTGTGCTATCTTCTGATCGTATCACTGTACGTTTATCCACTTTCACTGTTTCTTGTTCACACTTCTTATTCTATATTACATTCTGGTTTAATTTTGTTATACATTGTTTAATACCTTATACTACCTATAATATAACTTTTAATAATGTTTCTAATTCCATATTTTAAATATTTTATTAATCTTTTCTAATTTTAATGTTTCGGTAAGTTCAAATTTTATCATTTTATGTTATGTAGGAAATGAAATCATAACAATATATAGCGTTTGTAGGATCTTACCTTATTGCGATTATATCCAAAAATAATATATAAGAGTAACGATTTTTTGACAACTTACTAACATTTCAATAAATTATGAAACTGTGGAAGAAATTTTGAAGACAGTAAGAAAAAATGGTGTAAACATGTCATGAAAGTGACAAATTTAAAATCTCATTAACTGCATTTTTTGACATAGCACCCCATATTTATTATTTTCCATCATCAGCTTGACCGACTAATTCTTATTAAAAAGGATATGGGTACTACGCGACTAAAATTGATGTTTTTTTAGGAAATTTGAAAAAAAAATTAATACAAAATTGCGAGTATTTATAGAAGAAAAATTTAGGATGCCATGAATATATGTATTTTTTCCAATTCAATATCCAAAGGGAATGCAGGGTTAATCATTGAACTTGTTCAAGGGTTTATGGAGAAAATGTATCTAAATAAAGTAATTCTGTATTTATTTTATGTACATAATGAATGTCAGCAGATACTAAAAAAATATATATTAATCTTAGTCGCATAGTACGCATCTTTTTTGATGAGATTCAATCGGTTCATCTGATTCTGGAGTTTGAAAAAATATTTATATATTTAAAAAATGAGCTTATTGAGATTTTAAATTTGCCACTTTAATGACATGTTTGCACTATTTTTTTCTCAGTTTTGAAGATAATTGCAATAAGCTACTCTGGAATATATATTTTTAAATTGTGATAACAGTTGAGAACCAAGATTGTGTTTTGTCTTAATTTCGATGAAGAAATCAAAAATTCAAGAAAAATTAGGGTGTTCTATTCAAAATAACAAAGTTGATAACCCCTTCCGGTGAAGGAAGTTTGAAAATATTCTAGAATTGTACCAAAATACAGAAGTTACCAATGCAGCTGCAGTTCATTAACTCTGAAACTGTTGATAGAAACTCAGAAGACAACCTGAAAAAGAGACTCCAGATTGAGTCAGTACCAGCGGCAAGGCTTTCACGCCAAAAATTAGGCGTATAGCCGCCAAAATACACCGCCACCAGCACACACTAAAACGTGCAGTGTTGCTACTTCCAAACCTACAGATAGGGTTTGCGAGGGTGTCAATAAATTAGGAAAATAAAAATAAACAAATAACGGAAAGAAAACGTAATGGTTGGAGGATTCTATACAGAATGCGTTACCATAGAGATCTCTATGATGCGTCCGTCATAAAAAACGAAGCATAACTGGGCGAGGCATATCACGAGCGAGTAGATAGAGAAACTCGTTGATCAAACAGAGATAGCCTCTCTTCAAAAAATATCGCCATCAAGAACTCTATTCTTCATCTCTATGATTGTGAGTAAGATAAACAGAAGAATAACTTGTGATGTGCGATAGGGAAAGGGGAGTGTGCATTGCACAGGTCGATTTGTTAGTTAATAAGAATTAGAGATCTGTTGTTATTTACCAACTGTTGTTTCATAAAAGCAACTCAGTGACTGTAGCATATTTTGTCTAATATTAAAAAGCAACTGCTATTTTGTTCCTCTTATTTGAAACAGTTATTTTGAGATTTGAGAAAGAAATAGCAGTAATAGCACTTGGTATTATGATTATCGTATTTATATTTAGATATAACAGTATGCGTCGTTAGTTAAGAGGTAGTGACATGCGACTTATAAATCAGGCTCTATTTGTATCAGATTGAGGATACAGGCTATTCTCAACTGCGTCGATTCTTTATCGCACTTATTAACAGGCAATACCCCGCTCGATCTGACTCAACTGTAGTTCCGGAGATGCAGGCATTTAAATATTTTGGAAAATCGATAGCATGTTCATTCACAAAGTATTCAAACTTGTACATATTATGTCACGAATATGAAATTTGAGGTAACAATGTTTACACATTATTCACAAAGCTATCTATATTATCAACCATAAACATTATCGAAGGAAATAAATGGAAAAAACATTAAGAAATATTTATTTGACGAATTCTAAATTACAAAGATCCTGGTTATGACATCCAGTTCGACATCAACTCACTATATCAACATTTCATATAATTTAGCACATTCAAATGATTTACCTTGAAAGGTGTCAAATTTACAAGTTTGCTTGAATCGTCTACTTAGGCACAGATCGCAGTATGTTGACCGCGAATTCGTGACAGCTGCTATGTATTTTGTCACCTGATAGGTTATGCAAGCTAACAAACATTATTAACTTCACGAATAAAGAATATGATATCTCATAATATCAGTTAATGAATAGTCTAGAAGGCGTTATAAATTAATAAATGGAACCCTTTTTAATATCCATTTTTATCGTGGAAACCCCGATTTGTTTCAATAATATGGTTTTAATGCAACATTGTAAATGGATTATTTGCAACAAAAATGAAAATTCTTTCAAATCAAGAGCAATCTTAAAACAGGTAAATTGTTTTGCAGCAAGGTCCTGGTTATGAATCATACAGTGGCTACTGGAAGAGTTTTCGGCGATATTTTAATAAGCTGTACAGTTCCATTAATTATGCCACTCATGGTCTTTGCTTCATCGGTACAGATTTCAATAAAGCTCGTATTATAGGCAAATTGCCTTTTTTTGCCTATTTTGCCTATTCTAGGTGTTTCTTTGCCCATTTTGCCATTTTTCGTGAATTCCGCCTTTTTGTGTCTTTCTAAATTTTATGCTACCTACCCATGATATTATTCATATATCTATTACGAAACCTTTCTGTAATAAAATGTTGGGTCAATAATAGAATATCAATGGTTTGTTTATTAAGATTTCCTAGGAAAATTTATATTTAACTATTGGGAAATCCTTAACCTTTTGTCCTTTTATAATAAGCAATTATCAGCTGTACAAACTCGCCCGATGATAACTTTCCTGATTTTTGATTGATTGAGATAAGAAAAAGAAGAGATTTGTTTCATCTACAATGTTTTATTTATCCGAGGTATTATCTAATCCATGAATAATTTTCACGTGATGTCGTCTAGAGCGCCTCACTAAAATTCAGTTTTTAAGCTATTGCATATAGCTTTTATCGCCGGCTTTGAGCGCGGCGACCGAATCAAGAAATTCCGTAACGAAAAATAATGTAAGACCTAAACACCTAACATGTGTCAAATTAATTAATTAATTTGAAGTTTCTAAAAGTGAAAAATTTCGCTTATTTTATACGAATGTTATAACACTCTAGCGCTTTAGACTCCGGGATTTTCACGTGGCCTATCGAAATTAGAAGGTTCGAATTATCTAAAAACATAATTGCATGAACTCCAGACGTCCTATGTAATTAGCTACGAACGAAATCATTTTGACATATGCCTCTAGCAGCTCGCTACGCGTCGTTAGAGTTTATACGTTAGACGCGCGTAGCAGAGACCTGAGAGTACCTGTTTCTATTAAGCTATTGCATATAGCTTTTATCGCGAGCTTTGAGCGCGACGACCGAATCAAGAAATTCCGTAACGAAAAATAACAGGAACTCGTTTATGTTGCGCTCTCTCGGGTGACTAATATTGAAAAATTGTATATCACGACCAAAAACGATAATTCTACATTCAAGTTTTATAATAATCGAAGGCAAACTGCATCGACTGCATCTTTGTTTCAAGAATTCAAAAGACTGCCTTTAAATAGTGTTCAGACGACAGCTCAAAGTGTAATAGAAATGGTATTTCAATAATGACTTTCAATTGCCAAAGTCTAAATAGTCACAAATACGATTTACAAGATTCAGTTACGAGACAAACAAATGTGTTACTTCTTACCGAAACTTGCATGGCGCATGATAATCCGATTGAAATACCTAATTCCAATTGTATTGTTCAATTCAAACGAGACACTGTTCCAGAAGGTGGGGTAACTATTTACCAAAATAATAATAATGTAACTAATATTATGACTCCGAATATTGAAATAAATATTGCACACGTTAACGATGTTAATGTTAGGCGCTCATTTGTTGGAGATATTTGTGCGTGCTCATGCAAACTTAGAAATGGCCTACACATAGTCATGGTAGCAATTTACATTTCTCCGAATCCAAAATTGGACGAGGTAGAGCATTTTATTCATCGCACTTTACTGGAGTACACTGAAGAAGGGTCGAAAATACTTGGTACAAATGGTAATAAATTTCCACTTATCTTGGCTGGCGATTTCAACATCAACTTCGCTGATGAAAAATCAGAGCGGTTGACAACTTTTCTTTCGGAAAAATTGAATTTGAAAATGAATAATGATCCACAAGAATCCACAACAAAATATGGGACCACCATTGACGCGGTATTTTCCAGATATTTAGAGGATATCAAGTCTCAAACTTATGTCTCTTATTTCAGTTATTCAGTTACCATAAGCCTATAGTTTCAATGATAACAAATTCCTGAATAACCTACATGTATTGTAAGATAATAAAAATATTTTAAACGATATTAACTTCTCATTTATTCAATAAAAGAAAAAAAATTGTTTTCTTATCGGTCACCACGCTCAAAAAGTGTAACTTGAATTAATATCAAAGAAAAAACTTGAATTAAAATATCAAAGAAAAAAAAATAATTATAATTGCATAAGTTGAGAAAAAATGCTATGCAATAGCTTTACTGCGGCAGTCCCCGAGTGCCACACGTATTTTTTTTATCTTTTACAGTTTCCGAGATACGGAAATTGACACATTGTTTCAAAGAAAACATTACAAAGATAAAAACGACGAATTTAAATGATTCAGAAACAGGTTATTTCAGATAATTAGTGATAAGGCACCTGTGTCTACTTTCCTATCCGATCTACAATATATCAAGTCCAACAGACCCAAAGTTAATATTTATTCGATTCAATGGAAAACAAGATTAGATTCAGATGAAAACATTCGGTAATTATTACGCCCGAGTCGTTAAGATTGAGGCTCCAGTGAGGCTAAGGTGCGACGACTGTAACGCCTTGTATATAGATAGGACACACTGGATGCAGTTACGTGTAAGATTCCGGGAACAAGCCACAGATGAACACAGTGGATAAATGGTGCAACAAGGAAGGGCTCAAAGTGAATCCCTCGAAATTAACCATTGTAGCCTTCACGAGGAGAAAGGAGATTGGACACATACAAAGCTTGGCTTTGTATGGGGAAATCATACGTATGGGGAAATCATACGGACGAGGTCAAGTAAATTGGGGTAAGCCTAAATAAAAGGCTCACCTTTAGGAAGCATCTGGAGAAACCCACTAATGAGGCGAGAAGGGCCCTGTGGACCTGTCGTCGTACAGTCGGAACGTGGAGACTCACACCATGAATGGTGCACTGGGTGTACACCACCATAGTGAGACCCATTATAACATACGCCACAATCGGCTGCGATGGAAAGGCTGTTGGGGTTGGAGCTACTGCAAATGGCAGTTCAGGCAGAAGCCATAAGAGATTACTTTTACTAGATGGATACGAAGGAAAGTTTGGCAATTAGCAACTGTCACGGGGACCAGGTAACAATGGTTCATAGAATGCTGAAAAATGGTGTAAAAGTTACTGTTGCCCCGAGATGATTTCCTTTCACAATAAGTTCGTGGGAGGTGTCGATTTGACAGACCATTTGGTTGGCCTCTACGAATTTGATCGAAATTCTACCAAGTGGTGGAAGAAAGTTTTTTACAAAATGCAAATGATGACTTGTAAATTCCTACATTATTTATAATGAAGTGAGGCGTGAAAAAAATATTCTTGGATTTCTTGGTGGTTCTGGCAGAAGGTATTCCACATGGGAAAAGCAATAGTCCAGTCATTTGGTAGTTTAAACTGGAAAGTTTTCCGGGAGTTTTGAAAATCGGTGATTTCATAGATTTTAACATGCTCTTTTCGAATTTTTACTTTGTCACCTCGTATTTTTGCCGCTCCCGCCGCCATTTTGGAAAAATGGCGCCTAAAAAACGTTTTTCGATAATATCTCCTTTCCTACTCATTTTACGATAAAATAGTTATGTAATAAATGAAACTAGAGAAAATTTCCTGTGATTTAAGTAGTAACCTTTTTTTTTGTATAATGAATAGTTTTAGCGTACCAGTGTCACAAACCAACATACATCTACACCTACACGTGTTTTTCGTATATTAACGCAAATTATACATTGAAAACCGTCTTACTACGGCCTGTGGAGTTCATCGCGTGTATAAAAGAAAAAGCCGCCTTTGTTTCGGGCCCCCCTCTCTCACTTCTTCTTCTACGAAACATCTGCCGACAAAATTCAAGTATTCTGGCTGAATCATCAGTACAACTGTATCGTTAAACAGTGTAGTTCGCATTTTTAGAGCCATGGATTCTAAGGAAGTGAACTGTTTTATTTGTGAAAATCCATTGCAAGGAAGTGAAGTAATTGAAGTGAAGGAAAAAGGATTGGAAACTTTTCATAAGTCAAGTGTTCGAAGAAAGGACAACAAGAGCAAACTCTTGGAAGGACTGAGATCGATAGTGGTACTTATTGCACCGACTCGTTTGGCATCGCGGTGAATCATTTTCATCTATTTGCAATAACTATGTAACATTTGTTCAATCGAATTATACATCGAATGCCATTGTTGTATTTGACGGATATCCGGAAGATGTAGCAAACCGTAGTACCAAATATGCGGAGCGATACCGACGATCACGGAAAACTGCTTCAGTAGACATGCTTTTTGAGGAGACAATGATCCCAACTATGTCACAAGATAAATTCCTAGGCGACGATGCAAACAAGAAACGCCTCATTGGAATGTTGAAGACAAAATTTGAAGCTGCGAACTTCAGGGTCGAACAAGCCAAGGAAGATGCGGATGCGCTAATAATCAATACAGCAATCAGCGTTTCATCCACATTCGACACCGTTATAGTTGTCGGCGAAGATGTGGATCTTCTTATTCTTTTGACGGCTCTATCTACACGTTCAAACATATATATCAAACCAGGAAAAGGGAAAATTTGCAAACAAATATATTCAACAAAAAGTATCAAGGATAAAACAGCCGAAGATCACATATTATTCTTGCACGCCTTTAGTGGCTGTGATACAACATCAGCATTCTTTAATAAAGGAAAAATAAAATGTGTTAATGTACTTCGAAAAAACCCAGAATTAAATGAGGTTGTCCAGGTATTCAAAAACCCAAATGCTGATCCAGATATCATTGCTAAAGCTGGAGAACGCTTCCTTCTTGCATTGTACGGTTACAGTGACGTAAAAAGTATGCCGTTGAACAACTATAGTATGCTTCACAAAATCTGCATATGAAAACAAATTTAATATTTCATAGCTACCACCGACAGAAGCAGCAGCACGACAACATTCCTTCCGAACCTATCACCAGGTTCTATGGAGTTGAACAAAATGCAGTACAATGGGGATGGAAAAAAAAGCAAGAATGGCCTACTTCCTGTCACCACACTAGAGCCCCCAGCTCCGGAAGCCTTGTTAAAACTAATTTCTTGCAAATGCAAAAAAACATGTGAGAGACCCTGTGGATGCAGAAAGGCTGGATTAAAGTGCTCCATTATATGCACGAATTGCAATGGTTCCTGTAATAATTCGCAAGTTCCATCACAAAATATTCATGAAGAGGAAGAAAATGAGACTGTTCTCGAGCAAACATATGATGAAATCGAGGAAGAAGATTACAACGAAGATGATAATCCCATTGCGGATGATGTGGAAGAAATTTCTATCTGTGGCGTTTCTTTTGGTGTTGAAGACGATGAACTCGCAACTCCTGGTCCATCAAAGATAGCGAAGAGAAGAAGAATGCGCAAAATTTTGTAATAGTACATTGCGTGTGGATTAGCCCTACTGGGGATACCACGATAAAAAAACGCGCCACTTACTCAACCTCATGGTGGTGTGGAAATGAGTTTTTTGGCCAAAATTCGTGTTGAAGTAGAATTTGCGCCGCTCGTACGCTAAAACTATTCATTATATAAAAAAAAGGTTACTACATAAATTATAGGAAATTTTCTCTAGTTTAATTTATTACATAACTATTTTTATCGTAACATGAGTCGGAAAGGAGATATTAACGAAAAACGTTTCTTAGGTGCCATTTTTCCAAAATGGCGGCGGGAGCGGCGAAAATACGAGGTGACAAAGTAGAAATTCGAAAAGAGCATGTTGAAATCTATGAAATCACCAATTTTCAAAACTCACGGAAAACTTTCCAGGTAACCTCTTATTTTATCACCAAATGATTGTACTACAAGGCGAGAGTAAAGAGTCGTACAACTTCTGGAAGACCTTCGAAGAGGCAAAGAACAATGTTTAATGTTGGTGATCACATGCAGATTGTTGAACAACAGAGGAGAAGGTGCACTAGGTGTTGTCACACTCTGTAACAATTGTTCACTGCTTACCATATGTAATCACACATTTTTGTATTTTTTGCAAAATTAATAATTATATTTTTTGTATTCATCTGTGTATTATTTCAAAACAGATGGGCTGTAATGTCTCATTTGAATGAAGTAATGGGACAATATGTACCACTAAAAAAAAATAAACGGCTCTCTGGAAAATTCTGAAAAAATTACAAACTGTCTAGAAAGCTTCCTTATGTTATGGTATGAAATAATATTCATGATTGAAACACGCACAACAGATAAAAATCCGTCTTGAAAGGGTTAAAGAACAGAGCAAAACATTCATTCTTTCGCAAATAATAGCGAATAAGTAGCGGTCAATTCTAGACCTACTACTATTGATTTTCAACTATTTTTGGAATATGTCCCCTGCTAAGTTTATATAAGGTGAGCAGTAAATTCTATATTTAAAAAAAAGTCCCAATAGTGCATACACATGCACATGCCTTTACCTTAGTAAATTAACTTACACGTGTGTAGATTACTAACAGGGCTTAATTGAAAAAAAAAATTTGCATATAAGTGCTGGGGTTACTAGTTTTACTTGGGGCCAAATTAATGCTTAGAGCTCACATTCGAAATACTAAATTAAATCCATGTTAAATATTCACCCAGTATTATAATAAATGCCTTGGTATTAATGAACTACCGAGTGATTTAATAATAAACAATTGACTGTGGTTGACGTATATCAAATCTGAGATGTAATTGTTAGTGAACAGAGATCAAGGTGGGATTTAATGACCCATTATGTACCATGGCGCATTTTTAATAATGATACTTGATTACATATCATGATAGTTTGGTACTTTGCCTATCCAACTCATTTAAAACTAATCATAATCGAGTTAGTGACCCGATTCCACTTCATACCACGTGTTCGAGGAAAACTTTCAAGTTGAAATCCTGGATCTAATTGATAGATGGGTTATATTATAATCATTACCAAACATGAAGGCGGCATAGACATCTACTGGCAACAGCAGGCTTCTTTTCTTTGCTACCAGTATCTCGACATGACGTATTATAAAAGAAATGACAAATGATTTGCAGTACAGTAAAATACAGATCATAGGGTGCTCATCAAAACGGTGAACCGTAGCTCCGACGGTCCCTCAGCTAATTTAATCCAACACGAATTCAGATGGTCATTAGTAAAGCTCGGATTATAGGCAATTTGCCTTTTTTTCCCTCTTTCTGCACATTTTGCCATCTTTCGTGAATTCCGCCTTTTTACGCCTTTTTTTCAAATTTTATGCTACCTACCCATGATATTATTCATATTTTTATTACTAAACCTTTCTGTAATAAAATTTTGGGTCAGTAAATAGAAATGCAATGGTTTGTTTATTAAAGAACACACATTTTAAAAAGATTTAGACGATTCGTGAGTTTGTTAAGAAAGATGACTTCTAAGTTAACTGCATGGATCCGCCCATATCCGGAACTTTCTCTAGAAGGAGATGGCGCATTTTGTAAACCGCGAGGCAAATCGGTAAGTTTTGTTTTTTCTCTCTCTCACCCACCCCATAACTAAATTCTAGAGTGGTATTAAAATTCTAGTTATTGTTATATTTTTAAATTCGCAGATTTCAAGTACTGAAAAGTACTTTATTGACCAGCATTGTGGAACTCCACTTCATAAACGGAATTCAGAAAAATTAAATTCCTCTTGGTTAGTCCAAACATCTCTGCGGGATAGTTTAGGCAGTTCAAGAAAATGGAGGACACCTTTAAATCTGCCAGATGATGATTGCATCCAACATTCTTCTGTATAAAGTTAATCATCCTAGTTTTAAGTAATAAAAAAGAACCATTTTAATAAGGAGGAGGAGGAGAGACTGAGACATTGAGAAAACAAACTATGGACAAATGCTATGTGGAATGTATTTCAAAAATTGAACGGGAGTTAGAGGGCAATTTCTTGTACATTACTGTGGATGAAACGACAGATATATGCGGCAGATACATAGCTAAATTTATGATTGGAATTTTGAACGAAAACTTTCCAAGCAAACCTTATTTAATTGCCATTAAAGAATTAAAACAAATACAAGATAGTTTAACAAACCTCTTCTTACCCAATGCTGTCCAAGTCAATCAAATAGTTCTAATGCTTTCAGATACTGTGGCATATATGTTAAAAGCTGCTGTTAATTTAAAGATTTTATTATCCCAACTTTATTCATTGCACTTGTGTCGCCGACGGGGTAAATCGAATTGCAAAAGAAAGAAGTAATCTGTTTCCGTTGGTGAATGATTTTATAAATTTTATGAATAAAGTTTTCTTAAATGCTCCGTTGAGGGTGCAGATATATAAAGAAAGACTTTCCAGTGTCCCTTTGCCACCTAAACCAGTAATTACAAGGTGGGGTACGTGGTTCGAAGCAGTTTTATTTATTTGGAACACTGCAATGAAATAGAATTAGTGTAGGTTATTCAGGAATTTGTTATCATTGAAACTATAGGCTTATGGTAACTGAATAACTGAAATAAGAGACATAAGTTTGAGACTTGATATCCTCTAAATATCTGGAAAATACCGCGTCAATGGTGGTCCCATATTTTGTTGTGGTTTCTTGTGGATCATTATTCATTTTCAAATTCAATTTTTCCGAAAGAAAAGTTGCCAACCGCTCTGATTTTTCATCAGCGAAGTTGATGTTGAAATCGCCAGCCAAGATAAGTGGAAATTTATTACCATTTGTACCAAGTATTTTCGACCCTTCTTCAGTGTACTCCAGTAAAGTGCGATGAATAAAATGCTCTACCTCGTCCAATTTTGGATTCGGAGAAATGTAAATTGCTACCATGACTATGTGTAGGCCATTTCTAAGTTTGCATGAGCACGCACAAATATCTCCAACAAATGAGCACCTAACATTAACATCGTTAACGTGTGCAATATTTATTTCAATATTCGGAGACATAATATTAGTTACATTATTATTATTTTGGTGAATAGCTACCACACCTTCTGGAACAGTATCTCGTTTCAATTGAACAATACAATTGAAATTAGGTATTTCAATCGGATTATCATACGTGATGCAAGTTTCGGTAAGAAGTAACACATTTGTTGTTCTCGTAACTGAATCTTGTAAATCGTATTTGTGACTATTTAGACTTTGGCAATTGAAAGTCATTATTGAAATGCCATTTCTATTACTAATGAAATCTAAGACACTTTGAGCTGTCGTCTGAACACTATTTAAAGGCAGTCTTTTGAATTCTTGCAACAAAGATGCAGCCGATGCAGCTTGCCTTCGATTATTATAAAACTTGAATGTAGAATTATCGTTTTTTGTCGTGATATACAATTTTTCAATATTAGTCACCCGAGAGAGCGCAACATAAACGAGTTCCTGTTATTTTTCGTTACGGAATTTCTTGATTCGGTCGTCGCGCTCATAGCCCGCGATAAAAGCTATATGCAATAGCTTAATAGAAACAGGTACTCTCAGGTCTCTGCTACGCGCGTCTAACGTATAAACTCTAACTGATGCGTAGCGAGCTCCTAGAGGCATATGTCAAAATGATTTCGTTCGTAGCTAATTACATAGGACGTCTGGAGTTCATGCAATTATGTTTTTAGATAATTCGAACCTTCTAATTTCGATAGGCCACGTGAAAATCAGTCTAAAGCGCTAGAGTGTTATAACATTCGTATAAAATAGCAATATAGATTCTTGACCCAGTATGAATTATATATAAAAATTCTCGGGAAATAGGTCACAATAACACTCAGTTTTAAATTTTCGTCTTTACGTACGTTTCGGTCTCACGACCTTCATCAGAAGAGTTATTATGTAAAAAGGGGGTTAATTAATCTAATTAGCACAAGCGTCCATATCGCACAATTTTCAATCAAAAAGCCCCCGCCGTCGAAACAAACAGAACCACGAATAATCGAAAATTGTATCGTACGAAAATTTAAAACTGAGTGTTATTGTGACCTATTTCCCGAGAATTTTTATATATAAAGTATAAAATAGCGAAATTTCTCACTTTTAGAAACTTCAAATTAATTAATTAATTTGACACATGTTAGGTGTTTGGGTCTTACATTATTTTTCGTTACGGAATTTCTTGATTCGGTCGCCGCGCTCAAAGCCCGCGATAAAAGCTATATGCAATAGCTTAAAAATATTTAAAAATCCGAAATTGAAACAGCAACTCGAATATATTAATGGCAATTATAATTTGATAGTTAGCACAATTACCTTATTAGAAAAACAAGATTTAAATTAATACATAATTTGAAGTCAAAAATTAAATCAGTACCTGGAAGTAATGGTCAATTAATTTCTAAAAAAATGGAATATGTTTTTGACAAGAATTAAGGTTTCTCGTTTTTATCTGATGTTGCTCAAGTTTTCAATGAGACATTTTCCGAAGAATTACAAAGTTCATGTTCGGTATTAGAGCACCGCCACTGGTATACTCATATTAGGTACTTTACCGTCTCAGTTAATGTCCGACCGCCCCATTAAAAACATTCACTTCCATTCCTTATGGTTTTTGGCTACATGCACTTTTTACGGTTGGAAAATTTATATGAACTACACGACAAATGTAGTATTAAAAGCTGCTTGTTCAACTTTGGAGTTTGACTAACTTTTTCAGTGCAAGGAATTATTATCACAGAGTTCAAACCAGCCTTTTGCAAGCTGTATAAGCTTTTGCGTCATTCGATGATAAACTTTATACATTTCATCTTCCTCAACAACAAAATTTGGAAGAAGTTATGGGATTCGTTCAAATCAAAATTGCTGCTTCTTCTTCTGTCTTTTACGTCAGTCAGGTGAATGTTTCTTCTTTTCAAATCTTCCATCAATTAAGTTTATTCCGGATTTGAGAAACTTAGAAAGGTAAGTTCCATCATGGTTCGAGGATCAACAACGCCGCTACTGCTCCTGTAGACCATTCAACCTATCAATTGTTTCAATTAGATCAACATAAGTAGCCGACTTTGAATATTTGTCGCCAGGTCCCACGGTACATTATCTACATTAAGTCAATTCAAAAGGATCGATGAGTTAAATTAAAGTAGACTTATTCATACGCTGACCTCTCTTCAAGAGGTTATTGAAATTATACTTATTAAGGAATCGATAGACGATGCTGGTTGAATAATTCTAACTATCATCCAGTGAAACATTATATCTAAACACACCGAATTTATCTACTTGCTTTCAATAAACAACTCTGAATAAATAGTTAGTCATTAAGTGATTATTTTGAATCATGATTACACTTCAACAAGTCACAAGTTTTCAATTTTATATACATATGAAATATTAGCTTGACCAAATAGTGGGGAACAGCTTTATATGGTTCGAATTTCATCTGTAAATCTTTACCTGATGGAAATAACCTCGAAAATAAACATTTGACACTTCCGGGAAGAATCATGATGAGTTCGATAACTTTGAATAATTATTAGTATCATTTAATTCATTTCTACATTCAAATTTTAGTCATTTGACGATTTAATCGTAATAGAATGTCCGGTTTTCAATCGTAGAACGTGAACGAGCGATGGTATGTGGGGAGAAACATGGGGTCCGGATGGGGGAGAGGCAGTTGCCCCCCTGGAAGTGACGAAATTGCCAGTAATAAAAACGTGATTGAGGCATTGGATAAGCTCTACAATATTTGACGAACGATTAACATCACTTTACCCTCATGTTAAGTCATGGAGAACTAGTCGAGATGCTGGAGGGCAAATTTTTAGAAGAAGCGGTAGATCGTTTAGTCGGGAAAATAAAGGTCTTTACTTGTTGAAAATCCATTATATTACAAATGTACACTACACTGTGAATAATAGACAGCAGAAAAAATCCCAGATACCATCCAATTTATAGCACAGACTTGTGTCAATTCCTATTTCAGGCCCATATTTCCAAAAGGAGCTATATTATAGAACATATAGCAATTAACAAAAATTTTGTTGAAAATTCTTGGCTTCCGGATGGATTCCACGTCACAATAGCTCGACTTGATGCCGACGTTTTGCCAACCATTACAGGCTTGAGGCTTGAACTGGAACTAGTATATATTGATTTTTTATCGGCTAAGATAAATCTCGACATATCAACTCGTCAAGGTCAGGAAAATTTTTATAGGGCTCACGTTGCACGGGCCCAATATCCACAAAAAATTAATGTTTGGACCGGAATGGTAAAAAAAACCATGTGATTGACCTTTTCCTCATTGAAGAAAACGGTCAGGAGTTGTTGCAGACGCGTGTCATTCCTTCTTTAGAAACTTTACCCAATGTGAATTTGGGCCCAGCACATAGAACAAGGGAGTTTTTGAACATCCAGTTGCCAACCCGCATAATTGGTGGTCACGTAAATATTCTCTGACCTGCAAGGTTTCCTGATTTAACACCTTGCGATTTCCTTTTATGAGGGTATGTTAAAAGTGAAATTTATAGGTTTCAGGAATCAAGGGCCAATAATCTTAATGAGGTGGAATTCTAAATCCTCATGGGAATTACGATGCACGGACCCAATATTCACAACAAAATTATGTATGGGCTGGAGTGGTTAAAACCCATGCGATTGGCCCTTTTCTCATTGAAGGAAATGGTCAGCAGTTGTTGCAGACGCGTGACATTCCTTCATTAGAAACCTTACCTGATATGGATTTGGCTTAGGTTTGATTTCAGAATGATGATTGCCCAGCACATAATACAAGGGAGTTTTTGAAAATCCACTTGCCAACCCGCATAATAGGTGGTGACGGAGATATTCTTTGGCCTGCTAGGTATCCTGATTCAACACCTTGCGATTTCTTTTCATGGGGGTATTTAAAAAGTGAAATGACCAATTATCTTACAATGAGTTGAAATTGAAAATTCGTTGAATGGGATAAGAAACGTCCATAGAAGTTTTTATGATCGGTTGGGTTATCGTCTTGTCTATTTTTGTGCATTTATTTTAATATTTTCTTTGAATTCTATTATTTGATCTTTTATCAACCATAAGTTATTTTATTTTCAGAAGTTATTTTTTGGCTAATTCAGCTCCAAAAAAGATTGAAGTCAATACTATAAATTTATTTTATTATTCCTGGAACAAACTTTCGGAATGTCTAGAACTCGCAAATCGATGTACAACCTGACGTTTGCAGCGAGTTTGCTCTGTGATGTCACGAGCACGAGACACGCCTCGTGCCTAGTGTAACTGCCCTTTTCCTATAGCACCAATTGGTCTCCTTGTCTATCTTATTAAACAATACAAGTCTGACTAGCTTACACTATCACAAGATTATCCCTATACCCCGATCGTTGTGATTCAACCTGTATATAGCTAGTAATAACTTTGTAAGTAAGTACTATTTGTTTTCATATTGAATTTTCTCTTGAAAGTTTGGAGGTCATAGGGGTCAGGAAAACCTCACAGCTTCTCACTTCGATAGAAAAATTAAGTCGGAAGGTCTCGAGTCTTACAATGGAAGGTTACAAACCCCAGCTCGCCTAGTCTGTCTACCTGAAATCTCGTGGTGGGGAATAACAGACGAGATTTCTGATGACCACCAACTCTGGAAATATCTATAGAATATGGATGTTGTAGAGTGGTCAATGAATTCCCAAGTGTGACCTCACACTAACCAATCAATAACTAATCGAAGGTGAGAATGCTGCCTGGACTGATGGGTCTTATGGCTTCAGTCAGTGCTGGCTCTTCTACTAGGATATGAATGACAGTTTCGTTCGCCTCTTCGCATGTACTACAACCTGAGTCATCAACAATGCCTTCTGGGTCATGAGGACATCTGGTGTTCAATACCTGACAGCAGGCATCCTTCTTCATTCGGAGGATCGGGCAGCTTTCAGCAGCCCAATCCCAGATGTTGTCATGACTAAGGACACACTTGCTGGTCTTGACATACCAGCAAGACGACACGACGGCTGCGTAGGTTATGAGTGGGAGGATCACTAACCAGATAAATAGCTCTTTTCTAAAACATGTGAACAGTACTCTAGGACATGTCGAATCCGTACTTTATTGACCATGAGAAGCTGCTGGGATGTAAAGTAGATCTTGCCACGGAATATGAAACCAAGTTACAATGGAGCAGTTCTAGCAATCGACTCCACATGATTGTACCATGAGCGGGGTATGTTAGTGATACCGGGAAATGATATTGAGGAATTCATAGGAGTTAATTGTACTGACATTGGGCGATCCTCGTTCGTGGTCACCTCCAAGACATATCCCTGTGGAACATCAGATTTGGTAGCCATTGTATCAGAGGAGACTCTGTTAACCACCACATGGAGTGATCGATAGTAAACGGAAGAGTTAGGGCGGCAAATCATAGGACGTTTCCCAAGAAGTCTTAGCAGATTAGGTCAAATGATTTGAGATATACTATGGCACAGCTAGATATTCCCCTTATTTGTCAATGGATGTCTGCCATAAATGTGTTACGTAGACAAAAGGGTCTCCTGTTGATTTCTGATGACCAAAGTCATATAATCGGGTTTTCTCTATTTTTGGATCTTTGGACGTTTCCTGTTGATTTCTGATGAAAGTCATGTCGGTCATTCACTTATTGGATCTCTCTAGATATTGGATAAGCTATGCTGATTGTTTTCTCCATTACTATAGAGATTACAGATATTAGCATAATGGCGATTCCAGTTTCCAATTGATTCATTATCACGATAGGCAAAGATAGATATAATTATATATCTATCTGGCGATTGGTTTTCTCTTTGGAAGAAGGAATGTGCTACGACACAAGTTACACCAAATGAACCTCTGTTAATGCAGGCGATTGTTTCGTTGTAGCTTTTCCAACTGGAGGTTTCCATGATAGGTAAATCCTTTGTCAAAGATAATGCCGTAACCGAAAATGAACATAAACGTGCCCAGTCTGTTAGGGAGGAATGTGGGCCGTTTTCGTCATTTCTCAATTAGATATTTTCAATATATGTCATGTTATTGTTGACATACTTGACAGGGTCAGTCGCCCTAAACTATGATCACATTGTGAATGACCATGCCTTAAATTGGGTAAATTTCACCAAATGTGTAAATGCAAATAAATACTACAAATAGTATCGTCATCTTATTTATCTTATCATCACATTAAAGAGACTATAACTTTACAAGTCTCTAGTAAACACGCCGGTAAATCGCAAATTCCTCAAATATCCATATGCGGCAATAAAACAAGTTTCACGTCGTCCGATGGACTGGGCCAAGGATCAAGGATCACAGTGAATCAGTTCCATGCGCTGTTGCACCAAGGTTGACATCGCCGAAGTGGTTTTATTACAAAATGCCTAATTAAAATTCGCTGCAACTCCTAATACACTACTCGAATTTATAAATGCTTTTAAGCGTAATACCGACAACAAGAAAACTATTGACTTAACAAACTTTTATAAATACCATCGATCTACTATTGCCACTAGTCCTAAGTCTGGAAAGTGAGAAGGGAAAATTGATTGCTAATTTATATTGAGCAAAAAGTTTAATAATGATTATCTATATACTCATGCTATAATTTAAGATCAGTTCCCCATTCCCGATTGCAAAATTAGTTTAGGGGTTAGCCCAGTGTATTCAAATACAATCCCACCTTTCTACGATGTTCTAGACGTCACCATATTAAGGATTGTGGGATTCCTGGAGAAGACGCAAGCTTGAGTTTTGGTTACTTAAAGTCTACTAGATTATCAGATCCCCATTTCAAAATCTTTTGCTCCTCTGTCCACTATCACCATAAGGACGCCACATTCTAAAACTAGTACAACAAGAACCCAAGAAAGAAAAACTATTTATATTATTAGGTATATTTCTACCTAATGCCAGAGTGGCCACGATCTCGGCACTAAACTGTCTGGTCCACTTACATTATTTTACCTACCTCTTACAATATGATTTGTCACAAATTCTAGTTATATTCTAACTATAATTATTTTCAATGGAAGGTCGTATAATTGAGAGTTCACGCGGAAAGGAGCTTTTAATGGTTGAATTGGTATCTTTTAAAAAAGCTAAGGTGTAAGAGTGAGGAAACATTTTGGCGATGTATACAACAATCATGCAAAGCTAAAGTTTTTACCATTGGTGCCGAAAATTTAATTACGCGAAATGATTTACAGCATTGTCACGATAAATACGAATTTAAGTCTGCAAATTATAAGCAGTTGCGCAAAAAGGAAGGCTATGGATAAGAGCCAGCTGAGAGGCCTTCTAAAGTTATCCTTTCTGTGGTAAAAACTCGAATAATCTAGACTCTGTAAGGGATATTTCTTATTTAGATGCAACGTTTACTATAACTGCAAAAAAAATCAACCATCACTATCATGTTCTACCGAAGCTGCTATGAATGTATTGGAAAATTTGAAAATCCGCACACTCAAGGGGAAAACTTTTCATTCATTAACGATGAAAGGAATAAAATTGTAGTATTCCTGTTTTAAATAAAATTTAGAAACTTATAAAACCAAATCTTGCATTTTGATCATGGTTTAATTTACACATTTTGATTGATGGCAATTTTATTCCACTTGTGTTTTCTGTTCTAAAAAATAAGATTTCTGAAACATATAAATACATCCCATTTTGTATTTAATTTTATAGTGAGAAAATGCCCAGGTTCAGGATTGAATTTAAAGCCGAAATATATGCCACAACAACTAACAAGGTTGAACAATTTGGTTTTTCTAATTAATGAAGAAAATTTGGGTTTGGTAGTTTTTGCGTGTGAAATTAATTAAAAATTTTTGTGTGACGCAGATAGAATTTTAATGTATGGTACTTTTGATTATTTGGCAAAATTTTACAATACTCGGGTTAAAAAAATGTGAATTATTGAACCATTATAACAGTTTTTTCTGGTTATAAAGATATATCACAATCGTATGTTTAAGCCACAGAAGTATCCGAAATTCTTATTTCAAGATTAGAATCACGTTTCACTACGCCACGGAAGTGGTATCATAGATAAACACAACGCTGTAAACTTTTCAAGAAGAATTACGTACTCTGTGGGTTGTCAGTCAGTGTTGCCCTCGGTGTTGTCTACAATCTACATTATGACAACAGTTTTTTCTGGTTATAAAGATATATCACAATCGTATGTTTAAGCCACAGAAGTATCCGAGATTCTTATTTTAATATTAGAATCACGTTTCACTACGCCACGGAAGTGGTATCATAGATAAACACGAGGATAAACAACGCTGTAAACTTTTCAAGAAGAATTACGTACTCTGTGGGTTGTCAGTCAGTGTTGCTCTCGGTGTTGTCTACATTATCTTGAAGGTGAGTTTGATTGTTTAACAATAACTTTGACAGTTCACCTGAGCATGGATCTTCAGTTTTTCAAATGAAGCTATAGTATTTTATTGTATAATTTTGAACTCAATTCCAATATAGCTGTGATTGATTTTGAAATCGCAATCCACAATGTAGTCAGAAATGTGGTGTGATCATGCCAATAGTACCGGTTTCTTGGATTAACCGAGGAATATGAAGAAAAGCAAATGGGCAAGTGGTTCCAATATATTTTCAAAATTCGGATTGCCTTATTCAGATGCAAAGGATGTAAGCGATTGTGTTGCCAAAGATTTTTTATCGTTTTATACGGTTTTAATAAAATAAAATCTACAAAAAGTACTTTGTAATACGTTTGAAGTACCGAAACTAAAGTAGTTCTTAATAAACTTATGAAAATCGAATTTGTAATAGTTGTTTTATTAAAGTCTACAAAAAGGGTTGAGCTACAAACCGTCGCCGCCGCCCAGTTTGACGATGGCTCTTTTAACATCGTGGCGGGTTATTTTCAGAGAGTATCAAATGATCAAATGGTACATCGGGTGGTTCAAGGCGAATCTGTCCAAATATAAAAATTCATACATATGTTATGTGTATATAATGTTTGTATTATATTTATTTTAATTTATCTTATCTACGGAATATGCGTTGGAAATCTAATCTACTCAACATAAGTAATTTGTCCAAATACACAAAACTTGTCTACATTCTCTAAATACCAAAGTACAAAATTAATCGCCATAATATCCATCGCTTCAAAATCGTTCACGACAGATAAAAACCCTTATCTAAAAACTGATATTTACTAAGCATTGTAAATTTTAAATACTAATTTCCTCGGCTAAACTAAGTGAAAGGAAATGGTTTTACATGGTTTTCATTTTTAGTGAATACGCTTACAATAATTGAGGATTTCATCGATCAAGGTGAAATTTAATGACATAATAGATGTTCCAGTAATGACAGAAATTTGATAGCAATCGTCGGAGTTAGGAACAAATAATGAGCGAGCAAATGAGCGATAAGCGATATACGCACAATCAAAAACAGATATGTTTGATATTGCTATTCTTTATTACACAATAACCATAATAATTATGTCGAATGTCGATATTTCTATTGAGAGAATATTTATCTATAGACTGCGATGAGAATTAATCTTAGTATAAATCGGTAAAAGCTCCTTTTGTTACACTCTATTTGCATCGGGGGCACACGTTTTGCTTCCGTGATATTATTTCCATTTTTACGGAAAAAAATGTTCATTCAAATTTAATTATATAAGCGAAACTTACACCAGACAATTATAATAATTATTATCGGTGTAATGAAGATATATATCTTCCGAGGATTTTCAAATAATTTCAATCAATATCATATCATAGTCTAGGAGCCAGAGCGATAATGATGGTCTGAACATTAACCCGATGGCACTATGGTTTATCGTTAGAGGACGGTTCAATGATCAATTCATCTCATAGACCGAATTTTCCCCGGCTGCTAGATCTCGAGATACAGCATCCGCATTTTTTTTGTTTTGACTGGAGGTTAACCCTTTCCAAGTTGCGGTTACTTGAAAAGCATGCCATTCTTATACACTTCCACCATGTGCCATCATATTTTATCGTGTCCGTTTATCAGGCCAACCAGTTAAAATTGAACCGAAAATGGACTGCAAGTTAACCCCCCAAAACCCTCTAAAACCACCCCCAAAAAATATGAATCATATGATAATATGACCAATTTTATGATAAATTAGTCAACTATTGAGACTCTGGCTGGGTTTAAAATCGAAACGGCTCTTTGTTATTTATTTTTTTCATTCTGCCGGATGATTTTATGGAGTTTGGGGGGTTGAAATAGGCAAGGAGTGATGGCAATAATTTTAAATCTTTATTTGACCTCCAATAAAGTTATTTAACATGGTGCCATCATGTTACCTTGTAACCCGCAAGTTTTATCCACAAAATGAAAAAAGAAACATTTTTGGTCCAAATAATGACCAATTACTCGGAAATGAACATTTTCCACCAGGTTTGGGGGGGGGGGTTAACTTGCAGTCCATTTTTGGTTCAATTTTAACTGGTCGGCCTGATAAACGGACATGATAAAAAATGATGGCACATGGTGGAAGCGTATAAGAAAGGCATGCTTTTCAAGTAACCGCAACTTGGAAAGGGTTAACCTCCAGTCAAAAAAAAGAAAAAATGAGGATGCTGTATCTCGAGATCTAGCAGCCGGCGAAAATTCGGTCTGTGAGATGAATTGTTCATTGAACCGTCCTCTTAACGATAAACCATAGTGCCATCGGGTTATTGTTCAGACCATCAATATCGCTCTGGCTCCTAAACTATAACCGGTTTAGATAACCATTTAGTTACTCGGAAAAAAATTATTGTTTCAAAAAACATTTCAAATTGAAATTATTCTTTATGATAAAGATTTTTCTTGCTTTTATAAATAAATATATTGGTTCCTGCAATATTATTTAGTAGAATACATTTCAGTGAACGAAAAGGTTGGTGCAAAAAATAAGAAATGGTGTAGTAAATTGTTAATAACAAATTAATGAATAGTCTCAGCAAAATGAGGTTGATTTTGGCCATTTTCATAGAAAATCCGATTTTACATTGTTCAAACAATCAGTCTCAACACTCGAAAATATGAATATTTAATTGATCCTCCAGTTAATCTCATTGTATGAAATTGAGAGTGATGAGATTCAATACTTATGATTGACATTTGGATTTTCCATGAGTGAAAACACTAAATTTGCATTATTTCTGTCTGCTCATTATTACATTATAATGACATTCTGTATTCGAAATTGTGGTACCCTAATCAATCAGGTCACATATTGAGAAAATTTCGATACAAACACGAAACCTAATACAGTAATCATATATCGTAGCAGGTTACGGCTATTTGTCAATAAATTCATACTTTTTGCTGTGCAAATCGACTAGAAACATATAATTCATTGTGTTTCATCACCTGTCACGTCTCATCGAAATGTAGGTTTAAATACATGTAAATAAATGAAGAACCGCCAACTTTTTCATCACGGCATTTAGTACAATACAATATTAATCTATTGTAATGTAATTCCAAGCAACCAATCAAAATTCAGGTAATCTCGGGAAAATAATCAAAACCATTGATTACATATTGTCGGGTACGTTTGAGCTTAAATTCATCAATTGAGGATGAAATCAACAGTTGAAATCTTCCACAAATAACTTATTTGTTTGCAGGAAAGAACCTTACATGACGAATTATTATAGCTTGCGTTTTGAGATCCTTTCGGGTACATACCCAGAAGAGATAACAATGAATCTAGAGTACCCATTGTTTATATGTCTAAATTGAAATGTTACACTATACCTATGTATAGTGTAAAAATGTAGGTTCTCGTTACAAAACTAATGATAAACAAATAAAATTTGATGGTTTTTGAAAGGCAATGAAAGTCAATATGTAGTCGAAATATCACGGCGACTTGCTCAAAAAAATCACGTATATAAGTTAGTGTTTTTGTTGATTAGTGAAGAAAGTATAATTCTGCTTCCTAGAAAATGTAGGCCATTTACGAATCAGCTAATAACATCCACAATCATGTATAATTACTTATTGTTACTAACCTTGCATATAAAAAATATGAACACCAATAAAAACCCATTCTTGGTCACCAACTGTTTAATCCTTGCATTTTTCATCATTACTATCTCAACCTCAAATAGTATTTAGTATAATTGTAGAATATGGAGAACTTGTTTTTACTTCTATGTACACCTTGGTAATAACCAATAATCATAAAATTATCAAATATCACAATATGTTAATACCACGGTTATCAATCATTTTTGATTTACGATCTGCTAGAATCCAATGTCCATCCACACTCACACTGTCACACTCAACTACACAACATCTAGTTTTAATCTAACATTACTCGTATTATTATTTTAATGATTTCACTTTTGCAACCTTAATCGCAAATAGCTGAATTCCCAATGCGACAAAGGGCGACGTCAATCGAATCAACTCACGAAACTGCAGTGCTGCTACCTATTAAACGTTGTCCACAATTAGAACATCCTACACTGTTGCCGTACATACAAAACTTTCAGATTTATCCTTACCACAGACCACAGATTTATCCCTTAACTTACCTAAGGTTCAATCATATTGTAATTCCGATTTTACATAGATTAAAGGAATTAAATCCTTATAAAAGTTATGGAAGAAAAAGTAAGCATTAGCACTTAGCAGCATTTGTCACTAAGTGAGAAAATGGGCATTTTATAGGTAGGTAGAATAACTCGAAATGGAGGAAGCAAACTATTATAATGAACCTAATAACCAAGTCGATGAGACTTTCCAAAACTATTCATCATTCACTATTTCTATATTATTTGTGTGAGTGTCATATTTTCGGTAGAAGTATTCTTGAGATTATGTACATATGCAATGAGTCACAACATAAAATAGGTGTACATAGTACAAAATAGCATGTTGGTTGTAAGTCACCTATTGTTAATCAAACAATACATATTCATGCTTTAAATTGGTATGCGAAAACAAATCCAGTAACCTCAAAATAACTTTGATATTGATTCGTTACTATGTCTTCTATCTGAAACATTCAAGTCACCTTCCTCACGGCAACACTGTATCGTGTATCTACAAACATAGAATTTGGAAACCAGAAATGGTAACAAAAATCTAAAACTGTTATGAAGCAATTCCTATTTATTTGTAATGCTTTATTGGGCATACTCATCAGCAGAATTCAGACATTCATACTCGAATTCAATATTTTTATTACCAACCATTTCCCATGTCTTTAAATTCAAAATATTGTTATTATTTTATGAGAAATGTGGAAATTTCAGCAACCCCAACCAGATTGATGAAACCCTAGTATAATAAAATTAAGTTTAATGCAAATAATTACTATAAGAAATAAAATGAATATCAACAGTTTTTAAGAAACTTTTTTTGTAAGATTAAATTCCAAATTTCAGTCATTCTTTTATCTTGCACAGTACAACTTTAAAATACATTGTGTCAGGTCAGTGCCTCCGATCATAGAGTAACAAGACTGCGGTTCTAATTCACATAGCTATCACCAACATAACTACCAACAGTACAAACTTGATCCATACTTCTGAAACTTTAATCTCTAATCTCTGTTTAATTAAACTTAAACTTTAAGAAGGATTAGTTGCCGAATTCAATGTCATGACTGATGATCTGTTGTTTGATAACTTGTAATTAGTATATTACAGATATATAGGCAGAGCATTATATTATATTATTATGTGAAATGTAAAATTTTCTCTAATAGTGTTAATCGAAAATTCCCTAAATTTAGTGGTATCTGTCTGCTAATGAAAGTGACAGAGAGAAAGAATCTGATAAGTTTGTGGTGAACTGGTGAAATGACGTTGTGTTATCAAATGATGTTCTCAAACTAGAATATCCTCAAAAAATTCTCACGTAAAGTCACTATAGTTTTTTTAAAACAGTTAGTCAAGCGAGAACAGTAAGTCGATTTAGAAGTAAAGTTGTATCAAAATTTTTGTGAAAATGGATTATATGAGGGACAATGAAAGTTTAGGTCTCACAACAGATCAAACTGAGAAAGTGCTTCAATTTCAAGATTTAACAGGAATAGAAGATATGACAATTTGTAGAGATGTTCTCCAAAGACATCAGTGGAACTTAGAGGTGATATCTAATAATCTAACCTAACTTGGAATTCTTATTGTAAAAAGTTTGATTTTATAGGTTGCTGTTCAGGAACAATTAAATATCAGGGAAGGAAGGCCTTCATTATATGCAACAGAAAGCCGGCCACCTGCAGTAGTAACCGATCATTTAGGACAACATATTTATTATACACCACCCATTGATGGTTCAGGAAGTGGATTCAGAGGTTTCGTTCAACATTTAGTAGGATTCTTTTGGAATGTGTGTTATAGTACAATTATAGCGCTACTTCAATACAGCCGTAGACTCCTTGGAATCGATTACACAAGAAGTAAGTTCAATTAACTGTATAAATATTTAACAATGAAACTTTTAAATAATAATATTAGCAGCTCTATGTTGACTGTGCTAATATTTGAAATCTTGGTTAGAGGGATAAATGAGGGATTTATTAGAGATTATTCCGTGTGGCTTAATGTGTGTTTTTTTATAACAATATAATTAGATATATTGAATGGAAAAGTCGTTCCGATTAAGTACTGTTTCGAATGAATCTAGTATGCAAAATTTTGTTTGAGATCTTTCCCTCAACCACACATTTTGGGGGTTTCACGATTATCGAACATTACATTGTGCCTAAGTTAGTACACAGGGCCGGATTTGAGGTGGTGGAGGCCCCTGGGCCCAAGTTTGGTGGTGGCCCCTATATGTCAGGGGCTAACTTTTTTTATTCAGTATACACCGACTGTATACTGAATGCAATTTTAATGCATTTTAAAATGTTCTTGTAATAAAAAATCTGGACAACATATATTATTTAATGTACATAAATATCAATAACTTTGTGCCGATCTTCTTTTCGATCCATTGCTTAGATCTTCATGCATGTTCTCGTTCGAGAAGATTTATGGCGGTAGCCATGCAGTGACAAAAACTAGGAACTTATCTTAAATACGGCGCCACCTACTGTATACGCGGGAAAATTCAAATTACTTATTTCAATGAAGTCCTTATTATGTTGTGTTTTAGAGGAATGTGATATTAGAAATAGATTTTTAATAGGAAAAAATATATTGCAAAATCTGTACATGCAAATGTTGCACTAAATGGCGCAAAAAGACAATATTATTCATTATTGATTACCAATATTCCCATCAATACTATTGATAAAGATACTATTGACAACTATATTAAATATTTGTTTTCTATAATAAAGATTCTTGACCCACGTATGAATTAATACAAAATTCTCGGGAAATAGGTCACACTAATACATATATTTTTACCCTCGTCTTTACGTACGTTTCGGTCTCACGACCATCATCAGAAGACTTATTAATACAATAACCTGATTACTTAGAAATACTGTAATAACACAAAGCGTCCTTATCGCACAAATTTCGTTTAAATGCCAACGTCGCCGAAACGAACGGAAACATGAAATCGGAACTAACACAGCAATGTTGCAGCGTAAAAATTAAAAATCCACTATTAAGTAGAATTAACAACAAATACGAACACATTTCATAAATGTCTGCGAGAGACTAACAGACAAAGAGTTCTATCCTCTTTGCATCTCAAGTGTTCATTTAAGCGCCAGATGTCATAATTTATTAGGTGATAAAAGAAGAACTCTGGTCTCTGAGAAATACATAAGACAATTCTACCTAAAGTAAACTTTTACAATATACGCTTTGTGTTATTACAGTAGTTCTAAGTAATCAGGTTATTGAATTAATAAGTCTTCTGATGATGGTCGTGAGACCGAAACGTACGTAAAGACGAGGGTAAAAATATATGTGTTAGTGTGACCTATTTCCCGAGAATTTTGTATTAATTAATAATTGTTTTCTGTAATAAGCAAATTTTTTGTTCTTCACTTGATCTTTGTTGGGGGTCCCTAGGTGGTGGAGGTCTCTGGGCCATGGCTCACCCCTAAATTCGGCCCTGCGTAGTACATCTGAGCACTGTGGCGCAATCAGTCTAAACTTGGGGTTGACCTCTTACCCTAGTTCATTGTTACTATAGGCAAACTTTTTTCCCTCCAGATAGGTTGAGATGGTAGCTCGATTAATAAAAAGTTCAGTTCACATACCCAAAGACCCTTAAACACTATCCCCTGCAAGTTTTTCAGGGGATATTTGGATTATCTGTTGCTCGACATAATCTATTTTATGTTTAAACTCCCAGATATTTTGTCGTCTCGGCACCAATTACCATCTTCTTCGGAGGCTTGATTTTGTACCTTCTAGAGAAGATGATAATTGCCATTTCCTCTGGTTGAATAGAGTTTGTTCTGTACACCAGACTTAATACCAGCTCATTCACGGCCAAACTCTTTGAAAGGGGTGAGAGTGCCTCCCTGTGCTGTGAACACCCTTCAGGTACCGAACCTTTCAGAGTATAACCTTCCCACGTCGTGGAAAGGGAAGTTCATAATTCACCGTACTAGCTCTTGCGGGACACCATGTCTCATCGCCGCTTGTTTAATTGAGCTCCTTGTTAATGCCCCCTCTATGCCCAAGAAGGCCCCAATGCAGAATCCCTTCCATTTCAGCTGTTGCTCTATAAAGCCAACATCCGAGTGGAGAGCCGTCTCGATATACTTTTAACAAAAACTACGTGAGGCTCATGGGCCGGTACTCTTTGACGTTCACCTAGCTCTTCTTGTCATGTTTAGGAATGGAGGTCACGTGAGTTCCCTTCCACACCTTGGACGTGTATCGTACCGCAATACAATCCCTCAGCACCCAGTCGCTCCACATAGATGTGACAAGCATGTTCTCTAGTAGCTCATATTTCTGGAGTGATAGCTCCATGGGTAATGACTAGTAAGCAGCCAGTTATATGTTCTATTGGGCTACTTATATGCACTTTTTGTCCTCTTTTTCAAGAATTTGATAGTTTTTTCCCTGTCCCAGTATTCGGACATCTTTTGCATCTCCCATTTTTAGTTTAACATTCTTAGTATACCTTTATTTGTGCTACAACATTTCATGTTCAGCAATGGGGGGTTCTGCCCCTTCTTTGGCTTGCCAATTGGACAATACATTTCCTTTCAGGTACCATTTCAATGCACCCAATCATGGTCATCTTGTTCATTTTCAACAAGTATCTAGGAGCCTATGAGTATTCCCAGACATATTTAGATATGTGCAAATAATTTTTCTAGAGCTGCCTGGTTTTACGAGTAGGATCTTGATGTTTTGCTTGAACATCGATTTGATATGCCATTATTACTTCCATCCTTCCCAGAAGTGTAAGATGTACCAGTTGTACTTAATTTAGTGGTAATTATCTTGGTCCTTTTTTATCCCAAAGTGGATGACCTGGATTTTTTTAATCTTCTGTTGTCATTGTTTTGGCCACCCTCTTCAAACATTTACAGCTATTAATATTGCAGGAGTCGATCCTCTCCAGGAGGTGATGGAATTCATAAGAGAGTACGAAGACAAAATATCGGATAGACATCCTGTGTTCTATCAGGGTACTTTCTCGCAAGTTCTCAATGACGCCAAAAGGGAATTGCGTTTTTTGCTCGTATATCTACACAACAATTCGAATCCGGACGCCGAATCGTTTTGCAGACGAACTCTTAACCACCCCGACGTCATAACTTACGTCAACATGAATTTCCTCTTCTGGGGCTGCGACACCGAGTCCAACGAAGGTAAACGGGTTAGAGGTGTGGTTCGAGCTTCTTCCTTCCCTTCGGTATGCGTTCTGGTACTGAAAGATGGCAGGATGACCGTGGTGGGTCGAGTCGAAGGTTTTCACGAATCGGGGATTCTGCTCCAAAGGCTGGCCACGATTGTTATGGACTTTGAGATCAATTTAGTTCAAGCACGTGCCCAAAGGTGAGTTTTATTCGTAGGATCATGATAAGTTATTGGGGAACGTTTTTAAAATGAACGAAAACAAGATTACTCTACGAATTTTGATGTACGGTTCTCAGTCGCCAGCGGGGGTCGCAATCCTGGACTAGTACACTGGCTCTACAAGGCAGCAATATCGAAACTTTTGCAGCGGTCGTTTGATGGCCGCGGGTCGAGTTCAAGACAGCGGTCTCAGGACCACCCTTGGGGTTCTTTTGAATGAAGAACCTAGGCACTTAGCGGTCAAGGGGGTCAACGATTGAAAGCTTTGGGACTTTGGAAAGAGGGATCAATGTACACCTGGGTAAAGATCAAGGTTCTCCCAGTTCGAGGAGGCCAACCGGTTGTAACTCGTTTCGAGTTCTAAGAGAAAACTGGATTGAGACAGGGCACCCCTTACTACCCCAAAATGGAGACGTCTGATACACAGACTCCAGGAAGAAGAACAGGAAAACATTTCAAGTTAATGCATCAACGATTATAGCTTTGCTTATATTATAAAAAAACAGATAGGCCATTCCCATACAAACTGAACATTTCTCAAACTTTTGTGTGAAATTTGTGAAATGTCGGTGTTTTTTTCTGGGGATGGGGATGTAATGTCTTTTATTCGGATGTTGGGAATATACTATCAAAAGGAATTCATCATAATGATGGTGATGGCGTCATAGTAAGACATACTGGAATATACTAAAGAAGAACGGGGATTCATATTTAAGGAACCATCCTGTACAGTGATTTAAAAATTGATATGTTTAACTAACACGTTCAACGTTATTTGATATTCAGGTTTGAACAGAGTTTGAACCGATCGATCAGAGAAACTCAAGATGAGGCTTATCTTGAATCTTTGCGAGCTGACCAAGAGAAAGATCGACGACGGGAGGAAGAGAGACAGGCTGTAGTTGAACAACAACGACAACTCGATCAGGTAGGACCTAGCTTATATTTTTTTAACAATGTACAATGTAAATATAATTGAATTTAAAATTTTATTGTCATTATTTTCAATACCTTTGAAAATTTCTATTGATTCTATTATGTTTAATTTAAAGCATCTACTCTCGTTACGTAAAATTTTAACTTCATCTAAATTTGGAAAAGTGTGCCCTGTTTCTAAAATATGGTTAGAGAAAGATGAATCTGAGTTACATACCGGAAGAGTGGAGGGCGACAAAGATGGTATTTATACCAAAGCCAGGGCGACAGTCTAACGCCCAGCCAAAATCTTTCCACCGATCAGTCTAACATCGTTTCTCCTGAAAACTCTAGAGAAACGGAGACAGGCATGTTAGGGAAGTAATCCCCTACATCGCAAGCAGTACCCAAACCGGGAAATCCTGTGAAATGGCAGTATACGAGCTAATTTGAGCTTTCTGGACATAGAGGGAGCTTTTGATAACACCTTCGAATCAATTGTCCGAGCAACGCGTGAGCGAGGGATAGAAGATCTGCTGTGCAGATGAATCCACAACATGCTCCGATGCAGGACAGTCATAGGAACTCTCAATGAGGTTGAAAAGAAGTTGCGGGTCGCTGGAGGATGTCCGTAGGGAGATGTACTGTCACCTCTGCTGTGGAGTTTGGTGGTGGACGAACTTCTAATACTCCTTGAGAGCAAAGGATTCTGCGTAATCGGATATGCGGATAACATCGTCAACATAATACAATAGCATCTCTGATGCAGCAAGCACTGAACACCGTGGAAAAATGGTGCAACAAGGAAGGACTCAAAGTGAGTCTTTCGAAAATAATCATTGTACCCTTCACGAAAAGAAAAGGACATTGGAAACATACAAGACTTAGTTTTGTATGGGAAAACGTACAGATGACGGACACGGTCAAGTACCTTGTGGTAAGCCTAGATAAAAAGCTGACCTTTGAGAAGCATCTGGAGAAAACCACTAATAAAAGGATAAGGGCCCTGTGGATCTGCCGTCGTACAGTCGGGGGGTTGTTTTAGGGGGTTTTGGGGGGTTGAAATAGGCAAGGAGTGATGGCAATAATTTTAAATCTTTATTTGACCTCCAAAAAAAATATTTAACATGATGCCATCATGCTACCTTGTGATCCGCAAGGTTTAGCCACAAATTGAGAAAAAAAAACATTTTTGGTCCAAATAATGGCTAATTGCTCGGAAATGGGCCGATAACTTTTGATGGCGTAGGGTATCTTCAAAAATTTCCAACACTAATGAACGTTTTCCACCAGGTTTGGGACGGTTAAATTGCAATTCAGTTTCAGTCCAATTTCAACTGGTCAGCCTGATAAACGGACACGATAAAAAATGATGGCACATGGTGGAAGTGTATAAGAATGGCATGCTTTTCAAGTAACCGCAACTTGAAAAGGGTTAACCTCAGTCAAAAAATAAGCAATTTGCGGAGGATGTATGGCAAGATCTAGCGCCGGCGAAAATTCGGTCTGTGAGATGAATTGATCATTGAACCGTCCTCTAACGATAAACCATAGTGCCATCGGGTTAATGTTCAGACCATCAATATCGCTCTGGCTCCTAGCCTAGACTAATTGAATGTTTGAACAATTACTTGTTAGAAATCAAACTAATCCACAACGGTAGTATTTAATGGTTAGTTGATAAATGTTTTATTGTTGTTGCAGGAAGCTCAAGCTGAAGAAGACAGACGTCAGAGTATCGCCCAGGAAAAAATAGACTCCGTGAATAAAGTGCCAAAAGAACCGGATGCGGATGATCCCGAGGCAATACATGTCGTTATCAAGTTGCCATGCGGTACTAGATTAGATCGAAGATTTCTCAAATCACATTCCTTAGAAGTAAGTCATGATTAAATTACTTTATTGTTGTTCTAACTCTAGTCGAGACGATGTCTCCATAGATTCCCGTGTTTCGGAAATAGGAGCCAAGACAACGAACCGTAATATACCCTTTTCAAAGACAGGTTACCAGCTGTTGAAGACTGATGGCGATTAAAAGCGACTTTGACCGATCGCCGCTTCTATATGAGGAAGTTGAAGGCAGGCCTGTCCCAGTTGTCTCCTAGTAATTCTGGCAAATGAGTCATCCTTCCACAGTCCTATTGATATAAGTCTGTGGCCAGCTTTTGTTGCCGCACCTTTTATAGTCTGCTGGAATGGTTCCACCTTCATTAACGCTTCAAGTGCGGCTATGGGAGCACTTCTCGTAACTCCCGTGACAGCACCTAGGATGCAGTTATTAATTTTCACACGCGATGCACTGGAGGCAATACAAAGACACTTACTGCTTATCTGAATCCCAGATACATATTACATTGGAAAGATTGGAAGTTAGGGGAATCCCTCACTATCGATTTCAGTTTTCCTATGTAGTTTGAATGAAGTAGATGTCTAAAAACGCAGGTCCAGTTACGAAGCACAGTCAAATCCGGACACAATTCATTTGAAATGCTTGTCCGGATTATTGGAAGAATCCTGTTTAATGAAGATCCGGATTATCGAGGTCGCACTGTATCGTGAACAACCAAAGTTTACACAAAATATATTGAATTACATTAGTCGGACATAATAATGATATCCCACCGCTGCACAAATTCAAACCAATTAATTATCACAATCAAACTGAGGATTATGAAATTTAAATTATAAGTATAACTTTTTTTTTCAGGTTGTTTTCTATTTTGTCTTCTGTCATCCGAACGCTCCAAATGTGTTCGAAATAACCACGAATTTTCCAAAAAGGGTCTTGAACTGTAGACCAATGTTTCCAGGTGATAAAGTCCTGACATTGGGGGAGGCCGGTTTGAACAACAGGGAAGTACTTTTCATCAATGATCTAGATGCCTAAGATAAGTTTAGTATTAGCAATAAAGGATTTGTTTTTGTTTAATATTTTTGTGATAAACTTGTCACTGGTTTCATTGTTATGGATACGGATTGAGTTACAACTTTAAGAATAATTTCACGAGGTCTCGTTGATGTAAATTTCGCTTTTAAGTTATTTCAGTGAAGTGTAATTGAAATTTTAAAATAATAAGACTACTTACTGTAATTTGTGATTTATGTACAAACCACACATGATGTATTATTATTTTCTGTATTCAGTAATGCGCATTTATATTGCACTTGTGATGTTATACTAGTAATAAAGTCATCGTCATAGTTACACTTTATAAGTGTTCACAATAATATTTTTTATAATGTATGCATTTTTTTTCATATGTAAATATGTATTTAAGATCGATAATATAGTTGTTTCAATAAGTGACAGTTTTATTTTACATGATGATCCTCTTCCTTTTCCGCATTTCTAAATTCGGAACGTAACTGTTTACTAAGGTAATTTTATAGATGCTTTAACAAAAGAATTTTCAGAAAAAAATTCACTACTACAGCCTCAACATATTATATATATAGAGAAGGTGGCTCCCCCTCCATGCGACCACATAATAATAATCTTTATTCACCTTAATAACATACAAAGTACAGAAGGTAAGTCAGACAAAAGAATTGGTACATTGATTACTGAGACAATTAGATGTAAATAATTAGGCGAGGAAATGAGGCAGAAAAGGTCGAAAAAAAAACTGAAGAACCGATTTTGATAAATTTTATCGATTCCGGAAGTCATTTAGAAAAAATGTTACCATTTTACCATTTTTTTCTTCTAATGTGCATTTCTACAGAGGAAAATGCATCCCTTTGAATGCACTTTCAGGAGATAATATTAAAAATGTTAAAAAAATTCCAAATATAGCCAACATTTCTCACTCGGGGGTTTTTGGAGCATTTGAACAAGATTCCGGTGTAAGATTTAAACTACGACGCACCTGGGGCTCAGGACTTCCTGGTATTGGGAATGAAGGATGGAAGAATCTCTATGAATTGCTGTAGTCGTAACAGTATTACTTTAATCACGATCTCTTAAACTATACTTTTATAATGGTTTGCAGCTCAAATTAATTCAATTAGGTCTTTATTTTTACCTGTAATTAGCACGAATATATTCACCGATTGAATGCCGAATATTGAATTGTCCACTGCGGTTCGGTCAGCCCGACTCGATCATATGTTTTAGATATCAGCAAGTCAAAATACTGGTCGTCAATTCTAGTAGGCTATGCTTTGGCAGCCGGGTTAGAGTACAGAAGCTATAAAAATAGATTAATTAAACATAATCTATGCGCGCAACGCTGAATAAACAATGTTCACAGAGAAGTAAGTATTTAACTCTGTGTAATGGTCCAGTTCAGTATCCATTATATTACTAACAAAATCTGTGTCAAGAAGATTAGTTGTGATGTGAAATTGAGTGAAAATTTTCATAAAACTTCCGAAAATAGCATTCATTTTTCTTTCAATTATTTTTAATGGCAATATGAATGATGTTTCGAAGATGGTTTCAGTTTTAGTATCGAAAGGAATATAAAGAATTCATTTTTTCCAGAAAATAGAATTATAAATTGATCTAAATTTGTATGGATTGTAGAAAACGACGAACTTTAATGGTCTCAATTTGATTCTAATATCAGTCGTATGTGAATTCATTAAATTCAATTTCCTGGCGCTTTTAATTGTATTAGTAGTCTGCAGATTTAACTTCAACGAATTCCAACTATTTCAAATGTCTTACGGTAATTGTAAAGTCACAAATTATTTATGAATGTAATTTAGAATACAACGAGCTTCAAGTAGCAGTCAGCTCGAGTTGGTGACGTCGGAAAGTGATCGCCTTCCATTCTCGTTAGACCATAGATCTCTACTAGAGTTATCTATGTCGTAGACTACGGCCAAAGCCACTTAACACAGATGTTAAGTATCAGTGGCCAATAAGGTCACAGAGTATGAGGTAACCTAGAAAGATGTGAAATATTTAAATTTTTTTTTTTTTAGTTGACATACTTATTCTTTGTCTTCAGTGTTAATCAAATAACCGTACCAGAGAGAAGACTTAACTTAACTGAATCTCCAAAAAATGTATGTATTATTATATTTATATAATAATAATTGTTTTATCAACAAAATTCTCTGGTTAACATAACATTTACATACAGTTTTTATTTTAATTCATTCGTCAAACGTTTTTCAGGAGTGAAAAGTCGGTTAGATGTCCTTTTAATCCTCTCCATGTAATGTTAGAAAGTTCATTACAGAAGCACATTATAAAGTGTATGCTGAACTATCCGAATTATGTAGCTTGTCCTTACAATGCTTTGCATCGTTTACAAAATAGACAGGCTTTAATTGATCACATGACCAAATGCTCTTCAAAGAGGATCACCGGGTCTTTATTTTATGACGTTACAAATAAATGTGTAGAGCAGGCAGAAGTTCCTTATCATATAGAATACACAAGAGAATTCAATTTGGCTGAAGAAAATTGGGATGAAGACTAAATATTTGTAATTCGAGGTTTACTAAGTTTGAAATTTGTTATTTGCAATATTTGTATTTGAAATGTATCTTGCAAAACAAATATTTCTCTTTTGAAGTATGAATATACTATTTGGTGGATTGTTACATTTTTAAGTAAATTGAATTTAAAAAGTTTTGGATTATTGTAATAATTTCAAAGAATTTTGCTGAGTTTATTAATTTAGCTGAAACCAAAGGCAAGATTAAAAATCAATTTTGATATAAATCATCAGCTGCAAAGAGGCTACAAAATATACTTTAAAAATAAAAAAAAATATGTTGTGATAATCTTAGAAATAACAGTTTACATAAAAATATGCATTACTAATTTTTCACAAATTGGTTGTCAAAGGTTTATCATAAATTTAAAAAAAATTATAGCATTCTTAAAAAATTTTTTTTCTATAAATACTGTAATTGTTATATCTACATTACTGAAAGATTAATATAATTATAATATAAAGTAGTATCGGTCACTTCAACATATGTAATAATTGTTTTAAATCAATTATTTCAATAAAATTTTACTTCAATCATATATGTTGTTTTAATTGAACCTGCAGAAAAATAAATGTTTTTTTCAATTTAAATAAGCTATTAAATAATTATTCATGTTTTCTAAACAAACTCAATATAAATGAAACACCAGAAATTCTGTTTTATAACATATATTTATTTACTAAATATATTACACTTATTCAAGTTTGAGTAATTATTGTTTTAAATCAATTATTCCAATAAAATTTTACTATAATCATATATGTTGTTTTTCATCAAACCTGCATAAAAATAATGTTTTTTCAATTTAAATAATTATTATTCATGTTTTCTAAACAAACTCAATAGAAATAAAACACCATAAATTCTGTTTTATAACATATTTACTAAATATATTATACTTATTCAACTTTGAAAAATAATTATTGTTTTAAATCAATTATTCCAATAAAATTTTACTTCAATCATATATGTTGTTTTTAATCGAACCTGCAGAAAAATAAATGTTTTTTTCAATTTAAATAATCTATTAAATAATTATTATTCATGTTTTCTAAACAAACTCAATAGAAATGAAACACCAGAAATTCTGTTTTATAACATATATTTATTTACTAAATATATTATACTTATTCAAGTTTGAGTAATTATTGTTTTAAATCAATTATTCCAATAAAATTTTACTATAATCATATATGTTGTTTTTCATCAAACCTGCATAAAAATAATGTTTTTTCAATTTAAATAATTATTATTCATGTTTTCTAAACAAACTCAATAGAAATAAAACACCATAAATTCTGTTTTATAACATATTTACTAAATATATTATACTTATTCAACTTTGAAAAATAATTATTGTTTTAAATCAATTATTCCAATAAAATTTTACTTCAATCATATATGTTGTTTTTAATCGAACCTGCAGAAAAATAAATGTTTTTTTCAATTTAAATAATCTATTAAATAATTATTATTCATGTTTTCTAAACAAAGTCAATAGAAATGAAACACCTGAAATTCTGTTTTATAACATATATTTATTTACTAAATATATTATACTTATTCAAGTTTGAGTAATTATTGTTTCAAATCAATTATTCCAATAAAATTTTACTTCAATCATATTGTTGTTTTTAATCGAACCTGCAGACAAATTAATGTTTTTTTCAATTTAAATAATTATTATTCATGTTTTCTAAACAAACTCAATAGAAATAAAACACCAGAAATTCTGTTTTATAACATATTTACTAAATATATTATACTTATTCAAGTTTGAAAAATAATTATTGTTTTAAATCAATTATTCCAATAAAATTTTACTTCAATTATATATGTTGTTTTTAATCGAACCTGCAGAAAAATAAATGTTTTTTTCAATTTAAATAATTATTATTCATGTTTTCTAAACAAACTCAATAGAAATGAAACACCAGAAATTCTGTTTTATAACATATATTTACTAAATATATTATACTTATTCAAATTTGAAAAGTATGTTATTATTTACACAAAATATCTGAAAAGTAAGATAATGCCAAAAATATTTCAAGACAAAGTGCAAATTGTTATTGCAAACATCAACAAGAAAAAAAATTGGCGGAACCTTAAAATCTATTATATACAAGTCAAATAAAGTTTTTTTAAACAAAATAAAATTTAAACTAACTTATAACAATAAGACACATAAGAATGGCATCTTCTTTAAAATTATAATTTCAACTTTAAGAAGTAGTAATTAATTAGGGATTATTTCGACTTTTCGTTGAATGTTAATAAATTAAACAATACATGATAAAATACAAGCATATTTATATTACCTCTTAACTAAATATTTATTATACCTATTTTAAAAATGAAAAAAGTTGATATCCACTTGTCAGTATCCTGATTGATACAAAAATATTTTTCAAAATAGGTATGAAATACTCTTTATCACTACTATATTTGCAGAATTGAAAAAAAAATGGAGCAATATCTACAGTTTTTAATGTTCACTTAACTTTACAACATTAAAAACTATAATTTTATCCATTAAAAATGTATAAAAGCAGGTTACAACAAAACTTAACTAACAATATCTAGCATATTAAAAAATATTTCTATAATTTTCAATAATCCTGCATTTTCAGTAAACTGGACAAATGTGTGTACTGACAACATTGCAAAAATGTAATTGCTAACAAATGTACATAACAGAATATTAATATAATGTGGGGGAATGAACAATAATTAGCCTGAAGCTGGGGATGTATTACAATAATTTACCAAACTAGGATAATTAGACATCCAGATGGGTCAAATTATAATGACCTGACTAATAAAATATTCCTACAATATCGCTGCTATAATATAAAACACACTGACCTACAAAGTTTGGTTTGTTTTAAATCAAAACTAATTGAATCTCAGGTGTGGACGACAGACTTATCCCCTATTTCAATTGAGACCCCCTTGTCATCAGGATGTAACCTCTTGAAAAAGTCAACCCAAAATATTACTTTAGATGTAGAAAATTAAATTTTCATTAAACAATATTTAACCATAAATAAATAGTGCAAACTTCATTCAGGATACAGCACAGAATCTTATAAATAATGTCAAGTAGCTATATCTACATTAAAAATTCTGAATAAAATATTTTATAGGTAATTATTTTTATTTTGATGTGATTAGGAAAATATATTTTGAAATTTTTTAATGAATATTTAAATTCATACAATATTTTAAAGGCAGTTATTTCAGCAAAAAGGAATACTTTTCAAATAATGCTTAATTAACCTGTTTAATTGTGAAAATAATTTTTAAATAAAACGTTTCATACAATATGTAATGATTTTATATAGTTATTGTAGAAAGAAAGGTAAGATTTCTCTAATCAAATAAAAGGACTTAATTTAAATTCATAGCATATTTAATATGCACAAATATTTATTCATTAGTATTTGTCGAAGATGTTACTTAATTTTTAATTGTTTTTAAAGTGAATAAAAATCAAATCTCACAATATTTTAGTGTGCCAAGGTTGTCAAAGATTTTATTAACCACTTAATATGGAATTTTCTCGCCGAGACCGGTGGAAAAGGTAAGGTAAAAAAGATAATTAAAGCGTTTTTCTAAAACATGCCAAAAATTTTATTCGTTTTTTTGAGACTAGCGATGTTAATTATGCAGTCAAAATAGATGTCTGTCAAAAAAAATTATTTATTCGTATTCTACATTTTTTTCAAATTTTATATTACTTTCAAAGCAAATAAATATATTTTAAATTTTTCCTTCTAACGATAAATGAATATTTGCAACTGCCATTTTGAATTTGTGTTCAGGGACGTGGGAAATCCTTGTGAGATTTTTCAGAATTAAATAATTTATTTCAATACAATTGTGAAAAGAATGATGTTCTTGGAAATGTTATTATTATGGTTAATAATAAAAAAAATTGCGAATATGAAACAATATAGTAAAATGTTGACGATTCCAAGATATGGGAGTTACTACACGATATTATTAAATTTACGTTCAATTTTGCTGGATTAATAGGAATTTCACGGTACTCAACATTTAATTCGTTAAAAACAAACAAAATTTAATAACCGATAAATTGATACGTTCCTTCGGCCATTATCGTCGACACTTAATAATAGTTTTAGCAATATAAAAATAGCCAACTAGGATAACTCGTTTACAGATCTGTAGTACCTAAGCTACTTTTAGTCATTAAATAAAATCGTGTGGATTCTGCGAGGGGAACAGTGCATGTAGGTATCCTTTGGGAATATAATGCCGACCAAAAAAATTAATTATGAAATTTCGGAAGAGGATTTCTAAGAACCTTTTAGGAGTGGTACGGGGTAACGTACGATGCAGGGAAGAGACCTTTACGATGTCCTATATCACCGTGCCACCAGTGTTGATCCGATCGATCGGTAACTGTGATAACGTCGCCTCTTCTGAACTCCAGTTCGCCTGTCTCCTGTGGTTGGAAGTCGTAGAGAGCTTGGACGAGACACTGGAAACCATATAAAAATTGTTAAAACTATTATTTTACTGTCCAACAGACGAATCCAATTATAGGACAATCATAAAAAATTACAATAAAGAATTAAATAAGAAATGTACATGACATAATGATATTAGTCGAGGAAATAAAGCAGAAAAAAGGCCCATGTAAAAAAAAATCGGCAGAACCGATTTCGATGATTTAAAAAAAACAGATTCTAGAAGTCATAAAAAAAAATGTTACCAGCTTATTTTTTCATGATACGCATTTTAGCATTTCTACACAGAAAAATGTTCTTCATAGCTAAATATCATTATTTCTTCCTCATCTTCTCATATTTGGCACATTAAATAATAATTTGTTGGACGCAGTTATTGTTTTGGATCTAAATATGGACATTGCCCTGCTCTTATATTATTTATGTTCAGGCACTGTTATTGTTATGGCTTTCACGTTCTCGTGTTGTGATTCTGAACCCGACCATCACGCACTAAACTAGATTGAAATTAACAGTAATTATCTTCAAACTAATACACTAAAACTGCTCTGCAAAAACAAGACAAAACAACACCAGACTAATTGGCTAAGGCAGACATTGTTTACCGAATTCTGATGTCACAAATCTCTTGAACAATTACAATTAATGGATCAGTTTTACATAATAACAATATATTCTTAGAGAATTTTGCTAAACATTTTCCATCAAAAGAAAATTATATGAGACTTCCTTATTGTTAATACACCGTTATTGAGGTGTATATTTCTGTTTTATTCAGATTTCAGACTATTCATCAAATTGTTTTTCAATTGCTTAGTATTTATCGTTGATTGTTAGTGGAAAACTTTCGTCGTGGTCGGATATTCATAGTTTTTGGTCGCATATCCGGATATACTATATATTCCGATAACAATTCATTATTAATGAAATCACTATTGACATTTCAGTCTTTTGACGTAGCGTTACCATCTCGGGTTTACTTGATCTTCTTTACATCTTATTCAAGAAGAACTGAATACACTTGAGGACTGCTGTAACCGCAACTTCCTGACTCTTAACATAGATAAGGGCAAGATCTGTACATTATCATTAAAGGAATCTCCAATTTGTTAGACTACACATGGAATAACGTAAGTTTAACGAGATGTAAGTGTGAAAGATTTGGATGTATGTTTCGATACAAAAATAAATTTTACGGATCACATTAAACCAGTGCATAAATCAACATTGCGTAATCTCTGTTTCATGTGGATTGTTCTCTGATACTTCGCCTTTAAAATCCAACAGTTCTGCATAATATACGCACTTTTCAAGGTAATCGATATGGACGATAACTTGTGCGTCCCAAAATACTGTCTTGGCCGATAAACCCACTTTGGCCTTTTTCGGTTACGATTCGCCAGGACAAGTCCAATGTTTAATCAAGACGCGAAATTCACCTTTTTCCATGTTTGCAAAAATCTTCAAGGTTGGTTGCTGTCGATGAGTATCAAAATAGACCTGAATGACATATCAGTCTGAAAATTTTAATACGTTCTAGTTAAAGATGGTATATATCACAAATAAAGAATTCTTGACCCAGTATGAATTATATATAAAAATTCTCGGGAAATAGGTCACATCAACACTCTGTTAAAAATTTTTTTGTCTTAACGTACGTTTCGGTCTTACGACCATGTTATAATTCCGATTTCATGTTTCTGTTCGTTTCGGCGACGTTGGCAATACAATTGTTTCTAATTAATCAGGTGATTGAAGTAATAAGTCTTCTGATGATGGTCGTAAGATCGAAACGTACGTTAAGACAAAAATTTTTATAACAGTGTTAATATGTGACCTATTTCCCGAGAATTTTTATATATAACATATCACAAATGTCACGTGGAATCATGGGATTTTCGATTGTGGCGCCATCTGTTTTATTTTTCAGGGACTTTCACCTTGCCTAATAGTTTGAATAAATTTGGTGTTGTTAAGTTTTCAAATTTGAATAATTGCATATTTAATATAATAATTTTTCCAATATTTAAATAAGTCAACCTGTGTTTTATTAACATTGACATTACTGAGAGATTTGTGACGTCAGAATTCGGTAAACAATGTCAGCCTTAGCCATTTACTCTGGTGTTGTTTTGTCTTGTTTTTGCAGAGCAGTTTTAGTGTATTAGTTTGAAGACAATTGATGTCAATTTTAATCTAGTTTAGGCGTGATGGTTCAGGTTCAGAATCAGAACACAAGAACGTGAAAGCCATAACAATAACAGTGCCTGAACATAAATAATATAAGAACATGGCAATGTCCATATTTATATCCAAAACTATAACTGCGCCCAACAAATTATTATTTAATGTGCCAAATATGAGAAGATGAGGAAGAAATAATGATATTTAGCTATGAAGAAAAGTCCAGTTAGTGTAAAATTTACTTATTATTACAAATAAATTTTCGGGAAATAGGTCACACTAGCACGTATGCTTATTATTTTCGTCTTTACGTACGTTTCGGTCTCACGACCATCATCAGAAGACGGGATTTCTTAAAACTATTTCTGTCAGCACAAAGCTAATGTTTTAAGTATATGAAATGTTTCAAGAATCCACTGCCTAGCAATTTTCTTATAATATACGAACTCATGTCAAACAAAGTCTGTAACGACTGTATTCGCTCAAGTATCCACTTTCGAACCAGATGTTAAAGATTTATGAGGTAATAGAAAAAGGTTGTCAGACGTTATTAGAAATATTGCTATTTGAGCATTCTGCTTAAAATATACTTTTAACATTATAAAGACGCATGTAGAAATTTGCAAGGGTTTTAATTAATTAAATTAGTATGAATCTCACTTAATGACTGATTCTCTGTTCTATGATTTACAGACTTGGAGTCACGTTTTATGTGAATCATCTCCAGAATAGATCTTTTATAACAATCAATTCCTTAGTTAAAATATTAACATTTTTGTAATCGAATTGATGGTTATAGACAAAGCAGTTTCTTTACAAATCTGTGTATATGTGGAAGGTATTAAGCATATCTGGAAATAGGTATAGGGAATGTTATAGCAAATCGATGCAGAATCAAATTCTGCATCCGACCATCCAATAAAATACAGGGTGTCCCATTTGAAAAAACGAACTTTTTCAACTTTTAAAATGATGTAATTGGTCATTACATTTTGGATACCCTGTCAATATGGCATTCGAAAGAATCATTCCTGTGCTTCCGTCTACCTCAGAAGCGCTTTCCACCAATCGAAATTGGTTAAAGGGCGCAATGCTCAAAACAGCGCTAGATCTGTCAAAATTTTCAAAAAAATCAAGATATCTAAGAAAAAATTGAAAATAGGTATAGGGAAACCTGATGGAATCCACTATGAAATTTTCTCAGGAATCTAAAAATTAAATAATATACCGGGTGTTCCATTTAAAATAAGGAAGTTAATGGCGACTTTCGGTGTAACCGGAAGTAGTATGATCTTGAAAATATTTTGAAAAGAAAGAAAATCTTGGATAACCCTGGAACCCAAGCTTTCAGAATTCTAACTTTTCTAACCACGAAAACTTCTAACGAACGGCTCTCGTGGAATACCCTGTATAAAATGACATTTATAAATGTACTATAATAGTTACTCAAAAATAAGGATCATAATAACGATCTGTATGGTACTTACTAGCTCTGAATATTATCAGACGGACAATGGATGGCAAACAAATCTTCAACTTTATGGAGTTCACTACTCGATGATACGGAGTATGTTGTCAGATTAGAAAAAATGTTGATCTAAGTGAATACGTTCAATTAATTGTTTTTTTAGGCGAAACTCGGATGCATATCAACCAAAAAAATCTAGAACACTGTAGTAATTCCAATTGGCTTGAATGATGCTTGTAGGAGGGTAGAATAAAACGAGAGATTTTCAGGACGAAGGTCCGGTATTTAGAATCGCTATACCCCTTACTACACCCAAAATACCCTGCGAAATTTTTTATAACTCCTGAGAACATTAATGGACAAAATAGATGATAATTATATTGTTTAATAGCCATCAAAGGAAATATTCGTTTTACCTAGTGAAGGTACAGATTGTTCTTCATACATTCTATAAATTGTACTTCCACATTATTCTCGTCAGTACTTTTAAACGTGCCAGAATCATGTTATGCTTTTTTCTAGGAATAATAGGCTTTAGTACTATATCCTCTACCGAAGATAAAGCAGTACTTGTTAAAGCAGACGTTTCGGCAAAGCATCACTTGAATTAATTTTTTTTTAACAAAGATTGATGTCCTTTTCTATTTATTTGCTTGGCATCGGGAGATAAATGCTTTCTTCTGAAAGTGACACTACAACATGCCCCACATCAGTCAAAGCCCAAGGACGCCACATTCTAACATTAGTACAACAAACATCACTCGCTGGAAAACCAATAAGAACTAAAAATAAAAATTTCAATTTCACATGTATATAATTCTACCTCCGAAAAGCCGTAGTTTGCGTTCTCAGGATCATGAACTTTTTGAGTGTCATAATCGTGATCGACGTCTTCGATATCCAGGATAGTCCATGAGGATCTCATATTGGGACATCATATTCGTGATCAGCGTCCCCAAAAATCTCCGAAACACTCAATCATCAATCCAACCAGCTGCGCCAGTGATGGAAGGTTGGACCTACTTTAGTGCTTTATTTCCTCGACTATGAGGGCAGTTACTGATTCGATGCACAGACGTACGTGAGAAAGTTATTCACAGGAATCATTATAAATAATCAACGGTTATTATTCGATTACACATTTCAAGTTCACGTCTGGGACTGTATGCAACGAAATTTCTTAAAATATGCATTATGCCAAATTCAGTGGTTCTGAGAAACAAACAATTAAAATAATAGAAATTAATTGGCGATCGTTTAGATATCACATTAGCATAAATTAAATGCCGTATTAAACATATTATAGGACCATCTGTATATTAATTGTAATCACAACTAATTTTCATTCTTCTTAATGCAGCAATTAAAACTCATAATAATTGTGAATGACTAATGAAAAATTGTCTTCGAATTATCTAACACCGGATAATATACCATTGAAATTTACAACACACGAGCTATCATAAAAATTCTAAGGTCGTTGGAAAACAAGGTGTATCGATGAATTAAGTACACAGGATATTTTTATAAGAATGTTCCAGTTTCATTAGATCTGTTGTTAATCCCGTTTAACTCATAGTCAAAGTATAAAGGTCTGTTGAAGCCTCCCTTCTACTCTTTTTAAAATTCGAGTGCAAGCTGATTGGTCGTTTATTTCGCGGGAATGTCGCCCTCTTGAATTTGAATTAAAAATCATTATGATGCTACGAGCCGATGAGAGCAAGGCTGTGATTGGAGGAGACGGGTGACGTCACCCGGCGCGAGAAACGGGAGGCTCCAACAGACCTTCATACTTTGACTACGGTTTTACTGATTTAAACGAGATAACATCAGCTTTCACTCTATAAAATTCCAGATATTCGCGGAAACATTAGTTTTAAGTAAGCCTTTTTTCTAAATCTTGGAACGATTTTTCAATTTGAAATAAAATATTCTATTTTTATATTGAATAAATAATAATTATATACAAAAAAAAAATTGTGGTTATGTTACTGTCTCATTCATAGATATAAGAAATATATTGTATGTATAATATAATATCTATTGTCTCATTTCATTTTCTTCAGATTTTCACTGTGGTCTTTGGACGTTAACCTGAGTTTTAACCCTCGGGGTAACTCGAGATTATTTTATAAAACTGGGCCTAATGAGTTTCAGTTAAAGACATCACAAATTTTCGACTGTGGCGCCATCTGTTTTATTTTTCAGGGACTTTTCACCTTGCCCTCGTAGTTCGAAATATCATAATAATACCTTTTGTATTAACTTTCGCAGTTTGAGTACTTAATTCTATATATCTCGATCTCGACCACCATTATTGTTGTGTAAGCTCGAGAAAATAATCTAAATCTGAGTACATACTAATCTAGTCGAATGTAGTATAGTAGTTGGCATGTGACGAATAACGACAACTAGTCATTTTAGTGCTACAATTTCAACAATTCACTAGATCGATTTTCATATCTCGATTACTCCCATCACTACCTATTTGTCTCTACACGTTCTGACTAGCTTGTGCGATGGCGCACGTAGCCAAAATATTTTAAAGCGACGAACCTCCCGACTGTCCTGTCAAGAACGTGAGGTTATTTTCTGTTTGCCACACCGACATTATTGGCTACGTGTTGATGAGAGGGACGTTCAAGTCTTAGTCATCAAAGTGTAACGTCACATATATTTACATTGAATAATTTATGATATCATGAAAGTAAGGTTGACAGTAAATAGTCTTGACAGCAAAATATAGTAATTCAAGCCGGCGTCCCATGCATACGATTTTCGACGGTACAATGTCCGAAAAAGCTTGATTTCGTAAATATTTCAGATTTTTCGTATCCAAATATCAGAAAAAGAAATTAAATTAGATAATAAAAAGAAGGTATAGCTTCGCAAAAGAATTTGGAACGAATGCAAATCGCAAAAGTGAATGAGACAAAAACACCATCCCTAGACTCAGTAGAAAGCCCATCAAATTGTACACTGATGGCTTCAAAACCACAGAAGGAACTGGAATAGGAGTGTATGGGTCTGGACCATGGTCATATACAGGTCTGGTATCTCTATGTTTGACATGAGTCTCTTACATGTCGCCAAACTCGTAGTCCCTCGTTCAGCCACCTGCTGGTGCATGGATCAAAGTATGTTGTCAGGATTGCACCATATCGTTCGAATTTTGATATTAACCACACATTTTAAGTAAAATAATTTTTCTCGTAACGCAATATTTACTATTCTGATTTGAGAGAGGAATAGAACTGTTACTCTTGTTAAAATGTATTACTCACCTTAAAAATAACTTCATGAAAGACCTCGTTAAAACGATTTCATTCCGGAATCGCAAGCATCCACTTTTTCTGCATTTCCGCATCTTTCGGCACTTTAAAAACAGAATATTTTTGCTTTACACTTTTGTACCCCGTTTTGCATTTTGGCACAATGCACGGTTTCGTCATTTATTTCTAAAAACGCCGGTATTCCTTGTGTTTACAAGTCAACAATGACAGTTGCCAGAGAACACGGTCGTATACGTGCCAGAGAACATCTCTCGACTCATGCGCCACCCTTTTGGTACTACGCAACAGATGACGCTTAGCGGAGTCACTTCTCACATAGGAAACAGCCTCGAGTTCCCAGACCTGTATATATGACCGTGGTCTGGACCAAATACTATGAATGCTAAGGCAAATCCTCGAGCATTTTCGAAGCGGAGATTCACGCTATAGGAAAATGTGTTCAGTTTAATATAGAAAGATACCTCCGCAGACAGGAAATAGTCATCAAGTCAGATAGACAAGCAGCCATCAATGCTCTAAGCTCCCACGTTGGTCCGGAAATGATAAGAAAAACTAAATGAACTAAGCAAGAAAAACAAGTTCCGAGTCACACCGGGGTGGAGGTTGCCGAAAAAGCAGACGATCTAGCAAAAAAAGGCCGAAATACGAAATACCACTTGTGGGAGCTGAACCCTTCTGCGGGATAAGCGCCAACACAACACTGGAAGAACTTAAAAAAGAAGTAGACAACAAAAAATCCCACCACTAGATAGATCTGCAAGGACTGAGGCAAGCAGATACTTCTGGGAAACTAGAACCAAAAGCGATCTAATGACTGCCACAACCCAAGTAAAAATAAACTCAGAATACTAATGGTTATGATAACAGGGCACTGCCGTTTGAAAGGACACCTTAAGAGGCTCGGACTAGTAGAAGACGCGAAACTTTCATCCACATCCTCGCAGAATGCAGTACCTTGCAAAACCCTAGGGCACAATACCTTGGGGAATACCAAATAGAAGAGGGAGACTTACCTAACGCGAAGCCATCCGACATACAGAACTTTCTTAAAGCCCCAGAGTCGGAGGAACTGCTATAGCTGCTGAGATATCCTGAAGGGCGCAGCAGCAGAAGGGGACACAATAGATATTTCTGGTCGCGGCGCGCAAACATCCCCAAAACGTTATTTGCATTACTTATATAATTGTGACGACTTTGTAGCTGATGATGGTTCATTGAAATAGACTTGTCGTGTAGCGGCCAAATGGTAAATGCAATCCACTTGAAATTTTGGCACAAACTAGATACGGTGCCCGAAATTTACTGGCATTAAAATTCATTGTCGTACCTTGAGCCGTTTTCGAGTTATTGGGCAGAGCGGTCGGTCGAATTACTCGACGTTATTCGTTTAGTTTCGCGCACTGTTCGGTGAGCTATGTGACCAATTGTAAAAAGAATCGAGCTTGCGCAATTATAAAGACTGCGGCTCGCGCTTTTGATCCTTTCGGCTCATACGACATGTTGTTGATTTCTACCATTGCGCTCGGACGGTATCTCCGATTTACTGCATCTTGAGCTTAGACAGACTACTGCTTGCGCTTTTGATCGGCTTATGCGAAAGCTTGCGGTTCACCCACTCACCCTAGTACATATTTTTAAAACACATGTTGTCAATTCGCATAAACATTCAATGACAGAGTATAATTTGACGTGTTTTCACTATTTAGCTGTTCCTAAATCATTTGCAATATATTTTATATTCCTACAGATAATAACTGTTCCCCGGACAAAATCCGTACTTGCACACGACCTTCAAAATATGAGGAAATTACATCCATCCAATTTTTTCCAGATTATATGTATGCCAAGTTATATGTGTGAACCTGAGTATTAGTGAAAATCTATTTATAAGTAATCAGAAATGGGTATGACAACCCAACTGTTAAAGAGCCTGTATAAATGGAATAATTTTGTTTTGTGGTTATAAAAACATGGTTAGACACCAATCACTTGATCTACATATCCAAAAGTTAAGAACACTGATTTCACATAATAAAACAAAAGAAACACAAATCTGTCAAAAACTAACAATTGAATAATAAAAGGATTGAAAGAAATGAAATTCCAGTTGTGTAGCTGGTGTAGTCAGAACTTATGTCAATATTGAAACTAGGTTATACACATGTCACTTTGTGAGAGGTGAACATTTTATAAACAAATCAAAAATAGTTTGGCTAGAAGGTTGTTTGTTTGTTTTGGATCATTCCAATTTTTCTAGGACATTATTAATATCATACATCATGGTCATTACATACTGGTAAAATGTGTTTGATAAAATATTAAACTTTGTAGTGGCTAAATTAAGAAAGAAATATTTACCTCTTCAGCTACCATGTCCCGTAATTTAACATCTTGGGATCTAGACACAGAAGATGTACGATGATATTCTACTAATTCATTTAGCGAGTTAAACTTTACAACCCATAGAAAGAACTTTCCTTGAGCATCCCTTAATACTTTAAAATGTTGTACCCCATCTGGACATCTGCAATGGAATGAATAAATTAAACTTTATTTGGTACTTCATGTCAAGTAAATACTCACTTCACTGATAAAGAGAAGTCTCCAGGACTGGATTCACTAATTCGTATTAAAAAGGCCCCTTCATGTTTATTTAAAAGTAATTTCTCGGCGTCAGCTCTTGTTATCCTTCCGTAATACCAACTTAAAAGGATAATAAAGTATAATGAGAAGGAATGTTAAGAAACAAATTTTATTACCTATGGTTTTTCATTTCAATATAATTACTCGGTATTAGTCCCTCTCTACCATCTAGCTCGGCTCGGTACCAATTCATATCATCTTCCATATTTAGTATCTGAAAATAAATCAAGTGATAAGTTGGATAAACAATGTTCAATACATATTAAAGTAAATAAAGTACATTTCAAACTTACTTTAACAATTTGGGTCCTTTTAAAACTTAGTTCATCTTCCGCTGTTGCGTTAAATTCATGTTTAGCTACAGCTTCCATTGTACACACTTATAAAATGAGTCTTATCACAATCAGAAAATAGCACAAAGAAAGAATTTGTTGTCAATAAATTTTCGATAACACAGGATTTCAACACCTTATAAACTCAACACTGTCACTATTATCACTTTATAAGTTCACTTATTGAAGCTATCCTTCCTTTTTTTTCAATTCGAACACATAATTGGTGCATTTAAATGCCTTTATTTGGATATTTTTATTAATTTTCAGCGTGATATACACCCCCTCTGGCGACGGACAGTCACCATTGAATCGAAAATTGAATGAAATGAAATTTTAGCTGCTAGAGCTAGGCGTAGGAATATTCTACACCTGTGAAGTCAGCAGCTAGGTTCTGTGCGCGTGATGGTCGCATCTGACGTTTATTTATCTACCAGGCTCCCTCAAGTATTAATGTGACAGCGCGTTATTCAACTTGCCATCCGTTATTCCAAAAGAAGTGGTTGCACATTCAACTGCTTCATCAAATTTTGGTTTCTTGAATGGAAAAATTGGACTAAAATAAAATTCAGTTTCACCATCTTTTGCTTATACATTTTTACTATTACGTCCCTCACTATACGTAGTATAAAGGAAGTATTGTAATCGACCCAAAAATTGTTCCCGGAATTTCGAGGACATATCCGTTTTGAGCGTTTCTGAATCGATCTAAGCCATTTTTGAGATGATTCTGTGTGCCTGTGTGCTTAAAAACAGTGGATACGATTGTGCCTTCCTAATTGGTCGTACGAAATTGAAATATTGCAAATCGCTCTAAAGTGCTGAAAATATGAACTGTATGGTTTTTAGGCGCATTAACCTTCTTTCAAGTCGTATTTTTGACACCGTTTTAATTCAAATTTTGCTAGTTTATGTGACGGCAAGTGTCAGTTAATAAATGGAGTTTTGAAATCTGTTATGTAGACCATTTGAATAAAATTTCAATGTAAAATAGAGTGAAATCTTACGTCTTTCATTTGACTAGCAGAAGTGCTATTTTGCTAACAAAAGTGTGAGAAATCGGTGATCGTTTGATCACAGTTCATTTTTTATAATGCTCTAGCAGGTTATTAAAGCTATTTGAAAACTGATTACATAGATGACGTTTCTTTCTAAAAGTTAACTTGAAGAATGAAAGTTAACATCATTCTTCGTGTTGGAGGTTGGAGAGGATCAGCGTATTTTTAATATGATACCAATTAAGTTAATTTTATTTCATTTTTGATCAAATGCTCCATACATCGAACCTATTATTGTAGGTACTAACTGTTCAATAATAATTTTAAATAGTGTAGTAGTAAAATTCCCATATAATAGTGATGTAACCTCATATTATCATTCATTACAAAAGGGGCTACGTTCATATTATTGTCGTATATTGACAGGTGGAAAATAATAATACGGAACACTTTTCAAATTAATATACTATTGATTATTTATAATTGATGGCTGCTCTTGCTGTTAGCTTTGTGTCATGGGGAAGATTACTATTTCATATTGTAATTAAATCTGTTAATATCTGGAACTACTTCTCACTTCAATCTTCTGTGTTTGAGATCTGTCATCCAGAAGTATTTTTTTAAGATGACGTTTTGAATGGTATATGTTTATAAGGTAGCGATTGATATTGATGTTATGAAACTGAAATGATCATAACATTTAATTAAAATGGTATTTATACTAGTTCACATTGTTATATATAAACTAGATGATAACGGAATAATTTAATACTGCATTTTCATTGCAATATTCGTATTTAATCTTTCTCTTCGTGACGACTTTTGGTATAGGTAGTACGAAGAATATGAATGCCAAAAACTACTTTTATGATTGTTGGTATTGGAATTGGAACTAACTTAATAGTAATAATCTAATGAATGACTAAAACTTAAATGACATTGACATATTGACAAGGAAGGAAGAGTCGTCCGATGTGTATACGAAACGAGCCTGATTGATAATATTAAATAAATCGGTCATTTAATAATCTTATAGTTCTTTACTCACATAATTAAATGGTGAGTAACTGAATCGATTCTTTATTTCTGACGAGTTATGGGGAATATGTTGTGTTATTTTCAATTAATATCACATATTTTCTATTTCTCAACTGTTAACGGATTATAAATAAAAATTGGAATTTACTAAAAATTTCTCATTATATAATTGTTATTCAATGTAGTCTTTGTCCTTTGATAACGGTCATTTAGATTTTGGGTGCTGTGTAAAACAGTATTTTACATTTAGCGGTACATAACAAGTTATATGCCTCCGGCGACAGTATTGTTTCGGTATTTAGGTTAAATATTCACTGAATATAGTAGTTTGTTGCTGTGTTTTTATTAATTTAAGAGCATATTTGATATTATTGAATTATACTCAGTGATACTGTGACACAACAATAAGGTAATCTTAGTGCATCTATAGCTTTTTTAGGCACAATAATGCATAATTGCCTGCAAATCAATGTTACTGTAACGGTGGTACAGGTAACATGTTATTAAATTGAAGTGGGAATATTTAAATTTTATTATTGTTGTGGTTAGTCATGCCTTGATGAATATTCATGACTAATAGTTTATTACATTCATTTTCACTCCAATAAAAACATTATCGCAATTTTCCTTGCTAATTGTACATTCTCGTTAACCTAATGTATATCTGCACTTTGTACCGTATTCAATTTTGGTAGATTTATTAAGCGTTGCGCGTCACCAAGACCGTTGGTTTAAATTATCATTCAAAATAGCCATTGAAAATGTTCAATTTATCGGTAAACAAATAATTAGTTTCGATCACATATTTTCCAATCAGAAATTTTTTTATTTAGTGAATATATATGATTTGATGATTTCCATTAAACTATATATCGTGAAGCGTGATTAAATATAATTATTAATAATGTTTTATCTGTAATCAGCCAGCTAGATTATAGAGAAAAAGCCCATCAAAAAACATATTAAAAATGATATACAGGGTGTAAATAAATAACTGCGAAAAAATTCAGGGGGTGATTTCTGAGAGAAGATTTGCCACTATTACTTGATGATATTCCTTTACGTGAGAGAATGGAAATGTGGCTTATGCACGATGGGGCCCCTGCCAATTTTACTGTAAGAGCACGTGAGGTTTTGGATGAAGTCTATCCAAATCGCTGGATAGGTCGAGGTGGGCCTTAGTTTTGGCCATCTTGAACCCCGGACTTAAATCCTTTAAATTTTTCTATTTTGGGGGCATTTAAAAACTTTGGTATACAAGACTCCTGTTCGAAACCTGGAAGATCTACGAAACCGCAAAATTGTTTCATGTAGGGTTATTCAAGATACCCCAGAAATGTTCCACCGCTCACCGGATACGAGGATCAATGCGTCGCCGTCTAGACGCGTGTGTAATGGCTGAAGGGGGTCATTTCGAACATCTCATATGATCTCTATTAGTTTTTAATTCAAGAATAATATTTAATTGTTACATTATTTTAAGTGCAGTTTGAGTTCCATTAAATAGCATATCTGTCAATTCTGCATTTGTGTACCCTTCCATTTTACTGAAATTCTTTACAAAGGGGCCTCAAAATGATAACAGTGTAACACAATTAACAATGATTTTAACTTATTATTGCACATACTAAAAATAATTTAGTTGTCTTAACAAAATATGTCAACATGACAGCCGCCTACTAGGTAAATCAAAGTTTAATTAAAATTCGTGCCATGTACTTGTAAGTAAATTTTTTTTTTCTCTGAAATCTTCAATTTTTTGAAAACATTACAAGAGACCTTTTTTGTTCAGAATGAAACAAGCTACCTAAAATAAATTTTTAATTGGCAATATACACATAAGAAAAAAAGTTTGGTGAAAAACAAGTTTTAGGGGTGGTTATTTCTACCCCTTACAAACATAGTGGAGAACCAACAACTCAGTTATTGGATGCCTTCTTAATAGCAAATAATGTGTGCTTAATTTTATTTTTGTAACTTTTGGATTTAGAAGATAAAAATAAAAGCTACTTTTTTGGCGCCCCATTTAAAGGGCTGTATCTTAACATGTGTAACCTCCTTCCGCTTGAACGGTTAATTACAAGTGGGGAGGTTGTCACTTACTGTCCTCTTATGACAGTAACTGACCTGCTCGGGTTTCTTGAGGGTCCAGGTTCCCTTTTTATATAGGTTTTAAAATTGCTGTTTCTCTTTCGTGTGGATTGCCAAATAAAACAGATATTTCTTGTTTAACTAAGTTTATTAATTATCTCTATTTACATTTACACCAGCTATGTACAATCTATTTACAAAATGTTGCTAGGAACAGGCCGTTTAATGTGTTCGTTTTCCGTGTATAAAATAACGCGCTAATTAGATGTTTTCCTATCGTCGGGAGTCTCCACCACCTGCGTGAGATGGTAGACAAGTTTTTGTCCCTAGGTCTAGAAATGAAATGAATCGCGACAATCTAAATATTTAGTACACTTTTAACTTCGACGGAGCGTGGGTCGTGTATTCGCTCTGACCTGTATTTCAGACGTAATTTCTTACGGAACAGGGTATAACGGACTAGGTTGATTTGTCAGCTATCTTCGGCTATGACTGACTTAATAATTTCACACGTCGGTCTCGGAGAGAATCACAACGTAGCCCCTGAAATCAATTCGCAGAAGCTGGATCGTATTCGTCCAAGCTATAAGGATTGATTTTTCCAGCGGTTTCGGCTGTGACTTTATTAACAATTCTACAAATCGGTCTCGGACAATATCCTAACTTAGTCTCTGTAAAACAATTCGCAGAAGCTGAATCGTATTCGTCCAAGCTATCGGGATTGTTTTGTAGACTATTGAATTTATAAACAAAGTTCGAATTTGAAATCGGACTTATATACTGGAATGTTAATTCTCTAGAAAAACAATTCGCAGAAGCTGGATCGTATTCGTCCAAGCTATGAGGATTGATTTTTCCAGCGGTTTCGGCTGTGCGTTTATTCACAATTCTACAAATCGGTCTCGGACAATATCCTAACTTAGTCTCTAGAAAAACAATTCTCAGAAGCTGAATCGTATTCGTCCAAGCTATCGGGATTGTTTTGTAGACTATTGAATTTATAAACAAAGTTCGAATTTGAAATCGGACTTATATACTGGAATGTTAATTCTCTAGAAAAACAATTCGCAGAAGCTGGATCGTATTCGTCCAAGCTATGAGGATTGATTTTTCCAGCGGTTTCGGCTGTGCGTTTATTCACAATTCTACAAATCGGTCTCGGACAATATCCTAACTTAGTCTCTGTAAAACAATTCGCAGAAGCTGAATCGTATTCGTCCAAGCTATCGGGATTGTTTTGTAGACTATTGAATTTATAAACAAAGTTCGAATTTGAAATCGGACTTATATACTGGAATGTTAATTCTCTAGAAAAACAATTCGCAGAAGCTGGATCGTATTCGTCCAAGCTATGAGGATTGATTTTTCCAGCGGTTTCGGCTGTGCGTTTATTCACAATTCTACAAATCGGTCTCGGACAATATCCTAACTTAGTCTCTGTAAAACAATTCGCAGAAGCTGAATCGTATTCGTCCAAGCTATCGGGATTGTTTTGTAGACTATTGAATTTATAAACAAAGTTCGAATTTGAAATCGGACTTATATACTGGAATGTTAATTCTCTAGAAAAACAATTCGCAGAAGCTGGATCGTATTCGTCCAAGCTATGAGGATTGATTTTTCCAGCGGTTTCGGCTGTGCGTTTATTCACAATTCTACAAATCGGTCTCGGACAATATCCTAACTTAGTCTCTGTAAAACAATTCGCAGAAGCTGAATCGTATTCGTCCAAGCTATCGGGATTGTTTTGTAGACTATTGAATTTATAAACAAAGTTCGAATTTGAAATCGGACTTATATACTGGAATGTTAATTCTCTAGAAAAACAATTCGCAGAAGCTGGATCGTATTCGTCCAAGCTATGAGGATTGATTTTTCCAGCGGTTTCGGCTGTGCGTTTATTCACAATTCTACAAATCGGTCTCGGACAATATCCTAACTTAGTCTCTAGAAAAACAATTCGCAGAAGCTGAATCGTATTCGTCCAAGCTATCGGGATTGTTTTGTAGACTATTGAATTTATAAACAAAGTTCGAATTTGAAATCGGACTTATATACTGGAATGTTAATTCTCTAGAAAAACAATTCGCAGAAGCTGGATCGTATTCGTCCAAGCTATGAGGATTGATTTTTCCAGCGGTTTCGGCTGTGCGTTTATTCACAATTCTACAAATCGGTCTCGGACAATATCCTAACTTAGTCTCTAGAAAAACAATTCGCAGAAGCTGAATCGTATTCGTCCAAGCTATCGGGATTGTTTTGTAGACTATTGAATTTATAAACAAAGTTCGAATTTGAAATCGGACTTATATACTGGAATGTTAATTCAATGACTTGAATGGATTTTAAACGGCAACTAATACTCGCTCTCTATTTCTCGGATTTGCACAATAGCAACGGCTTCGGGTTGTTTAGATTACGGCAGGTCAATCTCGGTGCTGGTCTGGCAAGTCAGTCCCCTTTCGCTATGAAATGGGCTGGCTTTTATACAGATCGCGGCGTGTGACGTAACGTGAACAGGTGACCGGCTGGCGAATTCTGTTCACCAGTTTTTATACATAGATGTGCACGAAGTTTGATCTCTTAACTTTGCCTATGTAATTCGATTCTACTGAGATATTCAAATTTATTTGTAAGTAATGAAGGATGCTTCATTACACATGAGGGGGTCAAATGATTTTTTTTATATGAAAGACCCACCTTATTTTTCTACAAGGAATCATCCCCTGAATTTTTAACCAATTATTTATTTACACCCTGTATAGGGCATTGTCCAGGATTTATCGTAATTTTTAGTGATGCTATCTTACAAGAATTCGAGTGTATGGTTTTCAATGTCAACTAATGAATATCAATATTTACAATCCCCCTAAAATATAAGAATCAATAGAATGTCATCAGAATCCAAAACATAAAATAATCAGATATACTGAAATCCTTTTAATTTTAACAAACTAGCTATATTTTCATATATTTTGAAATGGAATTAAGTATCTCCGACGAATATTTCAATAGAAATTAATGGATTGTATCCGGTTTTTCCTAATATTATGCAGTACCTTGACGACATATTATCGATCGAAATTCCCATTCCTTACTTCATTCACGAAAACGTCGATAACACCTCAGTTTGATGATATTATTGTGACGGGTGACGTAAACATTGATCACTTTTTGAATAACCCACTTGGTCAATGCATGGTTTCCTATGGTCTTAGTCAAATAATTTCAGAACCTACGCGCATTACGCCAACAACAGAAAAATTGATTGATGTTATGTATGTTTCGGAGAAGATCGCTATTACAGAGTCTGGTAAATTAAACGCAGATCTTATATCGGATCACAGGCTGGTGTTTCTCAGAGTCAGATGTGAATTGCCTCGTATAAAGCCTAAGGTTGTCTACTATCGGGATTTTAGGCGCTTTAGCCTTAGCGACTTTCAGTCCGATTTATGTCTTGCGGACTGGGATGCCATTTTTTATGAGACAGACATTGATCGTAAAGTGGAACGATTCAATTATAATTTACTAACGCTTTTTGATAAGCATGCTCCATTTAAATCTGCTCTTATCACAAAGCCTCATGCTCCTTGGATAACGGATACCATTAAGCAAATGATGAAGTTGAGAGATAGAGCTCAGAGCAAATATAGAGCTACTAAACTAATAAAAGACTGGATTTTCTATAAGCAGTTACGTAACTTCACATTGGGAGCAATTAGAAGAGAAAAAATTGCCTACTTGAACCACCTTGATGGGGAGAAAGATACTAAACAGCTATGGAGAGCTTTGGGTAACCTCAAGATTAAATATACTCGTACAGCAGACATACCGGCTAGCTTAAGTCATCCTGAGGAAATTAATAATTACTTTTGTTCCCAACATGGTTAATAGCTTGAAAGGTAGAAAATATGATGCCCAATATTCTTTCAATTTTGTTCTTACGACGCCAGATGAGGTTAGATCTGTTGTTCAAGGGATGGGTTCGGAAGTCTATGGTAGCGATGGGATAAATTCCAAGATGTTGAAACTATGTTTGCCCACTATTTGCTTACATTTGACACATATAATTAATTGCTGTCTGGAGATAGGATTCTTCCCGACCTTATGGAAACTTTCCATTGTGAAGCCCTTGCCTAAAGTCACTGATCCTGAGTCATATTCCGATTTAAGACCAATAAGCATTATACCACTAGGTGGTAAAGTCCTGGAAAAGATTCTATACAGACAGATTCACACATATATTACTGAAGTGGGAATTGTTTCGGATCTGCAATCTGGTTTTAGAAGGGGCCACAGTACGGTAACAGTCTTGGCTAATATTGTTGATGATATTGTGAGAAGTATAGACCAAGGACATGCATCTGCATTGGTATTATTAGATTTCTCAAAAGCCTTTGATACGCTGGACCACTCCCTTCTAGTAGCCAAGTTGAGGTTTTATGGTTTCAGCGATACAGTTTGTAATTTTTTTATGTCTTATCTTTGTGAGAGGACACAGGTTGTTGAATGCAGGGGTGAAAGGTCTTCGGTTCGTTATATTACCTCTGGGGTTCCCCAGGGTTCTGTGCTTGGTCCCTTATTGTTTCTGATTTATACGACCGATATGTTTGAGAGTATTCGCCAGTCTAAGATGCAGATGTTTGCGGATGACACTCAGATTCGGTCTGTCTTTTTACCTGGGGACGTCATACATGCTGCTGCTGCTTTAAATCGTGACTTGGCTTCTATTTCTGTTTATGCGCGTGAAAACAATCTTAAATTGAATCCAAAAAAGTGCATGTATATGGTATTTTGTCCCAGGAACCGCAGGACTCATATCCTGCAGAACTTTAAGTTGATGATAGACGGTGAGCTTATTAAGTACGTAGAGACTGGGAGAAATTCAGGCGTTATTTTTGACACTAACTTGAGATTTAGAGAGCATGTCTCATATGTTGTGAAAAAAGCCTATCTTGCACTTAAATTGATGTACTCAAACTACCATATTATTAACTTCAAAATGCGAAAAAAACTTTGTGAGTGTTTAGTAATTCCACTACTTCATTATTGCAATGTGGTATATTTCCCCTGTTTGGATAAACTATGCAAGTATCGTTTGCAGAAGATTGTTAATTCATGTGCTCGATTTGTATTTGGTTTTGTAAAGTTTGACCACATCTCACATAAGATAAAGGAGCTCAGATGACTTAGGGTTGACCAGTTATACAGTTACCACTTCTCAATGTTTGTTTGTAAATTGTTGTCTACCTCGTCACCACTTTACTTGAGACAGAAGCTTACTTTTAGACAGGATGTGCATGATCTTCATTTGAGACATGTAAATACACTTTCCTTGCCTAGATTTCGTTCTTCCATGTTTCGTAGATCTTTTTCGTACAATGCGCCGGTAATATTTAATAAGTACTGTTTACAGCAGGAAAACTTGTCAGTGAAGAGCTTTCGTTTGAGGCTTAGAGACAGAATTTTTTCGGAGGGTTGAGAGTGTGTTCTCATTGCTCGTGATCATACTGGATCGTCATTTTCTTTCTTGTTTGTATTAATTTAATTTAGGATTAGGTTTAGAATTTGTATGTATTATTTTGCTCGTCTGGGGGGGTCAAGTTGAGTAGCTTATGCTAGATCTTCGCCTCCCATTAGAGTATTTCTATTCTCAATAAAGTTATATTATTATTATTATTACCTCATTTATTTTTAATACAATTCACAAGGGAAGAAACCTCCTAATATTGCTGCTATCGATAGTCATATGCATTCGCTTGATGTCAATACCAAAAAAAGTCTATGGGGTCAGACGGAATTCCACCAGTGGCGGCTCCTCGAAGGAGGCTAAGGAGGCTCAGCCTCCTCACCAATTTATCGATGATCATTCTCCAATTTATTTCCTGTTTCTCTGATAATTCTTTGAATTTTACATTAATTCCCCGTTCTCAGTAGTTATTTTCAATCTGGCAACAGTGGCCAGAGGCTAGATTCTCTATATATTTCAAACGCTAAATACGTGTGGTCAACACAGTTGCCGTTTTTTCAACCAGTCCAACTGCCAAATAGGGTAAAACAGCGGATATGGCAACATCCTCTGTAGGCTAGCTTCTCGTTCGCACTCGGTCGAAATACGATTACTTCCTGCCCTGCGAGGCGGCGACACGAGATACGTGCTCCGTCAGTTATTGTTTTTGTTTCGCGACCCGAAGTAAGGTTAAGTTATAATTTATCTGTTCCGTGAGCTATTTAACGTTAAAATGTGCAGTTGCTGACTTCTTAGAAAATCCAGTTAGTGGATTAACATATTACAGAAAAGTGTTTTTTTTAAATAAACGGCCTTTACCGGATTTGAAAGGATTAGTGGTGACGATGACAGGTATGTTTCAAAATCGAAATACACAATAAATTATATTGCTTGCTATTTACATCTGATACAACTTCATGTTGGGGACACTCGGGTTATGATGATTTGAAAAATTTAGCTCATGGTATAGACAGACATGAAAAATCGCAGGAACATATTACATCGAGTATTAAGTTTAAATTAACCGGTAAACAGAATATTGTTAGAGGAGGAAAACATATAATTTGGTAGACAAGAAACTACATTATAAACAACTTTTTTTATGAAATTTTAGATACTATTAAAGGTCAAATTGAGATTCGGTTTTCCGATTTACATGAATTGAACTTTTTGGACTTGACGAATAGAAGATTTTTCGAATCTTTTTCAAAAGAGTTTCCCAATACACTTTTAGATAACTTAGTTCTAAAATATAAATTTTTTGATAAAATAGCACTGCACAATGAATTATGTGTTATATACCTACTAGGATAAAGATATTTTAGACCAGTACGACATTCACGCCGATATGATAAAATATATGATAGACAATGATTTGCAACAAGTTTTACTACAGTTTTATAAACTACTTTGTTTGACATTCACCATTCCTGTCACGTCGGCATCGGTGGAGAGATCATTTTCTACTCTCAAACGAATTAAAACTTACATGCGAAATACAATGGGCCAAAATCGCTTATACAGTGTTAGTTTGATATCTATTGAAAAAGATTTAGTAAAACACTTAAAACAAAATGATACATTTTTTGATAATATTATTGATCATTTTTCGCAAACTGAAGACCGTAGAATTCCGTTAATATATAAAAAAAGTTAATAAAAATAATAAAAAAAACAAAATATGAAAAATGTCAAAAAAAAGAAACAATATCAAAAATCCAAAGAAAAAAAAAAGATCAAAAAAATTTTTTGCCACGAGAAACTCTACACCTCCACGTTGGTTCTTGCTTGGCAACAATTAATTTTGTCACTGAAGTAGCTGGTACGGTCGCTGTGCGAAGGTTAAATTTATTGGCTGAATAGAGTATATTTTTACAAAAACGTTTTATGTCCAGCCTCCTCTCTTAAAAAGTTCACGAGCCGCCACTGAATTCCACCTGTCGTTCTAAAGGAATGTGTGCCTGAATTAACACCAGTTTTCTACAGGTTGTTTACCCTCTACTATTTTGCTACTATTGACCAATTTGGACGTTCTTGGTGTCAAAATGTTCGGGAAAGCACCCCGAACCAGAAGACCCCATTTTGAACCCGCGCTTTTGTTATCCATACTTGATAATTTACAATTAAGCCTCTAATTAATTGTTGATTTGGACCAATAATTGACTAATGTATTTGACAAAAAATATGGAAGGAAATACTGCCGTGCTTAATAGAAACGCGGTATCTGCAAAAAAATCGGAAATCGAGTTATTTATATAGATGGGTTCGTGGGGTGTTGTACTATCACTCTACTAAGTATAAAAGCGGTATCTAAAGCTATATCCAGTAAACGTGTATATTTAAAATGCCGTATGTGTCAATTTGTGAGGGATTGCCTAATCAAAAAGCGGTAAGTGCATCTTCCTTAGTCATAAAGCGGTATATGCGCAAGCGCCCGGTGCAGATACCGTGTTTTGTATATGTACGCTGCGAATGCCGCGTTATCGCTTAAGAACGCTCATGAGTATTTGCGCTGTATAAAGGTTATTTCTTCACTTGTCTTGGTTTTGCTTATAATAAAGTGGTGCATAAGCTAAGAGTGAATTTCATAATGTCATCTAATCGAGTTAAATATATATTATCATTGGCACTAAATGAAAGTGTGACAAAGCCACTAACAACGCAGACGTAAGTGGAAAATATTTTCTTCTAACTTTTATGAATTAGGTTATGTTGTAGAAGTATATTAAACCCGAATGATCTTATGCATGTAAATGGAAGCAACGTGTCCAGTAATTCCTCAAATTATATATTGCACGCATTACAACCTCTGAGAGAACCAGATGAAGAAGGGTTTATGAAAATAACTAGATCTGCCACTATTTCGAATCAGAAAGTAGTATCATGGCTCAACAACTCATCTCTAGCTGAACCGAAAAATAAAACTTCACCCACCAACACCATAATAATCAGCCGAGATTAAATGTTTGGTAAGAATAATAGAAGGAATGTGAATGATTGTCCCAAAAATTTGATAATTAACTTTATAGATACCGCAATGGAACTTCCTCACATTCAAGAAGCAGCAACTTGCGATAGTGAAAATGTTATAGCCTCAGAACAGTTGGAAGTCGCAAATATAGAGACTACTGCAATGGAACTTCCTCACATTCAAGAAGCAGCAACTTGCGATAGTGAAAATGTTATACCCGTAGAACAGTTGCAAGTCGCAAATATAGAGACTTCAGATTTACCCATTAATAATGGTGAACTTTTGTAATTTTTTAGATTATATTGCCTTCTAATGCATAATCAAATTTATTTCAAAATCTGGAACAATACGTAAACGAAAAATGTTTGAAACGGATTTAAAAACCAGAAAATCAGTTAGAATGAAAAAACTGGCTGCAGATCATATGGTTCTTCCAGGATGTAACCAGATTTGTAAGAAAAAATGCTCCTCTTTGATATTCGAGCAAGTGAGAAAAAACATTAACCGTGAATTCTGGAAAATGTCCAGTAAAGAGCAAAAAACACACTTATTAAACACCTGTCGTCGTTTCAAACCGAAGCGTCGTTTGAACGAAAATTCAAGGAAACAGAACACCTTTAAATATTTCCTCAACAATGAAAGCGGTGATTCTGTTGAAGTTTGCAAAACATTTTTCCTCTCAACTTTTGGATACAAAAAAAGTAATGACAGAGTTTTGCATAATACTCTGTCAAAAACCCCCAAAGGTCAGTTTGTAGTACTTCCTCACGGAAACCAAGGAAGAGCATCCAATAGAAAAATAGACGATACAGATATCAATGCTCATATTGAGTCCTTCAACCCCTGTATATCTCACTACCGCAGGGGACACGCTCCAAATGTTCGATATCTCAGCAGTGACATTACAGTCTCACTCATGTTCAAAGATTTTCAAGAAAAATATCCTTGTACTAAAGTATCTTATGAAACTTATCGGAAAAGAATTAAATCAAAACGCATCTCGTTTACGAAACTCGGCCACGAAGAATGCGATATATGTGAAACATTCAAATTGCACGAACATAATGAGAAGACTAGCGACGATTCTTGCAGAATCTGTATATCCAGGAAAAAACATATTATTCGAGCTGCAGAATCTCGACATTTATACAGGAAACAAACAGAAACTGCTTTGGATGATAGCACGATTTGCGTTTCTGCTGATTTACAGAAAATTATAATGTTACCTAGGATCGACATGTTCAAATGTGTAATTTTTTTGAAACGCTTGATCGCCTACAATGAAACTTTTGTCCCCTTGGGAAAATTAACCGCAATAAACAAGCCATTTGCTGTTGTTTGGCACGAGGCTGTGAGTAAACGGAGCAAAGAAGATCTAATAAGTACGTTTTATGCCTTTTTCAAGCGACAGAGAGATTCCACTAACGTTATTATATGGCTAGATAACTGCGCCAGCCAAAATAAAAACTGGACATTATTTACATTCTTGATAAGGATGGTCAACTCTGACGAAATATCAGCCAGAAGCATTCCCTCAATTATTTCGAACCTGGTGTTTAGGAGCACTACTTTATTTTCTTAACAAAAAGGCGGTAAGTGATATTCTGACTTATGGCCACAATATAGGGCATTTTCTATCACTTACAGGTAATCGAGGTAACATATATCTTACGTAAACATATTTTTTTCAGATGAAAATATTGCAATTGTTAAGGTACAGGTACAAAACTTTAACGATTAATTGCCGAGTTTCGCGCTGTCCGCAGATACCGCGTTTCTATTAAGCACGGCAGAATAGACCGCAAATCGTGACTCGGGGATTCGTGATCAGCGACCTCGAAAACCCCCGAGTTATTTTTTAAGCTCGTGATGCAACATTTTTCTAGCCAAATATGTAGAATTATCCGATTCTGACAACGGATTCGTGATCAGCTACCTCGAAAACCCCCCGAGTTAATTGTTTTACGCTCGTGATGTAACATTAGCAGATTTTCGTTGAAATTTTCCATGAAAATGCCGAGTTTTCCAGCCAAATATGTAGAATTATCCGATTCTGACAACGGATTCGTGATCAGTAAAGGGCGGAATATATGCAAAGTGCATATATTTGCATATTTTGCATATTTGTACAAATTTCATAAAAAATTGCATATTTCGGCAAAAATAAAATTTGTGTGCATATTTTTATGTTTCTCGTTTTATCAAAGGATTAAGTGCGACCCTTGCAGATAATTGAAATAATTTAAAAGGTGGGTAGGTTTTATTATTAAATGGTTTATGGACCCATTTTATTATTATATGGTTTATTGCAGGCATTTATTGGATGTTTAGGAATTTCCAAGTAATCAGCTTGCCTAATTCATCGAACAGAAACAAGACAAGAAGGTTCACTTGAAGCTCCACCCCTAATGTTGTCTATTTCGCTGGCACACTTAAATAATCCCTGGTGGTGCCAAGTCGTGTTCGGTGGTAGTAAGTATTGTCACCGAACAGACACTTCTGTTCGATGCGCGGGGGTCTAGTTGGAATGCGGCGGCTTGCTTTTATAGTTCGGACTTCAAAGTGCCGACGCCAAGTGAACCTTCTTGTCTTGTTTCTTTTCGGTGCCTAATTGGAGAGCAAATGTGGTCTCTTCTTTTGTATTTATATTGTATAGTTTAGTTTGTCGATAGATTCCAGTGTGAAAAGAGTGATTTCGAAAATATTTATTGGAGTTTGGTGGGGATAAAGTGTTTTGCAAAGTTTGTGCCAAACCGCATTCCAAAATGTCAAACCAAAGAGTGAAAAGGAGGTGTTTCATCAAGACTTATGCAAAGCTTTAGTAGCAGCAAATATACCTTTGAAGAAACTGCAAAATACACTTTGCAAAAATATTGTAATCAAAACATCCCTGACGAATCCACACTTAGAAAGAAGTATGTGCAAACAGTATACGAAACCGTAATGGAAGAAATTAAAGTTTCACTGGGCGATGAACATTTTTATATTATTGTTGATGAAAGCACAGACTCATGTGGTCGATATATCGCACATTTTATTATTGGAGGGCTTCAAGAAAATGAGCCAGGGAAGCCATATTTAATATCTTCTAAACAGTTAGACAAAACAAATAATGTGACCTTAACTCGATTTAAAAAACAAAAATATTTTATCCCAATATGGTACATGTCACTTGCCTTTTACACAGGATAAACAGAGTTGCAGAAACTATTAGAACAGCATATCCCTTGGTGAACAAATTAATTTCAAATGTAAAGAAAGTATATTTGAAAGCACCTCTAAGAGTGCAGTTCTATAGAGAGAAATTGCCAGGAGTTAGTTTACCTCCAGAGCCCGTAATTACTCGATGGGGAACATGGATTAAGGCCACGATATTCTACGCAGACCATTTTGAAGCCATTAAAGACAAAGTTTTAGATTTAGAAGACAATTCACAGTGTGTAGTGCAAAGTCAAGCAGTATTCAAAAATGTAAATTTAGCTAAGGAACTTGTTTTTATTAAGGTTAATTTTAGTTTTATACCAGATATAATTAATAACTTCGTTAGAAAGTAGGAATATGAGTTTAAGAGAATAATCAATTAATATTGTTGAAACTTTTTCCGACAAATGCAAAAAAGTTCCCGGTGATGTAGGAAATCAAGTAAGAAGTAAACTCGAAGTTATTGTGGGAAAGAATGAAGGCTTTAAGTATTTAATGGAAGTCAAAAATATTTTTGATACTAAACCATTCAACGAAGTAATACCTTGGCCTTATAACTTACTACCCAAATTAAAATATTGCCAGATCACATCGGTAGATGTTGAAAGATCTTTTTCTTTGTACAAACATATTTTTACAGACAGAAGGCAAACACTTTTATTGGAAAATTTTGGAAAATATATCGTTATAAATGCATTTTATACTATTTCAGGTTACAAATTTTACCTATTATATTTTTCTTTTAATTTTACTTAAAATAAATAATTTTTGTAAAAGTCGGCGTTTCTTTATTTCCATTTTTCCATGTTTATTCAAGGCATATAATTGCATATTTTGACGAATAAATGCATATTTCAAAGAAAAACTATGCATATATATGCGCATATTTTAACTGAATTGACGTGCATATATTCCGCCCTTTAGTGATCAGCGACCTCGAAAACCCCGAGTCAATCTTTTATGCTCGTGATGCAACATTTGCAAATTTTTGTTGAAGTTTTCCATGAAATGCCGAGTTTTCCAGCTAAATATGTAGAATTATCCGATTCTGACAACGGAATCGTAATCAGCGACCTCGAAAACCGCCGAGTGATTTTTTTTACGCTAGTGATGCACCGTTTGCAGATTTTGATTGTAATTTTCCATGAAAATGTCGAGTTTTCACGAATTTTCCGATTCTGACAGCGACCTCGAAAACCTCCGTGAACGATTTGCGACCAATTTCCTTTCATATTTGTTTCTGAATTACATTAGTTAATTATCGGTCCAAATCAACAATTAATTAGAGGCTCAATTGCTAATTAACAAATAGGGATAACAAGCGCGGGTTCAAAAAGGGGTCTTCTGGTTCGGGGTGCTTTCCCGAACATTTTGACACCAAGAACGTCCAAATCGGTCAATAGTAGCAAAATCACGATGTGAAATGCCAATTTTACCAGACTAAGAAGCGTGAAAACAATTAGACTGGAGCGGAACTTGACACTTTTTACTATTTAAGTATCACCATTTGCATTCGAAATATCTTATACCTACTCTTTTTTTTTGTTATATAGGCGTTTAGTTTATAATGCCTTCAGTACAGTTAGATAAAAAATACACCTATGTGGATTCTTTATGGTGTGCTTATATTATTTCGGTCGTGGCAGCATGGAACGCCGAATTTGGTAAGTACTTCATATTTATATAGAATGGTAAAAAATTGTTAAATGAAAATTTTGAATTGGCATAATAGAATATTATATTAATGTAAGTCTTCATTAGTACTTATGAATAAAAAATGAGCACCCTTATCCAATAAAAATAATGTTCAAGAGCTGAGGAAGTATCATCAGAGTAAACTAAATTATAAATCAAACTGTGCCTGTTTAAATATTATTTGGGGATAATAATGCAAACAATGGGTTACCCTCAGCTGAAAATAAATCAGAATTTAGTAAATTGCTTTTTCGTTTATACATTTCCTTTTCTTCTAAATTACCTAGATATTTTGCCGGATTGTGTTTTAAAAGTGAAAAACTTTCTTCAGGTGCGACCTGTATTTGAAATATGTTCGGCTAACGCTGATCTTTCATCATGATCTTTCTGTATACGAGGGCAAAGTGAAAAGTTCCTGAAAAATAAAACTGATGGCGCCACAATCGAAAATCCCATGTGACATTTGTGATGTACTATGAAAATTTTCAGATTGATATGTCATTCTGTTCTGTTTTGACACCCATCGAAAGCAAGCAACCTTGTAAATATGGAAAAAAAATTAATTTCGCGTCTTGATTAAACATTATTTCTTGCATGGAAAAACATTACGCAAACCAAAGCATCGTTTGTTGAAATTATGGGGACTCTTCACCGTCGATTGGAATGATTCACAAGTGGTTTACTGATTTTCGTTGTGGTAGTACGATGAAATTCATGGTAACATATTGGACGATCGGCGAGTTAAAGTGCACAAGATTGCTGAGGCTATGGGCTTCTCAACCGAACTAGTGGAGTAAATCTGGCGAGAAAAAAGGCAAGGTTGGCGAAAATTTTACGATGCTTAGCGACCTAGTGGAAAGTGTTTGTTAGGACACCAATAACAACCTCCTGAAATTTCTATTTCCCAAAGTGGGTGCAACCCTTTTTTTTTGCCAAAAAGGTTTTTTTTTTCATTTTTAAGGGTAGTTTAGCAAAAAATATCTCTGGTTGTATTGAAAATTAAGAAACCAAAGTAGAACCCTTTTATTGTCAATATCCAAGGAACTTTCAGTCTAAATTTCAAGTTGATCCGACCACCCCCCTCCCCGTAATAGGTATATATATACTCATATATGCAAGGAATCTTGCGTAAGGGCTAACTCGGTCATTTTTCAACCGATGTGGCTGAAATTTGGACTGAAGATAGGCTTTCAAAACTACCCTTCAAATTTCAAGTGAAAATATTGAATAGTTTTCCAGAAATTCAACTTTAAGTCAATTTTTTAGTTATCTTTCAAATTAAGATATCTCATGTCATTTACATCCGATCTGGATCTGCTTTGCGGGAAAATGTAGGTATTCGCATATAGTCTTATGTCATGGAACTCAGTTTTTATTTATTTTTTTTCGGTCTTTATTGGCCATTTTCGGTATTAATATCCCCAAAACTTGTGTCAAATTAATTAATTTGAAGTTTCGAAAAGTGCGAAATTTCGCAATTTTATGAGAATATCATGAGGCTCAAAAGTTGATAGCGCTTTAGGCTCCGGGATTTTCACGGAGCCTATAGCAATTAGAAGGTTCAAATTGTATGAAAACACAATTGCATGAACGCTAGACCGCCTATGTAATTAGCTACGAACGTAATCATTTTGACGTTTCCCTCGAGAAGCTCGCTACACGTCAGTTAGAGTTTATACATTTTACCTCGTTTGTTATGTTGGGGCCGTTTCGTGCCCCGTGCGGGCGGCGCCAGTTGTAAAAAAGTATTTCGCCTGTGGGCCGCTAGCTTTCACCCGCTTCGGGTATATTTTAGTAGCTAGAAAATTCCCTTTGGTACGTCGCACTTTAGACGCGAGTAGCTGAGACCTGAGAGTACCTGTTTCTATTTTAATTAAAGTTTCCTATTTAATGAACATTTATCGAAAAAAGAAGGACCGTCGGGTACGATCCGATACTAAATCTAACTACATGGAGCGAAAACGGCACGCGAAAAGTCGTCGTAAAGCCGTATTAGGTACAACCAGCTTCCACTTTTCTAACTAGCCAGCTACGCGCTCCTCACGTGAACGTCATTCGATTTATCTCAAATTAACCAAAATGGCCGATATAGGCCAGAAAAAAAGTAATTAAAAAATTAGTTCCATGACATAAAACCGTATGCGAATACCTACATTTTTTCACAAAGCAGATCCCGATCGGATGTAAATGACATGAGATATCTTAATTTGAAAAATAACTAAAAAATTGACTCAAAGTTGAATTTCTGGAAAACTATTCAATGTTCCCACTTGAAATTTAAAGAGTAGTTTTGAGACCATAACGCTTATCTTCTGTCCAAATTTCAGCCAAATCGGTTGAAACATGACCGAGTTAGCCGTTACGCAAGATGTTTGGCATATATATGAGTTGATATATATCTATTACGCGGAGGGGGTGGTCGGATCAACTTGAAATTTGGACTGGAAGTTCCTTGGACATTGACAATAAAAGGGTTCTACTTTGGTTTCTTAATTTTCAATACAACCAGAGATATTGATTTTTATTTGCTAAACTACCCTTAAAAATGTCAAAAAACACCTTTTTGGCAAAAAAAAGGGGTTGCACCCACTTTGTGAAATAGAAATTTCAGGGGGTTGTTATTGGTACCACAACAAACATTTTCCATCGGCTCGCTAAGCTTGGTAAGATTTTCGCCAACCATTTGCCAGATTTACTCCACTAAACGGGTACGGAACAATTTGCATAATTTGTTGAATATGAGAGAGCTATCTGCCAGATGGGTGCCGCATTTGCTCTCGGTTAACAAGCGCGACCGTGTGACAACTTCTAAGGAGTGTTCAAACGCGATAAGAAGGACTTTTGCGCCATTTCGTGACTGTGGACGAAACATGGATCCATCACAACACACCAGAGACCAAAGAATAATCGAAACAGTGGACATGTCCTTTCAAAAAGCCCAAAAAGGCCAAAGTGGGTTTATCGGCCTACAAAGTAATGACGACAGTTTTTTTGGGATGCACACGACATCGGCCATATCGATTATCTTGAAAAAGCAAAACATTCACCGGAGTATATTATTCAGAGCTGTTGTTGTTTGTTGGCATTTGTCAAAGACAAAAGTGCTCTTTCACCAAGACAATGCACAGGTCCACAGTCGCAATGGCAAAATTGCATAAATTACGCTATAAATCGGTTCGTCATCCACCATATTTTCCAGATTTAGCCTCCTGCGATTTTGATGTATTTCCAAACTTGAAGAAATGGCTCGGCGGAAAGAAATTTGGCACTAACAATGAGGTCATCGCTGCAACGATTGCCTATTCTGAAGGATTGCCATAATCGTATTATTTGGAAGGAAACGAAAAATTAGAAAACGTTGCACGAAGTGTATCGGGCTACAGGGAGATTATGTTAAGAAATAAAATAAGTTTTCACCAAATAAATTATTTCTTGTATCACTTTCACCTTGCCCTCGTATGTGCAAAATGTTACTTCTAGTTTGACTCACTTAGCATTTTGAACACGACTCACAAGGTAAAAACTGTCTAGGCAATAGATAAAGTTTCCGACTTCGACGAATCCGGGATTTACAAAATTGATTGTGATATTTCGGAGAAAATGTAGTGGCTGTTGAAATGGATTTTATAAATTTCTCAGATATTTTAACTGATGGGGCTGTTACGAATGATACTACAGGCCTGATGGGATTATTTTTCTTATCAATTTTGATAAATCAATTTATTTTAGGGGCTTGCTTATTCATAAGAGTTAAACTGTACAGATCATATCCAAAATACGATACAAGTTAGGTATCAACCCAGTGTTTCCAACAATGAAACAAAACTATTCTTATGTTAGTATCAAATATATGGGGCCACCGACTACTAAAATTTCGAATATTTTTAGTAATTTACGTATTAACGTAGCGTATAAAAATCAGAATAATTCAGCTAAGTTTATCAAAAATAATAAGAATTTATCATCCTATGACGTGTGGGTCTTGCCCAAAGATATAAATTGGTCAGACAGTAACCTTATTGGGTCTTATAACAAGATGATTACTTCAATAGGCAACTATGTTGATGGTGATCTCATGCTATCCATTTCAAGATTTGTGGAATGAAATTGCATCGCTCCCATCACCAAACGTGTACCTAAATAAATATGATTGATTATCCTGAGGTATCGCAAGATATAATGCTGCCACGATTAATGCCTAAAATTATTTTTATCATTTGTTCTAGTTACTTATCCATTAGATGTAATAAAAACAAGACTTCAAATACAGGGTGAAATAGATAATAAGAAAGATGCAAAAATGGTTAAAGTAAGTACAAAATGATTCATTCATATTTGTGTTAATTTAGTTAATTTACGTGGAATTTCCTTGTATATAAATGAAACTTCATAGGAGCGATTTTTTTCCGTCAATAATCGAATGAATTCAAAATGCGTGATAGTACAAGTTTATTTCATATCCGAAACACATAACAGGTTCTAACCTTTTTTTTTTTTCATTTGTTACCGAAGAAGAAGCTCATCAGATTCTGATCGCATGATAATAATATGGTAGAGTCTTGATTTCATTAGTTCTTGTGTGAAAACAATTTGTTCCTGCAGCGTTGAAATTGTTTCATAAACGAATATCCCATTTTAAAAGAATATTTTCGTTCGACGTTATCACTCAATTTTTACATTTTTGCATAAATCGAAACTAATAAGACGGTCATTAACAAGATTTTGTAAAAAAATAATAAATTAAATCACGAAAAACAAATAAAACACAATTATTTTGCCCACTTTGTTTTTTAAATTATTGATTTCAATTGTTAAAACATACAATGATTTAATAAACATTTAACCATGTAATTGTGTTTTATGTTTGAAATGGAAAATCACAAAATAATGAACAATTCAATACAATTTCCGGTCCACGATATATTAATTTTGATATTTTATGTGGTTTTAGGGCCCCCACCGGGGGATGATTTTAACAGGTTTAGGTATAGCGAAAGAAGAAGGTATTAGGAAATTATGGCAAGGAATATCGGCCGCCATGTACAGACATATGGTTTATTCTGGGACAAGAATCGTGTCGTATAGATTGTTGAAAGAGAAAATATTTCACCCGCAACCAAATAATGATTATTTTCCAATATGGCAGTCCGCTTTCTGTAAGTTTGAACAGTTTTGGCAGCGATGCATGTTATTATAGATTTTTGCCTTTTGGTATTATATACTTTTTATATAAATTCTCGGGAAATAGGTCACACTAACACATATGCCTATTATTTTCGACTTTACGTATGTTTCGGTCTCACGACCATCATCAGAAGATCCTGTGTATGCATGGTGCATAAAATCCGCACCTTAGTTATAACTTATGTATCTATCTTTGCTAAATAAATCATCATTATTATCATTATTACATACAGTGACTATTGTTTTCTAATTGCCTTATCGGACCAACTGCCTTCAACGGAATTCTTAGATTGATGTGAACTCTGGTTTACAGGTGGCGTAACTGCGGGCTCGTTTGCGCAATTCATCGCTAGTCCGACCGATCTATTGAAAGTGCAATTGCAGATGGAAGGTAAAAGAAAAATCATGGGCCTTCCGCCCAGAGTCACAGGTTTAGTTGACGCTTTCCAGAAGACTGTTCGCAAATCAGGCTACCGGGGATTATGGAAAGGTGGGTATTTCTGGATTTTCACTTCCTCTTCTATATTTATTTTCTTCGTTATGTGAACAATGCGGCACGAAATATTTTATGGTACTTTTTCCCATTAGGTTCGGTTCCGAATGTTCAAAGGGCCGCGCTGGTCAACTTAGGAGACCTGACCACATACGATACAGCCAAGAGATTCATCTTGAGGAACAGTACCTTGGAAGATAACCACTTTGTTCACCTTCTGTCGAGCATATGCGCCGGATTCGTGGCAGCCACTCTGGGAACCCCCGCTGACGTCATCAAAACGAGAGTCATGAATCAGCCTTTAGATGAGAGCGGACGGTGAGTTGCTATCTTAATATCTCGATGCACTTAGTCCAAGAGCCCAAGGTAGAGGAACAATTTTCTTTCTTCTGGGAGTAACGCTTTTACATAAATCGATAGATTATGTGTAACAGCCGTTTCTAAGCCAAGAATAGGACAAACCGTGCGTGAAGGCGAAAATAGAATGAGAAGTTGGGCATGTATGAAATTTAATAAAAAAAACTTCCTTACCGAACCAGCAAGTGTCGTATCTATCGAAATAACCGGTCGAGCACTAAACCACTCGGTCACCGCCTCATAACATTTCCAGGTAACTCATTTGGTACTGACAATAGACTATTATCCTAAGGAAACGAAACATCTCATTCATAAAACTCCATTTGACTTGTCGCAATAATTACATGAAGTATGACAAAGAAAACCAACGGACCTCTTTGTCGTCGAGTCATAATTACTCCTTATTGGCAACGCTGTAACTATGATTGAAAACTTGGTACTACTTGTAAGGCAACACCGTTTCGAAATAGCTACGAGAAATACGGAAGCTGTCAAATTGCGTAGTACAGAACAAAGTCCCCATTCATAAAAGTTGCTTCTGAACAAATGATGCAATGGAATGGAATAGTTCTATATTTAAAAATTTAAATATTCTATAATTCGATTGTATATTCCAGGTTCCAGGTATTATGGAATATTTTTCAGACAAAAAGACATTTCAACAGTATTGCTTCTAATATAACCAATAAATAATGCTATGAACGTTTTTATAATAATTACAAATCTCAATCTGGCACACAGAACAACTAATCCGGTAACAGCACATTCCGTACGGCCATACTTGTAATATACAGCGGTCTGAGTGGCCCGAAATTTTGGCAATGTCTGATCGTGTTTAAATCGAAACAATTCTGTCTCCTTAGGATAATAGGTCTATGGTACTGACCAACAAAAAAATAATGTGTTCAGTGTGAATTGAGATATCTATATGATATACAGGGTGTTTCAGAAAGACCTCCCGTAAATGCAAGGGACGGTAGATTTTACAAAAATAATCAGATTCTTCATGTAAACTATAGTCCTATCTTGTTTCGTTTCGGAGATAAGAAATTTTGCTGTAGCTCCAGTACAGTTACAGATATTTTGTTGAAATCTGGTACTCGGGTTTCAGAGGACTCCAATTAAGATGGTTTAGTTAGTTTTAGATCATGTGGTAGAGGGCGCTGGGTGCGCGACTCTTCGCCGATTCTTTTAGCCTTAACTTTTTTGAGAATAATTTTTTTGTTTTCTTTGCACATTTCCTGGTTCATAATTGTATTGTGAACAAATAAAGTACTCTTGTTGAGGGTCTCAAAATATCACCGTTTTCGAGAAAAACACGTTTAAATGAACATACGCGATTAAGGTAGTAAGTAAATTTGATAATGAGTTTTTGTTATGTTCATTTAAACGCGTTTTTCTCGAAAACGATGATATTTTGAGACCCTCAACAAGAGTACTTTATTTGTTTACAATACAATTATGAACCAGGAAATGTGCAAAGAAAACAAAACAATTATTCTCGAAAAAGTTAAGGCTGAAAGAATCGCCGAATAATCGCAGGAGCGTGTGTCCACAAATAATGACGTCTCCACTTTTTAAATTACTTTTCCCAGATGTTGATTCCAAGACAGTTTAGAGTCTAGTGTCACCCCGAGATATTTGACTTCTCCTTTAATCCGTACAGTTTCTCCGCGAATCTTCAGAGGTCCCAAGCCCTCTAATTTGCGTTTGCGAGTGAATGCTAGTATGGTGACTTTTTGGGAACTGATATTCGATCCCTCTGAATCCGTCCTGTTATTACCAGGTTCAAAGCCTCTTGCATTTGATCTCTGACCGTGGATTTGTATTTTCCTTGTACCATGACAACTGTGTCGTCGGCATATCCAAGGGCTCTGCAACCTTTGTCCTGGAGGGTTCTCAGTAGTGCGTCCTCGACCAGATTTCACAGGAGTGGAGAGAGTATTCCACCTGCAGGCTTCCTCTGGCCACTCGGGCCACTACGGTCTGCTCCACTGAAGCTTTGATTTGAGGAAACGCGAAAAGTTGATTTTCGTGAGGTCAAAATCTATAGATTTATAAAGAAACATATCTCCCAACAGAAAAAGAACTGATATCTCTTTTTTCTTCTGAATAAGCACACTAATTTGTAACTTACCTCGAAATCTTATCGCTCGAAAGTAAAATATGTTTATTTTTTCATTTCAGTGGAGTTTTATACAAATCTTCGATCGATTGTTTACGGAAAACGGTCAAAAATGAAGGGTTTCCAGCCTTGTACAAAGGTTTCCTGCCGATCTGGATGCGTATGGCACCTTGGAATTTAACGTTTTGGATATCATACGAAGAAATATCATCTGCCCTCGGTGGAAATCAATTTTAACTCTCCAATAATAATATACCTGTGATTCGTTCCATACGTAGATGCGTTGTGTTTAACCAATAAATAATGCTATGGACGTTTTTATAATAATTACAAATCTCAATCCGGCACACAGAACAACTAATCCGGCAACAGCACATTCCATACGGCCACACTTGTAATATACAGCGGTCTGAGTGGCCCGAAATTTTGGCAATGTCTGATCGTGTTTAAATGAAAACAATTCTGCCTCCTTAGGATAATAGGTCTATGGTACTGACCAACAAAAAAATGACGTGTTCAGTGTGAATTGAGATATCTATATGATATACAGGGTGTTTCAGAAAGACCTCCCGTAAATGCAAGGGACGGTAGATTTTACAAAAATAATCAGATTCTTCATGTAAACTACTTCTTTTCGGAGATATTAAATTTTGCTGTAGCTCCAGTACAGTTACAGACATTTTGTTGAAATCTGGTACTCGGGGTTTCAGAGGACTCCAAATAAGATGGTTTAGTTAGTTTTAGATTATGTGGTAGAGGGCGCTGGGTGCGCGACTCTTCGCCGATTCTTTTAGCCTTAACTTTTTTGAGAATAATTTTTTTGTTTTCTTTGCACATTTCCTGGTTCATAATTGTATTGTAAACAAATAAAGTACTCTTGTCTCAAAATATCACCGTTTTCGAGAAAAACACGTTTAAATGAACATACGCGATTAAGGTAGTAAGTAAATTTGATAATGAGTTCTTGTTATGTTCATTTAAACGCGTTTTTCTCGAAAACGATGATATTTTGAGACCCTCAACAAGAGTACTTTATTTGTTTACAATACAATTATGAACCAGGAAATGTGCAAAGAAAACAAAACAATTATTCTCGAAAAAGTTAAGGCTGAAAGAATCGCCAAATAATCGCAGGAGCGTGTGTCCACAAATAATGACGTCTCCACTTTTTTAATTACTTTTCCCAGATGTTGATTCCAAGACAGTTTAGAGTATAGTGTCACCCCGAGATATTTGACTTCTCCTTTAATCCGTACAGTTTCTCCGCGAATCTTCAGAGGTCCCAAGCCGTCTAATTTGCGTTTGCGAGTGAATGCTATTATGGTGGCTTTGTGGGGACTGATATTCGATCCCTCTGAATCCGTCCATGTTATTACCAGGTTCAGAGCCTCTTGCATTTGATCTCTGACTGTGGATTTGTATTTTCCTTGTACCATGACAACTGTGTCGTCGGCATATCCAAGGGTTCTGCAACCTTTGTCCTGGAGGGTTCTTAGTAGTGCGTCCTCGACCAGATTTCACAGGAGTGGAGAGAGTATTCCACCTGCAGGCATCCTCTGGCCACTCGGGCCACTAGGGTCTCCTCCAGTGAAGCTTTGATTTGAGGAAACGCGGAAAGTTGATTTTCGTGAGGTCAAAATCTATAGATTTATAAAGAAACATATCTCCCAACAGAAAAAGAACTGATATCTCTTTTTTCTTCTGAATAAGCACGCTAATTTGTAACTTACATTGAAATCTTATCGTTCGAAAGTAAAATATGTTTTTTTTTCATTTCAGTGGAGTTTTATACAAATCTTCCATCGATTGTTTACGGCAAACGGTCAAAAATGAAGGGTTTCCAGCCTTGTACAAAGGTTTCCTGCCGATCTGGATGCGTATGGCACCTTGGTCTTTAACGTTTTGGATATCATACGAAGAAATATCATCTGCCCTCGGTGCAAATCAATTTTAACTCTCCAATAATAATACACCTGTGATTCGTTCCATACGTAGATGCGTTGTGTTTTCGAAGTCACAACAAATTGGAAATGTGAAGTTCAGGATTCTTATTTTTACGTTTGGAACACAACACATTTAATATGTTACTGACTGTGGGCCCGTATCCTGGAAAAATAAAGGAAAATATGTAAATTGTCTCGAAGACAACAAGCTGTAGTATGTTTCACATTGTCGTAGGAATTAGGTAAGTTCATGAATGAAGGGATATTTGAAATTGGTAAATGTATTTGGCAAATTTCCTAAAAATTCTTTTGAATTTTACACGCGGCGTGAAAATCGTAGTTTCACGCCGCGTTCGCCCAATATACCACAAGCAGGAATTGATTTAACGTTTCTCCTTTAATTGTATGGTAATATAGAGCGAGAAAAATTAAGTTTCATTCTGATTTGTGAATTATTATTGGGCATTTTGTTAATTGAATCATATAATGTACAAAACAGCCGATAGTGTCAAAATAGTTGAGAAAATGGTATTATTGACAGTAAAATGTTCCATAGTTTCTGAGTTTATGAGGTGTTTGTCATAATGCACAATTTAAGTTTGAAAAAAATCACAATTTATTGTTTCAAACTGTGTAATTTACACAAATGTTTCACCAATACAGTGGCATCATCAAAAAGGTGAGTTATCAATTAAATTACACTTAACGACGTAGGGAAGAGTTGTCTAATTTTAACTTTCACAAAAATGGTTATATTACAAAACATGTTTTTCTGCTACCTTTACGAAAGTGATGTCTTCTGTGAGAAAAAAAATAATCATTAAAGTGGCCATGAAAAAATCCTGGAAATCAAAGTTGGGAATATAATATAATATAATAATAATATAGTATAATATAATTAAGATGTTAGACAACGACATGGAATCTTTATTCCAACTTAAATATTTCTTTATCTTCCAATGCTTACGGATTTATAATGGTGGGCGTCAAATTTCGACTACCTGTTTTATCACGGAATTTAAATTGAACCACACAAGTTACATACCTACTCCTTAACCCAACTTTTAATAATCACATACCTTGAAGAAATCCCGGGAAAAGTGCCCTGGTATGTTGTTTTGCGGGTGCGCCCATAGCCTTAGCAGTAGCTGCGCATATGTTCGATGAAATTTGAGCGATTTTTGTATTGCTGTCATTCCGTCTTTGGCTTCCAGTAAAATTACACTTATTTTAGTCAAAGCTTCATTTCTCACTTTCCATTTTTTATCACTAAGTTCATTTAAGAGAGCTTCAGCTAATATCAACTCTAGGAATAATAACTTGGATATTTTCGTTTGTTTCTTCTTCTGTTTCTTCAGCATCCTCCATCGTCTCCAAACTACTTGAACTTTCAGACTTTGAAATACCTCAGGATACGAATAGTTTTCATCATATAAATAGAACTGATATTTGGGAAAACTGATTTTACCTTTGGAAGGTGCGGTTGGCTTTTCGCCCTCATGTTTATCGAATGATATTACTAGGTTCAGAATGAAAACTAATTCGGACAATTTTAAAGGGAAAATATTTTAGGAATTGAATCCCACTTCATACTGGCTCAAACTAATGTTCCTGCAGATTTTGTGATTATTGGATATGTATCCCCTTTTTAACTTTTTTTCTTTTAACGGAACTTAGAGAAATGAGGTTTATTTTATTCGAATCAGTAGACATCCCCATTTATTTTTATTAGGAAAATGGTGATCATCAGCAGCCATACATTGATCTAGGCGATTTCGGAATTCTTCGATCGCTTTTCGAAACATTTCGAGGGATATTATAGCGGTAATCCCCTGCCAAATTCGTATCTTCAGTTGTTGCAAGGTGTGAGGACGACGTTTGAAAACGTTTTCCTTGAGGTAACCTCACGGGAAGATGTCACAAACGCTCAAAACCGGTGAACGCCCGGAACAACCGACATCTGTCTTAGTTACGCTATTGACACTTTAGCCGTGTAGGCTGAAGCACCGTCCTGCTGGAACCAGATCTGTTTCCTCACTCAATTTTCCCGATTGAGGATCAACATTTTTTTTCCAACATGGATAACGTTGAGCGTTAACGGTACATCCCTTTCCCTCAAAAAAAAATTAGGTCCAAACCTATTATTGGCTACTATTGAAAACGGGGTTTTCCTAAGGCCACAACGCAACCCCTCCCAGCTTCCTACCCCTAGCTCAACGAAGGGTATAACCATACACTAATCCTAAGTTATATTATAGCTTTCTGAATTTACAGCAGAACTAAATGGTTTCTTCCATCTCTTTATGGTACGGCTTTCTATGTCCTGCTTTGAAGTGAAATTTTCATCAGTTTTTACAAATGTCAAATTCTTTTTATCTTCTACAATCAGTAAAAATTGTTCCGGATTTATTTTGGTCGAAATTTTCCGCGTTGCCACTTAATTCTTCATACCCTACCTTATATCCTTTTCTGAAGAATGACATTCTGTTTGCTTTTTTTTATTTTCATCTGCTCTACTTCATTAGTTGATCGATCTGACTTCACTTCTGCTCTCTTTACAGTAGCCGCTTTCTTCAATTTTCATTTAAAATTCTATTGAAAACTGATGAAATGGTTCAAATTAGCAAACACTTAGACACCTTGACCTAACCTAAAATGATTCCAAAATGACTTTTAATTATTTTCTCTTCAAGAATATCATGAAATCGCCCATAGATGGTACCACATCGCATTTTTACGAACTACGTCAATGGTTTAATTTAAGTGGGGGTTTAAATTTGGCAACTCTTCCCTTAATCTCTTAGAAAAGTATTAGTAGAGACATTCGTGGCAGAAAATTGTACCTTTAAACGTAAATTATGCATTTGATAGTAGTTTGTTGAACAGTGTAAACAAAAAGTAACGAAACATGACCATAACTTGAAAACAACTGGCTCTGTGAACATGACACGTCAATCGAAACGTCATATCATATACATATATGAAGAGGTGCAGTTCATTTGTTTAAATTCGCTCCAAAAATATGGATTGGATCGACACTTGCCTTAACGCATCCCTCTTCATTTATAACTTTACAATCGTTGTAAAACTAGCTGTTAATAAATTAACTGCTTGATTCAATTAAAAACCATGGAGTATATCGACCGGGGAACCCCCAAGGTCATCAGGGCAGTATGAAGAAGTTTTCGATAAATTGCCTTCGTCAATGACATCAATTTATGTCGTTGACATATCGGGGGTTTCCGTAATCTGATGTTCACTTTACCGAGTATCTACTACTGTTAGTAAAACTTCTTACGCTCATTTTTTTTAGATGCCCATTAATTTATTCTGAGTATTCTATTTTTTAATATGATTTATACCTTTCTTTTAAGGTATCATAAATTATAATATATCACTATTTGAAAAAAATAAAGGTGGTTGGTGTGAAGGGGAATATAATAAAAAAATAGATTTTATTTGATTGAATTGAAGTCATGTTTTATTAATTTTTTTATACACTGTAGATGTATAAGCACAATATGATACAATAATTATTATAATGAATCCTGATACTACAATATTTTTATAGTTTCACTATTTACAAATTATATATATACTAGATTTTAGATACTTTTTCACAGAAAATAGGTGTTACGGCGAATGTTGCATAAAATTTCGTTAAATTAATGTGAATTAGAAAATAATTGGATGAAAATATTATCTATTTTATACAAGAAATATTTATCAGTTATATTCTTTGGTTTAAATTGCATTTTCTTGCCATTTTCGTATAAAATTTAATCGAAAAAATGTTTTTTTTTTCCGAAATATTGTGATATTTAATGTTTCAAATAAATTAGAAACTTTGTTTTTTTTGAAATAATATTTATTTGTAAGATGTTTCCTAGGTATTTTTGGAAATTTCACATTATGTACAGAATGTTCCAAATTTAAGTTATCATTTGTAGTGTTCTTAATCATAAGATAAACTCAATAATATTGTTCAGTGATCTATTAAAACATTTGATTGTGGGTAACTAATTAGGTTATGTTCTATGATCATTAGGATCATATGTCATTTTATTGTTTCTCTTCCGTGGTCTACCAATAGTCCTAGAGCAGCAAAATTTCCATATCTTCTACTCATTAAGACAGAATTTTGATTATAGGACAAGTTGGACATATAAATATTGTTTCAAAACATATTTGCGTTAATTTTAATTATGTTGAAATTGTTTTTGTTAAATTGCAGATAATATAAATAAAGGAGGCAATATTTTGTTTCATTTCTAGAATAACAACTGATTTTCAGATTACCAATATAAGGCAAATATTTGAATGAAAACCTGGAATTTTTGTAAGATGCTTGTTTTTATCACAATCATCAACCAATACCTTTGAATTGAAATCCTCAATCAAAAAAAATTAAAACCTTTATAATACGGTCATGATATTGAAAAGGAAATTAATTGTAACATATAATTTTGTTTGGTTTATTTATTCGCAAATGCGAGTAAACCGTGACAAATATTGACAAATGAAAAATATTCGACACATTTCTCCATGTTGCATTGGTCAGTTAATATGTCATATGTGTCAAGACGCCACCCCCTTCCACATACAGATATCGAGTTTACGAGGCAGGTGTATTGACATTTAACAGGTGGGATAGGATGGGCGTGATCCCATATATTTTTAAGTCGCTTTCAACCGCAAAAGAACGTTGAATATTTGACCAACGCATATTCTACGCACAACTAAATTTGACATTTCTCACAAACGCTTTGACATATGTCTTAAATTTTAATTTCTCGCGAAACTATGGCAACTTGATTGAATTTATATCTCATTGACATTATACAAGAGAAGTGCTCAGATGTTTTAAATACTTAATAGCATTTTAGTTGTCTAATCTGTAAGGCAATACAAAGCGTCTGACCTAAAACACTAGTTCCTTTAAACAATGCACATTAACAGTACCACAGAATTATTCACTTTGTCGGTATGTCGAATAGTCTTCGCCCATATTTCTTGTGTTTCCTAGTAGTTAGTTATATTGCCGTCTTAGAACCCATCATTATTTTCATGATTAAAAATGAGTTTTTAATAGAAAGAAAATTTTTCCAAATTGGCCCATTCTTCCCCGAAGTGTTTGCTTAGCAGATTTTGAACGTCACGAATCTTCAATGGCTTCACCTTTTGCTTCTCACCAGTTATTTCTTCCAGACGAATAATTTCCATCTTTATATTATTCTTAGTAACATCCGCCAAGGTGCCCAGTTCCAATAATATTCCATTCAAAAAATGAACACTCCGTATAACAAACTCACCAGCTCAATGATTCGAAGACAGATAACAGAATAGAAAATGCCAATACAATAAACCACTGGTATATATCACGTGATCATATACTCGCATAACATTGATGGGAATGGAGTTTGCCATTTTTGATACCGACATTGCTGTGGAGATTGCCGTATTCGATTCAAACGCTTTTCGTTGTCCTTTTTACATAGGATATATCCATATTCGCTTACATTCAAAATGAGGGTTTGCTAATCAATTAGAACGAGGGCGGATAAATCCAGAGCACTTAAACTGCTTGATTGGTTTCATTGTGCGTCCCTTGATACCAATACTCGATCCAGCAGGCCTAGGGCTAGGATTCTGCATGGACTGATGTCTCTTACGTACTCAGGCGGCATGTATGCGGTGTCGAGGTGTTGTAGCCTAAGAGAAGCCATTGCTGGATATTCTGCAAGGATATGAGAGGCAGTTTCGTCAGCCTCTCCGCATATACTACAACCTGGGTCATCAACGATGCCCATTGAGTGTTGATGTTGATTTTTAGGCAACATAATTATCTGCTACGTCTAATGTTTGTGGTTTATTAATTTTTTCATTTTTACCAAGACCAACAACAGTGGATTAAAGATGTTATCATAATTTAGATATATTATTCATACTTTTAACCATTCTGGTAGAGCACATTTCTTGGGGGTGCTTGTTGGCAGATTATTCATTATCCACACGATGGTGGAGGGTTCTTCTAAATCCACTAAAAGTTGGATTTCAAACCAATTTGGGAAGTCGTAATAATCGATATCCTTTGTTTCTGCAGAAAGTAATAGTTCTGTACTAGGAATAAAACCTGCATTAACAATTATCAAGAAGTATCAATAATATACAAAGTTTTGGTTCTCCAAGTTAAACATTGACAACATGTCTATTAGTCCCAGCAGCTGTTTCGCTCTCCTCATGAGCTCGTCAGTGATCAACCATTTCCAAAAATGATGTAATTACCACATTCGAAAAATGTTTCGAACCTAGGTATTCCAACATCATCTGCCGGAAAGCAGATGTCCCACAGAGAATGCAATTCACAATGCCACGCATAGATGCCGACGTTTCGTCAACCATTGCAGGTGCCATCTTCAGGGCAGACTTGAGGCTTGGACTGAAACTGATGCTTCTGGTTTCTGTAGCGGTATTAATTGTGGAAAAAAAACACTCACGGTACATTGACCTGCCGTTGAATGATCATGTGCGAGGAATGGATTTCCAAATGTTGGGAAGGTAATATCCTGAGTCACGGCTTAGATTATTTGGATATTTTAGGATTTATATCGCCACCAGAATTTTTCGCTGATAGAAGTTTGGAGCTCGGACTAGGATTTAGTATTATCGAAAAGGATTTGATGATTCATGTCGAACTTATGTTGCGGAAACGCATATCTACTGGTGTCACGAAGCCTTGTAATGTGCTCATGTTGTTTCACACGGTTACCTACTGTACGACCTGTTTCACCAATGTAGACTTTACCGCATGAACAGGTACTGCTACAAACACCTTCTAAATGAAGACGAGGAAGAGGATATTTCTCCTTCCTCTTTCTTTTTTTTTGGTTTGTAAAAGTGAGATAGTTTTGAAAGTGGAAAAACGAGTAAATACATTATGCTTCTTAAGGATTTTGAAAATTTCATCAATTATATTTCCAATATAAAGGCAGAGTGGATAAATGAGGTGGAGTATGTGTGGCTCGGGCTTTGAGACGAAGTGTATTTCTTTATGGCTTTTTGAATGTTATAATGGGAGAAATTATTTGATAATAAGACAGATGAGTGGTGCTTTAGTTCTGATTTTTAGGATTGGGGTTGGAATAAGTTGACAGCTCTGTGGACAGGGTGGTGGTTGGAAAGGCCATTGAGGTATCTATCGGTGTGAGTGGGTTTTCGATACACAGAATATCTCAAAGTACCTTCAGTCTATCGACTAACTAATACTTCTAGGAACGGGAGTGAACCTTTCGATTCACATTTAATGGTGAAAAGGATATTGGAATGTCATTTAAATGATTGAGGAAGGGAACAAAATTTTCGCGACCATATTGCCAAATAATAAAAGTGTCGTCGACATATCTAAACCAACATTTCGGCTTTAGCACAGATGAGTCAATAGCGTCTTCCTCAAAAGTTTCCATGAAGATATTAGCTATGACCGAAGAAAGTGGGGAACCCATTATGGAAAGGGTGTCTGGAATGGGAACATTGGTAAATTTTAGCGTTTGGAATTTTTCAACGAAATGAAAGAAATTTAAGACAAAACTGTTGGAATTACCTACAAGAGGTTTGAGAATATGATAGATATCGAGTTTATTAGTAGGGGATACGATAGTGCTGACGATTGGTGTTAGGGGAACTGAGGGTTTATGAATTTTAGGTAAACCATATAATCAAGGGCTTCTTGAACAATGAGGGATGAGAAATTTCTAATCTGGATCAGGAAGAGAAGAATGACGGATGATTTGTGAAGCTGATCGTTCTAAGAGCCACTGTCTATCCAGTAACAATTCGTCATCATAAATCATAAAAATGGCTGCCGCTTCTGATTTTACTCCCCTCAAGTAGGTTATCGACTAATAGATGTCAGTTCGTCAGTCTTGTTTTTGATTCCGTCTGGTTGTCAATACAATCTATTCGTTATTTTACTATTAGTGGGGCATAGATAAACATTGAACATATAATATTTGTTGAATAAATAATGTCAAAGCTATAATTTATCTTGCATAAATATTTAAGGAATGAAAACTAACAACATATTATGAATTTATAACTTTAGTATATTAAATGGAAACATATTTGTATATGGTTTACATCATCACCATTATATATTTCAATTTCTGTGAAAAACGTTCAATTTGACATGTCTAAAATGTGCTCCATCTGAAAAAGATACGTCGTCGTTGAATGAATAAGATCATACTTCGTGTCTTATTCTGTTCGGTTGAATGCTATGGACGTCAGCCTTCAAACACAGGTATATAGTGGAGGAAATATATCGACAGGACCGATTTTGATGTTATTTAATAAAAATGTTACCAGCTTATTTTTTCATGATATGCATTTCTTCAGAGGAAAATGCATCTTTTTGAATGCTCTTTCAGGAGATAATATAAAAAATGTTGGAAAAATGGCCAAATATAGCCAAAATAGGCCAGAATTTCTAATTCGGAGTTTTTTGGGGTTGCTGATTAAGATTCCGATACTAGATTCGAACTACGATGCACCTGGGTCTGAGGACTTCCTGGTACTATCGTCGTCTCCAGGGAATTCGGGAAAATATCTTTTGCAATGGAGTGAAACTTATTGGGGAGGTTCTCTTGAGGTTGCCGGTCATGTCATCTCAATAGTAACCTGGTGGTCAGGATATCTTGATGACCTAGGTCATCTCCATGGATTGTTTTTTAATATGCTCTGAAATGCAACCAAATTTGTCTCTCGGGGGTTGATGAAACCTTTCGAACTGCACCAATTCTTTTATCACAAATTTACGTCATAATGGCTGAAAGAAGAGGTTTCGTATTCCCGATACGAACATTTGGCCAAATTCAAATCCCGATTCCGTATCAACTCTTGATGCTTCTCGCAGTGCATTTCCAAATGTTGCATTATTTACTGTCTTTTTCATCTCGTTAACAATATGAGGAAGAAACTTGCCGAGGAGGGACTCATAGTACGATACAACAGGGATGGAGATTTTGCTTTAGCAGCAAGAAAGATTATTGCTCTCGTTTTAGTGGCAGAAAATAGTCTCGAGGAAGCATTTGAAGAACTGACCGAGGACGATATTGTTCCTATTCGCAATTGGTTTGAAGACAATTACATGGGACGGCCAACTGGAATAGGAGGACGAAGACCAGCATTTTTCCCTCAAGAGATATGGACTTTTTGCAAGAACTTTAAACGGAGACAGTAGAACAAACAACCACATCGAGGCTTAAAAACTGTGTTCACAGCTCACTATCTTCACCTAAATTAATAATATACAAATACCTAATTAATAACGATTCTTGACCCAGGTATGAATTATATATAAATTCTCGGGAAATGGGTCACACTAACACATGCTTATTATTTTCACCAGAAGACGTATTATGTCTAATCCCTTTTGAATTGAAAAATAAATTAATTTACCAAAAATGGGCAAGCACCTTATATCTATAGGCTTCCAGATCTAAATAAACGTGATTTACCTTTAACACCCAATGTTAGTAATATTGGAGCACCTATAATTTATCAAAATCTATCAACAATAATGTGGAAAAATTGATACTCTTGGTATTTTAATGAATTTATAAAAAATCAATCCGTACCTGTAGATCCTCTATTAATTTCCTTTGACGTAGTTTCTTTATTTACAAATATACCAGAGTCGTTTTAGCATTGAGTAGTATCAGAAAAAGATACGTGTGGCACTCGGGGACTGCCGCGGTAAAGCTATTGCATAGGATTTTTTCTCAACTTATGCAATTATAATTATTTATTTTTTTAAATTTATGCAGTATTTTTTTTTCTTTGATATTTTAATTCAAGTTTTTTCTTTGATATTAATTCAAGTTTCTTTTGAGCGTGGTGACCGATAAGAAAACAAATTTTTTTCTTTTATTGAATAAATGAGAAGTTAATATCGTTTAAAATGTTTTTATTATCTTACAATACATGTAGGTTATTCAGGAATTTGTTATCATTGAAACTATAGGTTTATGGTAACTGAATAACTGAAATGAGAGACATAAGTTTGAGGCTTGATATCCTCTAAATATCTGGAAAATACCGCGTCAATGGTGGTCCCATATTTTGTTGTGGATTTTGTGGATCATTTTCAAATTCAATTTTTCCGAAAGAAAAGTTGTCAACCGCTCTGATTTTTTATCAGCAAAGTTGATGTTAAAATCGCCAGCCAAGATAAGTGGAAATTTAGTACCAAGTATTTTAGACCCTCCTTCAGTGTACTCCAGTAAAGTGCGATGAATAAAGTGCTCTACCTCGTCCAATTTTGGATTCGGAGAAATGTAAATTGCTACCATGACTATGTGTAGGCCATTTCTAAGTTTGCATAAGCACGCACAAATATCTCCAACAAATGAGCGCCTAACATTAACATCGCTAACGTGTGCAATATGTATTTCAATATTCGGAGTCATAATATTAGTAACATTATTATTATTTTGGTAAATAGCTACCTCACCTTTTGGAACAGTGTCTCGTTTGAATTGAACAATACAATTGAAATTAGGTATTTCAATCGGATTATCATGTGCCATGCAAGTTTCGGTAAGAAGTAACACATTTGTTTGTCTCGAAACTGAATCTTGTGAATCGTATTTGTGACTATTTAGACTTTGGCAATTGGAAGTCATTATTGAAATGCCATTTCTATTACTAATGAAATCTAAGACACTTTGAGCTGTCGTCTGAACACTATTTAAAGGCAGTCTTTTGAATTTTTGCAACAAAGATGCAGTCGATGCAGCTTGCCTTCGATTATTATAAAACTTGAATGTAGAATTATCGTTTTTTGTCCTGATATACAATTTTTCAATATTAGTCACCCGAGAGAGCGCAACATAAACGAGTTCCTGTTATTTTTCGTTACGGAATTTCTTGATTCGGTCGTTGTGCTCAAACCCCGCGATAAAAGCTATATGAAATATATGCAATAGCTTAATAGAAACAGGTACTCTTAGGTCTCTGCTACGCGCGTCTAACGTATAAACTCTAACTGACGCGTAGCGAGCTCCTAGAGGCATATGTCAAAATGATTTCGTTCGTAGCTAATTACATAGGACGTCTGAAGTTCATGCAATTATGTTTTTAGATAATTCGAACCTTCTAATTTCGATAGGCCACGTGAAAATCCCGGAGTCTAAAGCGCTAGAGTGTTATAACATTCGTATAAAATAGCGAAATTTCTCACTTTTAGAAACTTCAAATTAATTAATTAATTTGACACATGTTAGGTGTTTAGGTCTTACATTATTTTTCGTTACGGAATTTCTTGATTCGGTCGCCGCGCTCAAAGCCCGCGATAAAGGGTATATGCAATAGCTTAAAACGTTAGGCGGAGATCAAAAACCACACACCTCTAGATCAATCTGAATTTATAAATGCATTAAAGTTTTGTATAAAATGTACTTATTTTCAATACGGTGAGCAATATTTTGGCAAATATTCGGCACAGCAATGGGATCTCCTATTTCTGCTACTATTGCTAGGATTGCCTAGAACTGCTAAAAATTAAATCTTCAAATTGCTGTCGATACTAAAATCTGAAACACTCCTTAGAACATAATATTTTCACTAAAAAGAATTAAAAAAAAACAAATGCTGTTTTCGAATGTTTTACAAATCGAATACACTAAATTCCGATTAATCAAATGATGCTTTCTTGGTGAATTAAGTGGATAAGGTTAAACTTCAATGTTTAGATATGGATTAAATAATTTTCTAAACGAAATTTAGAGATATGTTCATTGTATGTTACTATATTTAGATCTTGTTGAAGATTTTTCGAGTTGAATATAATGCGATAGGTATATGTAAATAGTTTTATCTCAACCAATGCAACTTTCCCTAATCCGTAAAACTTAAAATATGTATTTTCTCATAAATTAACTTGTCATTTACGATGTTTGTACAGCTAGTATCTGTTATTGGATGCAATCGCGAAAGAAGCAGTTTTGACAATAGTTTCAATGGAACTGGTTCGTTCAAAACAATATATGCAGTTATTTTTGTCTTAATCAATGCAATGTGAACAATCTAAAAGTGAGTATCAAAGTTAATAACGCCATCATTTATTTGAAATAGACATCAGAAAATGATTAGAATTTAATAAATTTTTGGCTGGTTCATTTCCATTCCTGTAACATCTTAAAGAATAAACAGAAAGCAGAAATTGGCATAACATCGTTTTAACTATCACGCATAAAAGACAAAAGAGTTCTTAGATGCTAACCTTCAAATATTAGTTTTGAACGCGAATAAATGTAATAAAACTGTAATAAAGCATAGGATGACTACAACAACAAAATAGAAAATCTACTAAATGATGAAACAACTTATACAAATTCAATATCTGACCCTACATTATTAGTACAAAATGACAGGAATAAATTAATAAATAAATGGTGGAAAAATATGATAATCTCTATTGATTTGAAAAATAAATTAATTTGCCATAATGGGCAAGCACCTTATATCTATGGGCTTCCGAAACTACATAAAAATGATTTACCTAAACCGCATCTCGATCCATCTTACTTTATAAGTTATATAAAAAGTGTTATAAGCCTTACAGATCGCGCCGTTAAATTGTCCAACCCAGAGAAACGTCTCAAAAATTCAAAAACTGTTTGTAATGCACTGGAAATGAATGTCCTACCCAAAAACATTTTTCAATCACATCATTAAAGAAAAAATAAACAAAATCTATAATGGAATTTCATACATAAATAATATAAACGGTAATACAGATAATTTTGTAATATGCATAAGCCTACTAACTGTGTTGGTAAATATTTTTCAAATCTTAAACCTTTAATATCTTAAGATAAACAAACCTACACAGCATACAAATTAAATTGTTTAGATTGCGATGGGACTTATACAGAAAGCTCTAAACAATATTTACAAAAAAGAATATATGGTCATAAGTATAGTACAAGAAACAAAAACTTAGAAAATTCTATCGACCTTGCTTAACATTGCTTTGATTATAAGCATCAATTCGATTACAAAAATGTTAATATTTTAACTAAGGAAACCAATAATTATAAAAGATCTATTCTGGAGATGATTCAAATAAAACGTGACTCCAAGTCTGTAAATCATAGAACAGATATTCAGTTATTGAGTCAGATACATGCGTCTCTATAATGTTGAAAGTATATTTCAGGTAGAATACTCAAATAGCAATATTTCTAATAAGGTCTGACAACCTTTTTATATTACCTCATAAATCTTCAACATCTGGCTCGAAAGTAGATACTTGAGCGTTATATTTTTTGGTTTTTATGGTATACAGACTTTGTTTGATATGAGTTCGTATATTATAAGTAAATTGCTAAGCAGTGGATTTTTGATATATATATATATATATATATATATATATATATATATATATATATATATATATATATATATATATATATATATATATATATATATATATATGTTTCTTCTTAGGTTCTCGCGGACGTAATGTGTAGAACTGGATTCTCGGGTATTGATCCGCGTTGTGTGGTTTCGGTCCTCAGAAGGACCAATTTCACGACGTTTCGGCAAAGTCGCATTTGCCATCTTCAGGTGATTCGACCGTAGAGTCTGGAAAATCGCCTAGATTTTCCAGACTCTACGGTCGAATCACCTGAAGATGGCAAATGCGACTTTGCCGAAACGTCGTGAAATTGGTCCTTCTGAGGACCGAAACCACACAACGCGGATCAATACCCGAGAATCCAGTTCTACATATATATATATATATATATATATATATAGATATACTTGAAATATTGCTGCTACAATTTCGATTACTTTCGTTTCTGTTCGATTCGGCGACACGGACATTTTAAATTGGAATTAGTGCTATAAGGAGAAGGACGCTTTGTGATTGATACAATTATTCCTAAGATATCCCGTTTTAGACATTGATACGTCTTCTGATGATGGTCATGAGACCGAAACGTATGTAAAGACGAAAATAAGAAGCATATGTGTTAATGTGACTTATTTCCCCAGAATTTATATATAATAAAATATACAAATACCACTATCAGGGGAACGGTCGGGACCGATACAGCTGGGACCAAATGGGCCAGGATCAAAACGGCGGGACAGAAATATCCTCCATTCCTGAGGAACCCCGTTTGACCAATTCTTAGGCTACTTCATTTCCTTCCACGCCAAAGTGGGCAGGTGCCTATATTAGCTGAAGTTTGTGTTTGTAACAGAAAAATATAAAGCAAACCTCAAAAATTCTGATGGATAGTCGGTATTATCGTCATCTGTCATTTTTCCAAATTTTTATTGGCTAATTTAACTAACTCTATTTTATCAATATTCTTTATTGTGCTGAATGAATTCATATGACTGAAAATAGAATCAAATTGAGAGCACATCGAATAAAGTCCGTCTTTTCCTGGAAACCAACAAAATTTAGAAATTTCTGCGAAAAATTAATTCTTTAAATTGCTGTCGATACTAAAACCTGAAAGACTCCTTGGAATATCATTCATATTTTCACTAAAAAGAATTGAAAAGAAACAATCGTGTTTTCGAATGTTTTACAAATCGAATACAGTAATTCCGGATTATCAATTATGCTTTCTTGGTAAACTAAGTGGATAAGGTTAAACTTCAATGTTTCTAAAAGAAAAAGAGAGATATTTTCATTGTATATTACTGTATGTAGATCTTGTTGAAGATTTTTCGAGTTGAATATAATGCTATAGGTATATGTAAATAGTTTTATCTCAACCAATGCAACGTTCCCTAATCCGTAAAAATTAAATTATGTATGTACTTGTCATTCACGATATTTGTATAGCTATTATCTGTTCTTTGGTGCAATCGCGAAAGAAGCAGTTTTGACAATAGTTTCAATGCAACTGGTTCGTTCAAAACAATTTATGTAGTTATTTTTAAAATTGTCCAATGGAATGTGAACAATCTAAAAGTGAGTATCAAAGTTAATAGCGCCATCATTTATTTCAAATAGACATCAGAAAATAATTAGAATTTGATAAATTGATTTTTGACTTGTTCATTTCCATCCCTTCTAATTACCTAGAAATTTGTCCGTACTGTGTTTTAAAAGTGATAATCTTTCTTGAGAAATGGCGTGACTTTTATTTAAAATATTTCTGGTAATGTTGATTTTTCAGTATTATTTTTTTTATATGGGCAGAACGTTCTTTGTAACGAGTAGAAAATTTCCTTCTAGCTTCTACTCTGTGAAAACGAGGAAAATTGTAAAATTGTATTTTCTGCGAAACAAAGATGGTTAAAATCAGAAATCAGTAACAAATATCACTCAGTCTTGAAGCAACATCATTCCAATTACTAAAAATAGTTTCTGCAAAACTTAAATCAATCAACAATAAATTTCGAAACTTGTTACCAAAAACCCATAGAGAAGAAACTAAGAACATTAACATTATTCACGATAAAACCGATATTAAATTCAATGAAGAGGACATGACTTTGTTAAATAAAGGTCTGAATTTTGCAATTGATTTTAATAAATTAACAACGGAGGATTTAATTAATGATATTGAAAATACGATTTGGTCTCTCAACTTTTAAGATAAAGCAGTCATTCGGAACTTTAAATATGATTCTTGACCCAAATATGAATTATATATAAATTCTCGGGAAATAGGTCACACTAACACATATGCTTATTATTTTCGTCTTTACGTACGTTTCGGTCTCATGACCATCATCAGAAAATGAAAATGCTCACGTAGCCGAAACGAACAGAAACACGAATAAACGAAATTGTAACACATTTCAGTTACTATTGCCAGTGGCGTAACTAACCCGACCGGGGTCCAGTCCAACAGCAACATAGGGGGAGAAAATTTTTACAAGCAAACAAAAAAAAAGGTCAAATGAATACTTTTTTGGGTTGTGTATTTTATCCATGTGTACTTGTACAATCTCACAATCAATCTTATAATCCATAGTCACAGTCATATTCCGATACAATACAACTTCGACATGAAAGTTGTAAAAAAGACAGATTTCTGAAGATAAACCACAAGATATTCAATTTCATTGTCAATGTTCATAAGAACAAATGGAGATTTGGAAGTACGAAATCTGGTAAAATAATGGGGACCCCGAAATTGCAGAACAACGTACAACGGATCATAGTTTTACAAACAAGCAAAAACTCAATCGGAGCCCCTTGTACCCGGCGGTAGTTACGCCACTGACTATTGCTAACCTAGTTATGGAATGTCTAAAGGAATCTGTAATAACTTCATTAGATTTTCAACTTGTACTCTTTAAACGGTATGTAGATGATGGCCTAATGTGTATTCCAAATAATAAAATTCAGTAAGTGATTAATAAATTTAACAATTTCCACTATAATCTTCAATTTACTTGTGAAATAGAAGTGTACAAAAACATAAATTTCCTAGATAAGAACATTAGTCATGAGTCAGATATAAAAACAGCCTTACAGATCGCGTTGTTAAATTGTCCCACCCAGAGGACAGTCCCAAAAATTTGAAAATTGTTCGTTATACATTGGAAATGAATGACTACCCAAAAATATTTTTCAACCTCATCATTAAAGGAAGAATAAACAAAAAATCTATAATGGAACGTCATATATAAATATCATAAACGGTAATACAAATAATTTTATAACATTACCATACTTTCCGGAGACCTCATAGATAATTGAGGAATGTTTAAATAAGTATGATAAAATGTTGCGCATAAACAATACTAACTGTGTTGGTAAATATTTTTCAAAGCTAAAACCTTTAATACCTAAAGATAAACAAACTTACACAGTATACAAAATAAATTGTTTAGGTTGCGATGGGGCTTATACGGGAATCTCTAAACAATATTTACAAAACTGCTTTGATTATAACCATCAATCCGATTACAAAAATGTTAATAATTTAACCAAGGAAACCAATATTATAAAAGATCTATAATGAAGATGATTCACATAAAATGTAAATCATAGATCTGACGTTCAATCATCGAGTCAGATTTGTACTAATTTATTTAATTAAATATACAGGGTGTCTCAGTTTTTCCGTCCATAACTTCCGATAGAACTTCTTAAAATAATAGGGGTATTTCATATAAAATTTTTCTCTAAATCACTTCGTTTCCGAGATACAAGGTGTTGAAGTTGTGAATTACATTTTCTCCATTATCTTTTAAACAAATGGAAATTTTCAGTTCAAACTTGGTTCATTTTAGTTCTCCTAGATGAGGCATTTTTTTGGTCACAAAATGTTTCTGAGACAAATACAGTAGCGTACTCACGGGCCTTTGTACCCATTCAAACCCCTTAAACTTGTACGCCAATGGTCGGAAATTATTATTATATACAAATTACGAAACTTTGATTCATTTCCTATACAAAAGTATGATTGATAAATTTCACTCAGATGCTTCCTGTTCGAGCTATTTTAATTCAAATATTAAAATGGGTAGTCTATTATGGGGAACCCTGTATTATAAGAATATTTCTAAATAGCGGGTTCTTGATACATTTCATATACTTGAAACATCGATGTGTTACAATTTCGATTATTGATGTTTCTGTTCGTTTAGGCGAAGTGGAGCATTTTAAATTGAAATTGGTGCGATAAGGACGCTTTGTGCTGATAGAATTGTTTTAAGGAATCCGGTTTTAGACATAATACATCTTGTGATGATGGTCGTGAGACCGAAACGTACGTAAGGAATAATAATGACTATGTGTTAGTGTGACCTATTTTCCGAGAATTTATATATAATGTAGCAATTTTTGAAATTCAGATTTGTCTCCAGCTGAGGGGAACCGTTTTTTTCATTATTTACCCCAAATAGTATTTGAACAGGTACATTTTGTTTTCTTATTCAGCCTATTCTGGTAGCTGAAGTGTCTTTACTTTATTTTAGAAATATTTTTAGTGAATAATGGTGATTATTTCGTACTTATTAGTAATTTTTTTTTTGTTTAATCTTTCATAAGCACATATTAAGATAATATTAGTTTGCCCATTAGCTAAAAATTATGGATCACGATTAAAAAAATAAGCGTAAAACTAATTCATCCGAAATAACTATTTTTGTGGAATATTTCAAATATAAGAAAAGTGCCAAAAATCATGTTCCCACCCCTTTTGAAAATATCATTTGTCATTCCAGTGACAGTACCAGACACAAGAAGAACGAAATATAGTAAAGTAAAGGATGGTTTAGAGAAGAAATTCCCGATAGCACAATGGCTTCCGCATTATACCAAATTGGATATTATTTCAGACTTTGTTGCTGGGATTACCGTAGGGTTGACAATGATACCACAATCGATTGCTTACGCCAGTTTGGCAGGATTACCAGCACAATACGGACTGTATACAGCATTCATAGGTTCTTTTACCTATATAGTTTTTGGAACCATCAAACAGGTATCAATAGGTCCCACGAGTTTGATGTCCATAATGACGTTTTCTTACGTGCGTGGATATCCAATTGAATTCACGATTTTACTGACGTTTCTCGCAGGTTGTGTAGAACTCACCATGGGTATTCTGAGGTTAGGTACGTTATTTTGAATTATTCCTTTATTGTACGTTCGTAAAACTTTTTGAAGTTCGAACCCATTCAAATGGATTTTGTTAGTCACCATATTCAGATTATGGTCCTTCGAGCGGTAATATTTTGTCATGATTTGGAATGAACATAATTTTTCAAGCAAAATACTTGGAATAGCATCAATCGTATAATAAAAATTTCATGAAACTATTCGTAATGATCCTTTTAGAAAATCACAGACTTTTCACCTTGTCCTATATGAACTAATAAAGTGAATAAAACTTTTGTTTTACTGTCGGTATTACAGCATTGTTTACGGCACAATATACGAGTGACCAACTGCAGCATAGCCTCTGGCTTGTGACGTCACGATCGATAGCCCAGGCCTTAGGTATATAGAGAATATTGTAACAGTGAGCCGAGCGTTTTGTTTTATAATAATAAATCTGAGCTGACTCCAGATTTAGTATTTCCTGATAAGTGAATAGGTTTGAAATTCTATCTCACTGCTTGTAACACTTGCACTTGTAACAGTCGGCTGAGTATTATTTCAGGTAGCGTTAATACCTCATCGACGTGTTATATGAATTAAGAGAAATGTTTGTTGGAACCTGCTCGAGTATCAAAGATCTTAGTTGATCCGTGTACCCTTAAGGTTCTTTGAAGCTGCCACTCGGTGTATACACCGAGAAATATATTTCAGCCCACCTAGAAGCTGTCTTTGACTACGAAGCCTTGATCCCTTCCAAGGGACTGCCTCGTACAATTCCATCTTCATATCTATTCAAGCGTAAATTCTGAAGGTCGTATTCGCTGAGAGGTGATTAGGAATTGCCAGTTGAACTCGTTAATCAAATTAAAATAATGAATATATATTGAATAAAGTTAACAAAAATTCAGTACATCACAATCCAACAAACGATCATAAGATTAAACCAAAATTCAGAAATGGGAACGATACATAAATTTATAGACGTCGAATTCAGGTTCACCCCAAGGGGGAACCTGTGAAACTGTTATCAATGTCGCTAGTTCTACCCCTTTCGCCAGCGAGCGAGATCCTGCTCAGGTTCTCTTAAGAGAGATTGAATCAATGAAAGCTAATTAGCACACACGGAACCGTGATCGATTTCGCGCTCGATCACGTCGATGATTGATAGATAATATTTGAAATTAAAGGATTCCTCTCTTTCTGGTAACCTGGGGTAAGCCTAATGACCTGATATTCGATCATATCACCGAAGTGATCTCTGATAAGCGGAATTTGTATAGAACACTCAAAATCGCCTAGATGGCTGAAACAACATACATTAACAAAATAAACATTGGCGGGCGGAGCATGGTCTGAAGGTTAAATAACCACATTATATTATATCGTCGATTCAGAGGTTGAAGTCAATATAACAGTTGTTCTTTGGCAATCAAAATGCACTTACCCTGTTGGTCTCGAACCCCTTGTAGAAATAAGGCACAAAGGATTTAAACACTCGATTTCTACGTCGGATTAAATTAAGGATGATATGGAATTGTCACCAAAATGATCTTTAAGGGAACAAACACTTTCCGCGATACGTGAAAGACGCGAACAAGTCCAGCGCTGCTTCAGCCCCAGGGAACATACCCCTTGTTGCACAAAATCCTACGTTTAATTTTGCTACCCAACTGAGTTCTAACTATGAGCCAATTCAATGCTCCAAACTACCCCTACGCAAGCTACCTACAGCTCCGGGTTTCTTTTTTTACAATACTACAAGCTTAATTGAACGTAGGTTGAATTTAAATAATTTCTATGTTTACTTATATGAACACAATTTTGATGAATTAATTTTGATCTCTATAAATTTCTTGCATTTAATTTGTGACAATCTTGACAAACAGGATATTAATTGATTTCAAAAAATATGATCTTTGGAACAAAAATTAACCTGGATTAAAATTATAAATGACTTGACTGGAAACAACAATAAACAGAAATTAAAAATATCTTAATTATTTTGAGTATGGAATCTAAAATGAAATCTATGACTTGAATTAATGCAACAATGGAGCATCTCGGTGGACATGAAGGCAGCTGGACTTACCGAACAAGTAGGTGTTGGAGAACTACCGAGTAGTTGGTGAAGAACTGTCTTTTTTCCTCCAAGTAATCAGTTTTTATGAAATCATTGAAGCGGGGGCCACATCACGCGCAACGCTTAGAAAATATGTTTAGCTTAGAATACCGGGAACGAGGCCCACCCATAAGCTATAAACACAGCTAATAGAAATCTGGCTAGGCAAAAGAATCGTAAATGACAGCCCGTCTCAAATCACGTGGACTCCTCCTGACTCAGGGAAAAACAAGTACCGTTGACCGCATACTTTGCTACGTTTGCTAATCATGAAGTCATTGCTACAGGAAAGGGGGCTTCAGATTACAGTCGCCTATAGACCTATCTAACATATCGTATGTTTATTTCTAGATATAATAATTCATGAAACTTTCAATTTGAATTAAATCAAATTATTTAGAGGGCCCCAAAAAAAGTAATAATCCGTCGGATTATTACAAAATTGGTCAGGCTCACGCTAACTCACAAGACTCATATGCACTGCTGATTCGAACTCAAAGTGTATGTTTCATTCTTTAGTTACAACTTCAAAAAGTGATGTAAAATTATATTTTGCATTTACTATTATTATTTGCTTAGTACATATGTATAGTATGTTATGAAAATGAGCTTATTAAGTACGAAATTTCAATCAACGGGTAAACCTAAAACTCAGTTTTATTGTTAAAATAAGCTCATTTCACGTATCTCGATCAAAACGATGGGTTATATCTTCATTTCTTTGCAGGATTTCTTGTAGATTTCATTTCTCCATGCGTTTCATCGGGCTTCACGTCGGCAACATCCATCATTATAGTTGTGTCCCAGCTCGGATCTTTCTTTGGGTTGAAGGGAAAAGCTCACGACTGCCTTGGTGCATTTTATGGATTTTTCCAGAACATAACGAATGTGAAACTAGGAGACACAGTTCTGGGAGTTATCTGTGTCTTGTTTTTATTCGCTTTAAAGGTAGGTAATTGTAATAGATATTTATGTCAATCGCATTTATATATTGAAGCATATCGTTAGTTTTCAATTGACTCCGATAGTCTGACGTCACAAATTCAGTGTCAGTGGGCTTCAATATGGTGGAAAGTCAGCTTTCATCTAGGGCTGTAACGCCACCTTTCACTGTGTACATAATGTTCATAATATAATACCGTAAAATTGTTTCGTTCGTAAATGGTAAAAAGTTTTTTTTTACAAAGCATGTACCTAGACACAAACACATTCCTTACCTGTTTCTCACGATTCTATACTCACCATTAAAACGCGGAATATATGCAGGAAAAAAATGTCAATATATGCGCATATTTATGCTAGCCTTTATTGAAAATATACACATATTTTCTTAAAAATGCTCAAAATATGCACATATTTTCTTAACATCTGCAAACATAATAGAAACATCTGAGAATAAATACGACCCATTTTTCTTGTTGAATTATGCAAAATCGTTTCACCCTAGAAAAATTATCGAATACAGAAAAGTGAATACTAATTTTTCTGAAGAACAAAACGTATTGAATATAGAGAAAACGACATTTTTTATAACACATTTTTATATTACATCAAATTGTATACAATAAAATACAATCTCCAATTCAACCTAGAATTTAACATATAAAATAAAAAATCAAAATTATTCCGTCACACTATGAGAGGAATTTATTATTACATGTTTTTCAAAATTTTCGGTTAAAAAGGAATGTCCTTTATCAGTTAAAATATTTTTTACAGCGAAAAACCGCCTTCTACATCAACAGATGTTATGGGACAATATTTTAATTTGTGCAATATATTGTACTCCAAATGCTCATCAAAATCGTCTGATATTATTTGACCTAGAAATATTTTAGATATATTTGATGGATATTTATAGCCTGCATATTTTTGTAGCACGTTCTCTAGTTTTCCGAAAACTCTACTTCCCATAGTTCCTTGCACGTTTTCACATTTCTCTGAAAAGTCTTTTATAATTTCTACGGATTCGACAAGTGTCTAGAACTTTTTTCTAGGGCTAGTATTGAGTTTGGAATAAAACTATAATTATAAATCTTATAAAGAGTAACTGTTGAGCAACTGCATTATTTCTAAATAATTCCTGAGATCTTAAAACACATTGGGAACTATCAACAATGTCTAAAATAATTCCTTTTAAATTGTCAAAATATTACACATAAAAAAATAGCAGCGTTCAACCAAGTTCCCCACCTGGTGATGATTGGTTGTGGTGGTGAAGGAATTTCTGGCACCTTCAAAAGTGCCTTGATGAATACTGTTTTAACATTTAAAATTAATTCATTAACTACTCCGCTACTCTGTTAATAGTCCAGGCAACGAAGCAGAAAAAAAAATATATATTAAGCTAAAATTTCAAATTTTTTTTGCGTTTTGTTCCTAATACCTCATAGATCATTCACGACTATCAAGACCGCGGGGGTCGACCTTCCTACCCCCTCAAAACGGGGTTTCAACCCCCCAGATGAGCATACTTATAAAAACAGTCCAAAATTAATGAATTAGGAGCCCTAGTATGTTTTTTGGGTCGCTGATCACGATTCCGCAGTTAGTTTTCTCGGGAAACTCCCTCCAGATGGGAAATTTGGAAAATAATATATAATTTATAATTTTGTTGCAAAAATTACCTCTAGTAGGTTTTTTGGTTCGCTGATCAAGATTCCGCTGTTATTTTTCCCAAAAAATTCTTTCCAGATGGAAAATTCGGGAAATTTGAGATTTTCCTGAGACGGATATGAATAATAAAGTATAATTTTGTTGCAAAAATGACCTCTAGTAGGTTTTTTGGGTCGTTGATCATGATTCCGCTGTTATTTTTCCCAAAAAACTCTCCAGATGGAAAATTCGGGAAATTTGAGATTTTCCTGAGACGGTTATGAATAATAAAGTATAATTTTATTATAAAAATTGCCCCTAGTATGTTTTTGGGTAGCTGATCACGATTCCGCTGTTAGTTTTCTCGGAAAACTCCCTCCAGATGGGAAATTTGGGATTTTCCATCTGGAGAAGAGTTTTTTGGGAAAAATAACAGCGGAATCGTGATCAGCGACCCAAAAAACCTACTAGAGGTAATTTTTGCAACAAAATTATAAATTATATATTATTTTCCAAATTTCCCATCTGGATGGAGTTTCCCGAGAAAACTAACAGCGGAATCGTGATCAACGACCCAAAAAACCTACTAGAGGTCATTTTTTGCAACAAAATTATACTTTATTATTCATAACCGTCTCAGGAAAATCTCAAATTTCCCGAATTTTCCATCTGGAAAGAGTTTTTTGGGAAAAATAACAGCGGAATCGTGATCAGCGACCCAAAAAACTTACTAGAGGTAATTTTTGCAACAAAATTATAAATTATATATTATTTTCCAAATTTCCCATCTGAAGGGAGTTTCCCGAGAAAACTAACTGCGGAATCGTGATCAGCGACCCAAAAAACATACTAGGGGTCATTTTCGGCTCCTAATTCATTGATTTTGGACTGTTTTTATAAGAATGCTCCTCTGGGGGGTTGAAACCCCGTTTTGAGGGAGTAGGAAGGTCGACCCCCGCGGTTTTGATAGTCGTGAATGATCTATAGGGTATTAGGAACAAAATGCAAAAAAAATTTTGAAATTCTAGCTTACTATATATTTTTTTTTTATCATGGTCTTTTTTCGTACTTATTGCCTGGGCTGTAAGACCATGTGCTAAACACGTTACACGTATTAAATTTTGATAAAGAAATTTAAAATTTTGTCCAACTTTCAACGTATAAGGTGCTGCATCTGATAAAAAAAACTATGATTCTTTGGCAGGAGCTGCATTCGCAAAAAAAAATATTTAATGAGTCTTGGACGAAACGTGTAACAGTTAAATTATTTGTTTTGTCCAGTTGCTTTGAAGCTGAAAAATAATTCTCCTGGAGATTTTTCCTGAAGTATTCCTATCATCAAATGCGCCATATATCGGCCATAGTCGTCGGTAGTTTCGTCAACGATAATGTAGTAATAATTATCTGCAACTACTTTTTTAATTTTTTCAACAACAGTCAACTGATTTAACTGCAATTTTCCTGATTGTTGATTCATCAGGTATATTGAAATGGTAATAGTTTTGCAACTTCGGCATTTTAAAAGTCATTCAAACCGTGCACAAAACGACAATTTTAGAATACTCAAGTGTACTGCAGTACACTCTTTATAGTATCAAACAATAATATGTACTGATAAAAAGTTGTCAACGCGATTGTAATTCACCCTGGGATTTTTCCAATCTTCCCTTCCAAGAATATGCTCGTCGTAAATCGGTACTTGCCCAACTCATTCTTAGACCTTTCTGAGAATTTGTGAATGGTGTAATCGAAAATAAGTAACAAGTATGTCACATATATAATTTATGCAAAGTTTGCATATATAATGCCAGGACGATAATGAGTATATAAAAGGCACGTTCTGTTTATATTTACTCTGAATTATGGAGTTGGTATGTCTGTGAGATGTTTCAAATTTGATTGCGTTGAAATGAATAGTTTCTTGAGAAGGGCCGCAACTAACTACCACATTAAAGCCATTAGCTTCAAATAGTTCAATAAAAGTCATCATCCTTCTGTATTTAATAAATTCCATAATTTAATTTCTACATTTGCACTACACGGGGTTCCACAAGGGACAATTCTAGGACCGCTATTATTTACGCTATATATAAATAGTTTACTCAGTCTTTAATCTTCGAGCTCAATAATTAGCTTTGCAGACGATACTGCGATATTTCATGAAGAGACAAACTGGTTAGATCTGAAGGCCATGGTTGAAATGGACCTAAAACTCATAAAAGATTGGTTCGATAACAAATTGTTGACTGTGAATTACAATAAAACAAAATATTTACCTTTCCGTTGTTATTCTAATAATTTAGCACCATTTAACTCATTACAATTTGAAACGAAAGCAGTTGTTGAAATATTTGAGGCACATACTATTAATTACCATAAATAGTCATTTAAGATGGGTTAAACATACGAGGGTGGATTGATAAGTTTCCGGCCTGACCAAGAGATGGCGCCACTAGGCCTACGTTGTGGTGGCGTTCTATAGTACCATCCTTAGATAGCTTGTAGCTATAGTTTCAGTCCGATCACCATGTTAGTTTAGGTTTGAGAGCACGCTGAACAAGACGCCTCTGTGTTTTTCGTAAAAATGGAAAAGCTGTAAAATCGTGCTGTCATCAAATACTTTTATTTGAAGGGGTTAACGCCGAAGGACATTAAAGAAGAGATGGACTCAACACTGGGGACATCCTCCCCATCATATTCAACCGTTAAGCAGTGGGTTTCCGAGTTTAAAAAGGGTCGTGTGAGCACCTCTGATGAGCCTCGCTCAGGACGCCCCATTGAGGTCACAACTCAAGATGTGATCGAAAAAATCCATCAAATAGTGCTGAAAGACCGCAGATTAAAAGTGCGTGAGATAGCTGAGACCTGTAAGATGTCATATGAACGTGTACAAAATATTTTGCACCAACATTTGTGTATGGAAAAGCTCTGTGCAAGAAGGGTGCCGCGTTTGCTAACAGTCGACCAAAAATTGATTCGAAAGAACATTTCTACCGCCAATTAGGCGTTGTATAAGCGTAATCCAAGCGAGTTTTTGCGTCGATTCGTAACCGTTGACGAAACTTGGGTCCACCACTACACTCCTGAAACCAAAGAACAGTCTAAACAGTGGATTGGGCCAGGGGAACCAACTCCAAAGAAGGCAAAAACAATTTTTTTGGCGAACAAGGTTATGGCTACTGTTTTTTGGGATGCAAGAGGTATTATATACATTGATTACCTTAAAAAGGGTAAAACTATCACTGGTCAATACTACGCAGACTTATTGCAACGTTTGAGCCACGAAGTGAAAATTAAACGACCTCATCTGGCGAAGAAAAAAATCTTGTTTCATCACGATAATGCACCAGCGCACACGTCCATCGTTGCGATGGCTAAAATCAACGATCTGAAGTTTGAATTGATGCCTCACCCTCCCTACTCTCCAGACCTAGCCCCGAGTGACTATTATCTGTTTCCTAACCTCAAAAAATGGCTTGGCGGTAAGAGATTTGCGGACAATGAAGAAGTAATCGAAGCTGTAAATGGGTATTTTGAGGAGCTTGACGAATCAGTCTATAGAGATGGCATTACTAGACTAGAACACCGCTATGAGAAATGTATCAGCCTTGAAGGAGATTATGTTGAGAAATAAAAAAAAATAATTCTTAAAAACGTTGTTTTTCTTGGTCAGGCCGGAAACTTATCAATCCACCTCGTATATGCATGGTGAATGAAATCCGCGCCTTACTCATGATAGTTAGAGCATTCAAACGTATCTGCGTCGTTGCAGTTTGGAGTAAGCAAGCTTGAAATGAAAAGATACGTGGCTTAGAAGCATAAAAACTACAAAACACGAAAGAGCAAGAGAAAAAAGGGTAAATCTATTTAATTTCATTTGTTCTAGCAAATAACGAAGACTCCTACAAAGAATACTGCATTGAAAAAGAGTTTGTGGTTTTTGTCGATATCAAGAAATGCCGTCATTGTGACAATAACGGCTGGGGTAGCTTTCTACTGGGTAAACTTTGGAAATACTGCTGTTCCATTTGCATTATCCGGAAAAGTTCCATCTGGTCTGCCAGCATTTCAATTTCCCCATTTCAGCGCTACCGTGGATAACAAGACCGTGAACGTATTTCAAATGATACAAACTCTTGGTACTGGAGTGTTTGTCGTGCCTATTTGTGCTATTTTGGCTAATGTGGCCATCGCCAAATCATTCAGTAAGTGTCATTCAAACATACACAACAAGACGAATCCTATAACAGTTTTAAATTCAACAATTCAATGTGTTTTTATTTCCAGCGGCGGGAGTTATTGTTGATGCTTCTCAAGAAATGATGACATTAGGATTATGCAATATTTTTGGATCTTGTATTCAAGCAATGCCATCTTGTGGAGCATTTACTAGATCAGCAGTTGCCAATGCTAGTGGTGTGAGGACTCCATTACAGGGACTGTATTCAGGTGTGATTTCGTTAACAATTTTTTTCATTTAGAAGAGATATACAGTGTGTCCAAGATAAGGATGTCGAATGTAGCATAATTATGAATGGCTTATCAGACCATACCGGTCAGGCAATTAGCCACAATAAATTTCAATTCGGTTTTACCCGAAAATGTTGCGAATCATAACAAAGTAAAACGGAAGAACTACTTAAGAGTAGCTTACGATAATTTCCACTGTCACATCAGTACGGAATCATCACGATATTACATAATGGTAGCGCGTCTCGTATAGAGGGTGAATTCACGAATTTAGGTGGACAATAGTCAAGTCAAAAATTTTCAATTTCTGAGTGTTAGATGTTATTACTATTATTTGGAAAGTTGCATAATATTAATATTAACTATTTACTGTGTTTACAAATACATGGTAAAATGAGTGAAGGACTCCGGTTTACACAACTGCCTAATTCCTTACAGTTAGAATATGTTAAATCGCTGTCTGATTATTATGTACAAGTTGTTTCTGCCATATACAAGTATAGTTCTTCCTTAACAATGAATATTACTGAGATAGATAAGACCATATCTACATTGTAATTTAAATGTAGAGTTAATTTAGCAATTTATGCCCATATTCAATAAAGGAAAACTCTATAACCCCCAAGAGCTCCAAAGACTTTTTTTTAGAATTTGTTTCACCAATCCTTCTAGTTTTTTTTAATGTTGCACAGATTATTTGCAATTGTTTGTGTTTTAGGTTATATAGAATTTTTTTTCAAACACTGTGCAGGGTGATTCATTTATTGATTTCTTTTTCAGAAAAAAAAGCACATATCGTGAATAAAGATGGGAAATTTTTATTGAGAATCTTTTATAATTGTTAAATCTTTTACAATTAGGTGTGAAAACGATCATTCATACGGCCACTACTCTGTTTACAAGCCTGTATCCGAGAGTCAAAATTTTTGACTAAAAAAAATGAATTCACTTCTTCAATTTCTAAAGAAATGTTGTTCTTCGGGAATTGAATTGCATTTTTCTATAGATGAAATTCGACAATTTTGCGAATTCTGGATTTTCGTTTAAGTTTTCGTGGTGAGTTTGGGTGATTGAAATGAGTTGTTCTGTTGTTAATAGCGCTATCCATGCATATAATTGTTTTACTTCAATTTAATTATCAGCTTATCGTCGTTCTCGCCGTTTAGCTCCTCTTACATCTGACCGTAGCGACCCTGCGGCAAGAGTTGTAAGTTCACAGACTTGGGCTAGGCTTTCGTTATTTTTCTGTATATGGACAAAAAAAAAACAGACATACATAGTTAACTCTAATGATGGCAACTTGGTAGCTGAAATGTCCTTAGTACATTAACAGTATTTTTAGCGAATAAGGGTGATTGTTTCTTATTTATAAATTATAGTACATCTTTAAGGACTAATGCAATACAATCAATAATCCAGCTTGAATATTATTGTTGCAGGTGGACTTATAATATTAGCATTGAGTTTTCTAACCCCATACTTCTATTATATACCGAAATCTACATTAGCTGCTGTTTTGATATCTGCTGTTGTTTCTATGATAGACTATGAAATTTTGCCAGTTCTCTGGAAAACGAGCAGTAAGTATATCAATTTGTCTAATTTATTGATAGACTTGCATTCAAATCATCTCTGGTGACCTTTATTTTTTTTAAATGCATAATAGGTAAGTAAGTGGTTTGAAAAGTTACTTATTTAGGATATTGAAGAGAACAGCTTAAGCTTCACAAACTACCTATTGCACTGAAGGAACTACAACTTGCGATTCACTTCCTCATTTCAAGGACTAAAGTGAAATATTTACCCCCTTGGGACTAAAATATTTTAGTCCCTTATAAGAATAAAACGATTAAACGTAATAAAAACAATAGAAATAAACCAACTACTTTCTTTAATCATATTAATTAAATTAAAAATAGTAAGACTATAAAAAAACAAAAAAATACTTTTGATTAATATTTACATCTATAGTAATATTACTGCAATGTGAAATATTAATTATTTTTTACACCATAAGAATAGTTTCGCACAATTTTATGTACTGTTATGATTTCATTTCCTAAACAACAAAAATGATAAAATTAGAACTTACCGAACATTGACAATCAGAAAAGATTAATAAAAAGATATTATATGGAATTAAAATACAATGTTAAAAGTTAAATAATAGTTAGTATAATATAATGAACAATGTAAAACATAATAAACAACAATGTAATTAGAATAAAAATGTAAAACAAGAACTTCAGTGAAAGTGAATAAACGTACAGTGTTACGAAGGCAGAAATCATAATGAAAATGATTACAAAAACTATCATGAGATAGCACAAACTATTGAAAAATGTTGTAGATATAAGTTAGGATTAGTAAATTTGAATTATATAATGTTAAAGAAATGTTATTGATATATTATATTATGTCTTAGTTTTTAATAATGACAACTGTCAAATTTATAATAATTATAGAAATAATCATATTAATAATAACCTAATCATAGGTTATCTTATACCAAAGTGTGTGGAAAAATGTAGGCAATATGAATTTAAAAAGAAGGAATCATTATCATTTAAAATAAGATGAAAATCTCCAATAATTAAAAATTTAAAGAATACTAAATTCTGATTGGTCGAGGCGATTTTATAAACGTCAGACTAGTAACAATGTAATAGTTCTGTCAGTTTTCAACAATCAACAAAGCATTCTTGATAGGTAAACTAAGCACCTCATTGGTTATTTTTGAAAATACTTGGCGTCCTTTTTGAAGGCCTATAAAAGGCATCTGAAGACAAGCCAAAGGAGTTAGCCATCAACATCTGAAGAGTCAAGGTACTCAAGCTAATCATAAAATTTCCATAACCTTAGTTTTTGGATAAACATCGGTGAACCCAAGTGTTCCAGTAGCTTCGTAAGGTTGAAAGTAACCGAAGCAAATAAGTAATTTATACAAGTCATGTAGTGTTCCCAGTCTTCGAACAAAGTTTTTAAAAGTTATTATAACCATAATTCACAAGTAGCATCGTATAATAGTTAGTCTTCGACAACGTTCCAATACATCATTTAAGGTTTTATATCTTTTGAAAAAGAATAAGACAAGTTAACAATTATCAACAGTTCCTGATTTCTAAAGAAGTAACCACATTGTTTACCTGTGATTTGTCTATAGCTGAGAAATTGTGTACCTACGGGTAAAGTGAATTATCAAATTAATAAGAAAATCAAGCCAACTGAACATTGCCTACATTTTTAAAAACATATTCTTGGATATAAACTAAACGTGAATTTATTTGTTATTTCTCCATTGTATTATTATCTGTCTGTAAATCTGAAAGAAAGATTGTAGATCATAGATCTATTTGAACATAAAATTGTTAAAATTGATACCCGAGATAAAAATAGAGTCATAGAAATTTAAATATAAACGTTTTTAACATTCAAAGAACATTGTGTTTAATTCCATAGTGAATCATTAGATTATTCAAATCAAAACAAACATTAATAAGATTCAAAATACAATAAGAAAGCTAGCCGGTAGAATTCAAAACATTGAAATATTCAAATCAATATTCAAATGGAATTAATAATAATTCATAATTAAAAAAAATAAAATCATAAGAGCTTTCTTAACAATTGGCGCCCAACGTGGGGCAATATAAATCAAAAGACCTTTCTTAATAATTGGCGCCCAACGTGGGGCAAAATAAATCAATAGAGATTTTCTTAATAATTGTCACCAACGTGGGGGGCAATATAAATCAAAAGACCTTCCTTAATAGTACATCAATAATGTTGAATATTTGCTTACATAACTTTTTATGAATTTGTAAGTTTCAGTATTTGCATATATACCACTTTCAGTGCCTCGAGTGATTTTTCACTCTCGGGATTAAAAAACATACTTTAGTTGCGCCAAAACATGAAGAAAAGTAGTGTTGGTTCAACAGAACACTACTTGCAGGTATAATGTTATGAAAATCGAGAAAATCGCTCTACTTATTTCGCATTTCAGCCAATTGAACCTCAGTTACAAAGAAGTACTACTGCAGGCTCATAAAGAGAAATAACGTCCTCTCTATTTTTTTTTATACTTTGACTGCACGAGAGAAAAACCTATAACGTTCGAAGAACATCATGTCAGCCAGCAGTTAGTCGCCGAAATGAAGCACTGAAGTTCGAAACATTTGAACAGTAAGACGGATTTGAATGTGGTTCTTTGCATCCGATTCGTTAGAGCTTCAGGAAACTTTGTGACCTAAATTGATTTATAAGAAATTAAAAATATGCAATTTGCATTTTATAATTGCATTACCGTAAATACTAAATTCACTATTCGGTTAATAGTGATGAAAATGATTCCAAACTCGTTACTCGGGGGTTTTTGGGGTCGCTGAACACGAATATCGTGACGGAATTGGTCTCCGAGGTACCTGGTACCCAGAGTGAATGATATCCTCGTTGTCCCCGTAAAGAAAATACACGTGCACGGTATCGATATAGTCTACGCACACTGTAGAATAAGACGAAGAACTAATAACCTGCAACCCCTTACAGAGAGTTTACATTGTGTCTTCCCCTCGCAAAACACCACAGAACCGCAGGACAACGAGGATACCGTTCACCCTGGGCACCAGGTACTTTTGAGACCAATTCTGTCGCGATATTCATATTCAGCGACCCCAAAAACCCCCGATTAACGAGTTTGGACTGACCATATAGCGAATTTCCCGGAAACTCCAGGAGACGACGGGGATACCGTTCACTCTGGGCACCAGGTACCTCGGAGACCAATTCTGTCGCGATATTCGTGTTCAGCGACCCCAAAAACCCCCGAGTAACGAGTTTGGACTGATCATGTAACGAATTTCTCCAAAACTCCAGGAGACGACGGGGATACCGTTCACCTTGAGCACCAGGTACCTCGGAGACTAAAAACCTTAGTCGCGAAAACGAAGTACTAAAAACGGCCAAAGTCGAAAAATTTGAACAGTGAGATTTGAATGCGGTGCCACACTCGGTCAAATGATTAGGAGATATTCAATGACTAGCTAGAGCTAGAGATCTCCCATGTTTTCCAATAGATTTCTGCCATACATGTGTTATTTAGGCAAGCAGGTTTCCTGTAGACCTAAGCAGATGGAAGCCATATATTGCCGATCATTCACAATTTTGTAGCTCTCTAGGGATTGAATGAGCTCGATGTTGATTGCTTTCTCCATTACTTTAGAGATGACAAATAATAGTTCAATGGGTCTATGATTATTAGGAAGGGTCTTCTTTCCTTTTTTCGGAATTGGTTGCACTCTAGCAATCTTCCAGCTGGAAGGAAACACACCAAATTTGTGACTGAAATATTTGGCATTCCGTTTCCTAAGGAATACATGTTTTCAATGGATTAACAGCTCTCCCTAATGGGTGGCAAGATATGCTTCAGCTCACTTCCTTAGTGAAAATTCGAATCAAAATGTCAGGATCCCAGAATAATTAGATTTCATTCGTTTTCGGGTGCACAGATGATATATTTAGGCTGTTCTTAGCACCTCCACTAATATTCATTTGGAATATAACAATTTAATGAACTCGAATTTGTCATTTTCAGGAAGTGATTTTTGGATGACGATCATAACTTGTAGTGTAGGAGTTATATTTGGCGCCGATATTGGAATAATCATTGGAGCCCTGCTCAATACTACCGTTTTGCTGAGGATTTGGACGAGGCCAAAGATATCCGCCAGAGTAAAAACGGTAGGTGTAAACAGTTGAACCACATTGAATCAGAGGAAAAATGCGACCTTATACTGTTTTGTAAAGGTCGTTTCTGCAGGAAAAGAAACGCAATTGTTGATGATGGAATCATAATTTCAATTATGTTTTAGGGACTCAACGGAGAAACGTATTTATCGATAAATCCCGAATTAGGATTGTGCTATCCTAGTGTAGATTTCTTGACGGAAGAAGTGCTGAGACAGCATATGCAGCATGAAACTTTGATAATTGCAATAGATTGTAGAAACGTTCTGAAAATCGACTATGCTGGGTCCCAGGTAAGGTTTCGTCATATAGCGAATAGTTTGATGTAATACAGAGTAATCCAAGAGGAACTCAAAGGCACAAGTGATTGGGGGTTCCAATATTTATTTTTCCAAAACCAGTGCCTTCAAATTTGCACTGGTAGCACGATGAAACCATTAAAATATAATTTTTAAGCTATTGCATATAGCTTTTATCGCGGGCTTTGAGCGCGGCGACCGAATCAAGAAATTCCGTAACAAAAAATAATGTAAAATAATGTACCTAAACACCTAACATGTGTCAAATTAATTAATTAATTTGAAGTTTCTAAAAGTGAGAAATTTCGCTATTTTATACGAATGTTATAACACCCTAGCGCTTTAGACTCCGGGATTTTCACGTGGCCTATCGAAATTAGAAGGTTCGAATTATCTAAAAACATAATTGCATGAACTTCAGACGTCCTATGTAATTAGCTACGAACGAAATCATTTTGACATATGCCTCTAGGAGCTCGCTACGCGTCAGTTAGAGTTTATACGTTAGACGCGCGTAGCAGAGACCTAAGAGTACCTGTTTCTATTAAGCTATTGCATATATTTCATATAGCTTTTATCGCGGGGTTTGAGCACAACGACCGAATCAAGAAATTCCGTAACGAAAAATAACAGGAACTCGTTTATGTTGCGCTCTCTCGGGTGACTAATATTGAAAAATTGTATATCACGACAAAAAACGATAATTCTACATTCAAGTTTTATAATAATCGAAGGCAAGCTGCATCGGCTGCATCTTTGTTGCAAAAATTCAAAAGACTGCCTCTAAATAGTGTTCAGACGACAGCTCAAAGTGTCTTAGATTTCATTGGTAATAGAAATGGCATTTCAATAATGACTTTCAATTGCCAAAGTCTAAATAGTCACAAATACGATTTACAAGATTCAGTTACGAGACAAACAAATGTGTTACTTCTTACCGAAACTTGCATGGCGCATGATAATCCGATTGAAATACCTAATTTCAGTTGTATTGTTCAATTCAAACGAGATACTGTTCCAAAAGGTGGGGTAGCTATTTACCAAATTAATAATAATGTTACTAATATCATGACTCCGAATATTGAAATACATATTGCACACGTTAGCGATGTTAATGTTAGGCGCTCATTTGTTGGAGATATTTGTGCGTGCTTATGCAAACTTAGAAATGGCCTACACATAGTCATGGTAGCAATTTACATTTCTCCGAATCCAAAATTGGACGAGGTAGAGCATTTTATTCATCGCACTTTACTGGAGTACACTGAAGAAGGGTCGAAAATACTTGGTACAAATGGTAATAAATTTCCACTTATCTTGGCTGGCGATTTCAACATCAACTTCGCTGATAAAAAATCAGAGCGGTTGACAACTTTTCTTTCGGAAAAATTGAATTTGAAAATGAATAATGATCCACAAGAATCCACAACAAAATATGGGACCACCATTGACGCGGTATTTTCCAGATATTTAGAGGATATCAAGTCTCAAACTTATGTCTCTTATTTCAGTTACCATAAACCTATAGTTTCAATGATAACAAATTCCTGAATAACCCACATGTATTGTAAGATAATAAAAATATTTTAAACGATATTAACTTCTCATTTATTCAATAAAAGAAAAAAATTGTTTTCTTATCGGTCACCACGCTCAAAAGTAACTTGAATTAATATCAAAGAAAAAACTTGAATCAAAATATCAAAGAAAAAAAAAATGCTGCATAAATTTAAAAAAATAAATAATTATAATTGCATAAGTTGAGAAAAAATGCTATGCAATAGCTTTACCGCGCCAGTCCCCGAGTGCCACACGTATCTCTTTTTGTGGTGGAATGGGGCAGGGGTGCATCCGCCCAGGGCACAAGTGATTGAGGCTGCGAATTTCTATTTTTCTGAAAATCAGTGCCTTCAAATTTACAATGGTAGCACAATAAAACCATTGAAATATAATTTTTTGTAGTGTAGAAATGCAGGGGTGCATCCTCCCATTGCACAAGTGATTGGGGGGTTCAAATTTATATTTGTCTGGAAATCGGTGCCTTCAAAATTTGCACAGGTAGCACAACGAAAATTGAAATATAGTTTTTTGTAGTGAAGGAATGCAGGGGCATAAGTGATTGGGGGTTCAAATTTCTATTTTTCTGAAAATCCTTGCCTTCAAATTTGCACTGGTAGCTCAATGAAACCATTGAAATATAATTTTTAGTAGTGAATGGGGCAGGGGGCATCCACTCAGGGCACAAGCTATTGGGAGGTTCGAATTTCTATTTTTCTGAGAATCAGTGCCTCCAAATTTGCACTAATAGTTGTAGAATTGTCATTTTCACAGCTGCCAATTATAATTGAGCTATGGGTAGTACCATAATGATCATTATTATGATCGTTATAACATAAATAACTATTAATACAAAATTCTCGGGAAAGGGTCACATTAACACATATATTTTTACCCTCGTCTTTACGTACGTTTCGGTCTCACTACCATCATCAGAAGACTTATTAATACAATAACCTGATTACTTAGAAATACTGTAATAAAACAAAGCGTCCTTATCGCACAAATTTCGTTTAAATGCCAACGTCGCCGAAACGAACGGAAACATGAAATCGGAACTATAACACAGCAATGTTGCAGCGTAAAAATTAAAAATCCACTATTAAGTAGAATCATCAACAAATACGAACACATTCCATAAATGTCTGCGAGAGACTAACAGACAAAGAGTTCTATCCTCTTTGCTAACAGACGAGACCATCTCAAGTGTTCATTTAAGCGCCAGATGTCATAATTTATTAGGTGATAAAAGAAGGTCTCTGGCCTCTGAGAAATACTTTAGACAATTCTACCTAAAGTAAACTTTTACATTATAAGGACGTAAGTAGGAATTTGCAAGAATATTAATTAATTAAATTAGTATAAATATGACTTAGTGTTTGAACGTCACTCCTATGATTTACAGACTTGGAGTCACGTTTTATGTGAATCATCTCCAGAATAGATCTTTTATAATAATTGGTTTCCTTAGTTAAAATATTAACATTCTTGTAATCAAATTGATGGTTATAATCAAAGCAATGTTTAGGAAGCGCGGTGGAATTTTCTAAGTTTTTGTTTCTTGTGCTATACTTATGGCCATACATTCTTTTTTGTAAATATTGTTTAGAGATACCAGTATAGGTCTCATCACAATCTAAACAATTTAATTTGTATACTGTGTGGGTTTGTTTATCTTTAGGAATTACAGATTTTAGATTTGAGAAATATTTCCCAACACAGTTAGTAGGTTTATGCGCTACATTTATATCATACTTTTTCAAACATTTCTTAATTTTCTCTGAGGTCTCCGGAATGCATGGTAAAGTTATATAATTGTCTGTATTACCTTTTACGTTATTTTTATATGACGATCCATTATAAATTTTGTTTATTCTCTCTTTAATAATAGGATTGAAAAAAGTTTTTGGGTAGCCATTCAGCTCCAGTGTATTACGAACAATTTTTAGATTTTTGGGACGGTCCTCTGGGTGGGACAATTTAACCGCGCGGTCTGTAAGACTGTTTATGACGCTTTTTTTTATAACAAGTTGGTGCAACGGAATTGAAGTGAAGATAGCGTTGAGACCAAACTTCTTTAGTAAACCACGAAGTTTTTATTTCTCCATCTGCATCATGCCTAATGTTCATATCTAAGAAATTTATGTTTTTGTTCACTTCCATTTCACAGGTAATTTTGTCATTGGGAACACACATAAGGCAATCATCTACATACCGTTTAAAAAATACGGGCCGAAAATCTAATGAACTTATAACAGATTCCTTCAGGCATTCCATAACGAGGTTAGCAATGGTAGCAGAAATAGGAGATCCCATTGCTGTGCCGAATATTTGTCCAAAATATTGTTCACCGTACTGAAAATAAGTGCATTCTAAACAAAACTTCACAGCATTTATAAATTCCGATTGATCTAGAGGTGTGTGGTTTTTAATCTCTGCCCAACGTTTTTTGATGCTATTCAATGCCAAATCGACTGGTATATTTGTAAATAAAGAAACAACGTCCAAGGAAATTAGTTGATGGTTTACGGGTACGGATTGATTTTTTATAAATTCATTAAAGTGCCATGAGTCTTTCACATAAAATTCATTATTTCCAATGACAAAATTCAGTACGTGATTAATATATTTAACAATTTCCACTGTAAACTTCAATTTACCTGTGAAATAGAAGTGAACAAAAACATAAATTTCTTAGATATGAACATTAGGCATGATGCAGATGGAAAAATAAAAACCTCTTGGTTTACTAAAGAAGTTTGGTCTCAACGTTATCTTCACTTCAATTCCGTTGCACCAGCTTGTTATAAAAAAAGTGTCATAGACAGCCTTACAGACCGCGCGATAAAATTGTCCCACGCAGATGACCGCCCCAAAAATTTAAAAATTGTTCGTAATACACTAGAAATGAATGGCTACCCAAAAACTTTTTTCAATCCTATTATTAGAGAGAGAATAAACAAAATGTATAATGGATCGTCATATAAAAATAACGTAAAAGGTAATACAGACAATTATATAACTTTACCATACATTCCGGAGACCTCAGAGAAAATTGAGAAATGTTTGAAAAAGTATGATATAAATGTAGCGCATAAACCTACTAACTGTGTTGGGAAATATTTCTCAAATCTAAAACCTGTAATTCCTAAAGATAAACAAACCCACACAGTATACAAATTAAATTGTTTAGATTGTGATGGGACCTATACTGGTATCTGTAAACAATATTTACAAAAAAGAATGTATGGTCATAAGTATAGCACAAGAAACAAAAACTTAGAAAATTCCACCGCGCTTGCTAAACATTGCTTTGATTATAACCATCAATTTGATTACAAGAATGTTAATATTTTAACTAAGAAAACCAATTATTATAAAAGATCTATTCTGGAGATGATTCACATAAAACGTGACTCCAAGTCTGTAAATCATAGGAATGACGTTCAAACACTAAGTCATATTTATACTAATTTAATTAATTAATATTCTTGCAAATTCCTACTTACGTCCTTATAATGTAAAAGTTTACTTTAGGTAGAATTGTCTAAAGTATTTCTCAGAGGCCAGAGACCTTCTTTTATCACCTAATAAATTATGACATCTGGCGCTTAAATGAACACTTGAGATGGTCTCGTCTGTTAGCAAAGAGGATAGAACTCTTTGTCTGTTAGTCTCTCGCAGATATTTATGGAATGTGTTCGTATTTGTTGATGATTCTACTTAATAGTGGATTTTTAATTTTTACGCTGCAACATTGCTGTGTTATAGTTCCGTTCGTTTCGGCGACGTTGGCATTTAAACGAAATTTGTGCGATAAGGACGCTTTGTGTTATTACAGTATTTCTAAGTAATCAGGTTATTGTATTAATAAGTCTTCTGATGATGGTCGTGAGACCGAAACGTACGTAAAGACGAGGGTGAAAATATATGTGTTAATGTGACCTATTTCCCGAGAATTTTGTATTAATTCATACGTGGGTCAAGAATCTTTATTATAAATAAGTATTATCATCTCCAGTAACTGGACTAGATAATGACAGTTCAACTGTCGAATCTGCAATTTCGATTTCTAACGTTAAATTATTGGTAATACCGATAGTGAAAACAGTGTTGTTTATTTCGTTTATCAATGATTTACATTATTCCTTTCCAGGCACTGAACAACTTGGTAAATATGTACAATAAAGATGATAAGACGTTAATTTTGACGAATGTCTGTCCCTCTGTGCAAGGTATTCTCAAACAAGTGATGGACAACAAGAAATTTCATTTGGTGCAGAGCACTGATTTGATTATTCATGTAGAAAAAATGGCAAAAGAAGAAGTACATATACCTTTATTGGATAAAAACGAATGTGATATTGGCTATAGGAGGAACTCCAACCTAAGAAAAAAGTCTTTGTATGACAATATGAATGAATCGTGAAATTGTTTGACATCCACGCATTGATTGTATATGTATATGTATAGCAACTGTGATTATAAGTTTTTTAGAAGATGAAATTATTTTATTCATTGGTGTTTCTTGTGTTCTAAAAAGATAGTACAGTAAAGTTATTATTTTACATTAAAAATTTTGCCGCGGCCATTCTTTTTGCACAGTGTTTTAGGGCCATTATACAAAGCTAGAACCAAAAAGGCTGCACCCCACCATGTTGAAACTAAAATTCTATATATTTTTGGTTCATGGCGCGATTGAAATTAGTGCGATAAGGGCGCCTTGTGGTGATAAAATTAGTTTTAAGAAATCACGTTTTATACAGTGATACGTCTTCTGGTTATATTATAATGTGGAAATTGAACAATTGCGTTCTCTCATATCTTGGTCAAGACCACGATAACAATTCCCTCAAATTGTCATTGTCATTCGGCAACACATAACTAATGCGTTCACAAGTAGGAAATATACACCCTGGTGAAATAACGTTTCCGTACTCTCGCTGTCGGTAATAAAGCATTCTACACCGTAGTTAACGAATTAGGAAATGTCATTTATTTTCTTTGAACAAATGAAAATGACAGCTATAACATTAATTTAAAAAATTGAAAATCGAGGCATATTTCGTCCCGCCTTGTTTTATATTGTCGAGATAGGCAAGATAGGACCCAAAATTGGTCTGGTCTCGAAGGCATCAGTACTTTCTACAAACACCTTCAGTTTTTCAAATAGAACCATTATAACAACAGTGTTTTTCAGATTATAAACATATTTCGTAAACATACATTTAACTTAGTTTATTTTAAGATTTGGAATTTATACGCCCCTGTCGATGTGAAATAGCCCTATTAATAAAATGAAAAACTTCCAAACGTTCTTAATGAATTATTGTTTATTTTCATAAATAAAAATTACATGATTATAACAAAAGATACAAACATTAATCGGGGAATTTGTCGATCATCTTTTTCACAGGATTGACTTAGATATCAACACGATGATCGGAACCATAAATACGGCCATTGTTGTATGTAATGCATTTACCCCGAATCAGCATTGCAGTTATCATTATCGCACGTACTACATCTCGTAACAGCAATATCCTTTAGATCTTTTATATCCACGTATTGGATAAGTGGAAAAGTAGAACTATTAAGCGAAGCACAATCTATTTTCTCCGAAATGCAACTTTTTATGTTAAAAAAAGCCTCGATATTTTCTGAAAATCACATAAATGATTACTCTTTAATCCAATTTTCAATAAAACTATCTTTTGTCCATCATGAAATAAACAATTTTTACTAGTTTCAGCTCTTTTATTTTATCATCCTCGAATAACTTCTTCAGGATTAGTTGTCTCATAATTAATAACAAACAAACAATCTTCAGAGAATTGAAATTTCTGAACTATGTTCGTTCTTACAAGAAAAATATGAAAATAAATGAGTTAAAAGAGTTGTCCTAGATTTTCAAGGGTACTGGCCAATAAGCGGTTGACGTCGATCAGTACACGTCGAACTCGAGATAAAGCTGAGTGGAACCACTGTTTTCGCAAAGAATAAACCGCAAGACATAACACAAACAACATTATCGAGGTTTGTTTGCGTTTCTCTGGAAGAATTTTAGAAGCAAAAGATAATTTCATTTGCGAATGGACGTGATATGAAACTCTATCATTTCTTAAATAAAAATTTCCATAAGGCCTGCCTTCTCACTGTGGAAAAATGACAAACACAACTTGTTCAGATGGAGCTGGAGGAAAATTCTGCATACATCTTTGTGCAGTTTACAAAACAGGTATTAATTTGCTAACTCTCCCACTCTGCTATTCCCTGATCGCGTTGAGCTTGCCAATTTGACAATTGGAAAAGATTTTGAGCACCTTTTTTATGGGTATGAAGGAAACGAAAAGTGAGATGATATAATCACAATATCAAAAGGAAGGTCCTAAATTTGAACGTACGAGGTTCATTCATCAACTCTATAGAAAAATGCAAGAAATGGCGCGCGCGTGGTGAAAATCGTTTGTTTTTGGAAAGTGTCATTACTCAGTAGACAGCTGTTAACGTTTTTGATATATCGCTCACCTGTTATTATTTTTATCGTCAATTAAATCAGAGTACTTTTGTTTATTTTTAAAAATGGAAAAAAGTGAGTTTCGAGTGGTGATAAAACATTTACATTTAAAAGATTAACAAAAAAGACATTAAAGCCGAGTTGGATGAAGTTTATGGCACATCTGCACCAACGGTTGCCACTGTTTACAATTGGGTAAATGAGTTTAAACGTGGCCGCACAAAAGTAGATACCCCAGAAATAATTGAAAAAATTCATGATGGTGTTGGGCGCTCGGCACATCAGAGTGCGGGAGATAGTTGAGGCCGCAGGCATTTCACAAGGTTCAGTTTTTGCAATTTTACATGAAGAATTGGGTGTTAAAAAGGTTTCCGCAATCGTGTGGTTGACTCTCAGGCTATTTTAGCGGCTTTTTGTCGCAATTCGGATGAGTTTCTGCGTAGATACATAATTGTCTATGAGACATGGATACATTACTACACTCCTGAGACCAAGGAACAATCAAAACAGTGGGTTTTTGCATCCGGAAGGGCTCCGACGAAGGCTAGAACGGTGAAATCGGCTGGAAAGGTTATGGCCACTGTTTCTTGGGTCATGGAATTATTTGCATCGAAGTGATGAAATAAAAATTAAACGGCCTCATTTGAGAAAGATAAAAGTCCTTTTTCATCAAGACAATGCACGTGTTCACGCATGTGCAGTTGCAACGTCCAAATTTGTGGAATTAAAGTTAGAATTATTAGAACATCCACCGTATTCACCAGATTTGGCCCCCAGTGACTTCTCCTCATTCCCAGATTTCAAAAAATGGCACAGCGGACTACGGTTTGAGACGAACGAGGACATCGCCGAAACAAATGGCTATTATTAAATACTTTGTTTTTGTATCGTTTTCTAAAGAGTTAATGAACGACCCTCGTATAATAGAAATATAAGAAATATTTAGGTATTTTTATTTTTAATTCATTGTTTGTTAAGCTGTTCCTTGTTACTATGTGAATTATAGCTATATCCTTCAAAAAAATAAACATGTGATATACAAGAATTGTGTTTTATTATGAATATGTAGATCAACAAATCTTACTCTATGGAAAATGCATATCGTGTACTGACCTACCGCATGCGCCAGTCGAACCGATTAACGTTAGCGCGCGGGCTATACCTTTTTATTTTAGCAGTGACTATTAAGCAAGATTCGAACCTCCCACCCAAATGCTCAGGAAATTTGATTGGCAGTGAAGAGACTGTTTCACGTGATGCTATTCGTTGGCTATCAATTTCATTCAAGAAGACGTGAGACGGGAGACCAATACTCCTGTGGAAAGGGTGAGACCTTCGAATGTCTGCGTTACCGGCCTCACATTGGGCTTTTACGGTGTTACGGCTCATGATCTTTTTCTTTTCATTTTTGCAGTAAACTATTAAGCTGTGCTCAGTGAAGCAAAAGCAACTTCTATGTTCGACATGTTCATGTCGGCTTTGCTTAGGACTAACTGAGCTTGGCTTTATTCCAAGTTAGAGAAATTAAGAAAAGAGATTAGTCATAAAATTTGGAAAATACATTTTCTCTCACAAATAAAGCCCATACTGTGACATATATAGCTCACATATCAAATGAATCATTTCTAATCGGTTTCAAATTTCTATCTGAAAATACCTTATTGAGATTGGAATATCAAAACAGAATAATAAAATTTTTATTGTATCAATAATATGTAATGATGTCTGAAGAGTATTGTTCATGTCCTACCATTGAAATTTTCACTGCAATAAAACCCTAATTATCAATTATCCCTATGGCCGTAAAAGGCACTAAATTTACCTTTCAAGCCGGAGTAGAAATTTTATTTACCTGTAACCCCAATTAAACCATTTTAAGTAGGTAGAAATAGACCGCTCGGAGGTATTATATACCAAATAATATAAATATGAAATTGAATTTTTATTTTTAGTTCTATTGGTTTGTCGGCGAGTGATTTTTGTTGTACTAGTGTTAGAATTTGGGGTCCTTGGGCTTGTTGTCATAGTGGGGCATCCTGTAGTTTCGCTTTCAGAAGAAAGCATTTATCGCATCGAACAACCATCCGATGTCGATAAGCTAAGGGAAGAGGCAAAACAGAAATGTAATCAAAATTCTGGAATAATGAAGGAATCGTACTATAAGAAGCGAAAAGTGGCTCATACGTATCAAATTGGCGATTTGGTTTTAGTTGAAAGGAAGATTCTACGAAAAGGAATCAAAAGGGGTGAATTATTACCAAAATTTGCAGGGTCATACAAAATTATCAAAATGTTCGAGGCTGATAGATACGAGGTTGGGCCTGTGAACCCATGTAAGAAAGGTAGTGCGTATACAGGTGTTGTAGCTTGTGATAAAATGAAACTTTGGAGAGAGCAAGATATGAGTGATGACATTTCGGAAGCGGGAAGTGGTTGCGAAGAACTTTCGCAGTGAGTATGTTTTGAGTTTAAAGAAACTCTTGAGTTTTGAGTTGGAAGAAACTCTTAGGTTTTGAGTTGAAAGAAATTATTAGTATTCGAGTTGAAAGAAACTCTTAGGTTTTGAGTTGAAAGAAACTATTAGGTTTTGAGTTGAAAGAAACTATTAGGTTTTAAGTTGGAAGAAACTTTTAGGTTTTGAGTTGGAAGAAACTCGGTTTTGAGTTGAAAGAAACTCTTAGGTTTTGAGTTGAAAGAAACTCTTAGGTTTTGAGTTGAAAGAAACTCTTAGGTTTTGGGCTGAAAGAAACTCATAGGTTTTGAGTTGAAAGAAACCACCATACTGCTAGTACTCCCGCCGTTTTTACAGAAAATGCGTATTTTCCGAGTTAAATGAGAAAAAAGTCGAAAACACGCAAAAAACCTATATATATTATTAAATAAACTCAGATTATTAACTAAACTCTTACTGAGTTTATTTTTATTTATTGATTATTATTAATTATTAATGCTTCCGGCTAGCTTTTTATTTTGTTTATTTTGAATAATAATGATCCTTCTCTTTTATTATTATTTTATGGAATTAAACACAATATTCTTTGAATGTTGAAAAATTTCTATATTTAAATCTCTATGACTCTATTTATCTCGGGTTTCTAATTTACAATTTTATTTTATGTTCTAAGCATAGAACTAGCTTTAACCTCAAAACTATTCAATATTAATAGTTGTTTACAAAATTACAAACGACAATCTTTCTTTCAGATTTACAAATAACACTACAATGGAAATATAATAAACAAACTTACTTTTAGTTTATATCCAAAAGTGTGTTTAACTATGTTGGCAATTTTCAATTTAATTCTTTTATAATTTCGTTGATGATTCACTTTTACACAATACTATGCTTTTTCACAATAATCACAGGTAACTAATTTGGATTACTTCTTCTTGAGACTCAGGAACTGTTGATAATACTTTGTTTTATCCTTTTAGATAAAACATGAAACTTTTCGATGCTTTATTTAAATTATTGATGAATTGCAATCGTTGGAGATTTCTTCTTAATTGGAGGTTACTACAGCCTTTTTACTGGATTCAGATACTTAGAATTATCGTTGACTTTTAATAAAACTTATTAACTTTGGTTTCTTTGAACCTATCGGAGTTTGGAACACTTTCGTTCACTGGTTTTTTATAGGTTATAAAATTTTGGTGAGTTGCAGTAGTACTTTCACTCTACAGATGTAATGGCAAACTGAACTTCTTTACTTTCAGATTCGTTTTTTTTATAGGCCTCCAAAACCGACGCTACTAGATGTCATAATCAACCTATGAGATGATTGCTTTTCAAATCAAGCATGCCAAGTTAATTGTTGTGAAACTGACACAAGTCTTCATTGTTACCAGATTGACATTGGAAATTCCTATTGACCAATCAGAATTTAGTATTCTTTACTTTTTGAATTATTTGAGATTTTCAACTTATTTTAATTGTTAGTGATTCCTTCTTTTTAAATTAATATTGCCTACATTTTTCCCCACACTTTGGTATAATATAACCTATGATTGGGTTATTATTAATATGATTATTCCCATATTTATGGTTTTCTTGACAGTTACTTATTCTTAAATCTAATACATACCATATTATATCAATAACATTCTTTTAACATTACATAACTCAAATTTACTAATCCTAACTTACATCTATAACATTATTCAATGTTTTGTACTATCTCATGATAGTTTTGTAATCATTTTACTTATGATTTATGATTTCGTTACACTGAACGTTTCTTCACTTTCACTGAAGTTCTTGTTTATCACATCTTATACTATTACATCGTTGTTTATTATGTTTTACATTGTTAATATTAATATCCTAACTATTATTTAGCTTTTATTATTGTTTTTAATTCCATAAAATATTTTTTATTTGATCTTTCTGATTTTCATAGTTCGGTAAGTTATTATTTTTAAATTTTTATTGTCTATGAAATGAAATCATAACAATATATATATATATATATATATATATATATATATATATATATATATATAATTATTTCTCGGAAATAACTCTTCCTTTGAACTTTGGATTGCCACAGATTTATCTCTTTAATCGAAACCTTCAATTTGGTATGACTTATGAAGTATTTTTCTAACAGCGAGGAGAATTATTAATTTTCATAACATAAAAAAATGCAAAACAAATATATATATATATATTTACTTTAGCGCGCTCTTGTGAACTAAATGAAAATTCAAATGACTCATCGATCGAAAATTTTTGGCTGTACAATTTTTTTCTCTTGTGTTTTTTCTCTAAAATGCGCATTTTCAGAGAAAAATGCGATGAAAGACAAAAAACACGTGAATTTTGATATACAGGGTGTTTCAGAAAGACCTCCCGTAAATGCAGGGGACGGTAGATTTTACAAAATAATCAGATTTCTTCACACAAACTATGGTCCTATCTTCTTTCGTTCATATAGGAAGTTGGGCATCTGTCTCTAGTCTTCTTGTTTTCGTATCGTTACTCGCTATTACCTCCCGATAGACCACATGATTGACATAATCTCAGACTAATTTATTCGTCAGAGGACATACTAGCGTTGCCACCTTCGCCCTCAAAAATGTACAGGTCATGTTTTCTCGAACCCAAAGCGGTCGTCAAATAAAGCAAAATACAAACTTTCAACACACAATGTAAACAAGGCGCAATTCAAATCATAAAGTTACATTCGGATCACCTTTTAGTGGAAACAGTGTTTTATTTTTGTCTGACCACATCATCAATCCGATACAGTACCACGAAGTAGCGGCTTTCACAATCAACTGGTGGTGCAAACCTAGTTAATATGCTTGCTGTACTAAACATGGATTAGTTACAATTTCTCCACATTTATAACTTACTATCAGTGTTCGTCGCATTCCCTTCTACATTAAAGCACACACTATCCGTACATACTTGAGGTTGATCCCAGAGATCACAAATTGTAATTTCACTATGCGAATTCCAATCGCATCTTTCGACGGCGCATGTGATATTTTCAGCCGCATAACCTAAAAACAAAATATTTATAAGCAATATGAACAGAAATATCTTGTAAGCTTTAAACCAACTTAATATCAACAGAAATCTCTTATGAACTAGTTTGTATTAGTTGGAACTTTAATCCCAGATATATGACATTAGAAAATCTTGGTTTCTCTAACAATCTGTCAACGGTATTTTTACCTCTATAGAACGGTCGAGCAGTGACATCACGACCTACTCGAAGGCGAATGTGATGCAAAATATCGATGCAATATCAAATTGTCAAAGTTTACCTTTCCACAAGTTTATAAATATCGTGTTAGCGTAAAAGCTGTCCGAAACTTTAGGTTGTATTGTTACAAGTTACAACCTAAAGTTTCGGGCAGCATTCATAAACTTGTGGAAAGGTAAACTTTGACAATTTGGCATTGCATCGATATTTTACATCACATTGGTTATTTCGTTTTGACAAATGAGAATGACAGCTATAAAACATTCATTTACAAAGAAAAAAATCGAGACTCGAGACAGACTGGGTTTGTCTCATCCTGACCTCGCGATATTCATATTCATAAGCTTATTTTAAAGAAATATATTGATATCAAGTATGTTTCCGCTCACACATCAAAAACCATACAGCACATCTTGTTTGGTTCATTATTTTCGTTTTCAAAGAGAAAATTGACTCCAACATTTCGAAATATTTCCTCATTTCTTGGCAAGTTTACATTAGTTGTTGTGAATCGCAGTGGCCTGTTAGGTTTTTTTTTAAATATTCCAGGAAACATTATTTAGGATTAAAAATATTGTCAAGTAAAGCGTAACTGGCAAAATCTATGATAAAATTGAACTCGATGAGCTCACATATACTTTAGAATTGTTATTATTAATACAGGTTAAAAATATTGCCCCATCATATTTTAGAATTCCCAGCCGACATTGTTCAATAAATTATTCAGATTTGCTTTATATCATAAGAGATTATGAAAAAGAGTCTTTATTTTGACAGGCTTTTTTTTTGTAGAAATAATTGATTTTCAAATCTTTCTCGGAAATCTCTATACAAGAAAAGGTGATGTCATTTTTGATAGTAAAACAATTTTTTTTATTTCTGAATAATATTCCACAAGATAAAGGGACCCGAGGACAAACTTTTGTTCCATCCCCATGAGTTATATTTTTGTAGGTACAGAATAATTTCCGGAAATATAAACTAAAATAGAATGCGGGAGCACCACAGAAAATTTTGAACAGGAATAAATAAGAACCACTACATTATTCACTACACAACGGCTCAAGTCATAAACTAAAACTTTTATTTAAGAGCGATTGAAGGAATTATATTATTTTTGTATTCAGTTTGTTACATTATTTTGAAAATGCCATTACGTGTTGAAACAATGTGAATAATTGTTATTAATAGATGGTTACAATCAAATATTAACCATTGTGATTTAAATTTTATTTGAGGTGTGAATAAAGAAATAGAACTTACCAGTGTATAATATAGTTGCGAAAACAACTAAAGCTGTAGCGAAGGATAATTTGAAACCCATTGTTAATCAGTAAAGTCGTACTATCTTAATGGATGCCACGAAATAATTGCAATCAATGAGGGAATGAGAGCATATATAAGAAGATGTGATAATGACAAGCACCTTTTTTTCAATTACAATTGTTTGATGTAGATAAATGTTATCAGGATGATAATGCAGCAGACAATCATTATCTATTGGTAAAACCAAAAATTTCGAAATGAATATTATCAGGAAGGTTTCCCACAATAGAACTTCACCGGAAAATGCCAAAAATAGAAGGTGGGGGAAAATTGGAATTTAATAGACTTCTAAGTCACGACGGGCAATGTTAGAACCAATGCAAAAGTCAATAGTTTAACAATTACTTGCATAGTAGCCAAATTTCAATAGAAATAGGAGTACCTCAAGGTACCGTATTAGGACCTACACTATTCTCGCTATATGTAAATGACCTTCCACTTACTCCCACCCTTCTAGGAGAAATATCGGCATTTGCGTACGATACAGTAGGTATTTACGAAGGCAACACCTGGGATGAAGTCACTGCTGTAGCTATATCCGATCTTAATTATATAAAAGATTGGTATGACACTAATCTGCTCTCAATCAGTATCACGAAAACTAAATACTTACCTATAACAATCCTAAACAAAAATTTACTCGTTTTTAACTCATTAAAGCTTAATACTTCTGAAATTCAATCAGTAACATCTTTTAAATACCTAGGACTAACTATAGATAGTCATCTACGTTGGAATTTACATGTTAATAAGATAAATGAAAAACTCAGACATCTTATTTATAAGTTTAGACTTTCAGCTTAAGCGAAATGAAAATTATTTATTACGCTTTAATAGATTCATTTATACAATACGGAATTATTGCCTGGGATGCACTTAGCGGATATAATTATCTAAAAATAGAATGACTACAAAAGAGGTTCTTAAAGATAATGCTAGGGAAAAACATTCAATATCCATCTCATCTAGTCTACTCATAAAACATAAAACCTATTAACCTGACTGCAAAAACATCTAAGAATGTTTTACGTAAACAAATAAATATATTACATATAAATGCTCAATCGGCACGTAATAAAATATCACAAATTAACGCTATGGTAAATGATTAACTAGTGGAGTAAATCTGGCGAGAAAAAAGGCAAGGTTGGCGAAAATTTTACGATGCTTAGCGACCTAGTGGAAAGTGTTTGTTAGGACACCAATAACAACCTCCTGAAATTTGTATTTCCCAAAGTGGGTGCAACCATTTTTTTTGGCCAAAAAGGTTTTTTTTGACATTTTTAAGGGTAGTTTAGCAAAAAAAAATATCTCTGGTTGTATTGAAAATTAAGAAACCAAAGTAGAACCCTTTTATTGTCAATGTCCAAGGAACTTTCAGTCTAAATTTCAAGTTGATCCGACCACCCCCCTCCCCGTAATAGGTATATATATATACTCATATATGCAAGGAATCTTGCGTAAGGGCTAACTCGGTCATTTTTCAACCGATGTGGCTGAAATTTGGACTGAAGATAGGTGTTATGCTCTCAAAACTACCCCTCAAAGTTTTACAGAAATTCAACTTTAAGTCAATTTTTTAGTTATCTTTCAAATTAAGATATCTCATGTCATTTACATCCGATCTGGATCTGCTTTGCGGGAAAATGTAGGTATTCGCATATAGTCTTATGTCATGGAACTCAGTTTTTATTTATTTTTTTTTCGGTCTTTATTGGCCATTTTCGGTATTAATATCCCCAAAACTTGTGTCAAATTAATTAATTTGAAGTTTCTAAAAGTGCGAAATTTCGCAATTTTATGAGAATATCATGAGGCTCAAAAGTTGATAGCGCTTTAGGCTCCGGGATTTTCACGGGGCCTATAGCAATTAGAAGGTTCAAATTGTATGAAAACACAATTGCATGAACGCTAGACGTTTCCCTCGAGAAGCTCGCTACACGTCAGTTAGAGTTTATACATTTTACCTCGTTTGTTATGTTGGGGCCGTTTCGTGCCCCGTGCGGGCGGCGCCAGTTGTAATAAAGTATTTCGCCTGTGGGCCGCTTTCACCCGCTTCGGGTATATTTTAGTAGCTAGAAAATTCCCTTTGGTACGTCGCACTTTAGACGCGAGTAGCTGAGACCTGAGAGTACCTGTTTCTATTTTAATTAAAGTTTCCTATTTAATGAACATTTATCGAAAAAAGAAGGACCGTCGGGTACGATCCGATACTAAATCTAACTACATGGAGCGAAAACGGCACGCGAAAAGTCGTCGTAAAGCCGTATTAGGTACAACCAGCTTCCACTTTTCTAACTAGCCAGCTACGCGCTCCTCACGTGAACGTCATTCGATTTATCTCAAATTAACCAAAATGGCCGATATAGGCCAGAAAAAAGTAATTAAAAAATTAGTTCCATGTCATAAAACCGTATGCGAGTACCTACATTTTTTCGCAAAGCAGATCCCGATCGGATGTAAATGACATAAGATATCTTAATTTGAAAAATAACTAAAAAATTGACTCAAAGTTGAATTTCAATGTTCCCACTTGAAATTTAAAGAGTAGTTTTGAGACCATAACGCTTATCTTCTGTCCAAATTTCAGCCAAATCGGTTGAAAAATGACCGAGTTAGCCGTTACGCAAGATTCTTTGCATATATATGAGTTGATATATATCTATTACGCGGAGGGGGTTTGAAGAAGCCTGAACGTCGAAGAACAGTTCGTACACCAGAAAATATTGAACGAGTTTGATTTGCGTTTACAAGAAGTCCTAAAAGGTCTGCTAATCGACAAACCCTTATCCTAGGAATATCGAAGGGAAGCTTAGATCGAATTCTTCAAAGGGATTTAAAATTTCATCCCTATAAATACCAATTGGCACAGCACCTTAGCAATCAAGATAAAGAAGCAAGGTTAGCATTTTGTCAAGAATATTTGGATTTACATCAAGGAGCAATTCACAGTCTCCTAATGACCGACGAAGCAAATTTTTATTTGAACGGCATGGTCAATAAACAGAATTTTAGATACTGGTCAAATGAAAATCCTCGTGAAATCTTCACACAGAACCTCCATAATCCAAAAGTTGTTGTGTGATGTGGAGTAGGATCTTTTGGTATTATTGGCCCTTTTTTTTTTGAGGATGAAAATAACCGCGCTGTAACAGTAACATCCGAGCGCTACGTTAATACGCTAGAGACATTTCTCATTCCAGAATTAAATAGACGAGAATTACTAAACAATGCCTTACTATTCCAACAAGATGGGGCAACAGCTCATACCGCCAGAAACTCAATGAGGGTCCTGCAAGAAATGTTTAATGGCCGACTCATTTCTCGATTCGGAGATTTGCCTTGGCCTTCGAGGTCCCCCGACTTAACGGCCACCGATTTTTTCCTGTGGGGATATTTAACAGCCAAAGTGTTTGCGAGTCGTCCAGGTACAATCGAGGAACTGAAAGTCAAAATTCGTGAAGAAGTTGAAGGAATGGACGAAGGTTTGCTACGCCGTGTAATGAACCACTTTTTATCTAATATTGAAAAATGTGTTGGAGTTGGTGGAGGTCATTTAGAAGACGTGATTTTTAAAAGTTAGAATTAAATTAGCCGAATATTTATAAGTTATCATAAATCCCAAAGAGTTAGCTGTAATTTAGTACAATAAAAAGTTTGTTTTGTTAACTAAAAAATTTTTAGTTCAAATATTAAAATGGGTAGTCTATTATGGGGAACCCTGTATTATAAGAATATTTCTAAATAGCGGGTTCTTGATACATTTCATATACTTGAAACATCGATGTGTTACAATTTCGATTATTGATGTTTCTGTTCGTTTAGGCGACGTGGAGCATTTTAAATTGAAATTGGTGCGATAAGGACGCTTTGTGCTGATAGAATTGTTTTAAGAAATCCGGTTTTAGACATAATACTTCTTGTGATGATGGTCGTGAGACCGAAACGTACGTAAGGAATAATAATGACTATGTGTTAGTGTGACCTATTTTCCGAGAATTTATATATAATGTAGCAATTTTTGAAATTCAGATTTGTCTCCAGCTGAGGGGAACCGTTTTTTTCATTATTTACCCCAAATAGTATTTGAACAGGTACATTTTGTTTTCTTATTCAGCCTATTCTGGTAGCTGAAGTGTCTTTACTTTATTTTAGAAATATTTTTAGTGAATAATGGTGATTATTTCGTACTTATTAGTAATTTTTTTTTGTTTAATCTTTCATAAGCACATATTAAGATAATATTAGTTTGCCCATTAGCTAAAAATTATGGACCACGATTAAAAAAATAAGCGTAAAACTAATTCATCCGAAATAACTATTTTTGTGGAATATTTCAAATATAAGAAAAGTGCCAAAAATCATGTTCCCACCCCTTTTGAAAATATCATTTGTCATTCCAGTGACAGTACCAGACACAAGAAGAACGAAATATAGTAAAGTAAAGGATGGTTTAGAGAAGAAATTCCCGATAGCACAATGGCTTCCGCATTATACCAAATTGGATATTATTTCAGACTTTGTTGCTGGGATTACCGTAGGGTTGACAATGATACCACAATCGATTGCTTACGCCAGTTTGGCAGGATTACCAGCACAATACGGACTGTATACAGCATTCATAGGTTCTTTTACCTATATAGTTTTTGGAACCATCAAACAGGTATCAATAGGTCCCACGAGTTTGATGTCCATAATGACGTTTTCTTACGTGCGTGGATATCCAATTGAATTCACGATTTTACTGACGTTTCTCGCAGGTTGTGTAGAACTCACCATGGGTATTCTGAGGTTAGGTACGTTATTTTGAATTATTCCTTTATTGTACGTTCGTAAAACTTTTTGAAGTTCGAACCCATTCAAATGGATTTTGTTGGTCACCATATTCAGATTATGGTCCTTCGAGCGGTGTAGGGAAAATATAGCATGATATTTAAGTTATTATATTCATGCTGAATATGTATATATTATTTAGAACAATTATTATTGATACACTAAGCAGTACGTCACCCGTGACAAGAGGGGCGAACGTTACCTTTCAGGTAACACTTACATTGATAGATATAGATGTCTCGATATTCTACCGAGAACGACATGGTACAATCCTGTCACGGGTACTATTGACTTAGTGATGTTTCTTATTGTGTATCAGTGAATAAACCACCTTACCACAACGTCATCTTTTATTCTGCGGTGTCCAAGCAGATATCCCAACCTCATATAATCAAAAACCACCAAATGCCTACCCGACCCAAGATTGAGCGCGATGGTTCAACGCCACGAAAGTCCCGAATCAGCAGAAAGTATCAACCGGTATGTTCACCATTTAATGAATAATGTTTAATTGTTTCATAATTTTGATGACATTGATATTCGTAATTAGAATAGAAATTGTAGCAATGTTTCGCAAATTTGTGCTATGAAAAACAATTTAAGTTCAATGAATTAACAAAATGTTGTATTTAATAGGTCACTTTATATAATAATTTATATATATTTATTATCTAACCTCTACTCATAGGCACTAGAAAAAATTATTCATGTAATTACCTAAATATTTTATTTCATTGGGACCTATATTTCATTGGCTATCGGTTTATGTATTAATTTTTTTGGGTTTGGTATTTGGTTTATTTATTCACATATGTTTATCAAATTGAGGTAAATGCCGCTATTGCCGGAAGTTGCTCAAATAAGGGTACAACTAGGCGAGATCAGAGCCGTAATTGTTAAATGTAACATAGAAAGGCGAGTAAATCATAATAAGGCAGTTGAAGCTAAATTATATTATCAAACTATAAAGGAATTTGAGGATAAGGTACGAAAAGGTGAGATTATTGTTAAAAAGGAAGATATTCCGATTTTCCAAGAGTCTTTGGAGGCAATTGATAAATTGTATTTGGAAATTGTTAATTTAACGAAGAAAGGGAAAGTGGAAACTGATACCGAAATTACAGATCAGTTTTTAATTAAGATGTCGCGGTTCGATTATAGACCAGCAGTAGAGTTATTACCAAAATTTGATGGTAAAGATGAGACGACAGAGCAACTCATCAACGCAATTGAGTTTTACGAACAAGATTTGACTCAAGCTGTGGACAAACAACGGCTGATCGATTTTGTCTTAAAAACAAGATTGACCACCAGCGCGTTGGCACAGATTAACAGACAATATAATGTTGTGGCGGTTTTGGTGCGTGATATGCGTATGCATTTAATACCTAAAAAATCACACGCGGCTTTGGAAGAGAAGTTGTCAAGAACAAAACAAGGATCCAGGACAGTTGAAGAATTTGGAAAAGACGTACAGGAACTCTTCCGCAACTTGACAATCTCCCAGGCCAATGACGACGACAATGCATATGCGATCTTGCAGCCACTCAATGAGAAAACTGCAATAAGGAAATTTACTTCGGGCTTGAATAACCAGTCCTTAAGTATAATTCTAGCTGCAAGAAATCCAACATCCCTAATAGAAGCGATAAAAGTAGCGCAAGATAATGAAAGTCTAACGAAAACGTCTGAAATAAATGCCATGGGAAAAAGCCGTAACGACAATGATGGAGGATATCATAAATATAGAGGCGAAATTTCGAATAGGAGAGAATTCAGAAATAATTATAGAGGCCGTTCTAACAGAGGAATATATCAAAATCAAAATTACCGAAATAACTACAACCACAACTACGGGAATAATTATACAAAACAAGCTAATAATTACAACCAAGAGAGTAAGAACTGTAGTAATTATAAACGTGGACAGTATAGGGGTTACAATAACCACGGTCGAGGACAGTTTAAGAATTTAGCTCGAAATACGCAAAATAGACGGTATCAAGGCAATGTGTATTGTGCGCAAGGAGATGAAAGTAAGAATGTTGAGGATGAAAGTTCACTGCAGCAGTTTTTTCGAGAGAACTGAGCGTGATTGTATATATGAATGTATTGGTATGAATCGAGTGTATTTCAATGTAAATGGAAAGAATGTAACATTTTTAGTGGATACAGGTGCATCCTTGTGTGCTTTAAAGTATGAAAGATTACCAAAAGACGTGTGTATGACAGAGAATAAATTGAAAATTAAAGGAATAGGAGGTATGTTAGTAGCAGAAGGATGTGTTGATTTAAATTTGGAAGCGAATGCACAAATGTTTAATGAACGATTTTATGTGTTTAAAAATTTAGCATGCGATGCTGACGGAATAATCGGTCAGAATTTTTTAATTAAGTATTGTGGATTAATAAATTTTGAACTTAGTACACTCAGTTTGAAAAATGAAGTTGGATCAACAAAATTAAGTTTATATACATCTGGTAACAGCCAGTTGATGATTATTCCGCCTAGGTGTGAAAGAATTCAATATGTAGAGACAAAGTTAAGGGATGACTGTGTAATAATAGCGAGAGAGTTATGTGAGGGAGTTTTTATGGCAGGATTGATTGTGAAGCCAAAAAACGGAATGATTCCAGTGAGAATTTTAAATACAAGAGATGAGTCAGTAAGTTTAGAAAGTTGTATTCCAGAAATTCACAGTACAAATGAATATGATTGTTTCGAATTTGAGAAAGTGGACAAAAATGTAGAACGAGTGAAAAGAATGTTTGCGGAAATTGATTGGAAGGATATGATATTAGAAGAGAAGATCCCTATTGAGAACATCTGCGCCAAATACGCAGATATCTTTCACATACCAGGAGATAAGCTGACAACTACAAATCTAGGTCAACAAGAGATTAAAATTAAACCTGAAGCCAAGCCAGTTTATAAAAAACCATATCGTATACCGCACGCTCAAAAGGCAGAGATAGAGAAACAAATAGGAGAAATGCTGGAAAATGACATCATTGAGGAAGCCGAAAGTGCTTGGTCATCACCGTTGTTGATTGTTCCCAAGAAAATAGGTCAAGACGGAAAGAAACGATGGCGTGTCGTAATTGATTATCGTCACCTGAACCTTAATATTGTCGATGATAAATTCCCATTACCAAATATAACTGAAATTCTAGAATCAGTGTCAGGCTCAATGTATTTCACACATTTGGACCTTGCTCAAGGGTACTATCAGGTCGAACTAGAACCAGGAAGTAGGCCGTGTACCGCTTTTACATCAGGTCGCGGAATGTTTCAAATGAAGAGGCTACCAATGGGCCTAAAGATTAGCCCTCCAAGTTTTTCTCGAATAATGACAATAGCCATGGCAGGTCTCAATTATGAAAGATGTTTTGTATATTTAGACGATCTGATTGTGTTTGGAAGAAATCTGAGAGATCACAATGCTAATCTGATCAAAGTGTTTGAGAGGTTAAGGAAAGTCAACTTGAAACTGAATCCTTCAAAGTGCGAATTTTTAAAAAAGGATATCTTATATTTGGGGCATGTTATAACATCAGAGGGCATCCTACCTGATTCGAGCAAAATAGCAGCCTTGCATAATTATCCGGAGCCAAAGTCGGCGGATGAGGTTAAGAGGTTTGTTGCGTTCGCTAACTATTATAGAAAATTTATCCCAAATTTCGCGAAGCGAACTTGGTGTTTAACTCAACTGACCCGGAAAAACGCAGCATTTATTTGGACGAATAATTGCCAAATATCATTTGAAACAATAAAAAAGGCTTTGATGTCCCCACCAGTACTAGATTTTCCAGATTTTTCTGCTGAGAACCAGTTCATCGTACACACTGATGCGTCAGGAAAAGCTTTGGGTGCAGTACTATCTAATGGAAATGGAAAACCGATTGCCTATGCCAGTAGAACACTTAACAAGGCAGAAAGTAACTATGCCACAATAGAAAAAGAGTTACTAGCGATAGTATGGGCAACACGACATTTTCGGCCGTATTTATTTGATAAGCGATTCAAGATCATGACAGATCACAGGCCGTTGATTTTTCTTTTCACACACAACAATCCCTCAAGCCGTCTGACAAAGTTTAGGTTATGCTTAGAGGAATACGATTTCGACATTGAATACATTAAAGGTTCTGACAACGTAATAGCTGATGCCTTGTCTCGAATTTCGATTGAAGAGCTTAAGAGCATAAATCAACACAGCATAGCAGTTGTTACAAGGGCACAAACAATAACTAAAGAGAAAGAGGAAATAGAAACTAAAGTGAGGGATAATAATCAGGTTATCGAACGAAATTCGGGTGCGCAACCGAAAATCGTTGAGATCCTTAAAAAACCCAAACAATGTACGCAACTAACAATAATGAATAAGAAATTGAAGAATAAACTAATGAAAAACGATGATAGAGTAGCTACTGAAGATGAAAAGTTAATATACATGCCCTCTATGAAAACGATCTTTATCGATCCAGATGATCTGGCAGCAAAACCGTTACGCCGTTTGTTGGGACATTTGGAAACATTGTGTGATGAAATCGACATAGAAGAGGTAGTAATAATGAAAGAAGATAGCAATATTGCATTTTTGAAATCGTTGGCCAACGAACTTAATAAAAATGAATATAAAAATTATGATGTACCTAGGATATGCATCGTTAATAAAAGAAAATGTATTGAGGATAAAGAAATGCGTACAGTTATTCTAAATGATTTCCATCTATTGCCGTCGAGTGGACATGCAGGTATTAGGAGAATGACAAAAAAAATACAGAAATATTATTTTTGGCCAGGCATGACTAACGACATTTACAAATATGTAGCGAGGTGTGACCAATGTCAGCGGAATAAACACGATAGACATACAAGACAACCTCTAGTAGTCACAACAACTGCGGATCGAGCATTTAGAAAAGTATTTCTAGACATTGTTGGACCACTAGACAAAGATAATGATGATTTTACATACATACTGACGTTGCAGTGTGATTTAACTAAATTCATAGAGGTTTATCCACTTAAATCAAAGGAGGCCAATGTTGTAGCTAGAACATTTGTGGAGGATTTCATCCTAAGATATGGGACGCCTACGGAAATTTGTACTGATCGTGGGACAGAGTTCATGTCAACAGTTATGTGTGATGCAGCGAGGCTCCTGAATATCAACAAATTAAACAGTACAGCATATCACCATGAAACAATTGGGGCGCTGGAAAACACCCATAAACATTTGAAAGCTTTCTTACGTATAATGACGGGGAATCAACCTGAAAATTGGAGCTCGTGGCTTCGATATTGGTGTTTCGTGTTTAATACTACAGTTCATACTGAGACTGGTTACACCCCGTTTGAGCTAGTTTTTGGTTTTCTGGCAACATTGCCATCTAATTTGATAAACATTGAAAAAACTGATCCCATTTATAATCATGATAATTATCTAAGCGAATTGAAATATAGGTTGCAACGAGCATGGTTGGATGCTCATCAGAATTTGGTGTCGAGCAAGGTAAAACGTAAGGAACACTACGATAAGAATTGTTATCCTAGGTCTTACAACAAAGATGATTTGATATTAGTTAAGAGTGAAACGGGAAATAAACTTACCGAAGTGTACGAAGGTCCTTATGTTGTGATCGCGGAACGCGAACCGAATGTTCTGTTTCTAAAAGGAGGAAAAACTATTGAAGTGCACAAAAATAGAACAAAGACCTATCGGATTTAAGTGCGCGACGATTTAATTCAAAAATGCTGAACTATGCACAAAACGGGATGTGTTCGAGAATGCATCGCAACAACCTTGAATTACATAATTTTAGTAGAGCATTGATGTTTTTATAAGTAGCTGTGAACTTGACACTTATTTTATGTTTACTATATTATAGAGCTTACCTTGAAAAAAAAAAACAATCGACATCAAATATTTCATTTTATTATAAGAATTTGTAAATTATTATATTTATTGGTATTATGTATTGTATTACACTTACTCATATTAGCACCGATGCTGGAGAGAAAAGAAAGATTTTAGAATCCAAATTTATGATAGGAGTGTTATTGTTGTTTTGACGAATTTATTCACTTTAGACATAGCAAATAAATTCTTTTCTCTGCAGGGAAGGTGTAGGGAAAATATAGCATGATATTTAAGTTATTATATTCATGCTGAATATGTATATATTATTTAGAACAATTATTATTGATACACTAAGCAGTACGTCACCCGTGACAAGAGGGGCGAACGTTACCTTTCAGGTAACACTTACATTGATAGATATAGATGTCTCGATATTCTACCGAGAACGACATGGTACAATCCTGTCACGGGTACTATTGACTTAGTGATGTTTCTTATTGTGTATCAGTGAATAAACCACCTTACCACAACGTCATCTTTTATTCTGCGGTGTCCAAGCAGATATCCCAACCTCATATAATCAAAAACCACCAAACGGTAATATTTGGTCATGATTTGGAATGAACATAATTTTTCAAGCAAAATACTTGGAATAGCATCAATTGTATAATAAAAAATTTCATGAAACTATTCGGAATGATCCTTTTAGAAAATCACAGACTTTTCACCTTGTCCTATATGTACTATTAAAGTGAATAAAACTTTTGTTTTACTGTCGGTATTACAGCATTGTTTACGGCACAATATACGAGTGACCAACTGCAGCATAGCCTCTGGCTTGTGACGTCACGATCGATAGCCCAGGCCTTAGGTATATAGAGGATATTGTAACAGTGAGCCGAGCGTTTTGTTTTATAATAATAAATCTGAGCTGACTCCAGATTTAGTATTTCCAGATAAGTGAATAGGTTTGAAATTCTATCTCACTGCTTGTAACACTTGCACTTGTAACAGTCGGCTGGATATTATTTCAGGTAGCGTTGATACCTCATCGACGTGTTATATGAATTAAGAGAAATGTTTGTTGGAACCTGCTCAAAGAGAGTATCAAAGATCTTAGTTGATTCGTGTACCCTTAAGGTTCTTTGAAGCTGCCACCACTAAGTGTATATTTCAGCCCACCTAGAAGAATTACCAGTTAAACTCGTTAATCAAATTAAAATAATAAATACGTATTGAATAAAGTTAACAAAAATTTAGTACATCACAATCCAACAGGCGATCATAAGATTAAATCAAAATTCAGAAATGGGAACTATACATAAATTTATAGACGTCAAATTCAGGTTCACCCCAAGGGGGAACTTGTGAAACTGTTATCAATGTCAGTTCTACCCCTTTCGCCAGCGAGCGAGATCCTGCTCTTAAGAGAGATTGAATCAATGAAAGCTAATTAGCACACATGAAACCGTGATCGATTTCGAGCTCGATCACGTCGATGATTGATAGATAATATTTGAAATTAAAGGATTCCTCTCTTTCTGGTAACCTGGGGTAAGCCCAACGCCCTGATACTCGATCATATCACCTAAGTGATCTGTGATAAGCGGAATTTGTATAGAACACTCAAAATCGCCTAGATGGCTGAAAAAACATACATTAACAAAATAAACATTGGCGGGCGGAGCATGGTCTGAAGGTTAAATAACCACATTATATTATATCGTCGATTCAGAGGTTGAAGTCAATATAACAGTTGTTCTTTGTCAATCAAAATGCACTTACCCCTTGTAGAAATAAGGCACAAAGGATTTAAACACTCGATTTCTACGTCGGATTAAATTAAGGATGATATGGAATTGTCACCAAAATGATCTTTAAGGGAACAAACACTTTCCGCGATACGTGAAAGACGCGAACAAGTCCAGCGCTGCTTCAGCCCCAGGGAACATACCCCTTGTTGCACAAAATCCTACGTTTAATTTTGCTACCCAACTGAGTTCCAACTATGAGCCAATTCAATGCTCCAAACTACCCCTACGCAAGCTACCTACAGCTCCGGGTTTCTTTTTTTACAATACTACAAGCTTAATTGAACGTAGGTTGAATTTAAATAATTTCTATGTTTACTTATATGAACACAATTTTGATAAATTAATTTTAATCTCTATAAATTTCTTGCATTTAATTTGTGACAATCTCGACAAACAGGATATTAATTGATTTCAAAAAATATGATCTTTGGAACAAAAATTAACCTGGATTAAAATTGTACATGACTTGGCTGGAAAAAACAATAAATAGAAATTAAAAATATCTTACTTATTTTGAGTACGGAATCTAAAATGAAATCTATGACTTGAATTAATGCAACAATGGAGCATCTCGGTGGACATGAAGCCAGCTGGACTTACCGAACAAGTAGGTGTTGGAGAACTACCGAGTAGTTGGTGAAGAACTGTCTTTTTTCCTCCAAGTAATCAGTTTTTATGAAATCATTGAAGCGGGGGCCACATCACGCGCAACGCTTAGAAAATATGTTTAGCTTAGAATACCGGGAACGAGGCCCACCCATAAGCTATAAACACAGCTAATAGAAATCTGGCTAGGCGAAAGAATCGTAAATGACAGCCCGTCTCAAATCCACGTGGACTCCTCCTGACTCAGGGAAAAACAAGTACCGTTGACCGCATACTTTGCTACGTTTGCTAATCATGAAGTCATTGCTACAGGAAAGGGGGCTTCAGATTACAGTCGCCTATAGATCTATCTAACATATCGTATGTTTATTTCTAGATATAATAATTCATGAAACTTTCAATTTGAATTAAATCAAATTATTTAGAGGGCCCCAAAAAAAGTAATAAACCATCGGATTATTACAATATTGGTCAGGCTCACGCTAACTCACAAGACTCATATGCACTGCTGATTCGAACTCAAAGTGTATGTTTCATTCTTTAGTTACAACTTCAAAAAGTGATGTAAAATTATATTTTGCATTTACTATTATTATTTGCTTAGTACATATGTATAGTATGTTATGAAAATGAGCTTATTAAGTACGAAATTTCAATCAACGGGTAAACCTAAAACTCAGTTTTATTGTTAAAATAAGCTCATTTCACGTATCTCGATCAAAACGATGGGTTATATCTTCATTTCTTTGCAGGATTTCTTGTAGATTTCATTTCTCCATGCGTTTCATCGGGCTTCACGTCGGCAACATCCATCATTATAGTTGTGTCCCAGCTCGGATCTTTCTTTGGGTTGAAGGGAAAAGCTCACGACTGCCTTGGTGCATTTTATGGATTTTTCCAGAACATAACGAATGTGAAACTAGGAGACACAGTTCTGGGAGTTATCTGTGTCTTGTTTTTATTCGCTTTAAAGGTAGGTAATTGTAATAGATATTTATGTCAATCGCATTTATATATTGAAGCATATCGTTAGTTTTCAATTGACTCCGATAGTCTGACGTCACAAATTCAGTGTCAGTGGGCTTCAATATGGTGGAAAGTCAGCTTTCATCTAGGACTGTAACGCCACCTTTCACTGTGTACATAATGTTCATAATATAATACCGCAAAATTGTTTCGTTCGTAAATGGTAAAAAGCTTTTTTTTTACAAAGCATGTACCTAGACACAAACACATTACTTACCTGTTTCTCACGATTCTATACTCACCATTAAAACGCGGAATATATGCAGGAAAAAAATGTCAATATATGCGCATATTTATGCTAGCCTTTATTGAAAATATACACATATTTTCTTAAAAATGCTCAAAATATGCACATATTTTCTTAACATCTGCAAACATAATAGAAACATCTGAGAATAAATACGACCCATTTTTCTTGTTGAATTATGCAAAATCGTTTCACCCTAGAAAAATTATCGAATACAGAAAAGTGAATACTAATTTTTCTGAAGAACAAAACGTATTAAATATAGAGAAAACGACATTTTTTATAACACATTTTTATATTACATCAAATTGTATACAATAAAATACAATCTCCAATTCAACCTAGAATTTAACATATAAAATAAAAAATCAAAATTATTCCGTCACACTATGAGAGGAATTTATTATTACATGTTTTTCAAAATTTTCGGTTAAAAAGGAATGTCCTTTATCAGTTAAAATATTTTTTACAGCGAAAAACCGCCTTCTACATCAACAGATGTTATGGGACAATATTTTAATTTGTGCAATATATTGTACTCCAAATGCTCATCAAAATCGTGTGATATTATTTGACCTAGAAATATTTTAGATATATTTGATGGATATTTATAGCCTGCATATTTTTGTATCACGTTCTCTAGTTTTCCGAAAACTCTACTTCCCATAGTTCCTTGCACGTTTTCACATTTCTCTGAAAAGTCTTTTATAATTTCTACGGATTCGACAAGTGTCTAGAACTTTTTTCTAGGGCTAGTATTGAGTTTGGAATAAAACTATAATTATAAATCTTATAAAGAGTAACTGTTGAGCAACTGCATTATTTCTAAATAATTCCTGAGATCTTAAAACACATTGGGAACTATCAACAATGTCTAAAATAATTCCTTTTAAATTGTCGAAATATTACACATAAAAAAATAGCAGCGTTCAACCAAGTTCCCCACCTGGTGATGATTGGTTGTGGTGGTGAAGGAATTTCTGGCACCTTCAAAAGTGCCTTGATGAATACTGTTTTAACATTTAAAATTAATTCATTAACTACTCCGCTACTCTGTTAATAGTCCAGGCAACGAAGCAGAAAAAAAAAATATATATTAAGCTAAAATTTCAAATTTTTTTTGCGTTTTGTTCCTAATACCTCATAGATCATTCACGACTATCAAGACCGCGGGGGTCGACCTTCCTACCCCCTCAAAACGGGGTTTCAACCCCCCAGATGAGCATACTTATAAAAACAGTCCAAAATTAATGAATTAGGAGCCCTAGTATGTTTTTTGGGTCGCTGATCACGATTCCGCAGTTAGTTTTCTCGGGAAACTCCCTCCAGATGGGAAATTTGGAAAATAATATATAATTTATAATTTTGTTGCAAAAATTACCTCTAGTAGGTTTTTTGGTTCGCTGATCAAGATTCCGCTGTTATTTTTCCCAAAAAACTCTTTCCAGATGGAAAATTCGGGAAATTTGAGATTTTCCTGAGACGGATATGAATAATAAAGTATAATTTTGTTGCAAAAATGACCTCTAGTAGGTTTTTTGGGTCGTTGATCATGATTCCGCTGTTATTTTTCCCAAAAAACTCTCCAGATGGAAAATTCGGGAAATTTGAGATTTTCCTGAGACGGTTATGAATAATAAGGTATAATTTTATTATAAAAATTGTCCCTAGTATGTTTTTGGGTAGCTGATCACGATTCCACTGTTAGTTTTCTCGGAAAACTCCCTCCAGATGGGAAATTTGGGATTTTCCATCTGGAGAAGAGTTTTTTGGGAAAAATAACAGCGGAATCGTGATCAGCGACCCAAAAAACCTACTAGAGGTAATTTTTGCAACAAAATTATAAATTATATATTATTTTCCAAATTTCCCATCTGGATGGAGTTTCCCGAGAAAACTAACAGCGAAATCGTGATCAACGACCCAAAAAACCTACTAGAGGTCATTTTTTGCAACAAAATTATACTTTATTATTCATAACCGTCTCAGGAAAATCTCAAATTTCCCGAATTTTCCATCTGGAAAGAGTTTTTTGGGAAAAATAACAGCGGAATCTTGATCAGCGACCCAAAACACCTACTAGAGGTAATTTTTGCAACAAAATTATAAATTATATATTATTTTCCAAATTTCCCATCTGAAGGGAGTTTCCCGAGAAAACTAACTGCGGAATCGTGATCAGCGACCCAAAAAACATACTGGGGGTCATTTTCGGCTCCTAATTCATTGATTTTGGACTGTTTTTATAAGAATGCTCCTCTGGGGGGTTGAAACCCCGTTTTGAGGGGGTAGGAAGGTCGACCCCCGCGGTTTTGATAGTCGTGAATGATCTATAGGGTATTAGGAACAAAATGCAAAAAAATTTTTGAAATTCTAGCTTACTATATATTTTTTTTTTATCATGGTCTTTTTTCGTACTTATTGCCTGGACTATAAGACCATGTGCTAAACACGTTACACGTATTAAATTTTGATAAAAAAATTTAAAATTTTGTCCAACTTTCAACGTATAAGGTGCTGCATCTGATAAAAAAAACTATGATTCTTTGGCAGGAACTGCATTCGACAAAAAAAAATATTTAATGAGTCTTGGACGAAACGTGTAACAGTTAAATTATTTGTTTTGTCCAGTTGCTTTGAAGCTGAAAAATAATTCTCCTGGAGATTTTTCCTGAAGTATTCCTATCATCAAATGCGCCATATATCGGCCATAGTCGTCGGTAGTTTCGTCAACGATAATGTAGTAATAATTATCTGCAACTACTTTTTTAATTTTTTCAACAACAGTCAACTGATTTAACTGCAATTTTCCTGATTGTTGATTCATCAGGTATATTGAAATGGTAATAGTTTTGCAACTTCGGCATTTTAAAAGTCATTCAAACCGTGCACAAAACGACAATTTTAGAATACTCAACTACAGTACACTCTTTATAGTATCAAACAATAATATGTACTGATAAAAAGTTGTCAACGCGATTGTAATTCACCCTGGGATTTTTCCAATCTTCCCTTCCAAGAATATGCTAGTCGTAAATCGGTACTTGCCCAACTCATTCTTAGACCTTTCTGAGAATTTGTGAATGGTGTAATCGAAAATAAGTAACAAGTATGTCACATATATAATTTATGCAAAGTTTGCATATATAATGCCAGGACGATAATGAGTATATAAAAGGCACGTTCTGTTTATATTTACTCTGAATTATGGAGTTGGTATGTCTGTGAGATGTTTCAAATTTGATTGCGTTGAAATGAATAGTTTCTTGAGAAGGGCCGCAACTAACTACCACATTAAAGCCATTAGCTTCAAATAGTTCAATAAAAGTCATCATCCTTCTGTATTTAATAAATTCCATAATTTAATTTCTACATTTGCACTACACGGGGTTCCACAAGGGACAATTCTAGGACCGCTATTATTTACGCTATATATAAATAGTTTACTCAGTCTTTAATCTTCGAGCTCAATAATTAGCTTTGCAGACGATACTGCGATATTTCATGAAGAGACAAACTGGTTAGATCTGAAGGCCATGGTTGAAATGGACCTAAAACTCATAAAAGATTGGTTCGATTACAAATTGTTGACTGTGAATTACAATAAAACAAAATATTTACCTTTCCGTTGTTATTCTAATAATTTAGCACCATTTAACTCATTACAATTTGAAACGAAAGCAGTTGTTGAAATATTTGAGGCACATACTATTAATTACCATAAATAGTCATTTAAGATGGGTTAAACATACGAGGGTGGATTGATAAGTTTCCGGCCTGACCAAGAGATGGCGCCACTAGGCCTACGTTGTGGTGGCGTTCTATAGTACCATCCTTAGATAGCTTGTAGTTATAGTTTCAGTCCGATCACCATGTTAGTTTAGGTTTGAGAGCACGCTGAACAAGACGCCTCTGTGTTTTTCGTAAAAATGGAAAAGCTGGAAAATCGTGCTGTCATCAAATACTTTTATTTGAAGGGGTTAACGCCGAAGGACATTAAAGAAGAGATGGACTCAACACTGGGGACATCCTCCCCATCATATTCAACCGTTAAGCAGTGGGTTTTCGAGTTTAAAAAGGGTCGTGTGAGCACCTCTGATGAGCCTCGCTCAGGACGCCCCATTGAGGTCACAACTCAAGATGTGATCGAAAAAATCCATCAAATAGTGCTGAAAGACCGCAGATTAAAAGTGCGTGAGATAGCTGAGACCTGTAAGATGTCATATGAACGTGTACAAAATATTTTGCACCAACATTTGTGTATGGAAAAGCTCTGTGCAAGAAGGGTGCCGCGTTTGCTAACAGTCGACCAAAAATTGATTCGAAAGAACATTTCTACCGCCAATTAGGCGTTGTATAAGCGTAATCCAAGCGAGTTTTTGCGTCGATTCGTAACCGTTGACGAAACTTGGGTCCACCACTACACTCCTGAAACCAAAGAACAGTCTAAACAGTGGATTGGGCCAGGGGAACCAACTCCAAAGAAGGCAAAAACAATTTTTTCGGCGAACAAGGTTATGGCTACTGTTTTTTGGGATGCAAGAGGTATTATATACATTGATTACCTTAAAAAGGGTAAAACTATCACTGGTCAATACTACGCAGACTTATTGCAACGTTTGAGCCACGAAGTGAAAATTAAACGACCTCATCTGGCGAAGAAAAAAATCTTGTTTCATCACGATAATGCACCAGCGCACACGTCCATCGTTGCGATGGCTAAAATCAACGATCTGAAGTTTGAATTGATGCCTCACCCTCCCTACTCTCCAGACCTAGCCCCGAGTGACTATTATCTGTTTCCTAACCTCAAAAAATGGCTTGGCGGTAAGAGATTTGCGGACAATGAAGAAGTAATCGAAGCTGTAAATGGGTATTTTGAGGAGCTTGACGAATCAGTCTATAGAGATGGCATTACTAGACTAGAACACCGCTATGAGAAATGTATCAGCCTTGAAGGAGATTATGTTGAGAAATAAAAAAAAAATAATTCTTAAAAACGTTGTTTTTCTTGGTCAGGCCGGAAACTTATCAATCCACCTCGTATATGCATGGTGAATGAAATCCGCGCCTTACTCATGATAGTTAGAGCATTCAAACGTATCTGCGTCGTTGCAGTTTGGAGTAAGCAAGCTTGAAATGAAAAGATACGTGGCTTAGAAGCATAAAAACTACAAAACACGAAAGAGCAAGAGAAAAAAGGGTAACTCTATTTAATTTCATTTGTTCTAGCAAATAACGAAGATTCCTACAAAGAATACTGCATTGAAAAAGAGTTTGTGGTTTTTGTCGATATCAAGAAATGCCGTCATTGTGACAATAACGGCTGGGGTAGCTTTCTACTGGGTAAACTTTGGAAATACTGCTGTTCCATTTGCATTATCCGGAAAAGTTCCATCTGGTCTGCCAGCATTTCAATTTCCCCATTTCAGCGCTACCGTGGATAACAAGACCGTGAACGTATTTCAAATGATACAAACTCTTGGTACTGGAGTGTTTGTAGTGCCTATTTGTGCTATTTTGGCTAATGTGGCCATCGCCAAATCATTCAGTAAGTGTCATTCAAACATACACAACAAGACGAATCCTATAACAGTTTTAAATTCAACAATTCAATGTGTTTTTATTTCCAGCGGCGGGAGTTATTGTTGATGCTTCTCAAGAAATGATGACATTAGGATTATGCAATATTTTTGGATCTTGTATTCAAGCAATGCCATCTTGTGGAGCATTTACTAGATCAGCAGTTGCCAATGCTAGTGGTGTGAGGACTCCATTACAGGGACTGTATTCAGGTCTGATTTCGTTATCAATTTTTTTCATTTAGAAGAGATATACAGTGTGTCCAAGATAAGGATGTCGAATGTAGCATAATTATGAATGGCTTATCAGACCATACCGGTCAGGCAATTAGCCACAATAAATTTCAATTCGGTTTTACCCGAAAATGTTGCGAATCATAACAAAGTAAAACGGAAGAACTACTTAAGAGTAGCTTACGATAATTTCCACTGTCACATCAGTACGGAATCATCACGATATTACATAATGGTAGCGCGTCTCGTATAGAGGGTAAATTCACGAATTTAGGTGGACAATAGTCAAGTCAAAAATTTTCAATTTCTGAGTGTTAGATGTTATTACTATTATTTGGAAAGTTGCATAATATTAATATTAACTATTTACTGTGTTTACAAATACATGGTAAAATGAGTGAAGGACTCCGGTTTACACAACTGCCTAATTCCTTACAGTTAGAATATGTTAAATCGCTGTCTGATTATTATGTACAAGTTGTTTCTGCCATATACAAGTATAGTTCTTCCTTAACAATGAATATTACTGAGATAGATAAGACCATATCTACATTGTAATTTAAATGTAGCGTTAATTTAGCAACTTATGCCCATATTCAATAAAGGAAAACTCTATAACCCCCAAGAGCTCCAAAGACTTTTTTTTAGAATTTGTTTCACCAATCCTTCTAGTTTTTTTTAATGTTGCACAGATTATTTGCAATTGTTTGTGTTTTAGGTTATATAGAATTTTTTTTCAAACACTGTGCAGGGTGGTTCATTTATTGATTTCTTTTTCAGAAAAAAAAGCACATATCGTGAATAAAGATGGGAAATTTTTATTGAGAATCTTTTATAATTGTTAAATCTTTTACAATTAGGTGTAAAAACGATCATTCATACGGCCACTACTCTGTTTACAAGCCTGTATCCGAGAGTCAAAATTTTTGACTAAAAAAAATGAATTCACTTCTTCAATTTCTAAAGAAATGTTGTTCTTCGGGAATTGAATTGCATTTTTCTATAGATGAAATTCGACAATTTTGCGAATTCTGGATTTTCGTTTAAGTTTTCGTGGTGAGTTTGGGTGATTGAAATGAGTTGTTCTGTTGTTAATAGCGCTATCCATGCATATAATTGTTTTACTTCAATTTAATTATCAGCTTATCGTCGTTCTCGCCGTTTAGCTCCTCTTACATCTGACCGTAGCGACCCTGCGGCAAGAGTTGTAAGTTCACAGACTTGGGCTAGGCTTTCGTTATTTTTCTGTATATGGACAAAAAAAAAACAGACATATATAGTTAACTCTAATGATGGCAACTTGGTAGCTGAAATGTCCTTAGTACATTAACAGTATTTTTAGCGAATAAGGGTGATTGTTTCTTATTTATAAATTATAGTACATCTTTAAGGACTAATGCAATACAATCAATAATCCAGCTTGAATATTATTGTTGCAGGTGGACTTATAATATTAGCATTGAGTTTTCTAACCCCATACTTCTATTATATACCGAAATCTACATTAGCTGCTGTTTTGATATCTGCTGTTGTTTCTATGATAGACTATGAAATTTTGCCAGTTCTCTGGAAAACGAGCAGTAAGTATATCAATTTGTCTAATTTATTGATAGACTTGCATTCAAATCATCTCTGGTGACCTTTATTTTTTTTAAATGCATAATAGGTAAGTAAGTGGTTTGAAAAGTTACTTATGTAGGATATTGAAGAGAACATCTTAAGCTTCACAAACTACCTATTGCACTGAAGGAACTACAACTTGCGATTCACTTCCTCATTTCAAGGACTAAAGTGAAATATTTACCCCCTTGGGACTAAAATATTTTAGTCCCTTATAAGAATAAAACGATTAAACGTAATAAAAACAATAGAAATAAACCAACTACTTTCTTTAATCATATTAATTAAATTAAAAATAGTAAGACTATAAAAAAACAAAAAAATACTTTTGATTAATATTTACATCTATAGTAATATTACTGCAATGTGAAATATTAATTATTTTTTACACCATAAGAATAGTTTCGCACAATTTTATGTACTGTTATGATTTCATTTCCTAAACAACAAAAATGATAAAATTAGAACTTACCGAACATTGACAATCAGAAAAGATTAATAAAAAGATATTATATGGAATTAAAATACAATGTTAAAAGTTAAATAATAGTTAGTATAATATAATGAACAATGTAAAACATAATAAACAACAATGTAATTAGAATAAAAATGTAAAACAAGAACTTCAGTGAAAGTGAATAAACGTACAGTGTTACGAAGGCAGAAATCATAATGAAAATGATTACAAAAACTATCATGAGATAGCACAAACTATTGAAAAATGTTGTAGATATAAGTTAGGATAAGTAAATTTGAATTATATAATGTTAAAGAAATGTTATTGATATATTATATTTGTCTTAGTTTTTAATAATGACAACTGTCAAATTTATAATAATTATAGGAATAATCATATTAATAATAACCTAATCATAAGTTATCTTACACCAAAGTGTGTGGAAAAATGTAGGCAATATGAATTTAAAAAGAAGGAATCATTATCATTTAAAATAAGATGAAAATCTCCAATAATTAAAAATTTATAGAATACTAAATTCTGATTGGTCGAGGTGATTTTATAAACGTCAGACTAGTAACAATGTAATAGTTCTGTCAGTTTTCAACAATCAACAAAGCATTCTTGATAGGTAAACTAAGCACCTCATTGGTTATTTTTGAAAATACTTGGCGTCCTTTTTGAAGGCTTATAAAAGGCATCTGAAGACAAGCCAAAGGAGTTAGCCATCAACATCTGAAGAGTCAAGGTACTCAAGCTAATCATAAAATTTCCATAACCCTAGTTTTTGGATAAACGTAGGTGAACCCAAGTGTTCCAGTAGCATCGTAAGGTTGAAAGTAACCGAAGCAAATAAGTAATTTATACAAGTCAAGTAGTGTTCCCAGTCTTCGAACAAAGTTTTTAAAAGTTATTATAACCATAATTCACAAGTAGCATCGTATAATAGTTAGTCTTCGACAACGTTCCAATACATCATTTAAGGTTTTATATCTTTTGAAAAAGAATAAGACAAGTTAACAATTATCAACAGTTCCTGATTTCTAAAGAAGTAACCACATTGTTCACCTGTGATTTGTCTATAGCTGAGAAATTGTGTACCTACGGGTAAAGTGAATTATCAAATCAATAAGAAAATCAGGCCAAGTGAACATTGCCTACATTTTTAAAAACATATTCTTGGATATAAACTAAACGTAAATTTATTTGTTATTTCTCCATTGTATTATTATCTGTCTGTAAATCTGAAAGAAAGATTGTAGATAATAACTTTGTAAACAGATATTAATAGTAAATAATTTTGAGGTTAGATCATAGATCTATTTGAACATAAAATTGTTAAAATTGATACCCGAGATAAAAATAGAGTCATAGAAATTTAAATATAAAAGTTTTTAACATTCAAAGAACATTGTGTTTAATTCCATAGATATAAAATAAAAAGGTAAAAGTTCATTATTCAAATCATTAGATTATTCAAATCAAAACAAACATTAATAAGATTCAAAATACAATAAGAAAGCTAGCCGGTAGAATTCAAAACATTGAAATATTCAAATCAATATTCAAATAGAATTAATAATAATTCATAATTAAAACAAATAAAATCATAAGAGCTTTCTTAACAATTGGCGCCCAACGTGGGGCAATATAAATCAAAAGACCTTTCTTAATAATTGGCGCCCAACGTGGGGCAAAATAAATCAAAAGAGGTTTTCTTAATAATTGTCACCAACGTGGGGCAATATAAATCAAAAGACTTTCCTTAATAGTACATCAATAATGTTGAATATTTGTTTACATAGCTTTTTATGAATTTGTAAGTTTCAGTATTTGCATATATACCACTTTCAGTGCCTCGAGTGATTTTTCACTCTCGGGATTAAAAGCATACTTTAGTTGCGCCAAAACATGAAGAAAAGTAGTGTTGGTTCAACAGAACACTACTTGCAGCTATAATGTTCTGAAAATCGAGAAAATCGCTCTACTTATTTCGCATTTCAGCCAATTGAACCTCAGTTACAAAGAAGTACTACTGCAGGCTCATAAAGAGAAATAACGTCCTCTCTAGTTTTTTTTTATACTTTGACTGCACTAGAGAAAAACCTATAACGTTCGAAGAACATCATGTAAGCCAGCAGTTAGTCGCCGAAATGAAGCACTGAAGTTCGAAACATTTGAACAGTAAGACGGATTTGAATGTGGTTCTTTGCATCCGATTCGTTAGAGCTTCAGGAAACATTGTGACCTAAATTGATTTATAAGAAATTAAAAATATGCAATTGGCATTTTATAATTGCATTACCGTAAATACTAAATTCACTATTCGGTTAATAGTGATGAAAATGATTCCAAACTCGTTACTCGGGGGTTTTTGGGGTCGCTGAACACGAATATCGTGACGGAATTGGTCTCCGAGGTACCTGGTACCCAGAGTGAATGATATCCTCGTTGTCCCCGTAAAGAAAATACACGTGCACGGTATCGATATAGTCTACGCACACTGTAGAATAAGACGAAGAACTAATAACCTGCAACCCCTTACAGAGAGTTTACATTGTGTCTTCCCCTCGCAAAACACCACAGAACCGCAGGACAACGAGGATACCGTTCACCCTGGGCACCAGGTACTTCTGAGACCAATTCTGTCGCGATATTCATATTCAGCGACCCCAAAAACCCCCGATTAACGAGTTTGGACTGATCATATAGCGAATTTCCCGGAAACTCCAGGAGACGACGGGGATACCGTTCACTCTGGGCACCAGGTACCTCGGAGACCAATTCTGTCGCGATATTCGTGTTCAGCGACCCCAAAAACCCCCGAGTAACGAGTTTGGACTGATTATGTAACGAATTTCTCCAAAACTCCAGGAGACGACGGGGATACCGTTCACCTTGAGCACCAGGTACCTCGGAGACTAAAAACCTTAGTCGCGAAAACGAAGCACTAAAAACGGCCAAAGTCGAAAAATTTGAACAGTGAGATTTGAATGCGGTGCCACACTCGGTCAAATGATTAGGAGATATTCAATGACTAGCTAGAGCTAGAGATCCCCCATGTTTTCCAATAGATTTCTGCCATACATGTGTTATTTAGGCAAGCAGGTTTCCTGTAGACCTAAGCAGACGAAAGCCATATATTGCCGATCATTCACAATTTTGTAGCTCTCTAGGGATTGAATGAGCTCGATGTTGATTGCTTTCTCCATTACTTTAGAGATGACAAATAATAGTTCAATGGGTCTATGATTATTAGGAAGGGTCTTCTTTCCTTTTTTTCGGAATTGGTTGCACTCTAGCAATCTTCCAGCTGGAAGGAAACACACCAAATTTGTGACTGAAATATTTGGCATTCCGTTTCCTAAGGAATACGTGTTTTCAATGGATTAACAGCTCTCCCTAATGGGTGGCAAGATATGCTTCAGCTCACTTCCTTAGTGAAAATTCGAATCAAAATGTCAGGATCCAAGAATAATTAGATTTCATTCGTTTTCGGGTGCACAGATGACATATTTAGGCTGTTCTTAGCACCTCCACTAATATTCATTTGGAATATAACAATTTAATGAACTCGAATTTGTCATTTTCAGGAAGTGATTTTTGGATGACGATCATAACTTGTAGTGTAGGAGTTATATTTGGCGCCGATATTGGAATAATCATTGGAGCCTTGCTCAATACTACCGTTTTGCTGAGGATTTGGACGAGGCCAAAGATATCCGCCAGAGTAAAAACGGTAGGTGCAAACAGTTGAACCCCATTGAATCAGAAGAAAAATGCGACCCCACAGTTTTGTCCATGTCCTTTCTGCAGGAAAAGATACGCAATTGTTGATGATGGAATCATAATTTCAATTATGTTTTAGGGACTCAACGGAGAAACGTATTTATCGATAAATCCCGAATTAGGATTGTGCTATCCTAGTGTAGATTTCTTGACGGAAGAAGTGCTGAGACAGCATATGCAGCATGAAACTTTGATAATTGCAATAGATTGTAGAAACGTTCTGAAAATCGACTATGCTGGGTCCCAGGTAAGGTTTCGTCATATAGCGAATAGTTTGATGTAATACAGAGTAATCCAAGAGGAACTCAAAGGCACAAGTGATTGGGGGTTCCAATCTCTATTTTTCCAAAAATCAGTGCCTTCAAATTTGCACTGGTAGCACGATGAAACCATTAAAATATTGCATATAGCTTTTATCGCGGGCTTTGAGCGCGGCGACCGAATCAAGAAATTCCGTAACAAAAAATAATGTAAGACCTAAACACCTAACATGGGTCAAATTAATTAATTAATTTGAAGTTTCTAAAAGTGAGAAATTTCGCTATTTTATACGAATGTTATAACATTCTAGCGCTTTAGACTCCGGGATTTTCACGTGGCCTATTAGAAGGTTCGAATTATCTGAAAACATAATTGCATGAACTCCAGACGTCCTCTGTAATTAGCTACGAACGAAATCATTTTGACATATGCCTCTAGGAGCTCGCTACGCGTCATTTAGAGTTTATACGTTAGACGCGCGAAGCAGAGACCTGAGAGTACCTGTTTCTATTAAGCTATTGCATATATTGCTATAGCTTTTATCGCGGGCTTTGAGCGCGGCGACCGAATCAAGAAATTCCGTAACGAAAAATAACAGGAACTCGTTTATGTTGCGCTCTCTCGGGTGACTAATATTGAAAAATTGTATATCACTACAAAAAACGATAATTCTACATTCAAGTCTGCAACTGCATTTTTGTTGCAAAAATTCAAAAGGCTGTCTTTAAATAGTGTTCAGACGACAGCTCAAAGTGTCTTAGATTTCATTGGTAATAGAAATGGCATTTCAATAATGACTTTCAATTGCCAAAGTCTAAATAGTCACAAATACGATTTACAAGATTCTGTTACGAGACAAACAAATGTCTTACTTCTTACCGAAACTTGCATGGCGCATGATAATCCGATTGAAATACCTAATCTCAATTGTATTGTTCAATTCAAACGAGATACTGTTCCAAAAGTTGGGGTAGTTATTTACCAAAATAATAAGAATGTTACTAATATTCTGACTCCGAATATTGAAATACATATTGCACACGTTAGCGATGTTAATGTTAGGCGCTCATTTGTTGGAGATATTTGTGCGTGCTTATGCAAACTTAGAAATGGCCTACACATAGTCATGGTAGCAATTTACATTTCTCCGAATCCAAAATTGGACGAGGTAGAGCATTTTATTCATCGCACTTTACTGGAGTACACTGAAGAAGGGTCGAAAATACCACCATTGACGCGGTATTTTCCAGATATTTAGAGGATATCAAGTCTCAAACTTATGTCTCTTATTTCAGTTATTCAGTTACCATAAACCTATAGTTTCAATGATAACAAATTCCTGAATAACCTACATGTATTGTAAGATAATAAAAATATTTTAAACGATATTAACTTCTCATTTATTCAATAAAAGAAAAAAATTGTTTTCTTATCGGTCACCACGCTCAAAAGTAACTTGAATTAATATCAAAGAAAAAACTTGAATTAAAATATCAAAGAAAAAAAAATACTGCATAAATTTAAAAAAATAAATAATTATGATTGCATAAGTTGAGAAAAAATGCTATGCAATAGCTTTACCGCGGCAGTCCCCGAGTGCCACACGTATCTCTTTTTGTGGTGAAATGGGGCAGGGGTGCATCCGCCCAGGGCACAAGTGATTGAGGCTGCGAATTTCTATTTTTCTGAAAATCAGTGCCTTCAAATTTACACTGGTAGCACAATAAAACCATTGAAATATAATTTTTTGTAGTGTAAAAATGCAGGGGTGCATCCTCCCATTGTACAAGTGATTGGGGGGTTCAAATTTCTATTTGTCTGGAAATCGGTGCCTTCAAAATTTGCACAGGTAGCACAACGAAAACATTGAAATATAATTTTTTGTAGTGAAGGAATGCAGGGGCATAAGTGATTGGGGGTTCAAATTTCTATTTTTCTGAAAATCCTTGCCTTCAAATTTGCACTGGTAGCTCAATGAAACCATTGAAATATAATTTTTTGTAGTGAAGGGGGCAGGGGGCATCCACTCAGGGCACAAGCTATTGGGAGGTTCGAATATCTATTTTTCTGAGAATCAGTGCCTCCAAATTTGCACTAGTAGTTGTAGAATTGTCATTGTCACAGCTGCCAATTATAATTGAGCTATGGGTAGTACCATAATGATCATTATTATGATCGTTATAACATAAATAACTATTAATACAAAATTCTCGGGAAATAGGTCACATTAACACATATATTTTTACCCTCGTCTTTACGTACGTTTTGGTCTCACTACCATCATCAGAAGACTTATTAATACAATAACCTGATTACTTAGAAATACTTTAATAACACAAAGCGTCCTTATCGCACAAATTTCGTTTAAATGCCAACGTCGCCGAAACGAACGGAAACATGAAATCGGAACTATAACACAGCAATGTTGCAGCGTAAAAATTAAAAATTCACTATTAAGTAGAATCATCAACAAATACGAACACATTTCATAAATGTCTGCGAGAGACTAACAGACAAAGAGTTCTATCCTCTTTGCTAACAGACGAGACCGTCTCAAGTGTTCATTTAAGCGCCAGATGTCATAATTTATTAGGTGATAAAAGAAGGTCTCTGGCCTCTGAGAAATACTTTAGACAATTCTACCTAAAGTAAACTTTTACATTATAAGGACGTAAGTAGGAATTTGCAAGAATATTAATTAATTAAATTAGTATAAATATGACTTAGTGTTTGAACGTCACTCCTATGATTTACAGACTTGGAGTCACGTTTTATGTGAATCATCTCCAGGATAGATCTTTTATAATAATTGGTTTCCTTAGTTAAAATATTAACATTCTTGTAATCAAATTGATGGTTATAATCAAAGCAATGTTTAGGAAGCGCGGTGGAATTTTCTAAGTTTTTGTTTCTTGTGCTATACTTATGGCCATACATTCTTTTTTGTAAATATTGTTTAGAGATACCAGTATAGGTCTCATCACAATCTAAACAATTTAATTTGTATACTGTGTGGGTTTGTTTATCTTTAGGAATTACAGATTTTAGATTTGAGAAATATTTCCCAACACAGTTAGTAGGTTTATGCGCTACATTTATATCATACTTTTTCAAACATTTCTTAATTTTCTCTGAGGTCTCCGGAATGCATGGTAAAGTTATATAATTGTCTGTATTACCTTTTACGTTATTTTTATATGACGATCCATTATAAATTTTGTTTATTCTCTCTTTAATAATAGGATTGAAAAAAGTTTTTGGGTAGCCATTCAGTTCCAGTGTATTACGAACAATTTTTAGATTTTTGGGACGGTCCTCTGGGTGGGACAATTTAACCGCGCGGTCTGTAAGACTGTTTATGACGTTTTTTTTTTATAACAAGTTGGTGCAACGGATTTGAAGTGAAGATAGCGTTGAGACCAAACTTCTTTAGTAAACCACGAAGTTTTTATTTCTCCATCTGCATCATGCCTAATGTTCATATCCAAGAAATTTATGTTTTTGTTCACTTCTATTTCACAGGTAAATTGAAGTTTACAGTGGAAATTGTTAAATATATTAATCACGTACTGAATTTTGTCATTGGAAATAATGAATTTTATGTGAAAGACTCATGGCATTTTAATGAATTTATAAAAAATCAATCCGTATCCGTAAACCATCAACTAATTTCCTTGGACGTTGTTTCTTTATTTACAAATATACCAAAAACTTTTTTCAATCCTATTATTAAAGAGAGAATAAACAAAATTTATAATGGATCGTCATATAAAAATAACGTAAAAGGTAATACAGACAATTATATAACAGAGAAAATTAAGAAATGTTTGAAAAAGTATGATATAAATGTAGCGCATAAACCTACTAACTATGTTGGGAAATATTTCTCAAATCTAAAACCTGTAATTCCTAAAGATAAACAAACCCACACAGTATACAAATTAAATTGTTTAGATTGTGATGGGACCTATACTGGTATCTGTAAACAATATTTACAAAAAAGAATGTATGGTCATAAGTATAGCACAAGAAACAAAAACTTAGAAAATTCCACCGCGCTTGCTAAACATTGCTTTGATTATAACCATCAATTTGATTACAAGAATGTTAATATTTTAACTAAGGAAACCAATTATTATAAAAGATCTATTCTGGAGATGATTCACATAAAACGTGACTCCAAGTCTGTAAATCATAGGAGTGACGTTCAAACACTAAGTCATATTTATACTGATTTAATTAATTAATATTCTTGCAAATTCCTACTTACGTCCTTATAATGTAAAAGTTTACTTTAGGTAGAATTGTCTAAAGTATTTCTCAGAGGCCAGAGACCTTCTTTTATCACCTAATAAATTATGACATCTGGCGCATAAATGAACACTTGAGATGGTCTCGTCTGTTAGCAAAGAGGATAGAAAGAACTCTTTGTCTGTTAGTCTCTCGCAGACATTTATGGAATGTGTTCGTATTTGTTGATGATTCTACTTAATAGTGGATTTTTAATTTTTACGCTGCAACATTGCTGTGTTATAGTTCCGATTTCATGTTTCCGTTCGTTTCGGCGACGTTGGCATTTAAACGAAATTTGTGCGATAAGGACGCTTTGTGTTATTACAGTATTTCTAAGTAATCAGGTTATTGTATTAATAAGTCTTCTGATGATGGTCGTGAGACCGAAACGTACGTAAAGACGAGGGTAAAAATATATGTGTTAATGTGACCTATTTCCCGAGAATTTTGTATTAACTCATACGTGGGTCAAGAATCTTTATTATAAATAAGTATTATCATCTCCAGTAACTGGACTAGATAATGACAGTTCAACTGTCGAATCTGCAATTTCGATTTCTAACGTTAAATTATTGGTAATACCGATAGTGAAAACAGTGTTGTTTATTTCGTTTATCAATGATTTACATTATTCCTTTCCAGGCACTGAACAACTTGGTAAATATGTACAATAAAGATGATAAGACGTTAATTTTGACGAATGTCTGTCCCTCTGTGCAAGGTATTCTCAAACAAGTGATGGACAACAAGAAATTTCATTTGGTGCAGAGCACTGATTTGATTATTCATGTAGAAAAAATGGCAAAAGAAGAAGTACATATACCTTTATTGGATAAAAACGAATGTGATATTGGCTATAGGAGGAACTCCAACCTAAGAAAAAAGTCTTTGTATGACAATATGAATGAATCGTGAAATTGTTTGACATCCACGCATTGATTGTATATGTATATGTATAGCAACTGTGATTATAAGTTTTTTAGAAGATGAAATTATTTTATTCATTGGTGTTTCTTGTGTTCTAAAAAGATAGTACAGTAAAGTTATTATTTTACATTAAAATTTTTGCCGCGGCCATTCTTTTTGCACAGTGTTTCAGGGCCATTATACAAAGCTAGAACCAAAAAGGCTGCACCCCACCATGTTGAAACTAAAATTCTATATATTTTTGGTTCATGGCGCGATTGAAATTAGTGCGATAAGGGCGCCTTGTGGTGATAAAATTAGTTTTAAGAAATCACGTTTTATACAGTGATACGTCTTCTGGTTATATTATAATGTGGAAATTGAACAATTGCGTTCTCTCATATCTTGGTCAAGACCACGATAACAATTCCCTCAAATTGTCATTGTCATTCGGCAACACATAACTAATGCGTTCACAAGTAGGAAATATACACCCTGGTGAAATAACGTTTCCGTACTCTCGCTGTCGGTAATAAAGCATTCTACACCGTAGTTAACGAATTAGGAAATGTCATTAATTTTCTTTGAACAAATGAAAATGACAGCTATAACATTAATTTAAAAAATTGAAAATCGAGGCATATTTCGTCCCGCCTTGTTTTATATTGTCGAGATAGGCAAGATAGGACCCAAAATTGGTCTGGTCTCGAAGGCATCAGTACTTTCTACAAACACCTTCAGTTTTTCAAATAGAACCATTATAACAACAGTGTTTTTCAGATTATAAACATATTTCGTAAACATACATTTAACTTAGTTTATTTTAAGATTTGGAATTTATACGCCCCTGTCGATGTGAAATAGCCCTATTAATAAAATGAAAAACTTCGAAACGTTCTTAATGAATTATTGTTTATTTTCATAAATAAAAATTACATGATTATAACAAAAGATACAAACATTAATCGGGGAATTTGTCGATCATCTTTTTCACAGGATTGACTTAGATATCAACACGATGATCGGAACCATAAATACGGCCATTGTTGTATGTAATGCATTTACCCCGAATCAGCATTGCAGTTATCATTATCGCACGTACTACATCTCGTAACAGCAATATCCTTTAGATCTTTTATATCCACGTATTGGATAAGTGGAAAAGTAGAACTATTAAGCGAAGCACAATCTATTTTCTCCGAAATGCAACTTTTTATGTTAAAAAAAGCCTCGATATTTTCTGAAAATCACATAAATGATTACTCTTTAATCCAATTTTCAATAAAACTATCTTTTGTCCATCATGAAATAAACAATTTTTACTAGTTTCAGCTCTTTTATTTTATCATCCTCGAATAACTTCTTCAGGATTAGTTGTCTCATAATTAATAACAAACAAAAAATCTTCAGAGAATTGAAATTTCTGAACTATGTTCGTTCTTACAAGAAAAATATGAAAATAAATGAGTTAAAAGAGTTGTCCTAGATTTTCAAGGGTACTGGCCAATAAGCGGTTGACGTCGATCAGTACACGTCGAACTCGAGATAAAGCTGAGTGGAACCACTGTTTTCGCAAAGAATAAACCGCAAGACATAACACAAACAACATTATCGAGGTTTGTTTGCGTTTCTCTGGAAGAATTTTAGAAGCAAAAGATAATTTCATTTGCGAATGGACGTGATATGAAACTCTATCATTTCTTAAATAAAAATTTCCATAAGGCCTGCCTTCTCACTGTGGAAAAATGACAAACACAACTTGTTCAGATGGAGCTGGAGGAAAATTCTGCATACATCTTTGTGCAGTTTACAAAACAGGTATTAATTTGCTAACTCTCCCACTCTGCTATTCCCTGATCGCGTTGAGCTTGCCAATTTGACAATTGGAAAAGATTTTGAGCACCTTTTTTATGGGTATGAAGGAAACGAAAAGTGAGATGATATAATCACAATATCAAAAGGAAGGTCCTAAATTTGAACGTACGAGGTTCATTCATCAACTCTATAGAAAAATGCAAGAAATGGCGCGCGCGTGGTGAAAATCGTTTGTTTTTGGAAAGTGTCATTACTCAGTAGACAGCTGTTAACGTTTTTGATATATCGCTCACCTGTTATTATTTTTATCGTCAATTAAATCAGAGTACTTTTGTTTATTTTTAAAAATGGAAAAAAGTGAGTTTCGAGTGGTGATAAAACATTTACATTTAAAAGATTAACAAAAAAGACATTAAAGCCGAGTTGGATGAAGTTTATGGCACATCTGCACCAACGGTTGCCACTGTTTACAATTGGGTAAATGAGTTTAAACGTGGCCGCACAAAAGTAGATACCCCAGAAATAATTGAAAAAATTCATGATGGTGTTGGGCGCTCGGCACATCAGAGTGCGGGAGATAGTTGAGGCCGCAGGCATTTCACAAGGTTCAGTTTTTGCAATTTTACATGAAGAATTGGGTGTTAAAAAGGTTTCCGCAATCGTGTGGTTGACTCTCAGGCTATTTTAGCGGCTTTTTGTCGCAATTCGGATGAGTTTCTGCGTAGATACATAATTGTCTATGAGACATGGATACATTACTACACTCCTGAGACCAAGGAACAATCAAAACAGTGGGTTTTTGCATCCGGAAGGGCTCCGACAAAGGCTAGAACGGTGAAATCGGCTGGAAAGGTTATGGCCACTGTTTCTTGGGTCATGGAATTATTTGCATCGAAGTGATGAAATAAAAATTAAACGGCCTCATTTGAGAAAGATAAAAGTCCTTTTTCATCAAGACAATGCACGTGTTCACGCATGTGCAGTTGCAACGTCCAAATTTGTGGAATTAAAGTTAGAATTATTAGAACATCCACCGTATTCACCAGATTTGGCCCCCAGTGACTTCTCCTCATTCCCAGATTTCAAAAAATGGCACAGCGGACTACGGTTTGAGACGAACGAGGAGGACATCGCCGAAACAAATGGCTATTATTAAATACTTTGTTTTTGTATCGTTTTCTAAAGAGTTAATGAACGACCCTCGTATAATAGAAATATAAGAAATATTTAGGTATTTTTATTTTTAATTCATTGTTTGTTAAGCTGTTCCTTGTTACTATGTGAATTATAGCTATATCCTTCAAAAAAATAAACATGTGATATACAAGAATTGTGTTTTATTATGAATATGTAGATCAACAAATCTTACTCTATGGAAAATGCATATCGTGTACTGACCTACCGCATGCGCCAGTCGAACCGATTAACGTTAGCGCGCGGGCTATACCTTTTTATTTTAGCAGTGACTATTAAGCAAGATTCGAACCTCCCACCCAAATGCTCAGGAAATTTGATTGGCAGTGAAGAGACTGTTTCACGTGATGCTATTCGTTGGCTATCAATTTCATTCAAGAAGACGTGAGACGGGAGACCAATACTCCTGTGGAAAGGGTGAGACCTTCGAATGTCTGCGTTACCGGCCTCACATTGGGCTTTTACGGTGTTACGGCTCATGATCTTTTTCTTTTCATTTTTGCAGTAAACTATTAAGCTGTGCTCAGTGAAGCAAAAGCAACTTCTATGTTCGACATGTTCATGTCGGCTTTGCTTAGGACTAACTGAGCTTGGCTTTATTCCAAGTTAGAGAAATTAAGAAAAGAGATTAGTCATAAAATTTGGAAAATACATTTTCTCTCACAAATAAAGCCCATACTGTGACATATATAGCTCACATATCAAATGAATCATTTCTAATCGGTTTCAAATTTCTATCTGAAAATACCTTATTGAGATTGGAATATCAAAACAGAATAATAAAATTTTTATTGTATCAATAATATGTAATGATGTCTGAAGAGTATTGTTCATGTCCTACCATTGAAATTTTCACTGCAATAAAACCCTAATTATCAATTATCCCTATGGCCGTAAAAGGCACTAAATTTACCTTTCAAGCCGGAGTAGAAATTTTATTTACCTGTAACCCCAATTAAACCATTTTAAGTAGGTAGAAATAGACCGCTCGGAGGTATTATATACCAAATAATATAAATATGAAATTGAATTTTTATTTTTAGTTCTATTGGTTTGTCGGCGAGTGATTTTTGTTGTACTAGTGTTAGAATTTGGGGTCCTTGGGCTTGTTGTCATAGTGGGGCATCCTGTAGTTTCGCTTTCAGAAGAAAGCATTTATCGCATCGAACAACCATCCGATGTCGATAAGCTAAGGGAAGAGGCAAAACAGAAATGTAATCAAAATTCTGGAATAATGAAGGAATCGTACTATAAGAAGCGAAAAGTGGCTCATACGTATCAAATTGGCGATTTGGTTTTAGTTGAAAGGAAGATTCTACGAAAAGGAATCAAAAGGGGTGAATTATTACCAAAATTTGCAGGGTCATACAAAATTATCAAAATGTTCGAGGCTGATAGATACGAGGTTGGGCCTGTGAACCCATGTAAGAAAGGTAGTGCGTATACAGGTGTTGTAGCTTGTGATAAAATGAAACTTTGGAGAGAGCAAGATATGAGTGATGACATTTCGGAAGCGGGAAGTGGTTGCGAAGAACTTTCGCAGTGAGTATGTTTTGAGTTTAAAGAAACTCTTGAGTTTTGAGTTGGAAGAAACTCTTAGGTTTTGAGTTGAAAGAAATTATTAGTATTCGAGTTGAAAGAAACTCTTAGGTTTTGAGTTGAAAGAAACTATTAGGTTTTGAGTTGAAAGAAACTATTAGGTTTTAAGTTGGAAGAAACTTTTAGGTTTTGAGTTGGAAGAAACTCGGTTTTGAGTTGAAAGAAACTCTTAGGTTTTGAGTTGAAAGAAACTCTTAGGTTTTGAGTTGAAAGAAACTCTTAGGTTTTGGGCTGAAAGAAACTCATAGGTTTTGAGTTGAAAGAAACTCGGTTTTGAGTTGAAAGAAACTCTTAGGTTTTGAGTTGAAAGAAACTATTAGGTTTTGAGTTGGAAGAAACTCGGTTTTGAGTTGAAAGAAACTCTTAGGTTTTGAGTTGAAAGAAACTATAAGGTTTTGAGTTGAAAGAAACTCTTAGGTTTTGAGTTGAAAGAAACTATTAGGTTTTGAGTTGGAAGAAACTCGGTTTTGAGTTGAAAGAAACTCTTAGGTTTTGAGTTGAAAGAAACTCTTAGGTTTTGAGTTGAAAGAAACTCTTAGGTTTTGAGTTGAAAGAAACTCTTAGGTTTTGAGTTGAAAGAAACTATAAGGTTTTGAGTTGAAAGAAACTATTAGGTTTTGAGTTGAAAGAAACTATAAGGTTTTGAGTTGAAAGAAACTCTTAGGTTTTGAGTTGAAAGAAACTATTAGGTTTTGAGTTGGAAGAAACTCGGTTTTGAGTTGAAAGAAACTCTTAGGTTTTGAGTTGAAAGAAACTCTTAGGTTTTGAGTTGAAAGAAACTCTTAGGTTTTGAGTTGAAAGAAACTCTTAGGTTTTGAGTTGAAAGAAACTATTAGGTTTTGAGTTGAAAGAAACTATAAGGTTTTGAGTTGAAAGAAACTATTAGGTTTTGAGTTGAAAGAAACTATTAGGTTTTAAGTTGGAAGAAACTTTTAGGTTTTGAGTTGGAAGAAACTCGGTTTTGAGTTGAAAGAAACTCTTAGGTTTTGAGTTGAAAGAAACTCTTAGGTTTTGAGTTGAAAGAAACTCTTAGGTTTTGGGCTGAAAGAAACTCTTAGGTTTTGAGTTGGAAGAAACCACCATACTGCTAGTACTCCCGCCGTTTTTACAGAAAATGCGTATTTTCCGAGTTAAATGAGAAAAAAGTCGAAAACACGCAAAAAACCTATATATATATATATATATATATATATATATATATATAATTATTTCTCGGAAATAACTCTTCCTTTGAACTTTGGATTGCCACAGATTTATCTCTTTAATCGAAACCTTCAATTTGGTATGACTTATGAAGTATTTTTCTAACAGCGAGGAGAATTATTAATTTTCATAACATGAAAAAATGCAAAACAAATATATATATATATTTACTTTAGCGCGCTCTTGTGAACTAAATGAAAATTTAAATGACTCATCGATCGAAAATTTTTGGCTGTACAATTTTTTTCTCTTGTGTTTTTTCTCTAAAATGCGCATTTTCAGAGAAAAATGCGATGAAAGACAAAAAACACGTGAATTTTGATATACAGGGTGTTTCAGAAAGACCTCCCGTAAATGCAGGGGACGGTAGATTTTACAAAAATAATCAGATTTCTTCACACAAACTATGGTCCTATCTTCTTTCGTTCATATAGGAAGTTGGGCATCTGTCTCTAGTCTTCTTGTTTTCGTATCGTTACTCGCTATTACCTCCCGATAGACCACATGATTGACATAATCTCAGACTAATTTATTCGTCAGAGGACATACTAGCGTTGCCACCTTCGCCCTCAAAAATGTACAGGTCATGTTTTCTCGAACCCAAAGCGGTCGTCAAATAAAGCAAAATACAAACTTTCAACACACAATGTAAACAAGGCGCAATTCAAATCATAAAGTTACATTCGGATCACCTTTTAGTGGAAACAGTGTTTTATTTTTGTCTGACCACATCATCAATCCGATACAGTACCACGAAGTAGCGGCTTTCACAATCAACTGGTGGTGCAAACCTAGTTAATATGCTTGCTGTACTAAACATGGATTAGTTACAATTTCTCCACATTTATAACTTACTATCAGTGTTCGTCGCATTCCCTTCTACATTAAAGCACACACTATCCGTACATACTTGAGGTTGATCCCAGAGATCACAAATTGTAATTTCACTATGCGAATTCCAATCGCATCTTTCGACGGCGCATGTGATATTTTCAGCCGCATAACCTAAAAACAAAATATTTATAAGCAATATGAACAGAAATATCTTGTAAGCTTTAAACCAACTTAATATCAACAGAAATCTCTTATGAACTAGTTTGTATTAGTTGGAACTTTAATCCCAGATATATGACATTAGAAAATCTTGGTTTCTCTAACAATCTGTCAACGGTATTTTTACCTCTATAGAACGGTCGAGCAGTGACATCACGACCTACTCGAAGGCGAATGTGATGCAAAATATCGATGCAATACCAAATTGTCAAAGTTTACCTTTCCACAAGTTTATAAATATCGTGTTAGCGTAAAAGCTGTCCGAAACTTTAGGTTGTATTGTTACAAGTTACAACCTAAAGTTTCGGGCAGCATTCATAAACTTGTGGAAAGGTAAACTTTGACAATTTGGCATTGCATCGATATTTTACATCACATTGGTTATTTCGTTTTGACAAATGAGAATGACAGCTATAAAACATTCATTTACAAAGAAAAAAATCGAGACTCGAGACAGACTGGGTTTGTCTCATCCTGACCTCGCGATATTCATATTCATAAGCTTATTTTAGAGAAATATATTGATATCAAGTATGTTTCCGCTCACACATCAAAAACCATACAGCACATCTTGTTTGGTTCATTATTTTCGTTTTCAAAGAGAAAATTGACTCCAACATTTCGAAATATTTCCTCATTTCTTGGCAAGTTTACATTAGTTGTTGTGAATCGCAGTGGCCTGTTAGGTTTTTTTTTAAATATTCCAGGAAACATTATTTAGGATTAAAAATATTGTCAAGTAAAGCCTAACTGGCAAAATCTATGATAAAATTGAACTCGATGAGCTCACATATACTTTAGAATTGTTATTATTAATACAGGTTAAAAATATTGCCCCATCATATTTTAGAATTCCCAGCCGACATTGTTCAATAAATTATTCAGATTTGCTTTATATCATAAGAGATTATGAAAAAGAGTCTTTATTTTGACAGGCTTTTTTTTTGTAGAAATAATTGATTTTCAAATCTTTCTCGGAAATCTCTATACAAGAAAAGGTGATGTCATTTTTGATAGTAAAACAATTTTTTTTATTTCTGAATAATATTCCACAAGATAAAGGGACCCGAGGACAAACTTTTGTTCCATCCCCATGAGTTATATTTTTGTAGGTACAGAATAATTTCCGGAAATATAAACTAAAATAGAATGCGGGAGCACCACAGAAAATTTTGAACAGGAATAAATAAGAACCACTACATTATTCACTACACAACGGCTCAAGTCATAAACTAAAACTTTTATTTAAGAGCGATTGAAGGAATTATATTATTTTTGTATTCAGTTTGTTACATTATTTTGAAAATGCCATTACGTGTTGAAACAATGTGAATAATTGTTATTAATAGATGGTTACAATCAAATATTAACCATTGTGATTTAAATTTTATTTGAGGTGTGAATAAAGAAATAGAACTTACCAGTGTATAATATAGTTGCGAAAACAACTAAAGCTGTAGCGAAGGATAATTTGAAACCCATTGTTAATCAGTAAAGTCGTACTATCTTAATGGATGCCACGAAATAATTGCAATCAATGAGGGAATGAGAGCATATATAAGAAGATGTGATAATGACAAGCACCTTTTTTTCAATTACAATTGTTTGATGTAGATAAATGTTATCAGGATGATAATGCAGCAGACAATCATTATCTATTGGTAAAACCAAAAATTTCGAAATGAATATTATCAGGAAGGTTTCCCACAATAGAACTTCACCGGAAAATGCCAAAAATAGAAGGTGGGGGAAAATTGGAATTTAATAGACTTCTAAGTCACGACGGGCAATGTTAGAACCAATGCAAAAGTCAATAGTTTAACAATTACTTGCATAGTAGCCAAATTTCAATAGAAATAGGAGTACCTCAAGGTACCGTATTAGGACCTACACTATTCTCGCTATATGTAAATGACCTTCCACTTACTCCCACCCTTCTAGGAGAAATATCGGCATTTGCGTACGATACAGTAGGTATTTACGAAGGCAACACCTGGGATGAAGTCACTGCTGTAGCTATATCCGATCTTAATTATATAAAAGATTGGTATGACACTAATCTGCTCTCAATCAGTATCACGAAAACTAAATACTTACCTATAACAATCCTAAACAAAAATTTACTCGTTTTTAACTCATTAAAGCTTAATACTTCTGAAATTCAATCAGTAACATCTTTTAAATACCTAGGACTAACTATAGATAGTCATCTACGTTGGAATTTACATGTTAATAAGATAAATGAAAAACTCAGACATCTTATTTATAAGTTTAGACTTTCAGCTTAAGCGAAATGAAAATTATTTATTACGCTTTAATAGATTCATTTATACAATACGGAATTATTGCCTGGGATGCACTTAGCGGATATAATTATCTAAAAATAGAATGACTACAAAAGAGGTTCTTAAAGATAATGCTAGGGAAAAACATTCAATATCCATCTCATCTAGTCTACTCATAAAACATAAAACCTATTAACCTGACTGCAAAAACATCTAAGAATGTTTTACGTAAACAAATAAATATATTACATATAAATGCTCAATCGGCACGTAATAAAATATCACAAATTAACGCTATGGTAAATGATTAACTAGTGGAGTAAATCTGGCGAGAAAAAAGGCAAGGTTGGCGAAAATTTTACGATGCTTAGCGACCTAGTGGAAAGTGTTTGTTAGGACACCAATAACAACCTCCTGAAATTTGTATTTCCCAAAGTGGGTGCAACCATTTTTTTTGGCCAAAAAGGTTTTTTTTGACATTTTTAAGGGTAGTTTAGCAAAAAAAAATATCTCTGGTTGTATTGAAAATTAAGAAACCAAAGTAGAACCCTTTTATTGTCAATGTCCAAGGAACTTTCAGTCTAAATTTCAAGTTGATCCGACCACCCCCCTCCCCGTAATAGGTATATATATATATACTCATATATGCAAGGAATTTTGCGTAAGGGCTAACTCGGTCATTTTTCAACCGATGTGGCTGAAATTTGGACTGAAGATAGGTGTTATGCTCTCAAAACTACACCTCAAAGTTTTACAGAAATTCAAATTTAAGTCAATTTTTTAGTTATCTTTCAAATTAAGATATCTCATGTCATTTACATCCGATCTGGATCTGCTTTGCGGGAAAATGTAGGTATTCGCATATAGTCTTATGTCATGGAACTCAGTTTTTATTTATTTTTTTTTCGGTCTTTATTGGCCATTTTCGGTATTAATATCCCCAAAACTTGTGTCAAATTAATTAATTTGAAGTTTCTAAAAGTGCGAAATTTCGCAATTTTATGAGAATATCATGAGGCTCAAAAGTTGATAGCGCTTTAGGCTCCGGGATTTTCACGGGGCCTATAGCAATTAGAAGGTTCAAATTGTATGAAAACACAATTGCATGAACGCTAGACCGCCTATGTAATTAGCTACGAACGTAATCATTTTGACGTTTCCCTCGAGAAGCTCGCTACACGTCAGTTAGAGTTTATACATTTTACCTCGTTTGTTATGTTGGGGCCGTTTCGTGCCCCGTGCGGGCGGCGCCAGTTGTAATAAAGTATTTCGCCTGTGGGCCGCTTTCACCCGCTTCGGGTATATTTTAGTAGCTAGAAAATTCCCTTTGGTACGTCGCACTTTAGACGCGAGTAGCTGAGACCTGAGAGTACCTGTTTCTATTTTAATTAAAGTTTCCTATTTAACGAACATTTATCGAAAAAAGAAGGACCGTCGGGTACGATCCGATACTAAATCTAACTACATGGAGCGAAAACGGCACGCGAAAAGTCGTCGTAAAGCCGTATTAGGTACAACCAGCTTCCACTTTTCTAACTAGACAGCTACGCGCTCCTCACGTGAACGTCATTCGATTTATCTCAAATTAACCAAAATGGCCGATATGGGCCAGAAAAAAGTAATTAAAAAATTAGTTCCATGACATAAAACCGTATGCGAATACCTACATTTTTTCGCAAAGCAGATCCCGATCGGATGTAAATGACATGAGATATCTTAATTTGAAAAATAACTAAGAAATTGACTCAAAGTTGAATTTCAATGTTCCCACTTGAAATTTAAAGAGTAGTTTTGAGACCATAACGCTTATCTTCTGTCCAAATTTCAGCCAAATCGGTTGAAAAATGACCGAGTTAGCCGTTACGCAAGATTCTTTGCATATATATGAGTTGATATATATCTATTACGCGGAGGGGGTTTGAAGAAGCCTGAACGTCGAAGAACAGTTCGTACACCAAAAAATATTGAACGAGTTTGATTTGCGTTTACAAGAAGTCCTAAAAGGTCTGGTAATCGACAAACCCTTATCCTAGGAATATCGAAGGGAAGCTTAGATCGAATTCTTCAAAGGGATTTAAAATTTCATCCCTATAAATACCAATTGGCACAGCACCTTAGCAATCAAGATAAAGAAGCAAGGTTAGCATTTTGTCAAGAATTTTTGGATTTACATCAAGGAGCAATTCACAGTCTCCTAATGACCGACGAAGCAAATTTTTATTTGAACGGCATGGTCAATAAACAGAATTTTAGATACTGGTCAAATGAAAATCCTCGTGAAATCTTCACACAGAACCTCCATAATCCAAAAGTTGTTGTGTGATGTGGAGTAGGATCTTTTGGTATTATTGGCCCTTATTTTTTTGAGGATGAAAATAACCGCGCTGTAACAGTAACATCCGAGCGCTACGTTAATACGCTAGAGACATTTCTCATTCCAGAATTAAATAGACGAGAATTACTAAACAATGCCTTACTATTCCAACAAGATGGGGCAACAGCTCATACCGCCAGAAACTCAATGAGGGTCCTGCAAGAAATGTTTAATGGCCGACTCATTTCTCGATTCGGAGATTTGCCTTGGCCTTCGTGGTCCCCCGACTTAACGGCCACCGATTTTTTCCTGTGGGGATATTTAACAGCCAAAGTGTTTGCGAGTCGTCCAGGTACAATCGAAGAACTGAAAGTCAAAATTCGTGAAGAAGTTGAAGGAATGGACGAAGGTTTGCTACGCCGTGTAATGAACCACTTTTTATCTAATATTGAAAAATGTGTTGAAGTTGGTGGAGGTCATTTAGAAGACGTGATTTTTAAAAGTTAGAATTAAATTAGCCAAATATTTATAAGTTATCATAAATCCCAAAGAGTTAGCTGTAATTTAGTAAAATAAAAAGTTTGTTTTGTTAACTAAAAAAATTTTAATTCAAATATTAAAATGGGTAGTCTATTATGGGGAACCCTGTATTATAAGAATATTTCTAAATAGCGGGTTCTTGATACATTTCATATACTTGAAACATCGATGTGTTACAATTTCGATTATTGATGTTTCTGTTCGTTTAGGCGACGTGGAGCATTTTAAATTGAAATTGGTGCGATAAGGACGCTTTGTGCTGATAGAATTGTTTTAAGAAATCCGGTTTTAGACATAATACTTCTTGTGATGATGGTCGTGAGACCGAAACGTACGTAAGGAATAATAATGACTATGTGTTAGTGTGACCTATTTTCCGAGAATTTATATATAATGTAGCAATTTTTGAAATTCAGATTTGTCTCCAGCTGAGGGGAACCGTTTTTTTCATTATTTACCCCAAATAGTATTTGAACAGGTACATTTTGTTTTCTTATTCAGCCTATTCTGGTAGCTGAAGTGTCTTTACTTTATTTTAGAAATATTTTTAGTGAATAATGGTGATTATTTCGTACTTATTAGTAATTTTTTTTTGTTTAATCTTTCATAAGGACATATTAAGATAATATTAGTTTGCCCATTAGCTAAAAATTATGGACCACGATTAAAAAAATAAGCGTAAAACTAATTCATCCGAAATAACTATTTTTGTGGAATATTTCAAATATAAGAAAAGTGCCAAAAATCATGTTCCCACCCCTTTTGAAAATATCATTTGTCATTCCAGTCACAGTACCAGACACAAGAAGAACGAAATATAGTAAAGTAAAGGATGGTTTAGAGAAGAAATTCCCGATAGCACAATGGCTTCCGCATTATACCAAATTGGATATTATTTCAGACTTTGTTGCTGGGATTACCGTAGGGTTGACAATGATACCACAATCGATTGCTTACGCCAGTTTGGCAGGATTACCAGCACAATACGGACTGTATACAGCATTCATAGGTTCTTTTACCTATATAGTTTTTGGAACCATCAAACAGGTATCAATAGGTCCCACGAGTTTGATGTCCATAATGACGTTTTCTTACGTGCGTGAATATCCAATTGAATTCACGATTTTACTGACGTTTCTCGCAGGTTGTGTAGAACTCACCATGGGTATTCTGAGGTTAGGTACGTTATTTTGAATTATTCCTTTATTGTACGTTCGTAAAACTTTTTGAAGTTCGAACCCATTCAAATGGATTTTGTTGGTCACCATATTCAGATTATGGTCCTTCGAGCGGTAATATTTGGTCATGATTTGGAATGAACATAATTTTTCAAGCAAAATACTTGGAATAGCATCAATTGTATAATCAAAAATTTCATGAAACTATTCGGAATGATCCTTTTAGAAAATCACAGACTTTTCACCTTGTCCTATATGTACTATTAAAGTGAATAAAACTTTTGTTTTACTGTCGGTATTACAGCATTGTTTACGGCACAATATACGAGTGACCAACTGCAGCATAGCCTCTGGCTTGTGACGTCACGATCGATAGCCCAGGCCTTAGGTATATAGAGAATATTGTAACAGTGAGCCGAGCGTTTTGTTTTATAATAATAAATCTGAGCTGACTCCAGATTTAGTATTTCCAGATAAGTGAATAGGTTTGAAATTCTATCTCACTGCTTGTAACACTTGCACTTGTAACAGTCGGCTGGGTATTATTTCAGGTAGCGTTGATACCTCATCGACGTGTTATATGAATTAAGAGAAATGTTTGTTGGAACCTGCTCAAAGAGAGTATCAAAGATCTTAGTTGATTCGTGTACCCTTAAGGTTCTTTGAAGCTGCCACCACTAAGTGTATATTTCAGCCCACCTAGAAGAATTACCAGTTAAACTCGTTAATCAAATTAAAATAATAAATACGTATTGAATAAAGTTAACAAAAATTTAGTACATCACAATCCAACAGGCGATCATAAGATTAAATCAAAATTCAGAAATGGGAACTATACATAAATTTATAGACGTCAAATTCAGGTTCACCCCAAGGGGGAACTTGTGAAACTGTTATCAATGTCAGTTCTACCCCTTTCGCCAGCGAGCGAGATCCTGCTCTTAAGAGAGATTGAATCAATGAAAGCTAATTAGCACACATGAAACCGTGATCGATTTCGAGCTCGATCACGTCGATGATTGATAGATAATATTTGAAATTAAAGGATTCCTCTCTTTCTGGTAACCTGGGGTAAGCCCAACGCCCTGATACTCGATCATATCACCTAAGTGATCTGTGATAAGCGGAATTTGTATAGAACACTCAAAATCGCCTAGATGGCTGAAAAAACATACATTAACAAAATAAACATTGGCGGGCGGAGCATGGTCTGAAGGTTAAATAACCACATTATATTATATCGTCGATTCAGAGGTTGAAGTCAATATAACAGTTGTTCTTTGTCAATCAAAATGCACTTACCCTGTTGGTCTCGAACCCCTTGTAGAAATAAGGCACAAAGGATTTAAACACTCGATTTCTACGTCGGATTAAATTAAGGATGATATGGAATTGTCACCAAAATGATCTTTAAGGGAACAAACACTTTCCGCGATACGTGAAAGACGCGAACAAGTCCAGCGCTGCTTCAGCCCCAGGGAACATACCCCTTGTTGCACAAAATCCTACGTTTAATTTTGCTACCCAACTGAGTTCCAACTATGAGCCAATTCAATGCTCCAAACTACCCCTACGCAAGCTACCTACAGCTCCGGGTTACTTTTTTTACAATACTACAAGCTTAATTGAACGTAGGTTGAATTTAAATAATTTCTATGTTTACTTATATGAACACAATTTTGATAAATTAATTTTAATCTCTATAAATTTCTTGCATTTAATTTGTGACAATCTCGACAAACAGGATATTAACGCAACCCGTAGAAAACATGTTTAGCTTAGAATACCGGGAACGAGGCCCACCCATAAGCTATAAACACAGCTAATAGAAATCTGGCTAGGCGAAAGAATCGTAAAAGACAGCCCGTCTCAAATCCACGTGGACTCCTCATGACTCAGGGAAAAACAAGTACCGTTGACCGCATACTTTGCTACGTTTGCTAATCATGAAGTCATTGCTACAGGAAAGGGGGCTTCAGATTACAGTCGCCTATAGACCTATCTAACTTATCGTATGTTTATTTCTAGATATAATAATTCATGAAACTTTCAATTTGAATTAAATCAAATTATTTAGAGGGCCCCAAAAAAAGTAATAAACCGTCGGATTATTACAATATTGGTCAGGCTCACGCTAACTCACAAGACTCATATGCACTGCTGATTCGAACTCAAAGTGTATGTTTCATTCTTTAGTTACAACTTCAAAAAGTGATGTAAAATTATATTTTGCATTTACTATTATTATTTGCTTAGTACATATGTATAGTATGTTATGAAAATGAGCCACCTTTCACTGTGTACATAATGTTCATAATATAATACCGCAAAATTGTTTCGTTCGTAAATGGTAAAAAGTTTTTTTTTACAAAGCATGTACCTAGACACAAACACATTCCTTACCTGTTTCTCACGATTCTATACTCACCATTAAAACGCGGAATATATGCAGGAAAAAAATGTCAATATATGCGCATATTTATGCTAGCCTTTATTGAAAATATACACATATTTTCTTAAAAATGCTCAAAATATGCACATATTTTCTTAACATCTGCAAACATAATAGAAACATCTGAGAATAAATACGACCCATTTTTCTTGTTGAATTATGCAAAATCGTTTCACCCTAGAAAAAGTATCGAATACAGAAAAGTGAATACTAATTTTTCTGAAGAACAAAACGTATTAAATATAGAGAAAACGAAATTTTTTATAACACATTTTTATATTACATCAAATTGTATACAATAAAATACAATCTCCAATTCAACCTAGAATTTAACATATAAAATAAAAAATCAAAATTATTCCGTCACACTATGAGAGGAATTTATTATTACATGTTTTTCAAAATTTTCGGTTAAAAAGGAATGTCCTTTATCAGTTAAAATATTTTTTACAGCGAAAAACCGCCTTCTACATCAACAGATGTTATGGGACAATATTTTAATTTGTGCAATATATTGTACTCCAAATGCTCATCAAAATCGTCTGATATTATTTGACCTAGAAATATTTTAGATATATTTGATGGATATTTATAGCCTGCATATTTTTGTATCACGTTCTCTAGTTTTCCGAAAACTCTACTTCCCATAGTTCCTTGCACGTTTTCACATTTCTCTGAAAAGTCTTTTATAATTTCTACGGATTCGACAAGTGTCTAGACCTTTTTTCTAGGGCTAGTATTGAGTTTGGAATAAAACTATAATTAGATCTTATAAAGAGTAACTGTTGAGCAACTGCATTATTTCTAAATAATTCCTGAGATCTTAAAACACATTGGGAACTATCAACAATGTCTAAAATAATTCCTTTTAAATTGTCAAAATATTACACATAAAAAAATAGCAGCGTTCAACCAAGTTTCCCACCTGGTGATGATTGGTTGTGGTGGTGAAGGAATTTCTGCCACCTTCAAAAGTGCCTTGATGAATACTGTTTTAACATTTAAAATTAATTCATTAACTACTCCGCTACTCTGTTAATAGTCCAGGCAACGAAGCAGAAAAAAAAATATATATTAAGCTAAAATTTCAAATTTTTTTTGCGTTTTGTTCCTAATACCTCATAGATCATTCACGACTATCAAGACCGCGGGGGTCGACCTTCCTACCCCCTCAAAACGGGGTTTCAACCCCCCAGATGAGCATACTTATAAAAACAGTCCAAAATTAATGAATTAGGAGCCCTAGTATGTTTTTTGGGTCGCTGATCACGATTCCGCAGTTAGTTTTCTCGGGAAACTCCCTCCAGATAGGAAATTTGGAAAATAATATATAATTTATAATTTTGTTGCAAAAATTACCTCTAGTAAATTTGAGATTTTCCTGAGACGGATATGAATAATAAAGTATAATTTTGTTGCAAAAATGACCTCTAGTAGGTTTTTTGGGTCGTTGATCATGATTCCGCTGTTATTTTTCCCAAAAAACTCTCCAGATGGAAAATTCGGGAAATTTGAGATTTTCCTGAGACGGTTATGAATAATAAGGTATAATTTTATTATAAAAATTGTCCCTAGTATGTTTTTGGGTAGCTGATCACGATTCCGCTGTTAGTTTTCTCGGAAAACTCCCTCCAGATGGGAAATTTGGGATTTTCCATCTGGAGAAGAGTTTTTTGGGAAAAATAACAGCGGAATCGTGATCAGCGACCCAAAAAACCTACTAGAGGTAATTTTTGCAACAAAATTATAAATTATATATTATTTTCCAAATTTCCCATCTGGATGGAGTTTCCCGGGAAAACTAACAGCGGAATCGTGATCAACGACCCAAAAAACCTACTAGAGGTCATTTTTTGCAACAAAATTATACTTTATTATTCATAACCGTCTCAGGAAAATCTCAAATTTCCCGAATTTTCCATCTGGAAAGAGTTTTTTGGGAAAAATAACAGCGGAATCGTGATCAGCGACCCAAAACACCTACTAGAGGTAATTTTTGCAACAAAATTATAAATTATATATTATTTTCCAAATTTCCCATCTAAAGGGAGTTTCCCGAGAAAACTAACTGCGGAATCGTGATCAGCGACCCAAAAAACATACTGGGGGTCATTTTCGGCTCCTAATTCATTGATTTTGGACTGTTTTTATAAGAATGCTCCTCTGGGGGGGTTGAAACCCCGTTTTGAGGGGGTAGGAAGGTCGACCCCCGCGGTTTTGATAGTCGTGAATGATCTATAGGGTATTAGGAACAAAATGCAAAAAAAATTTTGAAATTCTAGCTTACTATATATTTTTTTTTTATCATGGTCTTTTTTCGTACTTATTGCCTGGACTATAAGACCATGTGCTAAACACGTTACACGTATTAAATTTTGATAAAAAAATTTAAAATTTTGTCCAACTTTCAACGTATAAGGTGCTGCATCTGATAAAAAAAACTATGATTCTTTGGCAGGAGCTGCATTCGACAAAAAAAATATTTAATGAGTCTTGGACGAAACGTGTAACAGTTAAATTATTTGTTTTGTCCAGTTGCTTTGAAGCTGAAAAATAATTCTCCTGGAGATTTTTCCTGAAGTATTCCTATCATCAAATGCGCCATATATCGGCCATAGTCGTCGGTAGTTTCGTCAACGATAATGTAGTAATAATTATCTGCAACTACTTTTTTAATTTTTTCAACAACAGTCAACTGATTTAACTGCAATTTTCCTGATTGTTGATTCATCAGGTATATTGAAATGGTAATAGTTTTGCAACTTCGGCATTTTAAAAGTCATTCAAACCGTGCACAAAACGACAATTTTAGAATACTCAAGTGTACTGCAGTACACTCTTTATAGTATCAAACAATAATATGTACTGATAAAAAGTTGTCAACGCGATTGTAATTCACCCTGGGATTTTTCCAATCTTCCCTTCCAAGAATATGCTCGTCGTAAATCGGTACTTGCCCAACTCATTCTTAGACCTTTCTGAGAATTTGTGAATGGTGTAATCGAAAATAAGTAACAAGTATGTCACATATATAATTTATGCAAAGTTTGCATATATAATGCCAGGACGATAATGAGTATATAAAAGGCACGTTCTGTTTATATTTACTCTGAATTATGGAGTTGGTATGTCTGTGAGATGTTTCAAATTTGATTGCGTTGAAATGAATAGTTTCTTGAGAAGGGCCGCAACTAACTACCACATTAAAGCCATTAGCTTCAAATAGTTCAATAAAAGTCATCATCCTTCTGTATTTAATAAATTCCATAATTTAATTTCTACATTTGCACTACACGGGGTTCCACAAGGGACAATTCTAGGACCGCTATTATTTACGCTATATATAAATAGTTTACTCAGTCTTTAATCTTCGAGCTCAATAATTAGCTTTGCAGACGATACTGCGATATTTCATGAAGAGACAAACTGGTTAGATCTGAAGGCCATGGTTGAAATGGACCTAAAACTCATAAAAGATTGGTTCGATAACAAATTGTTGACTGTGAATTACAATAAAACAAAATATTTACCTTTCCGTTGTTATTCTAATAATTTAGCACCATTTAACTCATTACAATTTGAAACGAAAGCAGTTGTTGAAATATTTGAGGCACATACTATTAATTACCATAAATAGTCATTTAAGATGGGTTAAACATACGAGGGTGGATTGATAAGTTTCCGGCCTGACCAAGAGATGGCGCCACTAGGCCTACGTTGTGGTGGCGTTCTATAGTACCATCCTTAGATAGCTTGTAGCTATAGTTTCAGTCCGATCACCATGTTAGTTTAGGTTTGAGAGCACGCTGAACAAGACGCCTCTGTGTTTTTCGTAAAAATGGAAAAGCTGGAAAATCGTGCTGTCATCAAATACTTTTATTTGAAGGGGTTAACGCCGAAGGACATTAAAGAAGAGATGGACTCAACACTGGGGACATCCTCCCCATCATATTCAACCGTTAAGCAGTGGGTTTCCGAGTTTAAAAAGGGTCGTGTGAGCACCTCTGATGAGCCTCGCTCAGGACGCCCCATTGAGGTCACAACTCAAGATGTGATCGAAAAAATCCATCAAATAGTGCTGAAAGACCGCAGATTAAAAGTGCGTGAGATAGCTGAGACCTGTAAGATGTCATATGAACGTGTACAAAATATTTTGCACCAACATTTGTGTATGGAAAAGCTCTGTGCAAGAAGGGTGCCGCGTTTGCTAACAGTCGACCAAAAATTGATTCGAAAGAACATTTCTACCGCCAATTAGGCGTTGTATAAGCGTAATCCAAGCGAGTTTTTGCGTCGATTCGTAACCGTTGACGAAACTTGGGTCCACCACTACACTCCTGAAACCAAAGAACAGTCTAAACAGTGGATTGGGCCAGGGGAACCAACTCCAAAGAAGGCAAAAACAATTTTTTTGGCGAACAAGGTTATGGCTACTGTTGTTTGGAATGCAAGAGGTATTATATACATTGATTACCTTAAAAAGGGTAAAACTATCACTGGTCAATACTACGCAGACTTATTGCAACGTTTGAGCCACGAAGTGAAAATTAAACGACCTCATCTGGCGAAGAAAAAAATCTTGTTTCATCACGATAACGCACCAGCGCACACGTCCATCGTTGCGATGGCTAAAATCAACGATCTGAAGTTTGAATTGATGCCTCACCCTCCCTACTCTCCAGACCTAGCCCCGAGTGACTATTATCTGTTTCCTAACCTCAAAAAATGGCTTGGCGGTAAGAGATTTGCGGACAATGAAGAAGTAATCGAAGCTGTAAATGGGTATTTTGAGGAGCTTGACGAATCAGTCTATAGAGATGGCATTACTAGACTAGAACACCGCTATGAGAAATGTATCAGCCTTGAAGGAGATTATGTTGAGAAATAAAAAAAAATAATTCTTAAAAACGTTGTTTTTCTTGGTCAGGCCGGAAACTTATCAATCCACCTCGTATATGCATGGTGAATGAAATCCGCGCCTTACTCATGATAGTTAGAGCATTCAAACGTATCTGCGTCGTTGCAGTTTGGAGTAAGCAAGCTTGAAATGAAAAGATACGTGGCTTAGAAGCATAAAAACTACAAAACACGAAAGAGCAAGAGAAAAAAGGGTAAATCTATTTAATTTCATTTGTTCTAGCAAATAACGAAGACTCCTACAAAGAATACTGCATTGAAAAAGAGTTTGTGGTTTTTGTCGATATCAAGAAATGCCGTCATTGTGACAATAACGGCTGGGGTAGCTTTCTACTGGGTAAACTTTGGAAATACTGCTGTTCCATTTGCATTATCCGGAAAAGTTCCATCTGGTCTGCCAGCATTTCAATTTCCCCATTTCAGCGCTACCGTGGATAAGAAGACCGTGAACGTATTTCAAATGATACAAACTCTTGGTACTGGAGTGTTTGTCGTGCCTATTTGTGCTATTTTGGCTAATGTGGCCATCGCCAAATCATTCAGTAAGTGTCATTCAAACATACACAACAAGACGAATCCTATAACAGTTTTAAATTCAACAATTCAATGTGTTTTTATTTCCAGCGGCGGGAGTTATTGTTGATGCTTCTCAAGAAATGATGACATTAGGATTATGCAATATTTTTGGATCTTGTATTCAAGCAATGCCATCTTGTGGAGCATTTACTAGATCAGCAGTTGCCAATGCTAGTGGTGTGAGGACTCCATTACAGGGACTGTATTCAGGTCTGATTTCGTTATCAATTTTTTTCATTTAGAAGAGATATACAGTGTGTCCAAGATAAGGATGTCGAATGTAGCATAATTATGAATGGCTTATCAGACCATACCGGTCAGGCAATTAGCCACAATAAATTTCAATTCGGTTTTACCCGAAAATGTTGCGAATCATAACAAAGTAAAACGGAAGAACTACTTAAGAGTAGCTTACGATAATTTCCACTGTCACATCAGTACGGAATCATCACGATATTACATAATGGTAGCGCGTCTCGTATAGAGGGTAAATTCACGAATTTAGGTGGACAATAGTCAAGTCAAAAATTTTCAATTTCTGAGTGTTAGATGTTATTACTATTATTTGGAAAGTTGCATAATATTAATATTAACTATTTACTGTGTTTACAAATACATGGTAAAATGAGTGAAGGACTCCGGTTTACACAACTGCCTAATTCCTTACAGTTAGAATATGTTAAATCGCTGTCTGATTATTATGTACAAGTTGTTTCTGCCATATACAAGTATAGTTCTTCCTTAACAATGAATATTACTGAGATAGATAAGACCATATCTACATTGTAATTTAAATGTAGCGTTAATTTAGCAACTTATGCCCATATTCAATAAAGGAAAACTCTATAACCCCCAAGAGCTCCAAAGACTTTTTTTTAGAATTTGTTTCACCAATCCTTCTAGTTTTTTTTAATGTTGCACAGATTATTTGCAATTGTTTGTGTTTTAGGTTATACTTATAGAATTTTTTTTCAAACACTGTGCAGGGTGATTCATTTATTGATTTCTTTTTCAGAAAAAAAAGCACATATCGTGAATAAAGATGGGAAATTTTTATTGAGAATCTTTTATAATTGTTAAATCTTTTACAATTAGGTGTGAAAACGATCATTCATACGGCCACTACTCTGTTTACAAGCCTGTATCCGAGAGTCAAAATTTTTGACTAAAAAAAATGAATTCACTTCTTCAATTTCTAAAGAAATGTTGTTCTTCGGGAATTGAATTGCATTTTTCTATAGATGAAATTCGACAATTTTGCGAATTCTGGATTTTCGTTTAAGTTTTCGTGGTGAGTTTGGGTGATTGAAATGAGTTGTTCTGTTGTTAATAGCGCTATCCATGCATATAATTGTTTTACTTCAATTTAATTATCAGCTTATCGTCGTTCTCGCCGTTTAGCTCCTCTTACATCTGATCGTAGCGACCCTGCGGCAAGAGTTGTAAGTTCACAGACTTGGGCTAGGCTTTCGTTATTTTTCTGTATATGGACAAAAAAAAAACAGACATATATAGTTAACTCTAATGATGGCAACTTGGTAGCTGAAATGTCCTTAGTACATTAACAGTATTTTTAGCGAATAAGGGTGATTGTTTCTTATTTATAAATTATAGTACATCTTTAAGGACTAATGCAATACAATCAATAATCCAGCTTGAATATTATTGTTGCAGGTGGACTTATAATATTAGCATTGAGTTTTCTAACCCCATACTTCTATTATATACCGAAATCTACATTAGCTGCTGTTTTGATATCTGCTGTTGTTTCTATGATAGACTATGAAATTTTGCCAGTTCTCTGGAAAACGAGCAGTAAGTATATCAATTTGTCTAATTTATTGATAGACTTGCATTCGAATCATCTCTGGTGACCTTTATTTTTTTTAAATGCATAATAGGTAAGTAAGTGGTTTGAAAAGTTACTTATTTAGGATATTGAAGAGAACAGCTTAAGCTTCACAAACTACCTATTGCACTGAAGGAACTACAACTTGCGATTCACTTCCTCATTTCAAGGACTAAAGTGAAATATTTACCCCCTTGGGACTAAAATATTTTAGTCCCTTATAAGAATAAAACGATTAAACGTAATAAAAACAATAGAAATAAACCAACTACTTTCTTTAATCATATTAATTAAATTAAAAATAGTAAGACTATAAAAAAACAAAAAAATACTTTTGATTAATATTTACATCTATAGTAATATTACTGCAATGTGAAATATTAATTATTTTTTACACCATAAGAATAGTTTTGCACAATTTTATGTACTGTTATGATTTCATTTCCTAAACAACAAAAATGATAAAATTAGAACTTACCGAACATTGACAATCAGAAAAGATTAATAAAAAGATATTATATGCAATTAAAATACAATGTTAAAAGTTAAATAATAGTTAGTATAATATAATGAACAATGTAAAACATAATAAACAACAATGTAATTAGAATAAAAATGTAAAACAAGAACTTCAGTGAAAGTGAATAAACGTACAGTGTTACGAAGGCAGAAATCATAATGAAAATGATTACAAAAACTATCATGAGATAGCACAAACTATTGAAAAATGTTGTAGATATAAGTTAGGATAAGTAAATTTGAATTATATAATGTTAAAGAAATGTTATTGATATATTATATTTGTCTTAGTTTTTAATAATGACAACTGTCAAATTTATAATAATTATAGGAATAATCATATTAATAATAACCTAATCATAAGTTATCTTACACCAAAGTGTGTGGAAAAATGTAGGCAATATGAATTTAAAAAGAAGGAATCATTATCATTTAAAATAAGATGAAAATCTCCAATAATTAAAAATTTATAGAATACTAAATTCTGATTGGTCGAGGTGATTTTATAAACGTCAGACTAGTAACAATGTAATAGTTCTGTCAGTTTTCAACAATCAACAAAGCATTCTTGATAGGTAAACTAAGCACCTCATTGGTTATTTTTGAAAATACTTGGCGTCCTTTTTGAAGGCTTATAAAAGGCATCTGAAGACAAGCCAAAGGAGTTAGCCATCAACATCTGAAGAGTCAAGGTACTCAAGCTAATCATAAAATTTCCATAACCCTAGTTTTTGGATAAACGTAGGTGAACCCAAGTGTTCCAGTAGCATCGTAAGGTTGAAAGTAACCGAAGCAAATAAGTAATTTATACAAGTCAAGTAGTGTTCCCAGTCTTCGAACAAAGTTTTTAAAAGTTATTATAACCATAATTCACAAGTAGCATCGTATAATAGTTAGTCTTCGACAACGTTCCAATACATCATTTAAGGTTTTATATCTTTTGAAAAAGAATAAGACAAGTTAACAATTATCAACAGTTCCTGATTTCTAAAGAAGTAACCACATTGTTCACCTGTGATTTGTCTATAGCTGAGAAATTGTGTACCTACGGGTAAAGTGAATTATCAAATCAATAAGAAAATCAGGCCAAGTGAACATTGCCTACATTTTTAAAAACATATTCTTGGATATAAACTAAACGTAAATTTATTTGTTATTTCTCCATTGTATTATTATCTGTCTGTAAATCTGAAAGAAAGATTGTAGATAATAACTTTGTAAACAGATATTAATAGTAAATAATTTTGAGGTTAGATCATAGATCTATTTGAACATAAAATTGTTAAAATTGATACCCGAGATAAAAATAGAGTCATAGAAATTTAAATATAAAAGTTTTTAACATTCAAAGAACATTGTGTTTAATTCCATAGATATAAAATAAAAAGGTAAAAGTTCATTATTCAAATCATTAGATTATTCAAATCAAAACAAACATTAATAAGATTCAAAATACAATAAGAAAGCTAGCCGGTAGAATTCAAAACATTGAAATATTCAAATCAATATTCAAATAGAATTAATAATAATTCATAATTAAAACAAATAAAATCATAAGAGCTTTCTTAACAATTGGCGCCCAACGTGGGGCAATATAAATCAAAAGACCTTTCTTAATAATTGGCGCCCAACGTGGGGCAAAATAAATCAAAAGAGGTTTTCTTAATAATTGTCACCAACGTGGGGCAATATAAATCAAAAGACTTTCCTTAATAGTACATCAATAATGTTGAATATTTGTTTACATAGCTTTTTATGAATTTGTAAGTTTCAGTATTTGCATATATACCACTTTCAGTGCCTCGAGTGATTTTTCACTCTCGGGATTAAAAGCATACTTTAGTTGCGCCAAAACATGAAGAAAAGTAGTGTTGGTTCAACAGAACACTACTTGCAGCTATAATGTTCTGAAAATCGAGAAAATCGCTCTACTTATTTCGCATTTCAGCCAATTGAACCTCAGTTACAAAGAAGTACTACTGCAGGCTCATAAAGAGAAATAACGTCCTCTCTAGTTTTTTTTTATACTTTGACTGCACTAGAGAAAAACCTATAACGTTCGAAGAACATCATGTAAGCCAGCAGTTAGTCGCCGAAATGAAGCACTGAAGTTCGAAACATTTGAACAGTAAGACGGATTTGAATGTGGTTCTTTGCATCCGATTCGTTAGAGCTTCAGGAAACTTTGTGACCTAAATTGATTTATAAGAAATTAAAAATATGCAATTGGCATTTTATAATTGCATTACCGTAAATACTAAACTCACTATTCGGTTAATAGTGATGAAAATGATTCCAAACTCGTTACTCGGGGGTTTTTGGGGTCGCTGAACACGAATATCGTGACGGAATTGGTCTCCGAGGTACCTGGTACCCAGAGTGAATGATATCCTCGTTGTCCCCGTAAAGAAAATACACGTGCACGGTATCGATATAGTCTACGCACACTGTAGAATAAGACGAAGAACTAATAACCTGCAACCCCTTACAGAGAGTTTACATTGTGTCTTCCCCTCGCAAAACACCACAGAACCGCAGGACAACGAGGATACCGTTCACCCTGGGCACCAGGTACTTCTGAGACCAATTCTGTCGCGATATTCATATTCAGCGACCCCAAAAACCCCCGATTAACGAGTTTGGACTGATCATATAGCGAATTTCCCGGAAACTCCAGGAGACGACGGGGATACCGTTCACTCTGGGCACCAGGTACCTCGGAGACCAATTCTGTCGCGATATTCGTGTTCAGCGACCCCAAAAACCCCCGAGTAACGAGTTTGGACTGATTATGTAACGAATTTCTCCAAAACTCCAGGAGACGACGGGGATACCGTTCACCTTGAGCACCAGGTACCTCGGAGACTAAAAACCTTAGTCGCGAAAACGAAGCACTAAAAACGGCCAAAGTCGAAAAATTTGAACAGTGAGATTTGAATGCGGTGCCACACTCGGTCAAATGATTAGGAGATATTCAATGACTAGCTAGAGCTAGAGATCCCCCATGTTTTCCAATAGATTTCTGCCATACATGTGTTATTTAGGCAAGCAGGTTTCCTGTAGACCTAAGCAGACGAAAGCCATATATTGCCGATCATTCACAATTTTGTAGCTCTCTAGGGATTGAATGAGCTCGATGTTGATTGCTTTCTCCATTACTTTAGAGATGACAAATAATAGTTCAATGGGTCTATGATTATTAGGAAGGGTCTTCTTTCCTTTTTTCGGAATTGGTTGCACTCTAGCAATCTTCCAGCTGGAAGGAAACACACCAAATTTGTGACTGAAATATTTGGCATTCCGTTTCCTAAGGAATACATGTTTTCAATGGATTAACAGCTCTCCCTAATGGGTGGCAAGATATGCTTCAGCTCACTTCCTTAGTGAAAATTCGAATCAAAATGTCAGGATCCAAGAATAATTAGATTTCATTCGTTTTCGGGTGCACAGATGACATATTTAGGCTGTTCTTAGCACCTCCACTAATATTCATTTGGAATATAACAATTTAATGAACTCGAATTTGTCATTTTCAGGAAGTGATTTTTGGATGACGATCATAACTTGTAGTGTAGGAGTAATATTTGGCGCCGATATTGGAATAATCATTGGAGCCTTGCTCAATACTACCGTTTTGCTGAGGATTTGGACGAGGCCAAAGATATCCGCCAGAGTAAAAACGGTAGGTGCAAACAGTTGAACCCCATTGAATCAGAAGAAAAATGCGACCCCACAGTTTTGTCCATGTCCTTTCTGCAGGAAAAGATACGCAATTGTTGATGATGGAATCATAATTTCAATTATGTTTTAGGGACTCAACGGAGAAACGTATTTATCGATAAATCCCGAATTAGGATTGTGCTATCCTAGTGTAGATTTCTTGACGGAAGAAGTGCTGAGACAGCATATGCAGCATGAAACTTTGATAATTGCAATAGATTGTAGAAACGTTCTGAAAATCGACTATGCTGGGTCCCAGGTAAGGTTTCGTCATATAGCGAATAGTTTGATGTAATACAGAGTAATCCAAGAGGAACTCAAAGGCACAAGTGATTGGGGGTTCCAATCTCTATTTTTCCAAAAATCAGTGCATTCAAATTTGCACTGGTAGCACGATGAAACCATTAAAATATAATTTTTAAGCTATTGCATATAGCTTTTATCGCGGGCTTTGAGCGCGGCGACCGAATCAAGAAATTCCGTAACAAAAAATAATGTAAGACCTAAACACCTAACATGGGTCAAATTAATTAATTAATTTGAAGTTTCTAAAAGTGAGAAATTTCGCTATTTTATACGAATGTTACAACATTAGACTCCGGGATTTTCACGTGGCCTATTAGAAGGTTCGAATTATCTGAAAACATAATTGCATGAACTCCAGACGTCCTCTGTAATTAGCTACGAACGAAATCATTTTGACATATGCCTCTAGGAGCTCGCTACGCGTCATTTAGAGTTTATACGTTAGACGCGCGAAGCAGAGACCTGAGAGTACCTGTTTCTATTAAGCTATTGCATATATTGCTATAGCTTTTATCGCGGGCTTTGAGCGCGGCGACCGAATCAAGAAATTCCGTAACGAAAAATAACAGGAACTCGTTTATGTTGCGCTCTCTCGGGTGACTAATATTGAAAAATTGTATATCACTACAAAAAACGATAATTCTACATTCAAGTCTTATAATAATCGAAGGCAAGCTGCATCGACTGCATTTTTGTTGCAAAAATTCAAAAGACTGTCTTTAAATAGTGTTCAGACGACAGCTCAAAGTGTCTTAGATTTCATTGGTAATAGAAATGGCATTTCAATAATGACTTTCAATTGCCAAAGTCTAAATAGTCACAAATACGATTTACAAGATTCTGTTACGAGACAAACAAATGTCTTACTTCTTACCGAAACTTGCATGGCGCATGATAATCCGATTGAAATACCTAATTTCAATTGTATTGTTCAATTCAAACGAGATACTGTTCCAAAAGTTGGGGTAGTTATTTACCAAAATAATAAGAATGTTACTAATATTCTGACTCCGAATATTGAAATACATATTGCACACGTTAGCGATGTTAATGTTAGGCGCTCATTTGTTGGAGATATTTGTGCGTGCTTATGCAAACTTAGAAATGGCCTACACATAGTCATGGTAGCAATTTACATTTCTCCGAATCCAAAATTGGACGAGGTAGAGCATTTTATTCATCGCACTTTACTGGAGTACACTGAAGAAGGGTCGAAAATACCACCATTGACGCGGTATTTTCCAGATATTTAGAGGATATCAAGTCTCAAACTTATGTCTCTTATTTCAGTTATTCAGTTACCATAAACCTATAGTTTCAATGATAACAAATTCCTGAATAACCTACATGTATTGTAAGATAATAAAAATATTTTAAAAGATATTAACTTCTCATTTATTCAATAAAAGAAAAAAATTGTTTTCTTATCGGTCACCACGCTCAAAAGTAACTTGAATTAATATCAAAGAAAAAACTTGAATTAAAATATCAAAGAAAAAAAAATACTGCATAAATTAAAAAAAATAAATAATTATAATTGCATAAGTTGAGAAAAAATGCTATGCAATAGCTTTACCGCGGCAGTCCCCGAGTGCCACACGTATCTCTTTTTGTGGTGAAATGGGGCAGGGGTGCATCTGCCCAGGGCACAAGTGATTGAGGCTGCGAATTTCTATTTTTCTGAAAATCAGTGCCTTCAAATTTACACTGGTAGCACAATAAAACCATTGAAATATAATTTTTTTCAGTGTAGAAATGCAGGGGTGCATCCTCCCATTGTACAAATGATTGGGGGGTTCAAATTTCTATTTGTCTGGAAATCGGTGCTTTCAAAATTTGCACAGGTAGCACAACGAAAACATTGAAATATAATTTTTTGTAGTGAAGGAATGCAGGGGCATAAGTGATTGGGGGTTCAAATTTCTATTTTTCTGAAAATCCTTGCCTTCAAATTTGCACTGGTAGCTCAATGAAACCATTGAAATACAATTTTTTGTAGTGAAGGGGGCAGGGGGCATCCACTCAGGGCACAAGCTATTGGGAGGTTCGAATATCTATTTTTCTGAGAATCAGTGCCTCCAAATTTGCACTAGTAGTTGTAGAATTGTCATTGTCACAGCTGCCAATTATAATTGAGCTATGGGTAGTACCATAATGATCATTATTATGATCGTTATAACATAAATAACTATTAATACAAAATTCTCGGGAAATAGGTCACATTAACACATATATTTTTACCCTCGTCTTTACGTACGTTTTGGTCTCACTACCATCATCAGAAGACTTATTAATACAATAACCTGATTACTTAGAAATACTGTAATAACACAAAGCGTCCTTATCGCACAAATTTCGTTTAAATGCCAACGTCGCCGAAACGAACGGAAACATGAAATCGGAACTATAACACAGCAATGTTGCAGCGTAAAAATTAAAAATTCACTATTAAGTAGAATCATCAACAAATACGAACACATTTCATAAATGTCTGCGAGAGACTAACAGACAAAGAGTTCTATCCTCTTTGCTAACAGACGAGACCATCTCAAGTGTTCATTTAAGCGCCAGATGTCATAATTTATTAGGTGATAAAAGAAGGCCTCTGAGAAATACTTTAGACAATTCTACCTAAAGTAAACTTTTACATTATAAGGACGTAAGTAGGAATTTGCAAGAATATTAATTAATTAAATTAGTATAAATATGACTTAGTGTTTGAACGTCACTCCTATGATTTACAGACTTGGAGTCACGTTTTATGTGAATCATCTCCAGAATAGATCTTTTATAATAATTGGTTTCCTTAGTTAAAATATTAACATTCTTGTAATCAAATTGATGGTTATAATCAAAGCAATGTTTAGGAAGCGCGGTGGAATTTTCTAAGTTTTTGTATCTTGTGCTATACTTATGGCCATACATTCTTTTTTGTAAATATTGTTTAGAGATACCAGTATAGGTCCCATCACAATCTAAACAATTTAATTTGTATACTGTGTGGGTTTGTTTATCTTTAGGAATTACAGATTTTAGATTTGAGAAATATTTCCCAACACAGTTAGTGGGTTTATGCGCTACATTTATATCATACTTTTTCAAACATTTCTTAATTTTCTCTGAGGTCTCCGGAATGCATGGTAAAGTTATATAATTGTCTGTATTACCTTTTACGTTATTTTTATATGACGATCCATTATAAATTTTGTTTATTCTCTCTTTAATAATAGGATTGAAAAAAGTTTTTGGGTAGCCATTCAGTTCCAGTGTATTACGAACAATTTTTAGATTTTTGGGACGGTCCTCTGGGTGGGACAATTTAACCGCGCGGTCTGTAAGACTGTTTATGACGCTTTTTTTTTATAACAAGTTGGTGCAACGGTTTGAAGTGATGATAGCGTTGAGACCAAACTTCTTTAGTAAACCACGAAGTTTTTATTTCTCCATCTGCATCATGCCTAATGTTCATATCTAAGAAATTTATGTTTTTGTTCACTTCTATTTCACAGGTAAATTGAAGTTTACAGTGGAAATTGTTAAATATATTAATCACGTACTGAATTTTGTCATTGGGAACACACATAAGGCAATCATCTACATACCGTTTAAAAAATACGGGCCGAAAATCTAATGAACTTATAACAGATTCCTCCAGGCATTCCATAACGAGGTTAGCAATGGTAGCAGAAATAGGAGATCCCATTGCTGTGCCGAATATTTGTCCAAAATATTGTTCACCGTACTGAAAATAAGTGCATTCTAAACAAAACTTCACAGCATTTATAAATTCCGATTGATCTAGAGGTGTGTGGTTTTTAATCTCTGCCCAACGTTTTTTGATGCTATTCAATGCCAAATCGACTGGTATATTTGTAAATAAAGAAACAACGTCCAAGGAAATTAGTTGATGGTTTACGGGTACGGATTGATTTTTTATAAATTCATTAAAGTGCCATGAGTCTTTCACATAAAATTCATTATTTCCAATGACAAAATTCAGTACGTAATTAATATATTTAACAATTTCCACTGTAAACTTCAATTTACCTGTGAAATAGAAGTGAACAAAAACATAAATTTCTTAGATATGAACATTAGGCATGAAGCAGATGGAAAAATAGAAACCTCTTGGTTTACTAAAGAAGTTTGGTCTCAACGTTATCTTCACTTCAATTCCGTTGCACCAGCTTGTTATAAAAAAAGTGTCATAGACAGCCTTACAGATCGCGCGATAAAATTGTCCCACGCAGATGACCGCCCCAAAAATTTAAAAATTGTTCGTAATACACTAGAAATGAATGGCTACCCAAAAACTTTTTTCAATCCTATTATTAAAGAGAGAATAAACAAAATGTATAATGGATCGTCATATAAAAATAACGTAAAAGGTAATACAGACAATTATATAACTTTACCATACATTCCGGAGACCTCAGAGAAAATTAAGAAATGTTTGAAAAAGTATGATATAAATGTAGCGCATAAACCTACTAACTGTGTTGGGAAATATTTCTCAAATCTAAAACCTGTAATTCCTAAAGATAAACAAACCCACATAGTATACATATTAAATTGTACAGATTGTGATGGGACTTATACTGGTACCTCTAAACAATATTTACAAAAAAGAATGTATGGTCATAAGTATAGCACAAGAAACAAAAACTTAGAAAATTCCACCGCGCTTGCTAAACATTGCTTTGATTATAACCATCAATTTGATTACAAGAATGTTAATATTTTAACTAAGGAAACCAATTATTATAAGAGATCTATTCTGGAGATGATTCACATAAAACGTGACTCCAAGTCTGTAAATCATAGGAATGACGTTCAAACACTAAGTCATATTTATACTAATTTAATTAATTAATATTCTTGCAAATTCCTACTTACGTCCTTATAATGTAAAAGTTTGCTTTAGGTAGAATTGTCTTAAGTATTTCTCAGAGGCCAGAGACCTTCTTTTATCACCTAATAAATTATGACATCTGGCGCTTAAATGAACACTTGAGATGGTCTCGTCTGTTAGCAAAGAGGATAGAACTCTTTGTCTGTTAGTCTCTCGCAGACATTTATGAAATGTGTTCGTATTTGTTGATGATTCTACTTAATAGTGGATTTTTAATTTTTACGCTGCAACATTGCTGTGTTATAGTTCCGATTTCATGTTTCCGTTCGTTTCGGCGACGTTGGCATTTAAACGAAATTTGTGCGATAAGGACGCTTTGTGTTATTACAGTATTTCTAAGTAATCAGGTTATTGTATTAATAAGTCTTCTGATGATGGTCGTGAGACCGAAACGTACGTAAAGACGAGGGTAAAAATATATGTGTTAATGTGACCTATTTCCCGAGAATTTTGTATTAACTCATACGTGGGTCAAGAATCTTTATTATAAATAAGTATTATCATCTCCAGTAACTGTACTAGATAATGACAGTTCAACTGTCGAATCTGCAATTTCGATTTCTAACGTTAAATTATTGGTAATACCGATAGTGAAAACAGTGTTGTTTATTTCGTTTATCAATGATTTACATTATTCCTTTCCAGGCACTGAACAACTTGGTAAATATGTACAATAAAGATGATAAGACGTTAATTTTGACGAATGTCTGTCCCTCTGTGCAAGGTATTCTCAAACAAGTGATGGACAACAAGAAATTTCATTTGGTGCAGAGCACTGATTTGATTATTCATGTAGAAAAAATGGCAAAAGAAGAAGTACATATACCTTTATTGGATAAAAACGAATGTGATATTGGCTATAGGAGGAACTCCAACCTAAGAAAAAAGTCTTTGTATGACAATATGAATGAATCGTGAAATTGTTTGACATCCACGCATTGATTGTATATGTATATGTATAGCAACTGTGATTATAAGTTTTTTAGAAGATGAAATTATTTTATTCATTGGTGTTTCTTGTGTTCTAAAAAGATAGTACTGTAAAGTTATTATTTTACATAAAAAATTTTGCCGCGGCCATTCATTTTGCAAAGTGGTTTAGGGCCATTAGACAAAGCTAGAAACAAAAAGGTTGCACCCCTCCATCTGGCGTACCACCGCCATGTTGAAATTAATATTCTGCCCTCCTTAGGATAAAGGACCTATCTGCAAAATACTGAGTCTGAGTTATTACAACTTTTATATATTTTCGAATGCCTTCGTCCGTTTTTATTGCATCAGGTTCAAATTCCAAACGAAATGATGATTTATATTCTTCCATCATTGTACGTGAATCAAAATTAAAAATTTCATTCTACTCTTATTTTATGGTAGATGCGACTTTTATCCTTAGGGAAGTATTTTTTTCAATCACATTTTTGAAATGGTAGATAGGACTGACTATGGGAACGAAAACAATATAATTCGAAAAAGATCTTTATTAGAAAATTTTTAGAAGAAAGGCAAAGGAGACATTTTCTTATTACAAAAAAAATTAAGCAAAATCTCAAATTCTGTTGGAATGGAAAAGACAGAACACATTAAATTTCTTCGACCGCATTGATTGTAACGGGTAAATTTGTCCAAAAAGGCATACGGTTTTTGGCATGATTTGCGCCAACTTATTCAAAAGGACCCCTTTTCTTTCTAGTGGTATTCCCCTATATTGTGTGCGGTGTTGTGGTTTCAACGGAATGGATTTTACACCCTTTGCAGGTAAAAAGTCAAGTTCGGTGAAATCGCTTCTAAATTCAGTCTTGTATCTCAACATTCGGCTTCCTCTTTCGAATGATACCCAAACCATATCATGTAGATACGCGCGTGGCTGCATTTTTTGCAATTTATATTTAGAACTGGAGTGCGGCCAATCATAGAATTGGTCGATTCTCATTTCAACAATATTAACGTTTGACGAATTTGCTGATTTCACGGCATCAACAAAATCGTGAAAATCATAAACTTTACCCTTGCGTTTTAAAGATAATTCCACTTGATGGTGGAAAAAATCCGCAGACATAAAAGTGTGACCTGTCTCAAAGTATTTAATATTTAATTTGTTGAGAGATACCTCCGGTGAATTCACAATATGCACAAAAAAACTGAAAATTGTCCAATTTTTGTTTTGTGCCGAACAGTTGTCCAGCCAGAGTGTTATATCAGTTCCGTCTCTGTAAAATTGGAAGAAGGCATGATAGGTTGAAATTAAATCTTCCTTTGATCTCCCCGCCAAAGCCTCATGCCAAAGTACTGCTAAAGGTTTTTCATTTTGTTTTTTCCCTATGGGGACAAAGCTTACATTGAATACAATATAACGTTTTGTAAATACAACTTCTTTAAACATATCTATGCGGGGAATCATGATGACCTGCAAAATAAATTTAATGAATACCGTGAAAAAACCTGAATTTTGAACTATAATACCTTTTCTAAGCCGGCCGAAAAGTAAAGGCCATCCTTCTTTGCGGTATCATTTTTGTATTCTTCACGAGCAGCTATGTATTTCGCGTGATGTAGATTCCATTTTTGACAATCTTCACAAACATTTTCCTGATCATGATTATCTTTCTTGTGAATTTCATATATCTCACACAGCCAACACTCCTCATGGCCTAACTTGGCAAAGGAGATATTAAGGTCATCTGACACGACTTTTCTATATAATTCATATAAGACTTTCATCGATATATTTTTTTCTTTGAAATCGTTGTACATGAATCGTATAGTTATATCTGATGGTAAATATTTCTTGTTTGGGGCATGTTCTCGACGATAGTGTGACTGGGTGGGATTAAATGTATTCACATGATCGATGATAATTTGCCGGTCAACTTTTTGAGGGCACGGCTGGCGTCCTCTTCGATCAAGTTTGGGTATTATTAATTCTGAATCAGTTTTTCTCACGTTTCTCAAAACTTGGTCGTTACTAATGTCATATCCTAAAGTTGCCAAGAAAAATCGTTTGCACACCTGAACTTCTCGAGCATTTTCATTTTTCAAATAATATTTAAATAAATAATGCCTTGAAGAATTTGGTCCAGCTGTTTGTCTTTTCTTGCCTTCCCTTTTAGTTGAATTGAAGATGAATGTTCTTCTTGCCTCTTCATTGAGTTGCCAAAACTGAGTATTAATAGTGGTTTGTCGAAGTTTATTAATGAAAGATGTGTCGAAACCCTTCCTCTTACGTATTTGGCCTTTTTTGGTATATGTTAGTGTTTGTTTATGTTCAATATGTGTAATAACTTCCGCCAATAAAGTGGGTAAAATAATTTCTTGAATGAATTCTGTAATATTTGTGTTAGTCACTCTCAATATCTTCTATACATTCTACAGGCTCGTCAATTTGAGATTCAGAAGTCGTCGTATCATAGTCCTCAGTTTCTAAAACAAAATCCGGATCCTTTACTATGTTTTTTCTGTTATTAGTACACTCAGTACGAACATTATTCAACTTTTCTTGGAGAGATTTATTGAGAGCAAGACTAACTAAATGTTTGCCTCAGGTAAACATACTAGAAAAAAGTATAATTTACTTATTTATTCCTTCATTTTATTTTTTGTAGTACATACCTGTGTCATTACAACACTCTAACAGTTATTTTCAATTGTTTGAAATAAACACAGCCCGAATCGATAATTTATTCAATCGCAACACACAACAAACTTCAAGAATTTTGAGGTTATGTATACACTCTGCAGAAGTTTACCCACTATGATAGCTGTAGTAGATACTAAGCATTAAACAAGAAAGTCTCAAGTGCAAATAATCATGCAGAAAGGACACTTGCTTAGTATATGAGAGATAGGACATTTTTATCTAGTAACCAATGGAGTTGTTGTAAATAAGATAAACTGTTTAGTGAAATATCATGCGTATCAGCTGCAGTTGGGACTTTGTTCCTTAGCAGACAGATGAAATATATTGCATAGCATACGTAGCATTATAAATCTCAAAATCGCAAATTTTGCAGATAGGACCTTTATCCTAAGGAGGGCAGTATTCTACACATGGCGCGATCCGGAAAGTTGGTATTTTGAACGGTACAAAGTCACAAAGTTACCAAAAATCAGTTTTCCGTCACTCTAGCACCATGTGAGCGTTTTTTTTTGGAAAATTGGGAATTTGAAGAAATACTCTTTTTTGATATAATTGGTATATGAGGGAAAGGTGAATAAATCCCTGAAAAATAAAACAGAAGGAGCTACAATCGAAAATCCAACGTGACATATGTGATGTACCATTCTCAACTAGAAAGCATTAAAATTCTCAGACTGATATGTCATTCAGTTCAGTTTTGAGACCCATCAAAAACAAGCAGACTTGAAAAGTTTTGTGAACATGAATAAAAATGAATCTCGAGTCTTGATTGAGCATTATTTCTTGCGTGGAAAAAACATTACGCAAACCAAAGCATCGCTTATTAAACATTATGCGGATTCTTCACCATCGATTGGAACGATTCACAAGTGGTTTACTGATTTTCGTTGTTGTAGTATGATAGCAAAGAATATTCTGGTCTTCTAATTGAGGTAACAACTCCACAAATCGTCGAGTAGGAGTGCACGTGATTGCTGAGGCTATGGGCATTCTCAACCGAACAGGTACGGAACATGTTGAATGCATTTTTGAATATGAGTAAGCTACCTGCCAGATGGGTGTCGCATTCGCTCTTTGTTGACAATAGCGCGCTCGTGTGACAACTTCAAAAGAGTGTTTGGAAATGTTCAAGCGCGATACGTGGGACTTTTTGCGTCGTTTGGTAGCCGTGGATGGAACATGAATCCGTCACAATACACCAGAGACCAAAGAACAGTCGAAACAATGGACTTATCCCAGCGAATCGAAGCCGAAAAAGCCCAAAGTGGGTTTAGCGACCAGTCATGGTGACAGTTTTTTGAGATGCACACGGTATCGTCCATATCGATTACCTTGAAAAGTGCAAAATGATCATCGGCGTATATTATGCAGAGCTGTTGAATCGATTCGACGCCGATTTGAAGCGAAAGCAGCCGCATTTGGTAAAGAAAATATCGTTGGGATAGTTGCTAGACCCATTACGAGAGCTAAACCACTAACTGGCAATGAAGATAATAAAATTGATATTGTGAGATAATTTCAGGCAGATCCTCAAGTCTCTTTGGGATTGGAATTTTGATACTCTGCAATACAAACCATTTTACACCGTTATAAGCTTTCACACCTCTTTTTTCATACATACGACTGCAAAAATTACACCACAGTGACCTTCTCCGCAGGGAGTTTACAATAGGCGAAATTTACATTTTTGGGCTTCTGAAAATCCACACATGGTGCTCGAAGTTGAAAACTAAGTACAATTTCGAATGAATGTGTTTGGTAATAAACTAAGAGGTACCTACGCTATTCTATGTACGATGGAAATTTGAATAGTGAAAGATACTAAGAACGTGGTAGAAACATTTCTTGGAAATTTGTCACTCACTAGAGCTGGACGTTCATGGTACCAGATGGATAGGGCATCATCGCACAATTCAAGAGCTGTGGATATCAAATTGACAAACCTTGTTTGATCACCGTTGGGGGGGAATGGAGAACCATTTTTGTGGCCTGCAAGATGTACTTACCTTTTAGCACAAGCTGTATAGCTGGAGGAATACAAATATTTTGGGTAGCACGGATATGATCGATTATGACAGCATACCAAATTTCTAATCCAACTGCAAGTTGAATAACTTCTAACGCACAGCCATGTATAGTGATTTTTCTCTTTTTAACTCTCATCGAGATTCCACACTTGTGGATTAGTTCATTTATTGCGGTTTAGTTCATTTATTGCTGGCTCTAGCAAGTGAAAATATTCAGCACTCGTACAAGAGGGCTTGGAGTTTATCACCATCCCGATGCTCCGGATATTCCGATTTTGTATCGCCTTTATACCAAGGCTTTGGAGGTCAGTCAAAGTCGTCTTCATTCCTAAGGCGAGAAGAAATGATTTTACTCAAGCTAAATCTTTCCGCCCTATCAGCCTCACATCCTTTCTCTTGAAAGCGCTGGAGAGGCTGATCGATAGGTATATCAAAGACGGCGCATTAAAGAATTTTCCGCTTACTGTCTATCAGGCGAGCTCAACCGAGGCCCTTCATCACCTGATTAACCAGATCGAAGGAGCTATTAGTCACGGACAGTACGCCATAGGCGTTTTCCTGAATATCGAAGGGGCGTCTGACAATACCTCCTTTGCTTCCATGTGTTATGCTGCGGAGAGAAACGGAATCAATCACACCTCGGTCAGGTGTATCAAGACCATGCTCTCGCAGAAGCTGATAACGGGCACCATAATGGCAGCGTCGCATGTCCACACATTACCCAAGGGTGCCCTCGGGGAGAGATACTGTTTCCATTCTTGTGGTGCCTGGTGGTGGACAGTTTGTTGGTCGAGCTGAATGAGGCTGAGTTTTACGCCCAAGGCTAGGCAGATGACTTGGCAGCTGTGACCCTCGGAAGACACCCGGCTCCTTGTGCGAGCTTCAGAATACTGCACTTGCCATCATTCCTCGCTGGTGCCAGGTCGAGGAACTCAGGGTGAATCCTGAAAAGACCGAAGTGGTTCTTTTCACAAGGAATCGGAAACTGGAACCCCTACCAGACATTCGTCTGTCCGGGAGGTCCCTGTACATGAAAGGCTCAATGAAGTAATGAAGTACCTTGGAGTTATCCTCGATGCTAAACTGAGCTGGAAAATGCACCTGAGAATCCAGAAAAAAAGGCCGTTGTATCCTCATGGGCATGCAGGAGAGGCTTCGCGAACATACGGGGTCTGCGGCCACAGGTTCTGCACTGGATCTACACGGCCATGTTCCTCCCAATCATAACCTACGCAGCCGTGTGTGGTGGCCGGCGACAGAAACGGTTCTGTACGGTCTGGCGCTGGACAAGGCTCATCGACTTGTCTCCGTGTGGATATCGGGGGCTATGAGGACCGTCCCCACCAGGGCTCTGGAGGTTCTGGTGCGGATCGTCCCTATATAATTCAAAATATATCAAAACAGCGGCTGCGGGTACGGCGTATCGGCTGGTTGATCTGATCCAATAGGTCGGTGGGTCTATGCTTTATGGTAATGGCAAAATCTGAAATTGGGCAGCCGAGAACTGCCCAATGACGCAGGAACGCTATAGCACCTGCTATCAGGTTTCAAACACCAGACTTCTTTATAATCCAGAGGACGAACTGGAAGAACAAATACTCTTGGCCACTTCCGCCAGGGGGACTCGTGTGGTTCACGGACGAGTCTAAGACTGGCGAGTCTAGCGGAGTCGGAGTCTACTCGTGTACACCCAGAAGGGAGATTTCAGTTCGCCTAGGTGGCCACGCAACCGTTTTTCAAGCTGAGGTCTGTGCAATACGGACATGCGCTCTGGAAAACCTTAGATTCAACTACCGAGGTAGGCGAATTTACATCTGCACTGACAGCCGAGCGGCCCTGGGTGCCCTTCGCGCCCACATAGTGACTTCTAGGATTGTCTTGGAGTGCAGGTAAACTCTGGTTCAATTAGCCAGTAGGAACAAAATCCAACTAGTGTGGGTACCTGCCCATTCTAGCGTGAAGGGAAACGAAGTGGCCGATGAATTGATCAAACGGGATTCCTTGCGCGCCCCTGGCCTCGATTCTATGAAAGGAATTTCATCTACCACCGGGGTCCACGCTCTCAAGGAGCTACTGGATAGACGGTGGCTCTCGGTCTGGCGTGGTGCTCCTGGCATGAGGCAGCTGAAGCTCTATATTGGGAAGTTCTCACCTAAACTTTCTAAAACGGTACTCTCTATGAGCAGGAGAGGCCTAAAACTGGTGATAGGACTCATCACAGGACACTGTCATCTTAGTAAACATCTACACACAATGAGCATTGTAGAAGACCCAGCTGTTGTAGATGTGGAGAGGCGGACGAAACTGCCTCTCACTTCCTAGCAGAATGCCCAGCTCTGGCTTCTCTTAGGCTACAACACCTCGGCAGCACACATATGCCGCTTGAACCCATAAGAGATATCAGTCCATGCAACATCTTAGCCTTCGGCACTGCCTTAAGGCCTGCTCGACTGATTCTTGTATCAAGGGGCGTGCAATGGACCAAATCAAACGGTCTAAGCACTTCGAACTTGTCCGCCCCTGTTTTGATTGATTCATTCAAGTCAAAATAGTTGAAAAATCTTCGGTTCCGGATGGATTCCGCGTCACTATAGCACGACTTGATGCCGATGTTTCGCCAACCATTACAGGTGGCATCTTCAGGGTAGGCTTGAGGCTTGGACTGAAAGCAGAAAGCAGCTTCAGTTCAAGTTTAAAATCAGGACCAGGTACGTCATTGTTGAATGAAGTTTCGACGTTACTTTCCTTGATATATTTTGCAACCAATTGTAAGGTCTCATTTCAGGGTCAACCCAAAATCCCACGTACAGTTGTAACTCCTCCGACAAGTTTAAGTTCTTCTGATTGCATAAGATCAGTTGTTGGACCATTAGTAGAGCTTTTCCTTTTTTTTTCAATCAAAATTGAATCCGTTTCCAAAAGATTGGTATAGATATGTTGATAACATTTTTGCGATTACAAGTAAAGATTTTGATTTATATGACTTTTTCAACACGCTTAATAGTCAATTTGATTCACTGAGCTTTACTATTGAAATAGAAATAGATAATGAGTTTCCTTTCCTTGATATTAACATTATAAAATATGGTAGTCACTTGAATTTCGACATATACGAAAAACCCACTCAAACAAATAGGTATTCCCCGGCGGATTCAGTTACATCATTTAGATATAAAATAGTCTAGTTCATAGATCATTGAACGTCTCTTTGAGCCATCAAAATTATAACAAAGAAATTGAGAAACTACAACAAATTGCGTTGGACAATGCTTACCAGAAATCATTGATCTATAATTTAATTTCTAAACAGAAAAGGAAATTGGAACGTAGCCAACTATCCAAATTAGAGCCATTATCTTCAAATACTTCAATAAAATTCAAAAGTTTCACTTATCATTCTTCAGTAATTAATAAATTCCATAGTTTGTTTTCTAAATTTGCAATACAACCAGTTTATTCATGTAAGAACAAGCTGAAAGACCGTTTAGGCAACATCTTTGATAAAGTTTCCGATTTCGACAAATCCGGGATTTACAAAATCAATTGTGAGTCGTGTTCAAAATGCTATGTGGGTTAATCTAGAAGGAACATTTTAACTCGTTATAAGGAATATTTTGCACATTTAGAGAAAAATAATGGTGAAAAATTAGCGGTAGCCGAACATATTTTGAATACAGATCACACCGTTTCTCAAGAAAGTTAATCACTTTTGAAACCCAGTACAGACAAATTTCTAGGTAGTTAGAAGGGATGGAAATGTATAAACGACAAAGCAATTTACTAAATTTCGATATATCCAGCTGAGTGTAACTCTTTGTTTACATTATTATCTCCAACCAGGCACATTTTGATTTATGATGTAGTTTACTCTGATGATTGCCGAAAGGTCCTCAGTACTTTAGTAGTATTTTAGTGGATCAGGGTGATTATTTCTTATCAATGTTATTTTATCTTGTCGAGATAAAAAAATTGGTGCTTTTTACAACCATCTTCAGTTTTTCAAATAGTACTATAGTATTTTATTGAACCCTCATAACAACAGTGTTTTTCAGATTAGAAAAATATTTTAAACACTTACATTTAACTTACTTTATTTTAAGTTTTGAATTTGTACGCTCCTGTCGATATGAAATAGCCCTATTAATGAAATTAAAAACTTCGAAACGTTCGTAATGAATTATTCTTTATTTTCATAAATAAAAATTACATTATTATAACAAAAGATACAAATATTAATAGGGGATTATGTTTTTTATAGGATTGACTTAGATATCAACACGATGATCGGGACCATAAATACAGCCATTGTTGTATGTAATGCATGTGCTCCATTATTATTGCAGTTATCTCCTTCGCACGTTCTACAGCTCGTAGCATCAATGTCCTTTAAACCCCAAGTTTCCATGCTTTGAGTATGGTTCTTTATCGATTCACAACTTGTCTTGTTACTAACGCAATCTCGTAGAGTAAAAGTCAAGGTCTTTTCTGAAAATCATATAAAAGAGTACTCTTTAATGCAATTTTCAATGAATCTATCATGAAATAAACAATTGTCACTAGTTTGACTTCTTTTATTTTATCATCCTCGAGCAACTTCTTCAGGATTAGTAGTCTCAGATTTAATAACAAACTAACAATGTTCAGAGATATTTCTGAATTATGTTCGTTCTTACTAGAAAAATATAAAAATAAATGAGTTAGAAGAGCTGTCGATGATTTACAAGGGTACCAATCCAAGGTATAGCCAATTGTTGGTACATTTATATGCACTTTGTATGAAAGCAAGATGAAAAGACCCTGAAAAATTAAACAGATGGCGCCACAATCGAATAAGACATTTGTGATGTACCATCTTTAACTAGAACGCGTTAAAAGTTTCAGACTGACCGGTTCTGTTTTGACACCCATCGAAAGCAAGCAATCATGAAGATTTTTGTAAACATGGAAAAAAATAAATTTCGCGTCTTGATTAAACATTATTTCTTGCGTGGAAAAAACATTACGCAGACCAAATCATCGCTTGTTAAACATTATGGGAAGTCTTCACCATCGATTGGAATGATTCACAAGTGGTTAACTGATTTTCATTGTGGTAGTATGAACAAAGAGCGCCGAACTTTCTAGTCATCCCATTGAGGTAGCAACGCCAGAAAAAGTCGATAAAATCCATGGTACGATCATGGATGATCGTGCACGAGATTGCTGAGGCTATGGGCATCTCAACCGAACGGGTACGGAAAATTTTGCATGCATTTGTGAATATGAGAAAGCTATCTGTCAGATGGGTGACGCGTTTGCTCTCTGTTGACAACAAGCCCGACTGTGTGACAACTGCAAAGGAGTGTTTGGCTATGTTCAAGTGCGATAAGAAGGACTTTTTACTCCGTTTCGTAACTGTGGACGAAATATGGATCCAACGCAACACTCAGTGACCAAAGGACAGTAGAAACAGTGGACTTCTCCTCGCGAATCGAATCCGAAAATGGCCAAAGTGGGTTGATCGGCCGACAAAGTCATGGCGACAGTTTTTTGGGATGCACACTGTTATGTCCATATCGATTACCTTGAAAAGGGCAAAACGATCACCGGCATATATTATGCAGAGCTGTTTTAAATTCATTCTTTGTAAAACTGTTCCTGGTTACTATGTGAATTATAGCTATGTCCTTCTACAAAAATAAATATGTGATTTACAAGAATTGGTGTTTTATTATGAGTATGCTGATAAGCAAATGTTACTCTATAAAACATGCATATCGTGTACTGACCTACCGCATGCGCCATTCGGAACGATTTACGTTAGCGCGCGGGCTGTACCTTTTTATTTCAGCAGTGACTATTAAGTAAGATTCGAACCTCCCACCCAAATGCTCAGGAAATTTGATTTGGAGTAAAGAGACTGTTTCACTTGATGCTGTTTGTTGGCTGTCAGTTTCATTAAGGAAGATGTGTGACGGGAGGATAAAACTCCTGTGGAAAGGGTGAGACTTAGCCGACTTTAATATAAAGTAGGCTGTGGATGAGTCAAATAATGGCCGCGGGGTAGGCGGACTTTCGAGCTGCGGTTTTTGAGCACGTGTTGCGTGCGTGCTTGCGTAACTCCGGCCTAAACATTGGGGCCAATGTTCGAGGCAACGTTGGAAGTTATTCATTATTCGCCAATTGTCAGTTTTTCATCGAAACATCAAGGGATTTGTCACAATGTTTGCGTTACCGGTCTCACATTGGGCGTTTACGCTGTTAGGATCTACTTCTATGCGAACCTTTAGCTTTTCATTTTTGCAGTAAACTATTACAAGTTGTGCTCAGTAAAGCAAAAACAACTTCTATAACCGAAATGTTCACGTCGGTTTTGCTTAGGACTAACTGAGCTTGGTTTTGATTCAACTTGAAGAAATTAAGAAAATAGATCATAAAATTTGGAAAATACGTTTTCTCTCACAAATACTGCCTATACTGTGACATCTATAGCTCACATATCATTTCTAGGTATAATAATCGATTCTAGATTAAATTGGCGTGGACAAATCGGTTTGAAATTTCTTTAGATATATTGAAATTGGAATATCAAAATAGAATAATGAACTTTTTATTGTATTGTAACGAAGCTTAAATTTTGAAATATCATTTATTTTAGATCGGACAGTAAATACGGATATTACAAGTAAACTCAGTTTGAACAGTTCATTATTTCAATAGATATGCGTCAACTCGGAATGTGTATTCCGTGATTGTCACTTTTCTAAATTTCTGCAATTTTGAATAAGTGTAATTATTCAAATAAATGAATCTAATTCATGCCCGTTTAAAAATTGCATTTATTCCGATAAAATATGTTGCAAAAACAGAGGTCTGGCAAGTTAATACATCAAAGTTTTGAACAACCTTATGTATAAAAAAGGCGAACAACCAAAAAAGCTCCGATAACACTTGTTTAGTGTGCCGGGAGAAAGTAGTGGAGCATCATGAGCGCGAATTTTAGATCTAAAAAGTAGCGTCACTTTTAAGCGTTGTTCGTGACATAAGTAAAAAAACTAGGCATAAAATAAGGAATTGGTGGAGCAGGCTTGACCAGAACCTCGAAAAACATATAAAAACCGTGACAGATAACAGATCGCTCTCTCTTGTGATTTTGATTTTCAATCAGTACAGTTGCTCTTTTGTGATTTTGATTTTCAATCAGTACAGTTGCTCTTTTTGTGATTTTGATTTTCAATCAGTACAGTTGCTCTTTGGTGATTTTGATTTTCAAATAGTACCGTTGAAGTTAGATTAACATAAGAATCAGAGTGAATTAATTATCCGAGTTCAAGTCAGATTTAAACTGTGAATTAAATAATAGTGTTCCGTTTAGTGAACTGTTTCATAAGGTAAATGATAGCTAATAGTTTATATTTTTGGGCATTACGATATATTGATTTCCGTAAATTTGTGATTGGTAACCGTTTGTATGATATCTGAGATCCGTTGCTTTCAGTAATTTAAATTGTTATATTTGAGTTTATCCCGTCATAGGTCGGACCGCGCACGATTTGAATTCGCACGTGATTTGAAATATTCAAGTAATTGTATGGTGTGTATGTTTGAACGATAGGGGCGTCTTTGGTATATTTGTGCACGCTGTGCTTATACCGGAAGTATGAGTATATCATAGACGACTAAACCGCAAACGGCTTGTGCACGCTGTGCTGATACCGGAAGTATAAGCTGAGGTGGTTGAGTGATTGAGAATCGTAATTACCCCCTAAATCATATGAGAAGTCCTCGGCCGTGGATGTAGGGGTTATTGCAGATAAGATAATTAGGGCTTGTGCACGCTGTGCTGATACCGGAAGTATAAGCCCTAATTGTTTAGATTCTGAATCTGCCAAGTGTATGAAATCTAGCACTGTTATACAATTACCGGGCACTTCGTGGATAGCTAATACAAGGATGGCTGATATGACAGAATAAACTCACTCAGAGTAATTATCCGAAAATACCGTAAAATCTGATATCGTACGAGCGGAAAACTAGTGCAAGACAATATTTTCCGAACCGACCGAATTTTGACCGTTTGATATATCGTAGTGTGTTTTGAACATTTCACGTATTATTGATATCTAAATGATTTACCGTACACCGCTTATTACGCTAGGATCTGTTTGATTTGTATTTTCCACAAATTGATAAATGTGAATCATTTATCAACCGATTCCGTACCGTTGATTTGAAATTAAATACCGAACATATCGTAAGAAATAGATATGTTGTAACAGTTTTCATATACCGTTTGAGCTTCATTACATTTTCCATCTGGGTGAATTTTTGTAAATAATACCGTTCAATTACATTTCACAAATTGTTCCGAAAGTGTACTTGTAATAATTATTATATATTTTAATATTTGGAATTCCCTGTTTTATTAAATTATTTCTGCTCCATCTTCAAATGAGCTAAGTTTTAACCATGTATCAATTGTAATTAAAGCCTACAATTTTGATACTGTTTTCTGCCCAATGGACTCTGGTTATACTTCACTGTAGCTACCCTAGGGACAAGGCTATTTATAGATAGCATAGTGACAAGCCTTGTGGTGAAGACCCTAGCACCCTAGCAGAAGTCTTCAAAAAGGAGTAAACCTTTAGAAAATCAGGCGCCCGAGGATTAGGGGCTTACCGCAGTAAGCAAAATACCGAAAAGCGACAAGGTACACGTCATAGTATCAATATTATGTAGTAATGACTGAAAAGTTTTGTTTATATTATACCGTTGACATTTTCACTACAATAAAACCCTTATTATCCCTCTGGCCATGGAAGGCGTAAAATTTACCATCTTTTCAGGCAGAGCCAGAGTAGAAATTTCACTTAACTCAAATTATACAATTTTAAGAAGGTAGAAATATACCGTTTGGAGGTATCATATTCGAATAATATAAATATGAAATTGAAATTTCTTATTATTATTTCTTATAGGTTTGCCGACGAGTGATTTCTTCATTGCAATAAGACCCTAATTATACCTCTGGCCATAAAAGGCATAAAAGCTTGGGTAAAATAGTATTAATTTGTTGAATCTTCACTAATAAAATAAAATATAATTTTACTAAAGTGTAAAATGTCTTTTTAATTCAATATGCAGTGGTATGTTTTCAAGCCGACCCTGCACCCATTACTTGAGGTTTGAAGGTGTTGGGACCAACACAACAGGGTTTAATCAGTCAGTAAAGGTCTCCTATATATAATATCTAATCTATGGGTCAACGGTGTAATATAAACTATACAATTTTAGGGTAAACTGTCAACAAACAACAACGCTATTGCTATTGTGGACCTTGTCTATGGTGCACTGTAAGAACCTCCATATTGGCGTCCATAGATCTTAACTCGCTACACAGATAGGTGGTTTAGTACCTGTCCAAAGCGCTCATTAAACAGTGCTGAATACAAACTTTCAACACACAATGTAAACGGGGCGCAATTTAAATCTTAAAGTTACATTCGGATCTCGGATCACCTTTTAGTGGAAACAGTGTTTTATTTTTGTCTGATCACATCATCAATCCGATACAGAACAACAAAGTAACGACTTTCACAATCGACTGGTGGTGCAAACCTCGTACCGGGATATCAAAAATTATCTTGGTCAAGGGTGGTTGTAGAATGTAAAACGTGTGTCTTACTTTAAATTTTTGAATATGTTTTGTTGTGTCAGAATCTGTTAAGTCATTGTGCTGAAATTTTCTAATCCAGTTCCATGGCTCTTACCACACAGCACAACATTTTCATGATTGAAGCCTATTTTCGAACGGGTGCGCTAGTTAATGGAAATTGGCAATACAGTCAACGTTTGTGTTTGGACAATTTTCGAGAGCACTTCCCAAACGTGGCAATATTACCGGACAATTTTTATATTTCCTTACTTAAAAAACAAGATTTTCGCAACTCCGGTAAATAATTTGCAAGCAGTTCAACAAAGAATAGTTCAGCAATGTACAACCATAACACCAGAAATGCTGCAAAACGGTTTTCACTGCATGAGGATGCGCGTCAACTTGTGCATCGAACAAAACTGAGAACATTTCCAACAATTACTGTAATTTAGTTTTTCTTGTTACTAAAACCGTTATTTCATAATTTGTAGTTCATTATTGTTTTACAACTGAAATAAATAGGTATGAAATTTGTAGGTTATTGATGATTTCAGTGTGACAGTGACATAATTATTTCAAACGTAAAGTAAGACACACGTTTTAGATTCCACAACCACCCTTGACCAAGATAATTTTCGATATCCCGGTATTATATGCTTGCTGTACAAAACTTGGACTAGTTACAGCTTCTTTACATTTATAACTTACTCAAAGCAATGATCAGCGCCTTTCCTTCTAAATCTATGCATACACTATCCTTACATTCTGCAGGGTTGTTGTTGGTTACACATGTTGTAATGTTATCATTCGAAACGCATGAGTCGGTGATGCATGTGACATCAGCCGCATAACCTAGAAACAGAATATTTATAAGTAATATGAACAAAAATATCTTGTGAGATTTAAGCCAACTTAATATCAACAGAAATTTCTAATTAACTAGATTTTATTAGTTGGAACTGTAGTCCTAGGTAGATGACTCTAGAAAATCTTGGTTTCTCTAACAATCTGTCAATACGGTATTTTTACCTCTATAGAACGGTCGACCAGTGACATCAGGACCTACTCGCTCCTCCGAAAAGCCCGTGAAGGCGAAAATGCAGCCCGAAACTTTAGGTTGTAACAACACAACCTAAAGTTTCAGGCAGCTTTTACGCTAACACCATATTTATAAACTTGTGGAAAGGTAAACTTTGACAATTTAGTATTGCATCGATATTCCACATCACATTGGTAATATCGTTCTGACAAATGAGAATGAAAGCTATAAAACATTCAATTAAATATAAAAATTCGAGACTCGAGACGGACTGGGTTTGTCTTATCCCAACCTCGCGCTATTCATATTCAATATTCATAGATGTATTTTAGAGAAATATATTGATATCAAGTATGTTTTCGCTGGCACATCAAAAACCATATAGCACATCTTGTATGGTTCTTTTATTCTTGTTTTGAAGGAGAAAATTGACTCAAAAATTTCAAATTTTTCTTCCTTTCTTGCCAAGCTTACATTAGTTGTTGTAAATCGCCTGTTAGTTTTTTTTTAATATCCCAGGAAACATTATTTAAGATAGTGTCAAGTGAAGCATAACTGGCAAAATCTATGGTAAAATTGAGCTCGATGGGCTCACATATACAGGTTAAAAATATTGCCTCATCATATTTTAGAAACCCCAGCCGACATTGCCTAATAAATTATTCAGATAAAGCGAGCAACACAAAAAGTATTTGCTTCATATTATAAGAGATTATGAAAAAGAGCCTTTATTTTGACGGCAGATTTTTTTTTGTAGAAATAATTGATTTTCAAATCTTTCTCGGAAATCTCTATACAAGAAAAGGAGATGTCATTTTTGATAGTAAAACAATTTTTTTTATTTCTGTTTAATAATCCACAAGATAATCTAAAAAAAGAACCCAAGGACAAACTTTCGTTCCATCCGAATGAGTTATATTTTTGTAGGTACAGAATATTTTTCGGAAAGATAAACTAAAATAGAATGTAATGCGGGAGCAGCACATAAAATTTTGAACAGGAATAAATAAGAGCCACTACATTATTCACTACACAACGGCTCTATTCATAAACTGAAACTTTTATTTAAGAGCGATTGAAGAAATTACATTATTTTTGTATTCAGTTTGTTAAATTATTTTGAAAATGCCATTACGTGTTGAAACAATGTGAATAATTGTTATTAATAGATGGTTACAATCAAATATTAACCATTGTGATTTATATTTTATTTGAGGTGTGAATAAAGAAATAGAACTTACTAGTGTATAATATAGTTGCGAAAACAACTAAAGCTGTAGCGAAGGATAATTTGAAACCCATTGTTAATCAGTAAAGTCGTACTATCTTAATGGATGCCACGAAATAATTGCAATCAATGAGGGAATGAGAGCATATATAAGAAGATGTGATAATGACAAGTACCTTTTTTTCAATTACAATTGTTTGATGTAGATAAATGTTATCAGGATGATAACGCAGCAGACAATCATTATCTATTGGTAAAACCAAAAATTTCGAAATGAATCGAGCTTCAAACACGTGAATACTTATTAAGTGCAAATCTATTATCAGGAAGGTTTCCCACAATAGAACTTCACCGGAAAATGCCAAAAATAGAAGGTGGGGGGAAAATTGGAATTTAATAGACTTCTAAGTCACGACGGGCAATGTTAGAACCAATGCAAAAGTCAATAGTTTAACAATTACTTGCATAGTAGCCAAATTTCAATAGAAATAGGAGTACCTCAAGGTACCGTATCAGGACCTACACTATTCTCGCTATATGTAAATAACCTTCCACTTACTCCCACCCTTCTAGGAGAAATATCGGCATTTGCGTACGATACAGTAGGTATTTACGAAGGCAACACCTGGGATGAAGTCACTGCTGTAGCTATATCCGATCTTAATTATATAAAAGATTGGTATGACACTAATCTGCTCTCAATCAGTATCACGAAAACTAAATACTTACCTATAACAATCCTAAACAAAAATTTAGTCGTTTTTAACTCATTAAAGCTTAATACTTCTGAAATTCAATCAGTAACATCTTTTAAATACCTAGGACTAACTATAGATAGTCATCTACGTTGGAATTTACATGTTAATAAGATAAATGAAAAACTCAGACATCTTATTTATAAGTTTAGACTTTCAGCTTAAGCGAAATGAAAATTATTTATTACGCTTTAATAGATTCATTTATACAATACGGAATTATTGCCTGGGATGCACTAAGCGGATATAATTATCTAAAAATAGAATGACTACAAAAGAGGTTCTTAAAGATAATGCTAGGGAAAAACCTTCAATATCCATCTCATCTAGTCTACTCATAAAACATAAAACCTATTAACCTGACTGCAAAAACATCTAAGAATGTTTTACGTAAACAAATAAATATATTACATATAAATGCTCAATCGGCACGTAATAAAATATCACAAATTAACGCTATGGTAAATGATTCGGACTATCAAAGCGATCTTGTGGATATTTTGTGCCTAACCGAGCACTTCCTGGTCAACTGTGAAATTGAAAACTTCGTAATTGAAAATTTTAGCAGTCTCGCACTTCGCAAGGAAAACCTTGAGAGGTGGAAGTATTATTCTAGCACGGGAAAAACTTAATGTTACTGAAATACCATCAATTGTAAATATGTCAGTGGAGTATCACTGTGAGTATGTAGGTTATTGATGACGTCAGTGTGACAGTGACATAATTATTTCAAACGTAAAGTAAGACACACGTTTTAGATTCCACAACCACCCTTGACCAAGATAATTTTTGATATTCCGGTATTATAGTTAATACAAACATATTTCGTGTTAGAAGTCAATAGACAAAGTGTTGGTTCACCAGGTTGAACGGAGACAAGCACGTCCTATAGTTTTAGTCAGCTGTTTCGCGCTTCTCATGGACTCGTCAGTTAACTAAATCAGAACCAGTTTCCTCCAAATAGTTCAATAAAATTCAAAGGTTTGTTCATGTCCGGAGACCAGAACAAAATACGTTGCAGCCAGAAATATGTGCAATGAAACAGTGAACGTTTCGAAAGAAGCATATAATGCCAAAATAAGATCAAAGCTTATCGAATGCCCGAATGGCTCACGTTCTTTTCTGACTATTGCAATTGGTAGGAATTTCACTTCCAGTTCATTCCCTCCCCTAACCAAAAATGATGGCACATTGGCTACTATACCACAAGAAGAAGCCAACCTTTTTGCTGGAATGTTTGCAGCAAATTCAACTTTTGATCCACAAGGGAAGGACTCCCTAATATTGCTGCAATCGATAGCGATATGCCTGAAATTGTCTTTCGTCAGCGCACAATTGGGCACATTCTGCTTGATCTCAATACCAAAAAGTCTATGGGGCCAGACGATATTTCACCTGTTGCTCTTAAGGAATGTACGCCTGAATTAAAACCAGTTATTTACCCTTTCATGCAAACTTGGTGTGTTTCATTCCAACTGGAAGACTGCTGAGTGCAACCAATTCATAAAAAGGAAAGAAGACCCAGGGCCGGATTTAGAGTGGTGGGGGCCTGTGGGCACAAGTTTGGTGGGGGCCATTATGGTAGACGGTAATATCAAATGCCACAAAATATTTTTACAATGGAAAATTATAATGCAATTGTAAATATCATTTAAATAAAACTTTTCTGGGAGATATACAGGGTGTTTCAGAAAGACCTCTAGGACGGTAGATTCTACAAAAATAATCAAATTTTTTATATAAACTATGGTCCTATCTTCTTTCATTTCGGAGATTTATTTATTTATTTTATTTATTTATTCATTTATCTCCAACGGGTACACCCAAATACAGGAAATGTTTTATTAAAACTAATTACAATAATAAGACTAAGAATAATAATAAAACTTAATTTCTAAACAAGAATATATGACAGGCACAATAAAAAAATAATATATAAAGGTCAAATTGTATCAGGTACATGTGTGATCGTAATCAACAAGTTGCATGATTTTATTATTTATGGTATTAAGTGAATCATAATTTATATCACAAAATTGTGCAATCGCATTAAAATTCTTCAACACAACATAACAAGGAGATCTTGTGATTAGGTTTGTTCGCGCAGCTGGACAATAAAATGTGAGGGAGTTGCGGGATGATATTCTGGGAATAATGAAGTTGATTTTATTCAATAAAAAAGGACAATCGATATTGTTATGGAGTAATTTATGCAAAAAAGATATAGATATAATAATTCTACTAGTATCTAACGAGACAACATTGAACGCAGAGAGTAGCTTGTTATGATCAAAACCCCTTGCCAGGTATTTGCCCGAAACTCGAAATAGCAGGTATTTGAGCAAAGGACGCTGAACACTTTCAATATTATCAATTTGATATTGACATTTTGGATACCATATGAGCGAGCCATATTCTAGCTTAGACCTAACAAAAGAAAAAAAAACAGTTCTTAATGTCGTAATCTGGGAAAAATCTCTACAGTTTCTGTAAATGTGAGATGCAAAGCTGAGTTCGCTATCAAAGAACATACCCAAGTCTTTGATTTCACAACATCGTTTTATAGTTTCAGAGCCTATTTTGTAGGGGAACCAAATTATACTTTTCTTTTTAGAGTATGTCATTGCATTGCATTTGGAAATATTCAAGTTCAGTCGATTTTTAGTACACCAATTTTGAAGGGAATCTAGACTTTTTTGTAATTTAAGGCAGTCAGTTAAAGATTTAATAACACTAAATAGTTTGAGATCATCTGCGAATCAGTGGCGGCTCGAGAACTTTTTGTTTTTTATTTTTTTTGGATTTTTAATTTTTTTTCTTTTTTTTTGGAATTTTTCATATTTTGTTTTTTTTATTAATTTTATCAACTTTTTTTATATATTAACGAAATTCTACGGTCTTTAATTTGCGAAAAATAATCAATAATATTTTCATAACATGTATCATTATGTTTTAAGTGTTTTACTAAATCTTTTTCAATAGATATTAAACTGACATTGTATAAACGATTTTGGCCCATTGTATTTCGCATGTATGTTTTAATTCGTTTGAGAGTAGAAAATGATCTCTACACCGATGCCGACGTGACAGGAATGGTGACTGTCAAACAAAGTAGTTTATAAAACTGAGGTAAAACTTGTTGCAAATCATTATCTATCATTTATTTTATCATATCGGCGTGACTGTCGTACTGGCCTAAAATATCTTTATCCCAGTATACAACGCATAATTCATTGTGCAGCGCTATTTTATCAAAAAAATTATATTTTAGAACTAAGTTATCTGAAAGTGTATTGAGAAACTCTTTTGAAAAAGATTTGAAAAATCTTCTATTCGTCAAATCGAAAAACTTCAATTCATATAAATCGGAAAATCGAATCTCAATATTTGACCTTTAATAGTATCTAAAATTTCATAAAAAAGTTGTTTATAATGTAGTTTCTTGTCTACCAAATTATACGTTTTCCTCCTTTTCACGGGAGAAGCCTCATCAGTTGAATAATTTCCAAATAAAATATTAAAATGAAATTCTGTATAACGGAAACTTGAAATTTTATAAATGAGATGTTTTAAACGATCTCTTGAATAAATTATATTAGTGAATTTATGTTGTAAAATTTGAAAAATAAGATCAGTTTGTTCAAATATTAATTTAAAAGTATCAAGAAAAAACAAAAATTCTTGATTTTCTAAATAAGATTTTAAACCAACAGCAGCATTTAATGAAACCTGATCTGTTGAAAAGTCATCACTGTTTAATATAAAATCAAATGTTTCAATTAATTTGTCTTTATTTTTATGGATGGTAAACTAAACATTGCACGTGATGTAAAATTCCATCGAGTTCGAGCATTACAGGGAATTCCTACTATGTTATTTAAAACTTACGTTCGTTTGTTTGAAGACCGTTTAAATGTCCCGCCATTACAGATGCCGTCGTAAGTCTGATTTATTCGCAAAGTCGAATCGTTGAAATGTTTCCATTAAAAAATTGAATAAATTGACCGCTGTTCTTCCCGAACTAACATCGTAGAACCCTAAAAATCTTTCCACTAGTTGTCCATTTTCACAATTAATAATTTACCGAACAGACGAATTCTAATCTAACCTTATTTCGCGTGGCGTCACTCAACCATTATACCCGCATAAAACAAAACAAGCACTGACGCAACACGCATGTGTCGTATTCCGTACCACACCGACTGTACTGAACTTAAAGGCGGGCGGCAGGCTAGCCTCCAGAGGGTGTTGCCATTTTCGCTGTTTCACTTTATTTGGCGATTGACTGGTCGGAAAAACGGCAACTGTGTTGAACAACACATGCTCAGCGTTTGAGATATATAGAGAGTCTAGCCTCAGGGCACTGTTGCCAGATTAAAAATAACTACTGAGAACGGGGAATTAATTGTAAAATTAAAAAAATTATTAGAGAAACAGGAAATAAAATGAAGAATGATCAACAAGATAAATTTGTGAGGAGGCTGAGCCTCCTCAGCCTTCTTCGAGGAGCCGCCACTGCTGCGAATAACCATTTTAGACAATCGTTATTCGCGGATGATCTCAAAGATACAAGGGCGTTGAATTTAATTTTTTTAAACGAAATTTCGCTGTAGCTCCTTTGCAGCTACAGATATTTCGTTGAAATCTGGTAGTCAGTGGTTTTAGAAGACGCCGAATAAGATGGTTTAGTTAGTTGTAGTATATGCGGTAGAGGGCGCTGTGTGCGCGACTTTTCGGCGTTTCTTTTTTGAGAATAAATTGTTTGATTTATTTGCCCATTGTACTGGTATACAATTTTATTTCAAGCAAATAATGTACTCTTGTATTAGTGCTCAAAATCTCACGGTTTTCGAGAAAAAACTCGTTTAAATGAACATACGCGATTTCGGTAGTAAGTAAATATGTTAATGAGTTTTTGTTATGTTCATTTAAACGCGTTTCTCCGGATATTCTCGCTTCAAGGTATATCTCCGTTAACATCATTAGAAAGGTTAGACAAGTTTACATCATTTTGGCTCCAAGCTCATTGGCGTACCGACCTTGATAAGAGTGGGGGACTATTGAAAGTGTAATAATTTAAATCGATGTAGTTTATAAACGACTCATTCGACTTTAGTAAACTCTAGTTTGTATAGAAGAGAAGGTACGTGCTTTCAATTGTCGTATCTATTGGTACACGATAGCTCCTAATAAATTACTCTAGAGGGCGTAATTTGTAATGATAACGATTTTATTGATTTTATTCCAAAAACTTAAATCATACGGTGTAGCTATGACATGATAATCGGAAATTAGATTAAATTTGCAAAGATAACTGAAAACCACAGATCAATATCTTTTTGGCTTCAAAGTTCGAGAAAAACGCGTTTAAATGAACATATGCAATTTCGGTAGTAAGTAAATTTGTTAATGAGTTTTTGTTATGTTCATTTAAAAGCGTTTTCCTCGAAAACGGTGAGATTTTGAGAACATCAACAAGTGTACATTATTTGTTTGAAATAAAATTGTTAACCAGAAAAATGTGCAAAGAAAACAAAAAAATTATTTTCAAAAATGTCAAGGCTAAAAGAAACGCTGAAAAGTCGCGCACCTAGCGCCCTCTACCACATAATCTGAAAATAACTAAACCATCTTATTCGGCGTTTTCTGAAGTCCCCCGAGTACCAGATTTCAACGAAAAATCTGTAAATGCACAGGAGCTACAGCAAAATTTCGTTTGAAAAAAATTTAATTCAACGAAGCGAGGATAGGACCATACGGGAGGTCTTTCTGAAACACCCTGTACACATATTAATTGTCGTTAAAAGGCACTTTTCGCACTTTTCTCGTCGATCAAGTCGTCAAATTTTAATTAATTAATTATTGCTACTCAAAAGCGGGAAATCATTGAGACGTTTTTGGCTCATTATTATCATTTTTGTTGAAAGACAGACATTTTTTTCAATATATTATACTTCGTGGGGGCCCCTTCTTGGTGGGGGCCTCTGCCCACTCCTGAATCAGGCCCTGAGAAGACCTTTCCTAATAATTATAGACCCATTGCACTATTATCTTTGATCTCTAAAGTGATGAAAAGCAATCAACATCGAGCTCATCAAATACCTAGAGAGCTACAAAATTGTAAATGATCGGCAATATGACTTTCGTCCCACAGAGATCAACAGGAGTCCTGCTTGCCTACGTCACGCACGTATGGCAGAAATCTAATAAAAAATATGGGGAATCTCTAGCTATATCATTGGATATCTCCAAAGCATTTGATTTTGTCTCTGGCTATTGAGTTTTCTCTCAAATAGACCATTCCATATGGTGGTTGACGGAGTATCGTCCGATACAATGGCTATCAACGCTGGTGTTCACAGGGCTCTGTCTTGGCTCCAACTTTGCTTCTGCCCCATAGCAACGATCTGCTGGAAGTGAACACCGGACCCGTCCAGAGCTTTGCAGATGATGGTACACTTCATACCGTTTTCTCATCTAGAGATGAGATCTAATGAAGCCAGAGGAGCGAAACAGAGCGTGGTTGACGCAATTAATGGAGATCTGGCAAAGAATTCGAAATGGGGATCTGAACATCTAGCTTAATGCAACCAAAACTTCTGGGAGGTGGATCCCACAATCCCTAATATGATGATGTCATGTACAACTATTCCTATGAAGTCTTCCATAACAATGCTCAGGATCACCACCAAGAACACCCTCTCATGAGATCATCATGTCAGGTCCATTGCAAAAACCGCTTCACAATAACTTGGTTCTCTATTCCGTGCCGAAAGTTACTTCACATCTCAGCAGCTCAAATCTACAAAGCACAGATCCGACCTGTTCTAGAGTACTGTTCACATTTTTGGAGTTCGGCTCACAAACATAGGCTGGAGCTCTTGGATTCTATCCAGAAGAGAGTTATTCGTTTGATTGATGATGTCACACTTACGAGTTCGACGAAATCTTAACATCGTAGAAAGATGGGAGATATCTCCCTTCTCTATAGATATTTTCCATGGTCGGTGTTCAATCAGAAATCTCATCTGTTGTTTTACCACAAGATATTTCAGATAGGCGACTAGACGAGCTCAAGCTAGTCACCCCTTCATTGTCAAGGTCGAGGTGGTGGAAGTATGTACCTAGTTAGGTCTTTCTCTATGGCTACAACCTCAAAACCTTCAAGAAAAATGTGTATGCCTGAGTTGTGCATTTATTAAGTTTAGGGAGATATCCCTTTCAGAATACCATTTTTTCACTAAGAATAAATAGATCAGATAGAAGTTCACGATGATGCGTAAAAGGATTTGCGAATATCTTTCCATCATCAGCGTGAAATGCATTCAGGCAACTCAAGAAACGTAGGTTTGAGGTATACATGGTGTCCCAGGTTTTAGTAGCAGAACTCCAACAGTCGATAGAAAATTTGATTCTGAGGAAAAAGTTCCCATTAACATATATGCACAGACGCTTAGTTTTTGAGATATAGGGTGTTAAAATTGAAAAATAATTTCGTTTTTTGCAAATATCTCCGGAACCGTTCATTGTACAGAAAACAGCTTTCGCAAGCATTTTTTACTCATAATAAGCTATGTTCTGTGTGAAAAACATTTTTTTTTAGTCATGATTAGTGAAGATTTTGAAGGAGTAGTGGGTGTTTTTTTCTCCAACTTCTACGCCACTGGAAAAAGTACGGTTTTGAGACAACCATTTGAACCGCCAATGTTTTCTACACAAAAAAGATACCCCTTTTATGTTGAAAAACATGGTCAATTCTTACTAATTAAACAAAATTTATTCAAACATTAGAACAAGTAACAAAACCAAAAAATTGACCATGTTTTTCAACATAAAAGTTGATTTTTCTCGAAAACGGTTAACTTTTAGAGCTTATGACGACCAGGGGTACCTATTTTGTGTATAAAACATTGGCAGTTCAAATGGCTGTCTCAAAACCGTACTTTTTCCAGTGGCGTAGAAGTTGGTGAGAAAAACACCCACTATCCCTTCAAAATCTCCACCAATCATGACTTTTTCATAGCACAGAACAAAGCTTACTATGAGTAGAAAATGCTTACAAAAGATGTTTCCTGTACGATAAACGGTTTCGGAGATATTTGCAAAAAACGATTTTTTTTTTAATTTCAACACCCTGTATCTCAAAAACTAAGCGTCTGTGCATATATGTTAATAAGAACTTTTTTTCTCAAAATCAAATTTTCTACCGACTGTTGAAGTTCTGCTACTAAAACCCGTGGGACACCTGAGACAACATTATGAAACTGGGACTAGGAACTACCGACGCGAACTAAGAATGATCTGTTGGATAGAGAGGAATCTATTTATCGAAGCAACTTCCCGCCGAATCCGAAAAAGTCATTATGCTGGCGCTTATTCTGCAGAAGGGTTCAGGTTCTAGAAATTGTGTTTCGGCCCCTTTTTTTGCAAGTTCGTCTACTTTTTCGTTGCCCTACACTATGGTGTGTTCCGGCATCCATCTCGTATGTCGTTTTACCAAAAGAGATTCCATAAAAGCGGACTAGACGAGCTCAAACTAGTCACTCCTTCATTGTAAGCTGCCGAACTTTTTCCTAACCTCAAAACCTCCTTTTGAGGTCGTGGAAGTTTCTATCTAGTGAGGTCTTTCCCTTTGGCTACAAGCTACAACTACAAAATTATATTACTTCAAAAATTATAAATTTCCTTTTCGTGTAGTCAAAGTATAAAAAATAAATAAACGGAAAAGTAATCTATTGAATTTCTATTTATCCCCAGCTGAGAGTAACCCCTTGTTTGCATTAATAACTTCGTTTTGATTCTCAATTTAATTTTCTCTGGTGATGACTGCTTGGTAGCTGAAATGTCATCAGTACTTCTCGATAGATAACTATATGATCCTGATTAGTTCGGGAGTAGCTTCAGCAAGCAACGTCCTTTTCGCGGGTCTTGAGATAAGTAACCCTCAGGGCAGGGGCGAAACTAACAGTTGTCAATGCAAAAGATCCGGTGAACTGTGCACCACATACATTTCACCACTAAAACCATGATATCGTGCCTTCATATCCCCGAACTCCGGAGACATGAGCTCTCTGGTTGACATGGATTCACGGCCTTGGTAGACATATGGGGTAGGCTATTGAACGAAACCGAACGGTGACTCGTCAAACGTTCCTGGTAAAACAGATAACACGCGGAGGGGGAGTTGACTATAGACCAGAGGGGGCAATAATACCGGGATATCAAAAATTTTCTTGGTCAAGGGTGGTTGTGGAATGTAAAACGAAATGTTAACTTTGAACCTTTTACAAGGTCGCAATAGCCACAAACGGGGTGGAAAACTGTTTTAAATTGGTTAATTTTCGATAAATCGAATGACGTTCACGTGAGGAGCGCGTAGCTCGCGAGTTAGAAAAGTGCAAATCTTCGGAACATAGAACGTCTTTACGAGGACTTTTCGCATGCGGTTTTCGCTCCATGTAGTTAGTTTATGAACGAGGCCAACTAAATAGCATAGTCGCTGGCCCCAAAATGTCGATTGAATAGGAAAATCTCAGCTACGCGCGTCTAACGTGCGACGTACCAAAGGGATTTTTCTAGCTACTAAAATATACCCAAAAGCAGTTAAAAGCTAGCGGCCTATAGCCGAAAACACTTTATTACAACTGGCGCCGGCCGCACGGGGCATAAAACAGCCCCGAATTAACAAGATCGAGGTAAAAAGTATAAACTCTAACTGACGCGTAGCGAGCTCCTCGAGGCATATGTCAAAATGATTACGTTCGTAGCTAATTACATAGAACGTCTGGCGGTCATGAAATTGTGTTTTTATACAATTCGAACCTTCTAATTTCGATAGGCCACGTGAAAATCCCGGAGTCTAAAGCGCTAGAGACTTTTGAGTGTCATAACATTCGTATAAAATTGCGAAATTTCTCACTTTTAGAAACTTCAAATTAATTAATTTGACACAAGTTTTGATAACGTAAAGTAAGACACACGTTTTAGATTCCACAGCCACCCTTGACCAAGATAATTTTTGATATCCCGGTATAAGTCTAGCAAGCAAACGCCCGTAGCGGGTCCGCCTACAGTAGTCCCGCCGGAGGCGAATGAAAATGGTGCCTCTGCGTTGGTAAATGCTGCACCTCATGGCTTTACCCGTAAAGCCCGGTGTTGATGCTTCCCTCCCTATAGGATTCTAGGTAATGGATTCGCGGCCGAGGCAATGATATGTGGTAGGCCGATGTCTAGTCAGAGGGAGAAGGGCCCAGAAAATTCAAAAGATTGTCTCCTCTTCAATTAAGGCGTTGGTCTCTGCCGGGTAGGGATTGAAAGTCGCATGCTGGCTAGCGGGTGTTGGAGTTGGTCTACAATTCTTCACCTTCGACGGGTGAGCTGCGTTGCAGCACGGGCACTGACACTGTAGAGCCAGTAGGGATTTGGATATGGTCCCGCTTTCACCAGTGGGGCTCGAGGAATTTATTTACCAGACATACTGGCAGGTAGGTCCCATCCATAGATAACTCTACTACCGTAGAATGAAATGTCTTATGATAGGGACCAAAACTATCATGGCCGGCGAAAGTATTTCGCTTCCAAAACACGAGAGGGCACGTCAAGCGTCCGAAATGAATAGAAATTATAATGCGCATGCGATTGTTACTGTTGTTCAATAGTAGCCATTTTTAATTCATTTGTGGATTTTGATTCCTTGCGACTTGCTGCTTGCTATCATATACGCTATTTCTAGAATACTATTTTTGCATAATATTTATCACGGGAAAACAAGGTTGTGCTATACGCAATTGTCAGCCACTCCAGAACCATAAACGTTAAAGATTTCCAAATCCCAAATTCGATATGGGCTTATTGAATTTATGGCTGACGTTTGTGAATCTGGTTCTTCTGAAGTATACTCCCGAAAACATATACACCAATTACCAGGTGCCGGGTGTGCTCAAGACATTTTTCACCAGAAGATATTGGACCAAATGATGTTTTTAAGAAAGCTGCAGTCCCGACGCTTTTTCTGCCAACTCAGGTTAATGATTGTTTTTTAGGTGCAGAAATTGTGAAGAAGACAGAAGTGGTATACTTGTAACACTTCAGCAGTTCATTAGTCAGGTGTGTACTTTACATTACATTATATGTTCTAAAAATTGTATCATAATTATTTTTATCAGTTTTAATCAATAATTTTATTTCTCACAGGGATTCATCAGGGAACCACAAGTGGAAACCATAATAATAATATAATATAATAAGTTTATTTGTAGAAAAGAATAGATATAAAGTTTATAATATAAATTGAAATATGTTGCAAATAAGAACAGTACTCACGAAAGTATGCGAAAGCATACCTACTGGTGTGTGAGATAAAATCATAACAAGTTATATAACAATACCGATAATAATACCAATAATAACAGATAGTTGTTATTGTTGTATTAATCAAATTCCTAAAATAAGTTTAATAAGTTTAATATAATAATAAGTTTATTCATTGCATTAACAGTGGTACATTAAAACAAATGATTATGCTGTAAATTATCTATAATCACACAAGAGATTTGTTAATCGCCTGTATGTGATAAAAAAATAATTGAATGATAATGGAAAGTATACTAGAACATATTATATAAAATCGAATGAGTTTCCATGATACAATATAATTATAATACGATACATAATACAATAATGCAGTAGAATATAGTATGACATAATTTAATTTAATACTATTTAGTGGCACGGAGTACAGTACAATTCAATACAAAGCAACAAATAATATAACAATTTTGACTAAAGTATTTATTTATACTTGCGCGTGAGATATAGTGCAATTGTTGTAGGGTGTGCATAAGATGTAAAATTATGTTGAAAATCAATGAGGTAGCATTTTGCATTTTCACCAGCTTTGTTATAGTATTTTCATAGATACAGCAGTATATACATATATATACATACACATATGCACACATACATACATATTATATACACATACACATAAATATATAGAATTAGAAAAAGGCATCTCAAATTTAGCGCCCTTGCGTATAAAAACAATAGTTCTGAAACAGGGAACCAGTGAAATCAAAGAGTTCTATAACTAGAGTGGACAAGTAGGATCCTACCAATGTATTACATTCATACGCGAGTAGGTATGCGTTCTCTGTCGCACTATTTCTTACTGCGCGGGCGCGTCTCGTGTATTATTAGTCCAAGCAATACACAGAAATGCGTGCCGAAATTAATACCTGGAAAAAAAAATATTTTGATTAATGCAACTCGATCCAAATGGCGAACATAACCTAAAAAATTCCCAAAGTTGCAAAAAGTGGTTTTTCTCAATTAATTAAAAAACTATAGCTCTGATCGGAAAAAGTTAAATGAGAAAGTTGTAGGTATTGAATAGATCTATCGATTCGTCTCATAATAATTATAAATATCATTCATCTTTCTCGAGTTATATCGAAAAAACCGTTAAAAATCGGGGTATCGAGAAGTCGTTAACTATTACGTTTTCATATGTATTGTTTCCTATACATATAGCCCATGGCAAGCTTAGAGAGCAATTTTTTTTCTCAATTTGAAATACTGATTTTTTTTCAAAATATATCGATTTTTATAAAAAAAAGAGCCTCTAATAAATTGGCTAGATCTTCTCAGGGAATGGTCCTGGAGTAACAATTTTGGGCTTATTTTCTTTATGAAGAGTTGTGCTATAATTTTATTGAAGAAACGTAGCGATTTTTTCCATTTTTAGGGTGAAATACTTTTAAAAAATGTCATCTTTTTTTAACGTGTTTTTTTCAGATTAGTTTTACAATTTTAATTTTGGAGAAATGTCTTTGACGGATATCGATTTCTAACATTTTTTTACGTATTGGCAAAAAAAAATTTTCACCTACGATCTTCTGGACCAGCGATAATTTTTTTATTTCAAAAAAATCTGTAAGACGCAATACACATTATACAGAAGTGTGTTTTATGGAGGTTGATGTTAAATACCTACATTTTCAATAAAAAAATATTTGGATATGTTTTATTGATTCATAGTATTAGAAATTGAGTAACAAAGTTAAGCGTGCGCGGCTGCCGGAGCGTGAGGCGGAGTGGGGGAAGCATTGCGCGTATTAATTTCTGCACGCTCTGTCTATTGCTTGGACTATATACGACGTGGCGTTACGCGCTCTATAGTACGAGCGGGTGGGGGTTACGTGAGCGAGTGAGACAGACGCACTCGATTCGTATGAATAAATGCCTTACTTGTCCACTCTTTGAGTGAAATGCGGAATACAGTATTTTGTGTTGTTAATTCAGTGATGTCAGATTGGGCGCTTTTGCGCCAATTGGGCGATTTTGTATGAAGATTTGCTCCATGTTCTTATTCAAAAGCGCAAGCCGTAATTTGGGCGACTTTTGGTTCTTTCGGAGATGTTTTTTTAAAATCTACAATCTACAATGCATGTTTCAACATTTTTGGAATAGATATTTTACAGTTCTCGTCAAATAACTTGGTCCGTACGTCATCAATGGGCGTATCTGATTATGAAAAGTTCTTGATTCACACGTGTCATATTGTTAGGTTGGTACAGAAATTTCCGTAAGCCACACGCTGCAGAATCAACTTTATCGGTTGTCTTCGTACCTAGTCGGTTAGCATTTTCAAGTTTCTTATAGTGTTCGTCATTCCGAGCTTATCATGTTTATAAATGAATATTTGCAGCTGTTATAACCTATAACATTCGTTAGTTTACATTGTTTACTCAGATTATCTTTTTAGAGTGAATATTAGTTTCAATACTTTTAATGTATTGTCGTGTATTAGAACGAACTACATTTTTAACGGACGTGCAGCAGAAATTGTGTTAGGTTCCCTGTGAATGAAGGAATCAGACAGCAACGGCATTTGAATACAATTGCATCAGGACATGACAGGCCTGAAACTTGACAAAAATAACGTGATCCAAATACGATAGGACGGGAATGTTTTGTCTCTTTCTAGATCATTACAATGCCATTGACGTATGTGGTTTTCTTAGAAATTATACGTTACAATGTTTCTTTATCTAAATCATGAGTATTAGAAGAAGATAGACAATTTAAAATGTGCCGATATTATTTCATACAGGTACCAAGTTATTTGACGAGAACTGTAGTTGATTATATTGTAAGATTCTTCTCTATGTAGTTCAGTGCTCCTGCAAATTATGAAATATAAACGCGCAAAGGCGCGAAATTTAAAATGCGTTTTCTAATGACATTTTTATTTTTCTATTTTCCAATTTAATTGGGAATATTTTTCCATTATTCTTATATCATTGAACTCGGATATTCTGCGGCAAACGATTTATATAGGTTTTTTCTATAATAATAACGTTTTATGCCACTTTTCCCTACTTTGGTGTGATTTGGACACCCGAACTGGAAAATTTGAGGTTTTCTCCTCGGGAAAACCTCGGCAAACGAAAAAAAATGCACGGCAATACTCGGCTAACGTTCGGCAAACGACCTGGTTGAAAAAAAAATTCATTTTCCCACCTACCATTTCTGGAAGTGCGTCGGTGTCAATGAGAGCATCTACAATTGTTTCATATGACATAGAGGGGATATTCGGTGGAATATATAGCAGTACCAATATATAAACACAGCTTCCAATACTAAATTTGATACCTACGATATCCAAACTAGGTATAAGAGAACGAATATTATTGAGATCCATCTCAATAGCAGAAGATTCGCTATTAATAGCTAGTAATACACCACCTGCACGCGATAACTGTAATTGTTGAAAATTGCGATCTCTTCTAAAGATAGTATAGTTATTTGTCAAAAGCTCAGAATTCAAAAGTGAAGAATTAAGCCATGTTTCAGAAAAAGCAATTAAGTCATACCTTAAAATGGATGAAATGTTTTATAGTAATGTAGTAGTAATAATGAAAACTTCGTTATGAATTATTTTTTATTCCTATAAAATAAACATGTTTATAACAAAAGATACAAACATTAATCGAGGAATTTGTTGATCATATTTTTTACAAGATTGACTTAGATATCAACACGATGATCGGAACCATAAATACGGCCATTGTTGTATGTAATGCATATGCCCCATTGCAGTTATCTCCGTCGCACGTCCTACAGCTCGTAGCATCAATTTCCTTTAGTTTCCAAGCCTCCATGCTTTGAGAATGGTCCTTTATCGCTTCACAAGTTATTGTCTCATTAATGCAAGTTTGTAGAGTGAAATCCACGGTGCTACCTGAAAATCACATAAATGAGTACTCTTTAATGCAATTTCTAATGAAACTATTTTTTGTTCATAATGAAATAAACAATTTTCACTAGTTTGAGTTCTTTTATTTCATCATCCTCGAACAACTTCTTAAGGATTAGTTGTCTCAGACTTAATAACAAACTAACAATATTCAGAGAATTGAAATTTCTGAATTATGTTCGTTGTTACAAGAAAAATATAAAAATAAATGAGTTAGAAGAGTTGGCGTAGATTTACAAGAGTACTTACTCCAAGGTATACCCAATTAGCCACTCCCCTATGTAAGAATGTAACAGTAACATGATAATAATAATAATAACGCTTATTTACAACGGCCTAGAATATGAGTTTTCAGTATTGTTGGTACATTTATGTTATAATGCCTGAAAAATTAAACAGATGGCACAACCGAAAATCCCATGTGACGCATTAAAATTTTCAGACTGATATGTCATTTAACACCCATCGAAGTAAGCAACCTTGACGATTTTTGTAAACATGTAAAAAAGTGAATTTCGCCTCTTGATTAAACATTATTTCTTGCGTGGAAAACACATCACGCAAATCAAAGCATCGCTTCAGTCACGTAGCCAGAAATTTGCTTAGGGGGATGCCCAAGGACAAATATCCCGGAGAAAGTATATATTCTTGAGATAAGGTAATTATATCTCAATAAATAAAAAGGGAAACAATTTCGAACCAATTTTTTTAAATAATTCAATATTAGATCAACAATAATTGATGACGGCAATATTTTCGTAAGTGTCAAGTCATTTATTACTGATATTCAATCATCCGTAGATATCCGCATTAAGCTGCGGCGATGCACATTAGCCAGGGACATTTATGACAGGAGAAAATTTAATAAACGTAATCAATCTGTGAAGTAGGTTTAACGTATCAAAACTAGAATCGAATATTTAGTCCAGGCTATGAACCGGGATTTTAGCTATAATAAAAAAAAACATGTAGGTTCGAATCAAAAAATTTTGTTTGCATTAGCTTCAATAGGTTCTCAGGATCATTCATACACCTTAAAACCTCTTGGGAACCCCAACCCCACCCATTGGGGGCGACATTTGCAACAGGCCAAGTCTTGAATTGTATTTTCTACAAGAAAAGGTATTTTGGCATTTCGAGTGCACCTAAGTGGTTTGTTGGGACGCTGAATACGATTCCTAAGCCAGATTTACTTAAAATTCATCGTTGGGGTGGTGAAATAGACGAAATTGGTCAATTTTGCACCCCTAATATGTTATTTTGCAATTTACGTGTTTTAGGCATTTAAATTGCACCAAGGGGGTTTTTTGGGTCGCTGAATACGATTCCGAAGCCAGATTTACTTAAAATTCATCGTTGGGGTGGTGAAATGGACAAAATTGGTCACCAACACCAAAATATTGGTATCTTGAAATAGAATAAAACGGTTTTCAAAATATATTTTTTTCCTTTTTACGTTTCTTTAGGCACAGGTATACAAAATCTCTACGCCAGGTATAGTATATAGTATACCTACAGGTATTAATATACAGGCATCTATCTTTATACCGGCAGGTGCACTATTTTGTACCCAGATATAATGTAAAAAAGGTAGATATAAGAAGGTGTGTTGTACTCATCATAATAATTGTTAAATTCTTTCCTTTTTTAATGCGTTGGGCCCCTTCGTATACATATTTAATGTACAGAAAACCAAAGACTGTATCCTTCTAAACTTATCTCATTTTACAGCCCTGCGATCGTTACACAGGTTATATCCACATACATGTGCATGTGTTCAAACGTCGCATCTGTTTATGACGTGGTCCACTGCTTGAAATGAGAGATTTTTTTTCCACCTTCTTATGTCGGACATAATAATCTGTTCAGTTTCTTTATAGACGACAAAGGACAACATTCTCTCTTGTAGCTACATTTGTTTCACAGCGTTGATATCATTTTAGTTGAATATTTGTATTTTATATACTTCAATTTATATTTCATTTTGTATTTTATGGTTCAAGAACCAACAAGAACGCTGAAGCGTGTGTCAGTGTATGAAAGTTTTTGCATTTAAGTGTTATCAATCAAGTGTTTTTTGAACATGAAAGTGTAGTTATTAAATATTTGTGTTCTTTTTCAAACAATTACTAATATTCATATCCTCTTAATATTGGAAAAGGAGAAAACTCCGAAATAATTTTAAAATGCAAAAATAACAAAAATTTAGAAGCGTGTCTAAAAAAACCTCCTTGGTGCACTCGAATTGACAAAAACACGTAAATTGCAGAATAACATATAAGGGGTGCAAAATTGGCCAATTTTGTCGATTTCACCACCCCAACGATGAATTTTAAGTAAATCTGGTTTCGGAATCGTATTTAGCAACCCAAAAAACCTCTTTGGTGCATTCGAAATGCCTAAAACATGTAAATTGCAAAACAACATATTAAGGGTGCAAAATTGGCCAATTTTGTCAATCTTACCACCTCAACGATGGATTGCAAGTAAATCTTGCTTCGGATTCGTGTTCAGCGACCCAAAAAACCCCCTTGGTGCACTCGAATTGACAAAAACACGTAAATTGCAAAACAACATATTAAGGGTGCAAAATTGGCCAATTTTGTCAATTTTACCACCTCAACGATGGATTGCAAGTAAATCTGGCCTCGGATTCGTGTTCAGCGACCCAAAAAACCTCTTTGGTTTATTTGAAATGCCTAAAACACGTAAATTGCTAAACAACATATTAAGGGTGCAAAATTGGCCAATTTTGTCAATTTTACCACCTCAACGATGGATTGCAAGTAAATCTGGCTTCGGATTCGTGTTCAGCGACCCAAAAAACTTCCTTGGTGCACTCGAATTGACAAAAACACGTAAATTGCAGAATAACATATAAGGGGTGCGCAATTGGCCAATTTTGTCGATTTGACCACCCCTACGATGAATTGCAAGTAAATCTGGCTACGGATTCGTGTTCAGCGACCCAAAAAACTTCTTAGGTGCACTCGAAATGCCAAAATACCTTTTCTTGTAGAAAATACAATTCAAGACTTGGCAATGGGTGGGGTTGAGGTTCCCAAGAGGTTTTAAGGTGTATGAATGATCCTGAGAATCTCCTTAAGCTAATGCAACAAAAATTTTTCGATTCGAACCTACATGTTTTTTATTTTTATTTTCCGGTTCACAGCCTGGACTAATATCTAGCTACGATGTTGAATAGAATTCATCACAGAATTGATAAAAACTTAATCTTGGAATGTCCTATTCAAAACGTCACTCCACTCACCATGATTATTCTCTGCTCAATTGAGGTTTCCGTTTTTGGCTTTTTAAAAAACGATGTGATGGTTGTTTGCCCTTGTTGGCGTTTCATTTTGCATTGTAGAAATTACTGACTTGAATAATACGTAGGTATGCGAAGTAAATATAACAGTTGGCTGTACACAAACCAGACAAGAAAATGTGCAAACAATGATGTTTGGTGCTGCCGCATGTGACATAATGGAGAAGCTTTGTTTAATGGCGGGACTTTTATGAAATATTAATGCAGGGATCCGTCGAATCAATGCACAATGTACCTGTTGTTGATTGAGAAATTTGATTTAAAAATTTTTTTTATTCTCAATAAGATTGTTCTATAGAAGAACACAAATTCGCAAGAATTTGTGAGATTTCGGGGGGCATGGCCCCTCGGGCCCCCTGCCTGGCTACGTGCCTGCATCATGGGGACTCTTCACTATGGATTGGAACGATTCACAAGTGGTTTACTGATTTTCGTTGTGGTAGTAAGACCACGAAGGACGCCTAACGTTCTGGTCATCCAATTGAGGTCACAACGTCAGAAATCGTCGATAAAATATACGCTGTGTCTAGACTCCCGGTACCGGTATCCAAATAAATCCAGGTAAAATGATGACGTCTACATAATGACGTAATAACCTACCGGTATTTGCAATAATCCCGGTAGATTTGTTCGGTGCGTAGAAAGAAATTGAGGTTAGGTTGGCAAATCGTTCACATAACGTAGAAATATTGATACTCCCGGTGTTTACAACGTATTGTTTTGAGTGTGCAAAATTAATAATGATTTTTTTCGTGGGTCAGACCTTCGAAACTTTTGAAGCTGTAAGCAGAGCTATAAAGCAATACGAAGGTAAAACCTTTTCAAAGTATTGGAAACGTAACGCGAGGCTTATTACTTCATCAAAAATTAAAAAAACTATCAGAGCAGAATTAAAGTATTATGAAGTAAAATATTGCTGTATTTTCGGAGGTCAAAAATTTCGAAAGGCGGGAAGCAATAAAAAAGAAGTAAGAAGTTTTAAAAAGGAAGACCCTTGTCCTGCATGCATTTCTTTCCGGGTGTCCCAAAATGGCAAATTTCTAGAAGTTAAAGCTATTCAAAAAGAACAATCACGAAACAAGCAAGGTGTTATTTGATTTTTTGCCTCAGCAACGCAAGTTACCACTTGATAGTAGAGAAAAAGCAAAGGAAATGTTATTGTTAGATGCAAATAAAAAAAGTTAGAGAACGATTGGAGAGAGATACCGGTTTGAAACTAACTTTAAAAGATCTGTCCAACATTAAGCAAAGTGCATCCAATAAAGCACCTCTAGATTTGGAGCAGTGTGTCAATATTTAAAAAAAATCATATGACTGTGAAGTTAGTATTTTAAAAGATGAAACTAACAATTTCAGAGGCATGTTTATGCAAACCAAAAAGATGAAAGCTACTTTTGATGCTTTTCCAGAGTTTTTAAGCCTTGACGGAACTTACAAATTAATTAATATAGGTATTCCTTTGTTTTTAATCGTATGTGAAGATGGAAATAGCCAAACCGAAGTAATTGCATTTTGTTTACTAACTCACGAAGACAAAGAAAGTTTTGAATGGTTTTTGAACGAATTTAAACTTAAAAATTCTAAATGGAGCGAAACAAAGTGTATAATGACAGATAAAGATTTTCTGGAAAGAAAAATTGTTAAAGAGTGCTTCCCAGAAGCTAACGTTATTATCTGTATTTTCCAGTCCATGCGTACATTTCAGAGGCAAATATCATGCGAAAAAATGGGAATATCTTCTAGCCAACGAAATCTAAGCCATAAAATAATTCAAAAAATGGTTTACTCCAAAACTGTGGAGGAGTTCGACAACTTATACAAAATTATGTGCGAAAATGTTCCCAAAGTTGTTTTAGACTATTTTAATTCTAACTGGTATAAAATTAAAGATGAATGGTCGATGACAAAAAAATATTTCAACTGTAATTTTCTAAATACGACCAATGATCGCATTGGATCAATTAATTCAAGGAATTAGTTCTAAAAGATAATAAAAACTGCCGGGATTGTTGCAAATACCGGTAGGTTATTACGTCATTATGTAGACGTCATCATTTTACCGTGATTTATTTGGATACCGGTACCGGGAGTCTAGACACAGCGTAAAATATATGGTATTATATTGGACGATCGACGAGATTGCTGAGGCTATGTGGATCTCAACCGAACGGATACGGAACATTTTGCAAACATTTTTGAATATGAGAATGCTATCTGCCAGATGTGTGCCGCGTTTGCTCTCTGTTGACAACCAGCGCCACCGCATGACAACTTCAAAGGAGTGTTTGGCGATGTTCAAGTGCGATAAGAAGGACTTTTTGCACCGTTTCGTAACTGTGTACGAAACATGGATTCAACAAAACACACCAGGGATCCAAAGGACGGTCGAAACAGTGGACCAAAGACCAATAAAGTCATGGCGATAGTTTTTTGTGATGTACACGCTATCGTCCATACCGATTACCTTGAAAATGGCAAAACGATCACCGGCGTATATTATGCAGACCTATTGGACGGTATTTTGATTTTTAATTCATTCTTTTGAAGAAAGATGTGTGACGGGGTAACTCTCGTGGAAAGAGTGCAACTTGGCCGACTTTAATATAAAGTAGACTGTAGGATGTAGGCGGACTTTCGATTGGGTGCTTTTGCGCAAGCTACTCTGCGCTGGATACTTGAGTGCTTGCGTAACTCCGGCCCAAACATTGATAGGTAGATAGATAGATAGATAGATAGCTTTATTCAAAGAGTTGTACTTATACATCATACAATACACAAATACAATTAGGTGAACCGGCGTCAGAGTAGTAGTAGTGATGTTTAGTTATTAAAAAACGAACATCTGAGAATGATAAAAATGCTAAAAAAATACACGATAAGTATTTGACAAGAAGACAAAAACAAAACAAAAAAAAACAGGCATGCTGACATTGTAGAGTAAAATAGTCAATATATAAAAAAACCAGTTGACGCTGAATCAGAATAAATCGGAATCTAAAAATTCATTTACACTGTATGGTTCAACCTTAATTAATAACTCCTGTACCAACTGTTTGAACTTTTTAAGGCAGGGTTCGATTTTCACTTCCGTTGGAAGCCTATTAAAAAATTTAGTACACGAATACATAGGGGTTCTTTCTGTTTGAGTTAATCTGTGGGCAGGAGTATTTAAATCCACAGTTCTAGTACCATAACTATGCTGTGATTTATATATATTGAATTTTTCACTATTTTTCATCAGAAATACCAAACACTCACAAATATAGATACTTGGCACAGTTAAAATATTCATTTCTCTAAATTTTCCTCTGCATGATTGCCTATAACCGTTTCCCAACAAAATTCGTAGAGCTCTCTTCTGCACTCTAAAAACACGTTGCGCTTCTCCGCATTCTCCCTAGAAAATGACACCAAAGCGCAATAGAGAATAAAAGTTCGAAAAATACACAGTCCTTAAAGCATTTGTGTCTAAATATTTAGCTGTGATCCTGAAAGAGTAATACACCGAGTTTAATTTATTGCAGAGTTCATTTATATGAATCTCCCAATCTAGATTTTGGTCTATATGAATACCTAAGAACTTTGTGTCATTATCTAGGGTCACATTTTGTGTCTGAAGCTGTATGTCCTGCGGTATTTTGTTCCTTGCGTTTTTTGTTGTGAAACAGATATAACTTGTCTTTTCTTTGTTTAAAATCAATTGATTTTTCGTGAGCCAGTCTTGAGCTTTTTTTAGGCTGTTGTTAGCTATACCTAACATTTCTTGGAATGAAGATCCTACCGCTAGTAGGTTGATGTCATCGGCATAATTCACGAGATGTGTTTTTTCGTTTGCAATATCAGATGCTAAGTCATTGATATAGAATACGAATAATAGAGGACCCATTACACTTCCCTGGGGTACTCCAACCGACAGATGACCCTCGTCAGAAAAGTACTCCTTTCCATTTCTATCTACTAATACTTTTTGAGAGCGTTCTGTCAGGTATGATCTTATCCAGCTAAGTGCTGGGCCTCTAATACCATAACGCTCCAATTTTTCCAATAAAATAACATGGTTAATGCTATCAAACGCTTTTGACAAGTAAAAAAATATACCCATTGACAGATGTTTGTTTTCATATCCCAAAACAGTTTTTTCTATGAAATCATAAACAGCAGTGTCTATTGATTTGCCCTTTAGATATCCATGCTGTGAGTGACTTAGCAATCTTTTAGCATAAAAAAAGCTCAGGAGTCTAGTACACATAGATATTTCAAATATTTTTGAGAAGGATGGTATTAAACTTATAGGACGATGGTTTTCTAATAGTGTGGGATCACCTTTTTTAGATAATGGTTTGACAATAGCAAGTTTCAATCTATCTGGAAAAAGTCCATATTGAAAAGAATTATTTATTATGTGGCACAAAGGGATTGCTAGTTCATCTACACAACTTTTTATGATACTGCTCGGTATTTCGTCGTATCCTGCACTCATAGTATTTTTCAACTTTTTGATTATCTTAATAGTTTCATCAATAGTCATGGGTGTAAGAAACATTGAATTTTTTGAAAGAGGTATGTTATAAATCATATCTACTTCTGCATTATCCCGAAAGTTAGGTACATTATTCAGTATCAAATTATTAAAATTGTTACTTATTGTAATAGGATCACCGGGTATTTTCAATTCTGCATGTCTTGAAGCTTTTCCTTTTATTTCTCCAACTATCTGCCAAAGGCATTTTGATTTGTTATCGCTATTGTTTATACGATCTCTATATTCAATTTTCTTAGCATTTATCAATAACTGGTTGTACCTAACTTTGGTTTTCCTATATGCTTCATCATATCCTTCTGATGTACTGCGCAACACTAGTAAGGTATCGAGTTGGTTTTTACACTGTAGTAGTTCAGGATTTGAGTAGTAGGATATTTTTCTATGTTTTGAGCTTAAATATTGAAATTGGAATATCAAAATAGAATAATGAACTTTTTATTGTATCAATATTATGTAATATTGTCTGAAGAGAGAAGTTAAAATAAATTATGCCATTGACATTTTCACTGCAATAACACCCTAATTATCCCTCTGGCCATAAAAGGCACAAAATTTACCATATTTTCAGTCAGAGCTCTAACCCCAATTACACCATTTCAAGTAGATAAAATAGACCGTTTGGAGGTAACATATTATTGTTAGAATGTGGCGAACTTGGGCTTGTGGTCCAAGTGGGACATCTTGTAGTGTCGCTTTCAAAAGGAAGCGTTTTTCTCCCGATGCTAATGTCAATGTATATGTATATCAACCTTCGTTAAAAAGAGATTTTGATCCTAGTGATGCTCTAGCCGAAACGCCAGGCTTAACAATTATCTTCGATATAGGATACAGTGCTACAGCCTATTATTCCTAGAAAAAAGTAACATAGCTGGCACATTTAGAAGTACTGACAAAGATGATGTGAATTTATTGAGGACAATTTATAAAATGTATGAAGAACAATCAATACCTACACTGGTTTCCCTAAAAAATTGGCTGACCAACGATGAAACAAATATTTCCCGTAGCCCTTTAAGTCTGAAGGGCATTTAGTTTAAAATGGGTTTTGAATCGCACGATTGATACAAGACAAACCTTAATGGAATCACAACGTTCACTGAAATGGCTTCACTTATTTATTTTGACGAAACATTTAATACACATTATACTGCAATAAAAGGATGGAATTACTTTAAAAAATGCCACACAAAAGCTTCTTCAAATAAAGTCAAAAAATAATAATACATGCAGGTACAGAAAATTGATTTGTTGCGAACTGTCTGTTGCTTTCAGCTAAAAATATAACAGACTCTTCTCTAGATTATCACCAAGATAGTGACGCAAAACTTTTTGAAGATTGGTTTGAACATCCTCTTCTTCAAAATATATCCAAAAATAACGTAATTGTAATGGACAATGCTAATTATCATAATTATAAATCAAAATGTTGCCTAGTTCTAACAGCGCCAAAGCAAAGTTAGAATCTTTATGAGACAGTAATGTATATCCCACCAAAAACATTCTGTAAAAAACTAGCCAAGTCTCGATGGAGTTGCTTGTTTATCTCTAAAAAGTAATGAAATCTAGACAAAGTCGTGCCAAGTCTAAGGTTCCTTACTGCGATTTCTTTATTATTATAGTTAATGTTGTGTGACTTGGCCGTTGAACATTCTTTATACGTTAGTGGGTACAAGTCAATTTTGTTTACACGTAATGTTATCTGTTGTAACTACCTATAATTGTTAAGCGAGATAATAGCCCATACTGGTATTGGTAATTGGACGCTAGTGTCTCATTTTAGGCTGTTGTTGATTGTGCAACACATGCATTCAGCATTGACAATGCTGACGCTGACTTCTGCTCTCTTCTTTTTGGAGCGTCAAATCGACCACCGATCTAACATAAAATAGACGTACAGACAGACTTCTATCAATGATTAGAAGTCCGTCTGTACTGGAAATAATTTTTTATACTGTTTGTTTCAGGCTCGCCTACACATAAGTATTATTAAAATACGCAGCTTTATCAAGCCTACAATTGACTGGTTATTGAACCAACGTTTTCCAAGTGGCAATTTTCCATCGTCAATGGGTAGCGGTTCTGGCGACAGATTGGTGCAATGGTGTCATGGAGCACCTGGTTTTGTACCCTTGTGTACCCTTCAAGGGCCAAGTCACACAACATTAACTATAATAATAAAGAAATCGCAGTAAGGAACCTTAGACTTGGCACGACTTTGTCTAGATTTCATTACTTTTTAGAGATAAACAAGCAGCTCCATCGAGACTTGGCTAGTTTTTTACAGAATGTTTTTGGTGGGATTTCACTTCTTTTTGTTAAACGTGGGCATATTGATTTATTTCATTAGATTTTCTTATTTGACACATTTTTTTTCTTTTTAGGAGTAGTTTTTTTATTATTACAAATCTTTCTTTTCTTTTTTTCCGGTTCTGATTCTTGTACAGTAGCAACAGTTTTTCGTATTGCCCATTCGCGTTATTTACGCCTAAGCCGGTTGTATTCGGTGATTGCTGAAGCTTGAGCTTTTATTCTCTTCAAGTCAACATTTATGAGGTGCACCCCATGAAGATTGGTTACTCGTGAAAGCGCCACGTAGGCTTGGCCACAAGAGAATATGGAGGTGCCAATGTCCATGAGGGCATTTTTTAAACTTAGACCTTGGCTCTTGTGAATTGTTAGGGCATACGCCACACAGATTGGGAATTGTTCTCTGTACACGTATGCCCGGGGTATGATCTCAAATTTTGACTTAATAGGCAATAATTCGTGAATCAAATTCACGGCATTCTTTTATGTACTAATAGTAGAAGGGGGCATCTCTAATACAGCTGAGACAAGCTGAGGGTTGTTCATCAGATACATCAGACCTTCGATTTTTGACATCAAATGAAGAGGCAAACAAAGTTGAATATTTTTTGTAAAGGCGGTATGTCGATCTTTAATAGTTTGGTTGGGCTCCTGTGTTTTCAAATAAGGGTCACTAGGTACTCCAGATCTTCGATTATCCTAGTTTTTATAGTTTTCCCTTTATGTGGCCATTAAACCCTAACTCTGTACCAAATTTCAGCTCTCTGACTTTATGGGAAGTACTAGTTCTATTCTGATGATCATGAGTGAGTGAGTGAATGAGTGTCATAAATGCGAAACTTTGCTTTCGCTTAACTTCGGAACTAAATGACCTACAGATTTGACATTTTTCATTTTAAGTATGTGATTTTAAAGCGTTCTGGTCTTATCCAGAGGTTCTCAAATAGGGGCCTGAAAATGCGGCGAAATGGTTCCAGTAAAGGATGGTACGGCAGTGTTTGCTTCGCGCTCGACTTGGCGGGGGCACTGCCGTGCCCCCCGATTTTGAAGAAACTTACAAAAAACGGGATCTTTCAGAAGTATTAAAGGTTTTCAAAATCAATAAAGAATACGTGTGTATTAAACTTGCAACTGAAAATGGACATTCAATGTTGCGTCCTCCACCTTCTATTGTGTATTCAATCCAATCGAACTATGACACGAAGTGAAATCAAATATTATAAGGAATAATATTTATTACCCCCCCCCCCCCCTCCTCTTTACATATATCTGTAGTGCTGTTTCTAAATAACAGTAAGTAAAATTTCTGTTGGAAAAACTGTATACAACATGTAATTAAGGTGGAAAACTCTTAGATGAAGATAATAGTGATAGTGACACAGAACTAAATTTGATGTAAAATAGAATTAATTTGTCGGAATAGATTATTGTAAAACTTTTCCGTATTCCCCACATTAATTTTTACTGTACTTATTATATCTTCAGTAATAAAATAAAATTTATTTTCCATTAGTGTAATATGTCTTTTTAGTTCAAAATAAAAATAAATCAATATGCAGTGGTACGTTTTCAAGCCGACCCTGCACCCATTTCTTGTGGTTTAAAGAAAGGTGTTGGAACCAACACAACATGAGAATATAATAGTGTTGCCACCTTCGTCCTCAAAAATGAACTGGTCATGTTTCCTTGAGCCCAAAGCGCTCATTAAACAGTGCTGAATACAAACTTTCAATGTAAACGGGACGCAATTAAAATTTTAAAGTTACATTCGGATCACCTTTTAGTTTTATTTTTGTCTGACCACATCATCAATCCGATACAGTACCACAAAGTAGCGACTTTCACAATCAACTGGTGGTGAAAACCTTGTATTATATGCTTGCTGTACAAAACTTGGATTAGTTACAGCTTCTTTACATTTCTAACTTACCCAAATCAGTGTCCTGCGCCTTTCCTTCTAAATCTAAGCATACACTATTCTTACATACTTCAGGATTGACGTTGGATATACATTCCTTAATGTTATCTTTCGTAGTGCATGTTTCGGTGATGCATTTGACATCAGCCGCATAACCTAAAAACAAAATATTTATAAGTAATATGAACAAAAATATCTTGTAAGCCTTAAGCCAACGTGATATCAACAGAAATCTCTTATTAACTAGATTTTCTTAGTTGGAACTTTAGTTCTGGGCAGATGACTTTAGAAAATCTTTTTACCTCTATAGAACGGTCGACCAGTGACATCACGACCTACTCGCTCTTCCGAAAAGCTCGTGAAGGCGAAAATGCAGCCCGAAACTTTAGGTTGTAAAAACACGACCAATATCAATAATCAATCAATAAAATTGAGCTCGATGGTCTCACATATACTTTGAATTTGCTATTAATAATACAGGTTAAAATATTGCCTCATCATATTTTAGAATTCCCAGCCGACATTGGCTAATAAATTATTCAGATAAAATGAGCAACATAAAAAGCATTTGCTTTATATTTTAAGAGATTCTGAAAAGGAGCCTTTATTTTGATGGCAGATCTTTTTTGTAGAAGTAATTGATTTCAAATATTCCTCGGGAAAAAAAGGGATGTAATTTTTGATAGTAAAACAGTCAACATTTCGTTTCATCCGCATGAGTTGTATGTTGTAGGTACAGAATAGATCAACTAAAATAGAATGTAATGTGGGAACACCGCAGAAAATTTTGACCAGGAATAAATAAGAACCACTACATTATTCACTACACAATGGCTTGAGTTATAAACTGAAACTTCTATTTAAGAGTGATTCAAGTAATTATATATTTTTTGTATTCAGTTTATTAGTTTATTTTGAAAACACCATTACGTGTTGAAATAATTGTTATTAATAGATAATTACACTCAAATCACTATTGTGATTTATATTTTGTTTGGAGTGTGAATGAAGAAATAGAACTTACCAATGTATAATATAGTTGCGAAAACAACTAAAGCTGTAGCAGAGAATGATTTGAAACCCATTATTAATCGGTAGTCGACCTGTCTTTGTGGATGTCACGAAATAATTGGAATCAATGAGGGAATGAAAGCAGATATAAGAAGGTTTGATAAGGGCAAGTAATTTTTTTTTCAGTTACAGTTGTTTGATGTAGATAAATGTTATCAGGATAATAAAGCAAGCGGAAAAACTTTATCTATTTACTCCAGGCAAATTGGACGGAAAAAGCTCATTTTCAGACCTCTCTGTACGGCGGAATTTTTGATAGAAAAGTGTGGGCTTTGACATCTAGAAACCGATGTCACTGACGCGAAGGCTGGTGCGGGGGTGCGTTGTGATATATCTCAAAAACCAAGCAATGTATTAAAAAAGTTTCAAATAAAAGTTGTAGGAAATAAAAATTCCCACAAAAAATCATCCATAACATTTTTTTTATTTTCCGCGTGGTTTCCGCGTAAACTGCGTTAAAAAAATTAAGCTTTTTCTTGAAAAAATTTTTAAATAAAAGTTATTCAAAATGTGTTTTCCTTCAAAACGAACGTTATTAGAAGAGTCAGATTTTCCACGGAAAATCGTATTTAAGCATATTTTTCGCAATAAGTCGATAATTTGGCAGACAGTACCCCTTAAAGAAGAAATGTAGTACCTCGTTGATGTGTCCAGGGATATAACTAAGTATAAAAAATGAAAATTGTCGAAAATTCTTGGAGATGATAGAATTTTCACTTTTATATCAGCGTCAAACGTGTCATTTTGTAGGTGTTCGTAGGTGTAGATTACAAATTTTACATCAGTTTTTTTTTAAATGATTGTAAATTTTAAATTTTTCTTATTTAATTTTTTATTTTTTTATTTTGAATTCAGAACGTTTATTATAGATGACAAATTTTCCAATTTTATTTCATTAATATGTTATCGTTATTACATTATTAATATATTTATTAATATTGATTTATTAATAGCCATTATAACTAATATTATTATAATTATTATCAGTATTATCATTATTATTTCTTATTATTATTATTATTGTTATTATTATGACAATTTTTTTTATTACATTATGTACGTCTATCCAAAATTTAAACCGTTATTGTTTTGAGTATTTCTTCTCCAATATCTTACGCGTGGATGGCATTACGTTGTCATGGTTAAACCCCCACACTCTGGATACTCACCTGTTCATATACTAAGAGACTCACAGTTACGTACGTTGGTATGATTTATATTTAATGCAGGTGAAATGACTATAATATATAGTATACTCTGTATAAATATACCCAATGCATACTAATTTTAAGATAACGATGTCAAATTTGTAATCTACACCTAGAAAAATTTAGAAAATGACACGTTTGAAGGTGCTATCGAAGTGAAAATGATTTTCCAAGAATTTTCCACAATTTTCATTTTTTATACTCATTTATGTCTCTGAACACATCAACGGGGTATTACATTTCTTCTTTAAGGCGTACCGTCTGCCAAATTATCGACTAATTGCGAAAAATATGCCTGAACACGATTTTCCGATTTTCCGTGAAAAATTAGACTTTTCTAATAACGTTCGTTTAGAAGGAAAATACATTTTGAACAACTTTTATTTAAGAAATTTTTCAAGGAAAAGCTTAATTTTTTTTAACGCATTTTACGCGGAAAACCAAAAAATGTTATGGATGATTTATTGTGGGAATTTTTATTTCCTACAACTTTTGTTCGAAACTTTTTTCAATACATTGTTTGGCTTTTGAGATATTGGCTATAAATCATATACATACATGTATCTATTTATATATAACAACGCAGCCCCGCGCCAGTCTTCGCGTCAGTGACATCAGTTTTTAGATGTCAAAACCTACACTTTCCTACCAAAAAACCCCGCCGTACAGAGAGGTCTGTGGAAAATGTCGTATTTGCCTGGAGTAATTGGTGAAACCAATATTTTTGAAATGAATCGAGCTTCAAACAAGTGATAAGTAATACAAATGTATTATCAGGAAGGCTTACTACATTAGAACAACACCGGAAAATGTCAAAAATAGAAGATGGAGTGAAAATTTGAATTTAATAGACCACTAAGTCACGACGGGTTATGTTAAAGCCAATGCAAAATTCAATTATTCAACAATTACTTGCATGGTGAAATACAAAGTGTTTGGCTAACCTGCCACAATGTGACGTTCCCACAATAATGCATGATAAAATACAAACACATTTCGTGTTAGCAGTCAATAGACAAAGTCTTAAGTTAACCAGGTTGACAAACACGTCCAATAGTCTCAGACAGCTGTTTCGCCCTTCTCATGGGCTCGTGAGTGAGACGAGAGAGACGTGAAGTCACTGATCAACCATCCCCGAAAGTGATATATAATAAAACACCCTGAAAGTGTTTGGCAAACCTAGAAGTTCCAACACCATCTGCCTGAAAGCAAATGTCCCACTGAATATGCAATTCACAATGCTACGCATTGACTAAGAAGCAGTGGCGACTCGTGAATTTTTGAGAGAGGAGGCTGGACATAAAACTCTATTCACAGCCTTCTAACCTTTGCACAGCGACCGTACCAGCTACTTCTGTGACAAAATTAATTGTTACCCAGCAAGAACCAACGTGGAGGTATAGAGTTCCTCTTGACAAAAAATTTTTTGTTCGTTTCTTGCCTTCTATTTTTTTTGGAATTTTTCATAATTTTATTAACTTTTTTTATATATTAACGGAATTCTACGGTCTTTAGTTTGCGAAAAATGATCAATAATATTATCAAAAAATGTATCATTTTGTTTTAAGTGTTTTACTAAATCTTTTTCAATAAATATTAAACTAACATTGTATAAACGATTTTGGCCCATTGTATTTGGCATGTAAGTTTTAATTCGTTTTAGAGTAGAAAATGATCTCTCCACCGATGCCGACGTGACAGGAATGGTGACTGTCAAACAAAGTAGTTTATAAAACTGAGGTAAAACTTGTTGCAAATCATTGTCTATCATATATTTTATCATATCGGCGTGACTGTCATACTGGCCTAAAATATCTTTATCCGAGTAGGTATATAACCCATAATTCATTGTGCAGTGCTATTTTATCAAAAAATTTATATTTTTGAACTAAGTTATCTAAAAGTGTATTGGGAAACTCTTTCGAAAAAGATTCGAAAAATCTTCTATTCGTCAAGTCGAAAAACTTCAATTCATGTAAATCGGAAAATCGAATCTCAATTTGACGTTTAATAGTATCTAAAATTTCATAAAAAAAGTTGTTTATAATGTAGTTTCTTGTCTACCAAATTATATGTTTTCCTCCTTCAACAATATTCTGTTTACCGGTTAATTTAAACTTAATACTCGATGTAATATGTTCCTGCGATTTTTCATGTCTGTCTATATCAACATGAAGTTGTATCAGATGTAAATAGCAAGCAATATAATTTATTGTGTATTTCGATTTTGAAACATACCTGTCATCGTCACCACTAATCCTTTCAAATCCGGTAATGGCCGTTTATTTTTAACAAAACACTTTTCTATCATATGTTAATCCACTAAATGGATTTTCTAAGAACCCAGCAACTAAGTCACTCATCATTTTCATGTTGCCATATTCGCTCTTTTACCCTATCTGGCAATTGAACTGCTTGGAAAACGGCAACTGTGTTGACCACACGTATTTAGCGTTTGAGATATATAGAGAATCTAGCCTCTGGCCACTGTTGCCAGATTGAAAATAACAACTGAGAACGCGGAATTAATTGTAAAATTTAAAGAATTATCAGAGAAACAGGAAATAAAATGGAGAATGATCATTAAGATAAATTGGTGAGGAGGCTGAGCCTCCTTAGCCTCCTTCGAAGAGCCGCCACTGGAAGTCAGGATTTCTCGGAGAACAAAACATTTTCCAACAAACTTTCATTAGACATTCATGAAGCTAGAATCAATTATGAGGAAAATATTGCCTCCGATGCTAACAAAAAGCGTTTCTATAAATACATAAGATCGAACATGTCTGTTAAAGTTGGTATTCCTATGCTGAAAAAATCCAACGGTACTTTTTGCAAAGACAGCAAAGAAATTGCAGAGCTTTTGTCAGATACTTTCTCGGAAGTTTATACGGTTGAGAATACAATACAGTTGCCAACTCTAAATATCAGTAGCCGAATTCTGAGCAATATATCAGATGTGGAATTCACTGAAGATATCGTGCTGGAAGCTCTTTCTAATTTTAAAAACTCTTCTGCTCCGGGCATTGGCAACATAACTCCACGCATGTTAAAAGACACTGCAGCACTAGCAACTCCTCTGGCTTATCTAATGAGACAATCAATGAACTCATCTCAGATTCCAAAAACCTGGAGTCAATCTATAGTCACACCTATTTTTAAAAGAGGCGACAAGTTCGACTCCAAAAATTTTCGAGCTGTTAGTCTATTATCGGTACCTCTCAAGATCATGGAATCAATCATTGTGAAAAAGTTAAGACCATTTCTGATGGATAATGGAATTATTCCGGATGTTCAGCATGGGTTTGTCCCAGGAAGATCAGTAATTTCTAAACTTTTAATGTGTTTAAACGACTGGACAAAATCTGTTGATGCAGGTATCCCCATGGATGTGATTTATTTGGATTTTGCACGGGCTTTTGACAAAGTGCCAATAAGAAGATTGCTTATGAAGCTTGAACATGTTGGAGTTCGTGGTAAACTGCTGCTGTGGATAAAGAATTATCTATCTCAAAGAAGTTTTACTGTTAAAATTGGAGACAAGCTGTCAAGTAGCAAGCGAGTAACAAGCGGAGTTCCCCAAGGATCAGTTCTTGGCCCGCTTTTATTCTTAGTCTACATCTATGATTTACCACTACATGTGAAGTCCAAATTATCTATGTTTGCTGATGATACAAAACTATATGCAAATCCCTTGACATGCTATAACATTTTACTAAAAGATTTAAAAATCATTTCTGCCTGGTGTCAAACCTGGCAACTGCCCCTAAATATAGACAAATGTACTGTATTACACCTAGGTAAGACCAACCCTCAAAATACTTACTCTGTAGATGGAATTCAACTTAAGAAAGTGTCATCGCAGGCAGATCATGGAGTAGTAATATCTTCTGATCTTAAATGGGATAAACATACAGTGGTGACTTCGAAGAAAGCAAACTACGTTCTCTATTTAATCCGCAAAACCTCCATCTCCTGAGACAATGTGTAAACTTTTTAAAACATATGTGCGGCCTATACTCCAGTTCGCGTCACCAGTGTGGTCACCATATTTTGTAAAAGACATTGAGTTACTTGAGAAAATTCAACGCCGTGCAACAAAAGTTCCAAGACAAATCTTATCATATAATGAAAGATTGGATGTTTACAAATTGCCGTCTCTTCAGCAAAGACGTGTGCGGGAAGACTTATTAATTGTGTATAGAGCTATTTCTCAGCTTTTTAGTGTTGAACTCAGTTACATGTTACCAAGAAATTCGGATCCACGGTTGCGTGGCCACAGCAAGAAACTTAGTTATACGGGCTTCAGTTCTTTACCTAGACAGTTTTTTTGGTCTAACCGGGTAGTGTCTAAATGGAACAGCCTACCCGAAGAAACTGTTAGTGCTCCTTCAGTTAACTCTTTTAAAAACCGTTTAGATAGTAATGTCTCTCTGTTAAATCTGTAAATTATTCTCGTTTTATTTAGCTTTAATTATGCATATCTTATCTTATCTTCTTGATAATCTGATGTTTACTCATATTTTAATATTTTAGTTTTTAGTTAAGGATATCATATACTTTTTTTTGGACTCTACAGGCTTTGGCCTCAGTCCTAGTGATTTTGTATAATAATAATAATAATAATAATAAAGAAATCTGGAGTTTACAGATTGAGATGTGATGACTGTAGTGCTTTGTACATAGGACAAACAGGACGCAGTTTCAACGTAAGGTTCAACGAACATTTGAAGAAGTTACAGGCTCAAAAAAGAGGACTCTAATTACGCAAATCACCTGTTAGAACGCAACCACAATTTCACCCTTGATCCCGATATTCTACATATTCAGGAAAAAGAACATAAACTTAATATACTAGAATCCATAGAGATATTGAAACACTCAAAAAACAATAATAATGTAATATTAAATGATCAAATCGATACATATAATTCACCGCTTGTTAACAATTTTGTAAACACACTCTCACTATTATCCACCCTCATCCCTCAATTTGTACCACATTCTGATCCCTGATATTTAAGGACATACTTTTAGATTTAGCTTTAGTTAACTCCTTGAAAATGCCACAGTGTGGTGAAACAATTTGTCAGCATTTTTAAATTAAATGTTAAAAGTTTTGTGTAAAATTTGAGTTTTAATCTCCAACTTCCGAAGTACTTTGAGGGTATTTTATTATATCACTTTCAGAGATAATTGTTCAGTGACTTCACATCTGTCTCGTCTCACTGACAAACCCTTGAGAAGGGCGAAACAGGTGTCTGAAACTATAAGACACTATCGCGCTCTAGCATTTTCTGTTGTCAGTTTATGTATACATAGCAGAGATATTCATCAGCTGCACTACAGATCTACTCGTTCCACTGATGAACCAGAGAAAGTGAAACACCATTCTGGATATATTTAGGTTATGTTACTCGTCGATTCAGGGGGACCTATACTAACTACCATTGTGGATTACATTAATTTCTAACAAGTGTTCGATGATTGAATTCAACTTAGATATGTTAGATTTGACATTCCTTGGCATTGATTAATAATGTATATTAGTCAATGACCTTGGCTATTTGTAAATATTTACACTGTTCAGTGATTATCAATATGGTAATTGCTAAAAGTATGAATAAGTACTGCTAAAGTACTGAGGTCCTTTCAGCTACCAAGTGCTATCATCAGAATAAATTAAATTAGGAATCAAAATATACCTGTATAAATATCATTTGAGGTTAATAATGAAAACAAGAGGTTACCATAAGCTGGAGGGCTTTCCTTATACATTTCCATCCCTTCTAAATTATCGAGATATTTGTCCTTACTGTGTTTTGACAGTGGTAGACATTCTTGAGAAGTGTTCGGCCAACGCTGCTTTTTCACCATTATTATTCTTTATATGGGCAAAATTTTCTTTATAACGAGTTAAAATGGTTGTATTGCCAATTTAGTACTGAAGGATGTGTAAGTGAAACTTTTGAATTTTATTGAACTATTTGAAAACAGAAATTACGTACAGAGGATTTAGTAAGACTTCGTCTCTCATCCAAGATAAAAAAATCTATTCGTAACAAGTGTAAGACAGTTCTTGAACATTCAAATAAATCAGAGGTCCGGAAGCTTTTTGTTTCATAGACCACTTGCCATGTCTTCCGGTTTTGGGTAGACCATCTGCTTGCCTAATTTTAAATGTAGTTCAAATGTGTTTTTGACAGCTGATATAGTGCTACTCACTTTTAAAGATTTAGATTTCCAGTGAAGTATAGTCTGAAAACCTTAAAAAGAACACATGTTAAGTTTTATACATTTATTAATTAAATTCTAATTAAAACGAACCAAACTAAAATTTAGTATCTGCTACATAAAATGACCAAGCAAAAAATAAATACTTTGAGTGGGAGGGATGAACCTGATGCTTTAATAATAAACAACACTTGGCATCAGCTAGTTACGTTTACTCTCAAATCTCCTTAGTAATTCAGGCAATGAGCCGGAATTTCAGCTATAATACAAAAAAAAACGTATAGGTCAGAATCGAAAAATTTTTGTGGGATTGGATTTGTGGGGTTTTCATTTATAACACATAAGACCTCACCCCCTTGAGAGTAATTGTCGAATTGAAAATGCACCAAGGGGATTTTTTGAAATCGATCAAATTGGTCATTTTTGCACACTTATAGATTAGTTTGGCAATACATATTATTTTTGGATTCTACATCCACCAAGGAGATTTTTTGGGTCGCTGATCGCGATTTTGACGTCAGATTTACTTGAAATCATTTATGGGGGTGGACAATGGCAAGTTTTGCTCATTTCTGGCAATTGAAAGTCATTATTGAAATGCCATTTCTATTACTAATGAAATCTAAGACACTTTGAGCTGTCGTCTGAACACTATTTAAAGGCAGTCTTTTGAATTCTTGCAACAAAGATGCAGCCGATGCAGCTTGCCTTCGATTATTATAAAACCTGAATGTAGAATTATCGTTTTTTGTCGTGATATACAATTTTTCAATATTAGTCACCCGAGAGAGCGCAACATAAACGAGTTCCTGTTATTTTTCGTTACGGAATTTCTTGATTCGGTCTTCGCGCTCTACGCCCGCGATAAAAGTTATATGCAATAGCTTAATAGAAACAGGTACTCTCAGGTCTCTGCTACGCGCGTCTAACGTATAAACTCTAACTGACGCGTAGCGAGCTCCTAGAGGCATATGTCAAAATGATTTCGTTCCTAGCTAATTACAGAGGACGTTCGAACCTTCTAATTTCGATAGGCCACGTGAAAATCCCGGAGTCTAAAGCGCTGGAGTGTTATAACATTCGTATAAAATAGCGAAATTTTTTCACTTTTGAAACTTCAAAATAATTAATCAAATTGACACGTGTTAGGTGTTTAGGTCTTACATTATTTTTCGTTACGAAATTTCTTGATTCGGTCGCCGCGCTCAAAGCCCGCGATAAAAGCTATATGCAATAGCTTAAAAAAAACAATTGTGTAAATGACAAAATAGATTCCAATCTTTTTGTTATTAATTTGATTTGTTAAAAATAATAAAAAGTTGAAATATATCTCTTACTTTATGATAATAATAATAATAATTTATTTAGCTAAGAAAATATACATAAAGTTTAAAAAAAAATATGATCTAAGCTAAAATAAATAAATGAAGGCTATTATAAGAATCACATAAGTATTATTATTAATACTTGTCCGTAATTTTATCTTATGCCTTGCACAAACAAATGAAATAAATAAACAGAAAACTTGAAACATCCTTACCTATACATTTACAAATATATACCTACGCTTAAATATATGCACATACATACTCATACTCATACAAAACACATATACATACATGTAAACACATATACATACATACACATATACCAATACATATACATATTCTTACCTATGCGAAAGAGAATACATATATTCATTCTATTCATTAAGTAAGATCATATTCTATTTATAATAAATCATTTTTAAATTGACATTACATTAATTGGTTTTATATTATATACTATGAAATTAACACGATTGTACAGATGATAACCTCTAACTTCGAACATTATAGGTTTCTCTATCGTGTAGACGAAGTATAAAAAATAAATAAAATTGCATAATTAATCCCGTTCAGATTCCTAATTAAGTTTACTCTGTTGATGATTACGAGTACTTGCTAGCTGAAAGGTCCTCAGTACCAGTATTTTTAGTGGTTGAGGGTAATTGTATCTTGTTTACAGTATTAAATTGGGTATCCCCAGTGTGAACTCTTTTATCTAATGTAAATGTTGTTGAATATTTCGGATTGCCATATTGTTGTTTGATAAAATTGGCGAAAAAATATTATCGTCTGCATCGAACAATTCGATATCAACAGAAAATCAGATTCACACATTAATTGACCTAAAATGTTACGAGTCTTCTGTTACAACAGATACATGAAAGAATTTTCAGGAAAAACTACCATCAGGAATGAAAATCTCGAAATAGTAATTTTTATGAAGCATTCATTTGGCTTAAAGCATGGGATCCATTCCAAATATATTGAAATCATATTCCATTCCACCAAAATCACATAGGTACATATTTTGAAAAAGCAATTCTGGATATAACCGCTTTCTAATTAATCATCACGATGACTAAATGAAGTGTTATTTCATGATAATAATTTATAACAAGTTTTCCAATATTTGAGTATTACAGATAATACAGATAATCGTAATAGGAGGTGAAGCAATAACTCACTGATAAAAATATTTAAACGTAGTTGAGAAATTTGGTATCTGTATACACAGCACTATGTTCTCAAATATATTTTTTTAATTCAAAATAAACTGAGGCAATTGAACTAACTTTCTTATCACATTTATTCCGAAATCGGCACATTTCTTCAAAATCACGTAAAGCAAACAATTTTCATATTGAACATGACATCCTAATTTTCGGATACTGGAGAGCAGGGACGACGCACAAAAAAAAGTTTGAGGGTATACGATCTTTTTTTTATACTTTGACTATACGAGAGGCAAACCTATGATGTTCGGAGAACATTGCGTGAGCCAGCGGTGGAATTTTGGGAAGAGGAAACAGACATTCAAATTTTCTTGAAGGTTTTGAGGTTGTAGCCATAGGGAAAGACCTCACCAGGTAAAGACTTCCACAATCTCAAAGCAAGGTTTTGAGGTTAGGAACAAGTTCGGTAGTTCTCGAGCTTGACAATGAAGAGGTGACTAGCTTGAGCTCGTCTAGTCCACCTATCTGGAATCTCTCGTGGTGAAGCAACAGACAAGATTCCTGATGAACACCAACCATGGAAATATATATACGAAAGGGATAGAATTCCCATTTTTCTACAATGTTCTAGAGAGGTAAATAAACTCGTGAGTGTGATCAGCAATCAGACAAATAGCTCTCTTCTGGATAAAATCTAAGAGCTTCAGCGTATGTTTGGAAGCGGAACTCCAAACATGTGAACACTACTCCAGGACATAGTCCAGGCAAAATAGGAGGTTTTTATTGGAATAATCGAACTCTTGTAACGTGTACATTCCACTTAACGGTTTAGAAATGGCCGCTGTACTACAATCGGTTAACTCCTGTGACGTCAGCTATGCTAGACCGTATATTCTCCGAGTCATGGTTATTCAGTGTCAGTTTCTGTAGTTACCGCTTCTATTGGTAGTACTTTTTGTCAAATCGTCCAAGTGGAAGGTCGTGTTTTTAAGTTATTTCAACAGGGAGGTGATACCAAACTTATGTTTGGAACCAAATTCTGGGAATATTCTTTCGTTGAAAGCAAAGGCATCAATTACCAATTTGGATTGAAATAATTGGAATTATTTGTGCAATAGATGCACCTTAGGGGATCAAAACTTAGTTTCAACGTGACTGGTTTTGGACGGAAGTAAAGTTTGTTTCATTGAAAGGAAAAACCCTATCGTGAGAGAAGGTTTTTTTTATGTTGTGGAAAATTCAACAAGTATACGAAGTTCTGAGGTTGGCTTGAATCTGCTGTGGAAAATCTGATTTAGAAGTTGCTAATTGACTTGTGATGTACAATCGTGGAAACTGTACTAGGCTTGTGGCAGAAATCCATACATCAAGTAGGAAGTACCAATCCATAATCGAGCAGGTACAACATCTTACCCAGCAGTCATCAGGTCAGGCTACCCAACTTTTGGTTTATGTTTGAAAATAATCATTTGAGTACTTGTATATGTGTAAATTTAACTGTTCACTTTGATTTAAGCAATTTAACTTCATTCATATTTCAATTCATTCACTTCATAACTTAATTAATATTACGTTCTGTTATAAATTCTAACAACAATATTATTTTAATAACCAGTAAATTTCAATCATTCTTGGTACAGGCTTTTATTTTTTTTGCATACTTTCAGGGTAATTTAGCCTGGGGACATTTGAGTGTTTGAATCCCCTAGTTAAGTAACATAATTTTATTGGTTAGTTAAAATACTCTGGTGCCCAAATTTTAACATCTAAAATATAACTCACGACCGTCTTCACTGTAGCTGTCGGCAACCAAGCGATAAAACAGAATTTACAGTTTATCCACAAGTAAGAGTAATTTGTACCCTTACACTCTCTTATTCCTGCAAACAAACTATACCAAAATGTAGGTTTTGGTATCCGAAAACATATTTCACCAGTCCGGAAGTCAATTGGTGGTGGGAAAAATTCAATCTCGCTACGAAACGGTCCATTTTAGCTAAAAAAGTTTCAAACAAAAGTTGTTCAGCTGTTGGTGGTGATCCCAAGCAACCTATTCATTGCGTCAACCTGTCTCTGTCTCGCTACTCTGGCCTCATTGTATGCTTAAGGGGTCTAGATGAGAAAGCGATATAAAATGTACCATGATCAACAAAGCTGTAGTCACTTCCAGCAGCAGAAACAAAGTGAGTACTCAAACAATAGAAGGAACTGGAAAAGGAGATATGGGCCTGGAACCGAATACCGTAAAATGGGGTAAATGAAAACACATTCTGTGTATTTTGACATAAATCCGGTCACACTCCATACAATAGATCCCTGTTTAGAAAATGTGTGTTCAATTGATAATTTTTGCAAACAAAAATCATTTCATTTCATGAACGCCAACTTTATTGATATTTGAATGGATAGGGAATACAAATCAAATATTCTTCAAGATTAAATGAAATAATGGTTTTACCTAAAAACTAACCACTTTGGAACATGAGTTTCTTAAATTATATCCATGTCAAATATCATCATTCCTATTGTAATAAAATCGGGACGATTGACGCAAGATAGTGAGAATGCAATATATTTAGTTTTTTTTTTATGTTAAGAGACAGTTTATAAAAATTCAACCATTCCTTTACTTGTTTCATAGCTGCCGAAACTTTATTTTTCACCTCACTCAAAGTATTATCAGAGAAAATTAAAACTGTATCATCTGCACATGATATGGTAATAGCATTAGTATTTAAATTAGTTAATGAATTGATATATGCTAGAACTAAAACAGGTTCCAATACAGTTCCCTGAGGTATTTCGAGTTTGACTGATTTTTGTTCGCTAAAATGATTTCCAACTTTGACCATTTGTAACTTATTTTCCAAGTAGCTTTCTAAGACATTTTTGAAAATTCCCCTAATTCCATAGCGTTCTAGTGTATCTATGAGTTTTTCATGAGGAACAATATCAAATGCCTTTGCAAGATCTAAAAATACTACTATACACTTCTTTTTTTGGCTATGTACAAAAAATAGGTAAGTTGTTTCTTGTGACCACCCTCTTTCAGAACTCACGAGCTGCCACTGGACAACACGTCCTAGTCCCATACAGCTGTTTCGCTCTTCTCATGGACTCGTCAGCGAGACGTGGCAGACGTGAAGTCACTGATCAACCATTTTCGAAAGTGATAAAACACCCTTAAAGTGTTTGGCAAACTTATTTACAATACGTAGCATTGTGAATTGTATTCTCAGTGGGACATCTGCTTTTTGGCGGATGGTATTGGAACTTCTAAATTCGCCAAACACTTTGAGGGTGGTTCTATTATATCACTTTCGGACATAGTTGATCAATGACTCATTTCACTGACGAGCCCATGAGAAGGACAAAACAGATGTCTGAGACTATAGGACTTATTGTCACTATTCAACACGAAATATGTTTGTATTTCCCTATGCAAAATTATATAGACATGTGGACATTCAAAATAACCGTGCCAAATATGTGGTCTTAATCCGACCCCTATACGAATGACGCAGTCGTGTATTCAGATAAACCGAAAGGGAAATTGTGTTGGTAATATTATGACCAGTCTTATCATCTACCTTCGATAAAGCATCACAATGAAATTCCCGAAACAATTGGTATCTAATTGTGAAACAAAAGAGCGGAACAGCAATGTCATTGAGGTTGGATTAAGACGGTTTATTGTTATTCACTTATGAGTTTTGTATTCATTTGTGTTACAACGACATATATTCTTATTAATACAAGGTTGAAGTAGATTATCTTATAAGTTTAAATGTAAATAATTCAGTGAAGCAAGAGTGTGATGGTCGTTCAGCGCTGCTACGCTCCGACTCATAAAGTCCTAGTACTTGTTCGTCTTCATACCATGAACGAAATGAATTGAATATAACATACCATCCGAACAGTGCCACTTCATAAATATAATAGCCCTTCGTTGAATTATCATCATCATTATGAGACAGGGGTGTTACCCCTTTGGTACATTGTGAGTCCCATAATCGGTAGGTTATTCTATACTAGCAGGTTGGTGGACCGCCAGAAACCCAGAATATGGCTGACCTTGGTTCCCATAACTCTCTCTGGAAGCATCTATACTCCGCCGTTGAATGATGTCCCCAGGATGGAAGAGACAGTTTCGTCCAACTCTCGACTATCTTACATATATGATGCCCATAATGTGAAGGTATCTATTGAGACGACCTGTAAGGATTTCAGTATTATTCTTAAGGTCCGTCCTGTTAAGGAAGACGAATTTCCTTGAGAGCCTAGGCACAGGCTTCTTGATAAAGAAGTTGTTCTGCCTCATATCGGATGAGTTCCAGCACAAGTCAGTCGTCTTTTGTTCAGCTGGCCTGGAAGCAGTGGCGGCTCCTCGAAGGAGGCTAAGGAGGCTCAGCCTCCTCACAAATTTATCTTGTTGATCATTCTTCATTTTATTTTCTGTTTCTCTAATAATTTTTTTAATTTTACAATTAATTCCCCGTTCTCAGTAGTTATTTTTAATCTGACAACAGTGCCCTGAGGCTAGACTCTATATATCTCAAACGCTGAGCATGTGTTGTTCAACACAGTTGCCGTTTATCCGACCAGTCAATCGCCAAATAGCGTGAAACAGCGAAAATGGCAACATCCTTTGGAGGCTAGCCTGCCGCCCGCCTTTAAGTTCAGTACAGTCGGTGTGGTACGGAATACGACACATGCGTGTAGCGTCAGTGAAATAAGGTTACATTAGAATTCGTCTGTTCGGTAAATTATTAATTGTAAAAATGGACAACTAGTGGAAAGATTTTTAGGGTTCTACGATGTTAGTTCGGGAAGAACAGCGGTCAATTTATTCAATTAATCGAATTTAATGGAAACATTTCAACGATTCGACTTTGCGAATAAATCAGACTTACGACGGCATCTGTAATGGCGGGACATTTAAACGGTCTTCAAACAAACGAACGTAAGTTTTAAATAACATAGTAGGAAACAGAATTCCCTGTAATGCTCGAACTCGATGGAATTTTACATCACGTGCAATGTTTAGTTTACCATCCATAAAAATAAAGACAAATTAATTGAAACATTTGATTTTATATTAAACATTGATGACTTTTCAACAGATCAGGTTTCATTAAATGCTGCTGTTGGTTTAAAATCGCATTTAGAAAATGAAGAATTTTTGTTCTTTCTTGATACTTTTAAATTAATATTTGAACAAACTGATCTTATTTTTCAAATTTTACAACATAAATTCACTGATATAATTCATTCAAGAGATCGTTTAAAACATCTCATTGATAAAATTTCAAGTTTCCGTTATACAGAATTTCATTTTAATATTTTATTTGGAAATTATTCAACTGATGAAGCTTCTCCCGTGAAAAGGAGGAAAACATATAATTTGGTAGACAAGAAACTACATTATAAACAACTTTTTTATGAAATTTTAGATACTATTAAAGGTCAAATATTGAGATTCGATTTTCCGATTTACATGAACTGAAGTTTTTCGATTTGACGAATAGAAGATTTTTCGAATCTTTTTCAAAAGAGTTTCTCAATACACTTTCAGATAACTTAGTTCTAAAATAATTTTTTTTTGATAAAATAGCGCTCGCTGCACAATGAATTATGCGTTGTATACTGGGATAAAGATATTTCAGGCCAGTACGACAGTCACGCCGATATGATAAAATATATGATAGATAATGATTTGCAACAAGTTTTACCTCAGTTTTATAAACTACTTTGTTTGACAGTCACCATTCCTGTCACGTCGGCATCGGTGGAGAGATCATTTTCTACTCTCAAACGAATTAAAACATACATGCGAAATACAATGGGCCAAAATCGTTTATACAATGTTAGTTTAATATCTATTGAAAAAGATTTAGTAAAACACTTAAAACATAATGATACATTTTATGATAATATTATTGATCATTTTTCGCAAATTAAAGACCGTAGAATTTCGTTAATATATAAAAAAGTTGATAAAATTAATAAAAAAAAACAGAATATGAAAAATTCCAAAAAAAAAGAAAAAAAAATCCAAAAAAAATAGAAAACAAAAAACGAACGAAAAAAAATTTGTGGGCAAGAGAAACTCTATACCTCCACGTTGGTTCTTGCTGGGTAACAATTAATTTTGTCACTGAAGTAGCTGGTACGGTCGCTGCGCGAAGGTTAAATTAATTGACTGAATATAGTATATTTTTACAAAAACGTTTTATGTCCAGCCTCCTCTCTCAAAAAGTTCACGAGCCACCACTGCCTGGAAGGGTGAGACCTCCAACGTGGTTCGATATTGGGAGCATTGGCTCTGGCCCAACAGAGCCTTCTGCCGACCCCTGCCAGGCCAGGACGTTCACCATATCATTACCCTCAACCCTACTGTGTCCTTGGATCCAGATGAGTTGGGTTAGTTCTGGTTGATTTAAGTAATCCTAGTCAGCTTAAATTCAAATTGATTGGAAGAAATAATGTCGTTATTATTAAAAAAAGTGACTAATGGTTCCTTTAAAGATTTCTCAAATATTCATTACTCCTGTTGAAACCAAAATCAATCTTGGTGTCACTATAAACTACATATTGAGTTGGTCCGAACACTCAGCATGATCGTTCGCAGAGTAAACTACGTCCCCTACACTTTCACAAAAGCGTTCCAAATTCCATCCAAGGATTTGTTCTTACATCTGTATAAGATATTCATATATTCGGCCTCTTGTCGAATGCGCCGCTGTGATATGTTCTCCTCATCCCATCGAAGCCTCCCGCTGGGCCCATGGTCTCTTTCATATTCCATACGAAGCGCGACTACATAAACTGCTTTTACTTTTTCCCAGCCGATAGAAGAGTTTGTGGAGATCTAATACAAAATTATCGCATTCTATTCATTTTCGGTTGACTTAAAACATCTATTCACCTTAAATCATGACATCTTGCCAAAATTTTTAATCTAACAGGGTTTTCCCTGAAATCTACCGGACAATGTAGTGTCGGTTATATCTGTCAAGGGGACGTTCATAAATGACGTAACGCTGAAAATAGCCGCTTTCTCCCCCCTACCCCCCTTGTCACACTATGTCACAATTTTTTTCTCCACCCCCCCAAAATTACGTCACATTTCAGTTGATACCCCTACATATGGGATTTTTTTTTTTAAGAAAACTTCTTATTCTTCATTATCAAAAATTACATGTATTTTTATATACTATGTGGTAATGATTTACTTGACACATATTTATTTATTTCGCTTGTTTTCATTTTATATTTATATAGTTTCCATGAAAAATTACTCAGTGCGAATAATGTTTACATATATATACATATACAAGCATCAATATCATAATAGCATGCAAAATTTAAGGTTAACATTTATTTAAAAAACATACTTTTAAAAAAAGGAATTCAATTTTTCCTTACTCCCTGCTGCAATTTGAGATAGTTTTTTAATTTCTCTCTGTACTCCTCTTCAAATCTTCGGGAGTTTATGATTTTTCTTTTAATTCTTTCCACTTTTCATTTACTTTTTTTTGCAGGAGTTTCCCTTGTGTTGAAGGATATTTTGCTCTAACACTTTCGTACAATCGTTGAAAAAGATTTTATGCATTTTAAAAATATTAATCGTTATATAAATTTCTCTTCTTATTATCAACAAATGATTGAATCATTCACTATGATTTTAGTTCTACGAATTCACAATCGACATCCATAAGAATCAATGTAAAGGAGCGTTACAGAAGCAGCGCTGTTGTGCATACCGACAAATTCATGGCCCAGTCGATAAAAGCGAAAACCATATATTAGAAAACGCGCGCGCTAATTCAAAAAATATAGAAGACGGGAATAGAACGCTGATTCTCTCCCCATACCCCCCTCATGTCACGAAGTGTCAAGATTGTCTAGCCCCCCTCTCCCCTAAGCGCGTTACGTCATTTATGGACGTCCCCCAACTTAATGACGCTTTACCCCCTTCGCTTGTGTAATATCTGTGTTCTTTTCGGTAAGTGCGCGGTTCTATTGTTCGTCCTACTTGAGTGACTTGATAACTAATAATTACATTTTATCTGCATTACATCATTCATTTTTATCATTCACTTCACATTCTTTAGTTTAATTTTAATAATTTTGATATTGTTCAATTGCTCCCATTTCTAATCTTATTGTAAACTATTAGGTACTGTTCATATTTTGTATTTTGGGCGTAATAGGTTCTAGAACATCTGCCCTTTTCAAACATAATAATAATAATACATGAGTCTTAAATCTCAAAAATCTTTGCAAAAATTAAAAATGTACAAATTCATTCAACAAGTTCCATACACAGGAAACAGATCTCATGGTAAGCGGACATATCAAAATGGAGTGCGACTATATGTACTCGAAGACGACAGTCTTCTCGGCCCCAAGATTAGAAGAAAATAATTAGATTGGAAGACTTATGCAGAAGGGGAAAGAGACAAAAATCTTAAGCCAGTTGGTTGCCAGAAAATGTGTTGGATAAATTTTTCTTCTAGATATTCTAGGATAACTTTGTTGAAGAATTCAGAACTCTGAACTTCGATAGGAAATAAAACATATTCAATCTTGAACACATACTCTAAAGTCCGTGTATTCGAATAAATTACTAATTAAACACATTCACATCCTTCAGTCGCCATGACGTTGTTCGCTGATAAACCCACTTTGGGCTTTTTCGATTTCGATTCGGCAGGACGAGTACACTGTTTCGACTGTTCTTTGGTCTCTGGTTTGTTGTGATGGATCCATGTTTCGTCTACGGTTACGAAACGGCTCAAAAAATCATTCTTATCGCGCTTGAACATCACCAAACCTTTCTTCTATGTTATCACATGGGCGTGCTTGTCAACAGAAAGCAAATGCTGTACCCATCTGACAGATAGCTTTCTCATATTCAAGATTGTCTCAGCAATACTTTGACTCGCCGATCGTCCAATATCATACCATAAATTTATCGACGATTTCTGACGTTGTAACTTCAATTGGACTACCAGAACGTTCGGCGTCCTTTGTGGTCATACCGGGATATCAAAAATTATCTTGATCAAGGGTGGTTGTGGAATCTAAAACGTGTGTCTTACTTTACGTTTGAAATTTCGCAATTTTATACGAATGTTATAACACTCAGAAGTCTCTAGCGCTTTAGACTGTGGGATTTTCACTTGACCTATCGAAATTAGAAGGTTCGAATTGTATAAAAACACAATTGCATGAACGCCAGACGTTCTATGTAATTAGCTACGAACGTGATCATTTTGACAAATGCCTCGAGGAGCGTCAGTTAGAGTTTATAAATTTTACCGCGATATTGTTAATTCGGGGCCGTTTCGTTCCCCGTGCGGCTGGCACCAGTTGTAATAAAGTGTTTTCGGCTATGAGCCGTTAGCTTTTAACCGCTTCGGGTATATTATAGTAGCTAGAAAATTCCCTTTGGTACGTCGCACATCAGACGCTCGTAGCTGAGAGCTGAGAGTACCTGTTCCTGTTTCAGTCAAATTTTCTTATTTAAACGAAATTTTTGAAAAAAAGAAGGGTTGTTGGGTGCGTATTGCGACTAAATCTAGCTACATGGAGTGAAAACGGTACGCGAAAAGCCCTCGTAAAGAAGTTCTATGTTCCTAACTTTTGCACTCTTCCAACTCGCTAGCTACGCGCTTCTTACGTGAACGTCATTCGATTTACGGAAAATTAACTATTTTAAAACAACTTGTGCATCGAACAAAACGGGGACATTTCTAACAATTATTGTAATCCAGTTTTTCTTGTTACTAAAACCGTTATTTCATAATTTGTAGTTCATTATTGTTTTACAACTGAAATAAATAGGTGTGAAATTTGTAGGTTATTGATGATGTCAGTGTGACAGTGACATAATTATTTCAAACGTACAGTAAGGCACACGTTTTAGATTCCACAACCACCCTTGACCAAGATAATTTTTGATATCCCGGTACTATCACAACGAAAACCAGTAAACCGTTCCAATCGGTGGGGAAGAGTGCCATACTGTTAAGCTGTTTAATGAAGACGCGAAATTCACTTTTATCCGTGTTTGTGTTTGAAGATGTATTCAAGGTTGCTTGCTTCCGACGGGTATCAAAACAAAACGTATCAGTCTGAAAATTCGAATGGGTTCTAGTTAAAGATGGTACATCACAGACGTCACATGGAATTTTCGATTGTGGTGCCATCTGTTTTATTTTTAGGGACCTTTCACCTTGCCCTCGTAATTTCCAACCATAGTAATACTCATATCTACACTACTCATTTAAAAACGTATGGAAAGTGAATAATTGATCTATGAATAATGGGGCATCGAATCGTATATGTTAATCTTTGAGAGGCTTATATTCACACAAAAATAAGACTTTGACGAGACCAAAATTGTCGATACACTGAACCAGACATCCAGGAATGTGGGTTGGAATCCCATTTATGGTTAAATTTTTACATTTATTCATTTTGATTATTCTACCTTAAATAGTCTGTTATGTTCATAATTTATTAAAATTCTTCTGAACTGTTCTTGTTTTGGTCAAGAAAGGCGATTTGTCAATGAATTAGGTATTTTAAAACAGCAATAATAAACATAATTTGTCATATTTTATTCAATATTTTCTTTATCAATTAGTTCCAAATAGTTAACAATAATCATTATTTTTTCAATGAAGTACATCCTGGGTAACGCTGAAAGATACACTTAATATTTGAATGTAATTTTAAATGTTATTCAAAGCCGGTTAAAATTTGAATACAATGCGCTTCAAGCAGTAGAGTAGGCCTTAGTTTGTCACGTCACATCTTGGGCTAACCCTATGGTAGGTATGCTTAAAATCTACATCCACAATAAATTATACAGCATGGGCACAATGTTTGTATAGGGTAACTAATGGTGTAATGGAGGTATAAACTTTAAGAAGTTATTAAGCTTAAATTTTCCTCAAGCCATTTTTTGTGAAGCTCGTACTCTTCCACGAGATTTGATTGGCAGAAGAATTAGCGTTACCAATTTGGCAGATTCTAAACTGCCTTGAGAAATACTACCATCAGCTTCATATTTCATTTTTTATTGATAATTTTTATGATTGAAATGAAGAAAATCTGTTGAAATACATCAAATACTGTGTTGTAAATAACTCCTTGTCAACGGCAGCCTCTGTGATCTATACTAACTGATTTCAAATAGTGAAATAGTATATTTGAACAAAAAAAAGAATACAAAGATCGTTCTTGAAAATTAGCATAAAAGGGGGTAGGAAAAAGTATATACATTCCTCTAAAGCAGAGGTCTCCAAACTTTCCAGCCTTAGGGCCATACTGTTTACTCCAGTAAGTGCGTCTTTATAATGTTAAGAGTATATTTTAGGAAGAATGCTCAAAAGTAACGTTCCAATATAGGTTTGCAACCTTTCCCAAGTACCTTATAAATCATAACATCTGGTTCGTAATAGTTTTGATCTTCAGTCGTTGAGACACTATACCAACATGCACTTGTATATTATAAGAATATTACTGAATAGTGAATTCTTGTTTTATTATATACTTGAAATATGATGTGGTACAATTTCGATTATTCGTGGTTCTATTCGTTTCGGCGACGTGGGTATTTTTGATTGAAATTGGTGCGATGTTGACGCTTTGTGCTAATATAATTAGTTTTAAGAAATCCCGTTTTGGACATAATAAGTCTTCTGATGATGGTCGTGAGACCGAAACGTACGAAAAGACGGAAATTAAAACAAAGTGTTAATGTGACCTATTTCCCGAAAATTTTATATATAATTCAAACTGGGTCTAGAATTTTTATTATAAAAAATATATATAAATTTGTGATGGCCTATACAATTTAAGGAGGTCAAAATTAACAAAAAATTCAGTAAATGTTATTTCCTCCTAGCTTTACAAACAACTATGATATTCATATGTGTCTGAAACTCGATAAATCGATAATGTGAATTCCATTTTTTTTATCTCCTAGTTAGATTTACCTCACATAAACATCGAGATTTGCCCAAACTGTACAACTGAACAGAATTTATTGGAAATTTTATTTTGTATATATCAATAAATATATCTATAAATCTATTTACACTAAAGATTATAAATATTGAAATAAAAGTATACAGAGATTTTTCATTAAAAGCATACTTAGTGGATAAGACATCTGATAATGTTGTGCTTCTTTTTATCCTTATTCTTCTGGACTAATAATACTAATGTACCCATATCTATTGAAAATTGTTAAAATACAGACACAACATTATGAACAAGATACCCTTTAAAGAATAGGATGTAAATAAGTTAGACGAGGCGTTACATAAATCTCTCTCATGACAAGTTTGACAGTCCAGTAATTTATTAAATTGAGAATTATATTTTATGGCCAATGAAGAACAAACATTCTGTTCTTTACAACTTCTGTACACCATTACAGAATTCCCATCTGAAATATAAAAATATATTAATTAGTGAAGTGTAGACATGCCATAGAAATAATAGTACAGTCATTTTAGAGGTTTTTTTGAGGTTTGGGACGTTTTTTGGGAAATGAGATAAAATTGGTGAAAGTAGTGAAATTTTCCGTAGATTACGAAGAAACTAGTGAGAGAAAACTTCCAATCCCGGAAAATGTTGTTATTTATATATATATATATATATATATATATATATATATATATATATATATATATATATATATATATATATACTTTTTTTTTTTTACATACTAACCTGGTCGGGGCTGCTGCGAGCTCCGACGACATCGCAGCAGTCGCGCCAGAAAAACCTAAAAGGTGGTTAACCGAAGCTACTCCTCCCCACCGGTCGGTAAGTAGCTTCAGGTTCCTAAATCGTGTGCCCTCAGTATTCTAATTGAACCCAGAATGACTGCCTTTTGCATCCGGTCTATCAAGATCTGCGCCGAGTTCTTACAGGCCGGAATGATCTTCAAGTTTGAACGCAGCGAAGACCGTATTCCGCCCAAAACACCGATGATCAGAACCACTAATACGACCTTGTGGCCTGGGTATGGCGTGCGGAGCTCGAACAGGAGATCTTGATATTTTGTCCATTTTTCCTCCTCTTTCAAGACTATGTTCTTCTCTGCCGGAGCGGAGAATTCGATGACGTACATAGTCTTGATTAGTTTATCGAGGAGGACAACGTCAGGCCTATTTGCTTGTATGGACCTGACGGTCGGAAACGGGTAATTCCAGAAGATCTGGCATTTTTCGTTTCCGACAACGGACTCAATATTTCCTGGCATGTAAGGCAGCACCGGCTCTTGGTCTATTCCGTACGAGTGCCTTAGATGGTAATACAGCACCCGTAGGGCCGCATTATGGCGATGGGTATACGCCGAGGCCGCTTTTGCCGGACATGCCGACAGAAGGTGGAAAAGCGTCTCAGGCGCCTTTCGACAGGCCCTGCAGCTGACATCAGGGACCTGCACACCCATCACATTGAGGCGATAGACCAAGGTGTTAATTACAAGGAGATTTTTGTACTTGCATTTAACATTTTCAATATCTATTTTAACTGGGGTACTTTTTGAGTACATATTAAACATGTAAAAATGATTAACATGTGAATTTTGATGAGCATTCAATGACATGTTTCTTTTTTTGTTTGAAAAACAAAAGATATGTTTATTAAGTTTAAAAGAAGTGCGTCCGCAATTAAACACTGCGAAAATCAATTTCTAAATGGTCCAGGACATTTTTGATTATGCTCTCCATAAAGCACATAAATAGCACAACATTACACGCATGATGTTAATTATTTTGTTTATTTTTTCAGTTAAGGGGGCGCCACACAGCCAAGGTCACGAAATACCATTATTTAAAAAGATTGTTTTAATAACTTTTACGAAATATAAGAGGTTGGAAATTTGCTAAGTTGTTCAATAACTATTGAAGAAGATGATCCCGTGAAAAAAATAGCGCGTCACCGCAACACAACTTTTTTAGGGTCAAATTTTGTGTGGTACTTGGTGGACATAAAAGCTACAACCTATTGAAATTTCAGCTCTTAATCTTTAAAAGAACAAGAGATATGAATATTGGAAATTTCGAGCAAAATCGATGGTTTTTTGCAATTTGCGGGGTCACCGCTGGTCCAATCGGGTTCATCTGCAGCTCATTTTTTCCGGCGCATAAGCTTATCAACAGCTTTTTCCTTTTTAACTCAATCCGACGATGTCTGACGCGAAAAACCGGTTTTGGCCATTTTACCATTTTTTTTGGATCTGTTGCGATGATTAAAAAGTGTTCGATTTTAGTTCCTTCAATTTGTATCATAATTATCTACTTAGTGCAATTTTTTTCTCCGAACTCAGAATTATGCAAAAATTACCGACACTTATATCTAATTCTATCATACTGCAGTAATTATAGCAGCAACGTTTTTCTTCTGTTTGCTTCTATTTATTTTCACATAAAACTAAATAAACTTAAAACATACAGCGAACAAATTAATAATTCTTAACTTTTCATTATTTTAGTTTATTTTTTAAGGTTGGTAGAGAACTGAAGTATACAATTGCAAGTAAAAATGACGTTCTGCTACAATAATATTGCAAGAAGAATTGCGAACTGTAAAACGATCTTAAAAGCACTATTTCCTGACTACTGATGAGTCTGTACAAATTGATAGCAATTAAATTTTAATTTTTTCAACGTTTTGTTTTTAATCGCATTTTACTATCCAGTTTGAATTTCTTGTTCGTTCAATATCAACATGTAAATACTTACATTCTATTTTATAAGTAGCACAAACGGCTCCATCATAGAAGCATTCTTGACGGGATATGTCATCTACATGATTAGTTATGTTTTCACATGGGGCATTATGCCCGCCACTGGCAGAACATGAAAAACACTTCAGAGAGTAACCTGAAATATGATAAGTCATATAAGGAATTCAGTTTCTTGTTTTGTTAAAAATAATAACACCTCTTCAGATTAAAAAAATAATTCTCCATATTTATTCATTTATTTAAATTCAGTAACTTATAAAATCATGATAAAACTCAAGACAAGGAATTTAAAACTGAATTATATTTAAAAAAGTCATTTTGCATCTAGGTCAGTGGCGTAAATACAGCGGAGTGATGGAAGATTTTTAAATTAAAATATGAAATAATCCATTTTATCCACACAATAAAATAATCTGCTAAAATGATAATAGCTTAAGCAAAAAGCCTTATAATATAAGAATACGAGGGCAACGGGAAAAGTCCCTTGAAAATAAAACAAGAAATGATTTATTTGATCAAAACTTATTTTATTTCTCACCATAATCTCCTTGTAGTCCGATATACTTCAAGAAATGTGTGAGTTGAATTAGAATAAACAATATCAACAAATAAACTAATATAGAAAAAGGTTTTTATTGTTACCAATGTAACGTGTAAATTCCACTTAACGGCTCAGAAATGGCCACTGTAGTACAATCGGTTAACTCCTGTGACGTCAGCTATGCTAGACCGTATATTCTAAGGGTCATGGACCGTATATTCTAAGGGTCATGGTTGTTCGGTGTCAGATCCGAAGTTACCGCTTCTATTTCAAGGTTGTTCTGTGAGACAACGGGACGCCGGAAAGGAAGAGAAAATGGCGTTACTTCTGGTTAAATCGTTCGAGTGAGAAGTGCGTCGCTAGGTTATTTTCAACAGGGAGGTGATACCAACCTTGTGGTTGGAACCAATTCTGGGAATATTCTTCCGTTGAAAACAAAGACATCAATTACTAATTTGGATTGGAATAATTGGGATTAATTGAGTGATTAATGTACCTTTGGGGATAAAAACTTAGTATCGACGTGACTGGTTGTGAACAAAAGTAAGGTTGTCTTATTGGAAGGAAAACCCTATCGTGATAGAGGTAAATATCTTTGTAATTCCATTCGATTTATTCACTGACTTCAGGAATTAATTTGCCTTCATACGTGGTATCTGACAGAACATAGGCTAGTCCTTAATTGTTCAACAATTATCATGTATTTTGTTCATGTCTGTCTTCTGACAACAATAGAACAATATAGGTTTGAACATATCCTGATTTCAGGGTTCCTTTTTTTGTCTATGTTGTGAAAATCCAACAAGGAGTGTTGCGGTTGGTTTGAGTCTGCTGTGGAAAAGATTACTTGGGAGTCGCTGATTTACTGGTGATGTACAATCGTGGAAACGGTATTACAATCGTGGCAGGGACCCCTACATGCAATAAAAGTATTATTTCATAACCAAGCAAGTACAACATCCAGCTCTCATCAGGTCAGGCTATCGATTGTGGTTTTATGTAACAATTTAAATAATCATTGAGTATTGTATATTGTGTCAATTCAACTGTTCACTTGTTTTAATGATTTAAGTAACTAACTTCATCCATAATTTCAATTTATTTGCTTCACGACCGTCTTCTCTGTAGCTGTCGGCAACCAAGTGATAGAATAGAGCTTTTAGTTTATCCTTAAGTGAGAGTAAATTGTAACCCTTACACTATTTAATAAGATAGATAGCGTTAAATTAGAGCGTCTTTCGGAATGGAAATGGTTATGTCTCGTTGAAACACTCAGTATAAAGTAAAATCCTACATTGGAAAAATCTCCATGGACAGCTTTATGGGAATATTAATATCATAATATACAGGCAGTTCTATTTTAAATAAGAATGTAAGAGTCTATTTCCGGTATAACCAGTAGTTGCTGATGCATATTTCAGACCAACTGGGTATATCCTAAAACGTCATACCACAAATTTTGCTGTATTTAGTTTCTCTAAAACGTCTATTTGGAACTCGCAAGCAATCGCCCCATATTTAAATATTCCCCAGCATGTTAACTTCTCAGATTATCAAACTGATGATTACAAAGACTCAAGACAATTTCTTCAAGATCACCATGATACAACTTTTATGTTCCTGGAATACGTTGATCTAGAAGATATTTCTCTCCCTAGGAACATATAGAAATATAGGAATTTTCTTGTAATATGCATTCTTAGCACTTGAGAAAACCTTCTGCATCGTATTTAGAGCCATATACGTTCAAAGTTCTTCTAATTTTCCGATCCCTTCCAAATAATACGATTTCGGCAATACTTCGAAATAAGCGATAATAATCGCAGAGGGGCAAATCTGATGAATATGGTGGTTGACAAACCAATTCGTAGCGCACTTCATGCAATTTTGCCATTGCGACCGTGGACCTGTGCGCTAGTGCGTTGTCCTGGTGGAAGGGCATTTTTTTCTGTGCCAAATGCGGTCGAATCGATCCAACCTCTGCATAATATACGCCGGTGATCGTTTTATCCCTGTTAAGGTAGTCGATATTGACGATACCGTGTACATCCCAAAACACTGTCGCCATGGCATTGTTGGCCGATAAGCCCTTTGCGGCTTTTTTCGACTTCGATTCGCTAGGACAAGCCTATTGTTTCGAGTGTTCTATGGTCTCTGGTGTGTTGTGATGAATCCATGCTTCATCCACGGTTACGGAACGGTGAAAAAATCTTTCTTATCGCGGTTGAACATCGCCAAACACTCCTTTGAAGTTGTCACACGGTCGCGCTTGTTGCCAACAGAGAGCGAATGCGGATCTGGCAGATAGCTTCCTCATATTCAAAAATTTGTGCAAAGTGTTGCGTACCCGTTCGGTTGAGATGCCCATAGCCTCAGCAATCCCGTGCAGTATAACTCGCCTATCGGTAAACCACTTGTGAATAATTTCAATCGAGGGTGACGAGTCCCCGGATTGCGTAATGTTTTTTCCACGCGAGAAATAATGTTTATTCAAAACGTGAAATTCACTTTTTCCATGTTTACAAAAATCTTCAAGGTTGCTTGATTTCGATATGTGTCAAAGCTGAACTGAATGATATATCCGTCTGAAAATTTTAATGTGTTCTATTTAAAGATGGTACACCACAAATGTCACATGGAATTTTCGATTGTGGCGCCATTTGTTTTATTTTCCAAAAGCTTTTCACCTTACCCTCGTATGAGCATATATTAATAAATTAGTGAAAAATAAATATCCATTAAAAATTGAAAAAAACAAGTTGTGTGTGAGATATCAACGAATTTTTGGTTTTATTTGAAAGGCCTATTGATGCCATTATGTGTGAAATATTACATCGTTTACATGGCCGCCGCTGCTTCGGTGGGTGGCGCGCATTCGAGATGTCCAATTTTCAACGATTCTGGCGCATAGATCAGGTTGAATTTGAGCAATGGCACGTGTTATGTTGACTTTGAGTGCACCGGTCGTTTGCGGCCTATTGGCATAAACCTGCGACTTGAGGAAACCCCACCAAAAAAATCTAACGGGGTCAAATCGCTCGATTTCGGTGGCCAGTTCACGTCGCCTCTGCGTGAGATAACCCTGCCTTCAAATCGCTCGTGCAGAATTTCCATTGTGGCATTAGCTGTGTGGCCCAAAAGAAATTGGTTAACATAGATCGGTAGCGCTCTCCGTTAACGGTGATAGCAATGCCATCGTTGTTTTCGGAAAAGTACGAACCAATATAGCCGCCGAACCACAATCCACACCAAACAGTGACTTTCAGCGGATACATTGCCACTTGATGGACCTCGTGCGGATTGGCATCGTCCCAAATTCGGCAATTTTGCCTGTTGACGTGACCATTCATCCAAAAATGGGCCTCGTCGCTGAAGATGATTTTCTTGTTAAAATCGGGGTCTGCTTCCAACTGCTTCAGAGCCCAGTCAGCGAACTCACGGCGTTATCTATGGTCGTTTACCTTCAACTCCTGGGTCAGTTGGATCTTGTACGGATGTAGACCTAAGTCCCGACGCAATATTCGCCAAATTGATGTCTGCGAAAGGCCGAGTTCTTGTGCGCTGCGCGGAATTGACTGCCTCCGATTCTCTTGCACATTCTCATGGACAGCGGCAATGTTTTTGGCAGATCTTGCGTTTCTTTTACGTACAGGTGTTGGCTGATTGTGCAGTGAACCAGTCAACTCAAATTTGGCCACGAGACATTGAATAGTCGACTGGGAAGGACGACCATGCAAACCGTAAAATGGGCGCAACGCGCGCATCGTTGCCACAAGAGAACATCTATTTTGATAATAAAGTTTTATCATTTGAACACGTTGCTCGACACTGTAACTTGCCATGGTGATTTGTCTTGAGTGACTGAAAAATAAACAATAGATTTGACAGATGCAGCCTAAATAACATGGCTGCCATGAATTGTCAAAATCTACCCGTCCCTATTGGAAAACCCATTATATAGGTAGAATCTTCGAAAACATCTGTATTAGATTCTCAACGTTCCAAGAATGGTTTTCAACTCATGAGAAAATTTTGTTGGCAACAAATATGATCCTTCCGTACATTTGTGGATGGAATCTATCGAAGATTTAGAACCCACAATTCAATTCTATCCGGATGATTCACCAAACAAAAACTAGAGTTTTTCACAAGCATAGAGATCATATTAGATAGAGGAGTAAAGCCTGTGTTTAAGGTATATAAGCGGTGCGTGACATGTTCAAATTTCTTAGCGGTACCTACTCCTTCGTATTTTTACCCTCCCCTCACACTCTCCTCCAACCGCTTACATTGATGACGGCGTACAGCGAGAACGTTACCTTGAGCGAGAAGAGTGGGGACCGCTAATAGAGAAAATTTTATTCGAACCCTGCGTAGCATTACGGCCCGCTTTACTCCTCTATCTATTATATGATCTCTATGTTCACAAGTAAAATAGCGTTTATAGCAATAACAATGGCCAAATTCAACGAAAAAAACACAGTGCATTAAAAACACTTAAATATTGCAAAAAATAAGTTCCAAAATATTCATGTTCATTTGCTATTTTGGAAACATTGGCAGTATTACAGCAAGTGTTGAGCGCAGTTTTAAAACTCTTTGAAAATATGTCACGCCACTGATCTAGATCATATAATTTAGCTTACGGTTTTGCCTGATTCTCCTAAAATTCAGACAATTCAACAATATCTATTTTCAAGTGATGACAATGCCACCAAGTCGATTTGTAGCATTTGCTAATTACTACAGAAAATATATTGAAGGATTTATTACATATTCAAATTTATTTTGCAAATATGTTGGAACGATTTTAAAACTTATATGTACTTCACTAGAGGAGAATGAATGATTAAACCCATTACTAGGAGAATTACTAGAATCAATAATCAAAGAAAGATCAAAAACAGTGCCCAATAGGATTAGCTTAGCAATTATTTAAATATCTTAATAGAATATACATACAATACTTATTAGTACCTTACAATGTTAAATAAGAAATGTTACCTTATATCAAGAAAATTAGCTTAAAAAGTCTTTTATAATTCTGATTGCTAAATAAAGAATATAAAGTAATATCATGAAAGATATAACCTCGGTTTTCTTAAATTCAAAAGTTCCAGAAGACCATAGTATTTTTCAAATGAAATTATAATAAATGCGGAGCACTTACCTGTTTTTATATATTGACAAAGAATAAGAACGAAGCTTAACTTACAGATCACTTTAAAATTCATTTTTGTGCTAGGTCTTATCCAGTTAAGATATCCCCATAATATGTTCTAGCATAAAATTAGGCAGGTGTAATAATGTTACATGAACAAATGTTATTCTTTCTTATCTTGTATGGAAAATCTTCATACTTGCAAACTGCACTGTACGTTTACCGTAATAACAAATTATCGATGAACTAATAAAGAAACTGAAGGATAACAAATTAAATTATGTAGGCCGGTTGTGTGTGTGTTTCCTAAATGCGCCATAAAGTAATTTACAATAATTATAATTAATTAACTCTTAGCACATGCAAACGTTTCATGATGGTACTTAGATTTTACAACATCAAATTCACAATAAATAACTATAAAATTGTAAAAATAGATTTTGCGGTCCAGGTAACGTGGAATAAAGTACCAAAAAAGTTCCAGGTCCCATGTGAATTTAAAACATCATGCGCATTTCGCTAGCTATGCTAGCATCATCAACAACAAGTTAAATGTAAGAAATTAGATACAAATGAATATATGAATATATCTCATGATAATCTCTAGTTCAGATCGATCAGTAACGCAACAAACTGATAGCTCTAGACAGCTGTTTCACTCTACTTCTAGGGCTAATCAGTAGAACGAGAAACTTTGCAACGTTACTGAACAAAAGATCTCGGTTGGAGGTGCTAAGAGCATGGTAAAGAGACCAAAATATCTCACGCCATCTACGAATAGATGTCTCACTAAGACATCAAATATAGAGGGGCCCGGTAGAAGCATCAATCTTCTAATCACTGTGGCTACCGGTGGCTGGTTCAAATCCAGCGATTTCGAAATTTTTTCGATAACCCAAGAAAGTGGTGAGGCAAGATATAATGGGTCGTCAAGCTTTAGTGTTATCGAGACTGCTCTGGTCGTAGGATCAAGCCTACCACACGAGGTGGAGTATTTAGTGGGAATATCTGATGTGATTATATTTGGACTCAGGGACCCGAGAATATTTAACCAATCTAAAAACTCGCACCAAATGGTATCGCAACAAGCCAAGTCAATACCTCATGGGATCCATGGTGGTTCTTGTTGAAGACAACCTGCCATCCCTGTCATGGAAAATGGGAAGGATTTGCGATGTGCACCCAGGAAATGATGGCCACGTACGAGTAGTTAGCGTAAAAACTGCTCAAGGGGTAGTCGAGCGTTCCGTGAGGAAGGTGTGCCTCATACCTGTAGAAGACAATTTGTGGTCCAGTGATAGTGACAGTGCCTAGAAGAAATTTGCCCTAAAAATGTATATTTGAAATTGTTGAAAGCTTATCAGCTTCAAGGGGGCAGTATGTATGATCTACATGATCTTAGGACAGCTTGTGAAGGGTTCTCCCTCCCTCATGCCATTTATACCTGCTAGGGTGAGAAAAATAGAATGAGAGAATATATTTCTAAACGCTATAGAGTTAAGAAGTAAGTTAGTTGAAATAAAGTGAAAATAAGCAAGCCCTTGAGTTTTAATCAACAACATTCGACCTACGGTCAATTCAGAGACCTTATCATAATTTAAGTTATCCTGATGTTAAAAGATTATATATGGTCGGTAACGGACAGTCTGAGGTGTGATGATCTATCAATCTATGAGCTGTCCATCATATAAACGTTACGGTATTCTGAGAGCTGTAAAAACTTAAAACTATATCGATATCTGTTACTCCCTAAAGGGTGTCTACGTCTTATGAGGAAATTAGGTTTGTTGGCAGGCCCGTAACCAGCCGTAGGGCCCGACGGGCCCGGCCCCCCCCCCCCCCCCCGAAATTCCGTGAACCCTAAAATTTTCCTGAAGATGTGAATCATGTTTTAAAAATATGTCTATCGATAATAAGCCATATTTTTTATGACAACTTCACGCCTGTGAGACATATATAATATCTCTATTAGAACATTTGAACAGAAGATTACTTTTTGATCTGGAATTCTGGATCGATTATCTCGAATCCGATCATCAAAAATTGCTTGTGAAACATAAAATACGCTTTTACTAGACAAGTTATGGTTTTCACAAAGTTTACTGGTAACAGACAATTCAGCTTCACGCTTCCTTTGTCAGTTCAACTGCAAGAAAAGTCACGTGATTTGGCATTAGCAGTAGAGCATGTTCACGAAATCGTGAATATGCTTCAAGAAGAACGAAAAACTGCAGAAGTATCGTTCAGCAAAATTTTTATAGCAGCTGAAAAGCTTGCAAACGATACATTCGATATGGAGCTGAAAGTTCCGAGACTCACGTCGAAGCAAACAACTCGTTCCAATTATCAAACAGAGTCTGTTGAATCGTACTTTCGGTCTGCTGTTTTTATTCCTTGCCTCGATACGCTGATTCAAAATTTGTCTGACAAATTTCTTAACGAGAACGCGGGAATCTTATCAAGCTTACAGATACTTCTCCCTGGATTTGCTGTAATTGAAAAAGTAGATGACTTGCATCATCTTTCGCCATACTTTGATGATCGAGTCTCAGAATCCGCTGTAAAAGCTGAGTATAAGTTGTGGTGTGAGAAATTATCGGGACTCGAGAAAGATGCCGAGGCTTTACAAGTATTGGATTTTTGTGACAAGAGCAGATTTCCAACAATCAAATATCTATTAACAGTTTTGGCAACTCTTTCGGTAACAACGAACAACGGCAAGTGTGGAAAGGTCATTTTCGACAATGAAAAGAATCAAGACTTACTTACGTAACTCAACGGGCAACGAAAGACTTAGTGCACTCGCCGTACTGTCAATTCATGGAAACTTAGGGATCGATCCGAATGAGGTTCTTGAGATTATGGCAGCAAAGAAATCGCGAAAGTTAGAATTTTAAATTTTGTCTACTGAAATTGACGTTTCAGTTTGACAATTGATGTGTATGTGCTTGACTGACAATTAAAATACAGTGATGATATTAATAACAATAAAGCAGTTTTTCACTAATGAATCCAACTTTAATAACTAATATCCTTGCAAGACACCCATCAACCATTTCCGCCCCCCCTTGCCCCCCCAAAAAATTTCTGGCTACGGGCCTGTCTGTTGGCTTTATATTTCTGGAGACTCTGTTTTGATTCGACACCCACTCAGACAATCAATTGTGCATAATACTACTAGTGTAGTAAAAAATTCTACAGATATAAACTCAGCTATTGAATGAATCAAATTTTATTGGACTCCGATGTACAATGTAATATAACATTTATATGTGAAAACAATTTTGGAAAGTCTTCAAAAACATCTTATATAATTATACATCTTATTTATGTTACTTATTCAAATTTAGAGAAAAACAATTTAAACTTTGAACTATAACGATTTCAACCATTGTTTCACCAATACAGTAGTATCACGAGAAATGTCTTCAACTACAGTAGGTAGATACCGTTTAATGATGTTATACCTGATATTAGATATCTTTGTGAACGGGACAGAAGGTCATAAGCTACACACACAAACTAAGAATGTTGGTCTCAACGTTATCTTCACTTCAATTCCGTTGCACCTACAAGTTATAAAAGTGTTATAGACAGCTTTACAGATGGCGCGGTTAAATTATCCCACCCAGATGGCCATCCCAAAAAATTAAAAATTGTTCGTAATACATTGGAAATGAATGGCTACCCAAAAACATTTTTCTGATGCGCTGCTCACGAATACTGACATTAAAATTGTCTGGGTCCCATGCTACTAGAGATATTGGCCATTTTTTGGGTTCTAATTGCCCCGACTTTGGTGTTTTTTCAATTTTTAGAAGAACTCTGAGTTCCACTCCATCATTTTATGACAGAAGAAAGTTGTGAGAAATCACGCCAAATAGAAGTTAATAGAATGTAAGGGGCCTAATATACGACCCAAAAAGTGCGATGTTTGAGCAAAACCAAACGTTTATTCAATTGTCAATTATAAGATGACTATTGGTCGTATCAACTAATGCTTAACATGCATTGATAGTATTTTGTGTGTACTTCAATATGAGTTCTTCATTTGTTTGATATTTACAATCGTTCTTTTCGTAAAAAACGTAATTTTGCGATTGTGGCCCAAAAAAATAATCTTTTGACGAAAGATATTGATGGCTCTCACCTATGAACCACTGAAATCCAAGCACTTTGGTTCATATGGGCCGATTTAAGACCATTTTGAAAGAAAGGAACCGCGAAAAATGAGAAAAATATTTGGGTTAGAAAGTTCGGATCAGAAAAAATAAAATCATAGTTAAATAGCTGAAACATTTACGCAAATTTTGATACCAAGCACGATCTTCTAGATTGCGTCAGTCCCGAGAAAACTCTTACCTACCGGGCCCAATTTTGGGTCTTTCGTTATAATCTTTAGTTCAGAATATAGATGCCTCTTGTGGCTATCTCTATATACTATTTTCCTCGCTCCAGCGTTTGACAGAGTCACACAAAAAAACAACTGAAGATTCCAATTAATTATCAAAGATGATGTACACTAAGGTTAACTCGGGTTCGATCCTCCCCCCGGGAGATTTTATTTTATTTTTTTTTTCTCTTTTTTTGATAATTATGATACAAAATTATAATAATTTGAATCATAATAATCATAATAATAATAATAATAATAAACAGTTTGTGCGTATCTTTTACTCTGTCGCACTCATCAATGTTCACGCGCATCGTCTTTGTGTGTATTATATGTGTGTGTGTGTGTGTGTAGGAAGAGCCTCCACTTTTTTGATAATGCAACATCTGCCTTCTCTCCTCTGATATAATATGTAATATAGGACTTCTAGCAAATCAGAGATGAAGACCACGTTTTCTTGTCAAACAAAATTTCATTATTATATGTATTTGAAACGTGCCTCGAAATCTGCATTTTATTTGTTAATTTTTTTGTTGATTAATTAATTTCAATATCAATTTATGAATTAATAGTAAAAATAATAATAATGATGATTATTAATCTTATTATTATTGTTATCATTATTATTATTATTATTTCGACTTAAGCGACTTTCTCATCGTGAGCTGGAAAATTTTTACCGACCCCTCGCGCGTGACATTGGGGTTCGGCTTGGTGGACAGGAACGAAGTTCATCATGACCTGTCAGCCCGATGCTAATGGGATAGGAACTTTCTAAGGACAGAAGGAGAATGCAAGCTTTCTGCATGATGCTGAAAATACCAGGGGGTAACTGTAAAATTGCCAAATTGTCCTTTAGATTCTTGTTAGCACACCCTCTGCTGACATCACGATCGGTAATATGACCACATCTTTGAGCTTTCACTTATTATCATTATTATTGTGATTATTATTATTAAAATTATTGTGATTTTGTATCATAATTATCAAGAAAAGTGGAAAAAAAGTCTCCCGGGTGAAATTTTTAGTTGATTTTTTTTGTGTGACCATCAAATGCTGAATCGGGGAAAATAGTATATTGAGATAGCCACAAGAGGCATCTATAGTCTGAACCAAAGTATATAACGAAGGACCCAAATAGGCCCAAAAGACTAATTTTTCGAGGTTCCTTTTTTTCAAAATGGACTCAAATTGACTCTGACTCATATCAACCAAAGTGGTTGGAATTTGGTTCATAGGTGAAAGCAATCAATATCCTTTGTCTAAATTTTGTTTCAAGTCAAAAGGTTGATTTTTTGGCCCGCAATCGTAAAATTACGTTTTTCACGAAAAGAGCGATTGCAGCGCACCCTTTGCAAATATCAGACAAATGAGAAACTCATTGAATTACACACAAAATACTATCAACGTATGTTAGACATTAGTTGATACGGCAAACAGTCATCTTATAATTGACAATTGAACAAACGTTTGATTTTGCTCAAAAATCGCACTATATTAGGCCCCTTACATTCTATTAACTTCTAATTGGCATCATTTCAGTTTTTTTTGATCTCTTACAACTTTTTATGCCATAAAATGATCGAGTGGAGCTCAGAGTTTTTCTAAAAATTGAAAAAACACCAAAGTCGGGGCAATTTGGACCCAAAAATGGCCAATAACTCGAGTAGCATGGGGCCCAGACATTTTTAATGATCATATTCGTGATCTTTAAAGATTTACCAAAATTAAGGAACGTAAAAAGTTGAACCCAAAACTTGAAATAAAATTTCAGAGACTGGACTAACTAACTGAATTGGGAAATATTTTTCAATTATAAAATCTTTAATACCTAAAGATAAACGAACCCACACAGTATACAAATTAAATGTTTAGATTGCGATGAGACTTATACAGGAATCTCTACACAATATTTGAAAAAATATATATGACCATAAGAATAGTACAAGAATCAAAAACTGTGAAAATTCCACCGCCCTTGCTAAACAATGCTTTGATTATAACCATCAATTCGATTACAAAAATCTTAATATCCTAACTAAGGAAACCAATTATTATAAAAGATCTAGTGTGGAGATGATTCATATAAAACGTGAGTCCAAATCTGTAAATCATAGAACATATATTCAGTCATTAAGTCAGATTTATACTAATTTAATTGATTGAAACCCTTGTAAATTCCTACATGCGTCTTTATAATGTTAAAAGTATATGTTAGGCAGAATGCTCAAATAGTAATATTTCTAATAAGGTCTAACAACCTTTTTCTATTACCTCATAAATCTTTAACATCTGGTTCGAAAGTAGATACTTGAGCGATGTATTTTTTGCTTTCAGTCGTATACAGACTTTGTTGACATGAGTTCGTATATTCTAGGAAAATTGTTAAGCAGTTAAGATTCTCGATACATTTCATATACTTAAAACATTAATGTGTTACAATTTCGATACGTGTTTCTGTTCGTTTCGGCGACGTGGGTATTTTTAATTGAAATTGGTGCGATAACGACGCTTCTGTTTTAAACTTGATAGTGATGAGACCGAAACATACGTAAAGACGAAAATAATAAGTATATGTGTTAGTGTGATCTATTTCCCGAGAATTTATATAAAACATGTTTGAAGAGGATGTGGAACAATTATATAAAAATAGTAGCCAATTCAAATGATTCCTGAAACATAACTTTGCCACGAACACTATTTATTTATTCTCCAAGCAGGAACACATTTCTAGTTTTGACTATTATATAAATATGATTATTATTACAAACATGATTATATTCATACATTAGTATCGTTTTCAAGGTAAAACGCTGGTTGTCGAAGTCCAAACTAGACTCATGTCATTGTTTCTATAATATAAGTGATAAAAAACAAAGTAATACGTAATTTATTGTATCAAGATAATTTACGATTTCAATCTGGCACTTTAGTCTGATGTACTTAACGATATCCTTGATTAAATTAATGAAATCATAATTATTATTACATGAAATGAACACATATTTATCTACAGTCATATTTTGTACAAGCCATCCATAGGAAAACATGTCCCTTAGACATTCCAATAAAAAAAAAGAACTGTATACTAACAAAGAATTGTCTGCATAATGAATGTTTACAAATAAAAGTACCTACATTGATTATAGTGAGATTAAGAACACAATTTTAGGATGAAATACATAAATGTACTAAAATGAAAGTATGTGCGGAGTGTAGCAGTATTATTACATAAATTCGTACTGCAAGTGGCACAAGAATGATGGCCAGGTAGTACAGAGCCTGTCATCCGCAAATCGTTGAAAATGTCTTCACAGGTAGCCCCATATTTCAAAGCTTGACATCCTCTCGTGGTGCTGGTAATAGTTGGAACCCCTTGGGTTATCACTGAAAAATCATCGATAATAAAGATTGTTCGAATCTGTATATTAAAAAATACTATAACAATAATATTATTATAGAAGTTGTCCAATAACGTTATTATACTTCAGGATCTTACGCCTCAAATGATTTTAACAAAGAAGTGTGTATAAAAAAAGGTCGAAAACGTTTTCTAAGGGAGCCACAGACCTTTAAAGTGTTGAAACTGTTCAAGATACAATTATGAATTTCAAAATTGGAAATACGTAATCGTATACTTAAATAAAACAACTATTAACTATTAACCGTAGATGATCCGGTATACAGACGGGTTCAAGACTGAAAACGGTGCAGGTACAGGAGTATTCTCAAGAAACCCAAAGACTGGCTTCAGTTATTCATTGGGTAAACACACCTCTCTCTTCCAAACAGAGGTATATGCAATTTTCTAATGCGTGAAGAAAAACAATCGGAGAGCCATCGAAGATGACCAGATTCACATATTGACAGACAGCCAGGCTGCAGTTAAAACAATGAGAAGTTAGGAAGTCAATGAAAAAGTCGACGAACTTACAAAAAGAGAGTCGGAGAACGCTCCAGATCCAGAACAGACCACGGGAGTACCAAAACGTACAGCACGAAGGTCTTTAAAAAACTGGATCATGGAAAACTACAAAGAATACTGGAGAAAAATCCCAGGAAACGAACATGGGAAGGAATACATCAAAGCCCCGTGTAACAAAAGAACGACTTACCTATGAGCAATGGATGGCAACTTATTTACTGTATAAATTAATCGAATGAGCACAAAACAAATATTTACTTGGATATATTAACAACTGAAGAGCACAGGGGAAAAACGATCACATCAACAATTCAGTTTAAAGCCTTATCTTATGGCTTAGAATCTGCATTTTCACATGACATAATGCAAGCCACGGGAAAAGGATCTAAGTCACAGTAAATGTCGACTCAGGGATCGGTGTACAGTGAAAGAGCGATCTAAGTGCATGTCGATGTATGAAATATACCGATCTAAGTATCACCAGTCAATCAAATTGTTACATTCGTGTGGTGAGATTCTTGTAACCAATAAATAACACGATATTTTGAACAGTTCCATAACTTATGACTTTAGTTTTGTCCACGCTCAAATGAATTCAAGTGATACATATGGTACAAATTGGGCCATCAGATGATAGGGAAAAAAAGTTGAAACAGAAGAGAAGCTGCATAAACTAAAGGCACAAACATTTTATACAAAAAAGCGTGAAGAAAAAAAAACATGCTAGGAAGTTTAAAGAATATGAGGCTGCTACAATGGACGTTTCCAAACACTTGCCCACGCCGAATATCAAGTAGAAATGATGTTTACTATAAGCGACAACTTTATTTTATTATAAGGCGACTTAATTTGCGGTAACAATATAGAAACAGTGGCACACATACTGTGTAAATGCGAGACACTGGACCGCAAAAGACAGTCAATTTTCGGAAAGCCTAACGGCGAACCAGAATTATACAGTTTCGACCCAGTAAAGGACTTGTACAAACTCGTACAAGGTACAAAAATACTCGAGTGGATACCGTAAAGAAAAAAAACAAAGGCGAGATACAATAGACCAGCAGGCAATAGCCAGACAAGCCTACAAAGGGGGTGAAGTTTTAAGCCGTAGCTTCTAACCAAATATTAAAAGCACCAAGTTACTAAAAAGAGCTAACCTAATATATAACTTTGATGATAATATTAGGATAGATGGTTAGTGGAATTTTACGTAATTGGGCTTAACGCATCGAGGGATTAGGCATGAAGTCAAATGATAAAGAAACCAAACTTCATGGCCGTATTATCCCTTGATGGAGTTATATCGATGGTCAATCGGCGGTGTGACACAATTGGTCTGTGTAGTGTGGAGTGACGCGCCGATGCGATGTGAAAGTATCGCATTGCGGGTAGACAGGGCTTCTCTATCCTTTCTCCTGTTTTTCTGGAATTATATATCGTTTTTCTGGTATTATATAAGTGTAGGAATTTTGCCATTCGCTCGTAGGCGAACCAGTCCGGTTAAAAAATATCATGTCACGACTTCTTCTTGCTTGCCTTTACTTTTGAGTGTATTTCCGGAATGTGCCCATTAATGTTTCTATTTTTTCTTTAGTATACTTAAGTTTATACAAAGTTTTTGGTTCACCAGGTTGAACAGTGACACCGCGTTCTATAGCCTTTCTCATGAGCTCGTCATCTCCGAAAGTGATATAATAAAACACCCTCCAAGTGTATGGGGAACCAAAAACTATTGACTGCTGACACGAAATGTGTTTATATTTCACTATGTATTGTTGCGGGACTTTCACCTGGTGCCTGTATTTCCAACTGTTTCCCCGATTCTTTGAATCGCGAGAACTGTTTTGGCATTGTGAATTGCATTCTCATTGGGACATCTGCTTTCCGGCAAATGGTGTTGCAACTTCTAGGCTCGCCAAATATTTTGAGGGTGTTTTATTATGCCACTTTCAGTGGTGAGTTCACGTCTGCCTCGTTTCACTGATGAGCCCGTGAAAAGGGCGAAACATCTATCCGAGACTATAGGACGTGTTGTTCTATATTGTATGTACATACAACATTCCTGTCTCTATGACCCTGCTTGGAATTCCAAATTGCTGGTTCTTGCTCATATAGAATTAAAAATTCTGTAATTATATCGTTTGACCATGACATGTTATCAACTAGATTCCTTAATGCTAATAAGTGCCGAATATTTCGCAATCAATTAGAAGTTCCATTCCACGGAAAGTCCAAATTTGGGTACAGATGCAAACGAACGAAGGGGCAATTAGGATATGACTCTGATCAGAAAAAATCAATGCGACAACTTGCAGTCACTAGCCCATTTGAAAAGGGACAATCAGCAGTTCCAGTCCCAAGGACGGCAGATAAATTCGCCGGTAAAGGTACGAGAACAATAGAAGCCAAAATAACCACACATCTGAAGGGCACACTAAGGAACATGTGCAGCTTGACGAAATACCAATTCCTACTGGAAAATATACAACCATAAAATATTCGTCTCATGAATTCAAACCTGAGTCCTATGACCAAACAGAGCTTCCCGATTTTGGCCATCAATTCAAAGTTCCTCTAGAGGGGAAGTCCACATTTGGCACCGGATCTAAAGGCACAGACGGAGAGTATGCAGACCGAACTGGATATTCTGAAGAATTTGCAAGGGTAGCCAGTGGTCCATCAACTTATCGTTCTGATCTGATCGCCGTGTGACTGGGTATTGAAGCCCTCTCTTCATACGTGGCGTTTCCTTTGGAGTGTTTTTTTTGATACTTTGACTGCACAATGACCCTTCATATGCTATTTTAAATACCATATGAAACTTCTGGGTTCTCCCAAGCAATATAATTTTTCTTTCAATGAAATAAGGAAATTGACTTACCACTATATGTGTAAGATGCACATACTGATGGTCCCCAGCAATCAACTCTTGGCAGATACCACACGCTGCCACTGGAACAGGAATCGTATTGACCTGGGTAGAGCTTTGATGAACATTCGTAACATTGTATACCTGATACTGAAATAATAGATTCTATTACTGTAATGAAGGAAACTATGACAATCGAGGAAACGTGTTATAGCCCTACCCTAATATTTATTTCGAAATATTGATGACCAGTCCAGTTAATGCTCTGCGATCGTAGTTAAATTTTTTAAAACCTATTTTTCCTAAGCTGGTCTGTTATGGAATCAAAGTTTTCGACCTTGGCACGTCTGTAAACGCGTTACCACCGACGGCGACGACTTAGTTGGTGTCTCCTTTGGGCGGCAGCTTAGAATTTTGTGCAGGCTGCAAAACCCTTTGCTCAGCGTAGTGGCCACTGGTGCGCACTGAGGGTCAACCCTGACAAGACGGAAATCGTATTCTGTACCAGTAAACGCAAGCTGGATGCACTGACTCTTGCAAAATTAAGGGGTCGGTGAAGTTTCTGGGAGTAATCCTAGACTCAGTACTGACCTGGAGAGAACATTCTATTTACTCTAATGATGGCTACTTGGTAGCTAAAAGGTCCTCAGTACTGTGCTGAAAGCAAGATTTAGTAAGCTATTGTAGTTGTCGGAGAATTAATAAATTGATAGTATATTCGCGTAGCTAGGTAACGCATTGTGTGTTGCTTGCCATGGCCGTGAATCAGGGCTCGTGCTACATACGAAGCGTTTGAAAGTTTAGGGGAATTACCTATTTATGTAAAGACTTGTAAGGAAATTGGTGAAAAAGGAAGTAAGCAGTTTGAAACAGGCCATTGAGCGAGATCCACAGATAGGTCCACCAGCGTAACAAGTTTATGTTCTTAGTTTAAGTGATTATATAATAATTTTCTGTATTGTTATTTGACTTAATGAAAATGAGTGAACCAAACAATTCGACGTAGTTTTGTTCTACTTATTAAGATATATGTAACCCACTAGACATCATAGAGTATTATGCTTCAAGTCTGAAAACGTAAATGAAACTAATCCATTTTTTTGTACTGCATAACTTTCTTAATCTGTTATCGCGAGAAGACATTGCAGCGAAGAGGTTTGAAATCAATCGTTGCGTGTTATTCCTTGAAGGTTGAACAAAGTGAACCCTGTAATTTAATCCGATTTGGCTCTGACACGTCGTATTTGGTTGGAATTTGGTCATTTCTTATAGATCTTTATGGCATCATTGTATTATTATTCAAATCTACCGACAAACTGTTTTTCTTTTCGACGAACTTTGCCCAACCCAGTTTCAGTGCAGTACTTTAACAGGATTTTTAGTGGTTAATGGGGATTGTTTCTTCTTTTAGTGTTAATGTAGGTTTATTGAAACTAGTACTAAATGCATTTGTATTCTGTGAAGCCTTAAATTCTTGAGAATTTCTAAAGTATTTTGGGGCTAATTATTGATACTCTGCTCAATTGTGGAATGTTATGATGTATAAAGTTCGAATTATAGGTAAATTGCCTTTTTTGCCTATTTTGCCATTTTTCGTAAATTCCACCTTTGTGTGCCTTTTTTAAATTTTATGCTACCTACCCATGATATTATTCATATTTCTATTACTAAACCTCTCTGTAATGAAATTTTGGGTCAATAATAGTATATCAATGGTTTGTTTATAAACGGTTTCTTAGGAAAATTTACCTGATCGTGACTTGAGACATAGCTAATGTGAAATGCCTAATCTTTTGCCCTTTTATAATAAACAATTATTAGTTGCATAGACGGTTACTGTATAAGAGTTTAGTTTTGTTGCGTATGTTGGATAGTATAGAACGAACATTTAAAAAAGTTTTAGACGATTCGTGAGGTTGTTTAGAAAGATTACTTGTAAGTTAACTGCATGGACCATATCCGAAACTTTCTCTAGAAGGAGATGGCGCATTTTGTAAGCCGTGCGGCAAATCGGAAAGCTTTATTTTTTTCTCTCTCTTTCACCCATCCCATAGCTAAATTACAGAGTGGTATCAACATTCTAATTATTGTTATTTTTTAATATCATCAGATTTCAAGTACTAGAAAGTACTTTATTGATCAGCTTTGTGATGGTCCAACCATCTCTGGGGGATAGGTTAAGCAGTCCCGACAAGAATGTTTTCAATGTAATTTGTTTAACAAATCGCGTTCAAGTGTTGCTTACACAAATTAAATACACACCAGGAGAAATAAGCCAAACAAATGCAAAAGCGTGCAAAAATCGTGCAATTTTTCATCCATTGCACACAAATAACTAATTAATCATATAAAAATACAATTCATTATGTGATATAAAGGAGGTATTAATTCGTGAAATACTTACCCACATAAAAATTGCAATGGATTAGAAGAATCACAAAAACATATCTCAGATTGGGCAACATGTCTGTGGCGGACAAATATAACTATTTTGCTAAATAGTTCAGCAATACTAACCTAATATGTGATAATACTGCATTAGATGCCCTACATAGAGAGTAATTAAAATAAAAACAAACATAAACCAGTTTGCATAAATTGTGGTAGTAAGATCCGTAAACATAAACTAATAAAAATTTTATATCGGTGATTGGCGGATGTAAACACAACAAATTTATGATGGTTAGGTTTTGACATATCTATAGTTTCGGCGTTCACGTAGTGTAAAATCATTTTAACTTTCGGAAGTTGGATAAACTCAAATTTACACAAAACTTTTAACATTTAACTTAATATAATCCTGACAAATTGTTTCACCCAGGAGTTATCAACTAAAGCTAAATCTAAAATTCTGTCCTTAAATCTGAATATGATACAAATTGAGAGATGGGAGTAGACAATGGTTCGGTGGGAGTTTATTTACAAAATTGTTGACAAGTGTCGATTTGGTCATTTAATATTATGACACTATTGTTTTTCGAATATTTTAAAATGTCTGTCCTTTTCCTTGTATACGTAAAATATCGGGATTATGGATGCGTGCTCCGACGATATCGCAGCAATCGCGACAGAAAAACCTAAGTCAGTTAACAGAAACTACTCCTCCACCCCGGTCGATAAGTAGCTCCAGGTTCCTAAATCGTGTGCACGAAGTAGTCTTATTGAACCCAGAATGACTGCCTTTTACATCCGGTCTTTCAAGATGTGCGCCGATTTCTTACTGGCCGGAATGATCTTCAGGTTTGAACGCAGCGAAGACCAAATTCCGACTAAATGATCAGAACAACTGATACGACTTTGTGGCATGGGTATATCATGCGGAGCATGAACAGGAGATCTTGATACTTTGTCAATTTTTCCTACCATTTCAAGACTATGTTCTTCTCTGCCGGAGCAGAGAATTCGATGACATACATAGTACATAGTCTTGGTTAGTTTATCGGGGAAGAAACGTCAGGCCTATTTGCTTGTATGGACCTGATGAGAAATCCAGTAGATCTGGCATTTTTCGTTTCCGTCAACGGACTCAATATCTCCTGGCTTGTAAGGGAACACCGGCTCTTGGTCTATTCAGTACGAGTGCCTTAGATGGTAATACAGAACCCGCTGGTCTTTTTTAATGGTGATGGGTATATTCTGAGGCCAATTTTGTCGGACATGCCGACAGCAAGCGGAAAAGCGTCTCAGGCCCTGGAGCTGAGGAATACTCTTCACGTTGCGGCGATATAACAAGGTGTTGAATACGCCATCTTGGCAAGCTGCGGTAAATCCCTCGGTCTCGGATGTAGGCCCAGCTGACCTTAGGTAACCGAAGGTCAGTCTGGTTGACAAGCCAAGCGTTACAATGTTTCGGTAGAAAACATCGTGTATAGGCTTGTCAACATGCCGCCTGAGCATATGATCTTGCTTCGCGGCATTTATCTTGGCTTTCAGGCGAGAAGGTTGAAACTCGAGGTTGCTCTCTAGTTGGCCTTCTCGACTGATGTGGTATTCGAGATCAAGCTCTTTCACAGCTTTTTGTGATGTCTTAACGATAAATGCCCCACTAAGGCCAATTCGTGACTTTTCCCAAGTCACAGGAGGAGGTCCGAACTCCTAAGAACTTCACAAGCTATACTCAGAACCACACTTTGATGAAGACCCTCCAGACCAAGGAGTCCCCTACCTCCCCGGGGACGTGGGAGATAAATGTGGGAAACGAACGACCTAGGATGGACATCATTTTCCGGTTGTCTTTGTCGAGTCTATGCAGCTCATCGACCGTCCATTAGACCACTCCAAAAGAGTGAAGCAGGACTGGAACGGCAAGCACATTTGTTGCACACGCCTTGCTCCCACTCGAAAGTTCGAAAGAGAAAATCTTTCGAACAAGGTTTCTGTACTTGCCGCGGAGAGCCACCTTTACATAATCAGGACGCTATTCAATTCCAAGATATCTCTTCATCATCAAGATGCTTAAAGATGCCGGCAAGCTGATTATTCTCGTGCACTTCCGGAGATGGCCCTCTCCACAAATGTAACAGTACGCACTTGTCCAATCCCAACTCCATGCCTACGGCTTGTGTATATTCTTGCCACGTTGATAGCTTGATGGAAGTTTTTCTCCCTAGAGGCTTTCAGTTTCAGATCATATATGTAAAGTAATTGAGTGATCTGATGCCTATGGTTGTTCGGTGGTCAAGAGTAATATCCACGGGTCCATCTCAACGCAATGGAGAGCGGCAGCAATGACTCAAGGAGTATCTTTGGCAAACACCTCTCTTCAATGTTACCAATTCTGTCAAGACTGGTCGTGTGCCTGTATGATGGCAAAACGAATCTTTCGCAATGGCAACAGATGTTCTATGCATCTCACTAGTGGGGTTGGTATCGCAAGGTCTTACTGATGGTGGCAAAAACATGTGTCGTAAAAATAAAGGAGTTGTTGCTCTGTGTCAAAGGCTGTAGAAAATGATGGTGGTTCGAAGCCATTAGTCTTACATTGTATCATTCATCAACAGTCCTTGTGCGGGAAATGTTTGGATATGTCTGAAGTTCTAAAACCAGTCTAATCAGTTGTTAATTTCACCAGATCCACTGGGCTGAATCTGTTTATATGTTTATATGTTATAATGTTTATAATGTTAGTGGGATTCATTTCAATTATTTGTTAAATTTTCTGCGTATTATACTTGTCATTAAGCCTTATACCTAGCAAGTAATTAAAACCGAGTTATTATCATTCTGTTTCTTTTTATCCAACTTATCACAACAACAATATGCCATTAGCTCTCGCGGGCCGGATTGATGATACTGGCGGGCCGTAGTTTGTAGACTCCTGCACTAAACTAAGTGGAAATGAATCTACTTAAACCTGGTCACTGTCAAACATAAAATCCTAATCATTTTCTACTGTTTGATATTCAGTGAAATTGATTCTATGTTAAAATAATAGTAACAGGATAGTGCAACATGTCTATTATGATATCAGTGGAGGTAATAAGTTCGGAATGTTCGTAAATATCAAATATATTGGTTGAATTATAGTAGGCAGACGTCATGACGTTGAAACATATGGAAATCTATTTTCCCGTAACCTAATTCCGGGAATCGAACAGCCTTACTCAAAGTTTGAAGGTTCTGTTTACAACCAGCCGCATATTTGTCCCCATCTATTTTTAGGAGTCCATTTTACTGTTCGTGTTTCCCCCGCAAATGGATGGATTCCTATTTTTAGAAATGCATTCGATTTGATTCCAGGTACGGTGTTCATCGATTTCTGTCGGCATCTAGAGTTGCTGATAAGTCGCGTCCAGATCCCCTTTTTTGTCGATTCCTGGATGGAAAGGATGTACGGAATGATTCGATTTCGAACCCATTCGTGAGGATCTTTGTTATGCGATAAGAAAGATGGTTATGTTGAATAATATATCTATATCTAATCAGGGTGAACTTTTCAGAATAATAATCGAATTGTAGAAAGTCTGGACGCAGCTCGTAAAAAAGAACAGCTATCCGAAACTGATATATGTGGTGTCACTTTTCGAACTGGAGAACCTAAGCTTTGTCTAATGAATTCTAACACGAAATGTGTTGGTTGGGCTTGTAGAGAATGGAGTCCTGAATGATAGATCTATACATCACCAGGTTGTCCCGGCAATCCTCCATGACTTTCTTTGGTCCACCCTGCTCGCTGATGTTATTAGTTACCGGAACGATTGATCTCAACAACCTAACATAAGAGATACGTGTAAATAACTTATATCAGATGTTGAGACAAGTGATCGGCCGGTAGTTCTTGGGATCAGACAAGTCTCATTTTTTGAAAGCAGCACAGTATACCCCTCAATAGGCCAGCTTGGAAATTGCCGCTCCTCTTTAAGCCAAGAGTCAAAGACTCTGGCCAGATGGCGGTGAGTGGAAGGAAATTTCTTCCACCACCATATGTTAATGCCGTCAGGACCGTGAGCGCTGACTACCTCGCACACTTCTGTTTGCGGAAATTGATGTTCAGCGCAAAATATTTAGAAGTGTGCTAGGGCTGGGGTGTCTAGGTGAATTGGACGGGGTGACTCGTACACTCCTTTCTTATAGATTTGTAGAGAAACATCATGTTGTAAATTAGATATCCTGACGAACTGCTTCCTTTTAATAAGCCTTGACCAACCACACTCCCATTCGAGTGCATCCTAGTCGACATCTCAAATAGAAACAGAGTATGGCGGTTCCTCGTACCACTCGGACATACTGTATATAATAATACAATAAACGCTTGTAATACACATTATGTTGCCAACTCGATTAAACTTTTACTGATATAGAGGATAATTTGACGACTTCCCTGTACTATATCTGTTTCTAATAAGTTGCAATATATTTTCGGTCCCTACCAGTGAGGGAAGTTGGTGATTTATCTATTTTATTTAGTTCGCTATGATTAGGATTTATTTCAGGATTGATTAAAAAAAATTCAAAATATCTGTATTCTTCTTTATTTTTACGAGTTATTGAAAATTTATAAAAAGCTTACTTTAATAGGATAACAACTACCGACATTTTCAATCTGAGAGGAATAAAAAGAACGCAAATTGAGAAAATCAGTAATAACCAATCGTTATAGTACGTACAATATACAATAAGTTATACTAACAGATTACATAGTAATAGATCAATATGGAACTCGAGTAGAAGCATAGAATAATATTTCAATGAAATTTGGCGAACCATTGAAACTAATTTTCTAAAACACACAAAGATGTGAATATTTAGTTTAATCTAATATATTTTCAGTAAAACAATAAATGAAACGCTTGAGAAGTACTTTTTTTTTACATATTCTCATCAGTGGCAAGGCTTTTTGTTCTGGGGCTTTTGACTCAGTATTTAGTATTTTAGTTAATAGTATGGTTATTATCACCACCATAAAAATTAGCTAAACTATCCATCATGGGAGAGGGGCATCGATGCCCTTATCAACACCACTAATTCTCATAAATGCAGTTAAAAATCGTTTTGAAAGAGCTTTGCTTGTGTTGAAACTAATAAGAATCGTCGATAATAACTGCTAAATATAACATACTCAACCATTATCATTAACATTCAATAACTGAATGATTGTTCAAGGTTATTAAATGCTGAATAAATATATTAGTGATGAAAACCATCCAGTAAGCAAGAAAATAATATCGTCAGTCCAAATTCAAAAGATCAAGACATCTCATACCTCACTGATGAATTGGACATAATACATCAACATAAAATAGAATAAGTATTTTGATTAAAATAAACAATACATCAAAAATAAAAAAGCTTAACTTTATCATATGTCTTAGGTAGAGATCGTGGTACACAACTAGATAAATTAATAAAATAGTAAAACATTAATAAATTTTGCAATATGAATCTTTGATATTAAGTGCCAAATATAACATACTCCACCAACTCATTATTAACATTCAATAACTGAATAATTGTCCAAGGTTATTAAATGATAAATGAGTAGGTATATTAGTGATGAAAACAATCCATTACCTAAGCAAGAAAATAATATCATCTCACTGAATTTAACATAATACAGAATACACATAACATAGAAAGGAATACAATACTTATTTTCATTGAAATAGACTTAAAAAATAACAGTCCTTAACATTATCATATGTTATAGGTAGAAATACCCAATACACAATACACAATCAGATTTATGTATAAAATAGTTTATATACATTCACAAATTTTACAATATGGGTTCACTTTTTGAGATACGTTACAATGATAACATGTTGCACTAAAATGTACAAGGTTCTATGATTAAGCGCTTATAAGTGTTATCTCAAGAAGACTAAAGATAGGAGACCAAACTCCCGTCGGAGGGGTCGCTATTGTTGTATTGTAAGCACTGCCTGTTGGCATCCATGCTCCCTCGAATGAACAGAGACGATTAAAACCATTTTCGACATGCTTTCGGAACTATACACCGAATGTGATATGTTTGAGGAACCTGGCTCAATTTTTGATATGGGAGAAACAGGTTTCCAATCAAACAATGAGGTTGGGATTGTCAGAGCAAGCAAAGGTGAAAACGAATTTACTTGGGGCGTCTCATGAACAACAACATGATTTTGCAAAAAAAAAGTTGCCAAACTATCGGTCGTGAAAATTTTGAATGTGGAACGTGGTTCTTGTATTAACATTTTTTTTTAGATTCAAAAGCTCATTTATAATATAATTTTTCCGCCTTAGGGGACAACTGCCCCGGAATTACCTAATTACCATTTTTCATTAGACACGTATATTTACAATAAAAATTGCGCACTCTCTTACGTTCTCTTTTTGTCTGATAAACTTCAGTTGCTTGATACAAATTCTTGTGCAGCTACTATAATGCTTTTATTATTCTAGATGTATCTAGCCAACTGTCAACATTTTATAGATAAGCAGCCCTCTATTTAATTTTGATATTCAAAAAAAAGCCTAGGCGGGTCAATTTCATTTTCTTTTCAGAAGCGTTTGCAGCTCAATAAATGTTGTAAGCGTCTCGGGAAAGGAAGGTTTCATTTTCACATTGGTCAACATTTCAAAATGTTAGTTTGGTTTATAATGCGTAATACCATACTATTCTAATGTATAATTAGAATAGAAGGATAAATTACGTATTCTGGTTAGTCTTTGCTGCAAGGGCGATCGACTCCTAGTTTTGAAAGGTCATTGCTTTGTTTTCAGGCTAGTACACCCTTATCGAATCATTGTATCTAAAACGCACCAACTAATCTAGCTGAAGCGCACGCAGTCGAAATGGAAAGTGGGTAGATTTGCCACAATTTACAGAAAATAAAATTAATTGATGCTAGCGTTTGCGTTTTCGTACTGAAAATAACGATGGACATGCACTACCAGCTTTTCGGGCAATGAACCTCGCCAGTAACTGGCGTGGAAATATTCAAATTTGCTCGTACACCTTTGACGTGACCAAGATTCGGAAACTTCTAGTTTCTGATTTTCTGTATCACTATAATTATTACTAGAATTCTTGAGACAACATAAAGCAGGATTATTCTAGATCACATATTTTTGACTTAACCTATATGTTATCGGAATACTATGAATGCTTGTCTGATGCGTTAGAGTCTAAAACAATATACGTTACACAAACATATACTTGAACATATTTTATTGAAATGTATTCAAATCCAAATGGCACCATAGGTAAAAATATATCGAGTATATAATAGAGTTAATCTACGACAATTCAAGGGTAGGTTGGGATTTTTTTTAATGTGATTAGCGACCCAGCGGAAAATGTTTGTAATGATGTGAATAACAAAACCCTCTTTTATCTGCGAAAAAGAGGTTTTTCGAGCCCTTTAGCGGGTCGTTTTTCAATTCAACTATTTTTTTACCCCTTGAACTGCTAGTTGAGAGATACAAAAACGCAACCATTTTATTGTCGATGTCTGAAGTTATATTTTTGTGAAGGTTGAAGGGGTTGACCCCCACCCCTGCTAAATTGGGCCAATCTCAATCGATTTTGATGAAATTTTCATTGAAGGTAGCATTTGATGTGTAGAAACTTCTGTCAGCTCAAGATATGAAACAATAGGCCGCAATTTCATTTTTATTAAAATTTTATGAAATCTTCAAACTGCTGCCGAATTTGTCGAATTGTACGACTACGGCAATTTTGTTTGTGGCAAAATATAGGTTTTTCCATGTATTCCATTTAAATTTATAGGCTAGATTATTTCCTGAATAACTTAGATTGAAGCCAACAACAAAGAATTTTATTGACAATAAAATTGACATTTTCTAACAATTTTTTTTACAAACAACAATATGGAAGACAAAAATGTATCCGCGGTTGAACGGGTCTAAGGATTTAATCACTTATCTAAACAACATTTATTCAAAAAATAGTGGTGTCTGATTTATTTCATAATGAGGAAAATAATCTAAGGTATGAGTTTTTGAAGAAGTTTGTGACGTATTGAAGAGTTTCTATTTTAACATACATATTTCTTTTTCCAAATTTGATTACCCTGGCGCTCATTACCTTCACATGTCTTTGTTCACACATAGTGCCAGTTGGTTCTGAACAAGCTAAAGATAAATTGTATTATATTGATATGAATATATTGAAGAATCACAAATATTTGTTGTTACTTTTGTCTTCTTATGGTGTATGGCATACATCATATTCGTACCTCTATTCTATACAATGACGCAATACCTGGGGATGGTATCTATGTATATGTTAATGTATATGTGAAAGTTTGTATTTGTACATGCTTAAGTATGTATATCTAATTGTGTATTATGTGTTGGTATATGTGAATGTGTATGTGTAGATGTATACGGTTTTATTTATATACTGTTAATGTATATATTTAAGTGGATGTATGTATTTGTATACATATTGAACGTATATGTTTGAGTGTGTGTATCTAATTGTATATTATGTGTTGGTAGATGTGAATGTGTGTGATTTATGGGGTTGTATTTATATAATGTTAATATATATGTCCAAGTGTATATATTAGTATGTATGTATTTATATATATGAATGTATAAGTTCGAGTATGTGTATCTCATTGTGTATTATGTGTTGGTAGATGTGAATGTGTATGTTTAGATTTATGGGGTTGTATTTATATAATGTTGATATATATTCAAGTGTATATATTTGTGTATGTAGCCATCTGTTTGTATATATTTGTATGTATGTATTTGTATCTATGAATGTATAAGTTCAAGTATGTGCATATAATTGTGAATTACGTGTTGGTATATGTGAATGTGTATGCTTAGTTGTATGCGGTTGTATTTATATCATGTTAATATACATATTTAAGGGTGTATATTTGTGTACGTAGCTATCTGTTTGTATATTTGTGTATGCATGTATTTGTATATATGAATGTATATGTTCAAGTATGTGTATCTTAATGTATATTATGTGTTCGTATAATGTTAATGTAGGTGTAATGTTAATGTATATGTTTAAGTGTATATGTTTGTGTATGTTACTATCTGTTTATATATATGAATATCTCTGTGTATGTATGTGTACATAACATTGTTACAATTCAAGTCGCTGAACAAAAATATTGGAAGAGCAAATCTGATAAAATCATTTACATTTTGAGCGGCTTGGAGCTAGTGAAGCTTTAAAGCAACACGAAACGGCGAGTCCGGTTGAGTGATGGCCCGTCTTGACGGATTTCCCTTCTTTCAAATTAGTGAATTGTGATCTACAAGAATATCATTTGATAGGATTAACAATTATTTACATTTACTACTTTAGTTCTATTGTTCTGAATACATGTATTTCCGTAAGATATTGTGACATAGCATTCAACTATTCAATAGAGATTGAACGTTCAAAATTACGAAGCCTCTAAGATTAATGTAACGTACGTAAGAATGTGTCCATGAATATGTTGTACCCTCATTTCTAACAGCTAAAATTGTAATTGAAATCACTTATGACGTCTAGACTAAAATGACCTTAGCTAATAGAGCGAAAACTATGGCAACAAGTGAGGTATGTACTACAGTTGAAGAATTACACAAATCTTTTTTACAGGTGTAGCAGTTCTTTTCTTTCACTGATGCTGGTTTGATCAAAATGTTGAGTGCTGATTCTACAAATCCACAATAGTTTTGGTCGTCAGTTTCGCATCCTCTGCTGGTTCCGGTGCCTTTGAGATATTTCAATAGATACACTGAAAAAATTATGAATTACAAAAAAGTTGCAATAGACATCATACAAAAACGTTCTTGATTAAATAGATAGATATATAGAAAGATAATTTATTGTCACTGGTACTGATAGATCACATATGTGAGAGTCATTACAAACAGGTTAAAATACTTACAAGTAAGTTGAAAAACAATTAATTAGTTTTAGAAGCTACGTGTTGAAATTACATTCAAATTAAAAACAGTACAGTTGTACAGACATAGGAGTAATTCTTTTATTTTAAGATAAAACTTGCAATTACTCAGAATCACTAGTTGAAACATTTAATTTGAAGTTACTATTAAAGAAAGTAGTAGGGATCCTCTTGTATCATTAAAAACAAATCATCGTTCTGCTGTGTTCGTTGTTTTATAGGAACTTTGTTATAAGTTTTTTTACAAAATGAATTCATTCTGAGTAAATTGCCATGCCTAGTTGCATTATTGTGGTTTCCAGGTACTGTTTTAGAACTTTCTATATGTTTTCTCAAATATTTGATAGCTAGTAGTGGAGTCAATCTACGGAAAAATAGGACGAGGTTCGTAAAAATTTGATAGAGGTTAGCGATCTAGAAAAATGATATCTTATGATAAAAATAATAAGATAATTTCTATTAGCAATATTGGGTGGAACCATGTCTAATCTTCAAAAAACTGATTTATTGCCCTTTTTTTTAGGTCAGTTTTGAAGTTTTTTTTTTTGAACTCTTTAGACTTCCGGCTAAGATTTGAAATTGGTACCCTTTTATTCTTGATATTAGACTAACCTTCAGTCCAAATTTCGTGACATTCCGCTTACCCCCCTCCTGGAATATGTATATTTATACGTTTTTGGGAGCAAAAATTCGAATTGGGCTATTCTGGCCAAATTGCAACCAACTAAGTCCTACTTATTAAAGAGAGGCTTCAAGAGCTTGAAATATGCGTAAAATGATCCTCTATTTGAATTAAAAAATTGAAGCTTATACGAGTTTTCAACCTGAAATGTTTTTGAATTTTTTTTCGGACCCAACATTTTTTAAATAGCCTAGTTTCTTTCATTCACAAGCAAAGTGGTTGGATTTTGAATATGTTGTAGAAGACATCAAATCCTTCAATTTGCATTTTGATTTGGATCAATAAACTCTTGAGCGGCATTCGATGCGTTTTGATTTCCTCTACAACTTTGCTTCCAACAGTTTATTCGATAAAATGCGTTCTTTTCGTTTAAAACGAAAGAAACAGAGAAAATTCCCAAAAATTGCCATTTTTTTTACTTAAAATAGCCAATATCTTCGAAACGCATGAGGTTTTCGGATTGTTAACTAACACATTCGTGATCAGCACCCCAAAACAAATAAAAATCAATCATGAAATGGAGATGTGGAAAAAAATAAGTTTTTATGTGTAACACCTACTGGACCATTCCTTCAAAATGTCAAAAAGTCGTTTTTTTTTGGGGGGGGGATCAAGCTTTCCATTTTCGTGGATTGCTGACAAAAATGGGCATTCGATACTATTGGCTCTTATAAAGTTCTTCGTTGAATCAAGAACTGGAGCTGACAAGGCGGTATTTACACCTCACTCGCAGATACGACTCGATTCTGGATTTGTCAATATTGAATGATGCTCCGTCTGCTAAGGAGAATACTTACCATCGTATTGATATGTAGCACAAACTTCACCCGGCCTACAAGTAATCGTTGGCAAAGATGAAGATCCACTGTTGCAATTTGCATTAACAGTGGAGTTACATGAATAACATCTGAGAGCTTGACCTGGAAACGAGAAATATGTTAATGCGTCTATTTTTACAAGCTCGTAGCGTTGAGTGAATATTTAACTCACTCAACGCTCGGGAACATGCCGCGATTTTTAGATTTGTGGCATTAATCATCAAAAATAATATTAACCGATGATAGAGTCATTCCCACGCTTCTCTAATAAAATGATCATGGAAATTATTTTATTTATAGTGCATGATCTATTCTATTGACATCTATTGCAGCTTTGTTATAGGAATACATAACAATATACGTCAGTTTCTGTTACTTTATTGATACATAACCATGTATCTAATAAGATTTATTTAGATATATGTATATAAGAGAGGAATTGAATAATGTTGATGGAATACATGATTATCAATTTCGTTCACCAGAGCTACTGGACATTGTATGAATTTATGGTTTCTCCAATTCATATAAATAATGATATTTATTTTTAGTTCTGTTCATTTTGCTCAAATATTTTAAAGTAACATTAGTATTAATCGAGGAAATGAAGCGAAAAAAGGCCAAAGTAAAAAAAAAAACGGGTGAACCGATTTTGGTAAAATTTCTTTAATCGATTCAGGAAGTCATTTAGAAAAAATGTTACCATTTTTTTTCTAATGTGCATTTTAGCATTTCTACGGAGGAAAATCCATCTTTTTGAATGCAGGAATTTCAGGAGATAATACTAAAAATGTTGAAAAAATGTCCAAATATACCCAAAAAACAACGACGCACCTGGGGCTCAGGACATCCTGGTACTATCGTCGTCTCCAGGGAATTCGCAGAAATACCTTCTGCGAAGGAATGAAACCTGTTAGGGAGGTTCTCTTGATCATACGAGTCAAGACCATGATACTCAACCAGTCACCTGGTGGTCAGGATATCCTGATTGTCTGGGTCTTCTCCTGGTATTTTTTTAATAGGCTCTGAAATGAAACCAAATTCATCTCTCCGGGGTTTTTCGGATCGCTGATAACTTTTCTGGAGTTCGTACCAATCACCGAAGCATCTGGTAAGCAGATTTGTGATATCGACAACAAAGAACTCAAAAAATACCGTTTGCACTACAATGAAACTTGATTCAATTTTTCTAATCCGAAAAAAACTGATAGTGAAATATTTTCTATTTTAATTTCAAAAATGTTGAAATTTTTTATAACAATGTTTTTTATTACTAGTTGTGCAAAAAAAGATGAATTTTAAAGAAGGAAAACAATAAACATATCGTGAAACTCGAACCTTTTTGATTATAATGGTCAATTAAAGGGAGTGGGGAACGAGAAAGGAATTTTAAATCAATTTCCACCGGAATCGTGTTTAGCGGCCCCAAAAAAACCCCGGGAGATGAATTTGCTTGTATTTCAGAGCATATTAGAAAACAATCCATGGAGATGACTTGGGTCATCAGGGTATCCTGACCACCAGGTGACTATTAAAGGTCATGGTCACAGCCGGCAACCTCAAAAGAACCACCCTCACAAGTTTCATCCCATTCCAAAAGATAATTACACGAATTCCCTGGAGAAGACAATAGTTCCAGGAGGTCCTGAGCCTCAGGTGCGTCGTCGTTCAAATCTATCACCGGAATCGTGGTCAGCGCCCCAAAAAATCCCCGAGATACGAATTTGATTGCATTTCTGAGCATATTAAAAAACAATCCATGGAGATGACCTAGGTCATCAGGGTATCCTGACCACCAGGTTACTGATGAGTGTCATGTTCATGACCGGCAACCTCAAAAGAACCTCCCTCACAAGTTTAATCCCATTCCAAAAGATAATTACACGAATTCCCTGAAGAAGACAATTGTAGACCGGAATCGTGATTAGCGATCCCAAAAACCCCGAGTGAAAAATTTTGGCTATATTTGGAAATTTTTTCAAAATTTTTAACATTATCTTGAAAATGCATTCAAAAAGAAGCATTTTCTACTGTAGAAATGCTAAAATGCACATTGAAAAAAAAATGGTTCTCTGAATGACCTCTAGACTCGATTAAATAAAATTATCAAAATCGGTTCATCCGATTTTTTTTCGACCTTTATTTCCTCGGCTATATTTATGAAATTGTTAAACTTGTCGGAAAGATATCATCAGAACCCAAAACAATATAATATTACAAATGGAGACTACACTGAAAACTGTAGAAAAATTCTCAAGGAAATTTATTTAAAATACTAATTGATAAATTTGTGGGAATCGGACATTCAGATTTCCCTTAATTATACAATGTTTATTAAATGTTTGAAGGATATTTATGGACTCCAAATAATACAGCGGTATTGTGTTTGTATAGTTTAGTTTTACGTTTGCTGAAAATTGATTATTAATCATAATTTGAAACATTTTGAAACCTCCCAGTTTGAACAAAATATATTCAACTTCACACAGAGTAGAATGAAATAAAACAATTTTTTGTCTAATTTCCAGAAGAGACCGAAGAGATAGATAAAGTTCACAGATTTAGTAATGGGGAGGGATTAAGGTCCAATTGGCTTATAAGTGTATTGGATTCGGAGTTTTTACATAGTTTGTTAATCTCCAAACTTTTCAACAGATTACTCAAGAGTTTTTGAGGTCGCTGATCACGAAAAAATCCATATAATGTACCTGGGAACCAGGAAGTTCTGGTTGTGAGGGTCATCGACGAGGTTTTTTTCGAAATCTCTAGGATAGGTGAATGAGTTTTCATAAATAAAATTGGTTGTACGATAAAGTTGATGAATTTATATATAGACGATATAATAAAATATGATTGGAATCCATGTTCAGGTAATTGAGTTTTCATTCAAACGCATTGAATATCATCATTTAGGAGGGAGTTCATGATGAAAATATTCTTAAATTTTTTTGGAAATTCAAATCAAATGTCAAGTCAAAGATATTTTGTGTTTGAAATATTGTTAAATTTGATTTCATTTTTAAGCGAGTAATCAAAAATGTATACCTGAAAAATAATTGAAAAAAATGTTATAGTATAATAAAGTTTGATATTCTGTAAAATAATGTATAAGATATAATTATAGACTCATATATATAGCAATACGATAGACAAATCGAAGACTAAAATAATTGTTATGTATATAAATATATTTATTTTAAAAAATCTTGATCTATTAAATGAAAAAAATGTATTTTATACGTTTTTTCTTTCAAAATAAATTTCCTCATAATATTATTATTATTCTATTTAGTCATAGAAATTTTTGTATATTGAATGAATTCAAATTCGACAATTTTATGATAAAATCAATTTTATTTATGAAAATTCACTTACTTGTCCATCAATTCTTATCATATTTTCTCATATCGATAATATATAAATTCATTAACTTCATCGTACAACCAATTTCATTCATTTCGTTTGAAACTGACCCACCTGTCCAACAGATGACCTAGACAACCCTGGCCTCCAGGTATATTGTGGAATTTTTTCAATATCAGAATCGTGTTCACCGACCTCGGGAACCCCCGAGTAAACATTTTCATTCAATTCCCGAGCAAATTCCGAAAAACCCTCATAAATGACCCTCACAACCAGAACTTCCTGGTTCGCAGGTACATCATATGGATTTTTGGACATTGTATTCGTGATCAGCGACCCCGAAAACCCCTGACTAACCAAATTCGTTGTATTTACATAAAAACTGGAATAATGTCCAGGAGACGACCTGAAACAACCAGGCCACCCTGGCCTCTAGGTGTATTGGGGAATTTTTTCAATATCAGAATCATCTTCAGCGATCTCGAAAACTCCCGATTAAACATTTTGGTTCAATTTCCAAACAAATTTCTTAGGAAACCTCGTGAATGACTTTCTCAACCAGGACTTCCTTGTCCCCAGGTACATTATATGGTTTTTCTGACATCATATTCGTGTTCAATGACCCCAAAGAGGTGAGAAATTTGAGTCAATTTCCACAATGTATTACCGAATAATGAATTTTTTTATTTGCTTCAAAAATTGCACATGAAAAAATGCATATTTTCGATGTAGAAATGCAGTTTTTAAGCTATTGCATATAGCTTTTATCGCGGACTTTGAGCGCGGCGACCGAATCAAGAAGAAATTCCGTAACGAAAAATAATGTAAGACCTAAACACCTAACATGTGTCAAATTAATTAATTAATTTGAAGTTTCTAAAAGTGAGAAATTTCGCTATTTTATACGAATGTTATAACACTCTAGCGCTTTAGACTCCGGGATTTTCACGTGACCTATCGAAATTAGAAGGTTCGAATTATCTAAAAACATAATTGAATGAACTCCAGACGTCCTCTGTAATTAGCTACGAACGAAATCATTTTGACATATGCCTCTAGGAGCTCGCTACGCGTCATTTAGAGTTTATACGTTAGACGCGCGTAGCAGAGACCTGAGAGTACCTGTTTCTATTAAGCTATTGCATATATTGCATATAGCTTTTATCGCGGGCTTTGAGCGCGGCGACCGAATCAAGAAATTCCGTAACGAAAAATAACAGGAACTCGTTTATGTTGCGCTTTCTCGGGTGACTAATATTGAAAAATTGTATATCACGACAAAAAACGATGATTCAAGTTTTATAATAATCGAAGGCAAGCTGCATCGACTGCATCTTTGTTGCAAAAATTCAAAAGACTGCCTTTAAATAGTGTTCAGACGACAGCTCAAAGTGTCTTAGATTTCATTAGTAATAGAAATGGCATTTCAATAATGACTTTCAATTGCCAAAGTCTAAATAGTCACAAATACGATTTACAAGATTCAGTTACGAGACAAACAAATGTGTTACTCCTTACCGAAACTTGCATGGCGCATGATAATCCGATTGAAATACCTAATTTCAATTGTATTGTTCAATTCAGACGAGATACTGTTCCAAAAGGTGGGGTAGATATTTACCAAAATAATAATAATGTTACTAATATTATGACTCCGAATATTGAAATACATATTGCACACGTTAGCGATGTTAATGTTAGGCGCTCATTTGTTGGAGATATTTGTGCGTGCTTATGCAAACTTAGAAATGGCCTACACATAGTCATAGTAGCAATTTACATTTCTCCGAATCCAAAATTGGACGAGGTAGAGCATTTTATTCATCGCACTTTACTGGAGTACACTGAAGAAGGGTCGAAAATACTTGGTACAAATGGTAATAAATTTCCACTTATCTTGGCTGGCGATTTCAACATCAACTTCGCTGATAAAAAATCAGAGCGGTTGACAAATTTTCTTTCGGAAAAATTGAATTTGAAAATGAATAATGATCCACAAGAATCCACAACAAAATATGGGACCACCATTGACGCGGTATTTTCCAGATATTTAGAGGATATCAAGTCTCAAACTTATGTCTCTTATTTCAGTTATTCAGTTACCATAAACTTATAGTTTCAATGATAACAAATTCCTGAATAACCTACATGTATTGTAAGATAATAAAAATATTTTAAACGATATTAACTTCTCATTTATTCAATAAAAGAAAAAAATTTGTTTTCTTATCGGTCACCACGCTCAAAAGTAACTTGAATTAATATCAAAGAAAAAACTTGAATTAAAATATCAAAGAAAAAAAAATACTGCATAAATTTAAAAAAATAAATAATTATAATTGCATAAGTTGAGAAAAAATGCTATGCAATAGCTTTACCGCGGCAGTCCCCGAGTGCCACACGTATCTTTTTTATTTGTATAAGATTTAAAAAGTAGGCAAATTGACTGAATGCATCAAGGAATCGGATTCAACAAACCGCATCTCGATCCATCTTACTGCACAGGTATTCGGACCTTTAGCCTATTTCTGTGTTAATTTTCCCCGACTACTGAAACATTTTCTTCAAATGAAAACAACAAATGTTACATAGCGGAAACCTTTCATTACTTTAGGTAGTTAGACCATGTCTGACCTTCAGTCAAATAAGATTATTGAACACGTTTAATGATTCATTGAAATTCACTGTCGAAATAGAAACAGATAAGCAGCTTCCTTTCCTTGATATTAACGTTATAAAAGACGGTAATCACTTGGATTTCGACATGTACAGAAAACCCACTCAAACAAATTTGTATATCCTGGCAGATTCATCTACACCGTTTTAATATAAAATAGCTACATTATTCATAGATTATTGAACGTCTGTTAGAGCAATTAAAATTGTAACTAAGTTGACAAACTTCAGCAAATAGCGTTGGACAATGGTTATTGGTTACGATAAATCTTTGATGAATAATTTAATTTCTAAGCAAAAACGGAAATTGGAACGCAACCAACTAACCAAATTACCTTCAAATAGTTGAATAAACTTCAAAAGTTCCACTTTTCATCTTTCAGTTATCAACAAATCAATAGAATTGGTTGATTTCTTCCCGATTCTACCGGAATAATACTTTTGATTCTATCACCAAACGATTTCAAATGAATCATCCAATTGTTGGTTAATTCATTGCTTATAACAAATTTATTGATATTATTTATATATTTATTGATTTAGAAACTATTAAATTTTCATTAAAAATGTTCATGAGATGCCAAAAAAGTAATTAGAATAGTCTTTAGCAAAATGTATTGTTATAACTGTGTGTTTACGCCAGCACCAAATTCAAATTTTCGCGCGCCCACTTCTGAAGCGTTGATATATAATATGCTTTTTCGAAAAGAAAGTGAATTATACTTATGTTACACTGAAATTTTATCCAAATGGTGTACAGGGTGAACCAAATTGGATGTCTTTAGGTCTATTAATATTCGTGCTAGAAAAAAACGACTTTTGAGACAAATTTGGTGGTGTCCATGAACTTTGACTCATGTCAAGTAGGCTTCCTTCAGAAAGAAACAATAAACTGTAATTACGACATTGATGTGTTACAATTTCGATTATTCGTGTTTCTGTTCGTTTTGGCGACGTGGGCATTTTAATTGAAATTGGTGCGATAAGGACGCTTTGTGTTAATACAATTAGTTTTAAGTAATCCGGTTTTAGACATGATAAGTCTTCTGATGATGATCGTGAGACTGAAACGTACGTAAAGACGAAAATATGAAGCATACGTGTAATGTGACCTATTTTCCGAAAATTTATATATTATAAGAACATGATACTTTAAATGACTTGTCATAATTATTATCAATGTATACAAAAATATGAATATGTTAAACTTTAACACATAGATTTGTCAAGTGCTATGGTATGGATAGTTGCAGCATGAACAAATAAAACAAATGTGTGACAATAAAAGAATGTTTCCAAAAGGTTGGATTCATGGAAACGATCCGTGAAGAGACTTTTGAAGGAGAATATGATATTTCACTCAGTCAGTTGTCCTCTCTCTTAAAAAATATGCCAGGAGATCTAGATCTGGGAAACACCTTTTAATCGATTCAGAACTTTTACAAAGAACCCAGATTTTGATTTGCCGAAAATAATTCCGAAATTCTCTGAGCAAGAAAGCAAATTTAACCCTATTGCAGATGAAGAATGTGGAAGTGACCAAGACGAAGAGATGTTGTGTTTATCATTGCAAAATATGAGTGAAGTTTGTGAAAAACTGAAGAACATACAAAATTGTTTATTGACCTAAACAATGGCGAATTGGCCATTGATATTTCCCAAATCTTAATGAAATTTGAGAATGAAATAACAAAAACTAAAATGGATAATTAACAAACTTTCATTGAACAGTTCTTTCACGAAATATAATGTTTAATTATATGTATTAACTAAGTAACTACACATACCTAGGTCAAGCACGAGTAATAATCCCAAAACAACTGCTAAACAATGGCTTCCACTAGTCATTTTATTGTTTGATTTGAGAAAATCGTATCAAAACAATTTACTAATTACGGAGAACAAATATCAAGTACAAGCAGCTATCGATATAACTTTGTGTTTGCGTTACTTCTGGCGTTTGATCAACTTCCCACTTTCAAAGTCACGCTGTGAGTCAGTGTCACAACTATAGGTTTAGATTGTGGATGCTATTCATATAGTCTTCCCATCTGGATTCAGTTTGAACAATGTTAATGCTGTCTTTTGTAACCAAGAATTTTAAATTCGAAAAACTTGTTGTTGCGAACCACCTCAGCCAGAATTATCCGGTGTGTTAATCTTCGGAGAGGAATAACATTTGTGGCGACCGTGACAGGACCCTGGTGATTACAGTACGAGCAAAATCAGAACAATAATTGAGTGAAATAACACGAATAGTCAGTGTCTAGACATTCTGAAGTACGGTAATATTGGATTAATCGACATGGATATTAAGAAAAAGAATCGGAAGGTGCTTTGTGCGAGTTTTACAAAAGAGGCAAATGAACTTGAAGAATATTTAAACACCGTTCCTCTGATCGTAAGTGATGTAGAACTGTCGTGGGAGTGTTTGGAGCCCAAGTGGGACAGTTTGATGGCATGTGAAAATGAAATCTACAATATGATGCTCGAAGAAGATGCTACGCTCGAGATTAGACTAAGAAGCTTAATGCAATTTTTACGCTTAGAAGTAGAAAACGAACAAAGAATAGGCTTGGCTAGTGGAGGTTTTGGTTTAGCTGAGAAGGAAAAATCTAGATCAAATAGGTCCACTAGTGATAAGAAAAGTTTTCGAGATTCAGTACCAGCAAAAATGATGACCGCCGCCGGTTTAGTCAACACCGATGTTGCCAGGTGTATATTTTGCTCTGGGAATCATGGAAGCGAACAATGTTTTAAACCACAAGATATGACTTTCGATGAAATTATTCTGATTGAGAAAAAGGCGTGTTTCGAATGTTTAAAAATTGGACATTCGGCACGTAAGTGTAAAACACGTTTGAAATGTTTAGTATGTGGTTATCAGCATGTACCGTTGATGTGTCAAAATTTGTCAATCAAAAAGCAATGTAAGGTTCAAGAAGATGTAAAAGTGAGTGCCATGACAAATCAAACTAGCACGCATGTATTTCTTCAGACTTTGAGAATAAATGTTCGAGGTGCGAATGGAACAAGGTTTGTGAGGGCATTAATTGATACAGGCAGTCAGAGAAGTTATATTTTAAAATCCACTGTTTCATTGTTGAACCTGAAACCCAAAAGGGTAGAAAAAATTACTCATTGTCTATTTGGAGGTACTGAAATAGAAAATACCCATTATTATTATGACGTCACAATTTTCAATAGCAATTACAGTTATACTTTTAAAGTATTAGATCAAGAGAATATTTGCAATGAAGTGTCACCAGTATTTTATGGTCCTTGGATAAAAGAGTTAACGTCCCTCAATGTGGAAGTTTCTGATGTACACAGTCAAGGTCCTATTGAAATATATTACTTGGTGCAGATGTGGTGGGTATATTGTACACAGTACGTTGGGTGGACAGTAGAAGGAAAAGTTCCTATTCCAAAATCTCATAGTATGACAGTTACAATGTATATGCTTGTGAACCCTTCCATTGGAGAGTTGTGGCAGTTGGATGTTTTAGGCATTGAAGAACCATTTGAGAAGAAAACAAGGCATGAGATGACTACAGCAGCAAAAGAACTTTTCAATGAAACAATAATAATAAATCAGGAGGGTACAAATGAGGTAAGGTTACCATGGATTTCTGATCATCCTGCTCTACCTACAAATTATGTTATTGACAAAAGGAGACTAGCAAATACACTAGAAAAGCTTGATGAACAAAATATTACTTTAAGATATTCGGAAGTATTTAAGGAGTGGGAAAACTTAAAGATAATTGAAAAAACTGATGCCGATCACAGTCAAGGTAATTTTTTACCTCATCGGCCAGTGATAAAAGAGGGATCGACAACTGCGATCAGACCTGTATTTGACGCTTCTGCACATGAGAAAGACGGCCCCTCTCTCAACCGATGTCTTGAAAAGGGGAAAACTTAATCGAAAAAATCCCTACCATCCTGAGTAGGTTTGGAGAGCATGAGATAGGAGTCATATCAGATATCAAAAAGGCATTCTTACAAATTAATACTAATCCAAAGGATAGACAGGTTTTGAAGTTTTTATGGGTACACGAAGAAGAACAGGAAGTGGTTTACAGACACCGTAGAGTAGTTTTTGGTATCAATTGTAGTCCTTTTTTGCTTGGTGCTACCATAGATCATCACTTATCAAAATGCATAGAAAAGTTTTTACGTGGACAACTGTGTAACTAGTGTATCAAGTCAAGATGTTTTGAATACATTTGTTGAAGAATCAGTGCAGGCAATGAGTGAAGCAGAGTTTGAGCTCAGAGGGTGGGAGTTTTCTGGAGGTTCTAGTAGTCGAGATAATTGTGTGTCTGTCCTTAGACTGAAATAGTTTCCTAATAAAGACGTGTTAACTATTAACGCTGATTTGCTCCAGGTAGAGACGGAAAACATGATCATGACTAAGAGAAAACTGTTGAGTATGGCACAAAAGGTGTTTGACCCCATAGGATTTACAAGCCCCGCTACTTTACAGCCTAAATTATGGTTACAAATGCTGTGGAAAGAAAACGTATCTTGGGATACTGAAGTAGATAATGAGTTTGTCGTACCTTTCAAAAACTGGATGGAAGATCTACAAAATTTGATAAAAATAGAAATTCCACGTTGCAATAGGGTGATATATGATAAAAAAGTGTGGGTTTATCTATTGGGGGTTAAGTTCAGAGTGACACCTATAGAAAAGGATAAGAAGCTCACCATACCTCGCCTGGAGTGATTGGCTGCTACAATTGGAGCCAGATTATACACTCAAGTAACTGATACTATCGTAGGTAATTTCATAATTACCTACGATAGTATCAGTTACTTCTTTCTGGAGCGAATCAACCACTGTAATATGGATACAACGTAACGAAGAATGGGGAACCTTCGTATATAACAGAGTAAACGAAATAAGAAAGTTGACACCCCAATCTCAATGGTGTCACATACCAGGAATATACAATGCTGCAGATTTACCATCTCGAAGATGTACACCCAAGCAACTTTTGGAGTCGTAATGATGAGAAGGTCCTAATTGGCTATATCAAGATGAAAAAATGTAGTCCTATACAAAAGATTTGCAGATTGATGAAGAAGAAGGTGATATAGAGAGGAAAACGAAGTTAGTGAAGACACTTTTGAATCTAAAGCAAGACAAAACTGATTATCATTGGAGTAGTTTTGAAAAAAACGTCAGAATGATTGCTTCAATGTTCAGATTTATTTATAACCTGACATATAAAAAGAGGAACAATGAGAGAAGATCTGGAAGCTTAACAGTGAAGGAGGTTGAGGAGTCAGAACAGTTTATTTTAAAACAAGTACAAAAAGATAGCTTGGAAGAACAACATTTAAAATCCTTAAATCCTTTTTATGATGATTATGGTTTGCTAAGATTGAAGTCCAGAGTGTCAAATAGACCGGATGAGAAAATTGGTTATAGATTTCACATAGCTCCCAGTAGTTGAAAGTTTGATTCTGGATAGGCATAAACGATCTCCCCATGTAGGAGTTCAAGGAGGAAGAAGATACATCAAATCAGTGGTGAAAGGATGTACAATATGTAGGAGATTTGACTCGAAACCGTTTGTTGTTGAAACACCAACACTTCCTGCCGATAGGAATAAATACGCACTCTATTCTATCAAAAAATCAATATGGATTTATTCCTAACTCATCAACTGAATTGGCTATTTTCAACTCCCTTTCTAATATAATTGAAGGACTTGACAGGAAAGAGAAAGTAGGAGGCATTTATTTCGATCTTTCTAAAGCCTTCGATAATTTAAATCATAGCATCTTACTTGCGAAACTGGAGGAATATGGCATGAGAGGAGTAACTGGTGAATTATTAAATTCATACCTCAGAAATAGAACCCAAAGAATATGCTTAACATCTATGAAAAATAACATGAAGATGAATGTTTATTCTAAACCAACATATTTATCACAAGGTGTACCACAGGGTTCTATATTAGGCCCTCTTTTGTTTATACTGTATGTCAACGACTTACCACCGAATCTGAAATCGTGCTCACCATATCAATATGCAGACGATAAATCCTGGGTATTTCGCTCTAGCTCCATCTGTAATCTATCTAGAATTGGTACAGATCTGATTTCAAAAATGACTGACTGGTGTAATAATAACTACGTAACACTTAATTCAAATAAGACAAAATTAATAACTTTCAGTTTCTCCCAAAAAATGGAGTCTACATACGTCCGACAATATAATGTTTCTATTCCTGAAGTGGACAATGTGAAATTCTTGGGAATCTTATTAGACATTTATCTAAATTGGGAATATCATATTAGTGACTTGACAAAAAAACTGAACTCTGCATGCTATCTGCTTAGATATGTAAAGAATTATATATCAATTAACCAGCTACGTACCTTTTATTACGCCTACGTAAACTCTCTGCTCAGTTATGGAATTATTTTTTCTGGGGTTCGTCACCTTACCTACATAATGTTTTCATAACTCAGAAGAGAATCTTACGCATAATGGCACAAGTATCCCGACAAACTTCTTGTAAACCACTGTTTATTAATTATAACATCATGCCCTTACCATCTTTATACATATACAGATTAGCTTTATTTACACATAGGAATATTAGTTTATTTACTAAAAATGAAGACTTTAACGTTCATAATATGAAAACCAGGCATTGCATGTCCCTAAGTGTACCATGTCATAGTACTGCGAGATATGAAAAAGGCATGGATTCGTTCATTTACGTGTGCTGTATATCGCTGCGTTCATCTTGAATTGATTTTATCGTTATCTACTAATGGGTTTTTACAAGTTTTAAGACGTTTTAGTGCACGGCGTAGTAGGCCGAAAGTAATGTATAGTGATAACGGAACTAACTTCCAGGGAACTGAAAACGCGTTCAGAAATCTGAATTGGGACAATATTCAGCATGAGACGTCTGTGCAACGTATTGTATGGAAATTTAGTCCACCGACGGCGTCGTGGTGGGGAGGATTTTTTGAAAGACTTATAGGTTAATTGAAAATACTATTGAGGAAAGTTCTTGGTAAAGCATGCTTAGATTACGAGGAATTTCTGACTTTAATTGTAGATTGTGAAGCTGTAGCTAACGCTAGGCCGCTAACCTATGTTTCGAGTGGTCCAGCGAACCTATTACCGTTAACCCCTGCCATGTTTTTATGCGAACAATCTGATGGTAGGTAGGATGCCGGATGTACATGAGATCGAAAGAGTTAGCTTTTCGCGTAGTTTGAGTGAGAACAGTCAGTTTCGGTTATATATATTGTTATGATTTCATTTCCTAAACAATAAAAATGATAAAAATTAGAACTTACCGAACATTGAAAATCAGGAAAGATTAATAATAAGATATTATATGGAATTAAAAACAATATTAAAAGTTAAATAATAGTTAGTATAATATAATAAACAATGTAAAACATAATAAACAACAATGTAAGTAGAATTAGAAGTGTAAAACAAGAACTTCAGTGAAAGTGAATAAACATACAGTGTTACGAAGGCAGAAATCATAATTAAAATGATTACAAAAACTATCATGAGATAGCACAAACTATTGAAAAATGTTATAGATATAAATTAGGATTAGTAAATTTGAGTAATATAGTGTTAAAGAAATGTTATTGATATATTATATTATGTATTAGTTTTTAAGAAATTTATAATAATTATTGGAATAATCATATTAATAATAACGTTATCATAGGTTATCTTATACCAAAGTGTGTGGAAAAATGTAGGCAATATTAATTTGAAAAGAAGGAATCATCATCATTTAAAATAAGTTGAAAATCTCCAATAATTCAAAATTTATAGAATACTAAATTCTGATTGGTCGAGACGGATTATATTCGTCAGACGGGTAACAATGTAGAACTTATGTCAGTTTGCAACAATCATCAAAGCATTCTTGATAGGTAAAGAAAGCACCTCATAGGTGGATTATGACATCAAGTAGCGTCGGTTTTGAAGGCCTATAAAAGGCATCTGAAGACAAGCCAATTCAGTTAGCAATCAACATCTGAAGAGTCAAGGTACTCCTGCAACTCATAAAATTTTCCATAACCTTAGTTTATTGGATAAACATCGGTGAACCCAAGTGTTCCAATCTTCGAGAAGTTCAAAGTAACCGAAGTTAGTAAATAATTTCTACAAATCAAGTAGTGTTCCAAGTCTCCGAACAAAGTTTAAAGGTTACAATAACCTAAAATTCATAAGTAACATCGAACGATAGCCAGCCTTCGATAAAGTCCCAATCCATCATTGAAGACTCTTATATCTTTAATAAAAGAATGAAACTAAATTAACAATTTTGAACAGTTCCTGATTTCAAAAGAAGTAACCATAGTTTAACTGTGTTTATTGTGTATAGCAGAGAAATTGTGTACGGTTAAAGTGAATTATCAAATTAATAAGAAGATCAAGCCAATTGAACATTCCCTACATTTTAAAACATATTCTTGGATATAAACTAAACGTAAGTTTATTTATTATTTCTCCATTGTATTATTATCTGTCTGTAAATCTGAAAGAAAGCTTGTAGATTATAACTTTGTAAACAAAGATTAATAGTAAATGATTTTGAGCTTACATTATAGATCTATTTGAACATAACATTAGTAAAAATTGATACTCGAGATAAATTAGAGTCACAGAAATTTAAATATTAAAAGTTTTAACATTCAAAGAACATTGTGTTTAATTCCATAAAAAAATAAAAAGGTAAAATTCATTACTCAATTAAAAATAAAAATGATCAAAAGAGTTTTCTTGACAATATGTAGATCAAATTGTGCGATATGGCGGAAACGCGATAATTACCATGAAGAAATACAAATAAAATGTCAGAATCTTTGTTCCAGATGGATCTATGGCTTTCACTTGAATGAACATTTCGAAATAAATGAAGAAAATCTAAATCAGCACTGGACACTATACACTAATCTGGAAAACAAATTTAACTGAAGCATCGTCATGCCCTGGAAAAGCAAGACCGTATTTCTGTCTTCATACGAAATTGAACCTAGAAAATGGCCGTAATAATTCGTCTCGTAGCCTACTTATTGTATTCAGAAATTAACACATTAACTATTCCATAGATCACTAACTTCCCTCGCCCTTCTTTTGTTGTGTTGTAATATATATCGCCTCACTTCACCTTCTTCAGGAAATTTTACGGGAATATTATGATTTTGGAGGAATTGGTTTCAGCCATTGACATCCAAAACATTGGTCTTCTGATATACAAGAATGGAACTATACACTCAAGAAAAAGACCTATTGCTTCATTCACTTACGTCTAACTTAATATAACAACAAAAGGAGATAGAATAACATACTTACTAATTATCACAATATTTTTTATGTTAGGAGACTACTTCAATGCAAGTGGATTTATATTTTTGTAAATTGAATTACCCGTGTAATGCAGTGGCTGCTATAAAGGAATACAAACTCTGGGGGATTATGTGAAAGGAATAACAAACAATTATACAGGATGTTTCAGTTTTTTCGTTCATAACTTCGGCAAACGATAAAACTTCTAAAAATAATAGGGGTCTTCCTCTAATAAAATTTTTCCCTAAATCACTTCGTTTTCGAGATACAGGGGTTGAAATAAAAAAAAATTGTTTTTTGCAAATATCTCCGGAACCGTTCATCGTACAGAAAACAGATTTTGTGAGCAATCTCTACTCATAGTGTTTTGTGCCATAAATTTTTTTTTTATTCATAATTGGTGGAAAAAGTATGGTTTTGAGACAATCATTTGAACCGCCAATGTTTTCTACACAAAAAAGGTGCCCTGGTCATAAGCTCTTAAGCTTACCGTTTTCGAGAAAAATCAACTTTTATGTTGAAAAACATGGTCAATCCGTTGGTTTTGTTACTTGTTCTAACATTTGAATAAATTTTGTTTAATTAGTAAGAATTGACCATGTTTTACAACATAAAAGTTGATTTTTCTCGAAAACAGTCAACTTTAGAGCTTATAACTGGGTTTTTTTTTTGTGTAGAAAATATTGGCGGTTCAAATGGTTGTCTCAAAACCTTACTTTTTTCAGTGGCTTAGAAGTTGGGGGGAAAAACACCCACTACCCCTTCGAAATCTTCACCAATTAAGAGTGAAAAAAAAATTTTTATCGCACAGAACATAGCTTACTATGAGTAGAAAAGGCTTACAAAAGCTGTCTTTTGTACGATAAACGGTTCCGGAGATATTCGCAAAAAACGAAATTTATTTTTCAATTTCAACACACCCTGTATCTCGAAAACGAAGCCTTCTACGACATATGTTTATAGGAACTTTTCTTCCTAAAAACACTTGTTCTATCTCCTGTTGCAGTTTGCCTACAAAAAAACTGACTCACCCTGTATACTTACATATCCTTCTTTTATCAACATAATGTGATATAACTGGAATACAAAACCACTTTTAAATAATTAAACATTATATTTTGAGAAAAAACTGTTCACTAGAAATCTGTTTCAAATTATTCATTTTGCTTTTTGTTACTTCATTCTCACATTCCATTAATATTTGGGAAATATCAATGACCAAATCGCCATCTTGGTCACTTTCATATTATTTATCTGCAAAAGGGTCGATTTTCTTTTCTTTGTCTCTAAATCGATTAAGAGAAATTCTTACAGATCTAGATTCCCTGGCATATTTTTTAAGAAAGTGGATAACTGACTGAGTGAAATGTCATCTTTTCCTTCAAAAGACTCATCTTCATGGATCGCTTCCATAAATCCAGTCTTTTGGAAACATTTTTTATTGTCACACATGGAACAATTTTCCATACCATAGCACTTGACAAATCTGTGATTTTTTTTTGGTCTTTCAATATTATCTTCGGAGTTCGTAAAAGCCAAAAGCCTTCTTATCAAAAATTTCCTATATTTCATTTTAAAATTTTGTATTATCCCTAGATTCAGTGGTTGACAATGAGACGTAGTGTTGGGAGATTTAAAAATAATTCGAACATTTTTCAATTCTATTTTTGGGTGGGAAGTTGAGTTATGATAGAATAAAAGAACTTTTCTACCCTAGTTTTTCATTGTCTTGTAAAAAAAACTCATTATGTCTGTTATCATCCAAACTTTTTTGCTTTTTGTTATAACTAGTGGTATTTCCTTCTTACCATTCATGTCACAGCAAAAAATTAGTGTCACTAGCTGCTTAGCTGATTTTTTTGAAGCACATTTATCACTCTTGAATGTAAAAGTTTTGTTTAGCATTGCCAAATAGTAAGTCCGGTTTCGTCCGCATTTGAAATATCTTTAGCTTCATAGTCCTTGATAATTGATGCCAATTTAATTTTCCAATCCTCAACACTCGCTTCGTCCACGTCAACGGATTCACCACAAGCTGTTTAAAAATTGATGTCGTGTCTCTTGCAGAACCTATTCAGTCAGCCATTTGAAGCCTCAAATCCGTTGATTTTCAAATTTTTGGATACTTTTAGAGCTTTCTCTTTCATCAAGGGTCCCGATATAGAAATGTTTTTATTTCTAACTTTGCAAAGCCAATCACAAACTATTTGGTTAATAGCAAATACGGAAATTCCCATTTTTGAATTGCATTAGCGCCTCATTCTTCAAAAAGTTTTTTTAATTCCATTTTATTCTTGAGAATATTATTCACTTGTGTTCTTCCAACGCTAACCTTGTCCGTCAACTTTCGCGCACTGGTACCGTATTTTTTGCTTTCCTCGATAATTTCACATTTTTCTATAAGAAACAAACGTTAATGTTTCAGAGACATAATTGCTACTGTCAAGGAAACAAATTGAACTAAATAATTTTTTGGTCATTGATTTTAGGTCTTTTTTATTATTATTCCCAAAAATTTTCTACTTCCAAACAGACGGTGATGTCTTGTTTGTGCGTAAATCAAAAACTACCTGTAACCTTTCTCGTTTCGGGCGGATTAAAAATTGTCCAGTTTATTCCCCTCATTTCGTGGGTAGACAAATAATCCGATTAGGGAGGTAGTTACCTACCAAGACGATTTTATAAAATTGTTGTAATTTCCCATAATCTTCAGGTACAATATACTTAAATGTACTTTGCCTAATTGCCGGCTTATTTATTATCATACCTGTATGTTTAGGGTTTTCCGTTATTTGATGACCGGTATAATACCTAAGGGTATCAATATTTTCATATTCACTATTTTTGTAAAAGCTTTTCGGTTATAAACGTCAGTACAAATTTTTTAAATCGACATAATGGAAGTTAAAGTGATTGATACTGAAAGAGATAAACCTGCAATTTTATATTCAGGATATCGTTTTTCAATAAAGTGCATAAACAAGAACCAGACTATGCGCTGGATCTGTACAAATCGGTCATGTCCAGGGGCCATTTTGACAACCAAAGATGAAGAAAACCTTCAAGTGTCCCGAACGAAGCCAAAAATGATGTAGACTCATGTCTTCATAAAGCAAAAAAAACGTGCACGGGAGGAGTTGCTACCAATTCCTGAAATCAAGAGCTGTTGCAAGTTGAGGACGCTGGACCTGACTTTGTAGTGGAAGGGCCAACACTTGTAAGCGTCAAAGATAGATTCTACAGAGGCAGGCAAAAAGCTTTGGGAGTTAAATCTTTACCAAAGAAACGGCAAGAAATCGTCATCCCGGAGACAATGCAACACCTTGTGCTAATATACAACTGCCAGAAAGATCGAATATTGGTTTTTTGCAGTGATAGGACACTTCTATTCCAAGGCTCAGAATTTTTTATGGACGGGACGTTTAAAAGATGTTGTTCCCTGTTCCACCAATTGTATAGAATTCACGTAGATTTGGGAAGCACTGATGCAGCACAAGGATTGTTCCAGCCATCTATGCACTTTTACCGGACAGAAAAGGAGTCACATATAAAAGACTTTTTACACTGTTGGAAAAAAGTACAAAATTTAAGCCACAAAAAGTTCACATTGACTTTGAACGGGCAGCAATAAACGCTCTCAAACAAACTTTTTTGGGAGTAAGAATCCAAGGGTGTAATTTTCATTTCAATCAATGCCTGGGGCGAAAAGTGCATTAGTTGGGTTTGGTTAGAGGATATAAACAAAATACAGAGATTAGGAAATATGTTCGTACGTGTGCAGCCATGGCAGATTTTCCAAAAGAGTACATGGCTTCTGATAATGGAAAACTCCCCACAGAAAGATGCCCTGGTGAAGTTCAACGAATATTTCCTGGAGCAATGGTTTGAGGATGATGAATTCATATGGGTGTGCTACAAGGAGCGACACCGCACAACAAATTCGGTAGAAGGATGGCATCAACGATTTAACAATCGTGTTGGAAAAGCGCATTCAAATATTTATAAACTGCTTAAAATACTTAATGATGAAATACGGTACTACGATGTTATTGTAAAACAAACTGAGCTGAATATGAACACTCCAAAGCGTGCAATAAAGTACACTACGACTTAGATTGTCGTATAAATAAGGGTGTTGACGATTTTGTAAGTAAAGTAAGCTTAGGCGAAACTTTGAGAAAATTAATATATATAAAAAAATATACGTGTGGCACTCGGGGACTGCCGCGGTAAAGCTATTGCATAGCATTTTTTCTCAACTTATGCAATTATAATTATCTATTTTTTTAAATTTATGCAGTATTTTTTTTTCTTTGATATTTTAATTCAAGTTTTTTCTTTGATATTAATTCAAGTTACTTTTGAGCGTGGTGACCGATAAGAAAACAATTTTTTTTCTTTTATTGAATAAATGAGAAGTTAATATCGTTTAAAATATTGTTATTATCTTACAATACATGTAGGTTATTCAGGAATTTGTTATCATTGAAACTATAGGTTTATGGTAACTGAATAACTGAAATAAGAGACATAAGTTTGAGACTTGATATCCTCTAAATATCTGGAAAATACCGCGTCAATGGTGGTCCCATATTTTGTTGTGGATTCTTGTGGATCATTATTCATTTTCAAATTCAATTTTTCCGAAAGAAGAGTTGTCAACCGCTCTGATTTTTTATCAGCGTAGCTGATGTTGAAATCGCCAGCCAAGATAAGTGGAAATTTATTACCATTTGTACCAAGTATTTTCGACCCTTCTTCAGTGTACTCCAGTGAAGTGCGATGAATAAAATGCTCTACCTCGTCCAATTTTGGATTCGGAGAAATGTAAATTGCTACCATGACTATGTGTAGGCTATTTCTAAGTTTGCATAAGCACGCACAAATATCTCCAACAAATGAGCGCCTAACATTAACATCGCTAACGTGTACAATATGTATTTCAATATTCGGAGTCATAATATTAGTAACATTATTATTATTTAGGTAAATAGCTACCCCACCTTTTGGAACAGTATCTCGTTTGAATTGAACAATACAATTGAAATTAGGTATTTCAATCGGATTATCATGTGCCATGCAAGTTTCGGTAAGAAGTAACACATTTGTTTGTCTCGAAACTGAATCTTGTAAATCGTATTTGTGACTATTTACACTTTGGCAATTGAAAGTCATTATTGAAATGCCATTTCTATTACTAATGAAATCTAAGACACTTTGAGCTGTCGTCTGAACACTATTTAAAGGCAGTCTTTTGAATTTTTGCAACAAAGATGCAGTCGATGCAGCTTGCCTTCGATTATTATAAAACTTGAATGTAGAATTATCGTTTTTTGTCCTGATATACAATTTTTCAATATTAGTCACCCGAGAGAGCGCAACATAAACGAGTTCCTGTTATTTTTCGTTACGGAATTTCTTGATTCGGTCGCCGCGGTCAAAGCCCACGATAAAAGCTATATGCAATATATGCAATAGCTTAGTAGAAACAGGTACTCTCAGGTCTCTGCTACGCGCGTCTAACGTATAAACTCTAACTGACGCGTAGCGAGCTCCTAGAGGCATATGTCAAAATGATTTCGTTCGTAGCTAATTACAGAGGACGTCTGGAGTTCATGCAATTTTGTTTTTAGATAATTCGAACCTTCTAATTTCGATAGGCCACGTGAAAATCCCGGAGTCTAAAGCGCTAGAGTGTTATAACATTCGTATAAAATAGCGAAATTTCTCACTTTTAGAAACTTCAAATTAATTAATTAATTTGACACATGTTAGGTGTTTAGGTCTTACATTATTTTTCGTTACGGAATTTCTTGATTCGGTCGCCGCGCTCAAAGCCCGCGATAAAAGCTATATGCAATAGCTTAATAAAATTTGAATAAGCATAATATGTATTATTTTTCTACTATCAACATTAATATTAATATCTATAGGTCTATTATTTTTGTTATTTTTGCTACTTCTACTAAACGATAGTGTGAGTACATACCAGTAAATACTATTATTATGACATGTCAATTTGTAAGAATACAATCGTCATATTCAAAAAATTTTGAGCTCATTTTGTAAAAGAGAAAAAGTGCCATCGAATTTTTATTATTTGAATAATCATTAGTGAAGAAGTTCTTCCAGCATGTATGATCTGACAAAATATGAACATATTCCATTAACGTATAAAACAGAAAAGGAGGTTCTACCTATTTTCCTCATATTAATCTTTCTAATTGCAACATTGTGACATAATTAACCATTAGGTGGAAAGTTGGATACTATTATGCAACTTTGACAGTACTATTAACATGAATTGATACGTAAATTAATGAAATATGTATCACTTCTTCGAATCATTACATACATTAACTAAGTAACTACACATACCTAGGTCAAGCACCACCAATAATCCCAAAATAACTGCTAAACCATGGCTTCCACTAGTCATTTTAAAGTTTGATTTGAGAAAATCGTATGAGAACAATTTACTAATTACAAGGAACGGTATAAAAAGCAAGCAGCTACCAACATAACAACTTTGCGTTTGCGTTACTTCTGACGCTTGATTAAATTCCCACTTTCAAAATCGCCTCGTGAGTCAGTTTCAGTTATATATATGTAGGTCAAATTGTGCGATACAGGGAATCGCGATATTTGCCAGGAACAATTACAAATAAAATGAACAAAGTCGTCGTTCCAGATGAATCTATGACTTTCACTTGAATACAAATTCTGGACTGGACACTGTACACTAATCTGGAGAACAAATTCAACTCAAACATCGTCATGCGCTGGAAAAGACCGTATTTATGTATTTCGTTAAAGACTTCAAACGATATCGAACCTATAAAATGACCGTGATAATCTGTCCCGTAGCCTACTTATTCTATTCCAAAATTAACACATTAACTATTCCGTAGATCACTTTCTTCCCTCGCCCTTCTTTTGTTAGTACAATTTTTCGCTTTCGCACACTTCTCGGGGAATCTATGATTATAATATATATTGCCTCACTTCAACTTTTGCAGGAAATTATACGGGAATATAATGATTTTAAAGGAATTGGTTTCGGCCAAAACATTAGTCTTCTGATATACAAGCATGGAACTATACACACCAGAAAAAAACATTTCTTTATCCACTCACTTCTAACTTATTATAACAATAGAAGAAACTAGAATAACATACTTACTAATTATCACAATTCTGCTTATGTTAGGAGACTACTTGAATGCAAGTGAATTTATATTTGTGTACAATTTATTTGCCATATTCTTATATTAAACTCGAATTATTTGTTGTTGAAGATCATAGGAAACCTCATTTAAACATGTATATGAACAGAACAACCACCGCGCAGTTCAAGGTCATTAAACTTTGGATAATTCCACCACTCGAAGGAGTTGTTGATTCTGGCGACCATGAGCTGTGCGTTGTGGTTACAGCAGGGGTTTTAGAATCAACAGGCGTTGTAGAATCAGCAGGTGTTGAAGAATCATCAGGCGTTGTAGAATCAGAGGGTTTTGTAGAATCATCTATTGTCGTAGAATCATCAGGTGTTGTAGAATCATCTATTGTAGTAGAATCATCAGGTGTTGTAGAATCATCTATTGTCGTAGAATCATCAGGTGTTGTAGAATCATCAGGTGTTGTAGAATCATCTATTGTCGTAGAATCATCAGGTGTTGTAGAATCATCAGGTGTTGTAGAACCATCATGTGTTGTAGAATCATCTATTGTCGTAGAATCATCAGGTGTTGTAGAATCATCAGGTGTTGTAGAATCATCAATTGTCGTAGAATCATCAGGTGTTGTAGAATCATCTATTGTCGTAGAATCATCAGGTGTTGTAGAATCATCTATTGTCGTAGAATCATCAGATGTTGTAGAATCATCTATGGTCGTAGAATCATCAGGCGTTGTAGAACCATCAGGTGTTGTAGAATCATCTATTGTCGTGGAATCATCAGGTGTTGTAGACTCATCAGGCGTTGTAGAATCATCAGGTGTTGTAGAATCATCAGGTGTTGTAGAATCATCTATTGTCGTAGAATCATCAGGTGTTGTAGACTCATCAGGCGTTGTAGAATCATCAGGTGTTGTAGAATCATCAGGTGTTGTAGAATCATCTATTGTCGTAAAATCATCAGGTGTTGTAGACTCATCAGGCGTTGTAGAATCATCAGGTGTTGTAGAATCATCAGTCGTTGTAGAATCATCAGGTGTTGTAGAATCATCTATTGTCGTAGAATCATCAGGTGTTGTAGACTCATCAGGCGTTGTAGAATCATCAGGTGTTGTAGAACCATCATGTGTTGTAGAATCATCTATTGTCGTAGAATCATCAGGTGTTGTAGAATCATCAGGTGTTGTAGAATCATCAATTGTCGTAGAACCATCAGGTGTTGTAGAATCATCTATTGTCGTAGAATCATCAGGTTTTGTAGAATCATCTATTGTCGTAGAATCATCAGATGTTGTAGAATCATCTATGGTCGTAGAATCATCAGGCGTTGTAGAACCATCAGGTGTTGTAGAATCATCTATTGTCGTGGAATCATCAGGTGTTGTAGACTCATCAGGCGTTGTAGAATCATCAGGTGTTGTAGAATCATCAGGTGTTGTAGAATCATCTATTGTCGTAGAATCATCAGGTGTTGTAGACTCATCAGGCGTTGTAGAATCATCAGGTGTTGTAGAATCATCAGGTGTTGTAGAATCATCTATTGTCGTAAAATCATCAGGTGTTGTAGACTCATCAGGCGTTGTAGAATCATCAGGTGTTGTAGAATCATCAGTCGTTGTAGAATCATCAGGTGTTGTAGAATCATCTATTGTCGTAGAATAATCAGGTGTTGTAGACTCATCAGGCGTTGTAGAATCATCAGGTGTTGTAGAATCATCAGGTGTTGTAGAATCATCTATTGTCGTAAAATCATCAGGTGTTGTAGACTCATCAGGCGTTGTAGAATCATCAGGTGTTGTAGAATCATCAGTCGTTGTAGAATCATCAGGCGTTGTAGAATCATCAGGTGTTGTAGAATCATCAGGTGTTGTAGAATCATCTATTGTCGTAGAATCATCAGGTGTTGTAGACTCATCAGGCGTTGTAGAATCATCAGGTGTTGTAGAATCATCAGGTGTTGTAGAATCATCTATTGTCGTAGAATCATCAGGTGTTGTAGACTCATCAGGCGTTGTAGAATCATCAGGTGTTGTAGAATCATCAGTCGTTGTAGAATCATCAGGTGTTGTAGAATCATCTATTGTCGTAGAATCATCAGGTGTTGTAGACTCATCAGGCGTTGTAGAATCATCAGGTGTTGTAGAATCATCAGGTGTTGTAGAATCATCTATTGTCGTAGAATCATCAGGTGTTGTAGACTCATCAGGCGTTGTAGAATCATCAGGTGTTGTAGAATCATCAGTCGTTGTAGAATCATCTATTGTCGTAGAATCATCAGGTGTTGTAGACTCATCAGGCGTTGTAGAATCATCAGGTGTTGTAGAATCATCAGGTGTTGTAGAATCATCTATTGTCGTAGAATCATCAGGTGTTGTAGGATCATCTATTGTAGTAGAATCATTAGGTGTTGTAGACTCATCTGGCGTTGTAGAATCATCAAGTGTTGTAGAATCATCGGGTGTTGTAGAATCATCTATTGTCGTAGAATCATCAGGCGTTGTAGAACCATCAGGAGTTGTAGAATCATCTATTGTCGTGGAATCATCAGGTGTTGTAGACTCATCAGGCGTTGTAGAATCATCAGGTGTTGTAGAATCATCAGGTGTTGTAGAATCATCTATTGTCGTAGAATCATCAGGTGTTGTAGACTCATCAGGCGTTGTAGAATCATCAGGTGTTGTAGAATCATCAGGTGTTGTAGAATCATCTATTGTCGTAGAATCATCAGGTGTTGTAGACTCATCAGGCGTTGTAGAATCATCGGGTGTTGTAGAATCATCGGGTGTTGTAGAATCATCTATTGTCGTAGAATCATCAGGTGTTGTAGACTCATCAGGCGTTGTAGAATTATCAGGCGTTGTAGAATCATCAGGTGTTGTAGAATCATCTATTGTCGTAGAATCATCAGGCGTTGTAGAATCATCAGGTGTTGTAGAATCATCTATTGTCGTAGAATCATCAGGTGTTGTAGACTCATCAGGCGTTGTAGAATCATCAGGTGTTGTAGAATCATCAGGTGTTGTAGAATCATCTATTGTCGTAGAATCATCAGGTGTTGTAGACTCATCAGGCGTTGTAGAATAATCAGGTGTTGTAGAATCATCTATTGTCGTAGAATCATCAGGTGTTGTAGAATCATCTATTGTAGTAGAATCATCAGATGTTGTAGACTCATCAGGCGTTGAAGAATCATCAGGCGTTGTAGAATCATCAGGTGGTGTAGAATCATCTATTGTCGTAGAATCATCAGGTGTTGTAGACTCATCAGGCGTTGTAGAATCATCAGGTGTTGTAGAATCATCAGTCGTTGTAGAACCATCAGGTGTTGTAGAATCATCTATTGTCGTGAAATCATCAGGTGTTGTAGACTCATCAGGCGTTGTAGAATCATCAGGTGTTGTAGAATCATCAGGTGTTGTAGAATCATCTATTGTCGTAGAATCATCAGGTGTTGTAGACTCATCAGGCGTTGTAGAATCATCAGGTGTTGTAGAATCATCAGGTGTTGTAGAATCATCTATTGTCGTAGAATCATCAGGTGTTGTAGACTCATCAGGCGTTCTAGAATCATCGGGTGTTGTAGAATCATCTATTGTCGTAGAATCATCTGGTGTTGTAGACTCATCAGGCGTTGTAGAATCATCAGGCGTTGTAGAATCATCAGGTGTTGTAGAATCATCTATTGTCGTAGAATCATCAGGCGTTGTAGATTCATCAGGTGTTGTAGAATCATCTATTGTCGTAGAATCATCAGGTGTTGTAGACTCATCAGGCGTTGTAGAATCATCAGGTGTTGTAGAATCATCAGGTGTTGTAGAATCATCTATTGTCGTAGAATCATCAGGTGTTGTAGACTCATCAGGCGTTGCAGAATAATCAGGTGTTGTAGAATCATCTATTGTCGTAGAATCATCAGGTGTTGTAGAATCATCTATTGTAGTAGAATCATCAGATGTTGTAGACTCATCAGGCGTTGTAGAATCATCAGGCGTTGTAGAATCATCAGGTGTTGTAGAATCATCTATTGTCGTAGAATCATCAGGTGTTGTAGACTCATCAGGCGTTGTAGAATCATCAAGTGTTGTAGAATCATCAGTCGTTGTAGAATCATCTATTGTCGTAGAATCATCAGGTGTTGTAGACTCATCAGGCGTTGTAGAATCATCTATTGTCGTAGAATCATCAGGTGTTGTAGACTCATCAGGCGTTGTAGAATCATCAGGTGTTGTAGAATCATCAGGCGTTGTAGAATCATCAGGTGTCGTAGAATCATCAGGTGTTGTAGAATCATCTATTGTAGTAGAATCATCAGGTGTTGTAGACTCATCAGGCGTTGTAGAATCATCAGGCGTCGTAGAATCATCAGGTGTTGTAGAATCATCTATTGTCGTAGAATCATCAGGGGTTGTAGAATCATCAGATGTTGTAGAATCATCAGGCGTTGTAGAATCATCAGGTGTTGTAGAATCATCTATTGTCGTAGAATCATCAGGTGTTGAAGACTCATCAGGCGTTGTAGAATCATCAGTTGTTGTAGAATCATCAGGCGTTGTAGAATCATCAGGTGTCGTAGAATCATCAGGTGTTGTAGAATCATCTATTGTAGTAGAATCATCAGGTGTTGTAGACTCATCAGGCGTTGTAGAATGATCAGGCGTCGTAGAATCATCAGGTGTTGTAGAATCATCTATTGTCGTAGAGTCATCAGGGGTTGTAGAATCATCAGGTGTTGTAGAATCATCTATTGTCGTAGAATCATCAGGTGTCGTAGAATCATCAGGTGTTGTAGAATCATCTATTGTAGTAGAATCATCAGGTGCTGTAGACTCATCAGGCGTTGTAGAATCATCAGGCGTTGTAGAATCATCAGGTGTTGTAGAATCATCTATTGTCGTAGAATCATCAGGTGTTGTAGACTCATCAGGCGTTGTAGAATCATCAGGTGTTGTAGAATCATCAGTCGTTGTATAATCATCTATTGTCGTAGAATCATCAGGTGTTGTAGAATCATCAGGTGTTGTAGACTCATCAGGCGTTGTAGGATCATCAGGTGTCGTAGAATCATCAGGTGTTGTAGAATCATCTATTGTAGTAGCATCATCAGGTGTTGTAGACTCATCAGGCGTTGTAGAATCATCAGGCGTTGTAGAATCATCAGGCGTTGTAGAATCATCAGGTGTTGTAGAATCATCTATTGTCGTAGAATCATCAGGTGTTGTAGACTCATCAGGCGTTGTAGAATCATCAGGTGTTGTAGAATCATCAGTCGTTGTATAATCATCTATTGTCGTAGAATCATCAGGCGTTGTAGAATCATCAGGTGTTGTAGAATCATCCATTGTCGTAGAATCATCAGGTGTTGTAGACTCATCAGGCGTTGTAGGATCATCGAGTGTTGTAGAATCAACAGGTGTTGTAGAATCATCTATTGTCGTAGAATCTTCAGGTGTTGTAGACTCATCAGGCGTTGTAGAATCATCAGGTATTGTAGAATCATCAGGTGTTGTAGAATCATCTATTGTCGTAGAATAATCAGGTGTTGTAGACTCATCAGGCGTTGTAGAATCATCAGGTGTTGTAGAATCATCTATTGTCGTAGTATCATCAGGTGTTGTAGAATCATCTATTGTCGTAGAATCATCAGGTGTTGTAGAATCATCTATTGTAGTAGAATCATCAGGTGTAATAGACTCATCAGGCGTTGTAGAATCATCAGGCGTTGTAGAATCATCAGGTGTTGTAGAATCATCCATTTTCGTAGAATTATCAGGCGTTGTAGAATCATCAGGTGTTGTAGAATCATCTATTGTCGTAGAATCATCAGGTGTTGTAGACTCATCAGGCGTTGTAGAATCATCAGGTGTTGTAGAATCATCAGGTGTTGTAGAATTATCTATTGTCGTAGAATCATCAGGATTTGTAGACTCATCAGGCGTTGTAGAATCATCGTTTGTTGTAGAATCATCAGTCGTTGTAGAATCATCAAGTGTTGTAGAATCATCAGGTGCTGTTGTATCATCAGGTGTTGTAGGATCATCAAGTGTTGTAGGATCATCAGGTGTTGTGGAATCATCAGGTGTTGTAGAATCATCAGTCGTAGTTGACTCAGCAAGTATTTTAGGATTAGTAGCTTGAACCCACTTTTCAGGAAAGTCGGACATGATACAACCCAACGTATTATTATGTTTGTAGAATATATCACAAAAATTGGTGTTATCGTGAATGTAGCATTGTTGTAATCTGTTGAGTTTTCCATCTGCAACAAAATATCATGTGAATAAAAGTTTTCTTATACTGAACAGATGGATCTTATGCCAAAAAAGCAATGAAAGAAATTCAACTTTCTTTCACTCGTACCACCGTGACTTTGTGACTGCAGCTTTTTTATATCGTTTATTTTAGACCCCATATTTTGATTTTTCGCAGATGATAGTGAGGTTAGGGAATTCAGTACAAGATTCAACAAACAAATAGTGTCACTATCATTTTTGGAATGTCGATCTGCAATAGGATCTACTCTAAGCAAAAATCACATTTCATTTGATCAAAATCATTGATTTCTGAACTTTGATTGACTAGACTAGTAGCCAAATTTTATTCCAGATAACTGACTTTTCATGTGTCTTCATCAATATCCCAGTCGATATATTTTAATGTTGGCTTTTGGCCGACATGCAGTGTGAGAAATTAGCTCATGACGAGTTCACGCATCACCTGTTTTTTCATATTTCGTCATTTCCCTTAAATTGAAAGTTGGTGATTAAATATGTGATGTACAACGTAGTATCCATATGTATTTTTGTTATTTAGGCAAAAATATGATGAGCCGAGGTCGGTAAATGCATGCTCATTGGTGTGTTCGTCAACGGCACGAGTTAATATTCTTCAGTGTACTCTACAATGAGAAGCTCATACAGAGCATAAAACAAACCTAAGGTACCGCCCTTTTAATCTAATATATTATCGCAAATTTACCTTTCAAGAACGTTAAGTTCAAACAACCATACTTGTAATTCTCATTGATCTTTGGTTTTAGGTCAAGATCCATCGGCAAGGGTACTATTTTCGATGTGCATTGTAGTATCTTAACGTCTTCATCGCAACCACTGTTGACACATGTTGGACATTCGACCGCAATGCCTGAAACACAAAACATTTAAAATCATACGATTGTAAACATAGCTTTGCTGATGCAAACGATGCATTGTCTCTGGTCCAAATGAGATAGAGGATCAAGAGATCATGAAGAAGTATACGAATCACATTTCTTACTAATTTTGATGATCGAGTAATATAAGCGTTTCCTCATCTTTTCTAAAATCAAATTGAAAGATAAAAGCTTCAAAACACTTCATCAAAAATTGCACATAAATCATATATTGGAGATTTAAATAAATTACAATAAATAATGATAATAAGAAATTCAATATTTTTAAAAGTATTATTTGGAATTGGAAGAAAAATTTGATTACCATTATGAAAAAACTAAATAATAAACAAATGTTTTATGCAAAAGCAGACATGTCCATTTCTTACAAATTTGAGAAAAATGGCTAAAAGTGGTTGATGAAAGTTGATTTGGGAAAACATAATTTGAATAGATCTGTATGAAAGGATTCCACCAATATGTTAAAAAGATATTTCCAAAAAAATATTATTTCTAGGATATACTTGACAGAAAAAATGGATTTGTCTCATTTGAACACATGGTGGAGATGTCTTGATTTGTTTGGATATAGTGAAAAGAAATAATATTGAACATTATATTTAATTTTAGAAACTCAAGAACGAAATGCAAAATGTAAAATATATTATTTAAATATGCAATTCCTTGTCATCCTCAAGACAATCACAGGTCTCATAATCTTCCCTTTCTTGTTGCTCCCGTAAATACACGGTATTTTCTTCTGGAATATAGAAAAAAACTCCAATGATGGAAGATTTTGACATTAAATATCGGCGTTATTGAATTGTTGTCAAAAAGTGTAAGAGCATTTGTCTTTTTTTTTGTTGGAATTGGATTATCTACTGGCAACTTCTCTAATCGGATATTTCCTTTTGCGTCTTTCTTCAAATAAAGGTGAATATTTTGCTTTGGCAACCTGTTTGAAGCAACAAAATTAACAACTCTTATATTTTATTGTGGTACCTTTACATTTAAAATAACGTTTTCTTTTCGTTAACATAAATAAACAAGACAAGCTCACTTGCTGATTAGAGCACAAAACTAAAGTTATCCACTAGTTTGAAGCACATTTTGAATACCAACCTAATAAAAAAAATATCAGAATCCGGCAAAAAATACGAAAGTTACAAGGGTGGTAAATCCTTAACGTGGACAGTAGGCTGTACCAAAAAAAAATCAATATTTTTTTATTCCGCTCTTCTTCGAGTATACCATTCCCCATTCAAATTCATTCAGGTCCCCCAAATTTGAAACAAATCGGTTAATATTTAGAGGTGCATCAAGCCCAAAACGTTTTTTTTTAAGTTTTACCTCAATTCTTGAGAGGTTGTACTGTTGTACAATAATGGGATGTTTGACACTCGTGAGACATTATTACATTCAAACACAAAGAATTTAATGCATTTCAGTCGCCACATCCACTTTCCGACAGATGTATTGGCGAAAAGAACCATATTTTAAAGGCCTAAAGACTGTAATTTCAACTTTTAACTTCAATAAGTTCATATTTTTAGTTTCGTGATGCGTCATATGCTCTTTTAACGTAGTCTAGTATCACGTAGCATTAATTGAATTGATAATTTCAGAAAAAATCGTCCATCAGTTATGATAATCTACACTCGAGTGGGAAATCGCACCACTTGAAAATGCATCAAAAATTGCAAAAATTCAGAGTGCCTTTCAATAGAGGACAATTTGAACATTTGATTTAAACACGCAGATTTAATTTTTTTCATTGCAAGCATGACAACACAATTCAATTTTTTCACGAATGTGATTTTTTGTAGATTGTTTAAGTTTGTAAAAGAGGCTTAATAAAAATGAGCTTGTACATTGTACAAATAATCAAAATATTCAAGGTGGCGCATTCGAGCAACAAAATTAATTTTTGGCGAAAACGGTTCATCAAATTTACGTTTTTCATACACCGTTGTAAAGAGTATTCCAAGAGCTTTCAAATGACGTATCACTCAACCCCTCTCCCCTATTCAATTTTGAGGGGTTGAAGCGCCCCCTATTAGGGGGTTGCTCGTTCAAGCCTCAAATATACGTCAAAAGATGTCCCCCAAACAAAATCATTCGATGTGTTTCGGGAGATTTTTCCACTCACTATGGGATAAGAAATGTACGGGGTGGCTCGTCTGAGATGGAACATCCTGTATATTTAACCTGCAGAAGTATCAGAAATTGTCAGTTTAAGATTGAAGGAACGTCATCGATTTGACGTCACCGTCTATTTTATGTTTTTATTCTGTGCAACGAGTCCTAGACTTCTTTATTCTGTGGTAAATTTTGATAGTTCATGTGACAGCAAATGTCAATATAAGAGAATGTTATTTTATATCGTTTTTGTTTTGGTAGGGAGAAACGTAATATTTTTTTGATAGTTTTAAAACGTCAACTATGATTTGTATTCCATGAAATTGTAGATAACTTCCGTGCTAAATAGGCAGACTTACTATATAATTAGAAATTAGAGGAAGTCAAAAATATTCCACTTTTTCGTTAATTAAAAAATAATTGAAATAATATCTTTTATATTTGTCAGACTCCAATAAAAGTATATTGATTGAATAAATTCATCAACAACCTGCTAAGTATATCAATTTGTTTATGATAATCTAATTTTGTTTCTGCCGGGGGCTGACATAATTACTTGCAAGAGAAGGATAAGGTATACAACTAAATCCGTTTGAAATTAATTATGGTTAGATATAATATTTTCTTTCATTTTAATTATTCTATTAATTTGATTTTGGTTGTTTTATTGAAAATTACAGTGGATGAGTTGTTATCCTCTCTCAATATGATTTAAAATTGCAGAAAATGAAAAAAAATTGAATTACCACTAACTTTTACATTCCTATATAAAAATCATTAAATTTTTTACCAACCTGAATGCACACATATTAAAGCAACTAGAGCTATAAACCACTCCATACTAGCTTTCATTGTTAGCAACCTGGAAGCTAATACTGGATATACCTACCTCGAATCAATAAATCAATATGAACAAAACGGATAACTAATCTGATATGCCAAAGTGATAAAATAGATACCACAAACAAAAGCTAGATTAATTATTTCTTAATATGAACGTAACACTTATGGTAAATGTCTAGAATAAGAATGTTTGCCTCAAATACCCCAACAAAATAACTTATTTTTTCATTAAAAAATAAATCCTTCGCCCGAGCAGGAATTTTCAACGCAATTGTTTGAACAAATGGATTAAACAATTATCCCAAAAAAACTTTAGTTTTCCTTGTTTATATAAACAATACGAATCTGTTGGCGAAGCAGTGATTTTTCAATGTAATTTCTTATAAGTGAATAGATATAAGCAATTACTACAACTAATTTTTACTCAAATGAAAAGGAAGAATTTTTTGTTATAAGCACCACAAATACGACGGCCGGGGCAGAATACTTTTTACCCCCAGTATGATAATTTTTCTATAGAATTGGCTTATCCATAGCCTACACGTTTTTGTATTTTTATCATATTGCACATTTGAAAGCATATTTGTACAACCAATCGAGGTATAATATATTTATTTTACAAATTTTGTAACAGTTTATGTCATCCGCCGTGACCAAGAGTTTCATAACATTCATCAATTCTTTCGAAAAAATATCCTATCATATAAACGATATTCTCTCCATCACTCTTACTTATTATTATTACTTTTGATACATCTGATATTTCCATAAGTTTTTCTATTGCATTCTTTTAATTTTCCATAATGCTTGTTAATTTTCTTTATACCACGATTTTTTCGAAATGGTAAGGCTATATTTATCATTTAATAATAATAATCATTTTTCAAATGTTTACAAACCGTTGATAATAACAATACAAGAATACATCTAATTTTTTGGAGGGTATCACTTTACCGTATTTTAAATATATCGAGTTAAAAAAACAACATTTTAGCATAAAAGCTAACCATGGGGACATGGTTAAATCTTCAAATTAACAAGAAAAACGTGTAAGTAGGAATGCTTTTTTTTAATGAAATAACATTATATTATTACAATAATATTCTGTGGAAGTTCGAGCGCATCCCACCAATTATTTCTATGAAAAAATAACTGAAAATATGGTTTAGGTAGACAATTATTAATTGTAATTAACTTTTAAAAACACGAAAACAGTCGACGACAACTATACGATTATTATTTTTACATGTTAGTCCAGGCTATGGACCGAAAAAAAAAACATGTTGGTTCGAATTAAAAATTTTTTTTTGCATTAGCTTCAGGAAGTTATCAGGATCATTCATACACCTCAAAACCTCTTGGGAACCCAAACCCCACTCATTGGGGGCGAAAATGGCCCGAAATCTCCAAGTTTTGGATTGTATTTTCTACAAAAAAGGTATTTGGCATTTCGAGTGCACCTAGGAGGTTTTTTGGGTCGCTGAATACGAATCCGTAGCCAGATGTACTTGCAATCCATCGTAGGGGTGGTCAAATCGACAAAATGTGCCAATTTCGCACCCCTAATATGTTATTTTGCAATTTACGTGTTTCAGGCATTCCAAATGCACCAAGGAAGTTTTTTGGGTCGCTGATCACGAATCCGTAGCCACATTTACTTGCAATCTATCGTAGGAGTGGTAAAATCGACGAAATTGGCCAATTTTGCACCCCTTTCTGTTATTTTGCAATTTACGTGTTTTTTGGCACTTCGAATGCACCAAGGGTTTTTTTTGGGTCGCTGAATACCATTCCGAAGCCAGATTTACTCCGAAGTAATTTTAAAATGCAAAAATAATAAAAATTTAGAAGCGTGCCAAATTAGCCATGATTGTAAATTTCTCACCCCTACGATGATATTCGAGCAAATCTGGCTTCGGAATCGTATTCAGCGACCAAAAAAACCCCTTGATGCATTCGAAATGCCTAAAACACGTGAATTGCAAAATAACTTATTAGGGGTGCAAACAATTTTCCCGATACGACGGACGCCCTGTTTTTTAAGGAAGTTCCCCAACATATTGAGTGGACTAAAAGTAAAATAACAGGCTCAATCATATAATCAAAGATATTAGCCTGAACAAATGCTATTTGACTGAAATGATCATTTGCCTACGGCATATAATAATTATAATGTAACTACTAACAGACATCATTATCATTTCTGATAACACACTACACTTACACGTTTTCTGGTCGGTCTTAGATATGTGGTATTTTTTATATCATTCATGTATATCAGGTTCGTTGATTCAATTCAATCCAACCATTCACTTTATTTGATTGTTCAAGTATCATTAAAACAACAAGTAGTTTCTTTTGTTTTATTAGTAGAATGTAGCACAACATTATATTATACAATAAAAACACGCTTTACATGAAAGTTTCCACAGTATTTGATAAATCAGTATACCCAATACATTTAACACATTATTTTGGTATATCGCAATTAGACCGGACTTTTGATTGTGATTTCACTCAGTATGCTTATTAAAGGATTATAAAGCAGGAATGAAAGTAGTATTATTCTGGGGCCTTCAATGGAAAAATGGCTCTTCATTTGGTGTCAAGCTATTCTTTTTGGTAGAATTTTAGTCAAGCTGCTATCAGATTGAAAATGAGTCTTCGAAAAACTACAGCTTGGGATCAAATGGCCGTTTTGGTCATGCAAACTTGCATTGTACTCATCGATTTTTCCTTGTTTCTGAACAGGCTGCCAATGATAGGTTTCTTGGTATAAATAAAACTGCTGAGCACAAGAAGACATATAACATTTCGAAAACTACAAAATTTTGGAAGAAGCAACTTCACACAAATTCGCCCCGCTCCATTTTTAATGCTAAATTATAAAATTTGGGGGTTTCTATTTGAAAAATTGATTTTTGACAGTTTTCCCAATTTCATTTTTAATCTTGTTTTTTGTATTAACAGTTTTCAACATATTACAAAAATCTATTAAAGTAGGTCTTCTTCAACAAGAAATACAATCCAAATTAAATAATAAAGGTTTCCTTATAGGATTAATTGATAATTATTTTAGGGCATACAAACGTCATTTTTGACATACAATTTTAAGATATGTCAAAAACGGCTAGGCTCAGGTAGAGGACATTATACTGGGTTCCCCATAATAGACTACCCATTTTATATTATTAATAAATTCCCTACGAGATAACTAAATAGGTTGTTCTCTGTGGGATTATCTTCTGTAGTCTTTGGGATTTAAGTAAATTATTAATCAAGTAGGCGCCTGTCACAAATAAATTTTAAATTAATAATTTCGTGGAACGCCATTTTTCTTCGAGAAGTTTGTTAGTTTTCATCAACAATTATTTAATTTGTTTTGCTTTGAGACATTATTTCAACGTTTGAAGAAGTTAGGCGTACATTCCGGCGTCAGTTTAATAACAACAATAGGAGTCACGCGCCAAATCGTAAAACTGTTATGTTATGGGTTCGTCATTGTCGTGAATATGGTTCTGTACAAAATTTGAAGAACAGTTCGTACACCAGAAAATATTGAACGAGTTAGAATTGCGTTTACGAGAAGTCCTAAAAGGTCTGCTAATCGACAAACCCTTATCCTAGGAATATCGAAGGGAAGCTTAGATCGAATTCTTCGAGGGGATTTAAAATTTCATCCCTATAAATACCAAATGGCACAGCACCTTAGCAATCAAGATAAAGAAGCAAGGTTAGCATTTTGTCAAGAATTTTTGGATTTACATCAATTCACAGTCTCCTAATGACCGACGAAGCAAATTTTTATTTGAACGGCATGGTCAATAAACAGAATTTTAGATACTGGTCAAACGAAAATCCTCGTGAAATCTTCACACAGAACCTCCATAATCCAAAAGTTGTTGTGTGGTGTGGAGAAGGATCTTTTGGTATTATTGACCCTTATTTTTTTGAGGATGAAAATAACCGCGCTGTAACAGTAACATCCGAGCACTACGTTAATATGCTAGAGACATTTCTCATTCCAGAATTAAATAGACGAAGATTACTAAACAATACCTTACTATTCCAACAAGATGTGGCAACAGCTCATACCGCCAGAAACTCAATGAGGGTCCTGCGAAAAATGTTCAATGGCCGACTCATTTCTCGATTCGGAGATTTGCCTTGGCCTTCGAGGTCCCCCAACTTAATGGCACCCAATTTTTCCCGTGGGGATATTTAAAAGCCATAGTGTTTGCGAGTCGTCCAGGTACAATCGAGGAACTGAAAGTCAAAATTCGTGAAGAAGTTGAAGGAATAGACGAAGGCGTAGCAAGCCGTGTAAGGAACCACTTTTTATCTAATATTGAAAAATGTGTTGAAGTTGGTGGAGGTAATTTAGAAGACGTGTTTCAAAAGTTAGAATTAAATTAGCCAAAGTTATCATAAATCCCAAAGAGTTAGCTGTAATTTAGTAAAATAAAAAGTTTGTTTTGTTAACTAAAAAAATTTAATTCAAATATTAAAATGGGTAGTCTATTATGGGGAACCCAGTACATGAAATGTGTCTAGAATATTGCGTATAATCAAAATATGCAACAATAATATATAGGGTGTACTATTTAAATTAAGAAAGTTGACGCGTGTCCACAGAAAATAGAGTACCCTGTATATACAGAATGTTGTTAAAATAAAAAACAAACTGAGAAACTCTTATACAAGACTTTTTTCTTTACCTTGTATATTTTACGGGCCATCCTGTACACTGCAACTTTGCGTGACGAAAACGGTCATTTGGCCCCAATCTGGAGGTATGCTAATAGTTTTCTGGAGAGTTGTTATTTGAAACCTCATTTTCAACCAGATAGTAGTGTGACTAAAATCGTACCAGAAGGTATAGTGAGCAGCCAAATATAGAACCCCTTTCCAATTGAAGACCCCAGAATGACACTTTCATTCCTGCCTTATCATCATTAGGATCTACGCATTATACTACCCTCTGAAAGACATACTGAGTAAAATCTCAACCAAAAATATGTCACTGACCCCCGGTCTAAGTGAAACATAAAAAACGGGGGTGATTATTATTGTTTATTTCTGAACTTTTCGTTCATACATTTACAATGGATATTGATACATCTTCAATAGGGTTAGTGTCAAACATACATTTTCAGAAATATTTTCGAAATTAGATGTCAACTAACCCTCAAGATCTTTTTTATAGGGGACTAAATGAGAGTGGGAGTAAATGTGAGTTGGAAGATAATTATTGAAATGAATTAATGGGTACATCATTCAAAATTACCAAACACCATGTGTTTAAGACACCCAAAATATAAGAGAATCGACACCAAAATGAATATGGACTAACACTTTATATCCATTAAATTAATCAAGGGCCCTTATGACCTTCACCAGCAAAGTTGCCATTATCAGAAGTAGCTGAAATGCTTTCCGTTATTGACGTAATCAGTTCCTTTTAATACCCCATATTAGTACAATAAATCTGTAGAATTTTTCGGAAAAAAATGACCGAAACATTTTTATATAAATCGTTACGCTTAAAACACAAAAAGTTGTAACCCCTCCCTTAGGCATATTTGGGAATATCAAAATATTTTTGGATTTGATTTTTCGCGAGAACGGTAGATCGTAGAGAAAAATTTGGTGAACAAAAATTTTCGATAACAATATTCTTTACAATGTATTTATCTCATAAAGTCGCTGCGCTACAAGCTGAAGTGCAAAGAGCAGAGAGAGCCAAAGTTGCCGAAAATTACTTCCCTCCTTTTCTACGTGAAAAAAATTTATTAGCACTCCAGTGGGAACATAAAAGTTGTAGAGCCGGAAAAACCTACCAAATGTACATGGTCTTTTTTCCTACGATGCACTGTTAGTTGATAGTGTTGAAAAAAAAGTTTGCAACTGTAAAAAAAGTTTTGACTCGTGATATTTTACATTGCGTTTCTTCAACGGCGTCTGCTTCTTCAATAAAGTTCGATGATCTCCCCACCGTCGACTCTCCTTCAATGTCGTTCACATTGTTGTTCCTCTATATGGAATAGAGGCACCTTGCTGCATTTGAGAACACAAGACCATCCCTGCGTCGTTCACGATTACGTAATAAAAAAACAGCCCCTGTCAAACAACTGATAAAAGCACCAGGATCGAAACGATAATCGTTAGTTTCTTTACCAAGAAAATTCGTATTGGAACTTATTAAAGTTCAATATCATTACTTCAAGAACCGATTATAAAATTTCATCAATTTTTCATTACTCATAGCTCCAGTACAACCTTAAAACAGATTTGTACCTATCATGATTTCTCATGTAAGTATTCCATTAATTATCTTGTGTTACGACATATAGAAATGTAAAATGTCTCCAATATAATGAGTTTCCCATTATTTCAGTAAATATTGCACAATAAATAAATAATTCTTGTAAAAAGTGCAAAAATCATCTCTTCCTTTGCATTGTATATCCTACCCCTTGACGTATTTCCAAACTTCCAAACATTATCATTTTGAATTGTTGGTAGAAGGTTTTTTCAAAACATTTCTAAAATGTTTTCATTTTCCTTCACTTCATTGTACCGGAAATTGATATCAACTTTTAATTTTAAATATAGAACACTCCAATTTTTTCGCATTTTTCGTTTCATAGTCAAAATTAAGAGTAATATGATACAACCCTATCTTTATTCTTGACTGTTGTTGACTTATCACAATTTTGAACGAAGGTCCTACTTTATTACGTTTATCATCAAAACCATCAAAAAGCTAATTGTGTTATGACATGTTAGTAATGAAAAGTAAAAGTAAAAGTAAATTTAAGCAATTGTTGCAAAATAATAACAAAATATTAAGAAAACTAGTCAAACAATGAAGAAGAAATTTAAAATAAAATACAAAGACAAAAACTTACTTATTCAAGTATTCATTAATCGTGTATGGTTCACATTGCACAATAATATGTAATGTTTTATTCTTTAATTCACAGAAATTATTTATATATTGAATATCAATTAACAAGTTGTTGAAAAATTGTAAGCGTATGTGCTGGATATATATCCTTTCTTAACGTTGATACCTTAGCCTTGATAGGCCTTTGCAGCCGAAAATTTTCTTCTGGTTTTATTATGTATGTTATATAGTGTAACATATTGGAGCACAATAAAAAATTGAATATATCCGTTTTTAATTCAGGATAATTAACATTACATTATTGCCAACATGCTAATGGCAAAATTTTTTTGAAATCTGAAAAGAATCTTCTATGTTTGGAAATAAAAAGAAGGGATTGATAAATGTATATTCCAATGACAGTTAGCCAGTTATTTTTCTTGAAAAAACCTCTGCAACTTTGTTAATACCCTAATCCAAAGATTATTCGTATTTCTCTTTTTTGCTGCCTGAATATCATATCAACCTGGTAGCTGTTACCCCAAAAAATTACCCTAAAACTCAACAGAGATTGAAAGTTGTCATTATAAAAAATGTTCAATGTATTTTCCTCAAGTTGTGGTTTTATGATACGTGAACTATAAATGATAGAACTCAGCCTTTTACATCGTTGTTCGATTTATTTACACCAGTTGAGGTTTTTATCTATGTTTATTCCAAGACGTTTCGAATAATCTATGATTTCCAAAATGTAATTATTTAAATTTAATGTTCCTGGAATTTGCAGTCTACTATTGCTTGACGTAAAGATGATGCAGTTTGTCTTACTATTGTTCAATGTGAGTTTGTTATTCATACACCAATGTTCAATAATCTTTGAGAGCGCAGAGGCAATTTCAGTTTCGAGAAGGGAACGGTGATTTGTATATACTTTAATGTTACTATCATCTGCAAAATTGATAAGTAACTCTCTATCATCAGCAATAACTTGTGGTAGATCATTAATATAGATTAAGAACAAAAGTGGGCCAATTATGCTACCTTGAGGAACTTCCATTTGTAGGGACAATTCCCCAGATATGACATTTTGTCCAACCTCCGAAATTTTCACTCTCTGCGTTTTACATTCGAAGTAGCTTTCGATCAAGGCTAATTGTTTATCTCTGACCCCATATTTCTCCAGTTTTCCAAGAAAGATTTTACGATCAACCGTGTCAAAAGCTTTAGAGAGATCAAGAAAGAGTTCGCATGGGATTTCTTTATTTTCCATGGATGTTATAATTGAGTCAATGAATTTAAAAACTGCTGTTTCTGAATTATGGTTCTTAAGAAAACCAAGTTGACTGTCACTGAAAATCTTCTATTATGTGAAATGTTTCACTATGTTATGAAATTGTAGAAAGAAATTTTGAAACATGTGAATAGACAGTTTATACTTGTTATCACAATGGCAAATTTGAAATCTCAATTACTTAATACTTTTAAACAGCAACTCATATTTTTTTCTATCACTTTGACCGATTTTTTCTCATTGAAAAACATAAGGGGACTATGTGGCTTAGATTGATATGATTGAGGAAATTTAGAAAATAGATTCAAAATAAAATATTTATGGAAGAAACATATTGATACCGTGCAAAACATATTTAGGTTGATACGGATATTGTATTTTTTCGAATTCAAGATAAGTCATCAGTAAATGCCAGAGTTTATCATTCATATTGAATGTTTAAACGTGAAATGATTCTGGATTTATTTCATCTATATAATTAATGTCAGCAAATAATAAAAAGAATGTTTATGAATGCTATGAAATAGATAAAAAAAAACAAAAGCAAATAAAAAAAGTTCATAATTTGTTCATTCTATTCCAAGCATATCAAAATTCTTTTCTCCACAGACAAGACTTATTTTCTGCAAATCTAGAAAATTTTGCAACGTCTTATAATCTATAGCCCATTGTAATTTGAATTTTTTTTGTAAAAATTTTGAACAGTACACAGACTCGTTTTTTATGAAGGTTCCGACTTCTAGAACACTAATTTCAAGCCCCGCAGGAACGAAGGGGTGATTTTTAAGATATATATATATATATATATATATATATATATATACATTTTTGGCGTTTTTGGCCGTTTTTTGCAATTTACAAAGAAACTGTGCATTCTATGGGCAAAATACAAGAATCGACTTTTGAAGACCAAGTATTTTCACCGCTACACCGCACCATAGAAGGTGTTGAATTATAGATAATCAGCTTTTGAAGCCATTTTTCAATTTTCAGTACGAAATACTGATTTTGGTGAAAATTGTCAAGACAACAAAGTTGGAGAACGGAAAATTTTGCATTTCACATTGCTTATTTTTGCCGCTAGAAGGCGCCAGTGAAATGTAAGATATTCTACCGTTTAGACAATTTTATATTATATAAAGTTATATTTGTTACAACCCCAATACGACATGCCTTTGTACGCCACTGCCACCAGAAACTCAAAACGATATTCCTCAAGTCTGAAGATACATCTAGGGGTAGGTCAAAATCGAATATCCTGTTTATTTTTCACACTGGGTGTGATGTTCTTATGAATTTTGCACTAGTCACAGAAACAACTAATTCCATCGACTATAAATATAAAACCCAGCTTTCTACATCTAAAATAGACACTTATTAGCATTGATCGAAATATTTTGCAAATGTGACACATTTTCATTTGTAAGTAATATACAAAGACTTTCGACACAAATAAGCTAGCCGTTGAATTTTCGAAACGGCGATGGTATTGGGCGTTAGAAATAAAGCCAAACATAGCAATATAAAAATCGTTTTCACTATATCAAAAGATTGATAATAGTATTATATAAATTTGTCTATACATAACTATTCAGGAATATCCTAATAGCTAAGCTACTTTCTTCGTTACCTCTTGGTATTCAAATTAATATAAATAAAGGGAATTAAGACAATAAATATGTCGTTAGCCGAAATGAACAAAGAGATATGAAGACAGCGTGACATAGGATGAATCCTTGGTGGTTTCAAAATATTCGTAACATATTACCCAGTACAATAATATAAATTCAATTATATTATCGCTGGGGAGATTTAAAATTTAATTGAGTCAAGCGGTTCATTGTATTGGAACTGAAACGTCTTGACTGGCTTCATTTTCCAATCGTAGAATCTCAGGCCAATGACTCTGTTTGATTACAGAAGAAGATAGGAAAGTCAGATTTTTGATACAGGTCAAAAAAATGCATATCATATCAAATATGCACCAACACAACGTTTACTTAAATAATGTAAATACATATTGAATTACAATTTCCATTAGATATATAACCAAGGAAAACAAACAAAAAGATTAGTGAATTCCGAATATTTTGTAGAAATTTCCTGTGAAAGGAAACTGGAGAATATTCGAAGGACACAAATCTTTTTTTTTGTAATCTGAGAAAGATTAATATACATAACACTGAGATACAATATTATATTGTTTCATATAAGTTTCATGTATATATGATTGATACAACTGTCAGTGTGTCATTTCCTTGTTAAAGAACGTATCAACAAATGAGTAACTGGAAAATCATGAATGAATGTTTCTTTTAGAGAAAAATCTGATGTACGAATTAATATAGATATCAGCGTGTCATTTTCTTTTTGAAGAAGAAATCACCAAAATAAGGAAAATCACAACTGAATGTTTCTTGTAGCTTATAGAGAATATTCTGCTGTACATATTAATGTATCCACCAGCATATCATTTCCTTGTTAAAGAAGATATCAACAAAATGAGTAACTGGAAAATTATAATTGAATGTTTCTTGTGAATAATATTCTATTGCACAAAAATATACCTAACAGTGTGTCATATCCTTGTTAAAGAAGGTATCAACAAATAAGTAACTGGAAAATCATGAATAAATGTTTCTTCAACAGAAGCTTCTGATGTACAAATTAATATAACTATTAGCGTGTCATTTTCTTGTTTCGAAAGTGAAATCAACAAAACAAGGAAAATCATAACTGAATGTTTCTTGTAGACAATACTCTACCACACAAAAATATGTCTCAGAGTGTGTGATTTCCTTGTTGAAAAAGGTATTAAAGGATGAGTAACTGTGAATCATAATTGAATGTTTCTTGTTGAGAACTACAAAAATATATCTCACAGTAGTACATATCCTTGTTGAAGAAGGTATTAACGAATACGAAAATTCAAAATCATAACTGAATGTTTCTTGTTGAGTATATTCTACTATACAAAAATATATCTCACAGTGTGTCATTTCCTTGTTGAAGTAGGTATCAATGAATAAGTAACTGCAAAATCATAACTGAATCTTTCTTGTTGAGAATATTCTACTATATAAAAATATATCTCACAACGTGTCATTTCCTTGTTGAACAAGTTATCAATGAATAAGTAACTGCAAAATCATAACTAAATGTTTCTTGTTGACAATATTCTACTATACAAAAATATATTAAAGTGTGTCATTTCCTTGTGGAAGAAGGCATTAACGAATAAGTAACTACAAGGTTATAACTGAATGTTTCTCGTTGAGAATATTCTACTATACAAAAATATATCTCACAGTGTCTCATTACGTTGTTGAAGAAGGTGTCAACGAATAAGTAAGTGCACAATCATAACTGAATGTTTCTTGTTGAGGATATTCTACTATACAAAAATATACCTCAGTGTCATTTCCTTGTTGAAGAATGTATCAAAGAATAAGTAAATGCAAAATCATAACTGAATGTTTCTTGTTGAGAATATTCTACTATACAGAAATATATCTAACAGTGTGTCATTTCCTTGTTGAACAATGTATCAAAGAATAAGTAACTGCAAAATCATAACTAAATGTTGAGAATATTCTACTATACAAAATATATCTAACAGTGTGTCATTTCCTTGTTGAAGAAGGTTATAACGAATAAGTAACTATAAGATTATAACTGAATGTTTCTTGTTGAGAATATTCTACTATGCAAAAATATATCTCACAACGTGTCATTTCCTTGTTGAAGAAGTTATCAACGAATAAGTAACTGCAAAATCATAACTAAATGTTGAGAATATTCTACTATACAAAAATATATCTAACAGTGTGTCATTTCCTTGTTGAAGAAGGTTATAACGAATAAGTAACTATAAGATTATAACTGAATGTTTCTTGTTGAGAATAGTCTACTATGCAAAAATATATCTCACAACGTGTCATTTCCTTGTTGAAGAAGTTATCAACGAATAAGTAACTGCAAAATCATAACTAAATGTTTCTTGTTGACAATATTCTACTATACAAAAATATATTAAAGTGTGTCATTTCCTTGTGGAAGAAGGTATTAACGAATAAGTAACTACAAGATTATAACTGAATGTTTCTTGTTGAGAATATTCTACTATACAAAAATATATCTCACAGTGTCTCATTACGTTGTTGAAGAAGGTGTCAACGAATAAGTAAGTGCACAATCATAACTGAATTTTTCTTGTTGAGAATATTCTACTATACAAAAATATATCTCAGTGTGTCATTTCTCTGTTGAAGAATGTATCAAAGAATAAGTAAATGCAAAATCATAACTGAATGTTTCTTGTTGAGAATATTCTACTATACAGAAATATATCTCACAGTGTGTCATTTCCTTGTTGAAGAATGTATCAAAGAATAAGTAACTGCAAAATCATAACTGAATGTTGAGAATATTCTACTATACAAAAATATATCTAACAGTGTGTCATTTCCTTGTTGAAGAAGGTTATAACGAATAAGTAACTACAAGATTATAACTGAATGTTTCTTGTTGAGAATATTCTACTATACAAAAATATATCTCACAACGTGTCAATTCCTTGTTGAAGAAGGTGTCAACGAATAAGTAACAGCAAAATCATAACTGAATAATTCTTGCTGAGAATATTCTACTATATAAAAATACATCTCACAGTGTGTCATTTCCTTGTTGGAGAAGGTATCAATCTTTATGTAACTACAAAATCATAACTGAATGTTTCTTGTTGAGAATATTCTACTATACAAAAATATATCTCACAGTGTGTCATTTCCTTGTTGAAAAATGTACCAACGAATAAGTAACTGCAAAATCATAACTAAATGTTTGTTGTTGAGAACATTTTGCTATGCAAAAATATATCTCACAGTGTTTCATTTCCTTGTTGAAGAAGGAGTCAATGAATAAGTAAGTGCAAAATCATAACTGAATGTTTCTTGTTGAGAATATTCTACTATACAAAAATGTATCTAACAGTGTGTCATTTCTTTGTTGAAGAAGGTATCAACGAATAAGTAACTGAAAAATCATAACTGAATGTTTCTAGTTGAGATTATACTATTGTACAGAAATATATCTCAGTGTGTCATTTCCTAGTTGAAGAAGGTATCAACGAATGAGTAACTGTAAAATCATAACTGGATGTTTCTCGCAGAGAATATTCTGCTGTACAAATTAATATAGCTATCATTTCCTTGTCAAATGAGATAAGATATCAATCCGAAAAATTGTACTTTTTTAAACAATCGAAACTAATGGAATTCAACATTAATGATACGAAATTATCTATCACATATTCCTTTGCTGAATAAAATGACCTTCATACCTAGTCCCTGATAAATGTGTAGGGTCACTGGTCTACATATATCTCTAATATCATCATAATATGGTATTTTGTTCAACATTTGGGCGAAAGTCCATGTATATTACTTTTCGATGATAGTTTCAGGGTATGCGTAATATCTCAAGCTATAGAAAATTATTATGCGTAGAATATGCTTCCAAAAGCGATGACCATGAACAAAATGAACCAGTCCAAACCGATGAAGTTCCTCGGTGCGGAATTGCATCCGTCGATATTGTTGCAAAGCTTGCATTCGGTTGTTCTCACGTTGTTGTTTTCGAATTTTCTAACTTTTTCGCAAATGTCCAAATTCTGGTAGGGAGCGAGCTGACATCCTCTCAGTATCAGGACCTTGTTGCCAACTGAAATAAGACATTACTCTGAAGTTATTATTATTTATTATCAATTCATAAGGGACATATAATAGTATTTCGAGATAATGTCAGAAAATTATTTTTATGTGTATCAAAACAAGAGGAAAGTTACTTCCTATATGAGATTTAGGAAAGACTACCTCATCTCCTTTTCACACCCCTCAAAGCAGGTAAATACAAACCTTGATACAATTTTGCATACTTAAAACAAGGTGAAACTTACTTCCTATATGAGATTTCTAAAAGACTGCCCCATCTCCCTTTAACACCCCTCAAAGCAGAAAAGTACCGATCTTGATGAAATTTTGCATCATTGACCTTCAAAACAAGACAAAAGTTACTTACTATATGAGATTTCGAAAAGACTACGCCATCCCCTTTTCACATCCCTCAAAGCAGATAAGTACAAACCTTGATACAATTTTGCATACTTAAAACAAGGTGAAACTTACTTCCTATATGAGATTTCGAAAAGACTGCTCCATCTCCCTTTAACACCCCTCAAAGCAGAAAAGTACCGATCTTGATGAAATTTTGCATCATTGACCTTCAAAACAAGACAAAAGTTACTTACTATATGAGATTTCGAAAAGACTACGCCATCCCCTTTTCACATCCCTCAAAGCAGGTAAGTACAAACCTTGATACAATTTTGCATACTTAAAACAAGGTGAAACTTACTTCCTATATGAGATTTCGAAAAGACTACCCCATCTCCCTTTAACACCCCTCAAAGCAGAAAAGTACCGATCTTGATGAAATTTTGCATCATTGACCTTCAAAACAAGACAAAAGTTACTTACTATATGAGATTTCGAAAAGACTACGCCATCCCCTTTTCACATCCCTCAAAGCAGATAAGTACAAACCTTGATACAATTTTGCATACTTAAAACAAGGTGAAACTTACTTCCTATATGAGATTTCGAAAAGACTGCCCCATCTCCCTTTAACACCCCTCAAAGCAGAAAAGTACCGATCTTGATGAAATTTTGCATCATTGACCTTCAAAACAAGACAAAAGTTACCTACTATATGAGATTTCGAAAAGACTACGCCATCCCCTTTTCACATCCCTCAAAGCAGATAAGTACAAACCTTGATACAATTTTGCATACTTAAAACAAGGTGAAACTTACTTCCTATATGAGATTTCGAAAAGACTGCTCCATCTCCCTTTAACACCCCTCAAAGCAGAAAAGTACCGATCTTGATGAAATTTTGCATCATTGACCTTCAAAACAAGACAAAAGTTACTTACTATATGAGATTTCGAAAAGACTACGCCATCCCCTTTTCACATCCCTCAAAGCAGATAAGTACAAACCTTGATACAATTTTGCATACTTAAAACAAGGTGAAACTTACTTCCTATATGAGATTTCGAAAAGACTGCCCCATCTCCCTTTAACACCCCTCAAAGCAGAAAAGTACCGATCTTTGCTTAAAACAAGGTGAAACTTACTTCCTATATGAGATTTCGAAAAGACTGCCCCATCTCCCTTTAACACCCCTCAAAGCAGAAAAGTACCGATCTTGATGAAATTTTGCATCATTGACCTTCAAAACAAGACAAAAGTTACTTACTATATGAGATTTCGAAAAGACTACGCCATCCCCTTTTCACATCCCTCAAAGCAGATAAGTACAAACCTTGATACAATTTTGCATACTTAAAACAAGGTGAAACTTACTTCCTATATGAGATTTCGAAAAAACTGCCCCATCTCCCTTTAACACCCCTCAAAGCAGAAAAGTACCGATCTTGATGAAATTTTGCATCATTGACCTTCAAAACAAGACAAAAGTTACTTACTATATGAGATTTCGAAAAGACTACGCCATCCCCTTTTCACATCCCTCAAAGCAGATAAGTACAAACCTTGATACAATTTTGCATACTTAAAACAAGGTGAAACTTACTTCCTATATGAGATTTCGAAAAGACTGCCCCATCTCCCTTTAACACCCCTCAAAGCAGAAAAGTACCGATCTTGATGAAATTTTGCATCATTGACCTTCAAAACAAGACAAAAGTTACTTACTATATGAGATTTCGAAAAGACTACGCCATCCCCTTTTCACATCCCTCAAAGCAGATAAGTACAAACCTTGATACAATTTTGCATACTTAAAACAAGGTGAAACTTACTTCCTATATGAGATTTCGAAAAAACTGCCCCATCTCCCTTTAACACCCCTCAAAGCAGAAAAGTACCGATCTTGATGAAATTTTGCATCATTGACCTTCAAAACAAGACAAAAGTTACTTACTATATGAGATTTCGAAAAGACTACGCCATCCCCTTTTCACATCCCTCAAAGCAGATAAGTACAAACCTTGATACAATTTTGCATACTTAAAACAAGGTGAAACTTACTTCCTATATGAGATTTCGAAAAAACTGCCCCATCTCCCTTTAACACCCCTCAAAGCAGAAAAGTACCGATCTTGATGAAATTTTGCATCATTGACCTTCAAAACAAGACAAAAGTTACTTACTATATGAGATTTCGAAAAGACTACGCCATCCCCTTTTCACATCCCTCAAAGCAGATAAGTACAAACCTTGATACAATTTTGCATACTTAAAACAAGGTGAAACTTACTTCCTATATGAAATTTCGAAAAAACTGCCCCATCTCCCTTTAACACCCCTCAAAGCAGAAAAGTACCGATCTTGATGAAATTTTGCATCATTGACCTTCAAAACAAGACAAAAGTTACTTACTATATGAGATTTCGAAAAGACTACGCCATCCCCTTTTCACATCCCTCAAAGCAGATAAGTACAAACCTTGATACAATTTTGCATACTTAAAACAAGGTGAAACTTACTTCCTATATGAGATTTCGAAAAAACTGCCCCATCTCCCTTTAACACCCCTCAAAGCAGAAAAGTACCGATCTTGATGAAATTTTGCATCATTGACCTTCAAAACAAGACAAAAGTTACTTACTATATGAGATTTCGAAAAGACTACGCCATCCCCTTTTCACATCCCTCAAAGCAGATAAGTACAAACCTTGATACAATTTTGCATACTTAAAACAAGGTGAAACTTACTTCCTATATGAGATTTCGAAAAAACTGCCCCATCTCCCTTTAACACCCCTCAAAGCAGAAAAGTACCGATCTTGATTAAATTTTGCATCATTGACCTTCAAAACAAGACAAAAGTTACTTACTATATGAGATTTCGAAAAGACTACGCCATCCCCTTTTCACATCCCTCAAAGCAGATAAGTACAAACCTTGATACAATTTTGCATACTTAAAACAAGGTGAAACTTACTTCCTATATGAGATTTCGAAAAGACTGCCCCATCTCCCTTTAACACCCCTCAAAGCAGAAAAGTACCGATCTTTGCTTAAAACAAGGTGAAACTTACTTCCTATATGAGATTTCGAAAAGACTGCCCCATCTCCCTTTAACACCCCTCAAAGCAGAAAAGTACCGATCTTGATGAAATTTTGCATCATTGACCTTCAAAACAAGACAAAAGTTACTTACTATATGAGATTTCGAAAAGACTACGCCATCCCCTTTTCACATCCCTCAAAGCAGATAAGTACAAACCTTGATACAATTTTGCATACTTAAAACAAGGTGAAACTTACTTCCTATATGAGATTTCGAAAAAACTGCCCCATCTCCCTTTAACACCCCTCAAAGCAGAAAAGTACCGATCTTGATGAAATTTTGCATCATTGACCTTCAAAACAAGACAAAAGTTACTTACTATATGAGATTTCGAAAAGACTACGCCATCCCCTTTTCACATCCCTCAAAGCAGATAAGTACAAACCTTGATACAATTTTGCATACTCAAAACAAGGTGAAACTTACTTCCTATATGAGATTTCGAAAAAACTGCCCCATCTCCCTTTAACACCCCTCAAAGCAGAAAAGTACCGATCTTGATGAAATTTTGCATCATTGACCTTCAAAACAAGACAAAAGTTACTTACTATATGAGATTTCGAAAAGACTACGCCATCCCCTTTTCACATCCCTCAAAGCAGATAAGTACAAACCTTGATACAATTTTGCATACTTAAAACAAGGTGAAACTTACTTCCTATATGAGATTTCGAAAAAACTGCCCCATCTCCCTTTAACACCCCTCAAAGCAGAAAAGTACCGATCTTGATGAAATTTTGCATCATTGACCTTCAAAACAAGACAAAAGTTACTTACTATATGAGATTTCGAAAAGACTACGCCATCCCCTTTTCACATCCCTCAAAGCAGATAAGTACAAACCTTGATACAATTTTGCATACTTAAAACAAGGTGAAACTTACTTCCTATATGAGATTTCGAAAAAACTGCCCCATCTCCCTTTAACACCCCTCAAAGCAGAAAAGTACCGATCTTGATGAAATTTTGCATCATTGACCTTCAAAACAAGACAAAAGTTACTTACTATATGAGATTTCGAAAAGACTACGCCATCCCCTTTTCACATCCCTCAAAGCAGATAAGTACAAACCTTGATACAATTTTGCATACTTAAAACAAGGTGAAACTTACTTCCTATATGAAATTTCGAAAAAACTGCCCCATCTCCCTTTAACACCCCTCAAAGCAGAAAAGTACCGATCTTGATGAAATTTTGCATCATTGACCTTCAAAACAAGACAAAAGTTACTTACTATATGAGATTTCGAAAAGACTACGCCATCCTTTTTTCACATCCCTCAAAGCAGATAAGTACAAACCTTGATACAATTTTGCATACTTAAAACAAGGTGAAACTTACTTCCTATATGAGATTTCGAAAAAACTGCCCCATCTCCCTTTAACACCCCTCAAAGCAGAAAAGTACCGATCTTGATGAAATTTTGCATCATTGACCTTCAAAACAAGACAAAAGTTACTTACTATATGAGATTTCGAAAAGACTACGCCATCCCCTTTTCACATCCCTCAAAGCAGATAAGTACAAACCTTGATACAATTTTGCATACTTAAAACAAGGTGAAACTTACTTCCTATATGAGATTTCGAAAAAACTGCCCCATCTCCCTTTAACACCCCTCAAAGCAGAAAAGTACCGATCTAGATTAAATTTTGCATCATTGACCTTCAAAACAAGACAAAAGTTACTTACTATATGAGATTTCGAAAAGACTACGCCATCCCCTTTTCACATCCCTCAAAGCAGATAAGTACAAACCTTGATACAATTTTGCATACTTAAAACAAGGTGAAACTTACTTCCTATATGAGATTTCGAAAAGACTGCCCCATCTCCCTTTAACACCCCTCAAAGCAGAAAAGTACCGATCTTTGCTTAAAACAAGGTGAAACTTACTTCCTATATGAGATTTCGAAAAGACTGCCCCATCTCCCTTTAACACCCCTCAAAGCAGAAAAGTACCGATCTTGATGAAATTTTGCATCATTGACCTTCAAAACAAGACAAAAGTTACTTACTATATGAGATTTCGAAAAGACTACGCCATCCCCTTTTCACATCCCTCAAAGCAGATAAGTACAAACCTTGATACAATTTTGCATACTTAAAACAAGGTGAAACTTACTTCCTATATGAGATTTCGAAAAAACTGCCCCATCTCCCTTTAACACCCCTCAAAGCAGAAAAGTACCGATCTTGATGAAATTTTGCATCATTGACCTTCAAAACAAGACAAAAGTTACTTACTATATGAGATTTCGAAAAGACTACGCCATCCCCTTTTCACATCCCTCAAAGCAGATAAGTACAAACCTTGATACAATTTTGCATACTCAAAACAAGGTGAAACATACTTCCTATATGAGATTTCGAAAAAACTGCCCCATCTCCCTTTAACACCCCTCAAAGCAGAAAAGTACCGATCTTGATGAAATTTTGCATCATTGACCTTCAAAACAAGACAAAAGTTACTTACTATATGAGATTTCGAAAAGACTACGCCATCCCCTTTTCACATCCCTCAAAGCAGATAAGTACAAACCTTGATACAATTTTGCATACTTAAAACAAGGTGAAACTTACTTCCTATATGAGATTTCGAAAAAACTGCCCCATCTCCCTTTAACACCCCTCAAAGCAGAAAAGTACCGATCTTGATGAAATTTTGCATCATTGACCTTCAAAACAAGACAAAAGTTACTTACTATATGAGATTTCGAAAAGACTACGCCATCCCCTTTTCACATCCCTCAAAGCAGATAAGTACAAACCTTGATACAATTTTGCATACTTAAAACAAGGTGAAACTTACTTCCTATATGAGATTTCGAAAAAACTGCCCCATCTCCCTTTAACACCCCTCAAAGCAGAAAAGTACCGATCTTGATGAAATTTTGCATCATTGACCTTCAAAACAAGACAAAAGTTACTTACTATATGAGATTTCGAAAAGACTACGCCATCCCCTTTTCACATCCCTCAAAGCAGATAAGTACAAACCTTGATACAATTTTGCATACTTAAAACAAGGTGAAACTTACTTCCTATATGAAATTTCGAAAAAACTGCCCCATCTCCCTTTAACACCCCTCAAAGCAGAAAAGTACCGATCTTGATGAAATTTTGCATCATTGACCTTCAAAACAAGACAAAAGTTACTTACTATATGAGATTTCGAAAAGACTACGCCATCCCCTTTTCACATCCCTCAAAGCAGATAAGTACAAACCTTGATACAATTTTGCATACTTAAAACAAGGTGAAACTTACTTCCTATATGAGATTTCGAAAAAACTGCCCCATCTCCCTTTAACACCCCTCAAAGCAGAAAAGTACCGATCTTGATTAAATTTTGCATCATTGACCTTCAAAACAAGACAAAAGTTACTTACTATATGAGATTTCGAAAAGACTACGCCATCCCCTTTTCACATCCCTCAAAGCAGATAAGTACAAACCTTGATACAATTTTGCATACTTAAAACAAGGTGAAACTTACTTCCTATATGAGATTTCGAAAAGACTGCCCCATCTCCCTTTAACACCCCTCAAAGCAGAAAAGTACCGATCTTTGCTTAAAACAAGGTGAAACTTACTTCCTATATGAGATTTCGAAAAGACTGCCCCATCTCCCTTTAACACCCCTCAAAGCAGAAAAGTACCGATCTTGATGAAATTTTGCATCATTGACCTTCAAAACAAGACAAAAGTTACTTACTATATGAGATTTCGAAAAGACTACGCCATCCCCTTTTCACATCCCTCAAAGCAGATAAGTACAAACCTTGATACAATTTTGCATACTTAAAACAAGGTGAAACTTACTTCCTATATGAGATTTCGAAAAAACTGCCCCATCTCCCTTTAACACCCCTCAAAGCAGAAAAGTACCGATCTTGATGAAATTTTGCATCATTGACCTTCAAAACAAGACAAAAGTTACTTACTATATGAGATTTCGAAAAGACTACGCCATCCCCTTTTCACATCCCTCAAAGCAGATAAGTACAAACCTTGATACAATTTTGCATACTCAAAACAAGGTGAAACTTACTTCCTATATGAGATTTCGAAAAAACTGCCCCATCTCCCTTTAACACCCCTCAAAGCAGAAAAGTACCGATCTTGATGAAATTTTGCATCATTGACCTTCAAAACAAGACAAAAGTTACTTACTATATGAGATTTCGAAAAGACTACGCCATCCCCTTTTCACATCCCTCAAAGCAGATAAGTACAAACCTTGATACAATTTTGCATACTTAAAACAAGGTGAAACTTACTTCCTATATGAGATTTCGAAAAAACTGCCCCATCTCCCTTTAACACCCCTCAAAGCAGAAAAGTACCGATCTTGATGAAATTTTGCATCATTGACCTTCAAAACAAGACAAAAGTTACTTACTATATGAGATTTCGAAAAGACTACGCCATCCCCTTTTCACATCCCTCAAAGCAGATAAGTACAAACCTTGATACAATTTTGCATACTTAAAACAAGGTGAAACTTACTTCCTATATGAGATTTCGAAAAAACTGCCCCATCTCCCTTTAACACCCCTCAAAGCAGAAAAGTACCGATCTTGATGAAATTTTGCATCATTGACCTTCAAAACAAGACAAAGGTTACTTACTATATGAGATTTCGAAAAGACTACGCCATCCCCTTTTCACATCCCTCAAAGCAGATAAGTACAAACCTTGATACAATTTTGCATACTTAAAACAAGGTGAAACTTACTTCCTATATGAAATTTCGAAAAAACTGCCCCATCTCCCTTTAACACCCCTCAAAGCAGAAAAGTACCGATCTTGATGAAATTTTGCATCATTGACCTTCAAAACAAGACAAAAGTTACTTACTATATGAGATTTCGAAAAGACTACGCCATCCCCTTTTCACATCCCTCAAAGCAGATAAGTACAAACCTTGATACAATTTTGCATACTTAAAACAAGGTGAAACTTACTTCCTATATGAGATTTCGAAAAAACTGCCCCATCTCCCTTTAACACCCCTCAAAGCAGAAAAGTACCGATCTTGATGAAATTTTGCATCATTGACCTTCAAAACAAGACAAAAGTTACTTACTATATGAGATTTCGAAAAGACTACGCCATCCCCTTTTCACATCCCTCAAAGCAGATAAGTACAAACCTTGATACAATTTTGCATACTTAAAACAAGGTGAAACTTACTTCCTATATGAGATTTCGAAAAAACTGCCCCATCTCCCTTTAACACCCCTCAAAGCAGAAAAGTACCGATCTTGATTAAATTTTGCATCATTGACCTTCAAAACAAGACAAAAGTTACTTACTATATGAGATTTCGAAAAGACTACGCCATCCCCTTTTCACATCCCTCAAAGCAGATAAGTACAAACCTTGATACAATTTTGCATACTTAAAACAAGGTGAAACTTACTTCCTATATGAGATTTCGAAAAGACTGCCCCATCTCCCTTTAACACCCCTCAAAGCAGAAAAGTACCGATCTTTGCTTAAAACAAGGTGAAACTTACTTCCTATATGAGATTTCGAAAAGACTGCCCCATCTCCCTTTAACACCCCTCAAAGCAGAAAAGTACCGATCTTGATGAAATTTTGCATCATTGACCTTCAAAACAAGACAAAAGTTACTTACTATATGAGATTTCGAAAAGACTACGCCATCCCCTTTTCACATCCCTCAAAGCAGATAAGTACAAACCTTGATACAATTTTGCATACTTAAAACAAGGTGAAACTTACTTCCTATATGAGATTTCGAAAAAACTGCCCCATCTCCCTTTAACACCCCTCAAAGCAGAAAAGTACCGATCTTGATGAAATTTTGCATCATTGACCTTCAAAACAAGACAAAAGTTACTTACTATATGAGATTTCGAAAAGACTACGCCATCCCCTTTTCACATCCCTCAAAGCAGATAAGTACAAACCTTGATACAATTTTGCATACTCAAAACAAGGTGAAACATACTTCCTATATGAGATTTCGAAAAAACTGCCCCATCTCCCTTTAACACCCCTCAAAGCAGAAAAGTACCGATCTTGATGAAATTTTGCATCATTGACCTTCAAAACAAGACAAAAGTTACTTACTATATGAGATTTCGAAAAGACTACGCCATCCCCTTTTCACATCCCTCAAAGCAGATAAGTACAAACCTTGATACAATTTTGCATACTTAAAACAAGGTGAAACTTACTTCCTATATGAGATTTCGAAAAAACTGCCCCATCTCCCTTTAACACCCCTCAAAGCAGAAAAGTACCGATCTTGATGAAATTTTGCATCATTGACCTTCAAAACAAGACAAAAGTTACTTACTATATGAGATTTCGAAAAGACTACGCCATCCCCTTTTCACATCCCTCAAAGCAGATAAGTACAAACCTTGATACAATTTTGCATACTTAAAACAAGGTGAAACTTACTTCCTATATGAGATTTCGAAAAAACTGCCCCATCTCCCTTTAACACCCCTCAAAGCAGAAAAGTACCGATCTTGATGAAATTTTGCATCATTGACCTTCAAAACAAGACAAAAGTTACTTACTATATGAGATTTCGAAAAGACTACGCCATCCCCTTTTCACATCCCTCAAAGCAGATAAGTACAAACCTTGATACAATTTTGCATACTTAAAACAAGGTGAAACTTACTTCCTATATGAAATTTCGAAAAAACTGCCCCATCTCCCTTTAACACCCCTCAAAGCAGAAAAGTACCGATCTTGATGAAATTTTGCATCATTGACCTTCAAAACAAGACAAAAGTTACTCACTATATGAGATTTCGAAAAGACTACGCCATCCCCTTTTCACATCCCTCAAAGCAGATAAGTACAAACCTTGATACAATTTTGCATACTCAAAACAAGGTGAAACTTACTTCCTATATGAGATTTCGAAAAAACTGCCCCATCTCCCTTTAACACCCCTCAAAGCAGAAAAGTACCGATCTTGATGAAATTTTGCATCATTGACCTTCAAAACAAGACAAAAGTTACTTACTATATGAGATTTCGAAAAGACTACGCCATCCCCTTTTCACATCCCTCAAAGCAGATAAGTACAAACCTTGATACAATTTTGCATACTTAAAACAAGGTGAAACTTACTTCCTATATGAGATTTCGAAAAAACTGCCCCATCTCCCTTTAACACCCCTCAAAGCAGAAAAGTACCGATCTTGATGAAATTTTGCATCATTGACCTTCAAAACAAGACAAAAGTTACTTACTATATGAGATTTCGAAAAGACTACGTCATCCCCTTTTCACATCCCTCAAAGCAGATAAGTACAAACCTTGATACAATTTTGCATACTTAAAACAAGGTGAAACTTACTTCCTATATGAGATTTCGAAAAGACTGCCCCATCTCCCTTTAACACCCCTCAAAGCAGAAAAGTACCGATCTTGATGAAATTTTGCATCATTGACCTTCAAAACAAGACAAAAGTTACTTACTATATGAGATTTCGAAAAGACTACGCCATCCCCTTTTCACATCCCTCAAAGCAGATAAGTACAAACCTTGATGAAATTTTACATATTTAAAACAAGAGGAAACTTACTTCCTATATCAGATTTCGAAAAAACTATCCCATCCCCGTTTAACACCCCTCAACGCAATAAAGTACCCATTTTGATGAAATTTTGCATCCTTGACCTTCAAAACAAGATGAAAGCTACTTCCTATATGAGATTTCGAAAGGATTACCTCATCCCCCTATCACACCCCACAAAGCAGATAAGTACCGATTTTGATGGAATTTTCTACCTTTCACCTTCCAAACAAGATAGAAGTTCGTATCTACATGAAATTTCAAAAGTACTATGCTTTCCCCATTTCCCATGCCTTAAAGCAGACAATTACCGATCTTGATGAAATTTTTCACACTTGATCTTCCAATGTAAAGACATGTAGAATAATTTCACTTCTTCCTACGTCATCTGTTCCTGAACATTTGCAACATATTTTTGTTTCCTACGTGTAAGCACCATTGTCTTCAAAATAAGAGAAAAGTGACTACATGTGATTTCGAAAAGACTACCCCACCCCCTTGACCTCCCCGCGAAACTGAAATCTTGATGAAATTTTGCATACTTGACCTTCAAAACAAGAGGGACGTTAGTATCTACTAGAAATGTCGGAAGTAATTAATGAAATCTTGACTACCATCAACAACAAACGTATAAACTGATATCCCTGAGTACCTAAAATAATGCTAAACCATGAGGAAATAATTCCGACAGCTTCAATTATTCAATTCAATTATAAAATAAATCGTTATCGGTTCTTAATAACATCATCTGATAACTGATTGTGTCAATATGTGTCAACTTAACCTAATTATCAACATTTCTCCTTAACGTCATACAATTTGATTAGGAATATACTTGGCTCAAGTCCAACGTACTAGTAAGACGTAATATTCGCGTGAAATGTCTCGTTTGGAATTTATTAACTTGATGGACAGTATCTGCTTTATTTATTATGCTGACAAAATGCGACACTAAACTAAAACAAAGAATTCATCTCGTGAAAAGATGCCTTCTAGATCGGACAAGCATGCATGATGCATGTTAATTAATATAATCTTTATATTACAAATAGTGCTAAGGAGTTGTTTCTACTGGGATGTCGTGCATGGGCCAGTTTTGTAATAGTATATCCAATTATTAACTAGGCCAGGCCAATAACACTATGTACATGGAAAATATTGTTAAAATTAGCTTGTTTTTCACATAGTTGCCGATATAAACTGTTGATTTATCGAATTAACTTTACGGTTCATATATTTGTTGCGAATATCATCATATTAATTTTAATAGAATCAAACTCTAGAAGTACGTAAACAACATCTCTTAGGACTGTAATTGTAACGGAGCAGAGTTGAAGTAAATTGAAAATTAAGGTGTACGTCAATTTATGGATGGATACACTTCGTTCAACGTTTTTCTAATTTTTCGATTCCTTCCAAATAACTCGATTTCGGCAATCCTTCAAAATGGGAAGTTTTAATGATGACCTCATCATTGGAGCCATCTCTTTCTGTCGAGCCATTTCTTCAAATTTGGAAATAGATAAGAATCGCAGGAGGCCAAATCTGGAGAATATGGTGGTTGACGAACCAATTCGTAGCTCGATTCATGCAAATTTGCCATTGAGACTGCGGACCTGTGCGCCGTTTCGTTGTCCTAGTGGAAGAGCATTTTTTTCTTTGCCAAATGCGGTCGCTGTCGCTTTAAATCGGCGTCGAATCGATCGTTTTGCCCCTTTCAAGGTAATCGATATGGACGGTACCGTGTGCATCCCAAAAAACTGTCGCCATCACTTTGTTGGCCGACAAACCCATTTTGTCCTTTTTTTACTTCGATTCGCCATGACAAGTCCACTGTTTCGACTGTTCTTCAGTCGCTGGTGTGTTGTGATGGATCAATGTTCAATCTTTGAGAGCGCATAGGCAATTTCAGTTTCCAAAAGGGAAAGGTCATTTGCAAACAATTTAATATTACTATCATCTGCGTAATTGATGACTGACTTTCTAGCATCAGAAATAACTTCAGGTAGATCATTTATATAGATTACGAACAAAAGTGGGCCAATTATTGAGCCTTGAGGAACTCCCATTTGTAATTACAATTCCCCAGATACGAAATTTTGTCCAAATTCGGAAATTTCCACTCCCTGCCTTCTACATTCTAAATGGCTTGCCATCAAGGCTAATTACTTATCTCTGACTCCGCCTTTCTCCAGTTTTGTAAGAAGTATTTTATGATCAACCGTGTCAAAAGCCTTGGAGAGATCAAAAAATAGTGCGCATTTCCCAAAGATGTTATAACCGATTCAACGAATTTTGAAACTGCTGTTTCCGAATTATGGTCCTTGAGAATATCATGTTGACTGTCACTGGAAATCTTGTATTTTGTGAAAAAACGTATCAATCTATTGCATAGTAGCTTCTCATACAATTTGGAGAATGAAGAGAGCAGACTGATTGGTTGGTAGTTCCCTAGATCTTTTGGATCATTTTTGTTGTAGAGTGGTATTATCAAGGCACACTTCACATCTGAAGTATCTGTTCAAAATATAGCATATTGGACTCACTATATTCATAATTTTGTCTGCTTTAAAATTGATAGAGGTATTTCATCATAGACATAGCTAGTTTTATTTTTTAGATCACTAGAAGTTTTAATTATGTCTTCTTCTGTTACTTCGAATAAGTAGAAGCAGTTTTTCAATTTTGGTATTAGTAATTTGCCCTCATAATTTGAAGAAGAAATATTCTTCCATAGTTCAGAGGCAATGTTGCCAAAATGAGAATTGAAATTTTCTGCCAGTGCTAGCCTATCACCAGATAAATTGTATTCTATCTCACCTTTAGTTTTCCCTACTATGTAATCAATTAGGGATAGGAAAACCAACACCAGAAAAATGGACAAGGATTATCGACATAAAGTGAATAATAATGTGTATTTTAAATGTTCAATGTCCTTGCTGGCCAGTAAAACAAACGGAGTTGAGAAACTTCAGATAATTGCGTTGGACAATAGTTACGAAAAATCTTTGATCAATAATTTAATTTCGAAATAAAAAAGAAAATTGGAACGTAGTTAGCTAACCATATGGAGCCATTACCTTCACATACTTTAATAAAATTCAAAAGTTTCACTTATCATTCTTCAGTAATTAATAAATTCCATAGTTTATTTTCTAAATTTGTAATACAACCAGTTTATAGATGTAAGAACAAGCTAAAATACCGTTTAGGCAACACCTTTGATAACGTTTCCGATTTTGACAAATCCGGTATTTACAAAATCAATTGGTCAAGCTAGAAGGAACATTTGAACTCGTTATATTTTGCTCATATAAAGAACAATAATGGTGAAAAATCAGCGGCAGCTGAATATAGGTCACACTATTTCTCAAGAATTTTTTTCACTTTTAAGACACAGCACAGACAAATATCTGTGATGATGGCTACTTGGTTGCCGAAAGGTCCTCAGTACTTTAATAGTATTTTTAGTGGACAAGGGTGATTATTTCTTATCAATAAAGCTATATCACACTTATACGTCTTCGCAAAAGAGATTTAAAAGATGTCATCCAAGTATGACGTCACTTAGAATTAATTCCAGACTAAAGTAAATGGCGGTAATTGGTCTTTGAAAATACGCAATTCTGACACCCTAGCAGCACGAAGTAACAATAAATTGATATATCGAATTCAGTACTGACTCAGCATTATCGGTTGTAACGGCTTTGTTGATAAGCTTGTACTATTTACTCAATTTGCTTTTCGTAGCGTAGCGTAGGTTCTAAACTTACAGAATGCCAAACAATTCTTTATTTTCTGTTCCTATAGGTGAGGGAAGTTAATAATCTATGGATCACAGTTATTCAATTTTAGCAAAAAAGGTCTTAAGATACATTTTGAAAGATCAAAATTATCAACTGTAATACCACGAGTCCTTCAAACTCTACAGATACATCTTTATTTTCCACGAAAACCTTTTATGATTGTAATGCCCACATTTGTTAATAAATTCATTAATGTACCAAATTAGTTAGAATCAAACTGATTATATTCAAACTAACCTTTAGTTATTTGTTTTAAACAAGTGCTAGGCAGTTTCGGATCTTGTGAACTCAAATCAACCTCGAAAAATTCAGTGAACGCCCGATCAATTTGCCTCGCCAAATGTTTGGTTTCGTTGAACGCTTTACTGTCACAATGTTTCTTCGGAACATCGTATTTCACTGGTCTACCACAGGCCTCTGTTATGGTACCATAGCAAGTGTAGCATTTCAAAGACGAACCTAGAAACAAATATGTAGAATCTTTAACATTTTCATCAGACAAATCTTTCTCCTGGTTAGTTTTCAATTTCTCACTGTGAACATAGATTATTGTGTATACATTTGTTTTTTCTGGTCTAAGAAGGTTATGTATTCTGAAAAAGTTATATTCAACTACAATTAATTTAAAAATTTGATTTTATAAATATCATGTTCTCTCTAATCTAGATAATACTACAAACTAATAGTTCTGGATAGCTGTTTTGCTCCAAATTATCTGGCAAAGCCAACACGAAATAAATTTTTATTAATTTTTACATTAATCTAAGTTTATCGATATCTTAATAAGACATAGTTGTTCCTCTTAGGGGGTGTATTCAATCTAAATTGTTAAAGCTTTGGAAAGCTAGCTAGCTAGACGATAGATTATTATACTTTTCGCAGACGAACTCCGAAGAGCAAAATGCATTTACTTAATTTATGTATAAAATCGTTAAAAAAAAGTCCTTAAGCAAAACTTGCTTCACCATTTTTCATACAATTTTAAGCAACTTTGAAAACATCTATCTGTCTGTTTGTCTGTCTGAATAACCGTCACGAATTGCTTGTCACGATTACTCAAAAACGAAAGGTCATAACATATTCAAATTTTGACAAAAATTTTTTTTGCAGTTCAGTGACGATCCCCATTGTTTTTCAGGGGAATCGTTCAACAAACACACCATTATCTGAAGGGTAGACAATTTAAAAAAAATCATAACTCTCAAAGTATTAATTGAATCGATTCAAAACTTTTACAGTTCAACAACAACAACAAAAACAATTATTGAAATAAACTTAAATTCACAACGTACTTCAAATGTTTATAACAAACGGCGTTGAATCTAAGATATGTTCTAGGAGCTAGGGTACTCGGCTTCCACTCAGTAGACTTGGGTTCGATTCCCATAAACGAAAACTTTTTTTTAATAACATTTTCATAAAAACATAATTAATTTAAATATCACTTAGTTGTGTAAAAATAATGAAATAAATAACTTATTTCATTACCTTTACGCAAATGCGAAGAGTATCTAATAGAATATGGAACAACTAAATAGTAGTAGTAGTATCCGAATCAAATAATTTGAGAAAATTAACTTTTATCTGTGCGCCAAGCGGCTATACTAGTTTCGAATGCAGCTTCCGACAAACAGAAATGGTCAAAAATAGCAAATTTGAAATTCAATATAAAAACGTATCAGCTTAATACAGTTATTTTTAATACCTTCCATTTCATAAGCTAGTTGACTAGTTTCAATATTGGAGTAAATCCTTCAAAAAAAAATTGTATAAAAGACTATTTGAAAATAAGATGATAAATGTGGTAAATAACAAGTTAGATGAAGGGGGATATATTGCTTTATTGTCTCGCTCAATCATTGGGAAATGGGAGATCGAAATTTGTATAATCAAATACTGTGTCTAATTAATTTGAAAAAATTATTATATTTTCATACAATGAAACTCAATAAAAATAATAAAGAAGGCGAAAGCCGAAATGCGTTAAATGTAAAGTATTTGTATTCCATTAAGATGTTAGTTTGAAAGTTACTGAAAATGTAGGAAAATGCACACCCTAATTCGAATAAAGCAAAAGAGCTACAAATTTATATACAGAGGGTTTTTTTTTACCGGACTACAATGCTCGGTAGGACTTTCAAATTAATACAAAAAGTTCATACAAATATAGGTCAGTTCAAATTAAATTAAAAAAACCTAAATTTGATATCTTATTATACGGGAGTTTTTGGTATAGAAAGCCTATTCTAGACATCGTTTCAGTTTAGCCACTATATGGCGCTCTGTATTGTACTCTTGTGGATTTAAATGACCATAACTTTTTCCTCAGTATACCAGGACTGCACCACTTTGGTCCCGTCAAAGTTTCATATTTTTGTGAATTTAAGCTTTTGAAAGAATTGTTGATCATTGATAAACAAATGCGCTTCCTTTTAGTGGTTTATATTGGAAAAAATTAAGATTTTGAAGGGATCAAAATGGTCAAAACACTAGACATTCAGGGATGTAGGTTCTAGTTCAAATTGTCTCAAATTTTATCTGCATCTCTTATCATTGAACCATTGAGATAGATGTATTATGTAGTTCTTGGTATTTATTCAATTCATATAGTAAAGCAGATTTGAGCTATTTATCATTTTAAACATCAATAAATTAATATTTGGCGTTACAAGAAATTTCATAAGACATTTCCTCTTAATACACTTTCACACACTACCGATCCAAATTTTTCTGCCGTTTTTATTGTATCAAATAAAACTCAAATCACAATAAGATATGAACAAATACTAAACATAAGCGACAGTTGTTTTCGGAATGCTTAGCTCCAATGAATTCTGAACAAACCCATCCATAATCGTCAAACATATCTTATAATATGAACTTCTAGTTTAGTGCAGTCAAATAGGTCTTGGACCCGTAAATCCTTGGGAAATGGATCGATTTTGATCGGACAAAGTGCTCTTCAGAATTTACCACAAATAAAGTTGCGCAAATTGTTTATATTGATTATAAACAATAAATAAACAATTTTATTAGCTCATTTTTGAGATTACATAAAAATTTCTAAAAAATGCAAAATTTAAGTTTTTGAACGGATAAAGAATATTTTTTTATTAACAAAGTACATGAATTCTACCAAAACTCCGACTTTAGGGTCGTTTTCGGATAGTTTTGGTATTCTGATTTTGATTTTATCATCAATATCGTCGAATTTATACCCACAAATTTTCTAATTTGTTATAAACAAATTATATTTATTATTAAATATACGAATTTGACCAAAATGTCGAGTTTATACTCGTTGTCGGATAATTTTGGCATCCTGAGTACGATTTTATTGCTATTATGGTCTTTAAATGAACACATAAATTTTTGAATTGTTATAAATATATTATTTATTAACAAATAAAGAAAAAAGAAATGTGTGACATTTCTATTCAGTTTCATATAATATGCACACTCAGAATTAGATTTTCTTGACAAAATTGATGGAATGTATTAAGGCTTAATATAATAAAAAAATGGCATGTCACTAATTTTAAATAATCGTTTTCCCTTCCATAACAACTCTCGCATAACTCCTTAAAAAAATTACCATGTCTAATTTTATATAAATTTATTAATACTTTGTCATACTAAAACATCAAAATTTTTGTCTTGTCATGTTTATTATTTGTTTTTTACGACATTCTGAAAGAATGCACGTTGTCCCATCAAAATCGATCCATTTCCCAAGAATTTACGGGTTTGGCACTTTTTTATACCCATTTGACTGAATTAGTTGGGAAATTGCTATGAGTGAATTACACAAGTTTTCAATTGTTTTGTAGGGTACGCAACCGAATATACACAATCATAGTAGATATTTATATCATTTCTATTCAAGAATAAACATAATATACAAACGCAAGTTAATTAACTTAAATGCAACCAGCATGTCCGCAAGATCTGTTACTTCCCTGCTTTATACCTCGACAGATATTGTTCACATCCTTTTGTGCTTTGAGTTGAACTTGTTAATATCTGTAATATCTTCCTACATTCAGGAATATACCCATTAAAATTCAAGACCTAAGGAAACATACGTATTTATACAATATTTTTTTAAATAATAATAAGTACAATTTTATTATGAGATCTTCAATTTGTGGTACAACGGGATAAAGTACTGAAAAAATTCTCTAAAATAACTGCATTTAACCAAACTTTGAAATGAAGCAAAACTGGTCTACATTTCTTACCAATCGAAATATGGCATACGATTAACAAAAACACGCATTTAACTATAGTATTCAACATATTATTACTTTTCTAGTCTACGACTGGAGACCCGATAATGTGAAAGAACTCCCGAGTAAACAGAATGCGCACTGTGCTTCTAAAGCTTGTGGATTTCGTAGCGTCGCTATTCTAGACGAAGCCGACATTTAGGCGTCATTCAACGAGTTTAGTAAGGGGTAGAATATCATTTCAAGCGTCCTCCTCCTTTCTTCGTTCCTAGTAAAGACTTTGATTGTACTAATTTAGACGTATCAACCGCCGCCCCTTTCGCTCGTTCTATTTCATCGTTTTTACGAATTATTAATACTAGTTCCAGATATTTGCAATAACTTCCCTTGAACGAGGTTACATACAAGACGGAATGAGGTTGTTGTTTTTTGTGAATTTCTGACATTATAAAAAGGCGATTGTCATTTAAATTTCAAAATTCAAACTTGGGTATAGTGAAAAAAATTAAAGAAATTCGAAATATGTCTCTTCGAGCCTAAACACAGACGTATAGACGTGGCTTTCTATAATAACGTTTAATCTTAATGACGCATGGCCAGTATTGAGTGTGACATGTGATAAATATTGAAATTTAACAAAGTTTTACCTGTTTCTTGTGGAAAAATATATGTTGCACCATAATGACAGCGCACCATAATGGCAGCGTCGCATGGACACAAGTCACCCGAGGGTGCCCTCAGAGAGGACTACTGACTCCACTCCTTTGGTGCTTGGTGGTGAACAGCTTGTTAGTCGAACTGAATGAGGCTGAAAAAGACCGAAGTGGTTCTTTTCACGAGGAAACAGAAACTGGTACCCCTTCCAGGCATTCGCCTGTTGGGAAGGTCCTTGCACATGAAAGGCTCAGTGAAGGAACTTGGAGTTATCCTCGATGCTAAACTGAGCTGGAAAATGCACCTGGATCTTGTATCAAGGGGTGCACAATGGACCCAATCAAGCGGTCTCAGTGTTCCGAAATTCGTCCGCCCCGTTTTGATTGATTGATTGATTGAAATAATTAAATTATTTAATGTTAATCTCAAAATCAAAAGGAAAATCTGAATGAAATGTGAACCCATAAACATTCACATTCACAGTTCACAAACAAAAACTTCCCTCAAATATAATCCGGATCAGAGCTGCGATTTCGCGTACGATGTGCCTCCTGATTCACTTATTTCCCTCGTCGACATCACTAGAAAATGGAAGGAAGGTACGTAGAAAAATCTTGTTAATTGTTTTCTGACAATTATTCACCTCAACCCCTCCTTAATCCGGATAAAATAACTTGAGACTACATAATACAAACAAGAAACACGTGGGTATCAAACGGCGGCCTGCGTATTGTATAGATCTAACTCTGTGGCGTCACGATGCGATGAGTCATCAGTATACCGGCCTGTTATCAGAGAAGGCTATGATCATCTACCTAATTCAAGCATAGATTATATCGCTATGGTCTGTGCTATACCTTTTTTTGTTTGTATTACAGAATTACCTTATTTCGTAGCTACTTCTTGCAATTATACCAGAGGCTAGTTTGATTGAATTATATCGTCCTGGTGGAAGGCAACGCCATAGAAACTGGTTTGTCAGCTCAATTGAAGTGATTATGTTTAAGAATGGTCTAATCGATGGCGTAACTACGCCAGTAACAGCATGTGCTTTTGCCTGGGGCCCATGGACACAAGGAGCCCTCAAGTGTATGTTTTTTTTTGTTTAAATAATGGTCTAACGGAACATTTCAACAATCACAACTAAGTGATTTCGTATTTGTACATCATTTTCTTAGTTTTTTTAGTTTTCAACTTGTCTTCCTTTTCAGAGGGGGGGAGGAAGGAATAGTTGTTCGTTGCTTGTTCATCGTTTGACGTGAGGGGCTTATCCCCCAAATGCACATAGGCCACTTAGTTGGGCTCATTGTGTGCCCCGTTGTCAGAAACCTATTCTATTCTAGCAGGTTTCTAGTCCACCAGAAGCCCAGAATATTCACAGCGCTGACTTCCATAAGTTCTTCTGGAAGCAGTGTTGATTCTCCAAAGTGTCGGTATCTGAGGAATGCTAATGCTGGGCACTCCAACATGATATGAGATCTCTCTGCATTTCCCACAGATTGGTTCATCTATGATGCCCATAGTGTGAAAGTGTTTCTTTGAGAGCCGAGACATAGGCTCTTTGATGAAGACCTCGGCCTGCCGTATGCGTAATTATTCTCACCACAGTTCAGATCACTCTTTATTCAGTTGGCCCAGAAGGGCGAGACCTCCCACGCAATTCGATAAAGCGATAATTGGCTCTCTGCTCGCCATAGCTTTGGAATAAAGCCAGTGGCTATGCAAAATCGAAAGATTTTCACCAATTGATGATGATTTCTTGACCCTCTTGTAGGAGAGCCCGGAAGATTCCATATTCGCCTGGTAATTTGTAAGGTGCGAACCAGAATATGGACCACTTCACATTGTCATAATTGACTATGTCGGAAAACGAAAGTCACCATGACGAAGGTCACTCTTTCCATCGTCTCTTTTGGTTGTCAGATATCAGTGTCCAGAGTCAGGAAAATGAACCGACACTAGAGTCTCAGTGTCTCCTCTGAAGACGTTTTGTACTCACCACTCGGAAGAATCCCTGATCCAATTCTGGCTCTGTTATCTTTTAAGAGAACTTTGCAAAGTCTTGCTCGCAGAAAGTCCCCCATGTATCTTGTTTTGACGTTCTCAACACTTTTTTATAGTCTCTTTGGGCTGCTTTATAGCTTTCCCAATCCGCGACTGCCTGAGATGTCTTAGCTTTATTAAAAAGTTTTCTCACCTTTCTCCAGAATAGTTGTTACCTCACTGTATCTGGTACTCAGTAATATAATATTCTGATCATTTGCACAGTAGATAGAAGGGGTCGATGATATGGTGGATGCGTTGAAAATATACGTGACGATCCTGTTTTGTAATATTTTCGACATATGCATTTTAATTAGGGTGAAATACGTCGCGAAAGGATGTGGGAGAACGAAGTTCAATCAGATGACGCCAGAGAGATGTGGCGCCAGTAGAAAGCAGACTTGTAGTGTGCTATGAGGTTTGTAGAATAAATGGGGTGAAGCAATAGGCGCAGAAAGAATGCTATGGCACTGGACATTGACACAATTACGGATTTTGTCAATAGATAGGAAATCCGCGCTTGTTTTTATTGTAGTGCCATAAACTAGTTCCTGACAAGTCACTTAAAGATGTCGAAAACAATGTTCCTCAATAGATTCGTTCATCGATAAACGAATTAAATAGCTCCGTTTCTATAGAGATTCGTCCACCCAGTTATGAACGATCGATTTTCGTAGTCTCTTAAAATGTCAAGTGGGTGTGATGCGAGGTTGAAACATTTTGCTAGTTTATATCAAACGAACAAGATTCCAGCCCTGCTTCGGCTTCACTTGTTTTCACCACATCCCAATTATTTTGTAAGAACCCCTTGAGGTTAGAAACTTCTTAAGCATTAATTGATTCAAAGAAAACTCACTCAACCTGAATTTTGATAAAACTGAAACTGACCTGTTTATAAAGATAGAGATAATAAACTATAAAGAGTTCACACTGTGAATACATTATAACACTATTAATAAGAAATAATCACCCTTATCCACTAGAAATAATATTAAACTAATGAGGACCTTTCGGTTACTAAGTAGCCACCTTCGGAGTAAACAAAATTATGAATCAAAATGTGCCTATTTAAATACTATTTGGGGATAATAATATAAACAATAATAATATATGTTTATTGATCGAATAATAATAATGACTAAAGGGCGGAATATATGCACGTCAATTCAGTTAAAATATGCGCATATATATGCATAGTTTTTCTTCGAAATATGCAACAATATGCATTTATTTGTCAAAATATGGAATTAAATGCCTTGAATATAACATGGAAAATGGAAATAACGCAGACTCTTACAAAAAATATTTATTTTAAGTAAAATTAAAAGAAAAATATAATAGGTAAAATTTTTAACCTAAAATAGTATAAAATGCTTTATAACCATATATTTTTCAAAATTTTCCATTAAAAGTGTTTGCCTTCTGTCTGTAAAAAAATGTTTGTACAAAGAAAAAGATCTTTCAACATCTACCGATGTGATCTGGCAATATTTTAATTTGGGTAGTAAGTTCTAAGGCCAAGGTATTACTTCGTTGGATGGTTTAGTATCAAAAATATTTTTGACTTCCATTAAATACTTAAAGCCTTCATTCTTTCCCACAATAACTTCGAGTTTACTTCTTACTTGATTTCCTACATACATCACCGGGAACTTTTTTCCATTTGTCGGAAAAAGTTTCAACAATATTAATTGATTCTCTTAAACTCATATTCCTACTTTCTAACGAAGTTATTATATCTGGTATAAAACTAAAATGAACCTTGATAAAAACAATCTCCTTAGCTGAATTTATATTTTTGAATACTGCTTGACTTTGCACTACACACTGTGAATTGTCTTCTAAATCTAAAGCTATGTCTTTAATGGCTTCAAAATGGTCTGCGTAGAATATCGCGACCTTAATCCATGTTCCCCATCGAGTAATTACGGGCCCTGAAGGTGAACTAACTCCTGGCAATTTCTCTCTATGGATCTGCACTCTTAGAGGTGCTTTCAAAAATACTTTCTTTACAGTTGAAATTAATTTGTTCACCAAGGGATATGCTGTTATAATAGTTTCTGCAACTCTGTTTATCCCATGTAAAAGCCAAGTAACATGTACCAAATTGGGATAAAATATTTTTAAGTTTTGGCCTACTTTAAACATATACGGCGCTGCGTCAGACAAAAACACTAAAAACTTCTCTACTGGAACTGGATTTGGTAAAAAAAAATTTGATAGAGACTGCTGAATAAATCGAGTTACGGTCACATTATTTGTTTTGTCTAACTGTTTAGAAGATATTAAATATGGCTCCCCTGGCTCATTTTCTTGAAGCCCTACAATAATAAGATGTGCGATATATCGACCACATGAGTCTGTGCTTTCATCAACAATAATATAAAAATGTTCATCGCCCAGTGAAATTTCTTCCATTACGGTTTCGTATACTGTTTGCACATACTTCTTTCTAAGTCTGGATTCGTCAGGGATGTTTTGATTACAATATTTTTGCAAAAAATCTCTCAATTGTGTATTTTGCAGTTTCTTCAAAGGTATATTTGCTGCGACTAAATCTTTGCATAAGTCTTGATGAAACACCTCCTTTTCACTCTTTGGTTTGACATTTTGAAATGCGGTTTGCACACACTGCTGAACAGGCACATATTTATTTTTCTGCAACTTTATGCATAGCTGTTTCCAAGTGTTGATCAATTTGGAACTTCTTTTCACAAACAATGATTTTGGCACAGACTTTGCAAAACACTTTATCCCCACTAAACTCCAACTCAGGAAAATTTTTAATCCACGAAGCGGCTTTCGGCATTTTAGACCTTTGAAATAAATATTTTCGAAATCACTCTTTTCACACTGGAATCTATCGACAAACTAAACTATACAATATAAATACAAAATAAGAGACCACATTTGCTCTCCAATTAGGCACCGAAAAGAAACAAGGCAAGAAGGTTCACTTGGCGTCGGTACTTTGAAGTCCGAACTATAAAAGCAAGCCGCCGCATTCCAACCAGACCCCCGCGCACCGAACAGAAGTTTCTGTTCGGTGACAATACTTACTACCACCGAACACGAGTTGGCACCACCAGGGATTATTTAAGTGTGCCAGCGAAATAGTGAACCTTCTTTTCTTGTTTCTGTTCAGTGAATTAGGCAAGCTACTTGGAAATTCCTAAACATCCAATAATGTGGGCAATAAACCATATAATAATGAAATGGGTCCATAAACCATATAATAATAAAACCTAGCCACCTTTTAAATTATTTCAATTATCTGCAAGGGTCGCACTTAATCTTTTGATAAAACGAAAAACATAAAAATATGCACACAAATTTTATTTTTGCCGAAATATGCAATTTTTTATGAAATTTGTAAAAATATGAAAAATATGCAAATATATGCACTTTGCATATATTCCGCCCTTTAATAATAACACTGCCGCAGAAGCAATAGGTGTTGCTTATTCGTGGTGAGAGACATGTAAATAATTAATAATAATTAAAATAATTAAAAATACTAAAAATCAATAATTTTAGAATATAAATCTATATAACAATAAAAAAACATATAAAAGTAAAAGATTCAATATTGTACAATAAATATATACAAAACAATCGAAAACATTGGAGACATGTAGGTAGATATAAAATTAATCACTCTTGGTGTAAATAAAATAAATTAAGATTACAGTTAAATAATCACACGAACTTTTAGCTTTTAAATGGCACTATCAAATATTTGACCAATTGTTGCACGTGGTTGACTTCTTATTAATTTACCTACGGTTTTTTTTAGTTGTGAAAGTGATTTTAGGGAATGTATGCTATCTGGTAGAGAGTTGAGTACAATTGGTCCCAGAAAATTATAAGACCTCTGACCTACATTCTTGGAAGCATGTGGTATGAAGTATTCATTTTTATGCTCATGGCTCGACCGACTGAGTTTTCCCTCCTCATTAAATTGGTTCAGCACAAGTATCTTATAAAATAATTGTCCCAGGTCGAGCATCCCAGATTCTTCATATAACTTGTCACTACTATAGCGGAGAGGTTTGTGCAACATTAGTTTTAAGAATTTTCTCTGTATCACGTTTAATAGACGCAGGTAAGTTTTGGATACCCCTCCCCATCCTATTAGGCAGTATGTTAAACGACTTTGTACGAGACTATGATAAAGTTTTTGTTTTGCTTCAGGTCCAATCTATTCTTGAGTTGGCGGAACTTATATGGAATGCTTCTTAATTTTTGTACTAAATAATTTATATAGAAGTCTCATCTCAAATGAGAATCTATTACAACTCCTAAATATTTTATATTTGTTGTTGAAGATTTATAATTACAGAAAGGTAAGAAAAAAGTTTTGTTGGAATTCAAAGAAACTTGTTTATAATCAAACCAATCTTTAATTATTTCCAGATCCTTTTCTGCTTGTTCTTTGACCTCAAGCCAGGTTTAACCATAATAGAAAACCACAGTGTCATCTGCAAAACTAGTTATTTCTTCGGAGGATCCTATAGAAAATAATTGGTTCACATATATACAGAATAGTACTGGACCTAAAACCGTCCCTTGTGGTACTCCACATTCCATTTTCCTTTCAGTACTCATAGTATTTTTGATTCTTACAATTTGTTTCCGATCTGTTAGATATGACTATAATAATGACAAACAATGAGTTTATACATTTTCATCCCTTCTAAATTACATAGATATTTGTCGGTACTGTTTTAAAAGCTTTCTTGAGAAATGTTGTAACCTGCATTCAAAATATGTTCAGCTACCGCTGATTTTTCACCATTATTTTTCTTTATATGGGCAAAATGGTCCTTCTAGTTTGCCCCACATAACATTTTGAACACAACTCACAATTGATTTTGTAAATCCCGGATTTGTCAAAATCGGAAACTTTATCAAAGGTGTTGCCAAACGGTGCTTTAGCTTGTTCTTACATCTGGTTGTATTGCAAATTTAGAAAAAAAACTATGGAATTTATTGATTACTGAAGATTAACAAGTGTTAATCTGTAAATCATTGAAAGAAAAAGATCGTTATTACTTGAAATCAGATAAAGGAAATTCCTCGTAATTATAGGCAAAGAGGATTATCACAACTCGGTAAATACCTCATTAAATGATGGTCTCTATGAACAGATTACCATCAATCTACTATCAAATTACCTTAACTAGTCAATAATTTATTTCTTATCAATAAGATACAGTTAATTTACTAGGATTATTATTGAGTCATCTAGATGTGTGGGTCTAATCTTGTTTTACTTACTCCGAAAATTTCGCGGTCAGTATTTCTTTTAAGCCTGGTTTTAGCACCAGATTAGTTGTTTAAACCACTGCCAACCACAGTAGTTTCCCATACAGTCCCCATTCGAAAAGATTGAACTCAAGATCATTATATGTAAATAATCAATCTATGACCCAATAAGGCTTCAGTAATAATGCGTGTAAATTGATAGAATGTTATTCAACCAGGAGGTAACAACGAATTAAATGAATGGAATCCTTGCAAACCATAGACTTCGGAGTGCCACAAGGAACTCCGTCGGGCCAATCTTGTTCTTACTATACATAAACTCTATTTTTGACATAACACAACACATGTGGTAAAATGGTATCTTATTCAGATGATGCTGCTATATTTTTCAGCGCTAATGGCTTGATTACATGCTCTTACTTAATTTTGTTGATTGTAGCAATTTCAACTAAACAATTATAGATCTTTAATGTGTCACATTTTATGGAAAAACACAATATCTTATCTGTAAATCATAGTGATTTTGGAAGAAACAAATAAACAACTACTAGGCATTAGCTGAAACACTAAAAATACTAAATAAAAATAAGGAAACTATACTAATGTGCTTCTATTTGTCGTTCGACAGTGTAAATCACGAATCTTTGGTAAAGTATGGTATTAGAGGAGTTTCGTTGCATTTATTTCAACCATATCTCACTAGCAGAAGTCAATGCCTGGTAGACAAAAAGGTAAGAGTGGAAAATAAATCACCAGCGTAGGTATTGTTGAAAGAGGTGTGCCCCAAGGTTACAACTTAGGACCCATTCTGTATATACTGTATACTAATGATTTTCCTGAATGTATAGATAAGCCCATTATAATGTTTCCAGGTAATACATCATCAGTAACGCCAGAATCTAACCTTGAAATCGCAGTTAATAACACATTAATAAACTTACACCAAACAATTCGTTATTAAAGAAACACCAAACTCAGCTGCTCAAGTTGTTGAAAAGAATGAAGCTCAAGCTCAAGTTTCCTTCCTGAAAATATATATACAATATATTTGATTGGAAACATTAAGTTGATCACGTAGCTCATGCTCTCAAAGTCTTGTCTTGTCAATGAGAGTAATATCGACACATACTAGTAGAGAAGCAGCTCTAACATCTTACCACGTATTTTGGGTCAACTGTACTGTAGCATACATAATTTTCAAATTACAGGAAAATTATTGAGTTGCTTACTTTCTAATCGCAGCCCTTTTGGCGGCCGAGAGAAATATAATAGGAATGTATCATTTTCGGTTGTCTATTACAGTGCGAAACGTAACATAAATATAAATTACTTATGAGAATATGCTTAAAAAGAAGAATTAAAATCGAGAAAATATTTAATAACCTAATTATCCTAACTATCCAAAAGGTAGCTATTCGTCTGACTGATCTCTCCCTTTTCAATGAATATTTCCATCGTCGGTGTTCAGAAATCTCGTCTGCTGTTGTACCACGAGAGATTCCACATAGGTGGATTAAATGAGCTCAGGCTCGAGACCTTCCTAACAGACTTCATTTTTCTATCGAACGGTGAAGTTGTGGAACTCTTAACATAGTGAGGTCTTTCCCTTCGCCTATAACCACCAAACCTTTCAGAAAAATTGAAACACCAAATCCTTTCCCATGATGAGTTACTGGTAAGGTTGAACCGGGCTAGTATTGAGGCGGTAGGTTATGCGGATGACATCGCCATACGCTCCTGAGGAGCCTACGAGGGCATCTTAACAGGAGCTTGTTCAACAAGCCAGGAGTCTGGTGTAGAGAGAACAAACTCTTCATTCATCCGGAGAAAGCTACCATTATCATCTTCTCCGGAAGGTACAAAATCGAGCTTTGAGGAAGATGGTAATAGGAGGCCAGCTCACTTGACTCACCTTGGACAAAAACCTACTCTGGCAAAAAAAACTGGAGAATAGGTGCCAAAATGCTATGATAATCTGTTGCCAGTGTAAGAGAGTAAATGGCATGTGGATCTACTCAGCTATTATTACTCCAAGACTCGGCAATGCAGTCCTCGTATGGAGTGAAAGAATCGAACTGGTTATAGCCCAGAAACTTCTGGACAGAATACAAAGATTCTTCCTCAGATGCATTACATCCACAAGGAAGAGTACACCTACTGTAGCATTAAGGACCTTGCTGGCGGTCTACAGACTTAGCTACAATGGCTCCCTCAAGAGATGGAGTGCAGACAAAGCCCGTCTATTAAGGGGGCAGCCTGAAAGACTGCGACTAGTAACGCAGCACAGAATCAAAGCCCTGTGGTTCACGGAGTAGCATTTCAGGGTCATCATCCCGCCAAGGAAGGAAAATGGGATTATGTCCACAAGCCAAAGCACGGGTCAATTTGATATACGGATGGGTCTAGAACAAACACAAGAGTCAGAGGAGGCTTTTGCGGTCCTAGATATACAGGGTGTTCCATCTCAGACGAGCCACCCCGTATATTTCTTATCCCATAGTGAGTGGAAAAATCTTCCGAAACACGTCGAATGATTTTGTTTGGGGGACATATTTTGACGTATATTTGAGGCTTGAACGAGCAACCCTCTAATAGGGGGCGCTTCAACCCCTCAAAATTGAATAGGGGAGAGGGGTTGGGTGATACGTCATTTCAAAGGTCTTGGAAGCCTCTCTACAACGGTGTATGAAAAACGTAAATTTGATTAACCGTTTTCGCCACAAATTAATTTTGTTGCTCGAATGCGCCACCTTGAATATTTTGGTTATTTGTACGATGTACAAGCTCATTTTTATTAAGCCTTTTTTACAAACTTAAACAATCTAAAAAAAATCACATTCGTTAAAAAATTGAATTGTGTGGTCATGCTTACAATGAAAAAAATTAAATCTGCGTGTTTAATACAATAATACAATCTTGACTGAAAACCGTCTCTAACAGGGTTCAGCATAATTGGAGTTATTTGACGACACTCATTTACAATTCGTTGGCGTGGTTCGTCCAAATTTTCAGGAGTCACAACAATCTTGGACTTAAGATGTCCCCACAAGAAGAAGTCCAGAGGGTTCAGGTCAGGAGATCGGACAGGCCACTCCATAGGACCTCTTCTTCCAATCCAACGACCGGGGTATTGCAAATTGAGGTATTGGCGAACTGGTGCGGCGTAGTGAGGAGGTGCTCCGTCTTGTTGGAAATGCAATTGTTGTTCAAGTAGTAGAGGATCGTTTTCTAATTGTTCAGTTATTAACGGATCAATCGCATTTTCCAACATTCCAAGATAAATTTCGCCATTTAAATTACCAGCAATAAACAGAGGTCCAATTAGGTGGTCTCCCAAAATTCCTACCCAAACGTTTAGCTTTTCCCGATGTTGAGTGTGAGCTTCTGGAAATACATGAGGATTTGTATCGCTCCAAATTCTACAGTTATGCCGGTTAACCTCTCCATTAAGTAAAAAAGTGCATTCGTCAGAAAAGCAAACGTTGTACAAGAAATTTGGGTTATTGTTGATACGCTCGACCATAATTTCGCAAAACTCTTGCCTTCGATCCCAATCATCATCATTCAATTCCTGAATTAATTTAATTTTGTACGGATGGAACTTGTGTTTATGTAAAATTCTCATTAACAATTCCAATGGGTGCCTTTTTTTATCCATTACTGAACCCGTCTCCACAAATTTTGAAATCAATTCCATTACGTACTTATGGCGAACGCTACGTTCAGGATGGTTTTCGTTAAATATCCTTGCAGCCGCTTGGGCATAATTTTGATTTTGGTAATAAAGGCTAACCAGCTCAACACGTTCTTGCAATGTGTACACCATATTTTTTGAAATTTTAAACAAATCAGCAAAGTAGTAACTCAACAGATTGATTAAAATCATGAAATGATCGAAGAAACGTTAAAACCAGATAAACACCTTCTAAGAACAAAAAATGAAGGCAACGTAAGGAAATGTTTTGCTGTTTTTTTATTTATTAGTTTGAGAGAATGTATTATTGTATGGAAGTCAATGGAGGATAATTTGAACATTTGATTTAAACACGCAGATTTCATTTTTTTCATTGTATGGGCAAATTCTGTTATAACATCATCAGTTGCCCCCTGGGCATGGCCTTGATTCTCGCTGAGCAGGCAAAGCATCTGGATAATCTCCGAGATCTTTGCAGGTCACGGAAATCCGTTGAAATTTAAACATACAGCTTGGAAAACCGACACTCCCTTCTGTAGATGCGAGGGAAACAAAATGGAGTCGTCAACCCACTCTCTTTTTGAATGTCTTGTGCTCATCCGAGCCAGATTTAGGCCGGTGACATAAAGGCTCTAAGCGTAAAACAGATCTTAGGATTCTGGCGAGCAGCGGGGTATCCAAATAACCCCTGAAAAACGTAGCAGGGGATAGTGTACAAGGGTCTTTGGCTAAGTGCACTGAACTTTTTATTAAGCCAGCTCAACCAATTCAATCTCCTCCCAACGTTCCACGGCTGGCTCACACGATTTTCTTCGAACATTATAGGTTTTATTTTCGTGTAATCAAATTATTTCCTTGTCCACCGTTTGAATAATATTGAAAAAGCTGGTAACCATTGTAAGAAGTTTCCATAAAGTCTTCATTCAGAAAATACAATCTAAGATGAATGTATGAGAGTAGTTCATGTATAGTAGGCCATCAAATAACACGAATGTGTAATTGCATTTTTCTTAGTGTTGAATGTCATACAATTACAATGCATCTAATGATAAAATAGATCAAAGGCGTACGTGCTTGACCAATATCTTATGGAATTATCTTTCTATCTCGAACAATGAATACTTGAAAGGTAAATTGATCTCTAAACGCATATGTCATCTATTGCGTTGTTATTATCTACAAAATAATCGAAACTACTCGAGAGCTCTCATATAATAGTGATTAAACGAAAGAACAATTACTCTGTTTTTATATCACTTTTAATAATAATGTGAAAACTTTACTATAGATATCGATGTTGTCATGTTTAATTCTCACAATTCATTTTTTTGTAGATCCGTACTACCAGGTTTCGGGGTCAATTATTACACCTAATCTTCAGGGATTCAATATATAAAATTATTTTTAATCATATGGCTCCATTTCCAGATAATTAAAGTTTTATATGTATATGCTTTATACAGGGTGTATCAGGATATATCTAAAAAAAATTTAATATGTGATTCTATATCATATTTCCAACAAAAAATTTCATATAATACATATTTCGTTTTCAACGGTTAACAAGTTATTCACTATTTTCTATTTTCTATGGAAATATCACTTTTGCATGCAATTGACCTCTCCGTACAATCAACCACGAATGTAGAAAAAATTAAATCACTGCAAATGGAAGAACAATAAATAAGTTCTCATTTAATATCATATTTATTATTATTTTTAGGTCATAACATTTGGATGTCACCTGTTATTAGATAAAGTCGTGAAAACTCAAACGTCAATTACTCAATATTTTTTCCAGACAAATATGGCAGACTATTTCACTCATTCCATTTTTAGTGAGGAAGTTACCATAGCAACTCTCGTTTCACAGCGATAAAACATGCAAGTCGGCAAAACTTAGCAAGTTATTATTTCATCGATAATATTTTGACATTTCTCACATTCATAGATAGCTTGGGAAATGAATACCATAAAGAAAACAAACAACGTTTAGTTAATCTATGATGAATACTTATTTGTCAAATAGCGCAATACGTGTCAAAAAGTAGATTGGGGAATTCCAAAAATGAGCCTCCAAGATAGATTCGGAAATATTTCCTCGAAAGAAATACATAGTGAAATTGCCAAACTAGTGCCTTTCAACACAAGAAAAACTAGGACATCTGCATGGAACCAGTTCACGGAATTTCTTCTAAAAAGAAACTATACCTTAGATAGAGAAACGACTCCAGAAAGATTAGCAGAAATATTAGAGGATTATGCTTTCAATATGAAGAAAAAAACGGAGAAGATTATAAAGAATCCTCTGTGAAGTCTTTATGGAATACCACGGCACAGATGATTCAAGAAAAGTTTTTCAAGGAATATGATAGAATGATCGATCCATTCCAAGGTTTAATTTTCAAATCAGCTCGTCTGTCCAGGGATTCAAAGCGCAAAATGTTGCAAACTTTACCAGAAAAAAGGAAATCAAGTTCTAAAGCTTTTTCGACCGAACAGTTTTTGAGAATGGTCAACTTTTACGATGAAGATAAGCCAGATGAGTTGCAAAAGAAAATTTTCCATATATGCTTCTTCGAATTGGCTTGGAGAGGCAATGAGGCAGCTAATTGCTCAATTCATTATTTTCAAAAAGAATATGATCTTCTGGAAAACTTCACTGGTCGGGTGGAATATAACCCAATATTCTCCAAAACTTCCCCAGGTGGTTCGAAAAACTTATCGAATAGTAAATGGTTAGTGAGAAATAAGGAAAACGAAGATTCATGTCCTGTTCGCTTATACCTTAAACTCATGGAAAAAAGATCGATAAATCCAAACGTAACAACTGACAGACTTTTTTTGGCTACACATCCAAATTGGGAAAGAGGAATTTGGTACAAAAACATGCCTGTAGGAATAAATTCAATATATCGAAATAGACAACAACATCAGCAGATAATATTGGAATTAGCATAAAAAAGTTCAAAATAACAAACCATTCCCATAGAGCATCGGCCATTTCATCATTGGCCAAAAAAGGAGTTAATGAACAAGAGTTAATCAAAATTACGGGACATTCGAGTGCACACTCCTTAAAACCATATTTACAACTAGATGCAGAACATCATTTAAAACTTATTCAAAATCTTAGAGAGGGCAATCTTGAATCTGCCGCCAATCAAAATCATCACAGAACAGAATCAGAAGTATCAAATCTTTCATCAGATGGGATTCCGTCTACTGCAATCGAAAGGAACAATTCCCAAATAATTAACTATAACGATTGTAACTTTTACTTCAAAAATTAATTTGAACATGTTCCAATTCATTATTTCAAAACATTGTTTGTCCCATGAATCGTTATTTTCTTGACTTTCTCAAATGTGACCATATTACTATTAGACATATTTTCTCGTGAAATAGTCATGTCGAATACCACTCGAGATGAAATTTAAGCAGGTAAAATTTCTCTCTTGTAACATTCAAGTTTGTTGCTTATCGGCAATTTCGTTCATGACATTTTTTCCAAAATCACGAGCCGTCAGGCGATACAAATGTCATTCGCGAAATTGCCCAAGCAACAAACTTTCATATTACAATCGAGAAATTTTGCCGGCAAAATTTCATCTCTAGTGGTATTATATATGAGAATTTCACACCGACAATTTTCGACCGATGAAATACTTTTATTATTACTTGTTGCCATGCCAACGAAAAAATTTCAGCGGATATTTTTTATTTTAGGATAGAGAAGCAAAATTATAGTGGATACTTTTTGACGTTTAACAAATGAGTTTGGAAGTGATACAATACATAACAAAACAACAAAATTATGGCATTCCTTCGTAATGTCTCATATTTCCATGACAAAATGTCAAATAATATCACATTGAAATTATTTTAAACTAATTTTTCTTCGGTGTGAAATTCTCTTACCGAATATCCCGAGTGCACACATTAATTTCCGGAAATTTTGCACATGGGATATTATAAGTGACAACTTGTGTCAAAATATCGCCAAATATCAAGTTTTAGAATTTTATAAAAGCCTTTGTCATATGTTTACTGTTATAAGTAAATTTGCAGTTTGCAATCTGAAGTTTTGAAGCAAGCTACGAACACAGCCATAACTTTTCCTACACCACCTAGCCATGTCGAATATGTTTCTCCCAAATATCTGCGGACGTTTCGAGCAAAATAGGATGGAGATCCGTCACGCTGTAATATCATTGTCGCTCTGATGTTCAGGGGAATGTCCTCGAGAAGAATGGGTAGGTTCTCTTGAATAAGTCGAAGATTACTCTCACCATCTAAATTTCTCGGCAGATCTAAGTATGGTCCCACGAGCAAGTTTCCTTCAATACCCATCCATACGTTGATGCTGACTCTTTGCTGGAATAGTGTAATAATGAGAATTGTGGATGATAAATACGCCTTCTCTAGTGAAAGTACATTCGTCTGTCCACAGGATACTACGAAGGAAGCGATTATCCTCTACTTCGTTGTGAAGAATTCACCTGCAAAATTTCAATCTCGGAATATTGTCATTTACGTTCAATCCTTCCTTACACCACCCTTAAATGATAAGGGTACAGCTGTGCTTTTCTTGCCGTTCTCCAGACAGTCATGTGTGAAACATTGAACTTCTGTACTGGTTTGGGAATTTCGATGTAATTCATCCAATATACCATCCCCAGCATTTATTTCCGGAGTACGCTGCCGATCGAAGCTACCTCGTTCGAAAAGATTTCCATGGATTCTCAGGAACGTTCGCACATATTCGCATACCGTCTCCGATATTCTCATTCGTTTGCGTTTCCGTTGCAGAAGCCATACATAAAATGAATATCGGTTAGTTCTTCGTTAGCGAACACCAGCATTGTGTATTCTTAGCAAGAAGATAAACGGGTCACATGAACTAATGTAGGATATTTTTGACGTTTGCCTAATGCACGAGATTTCTGATGTTTGCCTACTTGATTTTTAATAATGTGCAATGTAGCGGTTATTCTAAGCAAGCCATGGCTGCCAATCACCCATGTGTCAAAGAAAAAAACTTTTCGGTAGATGAAATAACAAAATTTCAACAGCAAACAACAACAATTAACTTACTACAATATTTAGCGGTATATGAAACACATAGATGTATCAACAAAATTCATTTCTCTGACGTATTTTGGTTACGTAAGAGAGAATATTGCCAACATTTTAACACGTCATAATTTTAGAATCATTTTCAAAACACAAAATAAACTCTGCTATCTTATATACTCGTATAATGCTAAAGACAAAACCAATAGAAATAGTAAACCTGCAAACAAGGAATACCCTCAGCTGGAGATAAAATCGGAATTCAATACATTGCTTTTTCGTTTATACATTTCCATCCCTTCTAAATTACCTACATATTTGACCATACTGTGTTTTAAAAGTGACAAATTTTCTTGAGGAATGGTGTGACCTGTATTCAAAATATGTTCAGCTAACGCTGATTTTTTATCATTATTGTTCTTTATATGGGCAAAATGTTCTTTATACCAAGTTAAAATATTCCTTCTAGTTTGACCCACAAGCATTTGAAACACGACTCACCTTCGATTTTTTAATCCCTGATTTGTCGACGTCGGAAACTTCATCAAAGGTGTTGCCTAAACTGTTTTTTAGCTTGTTCTTACATATACCGGTATATCAAAAATTCTCTTGTTCAAGGGTCGTTGTGGAATCTAAAACGTGTGTCTTACTTTACGTTTGAAATAATTATGTCACTATCACACTGACATCATCAATAACCTACAAATTTCATACCTATTTATTTCAGTTGTATAACAATAATGAACTACAAATTATGAAATAATTATGTGAACTTTGAACCTTTTCAGAGGTCGTGGTAGCCACAATCCGGGTCAAAAACTGTTTTGAAATAGTTAATTTTCCGTAAATCGAATGACGTTCACGTGAGAAGCCCGTAGCACGCGAGTTAGAAAAGTGCAAACTGGTTGTACCTAATACGGCTTCACGACGACCTTTCGCGTGCCGTTTTCGCTCCAAGTAGTTAGTATCGGACCGTGCCCGACGGCCCTTCTTTTTTCGATAAATGTCCATTAAATAGGAAAATTTAATTAAAACAAGTTTGAGCTATTCTCAGATCTCAGCTTCGCGCGTCTACCGTGCGACGTACCAAAGGGAATTTTCTCGTGACTAAAATATATGTGTTACAATATTCGTATAAAATTGCGAAATTTCGCACTTTTAGAAACTTCAAATTAATTATGACATAATTATTTCAAACGTAAAGTAAGACACACGTTTTAGATTCCGCAACCACCCTTGACCAAAATAATTTTTGATATCCCGGTATAAACTGGTTGTATTGCAAATTTATAAAACGCTTATGGAATTCATTAATTACTGAAGGATGTTAGAGGAAATTTTCGAATCTTATTGAAGTATTTTATGGAAATAGCTCTAATTTCAAATATTAATATATTTCCTCTCCAGAAGCGCGGAGGCAAGTTAGAATTGATGGTCTTTACCTAAAGGGCCATCAAAGATCATCATTTAGTAATTTATTCTTCTTAATTTCAAATGGAAATATTTGATTGTTATTGCAGTTAAAATCAGTATGAGATGGTCAAGAATGTAAAGACATAACACTTTATTTGATTTAAAACAAAATTGTAAAACATTTGAAATAAGAAGCAAACTTCAACGATCGCGCCATCTCATAGTGAGAAGTTGAAGTCACCGATTACTCAAAGTAGAAATAGAGGGCTGGTTGTTTCCGTGGCTTAGCGATACTTTCAGTTTGTTATCAGCATTGCTTAATAATTAGTCAGTGTTATCTTTATTTTTTTATGATGGAATGATCGAACAATTACTTTATTTTTATACGACTTTTGATAATAACATAAAAACGTTACTATTGTTTCGAAACCGAAGTGTCATTATAAAACAAATATAAAATTATGAAATGAACAATAAACATTTCAAGTATTAATAGGGATCAAAGTACAATAGAATTAATGATATTACAATTGAGAGTATCATCGGAAATTCCCAAACAGGTGGATCCTGGGAAAATACAGTGTGAATTAAGAAAAAATTTGTGCAGTAGGATAATTATTGTTTAATATTCTTAGAATTATTCTACGAGTGCTTTGAAAGACAAAAGGAAAGATCACTTTGGTATAGGTCTAACTGATCATTTAGGATATTGTTATAGGTGTCAAATGTGTTAAATTTGTGCATTAAAATGATTATTATTTGTTATTCTAAGAGTACTTTGAAACACAAACAAAAATATCACTTTGATATAGGTGTAACTGATCATTTAGGATATTGTTATAGGTGTCAAATGTGTTAAATTTGTGCATTAAAATGATTATTATTTGTTATTCTAAGAGCACTTTGAAACACAAACAAAAATATCACTTTGATATAGGTGTAACTGATCATTTAGGATATTGGTATAGGTGTCAAATATGTTAAATTTGTGCATTAAAATGATTATTATTTGTTATTCTAAGACTACTTTGAAACACAAACAAAAATATCACTTTGATATAGGTGTAACTGATCATTTAGGATATTGTTATATGTGTCAAATGTGTTAAATTTGTGCATTAAAATGATTATTATTTGTTATTCTAAGAGTACTTTGAAACACAAACAAAAATATCACTTTGATATAGGTGTAACTGATCATTTAGGATATTGTTATAGGTGTCAAATGTGTTAAATTTGTGCATTAAAATGATTATTATTTGTTATTCTAAGAGTACTTCGAAACACAAACAAAAATATCACTTTGATATAGGTGTAACTGATCATTTAGGATATTGTTATAGGTGTCAAATGTGTTAAATTTGTGCATTAAAATGATTATTATTTGTTATTCTAATAGTACTTTGAAACACAAACAAAAATATCACTTTGTTGATATAGGTGTAACTGATCATTTAGGATATTGTTATAGGTGTCAAATGTGTTAAATTTGTGCATTAAAACGATTATTATTTGTTATTCTAAGAGTACTTTGAAACATAAAGAAAAATATCCCTTTGATATAGGTGTAACTGATCATTTAGGGGATTGTTATAGGTAGACAAAGTTTCTGGTTCACCAGGTTGAACAGTGACAACACGTCCTATAGTCTCAGACAGCTGTTTCGTCCTTCTCATTAGGCTCATCAGTGACGGGGCAGACGTGAAATCACTGATCAACCAACTTCGAAAGCGATTTTAATGAATCACCTTCAAAGTGTTTGGCGAACCAGAAGTTCCAACACCATCTGGCGGAAAGCAGATGTCCCACTAAAAATTAGCATGTAAGAAGAAATGTATTTATATTTTTATTTAAATGTTCCATAGCTACGTATTTCAATTAACATAATGTGTTAATTGAATATGCAAATGCAAAAATTGCAATTATTAACAAATAAACAGTCGGTGCGCGAATTCCTGAAGAATTACAAGCATCTGTGAAGCACTGACATGACGTTACCATCACAAAATCTGAATCTGCTCTTTCACAATAATCAGTTCTTTCTTTGTGCAGTATCCATCCACATTTTCTCATGATCCTCAATGTCTGATTTTTATTTAAAACTGTAAATAAATACATCTATTAATATTGTGCAAGCTCCAGCTTTCCCAAAATGGTTTTTGGAAATGCAGATTATTTTCTTTTCTGAAAATTGTAATATTCCTCTTGTATGACTGCAAGAGTACTATTACAGACATAGGTAGGCCAAAACAAAAAACAGAGATTCATATTCGAACAAAGATAATTTTGATTTAGATTTACACGAAGGTGTTTCATGACATTTCAAAACAAAAACCCCAGTTTGAAAATTATAATGGGTTCTAGTTAAAGATATAAAATGTGATTTTCGATTGTGGCGCCCTCTGTTTTATTTTTCAATGACTTTTCACCTTGCCCTCGTGGGTAATGCGTAGTAACGTGATTACTCCCTCCCCCCTCCTCCTCGTCTACCATTGATTAATGTATATTAATGAATGCCAAACGCAACGTAACAAATATAATTTCTCTTTTCTTTTCACCGGTGTTTTAAAAATATCGCGATAAAAGCACTAATGATTAATCATAGTACGAATACGATAACTTTGCAATGACGTCATAGTTGCTACTGTTGCTAGTTCAACGCAAGCAATACTAAAAGTATTAATCACCAAATTTTAAGCTGCATATGTACCATGTGAGTCACTCATGATTTTGAATGTTGGTAGCACAATGCCAAACGAAAAATGCAATTTATTAAAGCTCTCAATACATTTCTTTAGTTCTTGTTACACGTATAGATAATATAATAATTACAATTATAAGGCTTCTCTAAATCGATCAGTAACATTACAACTAATGGTTTAGAACAACTGTTTCGTCCTCTCGACCCTATCGGCGGAACGAGTAAATTTATAATTTAACTGATCGATAATTCTGTCCCAAAATCTATCTGAGATCAGCTTAATATTGTTAAGTGAGGTTAATGATACTTTTTTGGAGTAACTCTATTTTTTTTGATTGTCCACTGAATACAAGAAGAAAAGGTATGACAGCTTCAGCTGCAAGCTAACTCGGTTTTAGACTAATAGTTGCCTATTTTTACTGCTGAATACAAATTCAACTTACTTTTTTGATACGTTTTCCGGCAGAAGGTTTCCTGTCCTTCTATGGTCTTCTGACAATCCACTAGAAGCTTACTATTCGTGTCGTTCACGGTCAAATTTAGACATTCAGGATTCTCATTCGAGTTGCATTCGAAACATTTTAGACTGTACACTAGAAAATAAAATTCTTCAATATGTGATATGTAACTTCGTTAGTTTCGACAATTTTGTTAGTTATCAAATAATAACACCAACTCTTCTTCGGAAAATGGAAACAAAAGTAGCGTTATCGGTCACGCTTTAGCCGTAAAATTTAAATCGAGAGTTCGATCCCCATGTGAAATTCTTTTTTTTTTATCCTGTTTAGTGATAGTCCTATGTTGAAAACTCTAGAACGATTGAATTTAACGTAGACAGGGAATTATAACTTTTACATTATTTCCAGCTTCCTACACATGTATTGTCTCCTTCCGGATAAGAATAGAAAGATTACAAATATCTAGAGAAATGAACAAAGCATAGCACCATCGAACGTATTACAGACTTGAATTCATAAATTTGATATAAATTGAACACAGATTTAAAGCATATTGTGACATTTCGTATTTGGAATACATAAACTAACTAACTTTTTACATAGTACTAGATTTTGAGATTCAAGTTTAACACATCAAGGAAATATTTAATTCAATGTTCAATATAGAATATAGGAGCAAATATAGGCCAGTCAATATAGTGACAAAAATTTTTTTTTTGAGGCTAACAGGATTTTATGGTCAATGTTAAAAAATGACCAAAGATGAAACATCGAATTTATTCAATTAAAGTTATTTCTTAACAATAGATTGTGAGGAAGTCCAGTTTCCCCGATATTAGCCTTCGTGAGAGTGAGGTGGAGAAACTGGTCTCTGGCAGTAAAAGTGGTACCTAAACGTTGAACAAGTAGAAAGAACTATCAATTCCTTTGAGGCTTTTCCAGTACTTCTGCAAAAGGGTCTGGACTCAATCCTGGTTCCGCTGACTGAGATAGTGATGGGTTGTATGTTGTATTGCGGTAGGATACATGCCCAATGATTGTAAGAAAACTCATGTGACCTTCATTCCTAAAGCGGGTAACAAGAGCTATGTAAACGTCAAAGATTACTGGCCTATAAGACTTACATTTTTGTTGAAGACGTTAGAGAAGCTTGTTGACTGTTATCTTGGATCTACTCATAAAGTCCGGTGTCGGTGCTTCATATGCCAGGCCTCTGGGAAATTGATTCGCGGCCGAGGCAACGTCTCCTCTCCAAGTAAGGCGTTGGTCTCTGTCGGGCAGTGGCGTGCTGTTAAGTAGGAGAGGGCCCTATGAACATGTCTAGAGTCTAACGACGGGAAGGCAGGGGGCGTTAAAACCCCCACAGTTTGTATCGTGTTATCTTAAGGCAGAACATCTGAAGCATTACCCCCTTCACGAGGAACAGCGTGCTTATCAGATGAACAGATCTGTCGAGACGGCCTTCCACTTGAGGTTGGCTTTATAGACCAACAGCTGAAGTGGAAGAGAGTATGCATTGGTGCCTTCTTGGACATAGAGGGGGCCTTTAACAAGACATCTAGGAGTTCTATCAAACAAGCAGCGAAGAGACATAGTAACCCTTGAAGGTAGGCACCTTTCCACGACGTAGCAAGGTTATACTCTGAAAGGGTCAGTATCAGAAAGGTACTCTCGCCTTTTATGGAGTTTGGTCGTTGATGAGCTACTAATAATAATACCGTGCTGGTATTGAAGCGGTACTTAAATGCTGATGACATCGCCATAGGCTCCAGAAGAATTTACGAGGGTACCTTGCAGGGGCTTGTTCAACAAGCCTTGATAATCACAAAAGTCTTTTGTAGCGATAACAAACTCTCCATTCAGCCGGAGAAAATTACTGTTATCATCTTCTCCAGAAGGTACAAAATCGAGCCTCTGAAGAAAATGGTAATCGGAGGCAGGTCAGTTGACTTCTGCGAGACGGTGAAATATCTGGGATTCACCCTGGACAAAGAACCACTCGGGCAGAAGCAACTGGAGACTAGGTGCCAAAATGGTATGATAATCTTTTGACAGTGTAAGAGAACAATTTGCATGAACTGGGTTTTGGGGCCTAATCAGCTGATGTGAATCTACTCAGGTATCATTATTTCAAGACTCGATCATGCAGTCCTCTTATGGAGGAAAAGAACCGAACATTAACACATATGCTTATTAGTTTGGTCTCAGCGATATCTTCACAATAATTCAATTGCACTAACAAGTTATAAAAAAGTGTTATGAATAGTCTTACAGATGGCCCTGTTGAATTGTTCCACCCAGAGGACCATCCGTTAAAAATTATTCGTAATTCACTGGAAATGAATGACAACCAAAAAACATTCTTCAACCCCATCATTGAAGAAAGAATAAACAAAATCTATATTGGTACGTTATATATAAATAATATAAACGATAATACAGACAATTTTACAACATTACCATACATTCCGGAAACCTCAGAGAAAATTATGCCAGGGCCGGATTTAGGGGTGAGCCGGGTGGGCCATGACCCAGAGGCCTCCACCACCTAGGGGCCCCCACCAAAGATCAAGTGAAGAGAAAAAATTGCTTATTACAGTAATCATATGACAATTATTTAATATAGTAATCAATAGTATCGTTAACAATATTATTGATGTGAATATTTGTAATCAATAATGAATAATATCGTTTTTTTGCTTCATTTAGTGCAACATTTGCATGTACAGATTTTGCAATCTATTTTTTGCTATTAAAAATCTATTTCTGATATCACATTCCTCTACAACACAACATAATAAGAACTTCATTGAAATAAGTAATTTGAATTTTCCCGCGTATACGGAGGGGGCGCGCCGTATTTAAGATAAGTTCCTAGTTTTTGTCACTTCATGGCTACTGCCATAAATCTTTTCGAGCGTGAACATTCATATAGATCTAAAGAATGGATCAAAAAGAAGATCGGCACAAAGTGAAACTACCTGTGTAAAGTTATTGATATTTATGTACATTAAATAATATATGTTGTCCAGATTTTTAATTACAAGAACATTTTAAAATGCGTTAAAATTGCATTCAGTATACAGTCGGTGTATACTGAATTAAAAAAAAATGTTAGCCTCTGACATATAGGGGCCCCACCAAACTTGGGCCCAGGGGCCTCCACCACCTTGAATCCGGCCCTGAATTATGCAATACAGAGTACGATATAAATGTTGCGCATAAACCTACTAACTGTGTTCGTAAATATTTTTCAAATCTAAAACCTTTATATCTAAAGATAAACAAACTCACATAGTATATACATTGAATTGTTTAGATTGCGATGGGACTTACATAGAAATCTCCACAAAAAGGAAGATTATAAGCATAGTATTAGAAACAAAAACTTAGAAAATTCCACCGCCCTTGCTAAACATTGTGTTGATTATAGCCATCAATTCGATTACAAAAATGTTAAGTCTGTAAATCATAGAACAGACGTTCAATCATTAAGTCAGATTTATATTAATTTAATTAATTAAAACCCTTGCAAATTCCTACATGCGTCTTTATAATGTTTAAAGTATATTTTAGGTAGAATGCTGAAATAACATCTGATTCGAAAGTGAATACTTGAGTGTTAGTTTAGTATCAGACTTACTTAAATATTGCTTGAGATGACGACTACGAATATTATAAGTAGATTGCTATACAGTGGCTTCTTGATACATATTCATATTCTTGGGGCATTGATGTGTTACAATTTCGATTATTCGTGTTTCTGTTCATTTCGGAGACGTGGGCATTTTTAATTAAAATTGGTGCGGTAGAGACGCTTTGTGTTTGATACAATTAGCTTTAAGAAATTCCATTTTAAACATTGATACGTATTTTGATGATGGTCGTGAGATCAAATACAATAAGCATATGTGTTAGTGTGACCTATTTCCCGAAAATGTATATATAATTCATACCTGGGTCAAGAATCATTATTAAAAGAAAGATCTAAACTTTCGATACGCGTAAACATAATAGTTTTATTCATAGAAGACCAGAATACCAAAAAATCAACATACTATATCTTACTGATGGTATTTCAACTTAAAATATTGACTCGACTCTAACTTACCTGACAGAATATTGAAAAGCATGAATATGATGAAAATTTTAAGACACATGACGATCAATTTATTCATAGCTGTTTGTTTTGTGGATACCTGCAAAAGAAATTAATTTCATTTCCATATCTGATCTTTAAATACACGCAATGCTACGTTATTTACCAAGCTTACAACCTTTTTAATTAAATGGTTACCAAAATGCATCTTCTTTGTCAAACAATTTTGTGTTTTCAGTTGCAGTTCAATAAGCAGTTACTAGTATCCATAGATGTCAGCACCTTCTCGCAACTTCCTTGTATTCGTCATGGTCACCTGGATTGTTCACATACAGTGGACCATTTCGAAGAATAAATTAACCCAATTTCATACATACTGTTTAAGGTGCAGTGATATCAGTTCATTTGCTGAACGTAATCGAAAATAATGTTATCATTCTAAATTTGACATTGTTCTCTGGGAAATTACAAAATCTAATCTGTCAACAATGAATCATTTCCATCTTCAAGTGTATTCGTCTTCAATTCAAAATAAAGTAGGTTATTGGGATTCCCCTCAAATTTACGTTGTTATCTAGTTTGTACTCGATATATATACTACAATATCTCTAACCTCTGTCATTTTCCAATTATGAAAAATGGCGAAAATCTTCGAAGAAATATAACAGTTAGTGACAAAATGTTCTATCGTATCAAATTTTGCTTTGTCCCAATATTGCATGAAACAATATTGGAAACCTCTACTACAGAATTCCCTTCAACTCGTGATCATACAATGACAATGATCAGTCTGCGCAACAATTTGAGTTGACTATGAACCTCAGAATAATACAGCCAATAATATAGCTCCACCCATTTTCAGTCTGCCCTGATGATACCGACTTGCCGAAACGCTGGAGTATAGCCATGCTACTGTGTATTTGTCCACAAACCAAAATAAATCCCAAAATTGCTTCTACATATTTTCCCTATATGTATAACCTATATCCTATCACTAGTTGCCGCAGTAACAATGATGATGAATAACACTAATTTATGCACAACCGACTTCATTCAAAGTCGGCTGTGGATTATAGTCTACATTGCCTAATGACAGTTAATCACTGCTGATATATCGTGATGAAGAATTCAGGTTATTGCTGCTTCCTTCACTATACTCAATAATAGAGAAGTATTGTAATTGTACTAAACATTTTTTCCGCATTTGTGAGGAAATATTGGTTTTAAGTCTTTTTGAATCTTATCATACCATTTTTGAGATGAGGTATGTGTGTGCATACGCCAACCTCCATTAGAAAATTGTTTTTATGCGCGGTAGCCCCCTTGGAAATGTTTCTTTTGGCATCCATGTTCAGTTTTTCAAATGGAATCTATAGTACTTTTTGCATCATTATGACAACAGTGTTTTTCTGATTATAAATATATCATTTGTTTAACCTGTAGAAGTGTGTCCGTCATCGAAGTAGTGTCATCCCATATTTGTGTTCCTCGTCATAAAGATCTATGGTCTCTGACCATAATTACTTCATAATAAGGTTGCATTTAATTAATTACCCTATGGGGTCGTGAAAGTACGATTGATTAATTCGTTGATGTCAATAATTTTGACAGTTCACCTAGCAGCAAAATATTATAATAATAGAGTTCTAAGACACATGTTGTCAATTCAAATAAGCTTTCAATTTTATTAAATAGAGTTAGCTTCAATTAGTTATTCATGTTAACACTCCCAAAAAAAAATCTGTGTTCAAGGAATTTGAATAGGGTAAATTTTTTATAGTACCTAATGTCCCTGGAAGGTCATCATTTCCCGAGTATCGATTATGATGAGCAATGAAAACCAGCCCTGTTACGATTTTTTAAGAGGTGTGTCTTTTGAAAAATCACATTGCGCATTTTTTACATCGAAAAAATAACACTTTAGAGTTGTTTTCTGCGTCCATCAAAATAGTTAGGTGCCAATTTTGATGAGAAAATATCCATTGACTAGTTTTTTACAGAGTAGTAAACATTAAAAACAGGAAAAATTCAAATACATGCACCTAAGGTGCTTTTGACTATCAGAACATTAGTAAACAGCCAATTAGATAAGAGATTGATTTTCATCGTGATAAAACAATGTATTTTGAAACGAGTTTTGAGAATTTTTTTCACCTTTGCAATTTAATTATTATTTCAAATTTAGCTAACTACAAACAATTACATACATTTTTTCTTGGTTTCTCCTTGGTATTTGCTATTTCTTTTGTCATTAAATAAAGTTTCAAACATTTCAATAGTTTCTGCGGATGCATGTATAAGGATTCATTTTTCACTTATTGGAGCAGTAGCCAATGACAACAGTCGTATATACAGGTCTGGAAACTCTATGCTTGACATGAGTCTTTTACATGTCGCCAAACTCGTAGTCCCTCGCTCAGCCACCATCTGGCGCATGGATCGAAGTATGTTGTCAAGATTAGGCGCCATATCGTTCAAACACGGTCGTATACATAGTTAAAGTATAAAGGTCTGTTGGAGCCTCCCTTCTACTCTTTTTATGATTCGAGTGCAAGCTGATTGGTCGTTTATTTCGTTTATTTTATGTTATTGACGACGACATAATATGATGTTACGTGCCGGCGACGAGCCGATAAGAGCAAGGCTGTGATTGGAGGAGCTAGGTGACGCCACCTAGCGCGAGAAACGATGATAGGGAGGCTCATACAGACCTTTATACTTTGACTATGGTCTTATACGTGCCAGAGAACATGCCTCGACTAATGCGCCATCCTTTTGGTACTACGCAACAGATGACGCTTAACGGACTCACTTCTCACATAGGAAACAGCCTCGAGTTTCCAGACCTGTGTATACGATCGTGCTAATGGCAAAACAATTCTGATATCTCACGACAATACAATATAAACGTCAGTACAATGGCGTAGTAAGAAAAATTTTCCCGGCAGTGGGGGGTATTCAATAATTTTCGAGGAGGAAGGGTTGAACAGATTGAAAATTTCGGGAGATTTTTGGGGGTGTTAACACGAATCATGAATTCCACTGTATATCACACATTTAACCAGCAAAAGTGTCCGGAAACATAAAATTATGATAACAAAAGTAGGTTAAGGAGTTAATTTTTTATACAAAGATGCTTATAAATACCTTAGAGCTTGAAAAAACACTTAAGGATTGCGCTTATTTTCGGTTTTTCCGTTAATTCATCGATATGTAAATGAATCAATCATTCGATAAGTTAATAAATGGACTGAATGTTGATACAGAAGTTATTCAAACGAATCGACTTAGGGTTCATAAGGTCATATTTAGAAAGAGATTATATATAACGTACTAGTTTAGAAACTGTTTATACATAGTTCTGCGATAGTGGGTCGCACCCTTGCAACAATACTGTCGTAACACAAAAAAGTGATTTTTCCAGGGAATGCAAAAAAACTGTTAAACTGTTACAAGCTCTCCTGTGGAATTTTAAATGTACAATATTGTGCTTCGAAGGCACCTCACCGGTTCCCCTTTTACGTTAATAAAAATAACTAGGTCAGTTAGTAACCTGCACATATTGTTAGCTTATCTTTATTCCACTTATTGTGACTACCATGACCTACCTTTCCAACAAACATCATTCAATTTGGTTAATATAGCCCAATTTTAATTTTTGCTCCAAAAAACGTGTGTATATATGTTTTTTCTCTCTGACGGGACCAAAGTGGTGAAATTGGTAAATACGCTTCACTAGACATCCAGGAATGTGGGTTCGAATCCCACCTATGGTTCAATGTTTTTGTTTATTCGTCTTTATAATTCTATATTAAATTATCTGAGTTATCTTCATAATTCAGAAAATTTAATTCTATATCTCTTAATGTGCTTACACGAAATTGTGGCCAATAAGGCAAAGAAACCTTAAACTTGTTTATACCTACACAGAACATTTCTCAGTCAGTTCTATTGAAATATATAAGAACCGGGATGCTGTCATTGAATGAGTACTGTCAGAGTAATTGTCAATCATAGTAAGACTCATAACCTAGAATCCTCAATTCAAACGATTGAACTTTAGAGGAATCTGCGTGAATAGTTGATCTATACCGGAGCATCGAATCGCATTGTGTTCATCAATGCTTTACTATCCCTTCAGAGGTTTATATTTACAAAAATATAAGATTCTGACTAGACCAAAGTGGTGTAATTGGTAAGCACGATGAACTAGACATCCAGGAATGTGGGTTCGAATCCCGCCTATGGTTCAATGTTTCACGTTTATTCATCTTCATAATCCTACGTTAAATTATCTAAGTTATCTTCTTAATTCAGAGAATATAATTCTATATCTCTTAATGTACTTACACGAAATTGTGGCCAATAAGGCAAAGGAACCTTAAACTTGCTTACACTTATCCAGAACAGTTCTCAGTCAGTTCTATTGAAATATATGAGAACCGGGATGGTCATTGAATGAGTACTATCAGAGTAATTGTCAATCATAGTAATACTCATAACCTACACTCTTCCATTCAAAACGATTGAACTTTAGAGGAATGTGCGTGAATAGTTGATCTATACCGGAGCATCGAATCGCGTTGTGTTCATCAGTGATATATTATCCTTTCAAAGGTTTATATTCACAAAAATGAGGCTCTGACGGGAATGTGGGTTCGAATCCCGACTATGGTTCATGTTTTACGTTTATTCATTTTTATAATCCTATGTTAAATTATCTAAGTAAAGAGGTCCAACAAAAAATTAAACTCGAAAACTGACTTAAAAAGGAATAAAAAAAAAGTTTCTGAGTATTAAATAGGGTTCTACACAATATAGAAGGTAGAAATTCTAGGGTCTTGTTGTTCTTATCATAAGAAAACAAATTTCAGGTCGCGCTAACCTCTTTCAAATTTTCACGTAGCATGACACCATTATGTCGAATATATTTCGCTAAATGTTTCCAATCTAGTGATAGGTACTATAATAAACAGGAAATAGAGCATTGCCAGAACGAAAATAAATTTTTATTGAATATAAAAATATAATATATCTGCGTCAGTAACATGAATAAATCAAATAGGACTCAAAAGTTTCAAACTAAATAAACATATCAGGTATAATTTGAATGGTATTGAATGCGACTTTACAGCGATATTACATCCCTCACTTTTGCAGTTGCATATATAATTATCTGAATCCTTGTCATGAACACTCACACACTCGTCTCTATATTTGTGGTAATACGTGCACTCCCTGATTGTGTTCACTCTTTTCTTCTTCGTGAAATGTACTGAAATCAGAATGAGAGCATTATTAGAATTCTAACATAATGGGTTAGTAAGAACAAAGCAATTCACCGAGATGTTCATGCCGCAACCAATGAAGAGGAACTTTATGAGAACTTTTAAATGGTTGTCAATGGAAGCTCGGTTGAACAATGCTAGATACCATTCCCTAGTTGAACTACGATAGTGGCAGTTACTAGGAAAAGGAAGATGGATCATATAGAGCAGGGGTGTTCAAACTTTTCAGCCTTAGAGTTTGCTAAATTCGCTGGTTCAATTAGTATTGTGTACCAACTGCACTTTATTGTTACAACCGCAACACTTGACGACACTTGATCGTCACACGAGGAAATAGGTAGTGGTAGTACCCTTTATAGCTAACAGATGGCGCTAGTAGTACTTTCGAAGGCGCAGTAACAATTAAACATTCGCGAATAATCTCGCTGTTTCGAGAAAGTTCTGGTAGAGGCTGCAACTCGTGCCAGCTTTTGTGTGGCTCTTGAAATTGCGAAACGTGGAAACATTCACCGATGAAAAAATGATCAGAGAATGCGTAATTGCAGTAGCCGAAGAGATGTCCTTCGAAAAGGTAAATTTATTTAAAACTGTCACTTTATCAGCAAACACTGTGGCATATATATAGATATAGCATGTCAACTGTGACAAAAATGGACATCTTGAGTGGTTTGCTCTGGCCTTGGATGAGTCGACGGATGTATCAGATACTGCTCAGGTGTTGATTTTTATTCAAGGAGTTGGATAAAAGGTATGAAGTGTATGAAGAACTTCTTGATATTGATAGTATTCACGGCACGACTATTGGGGAATATATTTTTAAACGAGTTGAAAATGCCATTAATAAAAAGAACCTTCGATGGAAGAACTACTGATGGAGGCAAAAACATGTGTGGTAAAAATAAAGGAGTGGCTGCTCTTCTGTCAAAGGCTGTAGAAAATGATGGTGGTTCATTCATCAACAGTCCTTGTGCGGGAAAAGTTTGGATATGTCTGAAGTTCTAAAAAACCAGTCATATCAGTTGTAAATTTCATCAGATCCACTGGACTAAGTCACCGACAATTCCGCGAGTTTATTGAAGAGATTGGAGAAAATGACTTGCCATATCATACTGCCGAACGCTGGCTTAGTTGCGGAAAAGTCCTTCCGTGCTTGTGTGAACTTCGAGCAGTGAACGAAATTTTTTTGAATGAAAAGCATCTTTCTCTTAACGAATTACAAAATAGCGAATGGCTAATGACTAAACATACGAGGTCTGACTATTAAATAACGAGACTACGCTCACAGAACACGTCCTAGAGGAGTGGGGGGGGGGACGAATGCAGCGTTGGATAGCTGAAGTGTCTACTATTCTAGTGCGAAAACACGTTTTTGTCTCTGTAGTAGAATGTGAAATTTATCGTTAAATTAAAAAAAAAACTCCGACTGAGTGCTATAAGTTGTTGAAAGAGGCCTATGGTGAGAATTCTCTATCTCGTGCGCGTGTTTTCGAACGGTATAAACGGTTTTCTGAAGGCCGAGCGAGCACCGAAGATGATCAATGTCCAGGTCGACCTGTCTTTGTTTCAACTCTGCAAACAGTAACCAAAATCAATGAAATTGTGCGAGGAGATCGTCGTATGAGCATTCGGATGATTGGTGAGCCTGTAAACGCCGATAAAGAAACTGTTAAAAAATTTTACATGACGAGTTGAACATGAAGAAAGTTTATGCGAAGTTGGTCCCAACAACAGCAACGCACCTGCCCATAATGCGCTGTCTGTGAAGCTTATTTAGCCGCTAGAGGCACTCCACTGCTCAAACACGCGCCGTACTCGCCTGATTTAGCACCCTGTGACTTTTCCTGTTTCTGAAAATCAGTCTGTTTCAAAAGGAACCCGGTCCGAGTCGATGGGAGAGGTTGAGCGAAAATCGGCGGAGTTCCTAAATGCTCTTACAAAAGAAGACGTCCAGCATTGCTTTGACCAATGGATAAAACAAATGGAACGGTGTGTGGCGAGGGAAGGGGAGTACATTGGAGGGGAGCATTCGATGTAAAACAATTTTTAAAATAAAACTCTTTTTCATAAGCAGTTTCGTTATTTAATAGCCAGATCTGGTATGAACGAACTGAATTTGAAATTGCAAGGAGAAAACCAGCTTCTCCCAGATTTATACCACTGATATCAAATCGTTCCGGCAGAAAATAATACTGTTTCAATCACAATTACGTGAAAAATGTTTCACACGTTTTAAAACATTCAGCCACTCTACTGAGACTCAGTTTACCGTCGATTTTGCAATCTAAGCTTTGACTGCTTTAAAGATAAATGTTGATATTCGTTTCTCAGACTTCGATGTCATTGCGAATTAAGATTTTTCAAAATCCTTTTGATACTGTCATTGAAATCATAGCCCCGGAACTTCAAATGGTAATTATTGATTTACAATGCAGTGATATAATAAGAATTCTTCTTTGTTGGAATTTTATAAGAATTTTCCACTGGTACAATTTGATAATTTGCATAAATTTGCTGGTAAGCTGTTTTTGTTTGTAGTTTGGAGACCCAGGTTCTAGAGGTGCAATAAATTCGTAAGTATGACATCACCAACCAGACGAATAGCTATCTTATGAATATAATCTAAGAGCTTCAGTGTATGCTCAGGAGCTGAACTCCAAACGTTTTGCCAGTACTCCAGAACAGGCCGATTCTGAGTTTTGTATATCAGGAGCCGCTGGGGTGTGAAGTAGTAGCTCTCGACTCGAACAATAAACCAAGTTTCTGTTTCCACTCATCAATATTGTATTAAATAGTTCCGGCGTTCTTACCGTTACAGATCCTGCTTACCAACAAATTAAAAAAGAGAAACACTTACTAGTTTGAGTTATTTTACTGCAATACGGTTCCGTTTTCAAACCAGGAAAGCTCGAAGTTACTGGAGGACATTCCAATAAAAACTTATCATAATATTCATCGGAGTTGCATTGCGGGTTTATGTCTGAATAGCACTGGTAGCACTTTAGGGTCATAACTGTAAGAATACTTATTGAGAAACCAACAAGTTCTATAATACATGGTGTATCCTCATCCTCAATTCAATTTGGTGAAACCAAATTCGAATTTGACACTATTCAACTTCAAGTATATCGCATTTTTCGAATCTTAGGTTTAAATTCAGTTCACATGCGTCTTTCTAATGCTGTATCACAGTTTTTAGATAGAATTTATAGTCCAGGCTGTGAACCGAAAAAAAAAACATGTAGGTTCGAATCGAAACATTTTTGTTGCATTAGCTTCAGGGAGGTTCTCAGGATCATTCATACACCTTAAAACCTCTTGGGAACCCCAACCCCACCCATTGGGAGCGACATTTGCAACATGCCAAGTCTTGAATTGTATTTTCTACAAGAAAAGGTATTTTGGCATTTCGAGTGCACCTAAGAGGTTTTTTGGGTCGCTGAACAGAATCCGAAGCCAGATTTACTTGCAATCCATCGTTGAGGTGGTAAAATTGACAAAATTGGCCAATTTTGCACCTTTAATATGTTGTTTTGCAATTTACGTGTTTTAGGCATTTCGAATACACCAAGGAGGTTTTTTGGGTCGCTGAATACGATTCCGAAACCAGATTTACTCAAAAATCATCGTTGGAGTGGTGAAATCGACAAAATTGGCCAATTTTGCACCCTTAATATGTGGTTTTGCAATTTACGTGTTTTTATCATTTCGAGTGCACCAAGGAGGTTTTTTGAGTCTCTGAATACGATTCCAAAGTCAGATTTACTCGAATATCATCGTAGGAGTGCGAAATTTACAAAAATGACTAATTTGACACGCTTCCAAATTTTTATTATTTTTGCATTTTAAAATTATTTCGGAGTTTTCTCCTTTTTCAAGATCAAGAGGATAGGAATATTAGTAATTATTTGAAAAAGAACACAAATATTTAATAACTACACTTTCATGTTCAAAAAACACTTGATTGATAACACTTAAATGCAACAACTTTCATACAATGACACACGCTTGTGCGTTCTTGTTGGTTCTTGAACCATAAAATACAAAATGAAATATAAATTGAAGTATATAAAATACAAATATTCAACTAAAATAATATCAACGCTGTGAAACAAATTAAGCTATAAGAGAGAATGTTGTTCTTTGTCGCCTATAAAGAAACTGAACAGACTGTTATGTCCGACATAAGAAGGTGAAAAGAAAATCTCTCATTTCAAGCAGTGGACCACGTCATAAACAGATGCGACGTTTAAACACATGCACATGTATGTGGATATAACCTGTGTAACGATCTCAGGGCTGTAAAATGAGATAAGTTTAGAAGGATACAGTCTTTGGTTTTCTGTATATTAAATATGTATACGAAGGGGCTCAACGCATTAAAAAAAGAAGGAATTTAACAATTATTATGATGAGTACAACACACCTTCTTATATCTACCTTTTTCACATTATATATGGGTACGTTACTTACAAAATAGTGCACCTGCCGGTATAAAGATAGATGCCTGTATATTAATACATATAGGTATACTATATACTATACCTGGCGTAGAGATTTTGTATACCTGTGCCTAAAGAAACGTCAAAAAACCTCCTTGATGCATTCAAAATGCCAAAAACACGTAAATTGCAAAATAACATATTAGGAGTGTGAAATTGGCCAATTTTGTCGATTTGACCACCCCTACGATGTATTGCAAGTAAATCTGGCTACGTATTCGTGCTCAGCGACTCAAAAAACCTACTAGGTGTACTCGAAATGCCAAAATACCTTTTTTTGTAGAAAATACAATTCAAGACTTGGCATGTTGCAAATTTGAGGGAGATTTCGGACTATTTTCGCCCCCAATGGGTGGGGTTGGGGTTCCCAAGAGATTTTAAGGTGTATGAATGATCCTGAGAACCTCTTGAAGCTAGTGCAAAAAATTTTTTTTGATTCGAACCTACATTTTTTTTTTATTATAGCTAAAATCCCGGTTCACAGCCTGGACTATTAAGTGAATAAAAGATGATAGTGTAAAATAAATTATATGACATTATTTCTTTTCTGTATTCGACTTATCAGAAGCGAAAGATTCATAAAGGAAATATTGCTAGTATTCCGTATTCTTGGTTATTTACTTTTTAGGTTAACTGTTTCTGCGAAACGTACTGCAGTTTGAAAGCAATTGTAAGCTTCAATATCTTGACATCACTAAAACTTCCTGAATCGAGACAAAATCAAATTTCAATTGTTACTTTTTCTACATATTTTTTACTTCACGATGGGAGAGGAGATATGCTACGGAATTCATTTTTTGTTTGGAGGTTATAGGCATCAGGAAATAACTCAATAGCCAAAGAGTTTCACAACTTCGCCTTTCAATAGAAAAATTAAGTCAGGTGAAAAAAACGGCAAGTTTCGAGCATGACAATGAATGGGTGACCAGCCTGTCTAATCTGCCTACCTGGAATCGCTCGTGGTTGGATAACAGAAGAGATTGCCGATGAGCACCGACCAGGAAAATATCTATACAAAAAATAGTGATCTCCCACCTTTCTACCATGTTCTAGAAGGATCAATCTGGGACCTGAACTGAACTGTAAAGTTGCTCTTGGACATTTCACTTTTTCATAGACCTGTCTCTCTATTGCACATCTGGGTTCATAGGAGCATATAGAGGCCCTCGAGGAGAAAGCGTTGATGTGGAACGTAAACAACTTGGTTCCAAGACAGAATGCCAGTGTTGATAGCCATTGTATCAGAGGAGACTCCATCAAACACCACAAGGAGTAATCTGTATGGGAGTAAACTCGACAGTAAACGGCAACGTTGGGATGGCAAACCATATGAAGAAAGTTTCCCCAGAAGGCCTTGGTGCCAGAAGCGATCAAATGCCTTAGAGGTAGCCAATACTACAGCTAGAGAATTCCCATATTTTTCAATGATTGTCTGTCATAAATATGTCACGTAGGCCACCAGATCTCCTGTTGATATCTGGAAGGAAAGTCTGATTGTGGGTGGTTCACGATTTTGGAGCTCATGTTGATTGCTTTCTCCATTACTACCAAATTTCTGATCCCGAAAGCGAGGCGAGGAAAAGCGAGGGAACACTGAGCAAGCTCGGCCTCAATGTGGACGGCTGAACATTTTTTTGCCCAAGTTCAAATTCATTTGGTTATCTTCCTCTTGGTTTCAGTCCATGTCGAGTTTCTTTTTGTAGTTTTGACAACAAGTGCAAAACTACGTCGAAGTGTTTCACAAGTTAACAATAAGTTGGGACTAGGAAAAATGTTGGAACTGAGTATGAAGTTAATCTATATTACGGAACAAAGAAAACCAGTTGCATTTTAACATATCGAAAAAAGAAAGGAAACTTACTGAGATAATAAATGAAGAAACTGGTGCTGTGAAAAAATGATACTGTTAGGATTTCGTAGAAAAGAAAAAATGGACGTTATAGCTAATCGATCTTCAGCCGAAATCGCTTCCGAAAAGTAGTGTCTTGAGTTCAGCAAGTAATTGTGGTCTGTGGAAGACATCTTCGTGGTTTCTTCTTCTTCTTCTCATAAAAATTATAACAGGGCAGATCCTTGTGGAACCCTTTTGTAAATTCCAGTTTCACACCAGCGCCTCTTCTTACTTTGTTTCTTTTTCTGGAACCACCCAAATGGCTTACCTCGGCTGCCTCGCCACAAGTCTTTACGCAGCCTTAGAGCAATTTCTTGAAGAGAAGTTAACTTCAACATATGGATGTCAATTTTGAAATTGCACTCGTCCTGCTTCACCTGTTTTATTATGACGATGAACTGAGGAAAAGTATGTATTCGATAATATATGAAAGCAGATTTGCTGCCTTGGTAGGTTTCATAAGCCAGGCTTCATCCCATCGAAGATATCCGACCGGAAAAGTGAATCCATTAAAAACTACGGACGTAAATATCAAAGAGAGGTTATGTTAGAAGGAACGACCATCGACCAAGAATTGTTCAAAATGTCTTGATTGCACTCGGTAGCCCGTTATTTAGCCTGATACGGCTCAATATTATGGAAATTGAGGGCAGATAATGAATGGTTGAGGATCGATCAAACTTGAAAACCGTCTAATGTCATTCAAAATCAAGGGTAGTTAATTAAGCAATCTGTCATGATTATGGATACAAACCATCATAAAGTTCTATTAATAAACGAGGAGGATGATTGGAGATATATCCAATTACAAATATACTGAAATAGATAGTGCGTGAAGTATCCTGCACATATATCACTTATCAGAGCTGAATCAACCACTAGGAATGAACGAGAACCATCAGTGATATCTACTACTCACATCGTAATATTATCAACTTATGAAGTTTATTTTCGAGTAGATCAAGTGCTTGATACTTCGTTTTGAATATACACAATTATATAAGAATGATATAAGAATGATCGATTAACTTATAATCGGTACATACCTACCTACTTCAATTGGAACACTTGTCAGGAAAAACATCGAAAAAACATAAGATATTTTCATCATCAACCATTTTTGATTATTTCAATCCCGTTTCAGTAGCAAACATTCTTTATCACTAGTTAAAAACCCGAATATTTCAAGAATACAACAATGAGAGTTATTAGTTCCTTCAACTATCTTCCTTCAACTACCTTCAACGGTCTTCCATTGTTCCAGTTATGTCATGATGTCCATCCATGTGACAAGAGAACGAAATATCATAGAATGTTCCCTATAGTTTTCGATGTATGTAAGAAGACTGTTTATGTCTCAGTCTAATAATATTAGTGTGAGGTTTATGTAATCTTATTGGATTTCTGATTTGAACTTTGATGATAATGGGTTCCATTTTGCTGATGAATGATTGATCGGCAGGCGCTAGACCTCCCACCTATACAAGGTGTTCCATCTCAGACGAGCCACCTCGTATATTTCTTATCCCATAGTGAGTGGAAAAATCTCCCGAAACACGTCGAATGATTTTGTTTGGGGGACATATTTTGACGTATATTTGAGGCTTGAACGAGCAACCCCCTAAAGGGGGGCGCTTCAACCCCTCAAAATTGAATAGGGGAGAGGGGTTGAGTGATACGTCATTTGAAAGGTCTTGGAAGCCTCTTTACAACGGTGTATTGAAAACGTAAATTTGATGTACCGTTTTTGCCAAAAATTAATTTTGTTGCTCGAATGCGCCACCTTGAATATTTTGGTTATTTGTACAATGTACAAGCTCATTTTAATTAAGCCTTTTTCACAAACTTAAACAATCTTAAAAAAATCACATTCGTACAAAAATTGAATTGTGTTGTCATGCTTACAATGAAAAAAACTAAATCTGCGTGTTCAAATCAAATGTTCAAATTGTCCTCCATTGACTTCCATACAATAATACATTCTCTCAAACTAATAAATAAAAAACATTTCCTTATGTTGCCTTCATTTTTTGTTCTTAGAAGGTGTTTATCTGGTTTTAACGTTTCTTCGATCATTTCATGATTTTGATCAATCTGTTGAGTTACTACTACTGATTTCTTTAAAATTTCAAAAAATATGGTGTACACATTGCAAGAACGTGTTGAGCTGGTTTGCCTTTATTACCAAAATCAAAATTATGCCCGAGCGGCTGCGAGGATATTTAACGAAAACCATCCTGAACGTAGCGTTCGCCATAAGTACGTAATGGAATTGATTTCAAAATTTGTGGAGACGGGTTCAGTAATGGATTAGAAAAGGGCACCCATTGGAATTGTTAATGATGAAGGAGCAGCTGTGGCGGTATTGGGACATGTCCAACTTATGCCAAACACGCAATCTGTACTACAACTTTCTGCAGCTTCCGGTATTAGCCAATCTAACGTTTTCAGAATTTTTCATAAGCACAAGTTCCATCCGTAAATTAATTCAGGAATTAAATGATGATGATTGGGATCGAAGGCAAGAGTTTTGCGAAATTATGGTCGAGCGTATTAACAATAACCCAAAATTCTTGTACAACGTTTGCTTTTCTGACGAATGCACTTTTTTTCTTAATGGAGAGGTTAACCGGCATAACTGTAGAATTTGGAGCGATACAAATCCTCATGTATTTCGAGAAGCTCACACTCAACATCGGGAAAAGCTAAACATTTGGTTAGGAATTTTGGGAGACCACCTAATTGGACCTCTGTTTATTCCTGGTAATTTAAATGGCGAAATTTATCTTGAAATGTTGGGGAATGCGATGGATCCGTTAATAACTGAACAATTAGAAAACGATCATCTACTACTTGAACGACAATTGCATTTCCAACAAGACGGAGCTTCTCCTCACTAAGCCGCACCAGTTCGCCAATACCTCAATTTGCAATACCCCGGTCGTTGGATTGGAAGAAGAGGTCCTATGGAGTGGCCTGCCCGATCTCCTGAACTGAACCCTCCGGACTTCTTCTTGTGGGGACATCTTAAGTCCAAGATTTTTGTGACTCAGCCTGAAAATTTGGACGAACTACGCCAACGAATTGTAAATGAGTGTCGTCAAATAACTCCAATTATGCTGAACCATGTTAGAGATGGGTTTCAGTCAAGATCGTATTATTGTATGGAAGTCAATGGAGGACAATTTGAACATTTGATTTAAACACGCAGATTTAATTTTTTTCATTGTAAGCATGACAACACAATTCAATTTTTTTACGAATGTGATTTTTTGAAGATTGTTTAAGTTTGTAAAAAAGGCTTAATAAAAATGAGCTTGTACATTGTACAAATAACCAAAATATTCAAGGTGGCGCATTCGAGCAACAAAATTAATTTTTGACGAAAACGGTTAATCAAATTTACGTTTTTCATACCCCGTTGTAAAGAGGCTTCGAAGACCTATCAAATGACGTATCACTCAACCCCTCTCCCCTATTCAATTTTGAGGGGTTGAAGCGCCCCCTATTAGGGGGTTGCTCGTTCAAGCCTCAAATATACGTCAAAAGATGTCCCCCAAACAAAATCATTCGACGTGTTTCGGGAAATTTTTCCACTCACTATGTGATAAGAAATATACGGGGTGGCTCGTCTGAGATGGAACACCTTGTACAGTTAATATATGCATCTAGAGGCAAGCGAATTAACTGTTGATATACCGAATTTTATCTTCAACCTAAATTGGTGGTCGTGGCCCAGGTGACTGATTTATTGATTACTGGGAATACATTTTGATACCCGATTTCGAAACTCTAGACGGCAATATTTTTTACCGGCTAGTGTTTTCAATTTCTATATATTTTTGGTAATACTAGGTTGTCGATTATTTGAATGTTTGTTTCATAATTGATGGATTTTCCTTGCCTTTGGTCGATGTTCCTTCTTTATATATTATTAAAGTGGTGGGGGACCCTGATAACCTCTCGTCCTTTTATTCCCTCCCCCTCTTATAGGGAGGCTACAATTAAATCAATTAAATGGCGAATACTTTTTATTTTATATCATTGCTAAATTTGTATTTTTACTTCGTTTCATGATCGGATCATGGAAATATTACAAACATGGTAGAAAGGTACATATTCCGTGATATTTGCTATTGAGGTCGACACCTTTGAGATACACATGGTGCTAATCGTGAGAACATTGTATTTTTTTCTGGAAAACTGTGCATTTCAGGGGAGTTTTCTTTTTTGAACGTATATAAGGAACACGTAGGTAGTCTGTGAAACTTTTTTTAATCAAAATCGTAGGTGCGGACCAAAGAGTTCTATATATAGAGTAGACAAGTAGTGTCTTAGGCAAAGGAAAGCGCTGGTAAGTAGTGGGACATTCTGTCCTCGCACATGGAGTGCGCTCTCACTCGCACGTTCTCCCCTAATATCACAAAGAGTATAAGAATACAAGAATAAGTATAACGCGCGCACATCGTGCGAGTGAGAGCGCAGTACATGTGAGAGAAGGACAGAATGTCCGTTAACTTACCAGTGAAAGACTGAGTAGTCTACTCTATATATATAACTCTTTGGTGAGGACTAGCTTGTAAATAATTACCAAAAGCTTTCCATCAAAATAATTACCGATAGATTACTGAACGATGATATGACATTTTACAGAGAAGATTTCTTCAATGATAACTTTTCGTGAAAGATCCTGTATAGGTTCTCGAGATATCACATATATTTGGGGTTCCACATACTAAAGCAGGAAATATAACGATTAAACCTTGGATTTTTGTATAACAAATTTGGTGACGGGTCAGATTAGTAGAGAAATATTCCTACAATTGAATAATTTGATGTATCCGTTCAAGTTGAATCACACCAATACATAGTGTCTGACGAACCATGAAACTGTATCTATTGTAAAAACCTGTTTGAACTAGCCTTTAATTTGATTTCCCTATTCATGTTGATTAATATAAAAAACCTCGTTAGATGGTGTAAGAATATACTGCGCTTCAATGAAAATGTTAAATTTTTTTCATGAATCTTAAATAGGTTGATTTATAATGCTTTTCTCTCGTCTTTGATGAGGAAACGTAGAAATTACGGAAGGAGCGGAATATTAATAAAAATGATTAAAAATTGAAGTTGCTGTTAATTCAGTGAGCAATTCCAAGAACACTTCAGAAGTTACGTATTATATAATGATTCAAAACACGCTAGAACATAAAGCCTATTAACCATAAGAAATAAATGACGTCATTGTAGCATGTGATGCAGTGTTGTCAAGTCGACCAGGTTTCCAATGATTTTGAATACAACTAACATAAAAATTTCAAAAAATAAAAGGCATCATACACACGAGACACTTCCACTAACTATGTCTTCGTCAGGTCAAACTTAGAATACAGTACAGCGATGTTTTCGCCGTGATTATCACTCCACAATTTTTCTATTCAAACTTATTCACAATCTGATCACTGACCCATATATTTTGCAGAAACCTTACTTCAATGTTCCTAAACCAATATCTAGAGTAGACAATCCATCTTATCTCCCAACACAAACGAAGAAATATTGTTAAATATTCACCGCTACAAAACATGGATCAAATGCAATTCAGCAAGTAGTCAGACCGATCATTTTTACGGCTCTATCTCTGCAATTAGATCTTATTATTTTAATTAACTGTATTGTTATAACTTTTTGTAATTGCACTGTATCTTTTATTCCTGTTCTATAGTTTGGTGTAACCTGTTGCACAATGTATAAATAAACTAGTGTTGCTGCTTGGAGAATAGATGAATATTGTGCGTGGCAAAGTTACACTTCGCAAACCATTTAATTCGGTAACTGATTTTTATATAATTGTTTCAGATTCTATGAGATATTCTTCGCATTTGTGTAAAGATAATGAAATAAATTATTCATTAAGCTATTGCATATAGCTTTTATCGCGGGCTTTGAGCGCGGCGACCGAATCAAGAAATTCCGTAACGAAAAATAATGTAAGATCTAAACACCAAACATGTGTCAAATTAATTAATTAATTTGAAGTTTCTAAAAATGAGAAATTTCGCTATTTTATACGAATGTTATAACACTCTAGCGCTTTAGACTCCGGGATTTTCACGTGGCCTATCGAAATTAGAAGGTTCGAATTATCTAAAAACATAATTGCATGAACTCCAGACATCCTCTGTAATTAGCTACGAACGAAATCATTTTGACATATGCCTCTAGGAGCTCGCTACGCGTCAGTTAGAGTTTATACGTTAGACGCGCGTATCAGAGACCTGAGAGTACCTGTTTCTATTAAGCTATTGCGTATATTGCATATAGCTTTTATCGCGGGCTTTGAGCGCGGCGACCGAATCAAGAAATTCCGTAACGAAAAATAACAGGAACTCGTTTATGTTGCGCTCTCTCGGGTAACTAATATTGAAAAATTGTATATCACGACAAAAAACGATAATTCTACATTCAAGTTTTATAATAATCGAAGACAAGCTGCATCGACTGCAAAAATTCAAAAGACTGCCTTTAAATAGTGTTCAGACGACAGCTCAAAGTGTCTTAGATTTCATTAGTAATAGAAATGGCATTTCAATAATGACATTCAATTGCCAATAGTCACAAATACGATTTACAAGATTCAGTTACGAGTCAAACAAATGTGTTATTTCTTACCGAAACTTGCATGGCGCATGATAATCCGATTGAAATACTTAATTTCAATTGTGTTGTTCAATTCAAACGAGATACTGTTCCAAAAGGTTGGGTAGCTATTTATCAAAATAATAATAATGTTACTAATATTATGACTCCGAATATTGAAATACATATTGCACACGTTAGCGATGTTAATGTTAGGCGCTCATTTGTTGGAGATATTTGTGCGTGCTTATGTAAACTTAGAAATGGCCTACACATAGTCATGGTAGCAATTTACATTTCTCCGAATCCAAAATTGGACGAGGTAGAGCATTTTATTCATCGCATTTTACAGGAGTACACTGAAGAAGGGTCGAAAATGCTTGGTACAAATGGTAATAAATTTCCACTTATCTTGGCTGGCGATTTCAACATCAACTTCGCTGATAAAAAATCAGAGCGGTTGACAACTTTTCTTTCGGAAAAATTGAATTTGAAAATGAATAATGATCCACAAGAATCCACAACAAAATATGGGACCACCATTGACGCGGTATTTTCCAGATATTTAGAGGATATCAAGTCTCAAACTTATGTCTCTTATTTCAGTTATTCAGTTACCATAAACCTATAGTTTCAATGATAACAAATTCCTGAATAACCTACATGTATTGTAAGATAATAAAAATATTTTAAACGATATTAACTTCTCATTTATTCAATAAAAGAAAAAAAATTGTTTTCTTAACGGTCACCACGCTCAAAAGTAACTTGAATTAATATCACAGAAAAAACTTGAATTCAAATATCAAAGAAAAAAATAATACTGCATAAATTTAAAATAATAAATAATTATAATTGCATAAGTTGAGCAAAAAATGCTATGCAATAGCTTTACCGCGACAGTCCCCGAGTGCCACACGTATCTTTTTTTCATTATTTTTACACAATTAAACAAATAATATTCAAATTATTAATGAATACAGTTCAAATCATTCTAAATTCTACAATATTTTATCAATAAATAAAAATAATATATTTCCTCAAAAAGATTTTTGCAAGTTCATATTTAGAAAAAAAGTGTCTAGAATGTAAAACAAAAACGTATTTTCATATAACTAGTTTCATCTATTCCAAAGTCGGAAAAATGAAAATGATGCATTTTCGCAGAAAACTTTTCGTAACTTTCTGTACGGAAAGGTTTCCAAATACTAAATGAACAAATATTTCTTACATTAACAACTAATTTCAGCTAAACGAAAATTGACATTTGGTTAGATTTTGCAACCATGAATATGTGTTCCGGTAAAGATATTTGAATAAACGGTTATTATTAAAACAAAGAAAGCCGGTCTGGTTATAAAATAATTTTCCTAATTAGAAATATCGCCAAATATGCCTAAATACTTCCAAATATATGAAATTGACCATTGTTTGAAAATCATCCATTTACGTATTCACAACTTAGTTGTATCTTGTTATTACCACAATCTGAAGATAATTATGTGTGGTGAAACGATTGTTAATATAATATAAAGCTATTAAAAGGTAAATTAGTGTTTCATTCACATTTCATTATTCTATTTGTAATGAATATACGACTAACCGTCCAGACTTCAATTAAAAGACAATCTGTTCTCCACATTCCTAATGTTCAAATATCTTGTGAATGAACACTGCGAATTATACGAGGAAGTGCATGTTTCTGTGGACTAATTGCACAAGATTGAAGAACTCCTTAAATCGTTTAAATAGTATTTCAATCTAGTCAAGGTTGAGTTCTGCGCGCAACTCCAAACTCCCTTCAGCTCAGTGCTCCACTTCGAACCGTACTGTTAATTTCGCGAGCCTTTATTGTACCAAATTGTTGAACGAAATCTCCATAATATTTATAACAATTTGTTACAATAAATATGCAAGTGGTACATTCCCTCGTTAGTTTATTCTCCATAATAGTGTGTTTGGAATACAGTAAGTAATCCACGTTTTATTGCATGGCGTAGATTCTGGACAAATCCCTTGGATGGTTTTTAAATTTATCTTCTAGACCTTTCCAAACCTGTCCTTCCCATCGGTAAAAAGGAAAAAATCGCAATCAAATTGAACGAATTATACGATTAAATAGATTTTCTTGAATTGCAATTATTGGGAGTAAGTGTTTTTAAGGAATGTTGAAATTAAAAGTTGCATAGAAGTATCTGTTAGTGTAGATGTTTAAATTATAGAAGAATAATACGTAATCTACTCTTATTCAAATTATGAATGTTTAATTCGATGCGCATGCTCCCAGTTTTCCATTAGGATCAATATTATCTGTACCAGTTGGGACAAAAGGAGAAAAAGGTCACACACGTTTAGCAAGCGTACCAACTTTGATTTAACTTTAGGGGTAGATTTACAGGAAATGCAAACCTGTTCATTTCAAATGTTTCAAGAGAGAGACGGTATGCATGTTATAATGTATCATACAACGAATTAGCTAATGGTGTGAATGGAAATAAGTTATTGCTATATGAAATATAACGAAAATATATAAAAAATAACTGTTTTAGTTGAGTCAATCTACGGAAAAATAGGACGAGATTCGTAAAAATTTGATAGAGGTTACTATATATACATATAGTAACATTAAAATAATAACGTATTTCATATTATCACATAAATGGCTTATGATATATACTGTAAATGGCCAAAAAATGGGTGAATCGTAAAAAAAGTTGATACGGACACAAACCACATTAAAGTACATAAAATAACCATTAATTTGAGCCTGAGTAGAGTACGCTCCGACTTTTTTGACAAAAGGGGGCCCCATTTTAAAATTTGGGTCAAATTGGCCAAATTTGAATTTTGAGCAAAACTATTCAATATTTTCAGCCCATACTTGGACCACTCATTGTGATCACTACGACCTACTTTTTCATCCAATTTGGTTGCAATTTATTCAAAATAGCCCAATTTGAATTTTTGCTCCAAAAAATATATTCCAGGAGGGGGGGTTAACGGAATGACACGAAATTTGGACCGTACGTTCCTCAAATACCAAAAATAAAAGGGTACCAGTTTCAAATCTTAGCCGGAAGTCTAAGGGGTCCAAAAACTGACCTAAAAAAAGGGAAAAAACAGTTTTTTGAAGGTTAGACATGGTTTCACCCAACATTGATAATCGCATTATTTTTATCATAAGGCACCATTTTTTCCAGGTCGCTAACAACAGAGGTCACAAATTCCACTTGGGCAAGTTGAATAAGTTCAGCGGTAACGACGACGACGACGATAAAGACGACGACGAAGTCTTGATGTGTAAAAACAGAGACGGTGACACTATTTCGAAAGTGGACGCTACCACGCTATCGTTGTACTACGATCGTTGTACGCCTAGCTCTTGGCACGATCATATTCATCCCGACGTCGATTCGCAAATCGCCTACATGAAACAAATTAGACAACATTCGCGACCGATAGACAGTCACAAGAATAAACGATACATTTGTTACGCGCAATCCGTACAAATATGTCTGGACAAATTGGACGTATTCGATGGAACGGTTATGACTTCTTGCAGGGACGTCATTCTCAGAGGTTTAACCTTTTGGGGTATTTCGCACACGCTAAAATACAATCCTCGTCCTAGTTTTTCGTAGATTGACTCCACTATTATAGATCAGGTTTTATTGTGCACTAACAACTACAAAACCATTACACTAGCGTATATGCTATATACCTCGAGATGAAAGTGTTTCTAGTGACTTGAAAATTAATGTTTTATGGTATAGAAAACGCCCTATGCCTGAAAATACTATTTACTAAACTTTTATAGAAGTATGTGATCAAAAAGTTTTCTGGAATATCGTTATTTAATGTCTGGTCTGTTATAGTGTAAACTAGTGAGAAAAACGCTCCAGTTTCACGTATTTTACTTTCAACTCTGCCGAAAAAAAGCTAGAAAGAGAAAAGACATTAAATTCTTTTATTCTGATTCATATGTTATTCTGATATTCTGTTTCGGGCTGCCACTAATAATGATTGCAATTGACCGGTCTGACTTGTCCATATTTTGTTATTTCACAAGAAATTGATTATTTTTGTACCACCTTATGAATATTTGGGATACATTATACAGTGGCGGCTCGTGAGTTATGAAAGAGGGTTGGCAAAAAAATGCCTCTAATTTGGCTTAAAATAGTGTCTCATACTTCATTTGCAATAACAGCTCTGTAACCTCCAACTGTCGTTTTTGTCTTTTCCTAGCAGGTTCTTCATTATCGCCTTCTTGATTGTCATTGTCAGTGGAATTTCTAATTCGAATAATTTGCTGTTGGAATTGTTCAATTGCCTTTTGCAGTTGAGCACTGTCAATTCCGCGCATTTGAGTCTGATTAAATAATATTTCAAAATGTAGCATGATGAAATGAAATATTTTCAACCAGTAGACAAATTCCGGGCAATTCAAATGTTTCAATGAACCACTAATGCTTCACTAATAGAAACTGAATCCATCCCATCTTCGTCAATAATTCTGTCTGTACATTATTTGAAAGAATCCTGGTGTACAAATAATGTGTTACAATTGGACTTTTGAAAATCCAGCATGTAGGAACAACAGCGCGTGATAATTTACGTTTGACTATTTTATCAAGAATTACCGTTCGTTTTGGCGATAGAGAAAAAAGGTTGAATGAAAATGACTGCAAAGCAAAGAAAATGTTTACTTCATCATTGCACTGTGCCGCTCCTTCAATAATTAAATTAAATTGATGCGCCTAACAGTGCATGTGGAAATGTTCTTTTGATAATGGCTTACCACTCATCACGGACACCCCATCATAACTTTGAACGAATAGTCAATTGTTATCAGACCCAGAAGGAGAATTTAAAATAGTTTTGCAATTCATTCAGCATTGTTTTTGCTAACACATCAGCATTATGTCCACCCGGCTTTAAAAAAGACCAAAAGCGTTCAAAAAGTTGTCCATTAAACATGTATCGAATGATAACAACCATTTGCTGATGATTAGAGGTCTGTAGTTTCATCGGCCCACAAAGCAATGAAATTTGCAGATTTAATTCCTTTTAATATTTCCTCCTTGTAAATTAGCAACATTGCATCTAGCATTTCGTTCTGAATAGTTTGTGAACCTGAACATTTCTGGATTCAGCACGTCAAAATCGTGAAGAAACAGGTTTAGACTTCCCGGAACTAAAATATGTGTTGACCTGCTTATGTTTTCCATACTATTTCTCAACTTTGAAGAATAATGCAAACATCCCTATTTCCAACGCATCCAATTTCGATCCTTGTAATAATGAAAGGAATATTGGGAGACACTTGTCTCATGCCTTTTACTATATTTTGGATGCCACATTCACTTGTGTGCAGCTCTAGTAAATACAGCATATATTCATTTGTTTCTAATTCTCTTACATTGTTTTGGTTTGGTGTCGCCATCTCGCGCACTCAAATAGTCTCACATTCTCCCTTAGTCTGACATCTATTCATAGATGGCGTGAGATTCTTCGGTGGTCCTTTTACCTTGTTGAATGCTGGTAATTGACTACCTTCAGCAGCGTTGCAAACTTGCTTGTTTCAGTGATGAGCTCTATGAGAAGAGCGAAACAGCTGTCTGGGACTACAGGTTTGTGACAGTACTGGTCTATTTGGACTAGAAAGATCTTTTATCACTGGATAAATACGTTTGCAAAATATTCAAAAACTATCCATTTTTATTCTCATATTGATCCGATTTTTCTGCTGATTCTTGGAGATGGAAAAACAATACATGAAGGTGATACCAAGAAAATATAGAATTATTTTAATTTCAGGTTCCGCATTACGTTGTTATGATTGTAACAGTGCAACAGACAAACGTTGTTTGGGAGATGAAAACAACAAGTTGTCCGATGATTTGAAAATAACATGTTTGGAGAGAACTCCAGATGGAAAGCCTTTCATCCTTTGCAGGAAAATTAAACAAGTTATAGACTTTGAAGTCAATGGTTGTAAGTATATCTTAATAATTTGCTAGATAAATCTGTTCATCGTCATATTACAAAAGTTAGTAATAATTTGTCATTGTTATTATTCATTTGTAATTGGTAAGATTTGTACAATCCACAGTCAAAGCCTACTGGAATGACGTCTAGAAAATATGATCGAGAGTGCTGCATGCCGTGTACGTTCAAATATTTGCATATAGCAGTCAGTCATCAGTGTGACTTTTTCAATGCAGTGAAGAATTCGTTATGTCAATCAGTCGATGAATATATTCATGCTAATTATGGTAACTACAGTAATAGAATAAGGATATAATTGAGTTCATTTGCGCTGCAACCAATTAACAAAAGTATAGTTTAAGAGATTGAGTGAAGCGATAACTGTGAAAACTCTAATCTCTAATACAAAGTTATCTCACGGCTTATTTCTTTACAGTACTTCCGGAGAGCAGAATAATAAGAACTTGTGGTTGGGATGATTCGAACTACAAAAATCGCTGCTACCAACGCTCAGGTTTCGGAGGAAGACAAGAAGTATGCGCATGCGAAGGAGATGGTTGCAACAGTAGTTCATCTGTTTACGCATCGTTGTCATTAGTGTTAGCTTTAATCTTGTTGAAAATTACCATGTAAATATGTTAAATTATTGGTCTACCTAGGCTAGGTTATTCGGAAATAAGCTCACGATAAGGTATTTGTTAGGATTACTTGAAAACTTAAAACGCTACAATAGTTACGATTAGATTAAGGTTAGTATTGAAACAATGAAATACACTTAGTTATGAAGAGGAGTTAAAATGCAAGTTGTGAATCGTTTTGTTTTAACTTCTTGACAATTTGAGATAGTAGTGATTTGGTGATTAAAAAGTTATAAATTAGATATGGCCCAGAACCTCCGATCTTAGAATACCTCAAGGGAAAGTTTTAGAATTGTCCATAACAAATATGTTTTGTGAATTTGTGAGCTTTCATTTGGTTTGGGCTATTCTAATTTCTATAATTTGAAATTATACACAGCTATGTTTTATTTCATCCTGAATATCATTGTAGCAATATAAATAGTTATAATATTAATCAAAATTTTATATTATCTGTTCTGGGTCTCATATATTTCGTGGTAGCGAAGGTTATTGTCCCGAGTCATAATGTGCAATGTATTTGTAAGCAAGCTATATCAATGCTATTCTGTGTTTTCGAATGAAAGTCTGTTTTTGTGTCAAACAGTGAACGTGATTGAATAAAATACATCAATTGAAATGGCTCCGAGTAAAGCAGATCAGTTTCAGGCAATTTGAAACATACTATATTCGAAGGAACACACCGTTCCGATAATAAAAAGCAATTGCAATTAAGTCAGCAGCAGGCGCATGTGCAGTGTTCCCACTTGTCGGTTTCTCAGGTCACGGGTCAAATCAGTATTATTATTAGAGCTCCTTTTTAGTATCTTAGTATTATGAAATTTCATGATTATTCCAGTCATGGATACTATAGAGGCAAAATTTTCGTAATTGAACTATGCGTATATTTGTCACAGGTTGACATATGTAATCTGTGCACATGTATATATATATATATATATATATATATTACATTTATGTTCTGTAACCACAAATAAATGCTTTTTTGTCACACAGAGACAGACGAGCTGAGAAGCTTGAGACAGTGAAGTCTCTGGCTGAAAGGCCTCAAATGTCAAATAATTTTTATACAACAAGATCTTAGTTTTTATTATGTTTATTAATTATTTATTAAGTGTCACAACTAACATTATCTTTTAAGAACAAAATTGTAAATCTTTGTTATTCTTAACTAGTGTCTGTGCCAATAATTGTGGTAAGTTTGAGCATTGACCTCTTAGATTAATCAACCTCTCACATTCCTTTATAATTCTACGAATAATTTTTTCAATTAGCAACTAACGTATTTCATTATTTCACGTTGCTAAATACTGTTAATTCAGTTACTATTTATTTACTTTCAAGCTGTTATGAATGTGGTCCATAGATTATTTTCCACAAATTTGCTTTAAACCACGAGCTAAAGTTGTTTTTCCTAGTTATGAAATTCGAAACTTCTGAATGTATAGAATACTTAAGTATTTCTCATTTAGGTTAGGGTGACGAAAAGTGACCGATTTGCTGCAAAATGTAATTGTTGATTCGAACACAAATTCAATAAAATTCATTTTTTTACTATAGACATCTCATTCCCAACAGCAGTCCCGCATCCAACATTCATACTCGATTTAATTTCGAATAGATCTTCCACTTTTTCGAATATTTGATATATTGACAGACTTCTGTTGTGTACATCAGACAAAAATACGGAAACAAAAGTAGAAAGGAAAAGTGCACAATCTTATCCTTTGTGGAATAAAAGAGTCTATGGTCGATGTACAAGAATTTGAATTTGTTTGATTTGAAGACATCGCTAGGTTTTGACCACGGTCGTACATACAGGTCTGGGAACTCTATGTTTGACATGAGTCTCTTACATGTCGCCAAACTCGTAGTCCCTCGCTCAGCCACCAGCTAGCGCTTGGATCGAAGTATGGCAACAATCACATTATTAAGTAAAATAATTTTTCTCATAACGCAATATTTACTATTCTGATATGAGAGAGGAATAGAACTGTTACTCTTGTCAAAATGTATTACTCACCTTAAAAATAACTCCCTTTTTCGCACACATAAAAGACCTCGTTAAAACGATTTCTTTCCGGAATCGCAAGCATCCACTTTTTTCGCATTTCCGCATCTTTCGGCACTTTAAAACAAGTTTTTTGCTTTAAACTTTTGTACCCCGTTTTGCATTTCGGCACAATGCACGGTTTCGTCATTTGAAAACGCCGGTATTCCTTGTGTTTGCAAGTCAACAATGACAGTTGCCAGAGAACACGGTCATAAACGTGTCAGAGATCATTCGACGACTACTGCGCCACCCTTTTGGTACTACGCGAGTCACTTCTCACATAGGAAACAGCCCCGAGTTCCCAGACCTGTATGTACGACCGTGGTTTTGACTCAATTGTCAAATTAGCTAGCTAGTATCAACAACTGCAACAATGATTACGGAATTGATCATTGAATAACGACTGGTATTATGCCCCGTCATCTAAAATTGACAAATGATTAACATAATATAAGAGCTAGACGAATTCTCCGAGAATTTTCAACATCTTTTCAACTGTTTACACTGCTTCTTATCCAATTAGTAACAAAATTGGAATAATAATACTCTCATCTATTCTAAATATTACTAAGAAAGACGAAGGTAAAAGATATGATATAACAATTATGGTCCCTTCACCATTATTAATAGTTCAATGTTTGGCAATATTATATATGATGTTCAATTGAATCATTGAAAACTGCACATACGTTCAATTCAACGAGAGTTCATGCCAAGTCGATGAACGTTACTAATTTAGTTCGCTTCACTTAATGTTTGCACGAAGTTATTGACGAGGGGGATCATGTTGATAGGGGTAGCTTCCACCAAGAATTTTTTTGAGTAGGTATACTGCAACATTTTCGTCGTTACTATCTTTTATCAGTTTTGGGAGTCTTAATCAGATGATGCAAACCAAATTTTATTTGATGCAAAATCGGGTATACCCCAAGGATCAGTTTTCGTATTTATGTATGTCAAATTCAGTTCTTCTTTACAATGCTCGGGATCACCACCAACAGCACCCTCTCATGGGAGGATCATGTGAGGTCCATTGCGAAAACATCCCAGCAGCTCCTCATAATCTACAAAGCACAGATTCGGCCTGTCCTGAAGTACTGTTCGCATGTTTGAAGTTATGTTCCCAAACATATGCTGAAGTTTGATTCGTTTGATTGATGATGTCACACTTACGAGCTCATTGACCACTCTAGAACATAGTAGAGAAGTGGTAGATCTCCCTTTTCTGTAGATATTTCCATGGTCGGTGCTCATCAGAAATGTCATCTGTTGTTCCACCACGAGAGATTCCAGATAAGCGAACTAGACTAGCTCAAACTAGTCACCACTTCACTGTCAAACTCGAGACCTGCCGAACTTATTCCTACCAAACTTTGTTTTTTTTATCGAACAGTGAAGTTGTGCAACTCTTTACCCTGTGAGGTCTTTCCCTATGCATATAACCTCCAAACCTTCAAAAAAAATACAAATGCCTATCTCTCCGATTCACAGAAATTGACAAAAGTCTTACGGATTTTTTAACCGATGTCTCAGTGCAGCATGATTTAGATTTTGATGATTGTGTATTACTTATGGCCTAAAACTTAAATAAGTCAACTATAATGTCTTCTTTTGAGGGTCTCAGGATACTAACTAATAGCTGATACCTTTAATTTAATACAATTATTACTCCAAAGATTTATTCATATTTCATGGAAAACTATAATTTGCATTCTGGTATCAACTGCTTCCAGGTCTCATCATCCGAAATTGTCGCTAATTTGTTAATAATGTATTCAGCAACCGGATTTCCACATCGGGTTTTTTTAAAATAGACTTCCTTTTAGTTAGTTATGGAAACGATGACATATTCAGAGTGTTGCATTCTTTTACAACCTTTTTAATTTCATTGGCTGTCGTGATATGTTATCTAAACTGAGTATACACACATTCCATCTGTTCTTATTCGTTTCATACACGTTTTTTATATACCACTACCAGGCAAACAACAAATAAATTATTAACTTAAATAAAACAACTATTGAAAGTTTGAATTTTCACTAATTTAATAAATTAGTGATTTGCATATTTTACGAGCATAAAATACAACTGTTGATATTGTAATCCTACGATATAAAAAAGCTGTAAATAATGTTCGTTAACACTTAACAGCTATTTGTATTGAATATACTCTTTAGCGCTTTAATGGAAGTTTGTCCTTTTGAGTTAACCTATTGACATATAAATGAAGTTTAATATCATATCTCAGACATAGATATTGAACGTGATGCCATAATAGCAACTAGAATTATGTTCAAACAGGCGGTAATTAAGCTTCTCGCGAATAGTTCCGGACAGCTGTTTCGGATGAGTTCGAGAGAGCTGTAGTGTTACTGGTTCATGTAGAGAATCACCTTTTACATATTTGTGGAATATATTTGAATACTTCATTTCCATTGAATCCGAGCTCATTTACAGACGTAGCGTATATTAAAGTTTTTAAATATCCCGACGAAAAAAATCAAGGGGCTTTGAATCGGTTGATCTTGCAGACCATGATACAGGTCCGCCCCTTCTACCTATTTTCGAGCAAATGTTCAGTGCGCCGGTGCACCATCGTACTGAAACCTCATTCGTTGGTTCAAAGGTATATCGTCTAAAAGGTCAATCTGCAGAAAGTTTACGTAAGTAGCCACACATTCTTTTAACACCTTGTATATCAATTGATACTGACTAATGCTGAAATGGTGAGTGGCGATAGCATTCAGTCTCAATATTTAGAAAATAAAAACAGAATACATTTCCATAGCAACAACTTTGTTAAGTCAAAAAATGACAAGTACATTCAAAATGTTAATATTTTTAAGTTTTTAAGTTCTAAAAAGAAATGATTTTAAAGTGATTAGTCTTTGTAAGTACATAGTAGCCTATATGTTTTTATATATACCTGTAGCATATAATTTGTGGCCATGGGGGTCTAATATAGATTTCGTGGCTTGCCAATTCTGTAATATATAAAGAATTCATTTTAACCAGAACAAGAGATACCAACTACTTGTAGTAAATACATCTTCAATCCTCATCATTTAATGAAATAACTTATTGAACTTATCTGTTCTGATAGACTATGCTTCATTATCCATATACGTTTCTGCACCTGTCTGTCATTTTAAAGACATTGCTAAAACATCTTCTGCTACACTCTCATCGGAGGCTACACTAGATGAGGCTGAGAGCCACATGCGGATCTGGCAACCCACCATCATCAGTGAACAAAATATCAATTTAAAGTCGTTCCCTCAAACAGTTTTTAATAACTTACTTACCATTTGCGCGCATATTTTTCAGAATTTATTGGTTAAAAAATATGAATGTTATAAATTCATCTAAATAAAAATGCTTATGTTCTTTATAGATATGACATGTATTGTGAAATATTCTCCACAAATACCATTTTCGTGCTTTAGGATTTAATTCAGGAAAATTTACTTTGGGGTTATTGCCATTAAGCAATTTTCACTTCTTAATTATCCACTTAATTAATAAAAAAGTGAAAAATTTAAACTCTTAAAATGTCTAGGCAACAACGCTTTCGGAAAAATTAGAAACATGGGGAATCGCACAAGGTATTCCAGAATTAGTCGTAAAGGTAAAAGCTTCTACTGAAGATGACAATCTGGTAGCCGAAATACGTATTTGCATTTCTAAATATCAGTGTTGTGCTTTGGTACGTTGATTTTATGCTTTTGTGTTGGTCTCTGTAAACGTTTTGAGTTAGTCCAAAAGTCGCTTACACATACGAGGGCAAGTTGAAAAGTCCCTGAAAAATAAAACAGATGGCGCCACAATCGAATGTGACATTTGTGATGTACCATCTTTGCATCTTTAACTAGAACGCATTAAAATGTTCAGACTGATGCCTTACTTAATATTAATAATTACTTCGGAAAATTGGAACTTGTCCCAAATAAATCTGTCTCTGTTCTAAAACTTTATATTATTAATAATAATAATTTATAATGGAATTCGAATTCTCGGTTTTTCGAGTTGAAAAGTGTGATATGCATAACATAATCACTTTCATATTCATCTCCCATTATTTTATAAGAATATCGCACTACTTTCGATACAAAAAATAGCTAAATATCCCTAACGAACCATACAAACAATGAAACAATACATTCGATGTAGCAACAACCAAATTAAAAAGTAAGGGGATGTCACCGTACCCGCCATTTATTTGAGAAATGACCTCATTGTCATAAATAACGCTAGATACCTGCAACGGATGATGCGTCTAGGTATACGAGGTCAAGGTGAAACCATTAAAAATAAAACAGATGGCGCCACAATCGAAAATCTCGTGTGACATTTGTGATATACCATCTTTAACTAGACTAGAACGCATTAAAATTGTCAGACTGATTGTCATTCAGTTCTGTTTTGACACCTATCGAAAGCAGGCAACCTTGAAGATTTTTATAAACATGGAAACAAGTGAATTTCTCTCTTTATTTGTTGCACGAGATTGCTGAGGCAATGAGCATCTCACCAAACGGGTACGGACCATTTTGCATACATTTTTGAATATGAGAAAGCCATCTGCCAGATGGGTGCCGAAAAAGGCCAAAGTGGGTTCATCGGCCAACAAAGTCATGGCGATAGTTTTTTGGGATAAATAAGTTTTGACCAAACGAACCATTTCTTGTTTAATTTTTCTGGGACTATTCACCTTGCCCTCGTAAGTGGTTTAAGTATTGTGTGGCAGTCTAAAAGAATATACTTAGATGTTCTTCTTCTGTTTTACTTCACTTATCGCAATAAGGCGTTTATTTCCAATTGTGCAGATAGGAATAATCAGAACTACATTGGAGTAAAAATTTGCAACCCAAATATTTCTTATAAGAAGACTAACCATGCGGAATCAGCTGAAAATGCTACATTAACTGGTGAAAATTCAACATTGACATGAAATTTATAATAGAACCCTTAGATCCGTCATAATACCAATTCTTTTCTTCTAGTTACATAGAAACAAGTCAATTTTCTTGCAACATTTGAAATCGCTACATGGAGCAAAATAGACCTGACTCAAACAGTCAACAGCAAAACGTCCACTTGCATATGCATCAGGTTGTCTGCGGATGTCACGGCAACATCTATCCAACACCGGCATACTACCAACCAGTCAGTTATCGCACGCCGCCCCCGCCTATGGTCACCTACAATCCTCAACAGTTGGCACGGCCCTATTTGCAACACTATCAATACACGCAGTACAACCAATATTCGGTTCCGGTACCGCAGGTCGCGACCACTACCGGCGCAACAGTATACTCGACCAACCACCAGACGGACATACTGTTTGGTGCGTCGTCAAGAGACAGAAGGGACAGGATGGACGTGCAGGAAGAGGGAATGGACACGGACAAACCATGCGAATCAGCTGGTTACGATTATGGACACGTGTCTCCACCTCCGACCAAGGATCTGTTAACAGTGAGTTGTTTACAATGAAATTTCTTTTATTTAGAGAAACATCTAATGATGTTATTTGTTGAGAAAATTGAATCCTTACAATAGTTGATTTCGACAGATAATACAAAGCATAGATTTCTCGCATTTTAATTAAGCGATGGGATGGGTTAGATTACTTGACCGCTAGATGGCGTCTCTAAATCAATAAATAATAGCGAAGATCTCTGTTAAACATGTGAATAATGGTAAGGTTTCTCTGGACATCTGTTTTGCCTTCTCAAGCGCATCAGCAGACCGAGTAAATTGTCACGTCACCGGTCGATTGTTCTATCTACGATGCTAGATAAGAGGTAGCTGATTCATCCGCCATAAGTTATATGAATACCAAATTCTTAGGACTACTTGAACCAACATTTAAGAACGACATTAAGACGTACTTTTCTCTAAGCTCTTATCAACCGAATTGGGGCGAGAGAAAGGCGACTTGAATTAGGAAGTTCTACTTTGAATGCCTAGCAAGTATATTCGATTCATAACCATTAATGTAGATAAGACTCAAAACATTCCTTGAATGTTGGTGCAAGCGGTCCTAGATATAACCGGCGTCCTCTCATATTTTAATAAAGATATAAAATTCTCAATATTGTTTTTGTACACTCTGCGTTAACTGTCAGTGGACTCTATTATGGAGGACGAGTATTCTATATAGTGCTCTATAGTTCTGTCTGTAGTATTAAATCCGTCTCCAACCACTACCCTCTATATAGACAAGGCCTGAACGCTGACTAAACATTAGTGTGACGTCAACAACTAAAGGTTTGGAGTAAAGACGAAGCTTACGACAGTACCGTTTAGTCTTGATGGGGCATAGCCAGTATTGACCATGACAGGTCATAAATATTAGAATTTTTTACCTGCTCGTTGTGGACAATAATATATTGCACCTGTCCCTTAAGTGTCTCCTCCCTTCCAGAAGGAAGTCAACTGCCGCCACAGCTAGATCCCCTGTGCACCACTCCACAAGTGGAGTAGCGTCTGAACCTATCGAAACAATGCAAGCTCTAACACGACCCGCTTTTGGGTCCCGTATATCCTTGTACTTTGCCCCTAATCCCCTCGCCATGTTCTTAACGATCCATGGTTCTTGAATTAGTGCAGCCCTAAGCTAAGCGTCTGGTTAATATAACCGAGGCGTCCTTGCTGTGATGCAGGTTGATCTGCGCAAATGGGAGTTCCAGTAGAGTCATTTTGACAGTGTGGTATTCCAAAGCGCGCTTTAACCTTTACCATACCTGCCGGGCGTATTTGAAACCCACCTAGCTGATGTCGTAATAAGCCTTGTCTCCTAGAGCCATCAGGGCTCTTATACCCGACTCTTGTATACCAAGGACTCCAGCTTTGTCTAAGGAAGTGAGAGCCCTCTACGTCCCTGTCGGTAGAGTGGGGTTTGTACCTCTAGCTTCACCTTCCGTTTTGCCCGGTATCCAGACGGTCGCTCTCACGATCTTCTGCAGGAGCTGAACCCCTCATACCCCTTAATCTTTGAGTCTCCCCACTTTTGTAGGACCTCTGCAGCGATTGACCCAGAAGAATCTTAGAGACATCCTCTCTGATTGCGCTCCTTTCTCAGAGCTGCCCACCCCACTGTCAGGTTTCTGGCCCTATAGCGGAGTGTCCTGCTGTCCTTTTGGTCTCTTCTTTGCGGAAGGTGTGCTTCCTTCCGAGGTCGGCTCAGGTTTCAGCTGCTTTCGCTTCTTCCTCAGCGTTCCCTACCCCAGGTTTCCCAGTTTTAGGCTGGTTCAGCACATTAGTAGGCGCCGTTGTAGAGGACGTCGCCTGTTGTTTCCTCTCCCTGTGAGAGGAGATTCACCGAGCCAGAGGTCGATGATTGTGTGTTGCTGGCCCATGGTTCACGACTTACATAGGAGTCGTTCCCGTCGGCGGGCCTTCACAAGCTTCACCAGCAACTCCTTCCTACTTACGCTTGGACAGATCCGGGGTGACCCGGATCGCCTCATTCATTCATCCCCATACGCTTGGACAACAGCTTTCCGGCTGAGCCACAATTCATTCACTCAGTTAAGGCTCCCTACCGGCACACGTTGAGGTTTTGCAGCCCCCAAGGGAGGCATATGATAATATTAAATAATGAATGTAAAAACTCCCCTCAAAGTCAACGATTAAGGAACATTTTGCTAACATCAAAGGTAACTTGAGGATGATTTGAAAATCAAGTTCTTAAGAAACTTATTAAACTGGGAATTGGACTTTTAGAAATAATTTAGTATTGTTCCAATGAGCTCAATTTAAATACATATTGCATATTTCATACAGATAAAGCACATGGGGTGTAACTAAGGACTCAGTTCACGTTTACCAAACCTGTTTAACAGGAAAGCTCTTATATATGTCCTAAAAAATTGCGCAGAAGCAGGCACGGTTTTGAAACTGGGTCCAAACAGGGCTACTACTTCATAGTTATAATTGATTCCATTTTCGTAGCTTCCGAATTTGTGGTTCTCATGGTTAGGTGAAGAAGCCTAAGAGCTAATTTGAAATTAAACTTTCGTTTTACTGTCGGTATTCCAGCCAGAAAGTACAGGTGACTATTTGCAACGTAGCCTCTGGCTTGTGACGTCACGATCGGGCGCCTAGGCCTTGTGTTACAGAGAGTATCGGTGCAACTCACGGAACATTCGAATTAATAATGCGTGTTATATTTCCCAGTTGAATTCCGAAGAAAATATGACCGAAAATTTTGTGAAATTTTTGGAACGCAGCTGCATCACGGCGGAACAGATTGCCCACCGCAATCGGAACCGCCCCTGTTTCCGCAACATACAGAACCTGTGCGTGCGCACACGGTCCGAAATACTGAAACCCTGCACGACCGTCTCCAACATTCACTCGCAAGGCATACCGTGGGCCACCAAAGACTTCATCTACGCCTTTGTGCGACTGACCAACTGCTGGCACATCCTCAGAGGGTATTGGGAGAACCGTGACGGGACCGCCATTGGCAAGATCACGAAGGAACTGACGCCGGAATTTCGGGAATGTTATCTGCGCTGGGAAAAGGAAACCGTCGAACTTGCCGCTCAGCTCACCAAAGTGTTTTACAACCTGGACACGAACATCAACAGTCCTTTGAGCACGGGAAACATACATGCTGCCAATAATCTTATACCTTCGCAGGTAGGTGACGCTAGTTGCTCCAAATATTGATTGGTCTAGTATTTATAGTCCACGAAAATAAGCCATATAAGAGGTAAATCGAACCTCTAGATTTTTGCAATGGGAATATTACTAGCCCAGGCATTTAAAGAGAAAAATCGACTATTTCTGTCCAAATTTCGGCAAGTTCCAATTTTGGTCTATTCTTATGTATTTTGACGCGCTCAAGACGATTTGGATTAACCCTGTGCTCGAAAAATTTTGACCCTTTTTTGGACCAAAAATATGTCCATTTTTCGTTTTTGGGAGAAAACTATGAGTTGTATGAAAAAATGTTTAGTACAAAAGTTGTTGGAAAAACTAATACCCAATTTTTGGGTCCGGTATGGAGTCGATTCGAAGTTGTGGGCCCTAGATAGGAGGGCCCATTTAGTGTGTTTTCTAGCGCATTGAAAAATTGAGTACATGTCGGAGAGTTTGTTTTTTTTCATATTCCGTTTCGGTGAAAAGATAGTATTTTTATTTCTTTTCATTTTGGTATTTGGTATTTTGACTTACCTCATTTCTTAGCGCGAAAATCGGCCATTTTAAAAATCAGTGTTTACGAATTTCAGACGAAATACTTATGCTATCGCTCTAAAACCAAATTCATTCGAAAGATTCCATTATTCTGCACCTAATATCCAAAATTCAAGCAATTTGGTTCAAACACATAGCTTTGACGCCATTTTGAAAATTATGGACCATCGGAAAATCCAAATTTTTTGAGGTTAGACATTTTTCACGGAATCTAAATTCTAAGTTCTATCAGAGGTTTTCATAACGAGTATTTTAAGTCCAAGCAGATCAATTTGGGTTGAGAAAAGTAAAGCTATCCTAATAAATGTGTTTGGATCTCTAGAGGGCCCAATTTTGGGCCTATCGACAAAACCTTGGATCAAATTACAGAAAAATACATCGGCTATTTAAGTTTGAAACGGCTATTTGTACACAATTCCAAGTTATAATGAATTTCATCATAAAAACTAGCGTGGAATTTCATTTAGTGGCAATAAGCGAACGTCGCCGTCGGTACAATAGATTCCGCGCTCGAAATTATAGTTTTTTAATATTTTAAAATGCACCTGAATGCTTGTAATCGTTTTGTGTGAATGTGTGAGTGCATGTAGACGTCATGCTTTGGGTCCAAAAATGGCCAGCGCGTCAACATACATAAGAATAGACCAAAATTAGAACTTGCTGAAATTCGAACAATTAAATTCCTTAAATGCCTGGACTATACGTGGTGAAAACTGATGGAATCAGTTCGTTTTGGGGTCAATAAACGAATGGTTGAATTAATCCAGATATTCATATATAAGGATTTTTGGATATCGCTGATTACGAATCAGAGTATTACAATTATGACTTCTTTGTAGAATGAAGAAAGGCTGATAAACTAATGCAATATCTCGGCATCTATGACTTGAAATTGGCTTAGATCGGGAATTTTTTAACCGGTCGTTAACTAGCCAAACCTTTTGTGGTAATTGACTATATTATGTAATAACATGTAAGCTCGACCGTACAATTAATTGCGCAATTTAGAACTGATGCGTGCAATATTTTTTTTCAAATCGCCAGTAGTTGAAGATCCTCCACACTTACAGAATTCATTGCGTGAAATATGTATCTATGCACAATTTTAGCTTCATATATTTCTTATTTCTGTGCACCATACATTTAATTAGACAATTTTGGAGTCCCCACGTAATTTTTATTCTAATCACCTCCATTTGATCTTCCGAACATGCAGAAGTTATTGCCTAAGATGGAAGGTGACCCATTCACCTTTATCCTAAAGCGGGAAAACGGGATACTATACATCCCAAATCCTACTAACACCATTCGCACTAAAAACGGTGGAGCAACTGACAATTATATCAGAACAGAAGCCATTCCAGCATGCATACCAAACGAGAGGTCTGCAGAGATAACGAACATGTGAAATCCAGGATGCACTGGATAATGACAAAACTTGTTTAAGCATGTAGTTAAATATATGGGAGGCTCTTTTGATCACTGAAGCATTAAAAAGAGGAAGGCAGAGTAGGTGTATGTAGCACGACAACCAAGTGGATGTCGTAATCTCTCTCTACCAGATTTGCAGAGAGAAAAATAGTCCAAGACACTATTTCGAACTGCACTATCAGATGTTGTGCATAAAGGGTAGTGGTCCACTCATGTGGTGTCAGGGCTAAGCCGATGACAGCCATATTCTTGATGTCTGCGACATCCTCCAAAGTTTATTGACTACCTCAATAAATGATGCCAATGTCAATGAATAGGACTCAAAGTCAAGAAGGAGGGTTATTGAATGTAAGTCAGAGGTAGAAGTTATACTAGACAAAAAACTCTTCTGGAACAAGCATGAGAAGGAAGCAACCAACAAAGCCACTAAAGCTCTAATATGGTGTGCAGAATTTTTAGGTAATTGAAATCGATAACAAAGGACTATGGGCCAAATGTACCATCATGTGCAGCCACCTCAAAAACATTCCTGTAGCACCATCCAATTCATACAAGCTGAGATATTCAATTTGTACCGTTACAACTTTATTCAACATGGATAAATGAACAATGAAGGGGTTAATAATGTTAATATTCTTTTCAAAAATCATGAGAATCGTGATTGGCAATCTCGAAAACCCCCGAGAGGATATTGTTTTCGACCTGTAGACTTTGTTTATTCGTTATTATACAATGGAGTGATAATTTTTGAAATCTGAAACCTGATTCGTTATCAGCGACGTCTAAAACCCCCATAATGGATTTTGGATCATTACTTCCAGTACTTCTCGAGATGTTGCTTTCGTTTATTAACTCCCATAAAGACCTGATTTTGACCCCTTAGTATACCGATAATAAAAATCGAGAGGTGGATGGCTTATTTTCCCAGACTATTATCGTTCTATTCCAGGTGAACCTGATAAAGAATCCGGAGTTTTCTAAGGCGGCCCCGGTGGTAGAAACAATGACCACCACCACCTCTACCACCACCATACCGTCGCTGAGTTCCACCAAGACAACCCGCGGCGGCGTTCTCCACCTGCCCGTCGCGTCCGCCGAAACCGTCGATCAAGGCAATCAGACGTGCTCGGGAGATTTCTTCAACGTGAAATCGGAGGCGGCGGCCGATTGCCTCGTGATCGAACATTCCGAGGAGGAGATCGACGTGACCGCAGGTCGCGGCGTGTACATGAAACCGGGCAGCTACAGCGTGCCAAAGCGAACCGTCGCCAACAATACCGATCCGACGATGATGACGGGCAGTCCAAGGACTATAGAGTTCTTGGAAACGGCACAGAACGTGAATAAGGTGATGGAGGCGGCGAACGATCGTTATTGGTCGAACACGCATCACAAGAAAACTATTTCTAAGCCGGTCAAGGAGGAAGTTGAGGTGAGTGAATAACAATTTCAGAGGCATTGTCTTTGTTAATTTAATAACCATCATCTAGCAGCATCAAGCGCGTTTAGCCTGAAGATGATTCAAATAAAACTGCTTTTATTTTTCTAAAAGTTAATTTCAATATGAAATACTGAATACACCTAAATTTCGTTCCCTGCCTTATGTTTTTTTAAGTATATATTAGGTGGAGCAAAAGTAACCATCCTATTGGAAGATGCTCTTATTTTTGCAAATGGCGCCATCTGTCATTATGACTTTGGCATTTGTGAAGAAGACAGCTGTAAAATACACGCCAACAAAGTCCTAGAACATTATACTCTCCAAGAATAATTGTGGCTATGCTTTTGGGCAATAATCGGTTAGTGGTTTTAACACAACGTGAATTTCGTCGTAAGTAACCAGGCCGAGCAACACCAGCACCATACTGGAAGAACTTAAAAAAGAAGTAGACAACAAAAGATCCCATCACTAAATAGGTCTGCAAGGACTGAGGTAAGCGAAGATACTTTTGAGAAACTACAACCAGAAGCGATCTAATGTTTGCATCAACCTAAGTCAAAATAAACTCAGGATACCAACGGGATTGCTAACAGGCCACCGACGGTTGAAAGGACACATGAAGATACTCGTATTAATAGAAGAAGAACAGTGCAGGTTCTGCGAGGAGAAGAACGGAACTCCCATCCACATCCTCGCAGGATGCGCTACATTGCATAACCCAAGGGCACGATACCTTGGGGCATAATCAAATAGATTAGGGAGACTTACCTAACGCGAAGCCATCCGATATACTGAACTGTCTTAAAGCCACAAGGTTGGAGGAACTGCTACAGCCGCTGAGATACCCTGATGGGCGCGGTAGCAGCAAGGGACACAATAAATCGTTTAGGTCGCAGTGTGCAAACATTCCCAACACAATACAATACAACACCAAGTGTAGACTGGCTCAATACGGCCGCTCTGCCGAAAACATATCGATGAAAATGAACATCAGTCAGACGACGTGCCACGCAATCAGTAGACGATCTTTACAATGTTGGTAAAAGAGATGTTCCCGTATACAGTGCAAACAGTGCACCAGCTAGTCTACAGACCGCCAATCGCGTGTAATTGCTGCCAAGCCAAGAAGGGAGGGACGTACCTTGGGCAGACAGACCCAAGTCAGATGTTTCAACTTCCAGACACGTGCTTGACAAGTGTTTCAACATTCAGACACGTGTTTTAACATTCAGACACGTGTTCCAACATTAAAACACTTGTTTTGACAAGTATTTGACACGTATTCCAAAATTAAGACACGTATTTGACACGTGCTCCAATATTCAGACAAGTGTTTGACACGTGCTTTCGGACGGTAATACAGTGACCTCTCGGCCGGTAATACAGTGACCGACATCTGATAAGACTGTCTGGGTCTGTCTGATAATTGATAATTGTTAAGTCTATTGACTGGAGATAATATTACCTCCGATCCCGACGATGAGTCGGAGATCACCATTCTTGTTGCTGATACTTCTCCTTTATTTTGGAGATTTGCTATCCCTGGTATTTGAACGATTTTATACATTCTTATGTTTACTAGGGGATTCCATAGAAACCAGGGGATTCGCCTAGTTTCTCTTAATTTTCGTATTTTTTCTGATAGAAATCGGAGTCAATCAGATATCCTATTCTGATTGTATTGTTTGTCATATCTTTTTCAGCGGATGTCTTCATCCGTTGACGTTCAAGATCCCCTTTAGTATTTAGCTTTTGTTTCATCCACTCTTCCCACGATGACCTCCGACGATGAGTCGGAGACCACCATTCTTATTTCTGATACTTCTCCTTTATTTTTTGGAGATATGCTATCCCTGGTATTTGCCTGGTTTCTCTTAGTTTTCCTGTCAGTAAGATATCCTATTGTTTGTCTTATCCTTTCCAGAGGATGTCCATATCCGTTGGCGTTCAGTATCCGCTTTAGCATTTAGCTCTGTTTTATCCAGTCTTCCCACGATGAGCTAGGAAAAGGGTGGTCCGCCCTTGAAAAACCTCGCGTGCAGGGGTAAGACTGGATACTGCAGATTTCGCCCGGTATCCGCAAGTCTTAACGACTTCGCTGTCGGTTTTTTAGAGAGGTTTATGCCTCGCGAGCCGGGAAATTGAGGCTAGCTCCCCGTCTCCAGGCTCTCACAACACTCCTATCTGGCTCACCATCTAGCTATTCGAACTGGGGTCCGGCCTTCCGGTATTAGCGAGCGGTTGGCAAGCCTCCGCCCGCAGCTGAAGTCCTCGAGATACCAACACCGAAGCGTTTATTACGACGCTTACCCTAGGCAACTTAGTCACTTCTTAGTTTTCCTGCTCACATCCTTGGCGGCCCGGCATGGCGAACCTACCGTTATAGCCTTTGTGATCATTGCAGGTACTTAGCCCCTCCATCAACGACAAGGTGTAATGAATTCTAGGAGAGGACCAGACCTCCCTAGTCACGATTTTCCTAGCTCTATTGAAGAGCCGCCTCGCTTCCCTCTTGCACCTTTCAAGGTTCATACTCAACTCAGGCCCTCTCGCTCTAGTGGCGACCCTTCCAAGGGGACAATTTCTCTTATAGGCGGCGACTATGGCATTTCTAATGGTGCTCTCTATAACCTCCAGGTCATCAGTCGTGCAGTAATTCCCTCAAACCCCTACCCAGTTTGTATTCCAAGGGTTCCTTTTCCATTGGGCTGTCACTTCAACATCTACTAACACGACTCTAATGAGTCTATGATCCGAGAGTGAGGGACCCTCAGAAACTCTGCACGTTAGTCTCTCATACAGTAAAGGATTTGGGTTAAGGAGAAATACGGTGTTGTACGTTTTACTTCTCGCCTTGTATAAAATCTGCTCTGGCTGAAGCTTTAAAATTCCATTTAGAAGAGAGTTATTCATCTGGTTGGTCATGTCACACTTACAAATTCATTGATCTCTCTAGAACATCATAGAAAGGTGGGCTAAATATTGATTCACTGAAACTATAACAACAAAAAGTACTCATATAAAATCTATATAACCTGTATTTAAAAACTATAGATATCCTCACGGGTCGTGACAAGTCCCCAAAGCACATCGTATTAAGATACCATTGGAAAATTCTAGCCACCCCAGTTTAACGTGCAAAAATGGCTGATAAGCAGTCGCTTCTCAGACTACGACAACGGATCCACGCGCTCCTCTTCGCCCTCCAACGTCGTACCGCCGTACTACGTGGATACGCCAGCTATGACATATGGTGACTTACAACAGCAGGCCACCACGGCGCAACAAGACGGCGATCTGACGACGCCTAATCATCCCACCTTTACGGTCCTCCAACGCGAGAAGAACTCGCTACTGATCGGCCATACGAAAACGATCAACGGTCAACGGATGGACGCTTCCAGAGGATATCGTAAACGGAGCGAACTGAAAAAAGCGCACAAATCGACGTACGAAGACAAGATGGGCGGTCTGACAGATGTGGCCATCGACGTTTTGGAGAAGATCATCACAGAACTTAAGGCCATCGATTTCGCCGGATGCATCTCCCAAATGAAAACCGTGAGTTGTTACTTTATAGTTTTGTTTTATTGAACCGAGTGTTAGGTTTACGCGAAATGAGCCTAACTACTTAGTAAAGAAATCTTACTGTTTTCTTAATGGAAATAAATTACCTTTCCCATTTTATTCCATTGAAAGCTCAATAACATTTGAATCTGATGCATTTGTCGAGTCCTCAACTCGATATGTATAGTGGATTTCACTAACGCTAATTGCATCTCCTAGATCTTAGGAGAAAAATGGTAAGTGTTACATTACATGTAGAATGTCTCCTGGTACCGAGTCTTATTCAACTTGACCCGAATGTCAGAATTACTAGAATGTTGTGCTTCTAACTAGGTTCCCAACAGTGGCGTAACTACCGCCGCTCCAGTCGGTGCTATTGCCTGGGGCCCCCAACTGAGATTTTTTTTGTTGTGATATTATTTTACACTTTATGGTACATTGTAATTGTGTGACAAAAATATTAGTTAATTATTTTATTAAAAATAGGGATTAAATATTTTACAATGAGAGCCTCTTTGTTAATGAGAGATCTTTGTCAGAATATTTGACTATTTGGGGCCTCCAATATTTTACAATTTTACCAAGTTGTGAAGTTCATCATTTGTTTGTAAAAAGATTGACAAAGAAATTGATAATATTGTGGTTTCGGAAAACTGTAGTTGTTTTCTTGCTTTCGTGTCTTCAAACGGGGCCCTGCTCTCGGAGTCTCGTTATAAGTAATTTAAAATTTTTCGTTGTAACTTTAAGGAAGAATTCAAATTAAAGGATTTACATGTGGATTCTTCCTGGGGGCCCCCGTTCCAGATATAGGATCTAACTACTAACTGTAATTGTGATTTTGACAAAACGCTTAAAAATGAGGCAACGGAGACTGGCGGACCTAAGCGTATTGTCGATAGAGAGTAAGGTGACGAACTCGTTAAGAGGAAACCTGGATGCAATAATCGAAAAGTTTGGCAAGGCAAAAGTTCGCAGGGCGAGATTTTAAAGATTGTTACCAAGATATAAGCGTATAGATTATAGGTTGTGAGACTATGGATTGTAATATTGATTATAAAATTACAAGATGGATAGCGAGATTGAAATTAAACATGGATAACCTAGAAAAGTTTACCTATTTTTTGCTATTAAATTGTTGAAAGGGGCCCCTACTATGTTGTTGCACTGGGGTCCCGGCAGTGTTAGTTACGCCACTGGTTCCCAAGTCCTTTAGACCTATAAGTCTACCATATTTTATGCAAAATGCTAGAAAAAATAGTCGATAATTTCATGAGAAACACGGCAAAAAAATAGAAAACCCCTTCACCCCTGTTAGCAGGCTTATAGAGGGGAAGATCAACCGAAACCTCAATGATGTATAAGCTGATGTGTGATCTGGAGAAGACACTAGAACAAAAAGAAATAGATCTGTGCTTTCCTTGACATCGAGGGAGCTTTTGACAATGCGTCACACTTCACTATAAAAGCAGAACTGAGAACACCATCTAAGTAACCACAACAAGGGGATTCCCCCAAGTAGTGTGATATCACCCATGCTGTGGTTGTGGATGATCTCCTAGTGACATTAACCCTCAGAGGAATCCGCACCAAGGGTTGGAAGATGATTTAGTCCTAATCGCTAAGCAACATCATCGAGGAAGGTCTTTCAGTCGCAAAGTGAAGATGTAAATTGGCCGCACTAGGAATTAACTACAATAGTGGCATTTACCAGATAAAGAAAGATGGATAACATAAAGCAAATTGAGCGGAATGGATTTATCATCGTATTGACAGATCTCTGTCATATTTCTTTGGTGTGTCGAATAGTTTCTGTCCATATTTCTGGTGTAGCTTTTCCTAGAGCCTCTTTCCATATAGCGACAGATACGACCTGTACCAACGTGATCCCTGTAGTAGCTTTTCGTTAAACCGCAGCTCTGTTCGGAGGTTCAGAACACGAGTAGGCAGGGGTAGAGGGGCCCAGATGGTTCAAAAAACCGTCTCCTGTCCAAATAAGACGTTGGTCTCTGTTGGGCGGTGGCGTGCTGCTGATTGTAGGAGAGGGCAAGTCAGACGCTTAAAGTCCACCGGCCGGGCAAAGGGGGGGGGGGTGTAGTACAGGAATCTTCCATCCCTATACGAGATTACCACTCATCAACCACCTCTTAGTCGAGCTCTTAGTTACCCCCACGCTGCAAATCTAAAATTGCCATTTGCAACCATGATTTTGATTTTAGAGAAAAATTTCAAGGTACAAAAAATTTTCTAAATTCAGTTTTTTGTAGGAATTGACCATTTTCATTGTCATTCACTACTCCCTCCACTTTCCCCCACCCCTAAAATTTTAAATGCATTTTCGGGCCATTCTGTTGGTTTTAGGCAAAATTGACAAGATACAAAAAGTGTTTAGAATTCAATTGAAATTGAAAGGGTGAACATCCCTACTTATTTCGTAGAATAGCCGAATTTTTCCATGTAAATAGGGAAATGTTCTATAAAAACACATGAAAATTATATTTGAAGAATATCCCTTCATTCTGCACCCTATCAGATAGATCTCCAAGGGGTGGGGGTGAAGTCACATGCTGCATCGCTATATACAAGACGAAATAAAATGCCTTTTTTTCCATATCTTATCACGAAAATATCATAATAAATTATAAAGTTCATATATAATACAAATTATTGTGTCTTATAGATTCCTATACTACGGCGGGGGGGGGGGGGGTGTAGCCCCTAAAGTTCTTACCGTGTTCAACCTGGAGAACCAAAAGTTTCTCTACTGATAATTTACCTAACTAGGCACATTCTGAGATGCGAAATCACATTTGTTTAAGATTCTCTTGTTATAAAGCTGAACTTTTGAAATATATCGACTGGTCCCGAATCTCGATTCAAACTTACGATTTGGCATTTCGTATGATTCTTGTTTTAGGACGAGCACATCCCTGTAGCGAATCTAGATTGGATCCTTACAAAATTGAGATCGCGGCAATACAAATTCGTCAACGAGGTCGTGAGAGATTTATATTACGCCATCAACATCACCTCTATGTATTACGGCGTAAGCAAACAAAACATTAACTTGCAACCATTTCACTATCGCGTATGTTTTTCCAGAATTTTATGGACGTAGACTCGAAAATCGATCAGTTCGTTCAGCGTATGCAGCAACTGCTCGAGGAACGCTTTGTTCATTTCGACTTTTCAGCGATACATGGTATGAAGGAAGAACCCGTCGGACCGTTGAAGCTGAAAGTACAGAAATTCGAAGGCGACGGTGATCACTTGAACTGAGTCAAAATAGAAAAGAAAAACAAGTTAAAAAGTGTTATGTTGATTTCCGGTTTAGAGGGAACACATTGAAACCTGGTCTTATGTCAAAATATTTTAACGTCTTGAATCGTGTACTCAACAAATTGAATCATCTAAGTGTTATTAACTTCTAGTATACCAAGCGAAACATTTGATTTAATATTTCTATTGATCAATAAATTTTACCCAACTCCAAATCTTTCCTCCCGAAAATCATCCATGATATATCAATTATCTGATGGAATATTTCTAAGTTGGTGATCTTTTCCAGAATAGTAGTGTGTTGTAGATGAATTAATACTTCTGATACATACGTCGAAATTTATTAGAATTTTCCTTTACGGCACAAAACAAATCCTAGTATATGATAATCTGACGATTAGAACTTTTCAGTTTCATGTAGAGGTCCATAAAAGTGGGCACCATACTTGTCAAATTTGAAGAAGGAGATGTCATAAGCAAAATATTTCTTGAAATTATGAGAGCTATCTTGGTATGCTTCTCACGAAGTGTCAAAATGTAGTTCGTGCTATTTTTTTACAATTTGTTGAAAAGAACTCTATATTTGGCAATATCTAAGTCTTCGGGAGAATTTGTGTTAATTTTTAATCCTTATAATAACAATAACGCTCTAGAATAGTTTTCTTGAATATTTGACAAGTTTGGAAGTAGAAACAATCAATTGTCTCTTTCTCAAAGTAGTTGAAAGTATTTCTGTTCATTTGAACTCTTGAACAAACACTAGAGTGTGGATTTTTCACTTAAAGAAACAATGAAATATTTGTAGAATGTCAAATTATAAATTTTGATAAAATTGAGCCACTCAAACATTTTATTATTTGGAACACATTGAAGTGTGTTTAAGATAATTTTTTGGGTAACCATTTTCTGTTTCCTTTGCCACCATTTCAATTCAGTAGAAATGAAACCAATATAGAAATGGTTCTTTTGAGGAAGTCCTCGAATCAGTTCCTATGTTTGTTGACGTTTCATTTACAGTTTCTATTTTATAACCTCGTAAAGGAACAAACATCAATAGCACAGACAGTTGATATTTCCTTTGATGAACCTTGAATATAGAGTTTCAATCACTTGCTATACGTTGATAGAAATATTACATAGAATATTCCTGCAGTGTTTTTGGTTCAGTTTATAATTTGATTTTTCCGAATTAAACTCTGATGCACGTTATTTAAAGCAAAATGTGATTGAGGAACGTTTCAAATCTAAGAACTATTTCCCAAACATTGGCAGCTTCATTATGACAAATCCCATTATCTCTTATTTCCCATGATTTTATTTCCATAAACAGTCTGAAGAAGAACTCTAATAAATTCCAAACGACAAGAACGTACTCTATAATTTTCCATATTTATTTGAACATTTTATCAGTTTGAATAACATGCTTTTTCAATTGATAACTGGTTCCATACAAATATTTTTAATTTTGATTGTTATTATGTTGATCGCTGAAAAATATAAAACTTAATTCAATAATACTAACAGTTATACTTTTACTGTCGAAATTATTAAGCATCAAGCAGCCTTTTTAGGAGGTTGAATGTATATGTCAATTTTGTTGTATTTGAGTTATATTAAGAAAAAACTGTTATTTATATTTATTTTGTTCTATCAAAGCTTGAGAAAATATCTTGACGTAAAACTGAACTCAATGTGTTTTAAATTAATTTAGTTTTTTTAAGGTTCATCTGTGTTAAACAAAATAATTTCAATTGAAATTGGAAGGTAAGATTTATATTTCAATTGCGATCTATATATCCAAATAATTAATTTTACTATTTTATTTTATAGGTTACAACTTGTCTTCATTTTATATTATATGTAGGTAGAACGTTTGTTTAAAAAATCAATTTTTTTCGAATGCATTTATAAAATCTGACATTCAAATTTATTTTCCCATGGAACATTATTATACTTCCAATTAAATTCACTAAAGTGTTCATAATAATTGTTCATAATTTATCATTAATGCATTATTATTATTAACCCAACCTAAACGTACAATTTCCAGATTTAAAATTTGATTAAGTGAAAAAACATTCACAAAATAAATACATATTTAAGGAAAATCTGATCCATTTAATACAAAATCGAATATTCCCAAAAATCTACAATAATATTTACGATTTAGAATATTCAACGCTGGGGACGCTAAATAAAAACTTGTAGTTTTAAACGAAATCTTTCTCATCAAGTTCTCTCCTTAACATATGCGAAATTTCTTTATAAAATCAACCTCATATGTGTATATAAAAGTAAAAAAATGGACAAGTGTTGTGTACCTTGGGACATTAGATCAATCCTTATTACAGCTAGAAAAATCAACCGGAAACCACATCTGGCGACTTCCTCTCGGTTCCTCATGTTATTCGAGGATGGGGTTATTGAATTATAAGGGGTACTTTTGGGAAAGTTTTGTTGGACTCTAGTATTTACGAGCAATAGGCCGCTACGCTAAAACCGTGGAGCGGGCCCTATGGGTAGGAGAGGGTATAGAAATCTCCCACGTACAGCAGGCGGTCCTGAGGCCCTCCCCCTGAAATTTTTAAAATTTGCAAAACTCGAATTTTAGAGAAACTAAAAACCTAAAAGAAAGTTTAAAATTTTATTATCTAATTGTAGGAAATTATGATGAATTAATACAAAATAATTAAAAATCATTAAGGTATTCAACACGATTTATTTACATTGTTAAGAACAACTCTATTTAAAACAAACACGAAATAGAGATTCTTGTCTTATGTTCCCAAATGCAAAAATCAGTATTGCAATAATATGATATAAAGTGCATAGAAATCCATTGATAAGAAATGTAGTACATTAGGTATATTTCAGTCTACATTTACCAAAAAATAAGTTTTATTGATGTTCGAATGTAATATTAAAAACCATAAATTGATATTTAGGAAAAGTGGATGCCGACTCAAGGCTCCTATCGTATCAGCTGTCCACCGAAGAATTCAGCTGAATTAGCCTACGCAAAATAACTTGGTCTATTTTTTTTAATTATAAGAGGCCCGCACCACAGTATTGAAACACAGACATGTTTTAGTCAATTCAAAATTTATATTTTTGGTCAGTTTCTGTTAGTGGTGCGTATCCCCTTTCTAATGCAGGCTCCTAGATTGCCGGCATGTAAATACGGTCCTGTTTACTCTATATTGATGCTATAAAACATGTCTACCAAAAAGTTCATAAATAATTTCTTGGGATAGTATAATAACTGTATAAGACTGGGAAATTTCATAAATAGTTTGATGGTGCAATACGAATTTCCCCCACTATCTTTTTCAAACATTTTAGGCTATGTAGGTCATAGGAAAATGTCCCAGATACTTTTGCAACAATTATCCAGACTTTCTACTTTCTAATTTAATAATGACAAACCCATACCTTTTATCTGTCCATGTTATCTTCATTTCTTCCTTTTTCTCCTCAACATATCTTCTGAACTGTTACTAGAAACGACAATTCTTTCTACCTTCCAATTTAATAAGGACAAACCCATCCCTTTTCTCTGTCCATTTTATCTTCATTCCTTTCTTTTCCTCCTCAACATATCTTCGGAACTGATACTAGAAACGACAATTCTTTTTACCTTCCAATTTAATAAGGACAAACCCATCCCTTTTATCTGTTCATTTATCTTCATTTCTTCCTTTTTCTCCTCAACATTTCTTCTGAATTGTTAATAGAAACGTCCATTCTTTTTTTACCTTCCAATTTAATAAGAACAAACCCATTCTTTTCACCTATCCATTTTATCTTCATTTCTTCCTTTTTCTCCTCAACATATCTTCTGAATTGTTAATAGAAACGTCCATTCTTTTTACCTTCCAATTTAATAAGAACAAACCCATTCTTTTCACCTATCCATTTTATCTCCATTTCTTCATTTTTCTCTTAAACATATCTTCTGAACTGTTACTAGAAACGACAACTCTTTTTACTTTCCAATTTAATAAGGACAAAATCATCCCTTTTATTTGTCCATTTTATCTTCATTTCTTCCTTTTTCTCCTCGACATATCTTCTGAACTGTTACTAGAAACGATAATTCTCCGTATGCTTGTAACATGCACCTTTCCGAATTTTCATTGCTGCTGCTTCTTCAAACTTTTTTGTCTAAAATCCCTTAAGAATCTTACATCTGGATCTACCTCGCCTCGTAGGTTGGGCCTTCGGGAATGGTTTGTTTCTGATGTTCCTGCACCTGGTTCGACTGTCACAAATAAACATAAATATTCATGTTCTCCAAACAGATTTCAATACAGAGACCCTCAAATAAGGATTGAATACAGAAAAAAAACATCTTTAGCGCCCGGTACGCTTAGCCAAAGCATTGAGCTTGGGAGATGCCCCAAGGTACACATATCGTTAAGCACGTAAAGTATTCGATAAAATATTAGCTATTAGATTTTGCAAATATATAAAACTAGTAAAATTATCTTACAAACACAGTATAATATACAGAACTGCAAAAATACAGTCGTTCGATAAAAATGTACATACAAATGACAAATGCAAATAACAACGTTTCAACATCTACCGGAGAGTAGGAGAAACTTTGTGAGCGTCCCACAACATAAACCGTTTTTTTCTTTCTAACGAAGTGTCTCAAGGTACACATTTCTGACTATAAATAAGAAACAATCACCCTTATCCACTGAAAATACTGTTAAAGTACTGGAAGGCCTTTACTCTGATGATTACTCCTACCTGGTAGGAGAAAGGTCCTTATTACTGTAACAGTATTTTTGGTGGATAATAGTGATTGTTTCTAATTTATAGTGTTATAGTGTATCCACTTTTATAGTTTCTTAATTTTCTCGCCCAATAATTTTTTTCAGGTTTATTCAATTTTGTATTAATCTACTGGTCATGCAGTCCATAATTATTCAACTTGAGCTAGACTAGATTCTAAAATCTGTCAAAAAAGTATTGTTATTATAATTAAATCAAATAGAACCAGTTCAATATCCGTCGCACTATTGTATTATAAGAGACAAATGTATGATGAAGATTTAGTGCAAGAATTATTTCATGATTTTCAATTTTTTCATCACCCATCTAGATTTAGGGTAAATTGCGATAGATAAGTGTAAATAGTTGATTTAGGAATGTTGTTTATACAATATCACGTCTGAAATATAGAATTCAAATTAAAATTGAGTGCAAAATAAATTTTATAAATGTATTCGAACATATATAACTAAAAAAACATTATTTATTTCCAAACTTTTATATAAAATAGGTGATAATTTACCCAATTCATAAAGTTTTGTTGAATTTAACCATGTTTTGTTCTATAGATTTTATTAGAGAGAAGCATTACACGCAAGTTCCTCAATATATTTTTGACTATTTATTAGACATTTTTTTGAATTTATAAAATATTTGATTTCTAGCATGAAACCTTCTACGCTATCGAAATTCATGATAAATATAACTATGTTAATAGTTTGGAGGGGAAAATATCAAGGTCTAAGAAAGTTCAATCGGATTAAAATCCGTTGTTTCACTATAGTGAAGTTCTAGGACTAAATAATTACTTGGCAGAGGGCGAAAGCTACTGTTATACAAGCTCAAATAATTACATCAGACATTATATTGAATGTATATTGTGTAGTAAATCAATTTCCTCAAGCTTTTGAAGGGTTGGTTAATTGAATTTGTATTGAAACAAAGTGATTGAACCGTTTTAGATATCCAGACCAATCGATGGGAAACTAGGCGAATAATTATTTCGCTGTTTGGGTTACGAAGTGATAGAAGATCCTTCAGTAATGAAATAATAATTCGTCTCGTTTTCCAAAGAATTCGTGGTGGCTAATGTCCAAGCTTTTAGAGGTTTCTACTCATTTGAAATATGCAGCAAGTTTTAAATTTTGAGAAATGACATCGCGACAACAGCTAGTATAATATCAGAAACTAGAAAGCTAACCGACATGAAATTTGGCATGTAGGTTCCTTATAAGTCGTAGGCACCCGCTAAGAACAAATTTTTCGAAACTCAATCCCAAACGGGGTAAAAAGGATTTGATATACTTTGACGTTTTTGACGTCTAATATAATCACGTTCAATTTAAATGACAGATAGTTCCATAGATTAATGGATCATTATCACAGTTCAGCCTGTCCATGACAGACAAAACATACTCTCTCAGCAAGACAAGTAACGTTTCCAGGACATACATTGACTGTCACATAATGTCCGTAACGTACCATTCCATAACATAGTTATCCCTATCAATTTAAATAAATAATAATATATGGGAATATTCCTTGATTTCAATAAAGTTTTCGATTGTGCTGACCATGAAATTCTTCTCTATAAAATGTATAGATATGGTATTCGTATAGTAAAGCCAACCATCTTTCAGATCGTATCTGAGTGGAAGTTTACAATACGTTAGATTAGCCAACAGTGCTATTAGCGAAAAGTAAAAATTGTATGAAGGAGTACCTCAAGGCTCAATTTTAGGACCAATTTTATTTATTACCTATTCAAACGATCTTTTCTTTTTCATTTAGTCTATAGATATTGATATTACAATTGCGAGTTATGCTGACGACAGCAACTTCGCAATAAAATCTGAAAATATAGAAGAAGCACAACATAAAGCTAGCATATTACTAGATAATATTTCATTATGGTCAACTAAAAATAAATAAAGTCAAAAATAGTCCATTTTCGATCAGTTAGATCAAATATCAACATAGAATATATCGACCAATACAAATGTTTACACACTACACAGATGTTGGGCGTAATGTTGGACACCCACTTCTTCTGGGATAAAAAGGTTGATTTAATTTGTAAAAGACTAAGAAAATGCTGTTACTCTTCAAGATCGTTAGTAGGTACCCGCAGTCAGAAGATTCTGTTAACCGTCCATCAAGCTAACTTTCATTCTGTAATGAGATACAATGTTAAAAATTGGGGTTCCTGTTCTTCCTCTAATAGGGTGTTTATACTTCAAAAGTATGCAATACGTATTTTGTCTGGTATTCAGCTTAGAGAATCCTGTAGATCTGATATATATATGGTTTCGGCGTTTACATAGTATAAATTCATAATACCGGGATATCAAAAATTATCTTGGTCAAGGCTGATTGTGGAATCTAAAACGTGTGTCTTACTTTACGTTTGAAATAATTATGTCACTGTCACACTGACATCATCAATAACCTACAAATTTCATACCTACCTATTTATTTCAGTTGTAAAACAATAATGAACTAGAAATTAGGAAATAATTATGTGAACTTTGAACCTTTTCAGAGGTCGTGATAGCCACAATCCGGGTCAAAAACTGTTTTGAAATAGTTAATTTTCCGTAAATCGAATGACTTTCACGTGAGAAGCCCGTAGCAATAGAGTTAGAAAAGTGCAAACTGGTTGTACCTAATACGGCTTTACGACGACTTTTCGCGTGCCGTTTTCGCTCCATGAAGTTAGATTTAGTATCCGACCGTGCCCGACGGCCCTTCTCTTTTCGATAAATGTCCATTAAATAGGAAAATTTAATTAAAACAGTTTGAGCTATTCTCAGATCTCAGCTACGCGCATCTAACGTGCGACGTACCAAAGGGAATTTTCTCGCTACTAAAATATACACGAAGCGGGTAAAAGCTAGCGGTCCATAGCCAAAAACACTTTATTACAACTGGCGCCGGTCGCACGGGGCAAGAAACGGCCCCAAATTAACAAGACCGAGGTAAAATGTATAAACTCTAACTTACGCGCAGCGAGCTCTTCGAGGCATATGTCAAAATGATTTCGTTCGTAGCTAATTACATAGGACGTCTGGCGTTCATGCAATTATGTTTTTAGATAATTCGAACCTTCTAATTTCGATAGGTCACGTGAAAATCCCGGAGTCCAAAGCGCTAAAGACTTCTGAGTGTTACAATATTCGTATAAAATTGCGAAATTTCGCACTTTTAGAAACTTCAAATTAATTATGACATAATTATTTCAAACGTAAAGTAAGACACACGTTTTAGATTCCACAACCACTCTTGACCAAGATAATTTTTGATATCGCGGTACTTCGGAAGTTGGATAATAAAACTCAAATTGTACACAACACTTTTAACATCTAATTTAAAAATTCTGACAAATTGTTTCACCACACTGTGGCATTTTCAAAGCAAGGAGTTATCAACTAAAGCTAAAGCTAAATCTAAAAGTATGTCCTTAAATATCAGGGATCAGAATGTAGTACAAATTGAGGGATGGGATCCAACCTCATCCCTCAATTTGTACCACATTCTGATCCCTGATATTTAAGGGCATACTTTTAGATTTAGCTTTAGTTGTTGAAAAAATATTTATTAGACAAAAACTCCTATCATGCTGATGAATTCCTTTTGTGATAGTAAATTAAATTTTGTATTTCATTTTCATTCTATCGTGACACATATTTGCCAACTACAATGTACAATTTTGTAATTCCATTGGTTGTTTGTAAATAAAGTTCTATTCTATTCTATATATAATAAATAATTTTACGTCTTTCCAAGCCTTAAGCTGTTTCTACGCATTATAAACATGCATTAAGTCTTCACTTGAATCTTGGGAAATGACATTGCGACGGCGGAGCCGACGCCTGAGCTACGAGTATATTATCTGACAATCACCTCAAGATTGGAGATGTAGGAGAATAATACATTAAAATAAGATAATTTTTAAGTTTTATTTTAAAAATATAACCAACGTAAATGTACATATACACTATTAATATTCATCCGTCTGAAACATTGCATATCTTGATAGTGGAAAGGCATACTTGATTGAAATTTATAGTACGTAGAACGGTTAATGGTTTCCCCTCATTTTGATCTATAATTTCGTTTCAAATTGCAATAAAATAAACCTTCCAGTTGCAAGATATCCCTTCAGTCGTATAGTCGACGTGAGATAGTTCGATATTATAACTTTCACAAACTCAAAGCCATCTATATTCTGGTGGAATACTGCTCCGATGTACCATCCTTCTTAATGGCTTTATCAGTTTCGTTCGGAGCATCTTCGTTTTTATCTTCCATCTGATTTCCATGTTCAATCTCCCACAAATAAGGATCTTTTTTCAATATGAAACATAAAAAAGCGCTGGCTAATATTCCGATCAATATGAACAGAATTAATATGCTAAATCCTATGACGAATGTTATCGTATTTGAAGAGGCTTCTTCAGAATCAGTCGGACTTGGGGAGGATGTACTTGTCGAGGTATAATTATTATTCATTTCAATCTGAAACATAAAGCACATCATCAATACAAACAATGAGTGTTGTGAAATAACAATAGAATATTATCAAAAAAAAAGGGACGACGTGCTCAACATCTTGACGTATTATTTGCAGTGAATATTGAAAAAAGATCTGCACTTAACCTCATACAAAGTACAGTTGATTCAACAAGCTATTTGAAATTGTTACAGTTTAAATCTTCACTCAATCTCTTAATCTATACTTTGTTAACTATATGCACTGTATTAAGCACAGACTCTAACTGACAGCATGGAGATCTACACTATATGTTTACTCATGCCCGCCTTCTAAGCACGAGTTGGTCATTCAACACAAGGAACACGTGGTCAAGGTGCTGGCCTGTAGTAGAGAAGGTTATTATTGAAGTATTGCTACTATAAATTGGACCATTCTGTACTATGAACAATGTCATGATTTTATTTGCTGATTTATGTTGGCAAATATATCTTCTTATTTTACCAACAGTGGAAAGCTCAAGCCTATTGTTTTTTATGATGCTGTAAGAATGAATTCAGCGTTCCATCCAATTGCCAGTTTGATTTCCCCATGAATATCCGTCGCACCCTATTTACCATAAAAGAAAAAGGGAAGATGTAACTCGATATATTCACACAACTTACTTTTATTTGTTTTTATATCTATCGATACACAACTCGTAAATGAGGAAGTCCATTAGAAGGGACTTTGCCCTATATCTGGTTTAGAATAACATGCGCTGGAAAACGTCAATGCGTTTTAGCCTTGCCTCATAAAACATCTTTCCAATAAAACCATCGTCCTTTCGTATACCCACATTCGCTTTTATACGGGCCCGACTCGCTACGTGCTTTGACATTTAATGTGCTTTCACGGAATATTATATTTTGATCGTCAATGTTAATAATAAAGACGTCCGCTCCATTGTAAATATACTATTCCAACTTGCAACTTTTATATTGTCTTTATAGGAATTGTTAGTGATGTTGTTAACTTCAAAGTAGAATTATTTAACGTTTTTATTACTTCAATAATTTGGCTACTTATTAATGACTTACTTAAAAAACTATAATCTATGATATGTAAAAGGTTAACTCACCCATCACGAAATCTCTGAAACTATAAAGCTTACAGACATGAAACTTGGCAGATGGGTTCCTTATAGACGACGTGGGACAGTTCAGACTCTCTATGACAGAAACACATACCCCTCAACAACTATTTGTAATTTTTTTCATACTACACACCCGACAGAGACATTTATAATGTCGTTGACAAATGGAACATGCAACAGTTATTGTATCACTTCGATTTTCGATTTCAGATAAACGCTAATAGAACGTCTTGCGTGTATGGACTTCTTTATGTCATGAAACATCACACTTCCATTCGGAAATTGTATTTGTACAATAAATCGATTCGTTTGCTTTTCATGGCGACATGAAAGTGTATTTCGCAGTTCTAGAAGTCGAATGAAACATGAATATTGTTCCCTGGAGGTGTAATTATTAATGCCCTTGTTATAACTATGAAATATTTGCTTCGTTAGCGATTTAGACTGGAGGCACAGGAAATTCTGTATTGATTTCCTTTTCATTATAACCATCATAAAACAAGCCTAGTTAGCCCTCAGTCTTCACTTAAAACATGACGAATTTCCGTAACAGTTAAATACGCATTAATTTAAATTGAATACAATCAGCCCTTACCTGATGAAAATCCATTCTAAAATTAAATAAAACAACTATTAAAAGTTCAATTTTCACTAGTTTAATAAATAAATGTGACTATAGTTTTTTTTAAACTGTAGCTTCTTGAAACAAATATTACAAAGCACAATCTTACTAAAAAAGATATATAAATTTATTGATAATCTTAGGATAGATGGTTATTGGAATTTTACCTAATAATTTTCAATAACCATCTATCCTAAGATTATCATTAAAGTTATATATTAGGTAGCTCTTTTTTAGTAAGTTAGTAATAATAATAATAAAGTATAATAAAACCAGGCTTACAAAATAAGCATTACCTATCAATCCTGCAGAGGTGCCTTAGGTACCTGTATTCAGGCTGGTTATATAATCTGACAAAAAATAATAAAAGGAAAAAATTAATAACAAATAAATAAATAAAGAACAATACCTATATATATACTGATTTGAATAAAAACGCAACACCTAATAATAGTTAAGCAATTTAATTGAAATTTTACAGAAGGGTCACATTAAGGTAACTAGTAAAAGATTAGATTTTGAAGCGGAAAAAACGTATTCAGTAATGTAATGAGTGACCCCACCGCGATTGTTTATGTACTTATTTACACGATGTGGTACAGTTTGAACAAGATTATCAATGTCGCCTTGAGGTATCCCATCCCAAGCTTCTTGGATACGAAGTCGAAGATCATTTAAATTGTGAGGGGGTGGCGTAAACTACTCAGTCTTGTACCGATTATATCCCAGACATGTTCAATCGGGGAGAGATCCGGTGAACGTGCAGGCCATGGAAGCACCACTACATCAACATCTTCTAAATACTGCGTTATGTAACCCTTGCCGTATGAGGGCGGTCATTATCCTGTTGCAAAATTGGATTGAGTAACCCCCGAAGATATGGTACTTCAACAGGTTCCAACACGTTGGTTATGTAATTGGCTGCATTTAAATTGACATAACATATTGCACCCCAAATTATTACTCCTAATTAAGGGCAGTATGACGTTCAACAGCAAATTTCAGATTTCTACTTTCCCCACGTAAAACCCTCATCCTCCTTCGACCATCATGGGCGCACAAACAAAATCGCGACTCGTCACTGAAGACCACATGATCCTGACCAGTTGTTTTCTATTTTATAGATAACTTTCAATTAGTTTAAGTGTGATACGTCTGATTCCGCAATTTTCTAATTTTTTAATCAGTAGTGCATGATTTACTGTGTCAAATGCGTTCGCAAGATCAAGAAAAATAGGTGCTAATGGCCTGCTTCGATCAAGGTCAGAATATAGCTTTTCGACGATTGCATTGTTAGTGCCCATATTTATCAAACCGAATTGGTTTGATATTATTTTATGTTTTTCTACAAATTTAATTAGTCTGGAGTAAATTAATTTTTCAAAAATGTTTGCAAAATTTGAAATTCGAGATATTTGCCAATAATTATCAGGTGACACTTTATTTCCAGTGTTGTGTATTGGTGTTATTTCAGCAACTCGAAAATGATTTGGACAGTAACCATGTTCTATATATAGATTATATACATGCTCAAGAGGATCAATAATATAATCAGCAATATGTTTTATCACATTGGCATCTATGACACCTACTCTACCTGACTCTCTTTCCATATCCTTGATTATATTTTTCAATTCTTCTCTATTTGTTGGTTCAAGAAAGAGTGACTTGCTGGTATCACTGGGTTTACAATTATTCAACATTGCGCCTGTATTATTTTTAATCATTGCATTGGTTATTTTATTCCCAATTTCAGTAAAGAATTTATTCAAATGATTCGCATTTATTTGAAAATCGAACTTTTAATAGTTATTTTATTTATGTTTAGAATGGATTTTCATCACGTAAGGGCTGATTTTATCCAATTTAAATGATCGATGAGTACACACACGAGAAGAAAGTTCGATTATCCCCCTTTTCCTCTATCGCCCGTTTATATAGTCTTTATTGATGAAATCTTGCAGTTTAGGATTCACCCGGTAAATGAACTAGTCCGGCAAAATAATGAACCCTAATGCTGACATGACAGTATTACTTATTACTTGCAATATAAAAGTAGTAAGTAAAAATAGTCGGCTATTTATCAAGGTATTGTTGTTATATTACCCTTGTTTATCGAAACAATATCATCTACAAATCTGAGCAAAATTGTATTGAAAGTTTCCGAGTTCTGTTTTAAATGTGTCTCAAATTTACTAAGCAAAGGGTGGCTAGAAATGGTGAGAGTATTTCCCATGACTGTTTCGTATGTGTGTAGAAATTACCATCTGGTAACGAGTTTTTTTAGAATGTTTAAAATTTCATCCATTGGTACACTTGGAAACAGTAAAACTACGTCAAGATTTATGGTTATGGATATGTCTCAATTAGTTGAAAGGATTTTTTATTGAAAAGGTAGCAGGCGGGTTCAGTTTATTAAGCACGTTGACTATCAATTTCGCAATGTTACATGTTGGACTAGTTTAGAATTCGAAACTATAAGCCTTTGAACTAATTGAGATATTAAACAACATTAGTCTTGACTAGGGAGGTACCTTAATTTGATTTAACGCTTCTACAGAGTAAATGCCTCACTAAATCTAAGCAATGTAACACGAACTAATGGATTTTACGCACTTCATACAAGTTAGAGTAGATGGTGTTAGATATTTTTGATTTCTCCAGCATTTGTCAGTAGGGTTATTTATTTTTAGGCGGAACTACCGTTCAGTAGCATTGCAACTTACTCGTTCCGCTGACGGTCTCGAGAGCGAAACAGCTATCCGGGACTACTATTGTTCGATGTAGCGAAACTTTAAGGATTAGCAGTTTATTTCTTGATTATACTGAGTTTGTTATGCATTAGTATTATTCTCCTTCATGTGTTGATTAATAATGAGTATTCATTAATTATTCTACAACATGTGCTTATTAATAATGTACACCACCTTGATACAACGTGGCAGTGTTCTACTGAGTTCTTTATTAAATTCCATGGCACATCGTATATTAGAAACCCGATAATGAGAAAACGGCAAAGACCTTGAGAAGGACTTATCCTTGATCTGAACTGTCTCTAATCTGGTCGAGGATATCCGCGCTAGAACAACGGCAGGTGCCTTGAATCTTTGGCTTCACAGCATCCTCGGTTCGCAGGGAATCTGTACGCAGACAATTAGTCTAACCACCTAAATACACCCACTTGCTGTCATGATAATAATTACGTCTTGAATTACTGCTTTAATTGAGGGTTCTGTTTACCTTAAATGACTGGAATTTTAGTAAATTGCTATAAAAGAGTTTGGGCACTAACATGTTAATAGGAGATAAGTTAATTTTTATTTTATTAGGAGTGATTAATGTTCTCGCTGTGTCGAAGTTCAACAGTTGTTGATAATCGACTAGTGTCCCAGGAAATACCAATTTTATTTAAAGTAACATTATTTAATGGTGATAATAATTATGAAAAACATAGTTGCTGTTATCTGTTTATTGACGTTTGAACGAAATGAAACTATAGATATATAAAAGTCAGACGCATCATACGTAGCTACTACAGGCCAACACCTTGACCACGTAACGCTTGTGTCACGTGATCAACTTAGGTTTAGACAGCAGGCATGGGCAAACATATTCAGTGTAGATACCCATGCTGTCAGTTAGAGTATGTGTTCTGTGCATATGTTCGTAACTAATACAGTGAATCCATATATTGTTGATATGGCAGTGTCCAGAAAAGTCAGAATAGGAAAGTGTTGTTATCCTTTGATAAACACACCTGTTAGGGGCTTTGAAGAGAATTTATAGACATGAAAAGCAGTGGCGGCTGGTACTACAGGCCACAAGAGCAAGTGCCCACCCAACAACCAAGATAAACAAAGAAATTCGCATGTAATTCAGTACATTATTTTATTCCGCACGTCAGGCAACAGGCGCATGCAATTCTAACGCTCAAAACTATGTTCCGGGGAACGTTCTGAAGTGTACCTATTTCAAGTATGATTCAGCTAACTACGGCTATCTTCGCCATACGCGCTTATACCGTCAGTCTGGGGCACAAAGCAAAGTCTCCAATAAACTTCTTGTCTTCATAGTGTACATTGTGTGAATTCAATTCGAAGACGTGAAGTGATGATGATATTTTGTTTAATTTTTAAGACAGAGGTTAGTACATGGAATAAACAAGGGTTGAATGTATTAAAACACATCGCAGAGAGGGCAAAGAAACACGAAAATTCTTTTCTCACATGAATGCATACATGTATTTTAGTGTTCTTGGCAAAGTGGACATGCGTGAACAGTTAGACAGTGCGTAGATTACCACGCGCTGTTCCAACACTATGGATTTTCAAAAGTCGAAGTGTGAACACATTATTTGAACAGCAGGATTCTGTCAAAGAATGTTTCGACTAAATTATTGACGAAGATAAGATGGATTAAGTTACTATTAGTGAAGCAAGTGGTTTATTGAAACATTTGAATTGCCCGAAATTTGTCTACTGGTTGAAAATATTTCATTTCATCATGTCACATGTTGAAATATTATTTAATCAGATCCAAATACGCGAGATTGACATTGGAAATTCTCCTGACAATGACAATCAAGAACGCAATAATGAAGAACCTGCTAGGAAAAGACAAAAAACGACAGCTGGAGATAACAGAGCTGTATGTGACACAATTTTGAGCCAAATTAACGATTATTTCTTTGTGTCCATCCTCTTTCATAACTCACGAGCTGCCACTGATGAAAAGCTCCCATACAACACGATAACCATGTACTTTTATGTCAAGTTTAGTTATAAGAGTATAAAGGAAAATAGACCTTAATGACTTAGTGTAGATAAAATAAATAGGAACATTATAGAATGTAGAAAATACGAAGCAATATGCGGTGAAGTGTAATTATTAGTAGGATTAAGTAGGTGAATTTGTTATTAGCTTATTGCATGAGTAAGAATTTAAAAAAAGGTAGATAAGTAAATACATATAACATATATAATTTGTGAATAAAGGATAATATTGATTAACACTATAGAGTCAAGTAAAGAAGCTATTTTAAGAATGATAGAAAGATAGAGAGTTAGAAATGAATGAATTTCGAAGTAAAGTGAAGCCAATTAAAAGTAATATCAATTAAAAATCAAATATGAAATGTCATCAAAGTGATAAGTAAAATTTAGAATAGAAATCAATAGTTAAGAGAAGAATATTATATATCATACTCAATGAACAGAAATAAGAAACAATTATCTAAAATCAAATTGAGCCTATCTTAATAAATAAAGCTGAAATTAAGGAAATAATTACAATTAGAAAATGCTTCGTGAAAATCCTAGAGGGTTTCTGGCTAAGCGTCAGTCGCGGAAGTTACTTGGCGTAGGAATATACCAAACAAAGCATGCTAGAATTTGAAAATCAATTTATAATTGGCTAAGAAAAGGGCGCTATGACGTCAACAATAAAGGTTATAAATTCAGATCAAATTTTCTAGGATTCTAATTGCATAACGCGCAGAATCTACGCTGGCGAAGCCGACGCAATTATCTATTCTATGGGTATTAGCAAGGTGTTAATTATTTCGAAAGTCAATCCTAACAGCAGATGTTAGTATAAAACAGTTGGAAAATACATTATGTAGACAATTTAAACAAAATGTCAATGTAACAGTATAATTGAAGGTCGTTCGTTTTTTTTTCTGTTCCTATAGCCATATGTTTGACCCGCAGAAGGGTCCAAAAGCTATTTATTATTGATCACAGTTTACTTGAAAAAATACATTCTGCTGTGTGCCCTTAACAAAAACTATATTTTTATGTAAAAAAATCTCATAAGTGATTATTATTATTATATATATAGATTTAGAATATAATTTATCTGAAATATAATATTCTCATGTTTTTCAATAATATATTATTTTTTTATTAATATATTTTTATAATTTAAACATTTTTAGAGAATTCCTTTTCTGTCTTGAATAAATTGTGAAAAAATTCAACTTCTCTAGAGTAGGTGAAAAGTATCTTCCGTCTATAAGGACTCTTACCACTTATGCATAACACTTCCGTTTAGACTTCCATCAAATGAGTACACAAATTTGAAGATCAGTAAAAACACGTTGATTGAAAGAGTATTCGTGCTGGATAGATAAATTAACAATAAAGAAACGTAGAACCTTCGAATTGACTTGTCAGAATATCATTTGTGGCAAGATATATTTGGAACGGACATCCATTTAAGATATTGATAGATAAGTGTAGGCTATCTTTATGAATATGTTACCCAAGTAAATAAAATGACAATATTCTATGAAACGCTATTTCACCATAATTATAAGAGATCAACAATTTCCTCAATACAATTTTAACATAAAAAACAAAACAACGTAATGTTATTTTATTATTTTTTATCACATTTGACATTTAAATGTATCGGCATGGAAATTGAATCAAAAATTATGCTGATTTCAAACTTCGTAGCCCGTTTAGATTTAAATTTGATATAATTTTTATATTAATTAATCTTGAACTGTTATTTTTTTTTGGAAATTAAACAATTCTCAAATAATTTTACGAAACTTTATTCTAGATTGGGACTTATGATTTATCTATTACAATAATGTAAACATTTGAAAATTCTTGTAATTTGCTTTATTATTTAATTCATTGCAAACGTAAACTTTTCTACATATCAGCAAAACATTCAAATTGCAATCAGACTTTGTTGTTTATTTTTTATAATTTTCCTTTTTTACTTAACTTAATTTTAAATTAATTCGAATCAAATAATAAAAAGTTTAATTTACTCACATGTAATATTTTTCTTATTTAATGATATAGAAGTATTCCTGAATGACACGGAAAAATAACATTGTAGAATTTCGTCCTGTAAACAAAAGCGCGCACTCTAATAATGAAACAACTAGAGCGGAAGCCGACTGACTTACTAACTTGCTGGGTAAATACAAGCGGATGGCCACGAAAACGCCTAACGGCCTTAAGGGTCGGAAATGCGCAACAAGTGCGAAGTGTCCATAGAGAATATAAGATGATTTGCTCACATTGTACAGCATAGGCAAGAAGTAATGAAACATGAACACAGGTTAAAAAACTTCAATTACATATATTTCGGTGAAATCCATAATCTTTAGTTTTAATTTTCCTTCTAACCACTTCTATACTTATTTATTATAACGTACTTTACGACTTTTCAACCAACATCATAAGTTAGAATGAATCAAACTGTAGAGAATTTGAATAAAAACCGCGCTTTCTTTTTTAAAATTTACCTCACATTTCTACCTGCTTTCTCTAACGTTTTGGTTCTTCAACCACCATTTCATTATTTAGGAATGTTCTTTTTCGATTAGCGATCGTCATTATTTTAATCGATCAGTTCACATTGTGCATATTCTCAATATTTCGGAAGTAACCATTGAAAGATTACTTGTCTTATTTAAACATTATCTTCCGAATTATTAACATTCTTGTAACAACTGTGGCTGATCATGTTTCAATAAGGCAATCCACATCACGTGACCCAATATGGCGGTTGAGGGCACTCAAATTGATAATCGTGGTCGTTGGGCTAGTGAAAGTGTATTTTTGGATATTTTCGAAGCTTTGATGTTTTTAATCAATAATATTCAGATGGAGAGTGATACCTGAAGACCCTATTGTTGAAGGAAAGACGTTGGTGAAAGGTATGCTTGAAAATACATCCCTATCTTATGATCTATATTAAAAAATAATATTATGTCTTTATATGAATCTATATATACTGTTTGTCTTTGATAAGAGTACTATTTATATTTTATTTAAAACTGATTTCATGACTTAATCCCTTATTACGCATTTTCAGTTGTTTGTGTCAATAAATGAATGGTTGTTCATTCCTTGTTTTACTAATTCAGGCTAGTACCTTCAATTAAATACCAATCATCAAATAACTTGAAAACAATATCCAATATAAATAGGCTTCACTAAATTACTATTGCAAAATGTAATTTATATTAATAACACATGAGATGGTTAATTATTATAGGTGCAAAAGATTAGCTGTGCAATTCTAAGAAGGTTCAATAAAAACGAAAAATTTAGTAAGTCATCAAATTATCATGAAAGTAAAATAAATTCAAAAATGGGGAATTATTCAAACTAGCTGTTCTCCCGGGCTACGCCCGACGAACAGCTATCATCAGTAGCTAACAATCAGTTTTTTTTATGTGCACCGTCTTTGTAAAGGTTTAGTCGGATAGTGCGTGGTAGCCTGTATGTGAGGTGTATGGGCACCTTCAGGTTGTCACTCCGACAGACGTCACTTTGACAGTAGTTGGTTATATAGAGAGTAGTAGGTATTGATAGAACAATTTTTATTTTATTAGCTATTCTATAGAGTAGTAGGTATTTACAAAAGAGTATAAAATTAGAACAGTCAATTCTTAGTCGAAGGTGTAGTTCTAAAGTAAAATAAATTCAACAATGGGGAATTATTCAAATCAATCTGGTCATTCAACTAATATGCTTTTTGTGCTTATTAATTTCAAGGCTTTCTAAAAGATTGAGCACACCCGTCATAAAACTTTATTTGATTCTCAAATCCGTTCAAATCAATCTGGTCATTCAACTAATATGCTTTTTGTGCTTATTAATTTCAAGGCTTTCTAAAAGATTGAGCACACCCGTCATAAAACCTTATTTTATTCTCACATCCGTGAGATCCTCTCGCTTGATTGCTGCTAACCATTAAAAATATCGTCTCTTCCTCGATAATTCATTTTTACTGGTCAAAAACTTGTGATTTAGAACTGTAAGAAACGAATAAAACCAGACTTTATCCCTGACGTGGCGAGACCCACAGCCAACCACAATGCAAGTAACGGGAATTTTTCTTCAGTCGAAGCACTAATGATCCAAAATTTAAAAAACTACTCAAATTCGCACAGAAAATAACAAAACTAGGCACTTTTATCACTATGGTCGCTTAAGACAAAACAAAATGTTTGCCCTTAGCCGCCATATTGCTTTTGTTTTGACAGATCGCTGGATTTCCCTACACTACCCACAGAAATAAAGATATCTCTGTGATACTACCACTACAATATCCTGATACTCGATGTTACCGCCTCTACTTTGGCGTACTGGGAAACTCAAGTCCCGCACTACACATTTCACATTGCATACATATACAAATACAAGATTGCATAGTCCTCAGAGTCATTTCTAGGTTACTACGTACGGTGGTACGGTTCCAGCACATTTTCATAAAATTGAGCAAAGGTAATATGTTACCTCAAGGAGATATTTCCCGGTCGAAGGCAAAAGAGGCGCAAACAAACGTTCAATTGGATATCCGGCCCTGACTTGCTTTGACTTTGACAATTTTTCTACTCGAGATCCAAATGAATGAGTTTTATAGTTTGATCGTCAATAACAAAAATTGTATTCTATTATGCATATAAAATTTGAAAGCTTATGTAGCTTTTTGTCTATGGATATAATTACTTCTATGAAAGCAAACCATCCATGCACGGGTGTGCCCATGCCCATCATTAATAATAACTCTTTGTTTATTCAATGGTACTCGAAAATGTTCTATGCAATATAATACAGGCAGATATTGTAACCTAAAATATTAATTGTATTTAGGTTTGGATTTCGTTATTAAGCGAGGTTCACGAGTTCGCAAAATTTTTCATTTTCACTCGTTAACCTCGGTGTTTACTGCCTAGCGATTTTTATAAAATGAGCACTTAGGAATATTCCAAATTAAATTGTTTTATGGAAATAAAGGATGCAAAGTCAGCTTTTATTACAAAATTTTTCTCATAACACCACATTATATTTCGAAATGAAATAACTGCTATTACAGCAATGGCAACTGTAATTTTAAAATCAGTTAATGATGTTTCAAATTTACAAGATGGTAATGAAGACCTGTCACCTGAATGTCCATTCAACAATGAGTAAGTAGTCTGATATAACAATGAACCTTGCTATTTTTCTTTTCTGTAACATTTCAGTATGGATAATTTCGAACAAGACGTTCCTTTTTCCAATAACATTGATCCCGAAGAAACCTTAAAGTACATCTGGAAAATGCATAATTATTGGTAAGACTTTATTCACTAGGCATGAAATTATTGAAAATATAAGTTAAACTGTAGCATAACAGTTTTTGTGTGCCAAAATTAAACCTCGAGTTAAATTTAGGTAAAAGTGGCGATTAATTTCAATCAGATAAAAAACCTATTGGAGAAATGGTTTGATTTCTATTGTTATTGATATTTCTTCATTTATTCGTGATCCATTGGCTTACTCTTGATCTGCATGATCACATTAGGCCGGCACTTCATATTGAGCTGGTGACGTTCATGCAATAACAGAAAAGTTGTAGAAACTACCTACAATGATCTAACTATTTTGTGTTGACTCTTCATGTTCTTTGCTCTATGGGACAACCTGTCCCTAAAATCCTAAAATGGACAAAGAAAGACAAATTATAACTGTTATGAGTTCATTTTTGTTAATTAATGTATTTAATATTAATATATTTTATAGTACTTTTCTCAAGATTCATTTGTTTTAAATTATGTGCATTATATAACAATTTATATTAATTTTTATTTCAGTTGCAATCCTCAAGTACTGAAGAAAAAGTATGATGATAATCAGGTTAAATTATCAGTAAAGAAAAAAGAATTAGGAGCAGCAAAAAAGAAAATTAAAACTTTGAAAAATAGAATTGTCTTTTTAAGACGAATCATTAAAGATCTTAAAGATAATAAAACAGTGGAAAATGAAGTACCTATAACAGACTGAATCAATTAATATCTGATGGGCAGTTTTGAATTCCTCAGAAGATGACACCCATCATTAGTACTTTTTATTTTATTAAGTGAATCTATTATAATTTCCTTCATTGTTGATACTTTGACATAGATATTTGTAAATAAAGGATTTTTCATAAGTTTTTATAATTTTTCAACCTGCAAAGTTGGTACAGGAATAACCAATTTTTTACAATGAAGCCTGAATTTACATTACACATTTTTCATCCATAACCATTTTCCATAATTTACACCGGTTATATCTTGCAAATTATACCTGTGTTCATATATGAAAAAATTTGTTTCTAATTTAATGAAACTAAAACTTAGTAATTGTAGGAGATTTAAGTAAATATAAATGAATGATGATCAATTGATCATCGACTTCACTCACTTTTGTTAGCATAATAACTTCTGGATACTTCAGCAGGCCAAATATATGATTGTAGGAATAAAAGATATATTGGAAATATTCAGAAGCCGCTAAAGAATAACGTTAAATTGCATAATGTATTTTACAACTCCATGTTTTATACTGACACCTGCTGTCAGGTTGACTAAATTATTTACACTGTAATGTAACCTTGTTTTATACTGATACTGACACCTGATGTTATATGAACCATGAAAATTTGCAGTAGGGTATGTAAACTAGTACTAGAGTACTAGACTAGTCATGGCATCTCCCATTCATATTGTTAATATTATCCTCCTAGCGGCGAGTGAATTAACTGTTGATATACCGAATTCAATGTACCACCTGCATCGGCGGTTGTGGGCTAGGTGGTTGAGCTCCCGGAAATGCATTTTATTTCCCGATTTCCTAAGTCCAAGCGGCAAGTTTGTTAAACATTTTTTTTTCCTTGTTCTTGAACACGTAACATTAAAGTGCATGTAATTGATTGATGGTCCTTCTTTGTACACACATTTGATTTTCCTTTCCCTCAAACACATGTATTATCAAATGACATGGTACTATCGTGCTCACGGTCGTACATACAGGTCTGGGAACTCGAGGCTGTTTACTATGTGAGAAGTGAGTCCGCTAAGCGTCAACTGTCGCGTAGTACTAAAAGGGTGGCGCAGTAGCCGAAGAGTGATCTCTGACACGTATACGACTGTGTTTGATTGTAATGTCACCTAATCCTGACAACAAACTTCGATCCAAGCGCTAGCTGGTGACTGAGTGAGGGACAACGCGTTTGGCGACATGTAAGAGATTCATGTCAAACAATAGAGTTCCCATACCTGTATATACGACCGTGATCATGCCCAAAAAGAACACAGTTCCTATTTCATCCACTTTAAAGGAATCTGCAGAATTTTGAATCCATACAACTAATAGAAACGGTGCAATCGTCTCCACAGGGGGTTACGCACGCACACACAGACATCATTTCAATAATAGTCTAGAACGATTCAGAAAAGTACAAAACGGATATATCTTGTTCGCCCAGATTATAATACTTACTATATGCTACATATTGTGAGGGAAGTAAAAATAATCATCATAAAAGCTCTTACTTTGTCGGAAAATTTTGATTAAGACTACAGATATTTATATGTTTAAACAGTTATTGTCTTCTCATAGAATAAGAATTTTATTGTCTATGTACATAATGGAATAAGGTTTGAAATTTAAACAAAAGTTTAATATGAGCTTTGTAAATTAGGGAAATACTTCTTGGGAAAAGCTATGCAATGCTTTTGTAGACTGCAGTTAAGTATTACAATATATTAGTTATCATAATCTCAAATCTAAAACCTTTAATACCTAAAGATAAGCAAAACCACACAGTATATAATTTAAAATATTTAGCTTGCAATGGGACTAATACTGGAATCTTCAAACAATATTTACAAAAAAGAATGTATTGGCCATAAGTATAGCACAAGAAATAAAAACTCCACCGCCCTTGCTAAAGACTGCTTTGATTATAACCATCAATTCGATTACAAAAATTTTAATGTTTTAACTAAGGAAACCAATTATTATAAATCATAGGACAGATATTCAGACACTAGCTATTTTCCGGGCTACGCCCCGCTAACATACAGTTCTTTTTTATGTGCAACGCCTTTATAAGGGTTTAGTCTGATAGTGCGTGGTAGCCTTTATGTGAGGCGTATGGCCACCTTTGAGTTGTCACTTTGACAGTTGAAGGTTATATATTCATAGAAAAGTTTACTATTAGCACGAATCATAAGCTATTCTATGGTATAGATCGTATGTCACTTTGACATTTATATGTTATATAGAGAGTAGTAGGTATTCACAGAAGAGTATAAAATTAGAATGGAGTCAAATATTGGTCGAAGGTGTAGTTCTAAAGTACTCTCTTGAATTTGTGACGTACGTCACTTTGCTGATTTAATTAAAACTGTTGCAAATTCCTACATGTCTTTATAATGTTAAAAGTATATTTTAGGAAGAATGCTTAATAGTAATATGACAATAAGGTCTGACCACGGTCGTACATACAGGTCTGGAAACTCGGGGCTGTTTCTTATGTCAGAAGTGGGACCGCTAAGCGTCGACTGTCGCGTAGTACCAAAAGACATCACGTGAGAGTATTCTCTGACAACTGTCATTCTCAAGTTGTAAACAAGGAACGCAGGTAGCGTTTTTATAAACAAATTACGAAACTGTGCATTGTGCCGAAATGCAAAACGTGGTACAAAAGTGTAAAGCAAAAAACTTCTGTTTTTAAAGCCGAAAGATGCGGAAATGCGAAAAAAGTGGATGCTTGCGATTCCGGATAGAAATCGTTTTAACGAAGTCTTTTATGTGTGCGAGCATGTATAACGAAAAAGGGGAAGTTATTTTTAAGGTGAGTAATACAATTTTGACAAGAGTAACAGTTCTATCGTTGTTTGATAAGAAAGAAGATAGTTAGTCAATGATATAGGCAAAATGGTTTGATCCAAATGCGCATCACCACTAGATGTCACTAGCTCGATTGTGCCCAAGTCATGGCGTGACAATAATAGCAAATCGTCCAAAGTTCCGCAAATTATTAAATTATGAGATGGTTAACGAAAACTGCAAGAAATTCCAGAAATTCCTTATAAGTTTCATATTCCATCCAGGAGGCGTACTAGTACAGTGCCATAAATTATGCAATTTTTGGAAGGTTCTATTGAAAGAACCTAGATGTCACGCGCGATTGCTTCAAACACTCTTACATTGACTGCCTTACTATCTTCTTTCTTATCAAACAACGGTTCTATTCCTCTCTCAAATCAGAATACTTAGTAACACTGCTTGCGATTCCGGAAAGAAATCGTTTTACCATTTCGAGATCCAAGCGCTAGCTAGTGGCTGAGTGAGGGACTACGAGTTTGGCGACGCGTAAGAGACCCATGTCAAACATACGAGTCCCCAGACCTGTATGTACGACCGTGGCTCTGACACAAGTTTTTTCTATTACCTCATAAATCTTAACATCGGTTAAGTAGATACTTAACGTAATAGTTTTGGTCTTCAGTCGTGAACAGACTACACTAATATGCGTTTGTACATTATGAGAATATTACTGACTAGTGGATTCTTGATATATTTTATACTTGAAACATTGATGTGGTACAATTTCGATTATTCGTGGTTGTTCGTTTCGGCGACGTAGGCATTTTTATTTGAAATTGGTGCGATAAGAACGCTTTGTGCTAATACAATGTTTTAAGAAATCCCGTTTTGGACATCTTTTGATGATGGTCGTAAGACCGAAACGTACGTAAAAGACGAAAATATAAAGCATAAGTGTTGATGTGACCTATTTTTCAAGAATTTACATATAATAAATAATATTAATTATCCCATTTCTTTTTGATGAAGAAAACTACAAATTTGATTGGAAAATCACATTAATATTTGGAATTAAAAATGCAATTATCAAAAAACTGAATAATTTATTGAAAAATATGTTGATATAAATGGACAAAATACAGAAAAAACTTATTTAAAAACGACAGTATCAAGCATAGCACCCAGACATTGTACAATATTGTTAGTCATGAGAACATCAACTTTCTCCTCGAGATGCCTCTTAGGATCTTGTTTCCCCACATTTTTGATAGCCAACTGTTCTGGTGTCATTTTTTCTTCCTCTTCAAGGGCTTTGTTATAGTTTTTCGCTAATTCCAACATCTCGGACACAGTTTTTTCGTTGACACTGCAGTTTTCTGAGTAATCTGCCAGAGTAAGTCCGTCCATCCAAGATTTCTTGTGCAAATTGAGCAGCATCTTCTGTTCAAGTTCATTTTTCCTATAATTTATGCTAATTGAGTAATAATGTCGATTGAGACCATGAATTAGGGCCTGAACTGAAGGTTTCTGCAAATGTCCAAGGTTTGATGTTGTTTGACGGGGTTCCTGACCCAGGACCATCATATTTGGATTGATTAACCTGAAATGGTAAAACTTTACAATTTCACGATTTTTACAATCGATACGACTTTTTTAACAATTTTAGAGATGCAATACTCTTCAGACTTTGTCTGAGAAGAATATAATTGACTAACCTGAATGCATCAATAACTACTTTCCCTTTCACCGATTGAATGGGATCCACCACAACTGCAACAGCCCTTTCCGATAAAGCCTCAAAACTTTGTTGTGTATTAATATCAACTCCAGACAACCAACAACCAAAGCCAGGATGTGAATGATACCAACCAACAACCATCTCAGGTCGTCCAGTTTGTCTTAACATGTCCAGCATCTTCGCTTGAAAAACTGGATCAACAGCCTCTACACTAACACCTGTGCCTGTTTGTGGCATCGCAAATACGTCAATGACTCTTACTGTATAATCGTCCACGAATTCACCTGAAATATATTCAAATATAGAAGAACCAAAATTTTAATAGATCGTTAAATTTACCAAGCATAAGACCCATAACCTCCATGGGTACACCAGCTCTGCCGTGTTTCAACATTTTTAAAAGTGCCAAGGAAGAAATGTATACTTGTTCGGCGGTGTCTACAACTGGTGCATCTGAAGGTGGAGGTGCTTGTGCTAATCCCGGCATTCCACCGCCTAACCGCAAGAGTCTATCCATTTCTGAAAAATGACCAAATTAATATGGAACTTGATGTTAGAAAATTCGTGGTTATACCTAAATACTAAATGTAATAGCAGAATTGATTCAGAGTTCGCACAAATTCGATGTTTGTTGATAGCTTTCCACTTTTTGTTCGAATCAAAAACGTCAAAAACCGAATGTGCAACTCATGACGTTGTTTTGTACCTGTAAAAATGACATTGACAGACATAAGAATATAAGGCATCATTGCATCATAGATTGTTAGACCACCGATTCAATTATCTTTTAACTTCTTTCGGAATGATTAAAATGAGCCAGCTCTATGGTGGTAACACAAGATCTGACCACGGTCGTATATACAGGTCTGGAAACTCGAGACTGTTTCCTATGTGAGAAGTGAGTCCGCTAAGCGTCATCTGTTGCGTAGTATCAAAAGGGTGACGCATGAGTCAAGGGCTTTTCTGTATACGAGCATAGAGATCATATAGTATAGAGGAGTAAAGCCCCGTCCACGGTCATATACACAGGACCGTGGCCCCGTCTTAACGCGAGAAGTTTCAAAAACTGATCCGTTCCCCACTCCGCGGACATTATGAGCTGACGTTCGAGCGTTATCTTCCAACTATTATGCATGTATTGTTGCATGTATTATTACGGTTACCTAATAATATCAGGTAACCAAATTTGTATATAATAGTTAATTTGCACGCGGTCATCTAAGCGCGCGGTTGTAGGAGAGTAAGGGGAACGAGTTAAAATACCGCAGAGTGGGGTACGGACGTACGGATAACTCATCGCGTAAGATCGAACATGGAATGCAACGAATACATAGGCTATATAGGGGCTTTACTCCTCTACACTATATCATCTCTATGTAAACGACCGTGTTTGAACGATATGGCGCCTAATCCTGACATCCTGACAATATACTTCGATCTATGCGCTAGCTGGTGGCTGAGCGAGGGACTACGAGTTTGGCGACATGTAAGAGACTCATGTCAAACATAGAGTTTTCAGATCTGTATATACGACCGTGGATCTGACAAAGAATGACCGGAAAGTATAGGGAGCATAGCATAGAGTAGGTAAAGAGTTGGTTGTCTTGCGCTTCAGTGTTTGCCAGTGCGGCAAAGCGCAAGGGAGTGTTAGCTCTCTCAAACATCAAGTATCAGAATATATTTTGTAGCGATTGTATTGAAGATTTCAGAAAACTGTGACCTCTGTGAACTTGGCCAAGGTAGTATTTAAAAACTCAAATCAGTCTTAACGAATGAGCCTATGAGCGCTCATTTTAAACGTCTCAGTTTGACAGTTCCTGGAACATTAAGATACAAATTTGCGACTGCTCCATAAATCCTCAACGGATCTCGAGAGCTGTTCTCGCATTTTTTTTAAATATGTTACTAAATGTACAGGCATTTCAATCTATTATGGAACAGTTTTATCATTTAATTTGTCACTTTATTTTTGCAAAAACATAATTCAATTTGATAATTGCGAAAGTAGTCTATTACAGCTTATTTCAGAATTTCGCCGCTTGGGACGCTGTTATGTGAATATTTGTTAAAGTTACTAGATATATCATTTAGTAACTTTAAATATTTGTTATTACATGTAGACACTAGTGGCGGTAAGTTTATGTTTCTAGTGACATTGGAACATTTAGTAACTATAATAATAGAATATTTCTTATTCCTGTATATGACAACAATGAACAAATTACCGTCCTAGTGGAGTCCACATAATTTTAATTTAAGGGTCATAACATGAAACTTGCAGGATAGATTGTGCGAAGCTCTGGGAGAAGCTAAAACAAGATGTAAGAATGAAGTGACCAAAGAATCCTTACTTTACAACAATTTCACAAACAGCATATTCAATATGATTCTTTAGCAAACATAAAGTTAGGGGAAAATTGTATGAGTAAAAACTCAGATTTCACAATTCTTGCAACCATCGGAGGGTATTGAAAATAACCATAAAATAATAACAACTTTTGTTTATTGAATATTTTGTACCATTAAGGAAGGCTTTGGCATGTTATCAATGAATTGTTTTTCTATCCGATTCCAAATGACATTTATGGTGCGATTCAGTACAGGATGTAATGAGCTGTAAGCAACATTTAATGTAACTTTGAACTGTAACCTCACCTTACTGTTACTGTAAATGTATGTCGCGGAAGACGGTGGTGCTGGACAGATGTATTTTGAACGGCGCACTCGTTTCCACAAGAGGACGATCTGGATACAAGGTGAGCATAGTTTTCAAGTTTCAAACAGATATTTGCATCAATTCATTTAGAGTTGTTTTATGTTGCCATTTTCTTTGTCTATCTTGTTTGATGGAAACCATTTTTATAACCCTTTATGAGTGACTTAATTTCCAATGTGAGAGCGTTTTGTTAACATATTAAAGATGAGAATCACGACGGCGGGTCACTCATACCTCTCAACTGGGACAGAACTATACCCTCTTTGCTTAGATATGCGTCATATCAATCCCTCCTTGGTACAAGGCCTGAACGCTCGATCTCACGTTACGCCACAATGCTGCAATACCGACATTAAAACAAAAGTTTTATTTATTTATTTATTCTTTAAGACATATATATGGATTTCTTGTTTAAACGGGGTTGCCTTGCCAGACATGAACTGAGCCCTTAGTTGTACCCCATTTGCTTTGATTAATGTAAAACACCTAATTCTAATGGTTCTATGTAATTCAAATTAAGCTCATTGAAACAATATGTGTATAATTGGATGTAATCATGATAGACTGTGCGAAAGCATTTGACAAACTCAACCATGGTATATTGCAGTCCAAACTGGGTAATTTTGGATTCTCAGATAGTGCTTGTCTAGAAGATTGGAAACAATGTGTTTAAATAGTTAACTGCTTCTCAGAATCTTACTTAATTACTTAATAACGTCAGGAGTACCTCAGGGTAAAAATCTGGGTCCACTGCTTTTTGCCATTTTCATTAATCACTCACCTAGCTGCATGAAGTACTCAAAAAGCTCAATATTTGGGGATGGTAATTGAAAGCAGCCTTTCAAGGCGGGCGGAAGTTAAGGATTACTGAAATTACTGCTACTCCCTATACATCAGTAGCAAAAAATTTGAGGTATTACAAAGAAAATAATGTTTTGATGATAAATAATAATTTAAATGAGGTAAAAAGTAAAACAAATTGGAAATGTGAAAAAAAATATTTTCGAGTCTATTTTGCTTCTAAGGCGAAAATAAATACGATATCCGTGTTTATCTTGTCAAGCTTGTAGTGATCCACAAGCCGAGATATTGAAGATTTTGCAAGCACAAGCCACTTTGAACGCACGAAATCAGTTCCCCCCACTTCGCCGCACGCTCCGGCAGCCGCGCACGCTTCACTTTGTTACTCAATTTCTAATACTATAAAACAATGAAACATATCCTAGTATGTTTTTATTGAGAATGTAGGTATTCAACATTAACATCCATAAAGCACACTCCTGTAAAATGTTTATTGCATCTTACAGATTTTTTTGAAATAAGAAAATTATCTCTGGTCCAGTAGGTCGTAGATGCAAAAATTTTTTGGTAATACGTGAAAAAATGTCAGGAATTGATTTCCGTCAAAGACATTTTTCTAAAATAAAAATTGTGAAGCTTATCTGGAAAAAGCATGTTCGAAAAAGTTGCAATTTATTCAGTCATTTTTTTACCCATAAAATTTGAAAAATCGCTACATTTCTTCAATAACATTATAGCACAACTCCTCAAGAAGAAAATAAACCCAGAATCGTTGCTCTCTGACCATCCGCTGAGAAGATCTAGCCAATTTATGAGAGCGCCTTTTTTTCGAAAATAGATATATCTCGAAAAATAATCAATATTTTAAAATTAAAAAAAAACCTATTTTTAAGATTGCCATGGGCTATACGTACAGCAATAACAAGTACGGAAAAGTAATAGTTAATAGACTTCTTGATACCTCGATTTTTTCAATATAACTCGAAAAGTATGAAAGATATCGATAATTATCATGGAAGGAAATCGATAGATCTATTTGATACCTACAACTTTCTCATTTAACATTTTTCGATCCGAATAATTATTTAAAAAAAAACTTTTTGCAACTTTGCCGATTTTTTAGGTTATGTTCGCCATTTCGAATCGAGTTGCATGAAACAGAAACTCGCCTTTAAATTTAATTTCCTATACGGTCACATTTTTTTCTGCAAATTTAACATTAGGCCGCCTTCTATTGCTTGGACTATAGTTACTAACGCCGTCAGTTCTGCAGTGTAATTTTGCTCTCAAATTTAATTGAAATAAAGGTATTTAAAAAAAAAACAAATATTTTATTCCAATAGGAAAAAAATTAATATTAGTTTCTATGAATTTGGAAGTATTGCAAAAAATCCAAATAATCCAGATAAAAAACAAAGATTGACAATTTCAATCGGCGAGCCGGCGAATTTTATTTAAATCAATCGTAGAATTTTGATCAACTACTACTACTACTCTTTTTGAAGGAATTAAATTTCAGGGAAAAATAAATCATTTAAAAAAAATTCATTTATTACAAAAATGTTACATGCTGGAAACATCAATAATAATCTTATAATCTATGCCCTAATTCATAATAAATATTTATATTATTATTCTAAAGTTATTGTCGATCTATAACATTTTCATATTTATTATTAAATATATTGAAAAAATTTCTTTAAACGTTAAAAATTCCACAATTATTAATTAGTCAAGAAGCTAATCTTATCAAATACTGAAAAATCACAGCAGAATTTCAATTCCCAGGCGTCGTTATACAGGATGTCCGGTAATGGCGTGTACAAAGGACGATCACAAGTTCCTTGGCCGAAAATACCAATGGACAAAGTTGCTTAATTTGGGCGCTAGAGGGCTTCAAAATTCATAATTTTTTTTATATTCTTTCAAATAAGTCGAAAAAGCTTTGTTAGCTATTATTCATTTTTTTGCCACGCATGTGTAGCTGGAAATTACAGCTTTTTATGGAGGAAACTGTAAATTACGGGGTACTTAAAAACTTGGTCACAATAAATTATCCACCTATATTTTTTGTAACCCCTGTATAATCACTAGCAATTTTTTCTTGATAGTAACTTTTATTTAGAAGCTATTTATCTACTCTTACAAAAATTATAGTTGGGCAAACTGTGTAGCAACAATTTTTTTTTTAAGTATCTAAGTAATTGTAACTTAACACAAATAAAGTTTTTATTAAGTATTGTATTATAAATGTATTGGTAGTGATTATACAGGGGTCACAAAAAAATATTCATGGATAATTTATTTTGACCAAGTTTTTAAACATCTTGTAATTTTCGAAATTAGGGTTTCTTCCATAAAAATCTGTAATTTTCAAATTCAAACGCGTGGCTAAAAAATTAATAAAATCTAAGAAAGATGTTTCTGAAGCCCTCTAGCGCCGAAACTAAGCAACTTTGTATATACCGGCACCCCGTATAACAAGAATATCGGGAAAAAAATTCGTATGTAAAATCAAATAAATTATCTAAAAATAATATTCATTTCCTCACAATTTAAAACAAATGTAGAGGAACATGATATACTTTTGTTCAGATTCAAAAAATCCGAAATAATTTACTCATTTATATTTTCGCATAATTTACTACACATGCACACTAAAAATATCAATTTCTATTTTATAATTCGGAATAAATCGAGTTAATTTATCAATTTCACTTCATTTTCGAACTCTCTGATCACGAGTACTATTTTATCTATTGCAGCTTGAACGATTTCCTCGCTAATTTCCCAATACAAGACGAAACGGACACAACCGGCGTTCAACGAGAAGCATTTCACGCTTACTTTGAACGGGTCAGTGGGAGCTACTATAGCTAGACGGTCTACGACTTCATTAGCACAAACCTTACTCCGATCCATGTACATCATTAGAATGTTGGTTTGAACGGATGAGAGGTCCACTTTGAAAATCTTGGAATTTAAGTTGTGGATCGCTGGAAAAGAACATAATTATTGTTTTCGGTGTTAAAATTAGACTTTGACTAGTATAGAACTTGGGTTTCGTCATCCTATTGTCAAACTTTTGGAAATCACATATCCTTCAACTTATTAATGCAGATCTAGACATACAAAGTGGCGCAAAAACATGTGCCTGATTTGTATAAATTTAGATTTTTCAAAAAACATTCATTTCGTGAATCTTCAACCTTGGAGATTTATTATGTTACATTCAAACAAACCTTATGTTGTGGTATGGACGTTCGATGACTATTTTATATATTAGTCTGAGACATTGTCAACTACAAATAGATTTATATCTTATATCAACTTTTCGTAGTACTGTGACGTTCCTTGTTACTTACGACGGCTTCAACACTCCTTCAAGTCCATCAGATCTGAATCTAATTGACTTTATGTTGATTTCTCGTGGGCCAGATTTTTGTTAAGGTTTACTGCTCGTTGATGGGTTCTACTTGGGCCCTCACCACAAAGCGTATCACAGTGCTATTTATGGATAATCTTGTCCCAGGGTAGTCTCAGTGGAGTAAGTAACCAGGGGTCAATATGACAGAATGGATAGTATTAGAATTGCAGGCTTTAATTACAATCAATACTTTGTTACTTCTCGGCTACTTAAATGATGTTGCAGAAAGTTAAACAACCACGGAACTTCCCAATATTTACCTAATATACGAGGGTCGTTCATTATCTCTTTAGAAAAATGCAAGAGATGGCGCGCGCGTGGTTAAAATCGTTTGTTTTTGAAAAGTGTCATTACTCAGTAGACAGCTGTTAAAGTTTTTGATATATCGCCCACGTGTTATTATTTTATCGTCCATTAAATCAGAGTACTTTTGTTTATTAAAAAAAATGGAAAAAAGTATGTTTCGAGAGGTGATGAAACATTCACATTTAAAAGGTTTAAAACCAAAAGACATTAAAGCCGAGTTGAATGAAGTTTATGGCACATCTGCACCAGCGTTTGCCACTGTTTACAATTGGGTAAATGAGTTTAAACGTGCCCGTGCATCGACAAAAGATGAACATCGTTTGGGACGGCCAATAGAAGTGGCTACCTCAGAAATGATTGAAAAAATCCATGATATGGTGTTGGGCGATCGGCGCGTCAAAGTGCGGGAGATAGTTGAGGCCGCAGGCATTTCACAACGTACAGTGTTTACTATTTTAGATGAATAATTGGATATTTAAAAGTTTCTGCAAGATGGGTGCCGCGTTTGCTTACAGAGGAGAATAAACGCAACCGTGTGGTTCACTCTCAGGCTATTTTAACGCCTTTTCGTCGCAATCCGGATGACTTTTTGCGTCGATACGTAACTGTTGATGAGATACACTACACACGTGAGACAAAGGAACAATCAAAACAGTGGGTTTTTGAATCCGAAATTGCTCCGAAAAATTCTAAAACGGTGAAATCGGCTGGAAAGGTTATGGCCCCAGTTTTTTGGGATGCGCATGGAATTATTTACATCGACTACTTAGAAAAAGGAAAGACAATGACTGGAGAGTATTACGCGTCGTTATTGCACCGGTTGAGTGAAGAAATAAAAATTAAACGGCCTCTCTTGGAAAAGAAAAAAGTCCTTTTTCAACAAGACAATGCAAGAGTTCACACATGTGCAGTTGTAATGTCCAAATTTGTGGAATTGAAGTTGGAATCATTAGAACATCCACCGTATTCGCCAGATTTGGCCCCCAGTGACTTCTTCCTATTCCCAGATTTAAAAAAAATGGCTCGGCGGACGACGGTTTGGGACGAACGAGGAGGTCATCGTCGAAACAAATGGCTATTTAGAGGACCTTCCGAAATGGTAACTTTTAGACGGGTTAAAAAGGTTGGGACACCGTGGGGGAAAAATGTGTAGAGTTAAAAGGAAATTATGTAGAAAAATAAAAAATTTATTTACCAAAATACTTTGTTTTTGTATCTTTTTCTAAGAGTTAATGAACGACCCTCGTGTCAATGGTAACTGGCGGAACACTTACTTTTCGATTTTAAATTAACTTACTCTCACTGAATATGACTGTCTAACTAATTGACTAATTACCTTGCGAATCGTTCTTTTATACCAATCGAGGTGCTGGTCAAGTCACCTACACCAGATCCAGCCGACCCATTTTTTTGCTCATTTCGCGCGAATGATGCTCCACCAATTCCGAAATTCTGTGCCGTGGTTTTATGCTTACGACATCTGTTTCGTTATCTTACGTTGACATTAAATATGCACTGTTTTAAATGAATATTCAGAATATAAAATTTGACCAATATACGTGTTTCCCATTAAATAATTCTTCAATATTTTTGAGCTTCGTTACAGTACTTTGTAGCTGAATGGTCCTTAAAACCTCAATAGTACTTTTAGTGGATAAGGGTGATTATTTTCTACTTATTGGTACCCTGTTTGGACCCAGTTTTAAAACTTAATGATTCTCGCAAACCACATTATGCAAAGTCCATTTTGGACTGCGTTTACTGCGCTATAAGGGACCCGGAAATAGATCACCAGTAGGTTATCTCCATATTTCGCAAAATCCATTTTTGGACGGCGTTATGGCACTTTGCGACCCGAATCTTCAAACTCAATCTATGTCCGTCGAATCAAACTGTTGAGTTTGGTGCTTGTTTCGGTTTCGGTTGATCTCTTCAGTCAGGGATCTGCGAGAGTTTTACAAAATCTTTGCGCGTTTACTGCGCTATTTGGGACCCATAAATAGGTCACCCGTAGCACATCTCCATATTTCGCAAAGTCGATTCAAATTAAATTTGAAATAGTTTTTTCTAAAAGGTACGATCTTAAAAAAATTAATCATGTTCTCGAAGAAAAAATGAAAACGACAATCTAGCCAATCACTCGTCAAAGCTTTAATTATTGATGAATATGACCTCACCTTTAGCTATTTTGGTGGTATTGTCATGGTCGTCTTGCAATCGGTCAATCATGGTGTCTATCGCAACCAGACCGGCAGCGGCTAAAAATCCGGCCTGTCTCCAGCCACCTCCTAAAACTTTCCTTGTTCTTTTGGCTCTGAAAGTAAAATTAAACATATATCAGTGATTTAGGATCACACACAAACCTCCAGTCAACGTACATTTCAACAGTTTCAACACTTTCCAATGTTGCCGGATAAATAAGTTGATTATATGTTCGTTGTGAATCTTAATTTTAATAGAATTAAGGAGAATTAATGGAGATAAATCTGAATTCATTAAATTGCTTTTTGGTAACTTTTATTTAAAATATATTCGGCTGGCTGATTTTTCTTCATGTGGGAAAAATGTTCTTTATACCGAGTTAGAATGTTCTAAAAAACAAGGGATCAAACAAGTGCTCTTAACCACTCAACCTATAGCTCTGCTAGTGATATACTGAAGATGACAATTTAGTAACCGGATTATCAGGAATAATACTGTTGTATTTCAGTAGTAATTACTTCCTTCCAAATAATCTTCCTAAAATAAGAAGTGTCATTTCGTTAGCACTTATTGTATAAAAATGAATAAAATGTGAAATTTATAAAGGCAAATTGACAATTCAAAAACTTCAATTCAATTTTTTCTGCTGTATGTTACAACACAATAATATAGATAATTGGAAATGACGAAATCTGCATAACCTTGGGTAAAATCCCACTTGAAATAACTTGTTTTTGTTTATATTCACAGATTACAAACTTATTTTTCTGAGGAAAGAATTAAAAATGCATGTTTATTTTTAAAATATTATAAAATGAAAAATATGATACAAAAACACATAGATAAGTATATTAAGTAGTAAATTTCAAAACCTTATGTAATCCATGTGTTGTAAGGATTATGTTCGTGTGCTTCTGAAATTACAGATTTGTTTTGGAAATGATTAATGTAACGCGTATTTATCAATATGTCTATTATATAATTTTAAATATACAAGTAATGAAAGTATTTTGTAATACCCTTCAATTTTTACTCATTTTGATTTTCTGTATTGCTTGTTAGAAAAGGTGGTTTGTACGTCAGATTCATACCTTAGTTTGGCAGAAATCCAGGGTATGAGCTACTGAAACTATGGCCCTGACAATTGAAAAACGTGGTCCAAGAATTAAAGGTTTATCGAAGGCTCAACATTTCATGTTTGTGAAATATCAAAAATGATAATATATATTCAATTTACGGCAACACTCACGTTTTTTTAATAAATTTCAGAGCCTCGAATTTGGCAATAGGGTACTTAATTAGCCATTAATTATCCAAGTGATATTTTGGAATTGTAATGATTTTTTCCTGCTTATTCAATCTCTAATTGACGGGATCCACGATTTTTAAAAAATTAATCTAAGAGCCTCGAATTCGGGAATAGGGTACTTAATTAGCCATTAATTATCCAAGTGTTATTTTGGAATTTTAATGATTTTTTCCTGCTAACTCAATCTTTAATTGACGGGATCTATGTTTTTTTTGAATAAATTTCAGTGCCCGAATTCGGCAATAGGGCACTTAATTATCCATTAATTATCCAAGTGTTATTTTTTAATTTTAACGATTTTTTCCTGCTAACTCAATCTCTAATTGACGGGATCCATGATTTTTTCACATAAATTTCAGAGTCGCGAATTCGGCAATAGGGTACTTAATTAGCCATTAATTATCCAAGTGTTGTTTTGGAATTTTAATGATTTTTTCCTGCTAACTCAATGTCTAATTGACAGTATCTATGATATTTTCACATAAATTTGAGAGCCTCGAATTCGGCAATAGGGCACTTAATTAGCCATTAATTATCCAAGTGTTATTTTGGAATTTTAATGATTTTTTCCTGCTAACACAATCTCTAATTGGACATGATTTTTCCAAATAAATTTCAGAGCCTCGAATTCGGCAATAGAGTACTTAATTAGCCATTAATTAACCAAGTGTTACTTTGGCATTTTAATGATTTTTTCCTGCTAACTTGATATCTAATTGACGGGATCCATGATTTTTTTAAATTTAATTTCAAAGCCTACAATTCTGGAATGTACTTAATTAGCCTTCAATTATCCAAGTTTCCTGTAATTTTTTACAATGTAGGTCCTGCCCGCTAGCTGATTCTTAAATTGGCAGAACCCAAGATGTTTTAAATACATTTCAGAGGGCGTTTAATCAGCCTTTAATTATCCAAATGTTATTTTGTAATTAAAATAATTGTTTAATGGGGGCCTTACTAAATGAATCTTAAATATAATATAGTGTAAGGGAAGTATTTTAATAGGGGCAAAAATGTGTTTCTAAGCCATTGTGAAGTCGATGCTCCGTTCCTATTGGTCGTATGGATTTGAAATTTTTCAGATGGCTTTAAAATGGAGAAAATAGGAATTGTATTGGTATTTTTGACATATATCTTCAGTTATTCAAATAACATTATATTACATTATTTAACTAAAATGACAACCATGTTTTTCTGGTTATAAATAAGAGGGGTGTTTAACCACAAATTTTGTTGAAGTGGAAATAACGCTTTTTACTTCTATTTATATATTACCTCCATGGTATGTATTGGTTGGCGGCGATCTATTCTAATGCCACAGAATAATTATTATTGTGTATGCATGAGCGATCCATGGGAGGGGGAGGGGGTATTGAAACCCCCAAGCCCCCCTTATGAACGTCCCTGTTAGAATGCAATACTGAAAAAATTTACATTTCATATAAGAAGTATTGAAAGAGTACAAATCAAATTCAAAATCTTAGATATATCACAAAGTAACAGACAACTCAACTCAATCTTTGAACATTTGTTGAATAAATCCTAAAAACACTTACTTTTTGATGAAGCTCTTGCTGCCCGCCAAAATGGACCCAACCGGCGCTGCTAGACCTTTGCTTAGACAAAAACATATCGTGTCCACATACCGAGCTATGTTTTCTACGGGAACTTTCTGATAAACGGCCGCATGCATCACCCTCGCCCCATCCATATGTACGGGAATGTTGTGTCGCTCCGCTATGTTTTGCACCTTTTCTAACCACTCCAACGGTAATACCTACGCCCAAAAGTGAATCAGAATCGCTAGTTAGAATATTTGGTTACGCAAATGTCTTCCATGCTCTCCAGGTTCCGACTTGAAGGCAAACTTTCGGAAAACTTTATATGCTGGGACGAGTGGAAGATATGCGATGGATTCCACGAAATTACCTTACCTTTCCTCCGCATGTGTTGTGGGTGTTCTCCACCAAAATAAGTTCGGTTTTGGGTTCGTGACAGTCGGGGTTCAATCGTATTTTGTCTCGCAATTCGTCCAAATCGAAAGTCCCGTCTTCCTTGTTTCGCAATAGACACGTCTGTACGCCGGCTATTTGGGCTGGGCCACCTACAAACGAATAGTAACACTATAAAATACACCTCAGCAAATCAATCAAAAATTAACAATGGATTTAGACTTGCACGTGTGTGGATATAGTGGAGTGAACCCTGTTAGGAAAGAAGACATCCGTGGTATGCCAAAAAGCGATAAGTGTAAACAAAGTGTGATTTCCAGCGTTCATAACTTGGCAACAGCGCATTCCGCAAAAAACAAAATGGTACCACTAGAATCGGCTGATGGCCCACAATAGCGTTGTACCGCTTTTTTCGACAAAAGATTTCCACTAGGTCCACTTTGAGCCGATTCTCACTCATATTTAGAACTTTATGAATGTGTTATATGCCCAATACACTTTATATACGCCCTGGGGCCATAACCTATTGTTATTTATTCAATTGAGAATGTAATTGAATTATCTATTTATAAAACTATATAATTATATAATACCGGGATATCAAAAATTATGTTGGTCAAGGGTGGTTGTGGAATCTAAAACGTGTGTCTCAACTTTACGTTTGAAATAATTATGTCACTGTCACACTGACATCATCAGTAACCTACAAATTTCATACCTATTTATTTCAGTTGTAAAACAATAATGAACTACAAATTATGAAATAATTATGTGAACTTTGAACCTTTTCAGAGGTCGTGATAGCCACAATCCGGGTCAAAAACTGTTTTGAAATAGTTAATTTTCCATAAATCGAATGACGTTCACGTGAGAAGCCCGTAGCACGCAGTTAGAAAAGTGCAAACTGGTTGAACCTAATACGGCTTTACGACGACTTTTCGCGTGCCGTTTTCGCTCCATGTAGTTAGATTTAGTATCGGACCGTGCCCGACGGCCCTTCTTTTTTCGATAAATGTCCATTAAATAGGAAAATTTAATTAAAACTGTTTGAGCTATTCTCAGATCTCAGCTACGCGCGTCTAACGTGCGACGTACCAAAGGGAATTTTCTCGCGACTAAAATATACACGAAGCGGGTAAAAGCTAGCCGCCCACAGCCAAAAACACTTTATTACAACTGGCGCCGGTCGCACGGGGCAAGAAACGACTCCAAATTAACAAGACCGAGGTAAAATGTGTAAACTCTAACATACGCGCAGCGAGCTCCTCGAGGCATATGTCAAAATGATTTCGTTCGTAGCTAATTACATAGGACGTCTGGCGTTCATGCAATTATGTTTTTAGATAATTCGAACCTTCTAATTTCGATAGGCCACGTGAAAATTCCGGAGTCCAAAGCGCTAAAGACTTCTGAGTGTTACAATATTCGTATAAAATTGCGAAATTTCGCACTTTTAGAAACTTCAAATTAATTATGACATAATTATTTCAAAAGTAAAGTAAGACACACGTTTGAGATTCCACAACCACCCTTGACCAAGATAATTTCTGATATCCCGGTATATATAATTATCTATTTATAAAACTGTATAAAACAAGCTAATTCTCTCCCTATATTCAAAAAAACTATGCAAAACTCACATACTAAGTACTCCGAAAAATGACATATTCCCAAATTGATATAAAAAATATCTAAGGTCACTACCATAATAATAAGGAAAAAATTCATACATTTCTCTGATTCTATCGATTGTTTTTTTTTGATTTTGTTTTTTGTTTTTGTCATTACCCAGAAGTATCATGATTAAACGTATACACTTATTATAACACTATCTGAGTATAACTATGAATTATTTCGAAACTTGTATTTACATTCCTTAAAATTACCATTTTTAATACATTGTTAAATAACTCATTATATGTAAGTATCTGTTATATTTAGAAAGTAATATTTTTATATTAATTATATTAATTCTTTGAATAAATAAGCACATACAAATGTACCCGATACATTTACGTGTTTATGTTCTATATTTGCTATTTGGTATGTATATTGTTTTGAATTGTAATGGTTATACTTGCAAATATATATTATTATTATTATTATAAACTCCATAGTATTGGTTTGTTAAAACAAACTGTATCCTCTAATTCCTTCCACATTGTGGATTTGAATATGAAGGGTTTCTTCGTCACTCCGGGGTTATCAAATGCTGGATTTTATGAAATCGCCTATTTTTAGTAACTGTTGAAGCCACAGAAAAAATGAATTGGACATTTTTGCTGGAAATTTCATTCTTTTCTTAAGCAAATAACAATGTTTTTCAAGATATTTATGGAAAATTTTAAGTGACCTAAAATCCACCTTAGTATATTCAACAAGATCCCTTCTTATACAAGGGCAAGGTGAAAAGTTCCTGAAAAATAAAACAGATGGCGCCACAATCGACAATTCCATGTGACATGTCTGATGATCTTTAACTAGGACCCATTAAAAATTTCAGACTGATATGTCATTGAGTTCTGTTTTTACACCCCTCGAAAGCAAGCAACCTTGAAGATTTTTGAAAACATGAAAAAAATTAATTTCGCGTCATGATCAAACATTATTTCTTGCGTGGAAAAAAAAAATTACGCAAGCCAAAGCATCGCTTGTTAAACATTATGGACACTCTTCACCATCGATAGGAACGAATCATAAGTGGTTTGCTGATTTTCGTTTTGGTAGTATAACCACAAAGGATGCCGAACATTCTGGTAGTCCAATTGAGGTTTCAACGCCAGAAATCGTCGATAAAATCGATAGTATAATATTGGACGATCGGCACGAGATTGCTGAAGCTATGGGCATCTCAACCGAACGGGTACGAAATATTTTGAATATGAGAAAGCTGTTTCGTAACCGTGGACGAAACATGAATCCATCACAACACACCAGAGACCAAAAAACAGTCGAAACAGAGGACTTGTCCTGGCGAATCGAAGCCAAGTGGGTTTATCGGCCAACAAAGTCATGGCGACAGTTTTTTTGGGATGCACACGGTATCGTTTATATCGATTACCTTGAAAAGGGCAAAACGATCTCATTATGCAAAGCTGTTGGATCTATTCGACGCCGATTTGAAGCAAAAGCGCCCGCATTTGGCAAAGATAAAAGTGCTCTTCCACCAGGACAACGCACCGGCCCTCAGGTCCGCAGTCGAAATGGCTAAATTGCATGAATTGCGCTACGAATTGGTTCGTCAGCCACCATATTCTCCAGATTTGGCCCCCTGCAATTTTTATCTATTTCCAAACTAGAATAAATGGCTCGTCCCCAATGATGAGATCATCGCTGAAACTAACGCCTATTTTGAAGGATTGCCGAAATCGTATTATTTGGATGGGATCGAAAAATTAGAAAAACGTTAGACGAAGTGTATCGGGCTACAAAGAGATTATGTTGAGAAATAAAATAAGTTTTGACCAAATAAATCATTTCTTGTTTCATTTTTCTGGGACTTTTCTCCTTGCCTCGTAGATTTATACCCACTTTAAAAACTATATATTGTAATGTTTTTTTCATCCTCATTTTGGACCTTCTTTGCTTGGACTATGAAGCTAATATAAAAAAGTACCGAGAGGCGAGTAACAACACCCCTAATCAAATAAATATCTTCACCTCTCCTATGTCTATCGTTTTGAAGTTGTCGAAACGATATTCACTAGGTATGTTAATGTTTCTATTATATAAGTAAAAAAAAAGTAAAAGTGTTTTATTATATCATAATGTCCTCCGCCATCGATTTGTTTTAATTATTTAACGAAAGGTTAATAAAACCAATTGATTCAAATCTACGAAATAGTGTTTGTTGTTTCAACAGTGAAGAGAAAGGTTCTACCAACGTACGATAAACACTCCCTAGTCTCGACATGCTTCGTCCCCTACAATTAACTTGATATTGCTTAGTTAGGAACAGTCGATAATTAACAAGTCAACGATATTTTAATTATCTTTAATGAACGACGAGAACTACATACTTCTTGGAAAAGGTAGATAATTATAACCAACACGAACCATAATCATGTAGTAGCAATTATGGCAATATAGCCTGTATGTAGGTAATCGATACAAACCTTGTTCAAAGCGGAACGTGTGACCGTTGTCTCCCGAGATCATTTCGCTACCTCTCCTCGGGCAATGAACCATTACTGAAATAAAAAATATGGAATTATTGCCAACAGTATATTTTCCAACTATAGAACATGATTTTATTGAACGCCGGAAACAGGGGCAAATTACCTTGAAAGTTGGCATTAACTCAAAATTCTAAAAGCAGTCAGTGCGTTATTTTTTAATTATATAAGAATAGCCCACATTTGGAAAGCTATGAGAAACTTCATTTGGACCAGATAATACGTTCCCCTTCCCCGCCCCCTCAATCAAAAGTGTTCCATTCCAAGTGTCACTTTGATTTTTAGGCGTACGACGGGCACTATACCGGGTCACTATAAGTCTAGCACGTGAGGGGTTAAACAGGTATAAAGAAAGAAAGGAAATTTATTTCGCCTTTTTTTGTTTGAAGAAAACGTATAATGTTCAGAGAAGATAGTTGGTGCCAATATAGATCCCTATGGGACACCAGCACATGGTGTGATCTATCTGAAAAAACTGGATAGTAAGCGACAGTAAGTTGAGTCCATCACTTTATAGTTGACAGAAAATAGTGAAAATAGTGTAATGGATCTATAATTAGTAGGAAGGATCTTCTTTCCTTTATTTGGAATTGGTTGGACACCAGCTGCTGTCTTCCAGCTTGAAGGAAATACCAAGTTTGTATGAATGGGTAAACAACCTGCAGAAAACTGGTGTTAATTCTGGAGCACATTCCTTGAGAACGACAGGTGGAATTCCGTGGTGCCCCATAACCTTTTTGGTATTGAGATTAAGCAGAATACGGCGAATTGTGCGCTGTCGAAAGGCAATTTCAGGCATATGGCTATCGATGGCAGCATTTGCTGCAAACATTCCAGCAAAAAGGTTGGCTTTTCTTGTGGTGTAGTAGTCAGTGTCATCATCTTTGGTTAGGGCAGGGAATGAATTGGAAGTGAAATTTCTACCAATTGCTTTGGCGAAAGTCCAAAACGAACCATATTGAAATTGTAAAGTGTTTAATTTTACACCTTTATTTAAATAATACAAAATTCTAACTCTAGATTGTGAAAATGTATGTCCTGTTTCTAGAATATGTTTCGTGAATAATGAATCTGTTTCATAAAATTAAAGGTAGTTTCAAAAATTTCGAATCGTGCATTTATTCAAAAAGTTTTCGGTTTAAATGCGCTGGACTAATAATTTGAATTTATTTTTTAAGCTCTCACCCTCTTATTACTTCTAAGAGAAAGTAGCCTAAAAATAAATTTCAGTTTTTGCCTAAAGACGCTTTATATCTGCTAATACCTCCTCCAGTGGCAGAACATGAACAACTAGACGAAAACGTTAGTGATGAAGATGAAAATGTTTTTTCTTCATAAATTCCTGTATTACCTTAAATAATGTACAACATTTTAATAATTAAACATATGAAAATCTGTTTATTATATTTATAGATAAATCACTATTTAAGATAAATTTAAGAGTATTCAAGTACCCTTTATGCCTTTATGGTGTCGAGGAATGTATCCTACTTTTTAGGTATCTTCCCCCTATATGGGTCGTTTTACTTTTTAAGAAAATGTATCTAATAAAAAAGTCACAAAATTAATTGCTCCCAAGAATATTAAAGTAAATATATGTATATTACTAAGTAATCAATGAATTAAATTATACACAGATATAATTCAAATTTTGAGTTTTTTCTACGCCCTGTTTAAATTTACCATTAAGCAAAATAATAAATTTCAAGTAAAACCTCAGATGTCATATACCTAAACTGATGCGGTCTCATGTTATCAAGGATTTATTATTTTTTTAGACGTTTCTCTGCTGTAAAACTCGAAGGTAATACAAGGTGTGATAAAAATAAATAAATGTCATTCCTGTCACATGAATTATCAAGGTCTACGTACAAATGATAAGAGTCCGTTTTGTAATTGGATGCTGGAGCAAATAGTCCAAGATCCAAGACTTTATCGAAAAATCCTTTTTACAGACTTATCATCGACGTTTCATGAACATTTAAAAGCCAACCGACATAGCTATCATCATTAATTATGCTACTGAAAATCCTCATGCATTCACACAAACCGATCAAACCACATGAAAAATATGTTTGGGGTGGAAGACTAGGGTCATACATCATAGGGCCCTATTTTTTTGATGGAAATTATACGTGTACTATAATTTTATTGACAATACTTAAGACCAGCTCTTAGCAGATGTACATTCAAAGTTTTCAGCTGAAATGTGACTGCAACATGATGGGGCAGCATCCCACTATTCAAAAAATGTTAGAAGCGTGTTCAATACTTTGTTTGTATCCTAAAAGATGGATAAGAAGGGGAGATTATGTCCTTAGGCCGCATAGGTCACCTGACCCAACACCATCACACTTTTTCCAATGTAGTTCCGTAAACAATGAGGTCTTTGAAATTGAACCGACTGTAGCTTGGAACAGAACAGAATAAGGAAGACATTTAGATCAATTACACCTGAAATGTTAAGTTGATGGTTTATTCATTTTTGATTTTTTCATTTTAATTTGTTTAAAGAATGCCATTCCATTTGTTAATTTTTTTCATGTGCTTTTTTTAATACATTATATCAGTATTTCGAAAGTGACTTTGACGTTTTTCATTTTACAAAAAAAATTATTTCAATTTTATGCAAAATAAATTTCGAACTAACGCACACGTATCAACATGAGTTAACTATCTGAGTAATAGCTTTTCTTTTTTAGTAATTCTCAAAAAGTGTATACCTTTCACATGGTACCGGGATATCAAAAATTATCTTGGTCAAGGGTGGTTGTGGAATCTAAAACGTGTGTCTTACTTTACGTTTGAAATAATCTGGCGTGAAAATTCCGGAGTCCAAAGCGCTAAAGACTTCTGAGTGTTACAATATTCGTATAAAATTGCGAAATTTCGCACTTTTAGAAACTTCAAATTAATTTTGACATAATTATTTGAAACGTAAAGTAAGACACACGTTTTAGATTCCAAAACCACCCTTGACCTAGATAATTTTTGATATCCCGGTATTATATTGAGAATATCTAATATGCCTGCGTTAATAAACAATTGTTGCTTAAATATAACAATACACGCTGCTTAGTTTGCCCTACTTCCCTCCCCAAAGAGGATGCACCAGTGCATATGAACGCAAAAACAATTTCAACTCGCTAAATTAATAGCGACAGTACGTCATAATCATATGGAAACAATTGACTGCGCCGAAAGTAATCTCAATTGGATAATTATAGCCGATAAGGAGGCTCGCCAATCATGTGACACGATATACGTCATTCTCACATGAGTTCCCACTTGTTTTTATAGTAGGCACGGCGACGGATGCGAAAACAGCAGATAATAATTTTAGTAATTTTCGGTGACCCAAACACCTCGCAAACACGCATTCAGGATGCAATCATATTTATCCGCCGATTAGTCGGTACATTATTTCAAATCTACGATTAATAGCATTACAAATCAGTTCCACGTGGGTCCAAGTAATGTGTGCAAAGGGTCTCGAAAATTATGTCGTTTGACGTAGGTATATTGATATGTTTATTTCTCTGCAATTATTCCAAAGATTGCGTTGAAATCTTGTGAAATTATAGTGATGAACACAAAGCCCAATAATACGTTGAGGCGCCAATATAAATGTTGCATAAGACATCAACGTGGTGGCTTTACGATTTAAATACATCGGATCGTAGCATCAATTTATAGAAAAATTATAGCTACAATATGATTTGATATACTGAATAAATTGATAAAAACAAGAAAAACTTACACAAACATTGAACACAAGGAAATATTCCAATTAAATTTTGACACTAGTCACCAAATTGGGAACTTTTTCTTGGATAATAAAATGTTAGTAACACAAATTTACACTTTAATACCAATATATTGACAATTGTTTTACCACATAATAATAATAATAAATTGCCTTTAAGTAAAAAAATACAACGTAAAAAAAAAGAGGCGAAGTATAGCTCATACTTGCATTTTTGAATCGATCCAGACTATTTTTGACATGATGCCTGTGTGTGTTGTTGACTGCATTGTTGTCACTTATAATACAGAATATTTTGTATTCAATTTGTTCTAATTTCAAAATAATTGACAAAATTGACACTTACTACGGTACCACTACGAGGATCTTGTTGTTATAATGAAATTTTTCACAGGGACAGCCGATATCCATTGTGTCCTTATTATTCATTATCTTAGGAAAACTGAACATTTGAACTGTTGGCTCATTTTTGTAATTTTCCTTGCAGGCAGGAGCACAACATTTATTGGGTATAATAATAATAACAATAAATTGCCTTTATTTTGTACAAAGTAAAAGACAATATAAAAAAGGGAGAGACGAAAATTAGCTTATGCTACTCATACTTAACCTCTAACGAAAATAAAATAATGAGAAAGACTTAAAAGAAAGTATGAACTTCCTTATCTGATTTTAAACTACCAAGAAAAAGGGTAAAAATAATAATTTGTTACAGAGAAAAGAAATACATACAAATCTTCACAAACTGCAATTTATAGCTGTTCTTTCTGTAAGTCCAGTAGCGTCGATTTAAGTTTTCTCTTGAGAAAACCTTCTGAACCTGTTTTGAACGGGGGGGTACAGAATTATATATTTCAACTGCGTTGTAGGTGAAACAACTATTTGACCAAGTAAGACGAAAATTATGCAAGTCTAAACTGTAAGTATGACGTATGCAGCGGTCATGCAAACTTCCTGTATACAGGGTGAGTCAGTTTTTTGTAGACAAACTTCAACAAGAGATAGAACAGATGTTTTTAAGGAGAAAAGTTCCTATAAACATATGTCGTAGAAGGCTTCGTTTTCGAGATACATGGTGTTGAAATTGAAAAAAAAATTTTTTTGTCATAATTGTTGAAGATTTTGAAGGGGTAGTGGGTGTTTTTCTCCCCAACTTCTACGTCACTGAAAAAAGTACGGTTTTGAGACAACCATTTGAACCGCCAATGTTTTCTACACAAAAAAGGTACTCTTGGTCATAAGCTCTGAAGTTGACCAATTTTGAGAAAAATCAACTCTTATGTTGAAACACATGGTCAAACCTTTGGTTTTGTTACTTGTTCTAACGTTTGAATAAATTTTGTTTAATTAGTAAGAATTGACCATGTTTTTCAACATAAAAATTGATTTTTCTCGAAAACTGTCAACTTTAGAGCTTATGACCAGGAGTACCTTTTTTGTGTAGAAAACATTGGCGGTCCAAATGGTTGTCTCAAAATCGTACTTTTATCAGTGGCGTAAAAGTTGGGGAGAAAAACATCCACTACCCCCTCAAAATCTTCACCAATTAAGAGTAAAAAATTTCTTTTTATCGCACAGAACATAGCTTACTATGAGTAGAAAATGTTTACAAAAGCTGTCTTTTGTACGATAAACGGTTCCGGAGATATTCGCAAAAAACGAAATTTTTTTTTCAATTTCAACACCTTGTATCTCGAAAACGAAGCCTTCTACGACATATGTTTATAGGAACTTTTCTTCTTAAAAACACTTGTTCTATCTCCTGTTGTCTACAAAAAACTGACTCGCCCTGTATATTAGTCTATTAGATTGTTGATTTTAGGTGATACTCTGTCATATTTACGGAGACCAAAAACAATCTACAACAGTAATTTGGGATTTTTTGAAGGCTATTTTTAATAGTTTGAAGCAAGCAAGTGAAATACAAAACTAAGCCGTAGTTAAAGATAGAAAACACTAAACATTCATACAGTTTTCCTCTCAAGTTAAAACTTATTAATTTCCTATGCCTAATTGCGTATATAACTTTTTTAAGACAAGGTATGATTTTTTAACCAATAACGTCATATACTCCTCGAAACGTAGTTTGCAGTTAAATATCACTCCAAGATTGGTAGTGCTATTTGAAGCTTTCGGAACCTATCTCCGAATCTTAAGCCGCTTATTAGTATCTTTTTCCGCATCAGCAATCAGACCAGAACTAAAGATAATATGGCAGCATTTGCTCGGGTTCAAAGTCAGATTGTGAGCGTTTGAGTACTTTTCTAAGGACATGAGATCGTCGTTAAGATTAGATACATCCTCAGGTTTGGTGACTTACTCATAATGGTCATTCAATATATATTGTTATCACAGTGTAAATTTGTTTCTTTATTCACGTGTTACTGTTTGAACTAACGCTATTGATGTCACCAGATTGAGAATTTTCATTGAATTATTAAATTACATAACACGAATTTACTCAAATAACTATATATTAAAAACTAGTGTGCAATTTTTTTTGAATTTCATGGAATTGATGCGTAATCAGAGTTGGTGAATTATGAATATCTGTTCTAAACTATGTTAAATACCGGGATATCAAAAATTATCTTGGTAAAGGGTGGTTGTGGAATCTAAATCGTGTGTCTTACTTTACGTTTGAAATAATTATATCATAATTAATTTGAAGTTTCTAGAAGTGCGAAATTTCGCAATTTCATACGAATATTGTAACACTCAGAAGTCTTTAGCGCTTTGGACTCCGGGATTTTCATGTGGCCTATCGAAATTAGAAGGTTCGAATTATCTAAAACATAATTGCATGGACGCCAGACGTCCTATCATTTTGACATATGCCTCGAGGAGCTCGCTGCGCGTAAGTTAGAGTTTATACATTTTACCTCGGTCTTGTTAATTTGGTGCCGTTTATTGCCTCGTGCGACCGGCGCCAGTTGTAATAAAGTGTTTTTGGCTATGGGCCGCTAGATTTTACCCGCTTCGTGTATATTTTAGTAGCGAGAAAATTCCCTTTGGTACGTCGCACGATAGACGCGCGTAGCTGAGATCTGAGAATAGCTCAAACTGTTTTAATTAAATTTTCCTATTTAATGGACATTTATCGAAAAAAGAAGGGCCGTCGGGTACGGTCCGATACTAAATCTAACTACATGGAGCGAAAACGGCCCGCGAAAAGTCGTCGTAAACCCGTATTACGTACAACCAGTTTGCACTTTTCTAACTCGCGTGCTACGGACTTCTCACGTGAACGTCATTCGATTTACGGAAAATTAACTATTTCAAAACAGTTTTTGACCAGGATTGTGGCTATCACGACCTCTGAAAAGGTTCAAAGTTCACAAAATTATTTCATAATTTGTAGTTCATTATTGTTTTACAACTGAAATAAATAGGTATGAAATTTGTAGGTTATTGATGATGTCAGTGTGACAGTGACATAATAATTATTTCAAACGTAAAGTAAGACACACGTTTTAGATTCCACAACCACCCTTGACCAAGATAATTTTTGATATCCCGGTATAATAAACTATAAAAGAGTTCACACTGTGGATATATTATAACACTATTTATAAGAAATAATCACCCTTATCCACTAAAAATACTATTAAAGTACTGAGGGCCTGTCGGCTACCAAGTAGCCATCATCAGAGTAAACTAAATTATAAATCAAAATGTACCTGTTTGAATACTATTTGGGGATGATAATGTAGACAATGGTTTACTCAGCTGGAGATAAATTGGAATTTAATAAATTGCTTTTTCGTTTATATATTTCCATCCCTTCTAAATTACCTAGATATTTGTGTTTTAAAAGTGATAAACTTTCTTGAGAAATGGTATGCCCTGTATTCAAAATATGTTCGGCTATCCCTGATTTTTCACCATTATTTTTCTTTATATGGGCAAAATGTTCCTTATAACGAGTTAAAACGTTCCTTCTAGTTTGACCCACATAGCATTTTGAACACGACAATTGATTTTGTAAATCCTGGATTTGTCGAAATCGGAAACTTCATCAAAGGTGTTGCCCAAATGGTGTTTTAGCTTGTTCTTACATATATAAACTGGTTGTATTGCAAATTTAGAAAACAAACTATGGAATTTATTAATTACTGAAGAATGATAAATGAAACTTTTGAATTTTATTCAAGCATTTGAAGGTAATGGCTCTAATTTGGTTAAGTCGCTACGTTCAATTTCCTTTTTTGTTTAGAAATTAAATTATTGATCAAAGATTTGTGGTTACCATAGTCCAACGCAATTTGATAGATTCTCTAGATCTAAAATATATTAATATAAAAAGCATTGATAATTGGATGATTCCTGAAGCAGCTACATAATGTAGAGCTTTCAGATTAAAATAATGTACTGATAATGGTCTGGATTCCGTATGTAAGACTCTTTCATAAGCAGATTATCGATAACGTAATCCCATCTAACCTACTATTAATTCCAATTAATTTTATCAAATCTAATAGACCATGGTCATCTATTTTGAGACCCCCCGCATAGAACGCAATTAATTTTGAAATTGCAACATTCAACGCTATAGTCTTTCTTTTATATTAGCTGCATGACGTTAACAAAATTATTTCACCACATAGTAACACCAATTGAGCGGTTTTGAGATAATTATAACATATATTTAGCCTCTATTTTCAAAGTTTATCAAAATATTAAACAATTTTCTTATCGTATATAATAAAAATAATCTTTAAAAATTTTTATAAACTTGCATCATCAATACAAGTTGAATTTATGAAATATTTTGATTGATTTATATTTCTAAACTTTGATTGTACGTGGTAAGTTTTTTTTGAAAACTTATGAAACCTATTATCACATGATTTTAAATAGCGAAATTCAAGTTGGTTTAAACAGTCATGTGAACATGAACAAATTTACACTGTGATCACTAAGGCGCGGATTTTATGCACCATGCATATATATGCAAACTTTGCAAAAATTGGCAGAATTGTAATTTTTTTGCATATTTTAACCGAAATTGCATATTATAACATATATTTCATTTATTCTTGCATTCCTCTAACTTCATATACAGGGTATTCCATCTCAGGCGAGCCACCCCGTATATTTCTTATCCCATAGTGAGTGGAAAAATCTCCCGAAACACGTCGAATGATTTTGTTCGGGGGACATCTTTTGACGTATATTTGAGGCTTGAACGAGCAACCCCCTAATAGAGGGCGCTTCAACCCCTCAAAATTGAATAGGGGAGAGGGGTTGAGTGATACCTCATTTGAAAGGTCTTGGAAGCCTCTTTACAACGGTGTATGAAAAACGTAAATTTGATGAACCGCTTTCGCCAAAAATTAATTTTGTTGCTCGAATGCGCCACCTTGAATATTTTGATTATTTGTACAATGTACAAGCTCATTTTTATTAAGCCTTTTTAACAAACTTGAACAATCTTCAAAAAATCACATTCGTAAAAAAATTGAATTGTCATGCTTACAATGAAAAAAATTAAATCTGCGTGTTTAAATCAAATGTTCAAATTGTCCTCCATTGACTTCCATACAATAATACATTCTCTCAAACTAATAAATAAAAAAACAGCAAAACATTTCCTTAAGTTACCTTCATTTTTTGTTCTTAGAAGGTGTTTATCTGGTTTCAACGTTTCTTCGATCATTTCATGATTTTAATCAATGTTGACAACTTTTTATCCAATACATATTATTGTTTGATACCATAAAGAGTGTACTGTAGTTGGGTGTTCTAGAATTGTCGTTTTATGCACGGTTTGACTGACTTTTAAAATGCCGAAGTGTAATTCATTATGGATTAAGGCCTACGCTGAAATCATCATGGATGGCGATCGTATATTCTGCAAGGCCTGTTCTAAAATCGTAAGTACTTTCATTTATTTTATTAATACATTTTTTTAAATTTGTGAAATATAAACAAATTATTTTTTTTGCTAAAATGACACCTAATGAAAAAAATCTACATCGGTACTCATTTCAGCCTGACCTTAATATGAGCAATATATTTTTATTGCAGATCAGATGCGAAAAGAAATTTCAAGTCGATCAACATGCCAAAACTCCTTCGCACGTCGCAAAAGTGCGAAACATGAAATCAGTTCCTTTTCAGATGTCACTAAGGGCATTGAAAATCATTTATGCCAAGCTTTAGTTTCTGCTAATATACCACTAAAAAAATTAAATAAAGTACAGTTTAAAACATTTTTGCAAAACTATTGCAATTTCATACCCGATGAATCAACAATCAGGAAAAGTGCAATTGAATCAGTTTAGACTGTTGTTTAAAAAATTAAAAAAGTAGTTGGCCATAATTATTTCAACATTATCGTTGACGAAACTACCGATGCCGATATATGGCGCATTTGATGATAGGAATACTTCAGGAGAGCTCCAGGGGAATCATTTTTAATAGCTTCAAAGCAACTCGACAAAACAAATAATTTAACTGTTACACGTTTCGTCCAAGATTCATTAACTAATTTTTTTTTGCCGAATGCAGTGCCAGCCTAAAAAATCGTAATTTTTTTATCAAATACAGCACCGTATATGTTGAAAGTTGGACAAAATTATTTTTTTATCTAAATTTAATACATGTAACGTGTTTAGCACAGAGGAGCAGAAACTATAAGAAACGAATTTATACTGATATTTTGGAAGCAAGTAGCATTCATTTTAGTATTTATTTGTAAACCTTGATACCTGACTTACATTCTTCAACCTTCAAACGTCATTCCTACTTAATGAAGTTAAGGAAGTTGTCTCAGAAATTCTAGTCATTACAATATGAAATAACCTAACCTAAAATCGCAATATTTTAAACCTAAAGAACCATGCTGCCATGCCATGTCCTTTGATCCCAAACAAATAAAAAATACCCGCAGATTTCACAGCAAAAATTTTTCAAAAATGATCATTAGTAATCCCTGGTTAATGAGTAAGTTTTTCAAAAGAACAACACAAGATGAATTGAATATTTCTAAGGATTTTACTGGATAAACTTACTTGCAATCAAGTTTGCCATCGTTCCACTTGCAACAAACATAGCATCTTCTTTCCCAAGCAATTCAGCAGATTTTCTTTCCAATTCAGCAACAGTTGGATCTTCCCCAAAAACATCATCACCAACAGGAGCATTAACCATAGCCTGCCTCATTTCGAGGGTTGGCTGGCTAATCGTATCTGTACGTAGATCAACCACTGTGCATTCTGGTATATGACCATTTCCATTCACTGTCCAATACATATCTTATAAACTGTTTGCTAACGAGATTCGAGTGTAATTTTCTACCAAAGATTCTTTGAATAACTGTCAACTAAAACCGCGGCATTTCTTATATAATAAATCTCCACCCATTATCCCACTACTTACTACATTCATCATTTTTATTAATGCCTCTTTCAACTGACAAGGTCGCGTGAATTTGCTAATTCGCACGCTGATAACCCCAACTATTGCAACTTAGATAAACAATAACGCTATTTGGAATTGGAGAGGTATGTTGATGTTTTCATTTGAAATAATATTTGCTTCGAGCTTTCGCTATAAATTCCATGACGTTTATGTTTCATAATAATTGGAGTAAAAATAGGTTTGTTTCTATTCCTTATGAAATAAATCAAACCACACTTCTACATTTTAGTTTATAAATTTAGAAATAAGTACAATTTAAATTTTAAATTTAATTTAGGTTATAGCATAGAACAAAAATTAATTGCAATAGGGTAATTTATGTCGTTATTCTTTGATAGAACAAAGCGCAGACTATAGAATGAGACGATTTTGGAATATAATTTTAATAAAATTCCAACAAAAACCTTTACAAACAGTGAATTGAGAATCCTGCGTTTATAGATTGATACTCTCACTGCCATGCAGACCAAAAATTTCTGCTGGAATAAAGTGCTCCTTGGTAGAAGTAGAACGGACTATAGAACAAGGTGAATTGTATTGAATATGTAAAAAAAATACCAACGATGAAATGCATTCCTACATTGATACTCACCGCGATTTATCGTACTCATATTCAGATTATTTGAGATATTTTTGGCTAGTGGCTAGGATGTTACGTAGTTGAAAAGTCAAACAACTTTCAACAAGAGAAACACAAAACACTGTCAATGTGTCAAGTAATTAAGTTTGGGAGCATTCCCGATAAGGGTCGCCACGTAAATAGAACTTTTAACTGCTTCCCATTTAGTGGGGGGTGGGTAAATATAGCTTACTGGATTCAAATGACCTTATTACTTTTAATGTTACGCTGTGCATTGTAATTTAACCGAGATATACTTAGATAAGTTAATGAAAGGTACACTACCTGACTTTAACTAAATCATTTAAGTATAAAACTAGTTTTGCACAATTGTGCAAATAATTCAGACTATCATATTTTTGTCCAGAGTCTTACTAAAATTTTTTGACGACATACAATTCTCCACAGTACCAAAATTCTTTCAATCTTCTAAAAATGCGCTGCCACTAATTTGGCTTCATCAAATTTATCAATTAACTTTCAAAATCTTTTATTTTTGAAGTATATCATATAGTTTTACAATATTTTCATCCAATCAAAAGCCTCCGTCACTGTTTAGATTTTGGTCATTGACGAACTCACGGTCATATACACGTGTATACGACCGTGGACGAACTTAATACAATGGCCAATGAGTGGAATAAGCGCCATATTCGTTCATCTTGAATGAACGACTGTAATAATCAAAGAGTTCTATACTAGAGGAGACAAGCTATGTCTTTCTCCATTGAAGCGGTTGATATTACTGGGGATATCCCTACTCCACTTTTTTCAGCGCGCGTAATTAATACTAAGCGCAGAACGGTTAGTTTGTCGCAAAGGACTGGGAGGTGGGCAGTTGCTGGACAGTACCGTACAGTAAAAGTCAAATTTATAGGAGTGGGGATGGCCCATGAAAATATCGGGTGAAAGGCGCTCTTGTCTCCTCTAGTATAGAACTCTTTGGTAATAATTGCCTTGTAACAGTGTCACCACCATAGAGATATATAAAAAGAGTAAGCGTCCATTGTGCGGATTTTATTGTTCTCTGAAGGACAGCAGATAATATTTCCCCGCTCTCTATGTCGTTCTTCTGATGAATGAAAACGCAGGCGCGTGTATCTTCTGTCTGTCAGAAAACTGATTCAAATACGCATACGGGACGTTTACTCTATTTATATTTATATATCTCTATGGTCATGAAGTCGAAATTCAAAATGTTATTACTTAAGGAACTTCTATTTATTTCTCGACATCTCGACAGAAAAAAAATAGAAGGTATGGTACGGCATCAAAAGTGAACAGCGACGGACTAAAAATATTTAATGACAGTCAACTGCCATTATTGACAAATCGAAGCCATTATTTCTGAACAGATTTATCTCAATTCAACATGATGAAACCTACCACTAATGATTCAATGCATAGCAGATTGAGCTTTTTCTCAAAAATGAATTTATTTAAAGGTTCTCTTACCAATATGAGCGAAATATTATACGAGAGATTGTCGATATCGCCTCCAGAGACCAAGACCCTAATAAAAAATAATCCTATAGACCCAAAATTAAGTGATGCAGAAGTGCACTGGGAGAACATCATTATATCAGGTAAATGAGTAGATACATTCTCAGTTCTTTTGCAATGAGAACTCCTGATTTTATTGTAGACGGTTGGGGTAGTCATGCAAACGATTTTATGCCTTATTGGGATGAGGAAAAACGAATAATTAAAATCAAAACCTACCACGATCTGGTGTTAACGGAAGAAGAACAAGGAGTTGTACTAACTGATAGAATCATTGTAGCTTGCTCGTCGTACTTGGATAAATCACCGGAAGTTGGTCAATTTGTGCTATGCAAATGCGACCTTTCGGATAAGGTAAGAGAAGAAAAAATGACGTCGCAGTAGATTGTGTGTCTGGTTAACCAGATTTTAGGATGTTTTTGAATACAACCTAGCTAAATCTTTCCAAGAAGAAAAATAAATTACCATGTGCGTAACCACTGCGTAATATACTATAAGTTCCTTTAAATATTGCAAACTAGCCAAATGCCAATAATACCAAGTTATTCACTTTATAAAACTGTAACTATAACATTCACCTCCACGAAAACACCAGAAAACACAGTCCTGGAAAATGTCCTTAATCGTTGCCTTTTGGGGCGAGTTTTACCACGAAATCTTTAACAGGGACAGCCGATATCCATTGTTTCCGTGGTTCATTATCTTTAAGAAAACTAAACATTTGGTCTTTTGGTTCATTGTTATAGTTTTTCTTGCATCCAGGAGCACAACTTTCATGCGACACAAGCTACCAACCAACACACGCCAGTAAACTGTGCGTACAACACAAAACCAACATAAGCATCCAGCTATTTTTGAATGCAGTTTATTCAGTCATACACGCTTATTTACTAAAAATAGGTTCCAAGCACATGAGCACCTTAGGAATAGGTGCAACATATAATTTTCCACAAGGCATAGATAAAACTTCGTTAAATTGTAATATTTATCACCTGTCACAGTCAAAATCTGATACGGGTATTGCTTTGTCGCGTTGCCGTTATCTTGAATTGCTAAACCTCTGTTTCGTTAACCTGCGATGTTATCGAGTATTGAGACACACAGTTGTAAAGCTGCAGCTATTATGTCACTAAAGCCAGTGATATGAAAGTATGACCCTCCATTTTTACGTTTCGCTTCAAAGAAATTCATTGTTGGGAACACCATTTTTGTAGTTTACACAGCACACGATATAGATTGAAATACAGTCCTGGGAAGAACTGTTTCTGTACTTCTGAAGTTCAATTCAATTAAAATTATATTCATAACGAATACATGAACAGTCAAGGCAATTGAACAAAATTGACTAATTCCTCCAGGAACCTTAGAATGTGTTACCAACTGTTAAAAATCAATATTCCTGGTTTGGAGATGATAGTGCTGCACTAAATTTGGGTAACTGTTCACATATGAATTGGTTGCACCAAAATACTGACTGGGGTCATTTCTTTGTTATCGTGAACAGGGTATAAGAGAAATGATTCGTAATGTAGCCCTCCAAAATTCGTATAAGAGTTCAAATTCAAGTGCTCCTAAAGAAATTTTAATGTCAAAATATTCCAGTGGCTTATCTTCAGGGGGTTACTTCACTGTTCTCACACTATTTAAAATATTCTAAATGTTTTTGATTCCACGTTCAATTTAGAGCAGAAATTATTCCTTCGGAATTTTGGTTAATTCTAAGCGGCAGTTCCTCCCTCATGGGAACTGGGGCCTTATACGTGTTCGAGATATTTACAGATAAATTTCTAGTGAGGTCAAGTCAGGCGATCGTGGCGGCAATTCCACTAGACCTACACGTCAATCTATCGACTGTAGGTCTCCTAAAATTTCTAGAAGTTTGCAGTATTTAGCAGTATCATTCGATATTATAAGAGAGAAATAATTAATTTCTTTTAAAATAAAACACAAGATGATAAAATGGAACCAAAAATAAACGTATAGTGTTTTTATATTTTCAGGTATAATATCGAATGAATAATTTTATAGAAAATCTTCGATTACAAAGGTTCACTATTAGACTGAAAATCGATTTTATTATTTCAATTCAGAATTTGTTCTAGTTTTTGACAGATATTACACCATTGAAATATTATCATTACCTTCAATATTTGGATGTGTCTCATAATCGGCTTACTACGTTGGAACCATTAGGTCAACTTCCATTTCTCTGTTATTTGGACGCTTCCGAGAATATTTTGACCGAAATACTCGATTTCAAGGCTCCGTTCAATTTAACGTTTGCCAATTTATCCTCCAATGGAATCAACGCCATGAGAGACCTGTCGGCCTTTTGGTCGTTGGTGGTGTTGGATTTGTCACGTAATAGCATACACGAAATTTTTGGATTGGACCAACTGAAGTAAGTAAACAATTATTCGTAATCATTGTGATGGTTAGTTACAAAATTAAGTCAGTTTTTGGTCTGTGGTTGAAGATGAAAGCTGACGTGATCACGCTACGATTATTCAACATGCAACTTATAAAAACACAGGAATACTAAATTTCCGAAGGAAAAATTACTCAGTAGAAGAGAATACCAAATTAAACTCAAATTTCAGCGGAGTGGAGCAATGAGAAACAAATTTTGTTTTGATTTATATTTTGCTTACCGTCAATATATTCTAAACTTTCCATTTTCCTCAAAAAACAATAATAATGATTGTAATAATTTAGTTTACACTATCATCCTTTTTACTTAAATTATAACTTATCTAAAACCTTTAAGGCTACGATGCAGTCATTATCAAAGATGTATGTAAACTGTTCAGTGCTCTTTACAAACGTCTTTGATAAAAATTAAGTGGAAAAAGGGTGATAGTGTGAACTAAATTATATTATATTAAATTCCGCGTACCTCATAGTATTCAACTGAATACAAACAATACATAATAAATAGTAATTGAGTAAATACATAATCTGGAATATAACCTCAACAAAACCCGCTAGTGAAGCATTACAAAATAGCATAGAAAATCAAAATGTAGCGAGAACTGCTATGACTAATATTTCAGCTCAAACCTCAAAACAATGAGACTGCTTCGCAAAATAGTTGTCGATGTAGCGCATTCAGACTAAAATCGGCAATTGCTGACTATGTTTTTCTATGTTGACTCGGCTGCAATTCTTATTCTATACTTCTTGCTCGGCTGAATTAAAATTGAAATGGATACTCAATAAACCGTAGACATATTATCCTAAGGAGACGAAATATCTCATCAGCGTCATCTGTTGCGTAGCACCAAAAGGGTGGCGCATGAGTCGAGGGATGTTATCTGGCACGTATACGACCGTGACAACATATTTCGATCCATGCGCTAGCTTGTGGTTGAGCGAGGGACTACGAGTTTGGCGACATGTAAGAGACTCATGTCAAACATAGAGTTCCCAGACCTGTATATACGACCGTGTCTCTTTCATAGAACTCCATTTGACTTGTCGCCATGATTACATGAAGTATGACAAGGAAAAACAACGGACCTCTTTGTCGTCGAGTCATAATTACTCCTTATTGGCAACGCTGTATCTATGATTGAAAACTTGGTACCACTTGTAAGGCAACACCGCTTCGAAATAGCTACGAGAAATACGGAAGGCGTCAAATTACGTAGTACAGAACAAAGTCCCCATTCGTTAAGGATTTGAACAAATGATTCAATGGAATGGAATAGTTCTATATTTAAAAATTTAAATATTCTATAATTCGATTGTATATTCCAGGTTACCATAAATTATGGAATAGTTTTCAGAGAAAAGGACATTTCAACAGTATTGCTTCTGATATAACCAATAAGTAATGCTGTGGACGTTTTTATAATAATTACAAATCTCAATCCGGCACACAGAACAACTAATCCGGCAACAGCACATTCCATACGGCCATACTTGTAATATACAGCTGTCTGAGTGGCTCGAAATGTGGGCAATGTCTGATCGTGTTTAAATGTAAACAATTCGGTCTCCTTAGGATAATAGGTCTATGCATTAAACAGATTAACATGCATGTTCTAAAGGTCTTTGTTTTATGCTCTATGTAGTATTATGCCATTTTTTATACTCGCATCAATTTCAAAGCTTTGCGTTTTAACCAGAGAGATATAAGAATAGTCCCATAAAAGCCTATGTTAATCGAGTGACCGGGATTGAGTAGTAAGCGATTTCTCCCCTCCAACAAATTTCCCATACTCTATGCGCGGCATTCACAATTCGTTCTTTCGACGTCGAGTCTTCCGCTAGTGTAGTTCCATATAATATCTAATCTATGTGTAGTTCGTACAGAGAAAAATTTTATGGTATGGGAAGCTTGGTTACTCATTCATCCCCACTCGCGCTTCATTAAGTCCGGTCACTAATATATCCTTTAGCGCTCTCTATTCTTACATCTCTGGTTTTAACTCGATGCCAAACCGGTCGTTTATATCGTCATTGAGAATTGCATTCTTAGAAGATATTACCCTTAGCCATTAATTGTTAGTTTACTTCTCACGGTGGCCGCTAGCGCTAGTGGAAAGTGTCTGAATAATTTAATTTAATACTCCTAAATTACCCAATTTTCAGATACCTGAGAGACTTGAATCTATCCAGTAACGAGATACGACGTTTCGAAAATTTGAGCAACATGAACCTAAGGCGTTTGGATCTGTACGACAACAAGATCTGTACGTTCGAACAAGGTGAAGACGTTGGTTTGAAAACCAACGTGAAATTGAAGCACATCAGTCTGAGCAAGAACAACCTGGATAGCTTGGCGCTGTTCGAAGATACGCGATTCATTCAAGTGATATACATTTCGGAGAATTCGATCACCGATTTGCTGAACATTACGCATCTGAAGCAACTGCATATGCTGCACGAATTGGACATGCGCGACAATCCGATTAGGAGCAATGGGAAATATTTCGACGTTTGTATGGATTGCTGCAAGCACATCATGATCTTGGACGGAGAGGTTGTCACGGCGGCGCAGAAAGTCCTGAGCAGAAAGAGATTTGATAACAGCACGTTTACCGTTAATAAACTCGAAAAGCAACATTCTCTACTAAGAGCTGTCAATTTTCCCAATATCACGCTTTCAACTATACCATATGTGGATACGCCGCCTCCTATGATAGCGTTGGTAGGACCACCTGCCTGTCTGAAAGGGATGTTGGTAGACATGTGTTGCGAAATTTTTCCCGCGTAAGTGCTTTCCAAATTTCCTCTCCTTTCAATTCGTGCAATTAGAATGTTTTGGCCTCTAGCCAAGGATTGCGCGACTTTTGAGATTACTAGTTCACACATTATTGGAAAAACTGTACACAATATGAAGTTCTTTTCTACGTAATCATTTTATCCAAATTGTCTTTCTTAAGGAAAACAGCAAAAAAGATTCACAAAATATTTCAACTCATCCTTTTTGCAGAGGTAACGCCTATGAGCATTTTGTGTCAATGTTTCGCAAAAAATTTTCTCTTTATGTTATGTTTTTTCACCAAAATGCTTGAATTTTGGATATTAGGTGCAGAGTAATGAAATCTTTCGAATGAATTTAGTTTTAGATCGATTAAATAAGTATTTCGTCTGAAATTCGTAAAATACGGATTTTTCGAAATGGCCGATTTTCGCGCCAAAAAATTAGGTAGTTCAAAATACTAAAAACTAATAAAAAGAGAAATAAACATACTATCTTTTCACCGAAACAGAATATTAAAAAAACAAATACTCTGACATATACTCAATTTTTCAATGTGCTAAAAACACACTAGATGAGTCCTATCTTGGAATCGACTTTGGACCGGAGCGAATTAATTTTTCCAACAACTCATAGTTTTCTCTCAAAACGCAAAAAGTCGAAAAATGAACATACTTTGAGTCCAAAAAATGGCCATAGTTTATCAAGCACAGGGTTAATCCAAACTTAAACTACACCGCATAACAAAATTACAACTTGCCGGAATTCGGACAAAAATCGTCGATTTTCCTCCTTAAATGCCTGGATTAATATTATCTTTGGCATATCTGCAATTCGCAATAGTTTAAAATATACTCAGATAGGATCGAACTGGAAATCTAGTTGCTAGATATTTTAGAAAGGAAGCAATGTACATAAAGCTTAGCGAAAGTGATCTATTTCGAAGAATGAAATTCTTAATGACATTCTGTAATGTCAATCAACGTGATTGTGAAAAAACCTAGAGGCAATTTTAATTACCGCAAAAAGTGTTATATAATGATTGAATGTTTTCAGTTATGCCATCAGAGGCATAAATCATACAACGAGACCTAGGACCGAAGGTGAAATAGACGGAGAACAGTATCATTTCATAAGTTACGACACGTTCACAGATATGCTAAGGAAAGGTCTATTTCTGACCACGTCGGAGTATTTTGGACACTTTTATGGATTCGGTAATTATTTTTATATTCAAACAATTCTCATAATATCTGCGTTTGTGTCAAAATCATCTTCTAATAGAAGTTGAGGTAGCCAACCCCGGGCGCGCACAATCCTCGCTACGCCTCTGGGTTGTAGTTGTTTTATAGTAACTAGTATACATTAATATATCTGTGCGGTTCAGGAAAGATAACCGGTGGAGTAAGGGTAGGGGGATTATTGTAATCAGAGCGAAAATTACGTAGTCATAGGCGTCGAGCGTATGGATATGATTAATATAATAATTCTTATGTATAATCTAATAAATCCCACATGAAGTAGTTCAAAATGTTTAAATATTTGAAATAAAATAATTACGAGATGCAACTATATCGGTTATCATTGTAATGCACATGTTTCACTTATAACGTGTTACTCATTGAACTAAACTGTTAAGGGCTCTAGGGGATTCCACGCCAATGACTATTTAGTTCCCTTTTGTCGGCTTGCATGCAGCCTTCAGAGGGAATGAAGGTGACAATCTCTTTGGCTTACTCTTCTATGTTATATCGAGTATGCGGTAAGAATATTAAATATAAATCAACAAGTAAAATAGTATACGTTATGTAATAATTGTGAACAGCATGTGACATTCTTGACATCATTTCGCCTGCTTTATTTGGACCATACAATACATTCTCAGAAAAGATAGTAAATCATTGTTAACGTATGCCATTCGATGCCTCACCATAGATCAATAATTTACTTAAATTTGTCTTAAGTTCAATTGTTTTTGAAAATTAGAAATGTAGGCTAGGTATGAATAAGTATCACTAAAGCACTTGGTATTACAACGGTTGACAATTACTCTAATAAATCGTTTAGTGGTAGCGTCCTGGTTTTTTATTTCGCAGTAGAACTGACAGAAATGTTCTAGGTAAGCATAAAGAAGTTTAAAGTTCGTTTTCCTGATGGACGTGATAGTTTATTAAAGGTATAGATAACATTTTCTAAATTATGAAGATAACTTAGATTATTAAGATGAATAAACGTAAAAATTGAAACATAGGTGGTATTCGAACCTGGATATTTGTTCCAGCATATTGACCATTTACACCACTTTGGTTTCAACAAAGTCATAACTTTTCTAAGTAAGTATAAAGATAGTTGTTCTGTGGTATAAACCTCTGGAAGGATAGTAGATCATTAATAAATATTAAACATATCCTATTCGATGATCAATTATTGTGTTGGCACAGCGTAGGTCTGATGGGGTTTGAGTATTACTATGGTTGACAATTACTGTAACAGCAAACAGGGAAACAGCTTATTATATTATAGTATTCAGTGTAAGTATATTCTCTTGACAATCCTATGTTGAATAGTCTAATTTATCATCATAATTTGTATAATTCAATCTGTATCTCTAAATTCACTTACCTATAAAATGTAAAAACGAAATAGAGAAAGAAATAAATAAATTAAGATATCAAACGATATTCAATTGCAGCGCCAGCTAGATTAGGTATCGCTTCCTAAAAGCACGTTGTCTGTAACTTCATGCTTTTTAGCCAGAACAGAAGTCACGAAAGTTGCAGGAATGAAAAAAGCACTGATATTCCACACGGATATGAATGGTGCATTGATTCTACGAGCCCGTGGTCTTCGACCTACGTTGGTACTTACCATTCCCAAAACTGAAGAGGCACATCTAAAATACATGGAGAAGAAATACTATTGTCATACTATGTGAGTAATAGTATAATCTGTTTGTATTCCTGAATTTACTGCTCTGTTCGTGTTTATTTTCATTAGTTTCGTTGTATTTATATTAGGTACATTTTCAAAATTGACCACTTTCTCCTGCACGTGTTTGCTATTGCGATAGCAAGATCAGGAATTTGTAAATACTCGGTGATAGTATATACCTCTTCTGTTTTGGTCAGTGGCTCTTGTTATAATCTCATCAAGACAAGGAGCGGAAGCGACATAGAGATCCGAGTACTTGAATGACGGATTTCGTGACTAGCTCTAAGAACTCTCTTTCTAACTTATCGGAAGAGAGAAAAGACTATTAGAAAAGGATAAAACCACCGCCGCTCGCTTAGACTTAGTCAAATTAATAACATTGCTGTTATGGGCTTCGAGTACTCTATTCTTGATCTCTATGGTAGGCGATAACATAGAACCCTGTTTGACAGCAGTGCATAGAGATCAAGAATAGAGTACTCGAGCAGCCAATTTCGTGCCCGGCTGTAAGAAAATTTTCGGTGCTCTTTCCTTTTCTAACTTATCGGAAGAGAACCGACATATTAAAAAGAGACAGAGCACCGAAATTTCTCTTACAGCCGGTCAACGCAATAGCATTACGCTTACGGGACTCGAGTACTCTATTCTTGATCTCTATGCACCAGTGGTTGCTCCAAATTCCTCTGCAGAACCTTCAATTACCTTCACTATTTTTCCATAAAGGAAAAATTCTCAACTTGTTCCATGATCACATAATGAACTTAAACGGAAAAATAACGCTTTTGGTACTGGAGGAAACCATGAAGTATTTTACCGTCAGACGTTTTAATTTTGTTTGTTAATGAGAATGTAATTTGAGAATTATTATACCATATTCCAGATCACCGGGTCTGCTGGAAGTTGGACTCAATAAGATAAAGGCGTACGAAGGTTTACAGAAAGCGAAAATATGGAATCAACGTCGTGTCGTTAGTAGGGTTTCAAAACTTGCTGCGAATGCGGCAGCTGCTGAACAACAACCTTCCGAAGCAACGGATCATATAGCCCAAAAATCATACAGCTCGACAAAAATACCGAGTAATGTGTACATTGAGAAAAAGTAAGTTGCGAACTTTAATAACTTATTAAATTCTTATCTAGCTCAGTTTTTGACAAATATCCAAAAGATTCTTCTACGATAGGAAGGGGTTGCCACTGCAATGAGACCATTGACTATAAACTAAAATAGACACAGTTGTTTATATGAAAGTGCGAGTCGTTAACAAGTCACATTCTAAGCGGAGGGCTTAAATGCAAGCGGATTGACTCTGGACTCAATCAGTAAGAGAACTCATGTGACCTTCATTCCTTAAGCGGGTAAAAAGAGCTATGTAAACGTCAAGGATTACCGACCTATAAGCCTTACGTCGTTTTTGTTGAAGACGTTAGAGAGGCTTGGAGACTGGTATCTTAAGGCACAACCTCTGAAGCATTACCTTCTTCACGAGGAACAGCATGCTTACCAGATGAAGATGGGTAGATCTGTCGAAACGGCCCTCCACTCGGCTTTATAGAGCAACAGCTGAAGTGGGAAGGAGTCGGCATTGGTACTTTCTTGGACATAGAGGGAGAGGGGCGTTCAACAAGACCTCCAGGAGCTCTATTGAACAAGCGGCGGGCACCCCTATCAATGACGATGAGGAATCTCGCAATGATGGCGGTCTACAGGCTTAGGTGCAATGGCTCCCTAAAGATATGGAGTGTAGACCAAGCCCGTCTATTTAGGGGGCCACCTCAAAGGCTGCGACTAGAACCGCAGGACAGAATCAAAGCCCTGTGGTTCGCGGAGCAGCATTTCAGGGTCGTCATCCCGTCGAGGAAGGAATGGAAAAATGGCCGCACGCCATAGCAGGGCACAATTTGGTATACGAATGGGTCTAGAACAAAAACATGAGCCGGAGCAGGCTTTTGCGGTCCTGGATATATTCATGGGTACTCCGTGCGAATGGGGGATCGCAACACAGTCTTCCAAGTCGAGATGCTTGCCATCTACAGATGAACTCGGCTATGGTAAGATAAATAAGACCATCTGGGTCTGTTCGCATAGTCAAGCAGCTCTCAACGCACTGAAAAGCCTGACTGTGTCCTCGAGGCTTGTCAGTGATACCTAGGAGATCTTTAACAGGCTAGCCGGTGGAAACAGGCTCAACCTGCCCTGAATGCCGAGTCAGTCAAGTTGGAGAGGGAATGAGCGAGCGGACGAACTGGCGAGTGCGAGGATCAGTTGGACGGTCCTCAAGATCCCCTTGCTGATATCCCCTACAACGGGGGTATACAAATCATGCGGAACCATCTTAGAGATCAACGTGCATCAACATGGAGAAGCATTGACGGCTGCCGAACTTCCAAAGCGCTTCTTGGAAATGAGGTAGGTCTCGGCAAGCGAGATACTCTCGCTGAGTGGGCAAAGCATGAGAATAATCTCAGACATCTTTGCAGGTCACGGAAATCTGATGAAATTTAAACATACAGTGGGGAGAAGTGACACTGGATCTGGCTAGTCCCGGGGATCATCACGGCTGATAACATGAAGGATCTACGCGTGAAACAGATCTTAAGCTTCTGTTGGGCAGCGGAGTATCCTAATACCCCCTGAAAAACGTAGCAGGGGATAGTGTACAAGGGTCTTTGGCTGAGTGCACTGTACTTTATATTAAGTCCCCTATCATCTCAACCAATACCAATACCAAATACACGCTTATTTGTAAAATCACTTTACAATTACACGAGGACACCTTAACAACATATAACATTCCACAAGAAATAAATGAAACTTTCCGTTCTCAGTTTTCTGTCGGTTTTAATATTGCCATCACTTCTGCTAGTATTTCATTACACACAAACAGTTTTCAATCGACAGTTGCAATATATGACAAGAAGAGTGCGCGGCGGCAAACGTTATTTATCACAATTATCACATTGGCAAAGAAAAAGAAAAGGGAAAACAATTTGGACGAAAGAGTGGTTAAGAAGACGTATCTCACATGGAGCTTAAGCCGCATCCACATTATGCCAATCGGCAAAGCCAAAAGTGATGTGGACGCTTTGTCGGCACGTGCCGATCGATTGTGCCGGGCCGATCCCGACGATTGTCGGTTTTTATCAATGGAAGCCGATCGACAAATGTAGTGGGGACGTGCCGCTCGGCCTCAGTCTATTCCCCACCGTCGAAGCAAGCATTTATTGAGAAAAAAAATGGAGTGGACAAATGAAAAAGTGTTGTCTTAATCGACTTGTATCGAGATCGACCAGTTTTATGGAATTGCAAATTAAAATTATATAAAGATCGCAATAAAAGGCATGATGCCTTTTTTGGAATTGGTGAAAATTTTGGCGTGTCGAAGGACGAAATTGAAAGAAAAATGAAAAATTTTATATCCCCCTTTTTACGGGAAATTTTGAACATGTACATCAATGAATGGTAGGAATCTCCTGTTGCTAGGAACCTCAGTGTAACAGCAAGTCGTTCATGAACTGGAATAGCTTTTCTGAATCTAGTGTCTCTCTTGCTGATTATCGGCCCGGTCAAATTAAGAAGAATCTCAAAATCAATGCTCGTCATTCGGAAAAAGTTCCGAAAACCACTTCCACATCTGTATTCAAGATTTAACTCGTCCATAATTAAATCCTTCATCAATTCACTTCCTCCATATCGAGCTCTACCTCTAAGGCTCGGACGTACCCAAAATCGTAGATTCCGGCACTGCCGATCGTCATTTATCGGCATAATGTGGATGCGGCTTTTAGACGAGAACTCCGACAATCGAATGCAAGTGCTTTGAAAATTTTTCTGAGGACGCGTGTATCGTTTTGAGTATTAAATTTGAAGTTTATTACGAAAAAAGACACTGTGATAACTGTTACTGACTAATTGGCAACAGGACGCAGTATGGAAGACTTAAAATTTTGCACAATTTTTGTTAGTTGTTCTTTCGGACCTTTCCACCATTTTGAGTTCTTTTCTGAACGCACTCCTCATATTATTTATCATATGTTTACAGATTCTACAGTAGGTCCACTGTTTAAATACAGTTCAAGTAATTTTTCATACGCTTCCGTTCACAAAGCTTTGTTGGAATTTATACAGTCTATTATTTTCCACAAACAATTATGTTAACGGTATAAATTAATAAAACCTGTTATGAAATTAGACTGGTTTGCCATTTTTTACGACGTCGTCGAATCAAAACTGATACAAATTTCTAACCAGGGTCTGTCAATGCCGGCCGGCTAACCAATACACACGTTAGGGTTGCTCAATCGACTGGTCGTCGGAAGGCAGATACTTGAATAGGTACCTTTAGTATATAAGACTGTGTTATTTTAGATCTACAACCGGAGCATCTGGTAAAATTTCATCTTCATGTGTTATTGATATGTGTGTTGATGAATTGGTGGAACGCAAAGGTTCGGAAGTTTCTATACATAAAGTGAGTATATCAACATATTTAAGTTAGTTCAGAAAAAAAGGCTGAAAGTGACTGACAAAAATTGATCGTATGATTGTCATTATGAGAAACATTATTACTATTCATCCTCTTGATATTAAGGAATAAATAAAGAAAATCATGGTACGAGGGCAACGCGAAAAGTTACTGAAAAATAAAACAGATGACGCCACAATCGAAAATTCCCTGTGCCATTTGTGATGTACCATCGTTAACTAGAACGCAAAATTTTCAGACTGATTTGTCGTTCTGTTTTGACACCCATCGAAAGCAAGCAGCCTTGAAGATTTTTACAAATATGGAAAAAAGTAAATTTTGCGTCTTGATTAAACATTATTTCTTGCGTGGAAAAAACATTACTCAAACCAAAGCATCGCTTGTTAAACATTATGAAGACTATTCACCATCGATTGGAACGATTCACAAGGCTTACTGATTTTCGTTGTGGTGGTATGACCATGAAGGACGCCGAACGTTCTGCTCGTCCAATTGAGGTTACAACGCAACGAAATGATATTGGACGATCGGCGAGTTAAAGTGCACGAGTTTGCTGAGGCTATGGGATAAATTTTTGAATATGAGAAAGCTATCTGCCAGATGGGTTCCCTATTTGCACTCAGTTGAAACAAGTGCGACGGTGTAGCAACTTCAAGGAGTGTTCAAGAGCGATAAGAAGGGTTTTTTGCCCCGTTTCGTAGCAGTGGACGAAACATGGATCCATCACAACATACCAGAGACCAAAGAACAGTCGAAACAGTGGACTTGTCCTGGCGAATTGAAACCGAAAAAGGCTAAAGTGGGCTTATCGGCCAACAAAGTCATGACCACAGTTTTTTGGGATGCGTCGTCCATATCGACTACCTTGAAAAGGACAGAACGATCACCGGCGTTATGTATCGATTTGATGCGAAAGCGGCCACATTTGGCAAAGAAAAAAGTGCTCTTCCACCAGGACAACACACCGTCACACAGCTCCGCAGTGGCAATGGCAAAATTGCATGAATTGCGCTACGAATTGGTTCGTCATCCACCATATTCTCCAGATTTGACCCTCTGCGATTTTTATCTATTTCCAAACTTGAAGTAATGATTCGACGGAAAGAGATTTCGCCCCAACGATGAGGTCACATCGCTGAAACAAACGCCTATTTTGAAGGATTGCCGAAATCGTAATATTTGGAAGGGATCGAAAAATTAGAAAAACTTTGGACGAATATGGAGATTATGTTGAGGAATAAAATAAGTTTTGACCAAATAAATCAATGCTTGTTTAATTTTTCAAGGACGTTTCACCTTGCCCTCCTGGAAATAAACCAAAAAATTATTATTCTGAAAGGTTTTTGCTACATGTCAATTAATTTCGAATTCTGTCAAATATGCCTCCATTGCAATAGCTTCATCCTCGCCGAGGTTAAATATAAACAACGTGTGAGCGCTGAACAACTGTCAAGTCAATCAAACTGAGTCAGTGCATTGAAGCAATGCACACGAATCTCATAATGTACGTACACGTATCTCCTGTTTCACGTGTCCGAGTGGTTTCTTGCTAACGCGTGATTAACTGGAACACTCCTGGGTGCTATTCAAAAATTGAACTAGCTACAGTTGTTGCGGCGGTATTATTTAGTTACCTATGTATTTTGGGTTGTAGGAATGCTAGGCTGTAGGTTGCAGATTCAATACCAATAATTTTATATGTTAAGGTTTAAGTTCTAACATATTAAATTAAGTATTGATATTACTTTCGATTACTGGTTATTATCGATATAGGTAACATAATTTTTAAGGGAGTAGTGCACTGTACAAATGCACCTACAGTAAAACCACCACTGTATTAGAGTTTAATCTCTTAGTGAACGCAACCTGTATTCTTGTAATGTAAATTAGCTGTAAACAATCTGAATTTCCAGTCATTAAGTCATCCCTAGGCCATTTTCCCTCTATTTCTTATCTCAACCTCAATGCTTAAAATCAGAATTAAAACATCTTTCATCTGCCTTATTATGAAACAATTTCTCCCATTACAACATTCAAAAAGTCATATAGAAATACACTTCGCCTAAAATTTCAAATCAACCTGAGCCACAAACCCCCCCGCCTGCTTTATCCACTATCTTCCATATATTGAAAATATTGTAATAAAACGGAATTAGGAAAATCGTAGCTTCTCATTATTAAGGTGGCCTGTGGTATGTGCGATAATCTTATCGAGTTAAGGCGGTAATGTTAGTCTGGATTGAAACAATGAAAGTCTTTTGCCGCCGAAGATATGAGCCGATACTCTGTACTCACACGAAGGTGTTATCAATAAAACTATGACATCAGCGAAAACAGGGAGCTGGGAATAAAGGTATAATCGGGTTGAGAAGTAAGGGGGTATAGAGACTGGGCTGTTTTGATAAAACTCTTTCTTCAAGAGGGACGAAGGCAGTCCGGGCCGGTCCATACTCAAGACGGGTATTATTAAAGCCGAAGTAAATTAATTCCTTTCTCAAAAAGATAAAATTTGGTGATTAAGGTGTAATGTGGTAATTAAATTGAATTGTTAAGTAGTTCAGTTCAGAGGACACCCGGAGACTCCGATGTGTTATCATCGTTAAAATAATTAAATTCGTTCTATATCATTGGCACCGACTCGTCCGGTGAATTAAAAGTAGTGAGTGTTAGGGGAAGGTTAAACAACAAGGCGGGTAAGTCTTAGATCTAGATAATTACAAATTACAACTGTTTGGGTTGGACTGATACTGCATGATTTCCGCTAAGTAGAGTATTAAGGTGGTAAAAGGTTGTAAGAGACTTTTGTTTGAGATTCAATCCAGAAACCACTATTCCTTTCGTTTATGTTTTCACAACGGTAGAGGTTAGTAACCATTTAGTTTAGTTGTAATATTCTCTAAATATCCATATAATTATATTTCTCATACTAAAATTATTGACAATAAATCCAGGTCATAAGTCGATTGGTTTGATTTAATAAATGAAACAACCCAAAGTTTATCTATAAAGTGATAAGCATTGATAGTACCGGAGGGTTCCTGCTTAACCTCTTAAAAAAAGTAGGTGGTGGCAGCATATCATAATAATGAATAAAGTAGTTGAAAGTTAAGATTAATTGCCTGAATGCAAATTCCGATTATATGCTGGAAGCCGTGACGACACGCACTACCAAAGGAGCGCTGTGATGTTGACAGTGGAGAGGGTCAGTAGTAGAAAGTTAATAAATTACAAGAATTAAAACAAAGTAATGGGTGTATATTACAATATAACAGATCGAATTTCCAAAATCCTCAAAAAACATAATATTTCTACCCGATTTTCTACACTTCCAAAATTATCTTAGTTTTACAAACCTATCACAAAGATCCCCTTCCTCCTCTTCACTTAGAAGGTGTTTATAGCACCTTATAGTGTTCTTGCGGTAAAGTCAACATTGGTGAAACAGGTCGTACAGTAGCTACTCGTGTGAAAGAACATGAGCGCTGTACAGGGCTTCGTGACACCAGTAGATCTGCACTTGCGGAACACAAGTTTCACACTAATTATCGAATCCTTTTCGAAAATACTAAAATCCTAGCTCGAGCCCCAAACTTAAATCAGCAAAAAATCCTTGAAGCTATAGAAATCCTGAAACATCCAAATAATCAGAACCGTGACTCAGGATATTACCTTCCCAACATTTGGAAACCCATCCTGGAAAATTCCACCACGCACATGATCACACAACGGCAGGGTAAGGTGCCGGAACGGAGTTAGCCACCGGAATAAAGGCAGTGAACTGTGTAGCGTGAAGGATTTTTACTACAATAAATACGGCTACAGAAACCAGTAGAACCAGTTCAAGCATCAAGCCTGCCCTGAAGATGCCACCTTTAATGGTTGGCGAAACGTCGGCATCAAGTCGAGCTATTGTGACGCGGAATTCATCCGGAAGGCAAGATTTTTCAAGATTAGCTATCCGCGGAAGTCTACTATTCAAGACATTTTCTCTCTATGTATAAATAGCTAGTAATACCGTTATAAGTTTAAGTATCATTGTTCACCTGAAGAAGCCACTGTGTGGCGAAACGTTTTTATAATAAAAGTTTATTTTTGTGGTTTTTCTACAGTGTAGTATTCATTCGTAATATAATTGTGTTATTGACTTCATAAATACGCTGTTTTCTTCAAGGTAAAATCCAAATGCCCTGCATTCATGGATATTGATATGGATCAATTTGAATCGGAAGATAAGCCTTTAACTGGGGAACTCAAATCTTTCATAGCAGCCTGCGTGTGTTCTGATGAATCATTGAGAAAAAGCAGTAGTAGGAGGGTTAGAAGTACGTAAACCCTATCATCACCGAGCAGACACATTGTTTTAATTCTTTTTATTTGTTTCTGATAAGTCTTAAACCGGAATATCCTCTACACTTCATCGTGACTATATACAGGATGTTTCAATTTTTTAGTTCATAACTTCGATAAAAGATAGAAAATAATAGGGGTCTATCATATAAAATTTTCCTCTGAATCACTTCGTTTCCGAGATACAGGGTGTTGAAGTTTTGAAAAATTAATACATTTTCTTCATTACCTTCTAAGCAAATGAAGATTTTTAGTTCAAACTTGATAAACTTCAGTTTTACTGGATGAGAAACTTTTTTGGTGACAAAATGTTCTTGAGACAAATACAGTAGCGTAGTTATGGGGTTTTGTACCCATACCCATTTAGAAATTTTGATTTATTTTCTATAAAAAAGTATTCTTGGTAAATTTCACTTAGAGGCTTCCTGTTCGAGCTATTATTCTGATTTTTCTAATCAGTGTTATCTTATGGAATTTCTTTTGAAAGGCTATTCAAAACGTAAGAAAATATTTAAATACCTATTTCTTGGTAACGATGAAAAATAATTCATAATAAATGCTCAAAATGATCCATTTACTTCAACGCAACGCCGAAATAGATTTCTCAACGACCTTCTTGTTCGAATTAACATTTTATTATTGATTTCACCACTCGCATCAAACTGGACCACCTCTACCAATCCATCTTTCACCGTACTTCCTATTTAACCATTCTCGTAATTGTCTGCCAAAATGGACTGAACAGTTATCCAATTGTATTCATGCATTTGTTCCCTCATTGTGTAGTGTCTTCGTGATTGGTTTCCAAAGATTCTGAAAAAGCAGCGACCGTTAGTCTGTCTGGTAAATCGTATGGGCCAAAAATATTGTTTTTGCTAATGCCAAGCCAGACATTGACATTGAATTCTCCTGGAAATTCCTCTATCTTGTACCACGATGGGTTTTCATTTGTCCATAAGAAACTGAACAACAACGAAAACTTTCTACAGCAAATATTGTGGACAGATGAAGCACATTATACACGGACATGGATTCATTATTTTTCACAATTTACGTTCATGGACAACTAAAAACACTCATGGTACAAGATCTAGGAATTTTCAAGAAAAATTCAGTGTCAATGTCTAGCTTGGCGTTTACAAAAACCATATTTTTGGCTCATACGTTTTACCAGACAGATTAACGGCCGCTGCATTTTTAGAATTTTTGGAAGCTAATAAGACACCACACAATGAGACAACAAATACATAAATACAATTGGATGGCTGTTCTGTCCATTTTGGCAGACAAGTGAGAGAATGGCTAAATAGAAAATACGGTGAAAGATGGATTGGTAGAGGTGGTCCAGTTGCATGACCTCCTCGATCACCTGACCTAAATCCTATGAACTTTTTTGCTTGGGGTTGTTTGGAAGATGAAGTTTGTGCCACGCCATTTCATAATAAAGAATATCTACTGAATCGTATTCGAAGAGCTTGTGGCGAAATAAATAATATAATGTTAATTCGAAAAAGAAGGTCGTTGAGAAATCGATGTCGCCCTTGCTTTGAAGTAATTGGATATCATTTTCAGCATTTATTATGAATGACTATTCTTCATCGTTACCAATAAAAAGGTATTCAAATTTTTTACTTTTTAAATAGCCTTTCAAAAGAAATTCCATATGATTAACCTGATTAGAAAAATCAGTATAGCTCGAACGGGAAACCTCCAAGTGAAATTTATCAAGAATACTTTTTTATAGAAAATAAATCAAAATTTTCAAATTTGTATACAATAATAATTTCTGACCATTGGCGTAGAAGTGTTAAATTGGTACAAAACCCCATAACTACGCTACTGTATTTGTCTCAAAAATATTTTGTGACCAAAAAGATTTCTCATCCAGTAAGACTGAAGTGTACCAAGTTTGAAGTAGAAACTTTCATTTGTTCAGAAGATAATGAAGAAAATGTAATAATTTATCAAAATTTCAACACCCTGTATCTCGGAAACGAAGTGATTTATTAGAGAAAAATTTAATAAGAATTATAAGATTTGAATTATTTTCAAAAGTTCTATCGTTTGCCGAAGTTATGAACGAAAAAACTGAAACACCCTGTATAATCTATTATAATCAGGACATATTAAGTTATAAACTCCTAATTTACCAAAATTGTCTTCCTTTTCGTAAGCGTTAAATATCAAATTAGAAAGTTACTGTTACTCATTGATATAATTTGTCTTATACTTTAGTGTCGGAGTCGAGAATGGGAAGGGAGGCAGAACAAGAAACTTCCAATATAAAACATTTATTCGACGAAATTTTGAAAATGACGAGAACTTATCTAGAGATGCATTGGGCTAATCCAGGATTGTTCAATCATATGGTAAGAGAGCCCTCTATCGTCATGATTATAAGCGTGGGTACTTGTATTCGTATTCGAAAATCCTAATTAGTAACTACGAGGGCAAGGTGAAAAATCAATGAAAAATTAAACAAGAAATGATTAGTTTGGTCAAAACTTATTTTATTTCTCAACATAATCTTGTAGCTCGATACACTTCGACTAACGTTTTTCTAATTTTGCGATCCTTTCCAAATAATACGATTTCGGCAATCTTTCAAACTAGGCATTTGTTTCAGCGATGACCTCATCGTTGGAGTCAAATCTCTTTCCGAGCCATTTCTTCAAGTTCGGGAATAGATAAAAATCGCAGGGGACAAATCTGGAGAATATGGTGAATGACGAACCAATTCGTAGCGCAATTCATGCAATTTTGCGACTGCGAACCTTTGCGCTGGAGCGTTGTCCTGGTGGAAGAGCACTTTCTTCTTCGCCAAAAAATGCAACAGCTCTGCATAATATACGCTGGTGATCGTTTTGCCCTTTTCAAGATAATCGATATGGACGATACCGTGTGCATCCCAAAAAATTGTCGCCATGACTTGTTGGCCGGTAAACCTACTTTGGTCTTTTTCGGCAGGACAAGTTCACTGTTTCGACTGTTCTTTGGTCTTTGGTGGTTGTCATGCATCCTAGATTCGTCCACGGTTACGAAACGGCGCAATGCAACGCTGGAGCTGCTGCTCCAGACTCATTTCCCTGGATCACGTTCTGAAAACACTGTAGAACCGGGAGATCACGTAGCTCAGAAAAAAAAGCCGAAGGAAAACTGAGCTCTGGCTGCGAGTATCATTAACAAATCAAAAATCAAATGGGCAATCAATAAATTCCTTTAAACTATATATAAGTCACCAGGAACCGATGGGATATTGGTAGCTTTACTGCAGCAGGCAATCGATATACTGGCCCCCCTTCTGTGTGAAATGCTGAGAGCCAGCTTGGAACTGAGAGTGAAGGGCGGCAAAGGTGGTTTTTATACCAAAGCCAGGGCGAGTGTCTTACGCCCAGCCAAAATTTTTCCGTCCGTTCAGTCCAACATCGTTTCTCCTGAAAACTAGAGAAAATGATCGACAGGTGTGTTAGGGATGGAACTCTTATGAGAAACCCCCATACATCGTAACCAGTGTGCCTACCAGACCGGGGAATCCTGCGAAAAGACGGTATACGAGCTAATACAGAGAGAAGAGAAATCTGTAAAGAAATTGCGCTAGCGAACTTTCTGAACATAGAGGGATGGAGGGTTTGCTGCGCAGATACAACATGCTTCGATACAGGACAGTCACAGGAACTCTCAATGAGATTGAGGAGTAGGTACGGGTCACTACAGGATGCCCGCAGGGAGGTGTTGTACAGTCTGGTGGTGGACGAACTTTTAATACTCCTTGAGAGTAAAGGATTCTGCTTAATCTGATATGCGGATGACATCATTATTATAGTACACAATAACACTTTCTTTTGATACTTTACTTACTATTCCGTCCAAGGCTAATGACTTGTATATTATAATCATTTTAATCCGCTGCCATACTTGGATACATGTTAGGCCAGGAATTTTTGGCGCTTCCCTCGTGCCCTGCTAATAATAAAAAAATTGAGGTGATTCTTTATATTTATGGATTAGAATAATACTTATGATCGTTATTTTCAGATTTTCACTGATGAATTGGACGAAGGCTTGAGTCTTCTTCACTTGGCTTTGAAATTGTGCGTAAAAACCTATCACATGAGAACTCCAACGTGCCAAATGCATACTGTACCGGCCGTCACTTCCATTGTTCAACAACGCCTGGAAAATATGCACAAGCTGTTAACGCCATGGTAATTTTGCCCATATTCTGATAATTTCGGATTAATAGATAGATAGATAGACAGATAGATAGTAGCCTTCCTTTTCGCCTCCACTCAGTCGACTCCCTTTTGATCAAAGGATCATAGTAGACAGTAGCTGTTTCTGTATTCAAGGACAGGTGAAGTAATCTCAGCGAAAGAAAATATAAATTTTTATCTATTTTTTTGAGATTTTCTTCGTTTTTTACTAGTCAAAATTATAGTGGAAAACAGTAAAGGATAATGCTCGTTTTCCGAAGAAACTATCGCGCGAATAGATAACTGCATAAAACGCCAGTTGAGCCGTACTTTTTCACTCAATGTTTTAACAAATAGTCTACTATTTTTTCTTAAAGTACCCTGAATAGTACTAATATTCGACTGTAAGCGCTTAAAACCTAAGGAACATCGTGACTGCTCCGCAGAAGATTCATGTTTATGCAAAGATCTACTCACATTGCCCAAGGCACAACACCACTTATATTCCATCACCAGCTCCAGCCGAGCCCTTTTTGCTCATTTCGCGTGAATGATGCTCCACCACTTACAATTTTGTACCATTAATTATACACGCAGCCCTTAAAATATTCGCATATCATTCCTTTTTAACTTAGGATCTCCTAAGTTTATTCATAATTTTGTATCGTTTTGCAAATGACGAGCTAGTTGTTGAAACTAATCACAATATTCTATAATATAAGTATGTAATATAAAAACAAAGTTTCAATGTTTTTTTCTATCAATATGAAAAATTATCACAAAGTAACGACTACCACCATCGATTTTTTCCTTGATGAGTACGATTAGTTTAAAACGACGTATTTAAAGTACTATCTATATTTACAGGGGAGTGGTTCAAGAAGAAAAAAAGAGATGTTGGCCCACCCAGTTAAATTATTAGAATCTGGAATGTACCAAATGTGATTTATTTATACCTACTGCGTTTCCTGTATACATTTTTCAATTCTTCCATTAAATGTTGCGATATTTGTTCGGTTTTATTCACATTACAGTTCAGACAATAACCGAAACTACTCATTACGCACATGTCTGAGTTTTGGAGGACACTGTTACCATCATTATCAAGACTTGATAATGATGTAAAAGTCGAAAGCTGTCGTGTTATTGAAAAATAGAATATCTTGTGGCAATAAGACAAAAAATTGTTTTATTCCATTTTATTAAAACGGATTTTCATAAAATAAATAGTTCATCACTATCTCTGACACAATTTTGTGTTAGTTTGTAACGTTTGGACGTTAACAAATTATTATTTGATGGTCATTTATTATTCCGATAACTGTTGGGAGCTATTCAATCTCAGAAAGACACAACCTCTGACCTCTGTAGTTTGATGCTCAAGCTAAGTATGTTACTATGGTGGCGGATCGTTGGAGAAGCGGAGGATTGACGTAAGACGTCGCTCGTTTCTCGACATCCAGAGGGAGGTTGAATGCGGATGTAAAGATGATCATCTTGAGTGTAAGTTTTGACAAGGTAATATATGAAAATGAAAATTTTATTTCTTAATTTTCTAACTTGAAAGTTTATATAGTTGTGGTTATATATGATTATATTTGATTATTCTGATTACATAATATCAATGTGATACTTTGTGATATTCCATTTTTTACAGATAAAACTAAAAATTTCATTTTGTTAAATATCACTTTATTTAAAAGGAAGTTGATTGTAATTTCAAACTTTACAGTTTATTGTATGTATGCTTGTATGTTTTGATAATGAACTGTAAATTCGAAATTGCAATCAACTTTCTTTTAAATAAAGTGACTGCTAGCGGCATTGTATGCTGACGTATTGGTGATTTAAAGAAAAATTATGATCTGGGTGAACATGAATAAAGCCAAGGGTATCCCGGACTAAGATGGTCAAAATGCCCCCCTCCGCGAAGTCTAAAATCGGAGTTATTACGTGCTTCCTGGGGCGGTATGGTCGATACACCTCACAGACCCCCGTGGAGGAGAAAAACTTTTGTTTTTTTTTCATTCTCACGTATATGCAAAATTTTATCCTTCGTGCAAAAGTATGGGTATCAATGGTCACTTTCAGCACACATTTTTTGACGCAATCTAGGTCCATCTAAAAATGTCTATGCTTCGATAAAAAAATATTGAATTTTTTTTTCCAATTTATCTTCAAATAAATAATTCTTTTTCTTTCTATTTAAAACGACAGGAATATTTTTTCTTAATTGTGTTGAGATTTTTTTTTAAATAAATTCTGAAAGCGGCGAAGAAAAATTGTAAAATAATATTTATCGAAGCATAGAAATTTGAAGATGGCAACTTTCAATTCAGAGAGAAACCAATTATCAATTATTGCCAATATTGAAAAAGTTGATTCATATAATGAATTGAAGGTAAACGTTTCTTGACGGTAACGTCATGAACTGGTTGGTTAGAAATCCAATAAATTAATGAATTTTGCAAGTAAAAAAGCAAACAAAATATTAAAATGTTTATATATCAGAGGTACATCATCCCTGGCTAATATAAGTAATAATTTTGGATTCATATATACCTTTGTTTACATAAAAAAGAGTAAAAAACCTTAAAAACATAAAAAATCGCTTTTTGCATGTGAACCACCACTCCTATCTAAATCATGTATGTATAGATTTTTGTAGGTTTTTTACTCAGGAATACGATGGTGAATCGAACTTTGGTGTACCACTTGGTTCAGTGCTATAAAAATTGATTTTAAAGTTTTAAACACGTATAAGATAAGATAGATAAGATAAGATAATGTTTATTAGTTCCTCCTCAAAGCATATAAATACATAAAAGTCTCATATGAGACGTGGAACGTGTCAAAATACAATAAACTATTATATAATAATATGATACGGAAAATATACACATATTTAATTTAATTAGTGCAAAACATACACAGAAAACAGAAACCTATATAGGTTGTTGAACATAAAATTGAATACAATATGATATAAAATACAAAGCTCACCAATAGTTAAAATATTAGTTTAAATTATAAGTTATAGTTAAAATTATATAAAATATATACAGATGACGCCATATATATGACTATTGGATAGTATTATCATTCATATATTCGCTTATCTTGTAATATGCCTTTTTAATAAGGATGTATTTCAGTTTAGTTTTAAGGACATTTATAGGTAAAGTTCTTAGGTATACTGGTAACTTATTATGTATTTTCAACAGACAAAAGTGTACATTGTTTTGGATATATGAGAAGTTACAGCGTTTACATAGTAGGTCCTTTTTAGATCTAGTGTCATGTGAGTGACTTCTAGAGTATTTATTGAATAAGTCCTGATTTTTCTTTACGAATAAGACTGCTTCATATATGTATATACCTGTAAGGGTAAGTATTGAATTTAGAATGAAGTATGGTTTACAGCTAGTGATTTGCTTGATATTGAAGATACCTCTTAACATTTTCTTTTGTAGAATAAATATTCTTTCGAAGTCAGGTGATCCCGCCCAGAAGATGATTCCGTACCTAAACCTAGATTCAATATAGGCATTGTAAGTGATCAATGCTGTTTCCCTATCAATTTCAGCTGCTAGTACTTTTATTGCATAACAATATTTGCCTAGTTCTTTGGTGAGGGAATCAATATGTAATCTCCAATCAAGTCTGTGATCTATTTTTATTCCTAGAAATTTTATGTCATTTGTTGACACAAGTTTGTGTTGATTATAATGTAAAATAAATTGAGAGTTTTCTTTTAGGTATGAGTATTTAATAATCTGTGTTTTTTCAATGTTTAATTTCAAGTAGTTTTCCTTGAAATATTGTTCCATTTTTATTAGTTTCTGACAAATTGTTTGTTTTGTGTTTTCTTCATTCTCTTCAGACATATTGCAAGATGTATCATCTGCGAACTGAACGACGCCTTCACCCAAGATATCAGGCAAATCATTTGTATACAGGAGATATAGCAGTGGTCCCAATATGGACCCCTGGGGCACCCCTCTTTCAACTAGACAGTAATTTGATCTGACTATATTCCCTTCTTTATCTGTTTCTACTATATATTGTTTCCTATTTGTAAGGTATGATGAAATGAGCTTCAGTGTAATACCTCTTATACCGTAGCATTCAAGTTTTTGGAGAAGTATTTTATAGTTTACACAGTCGAAAGCTTTTGATAAATCAATGCACATTGTTAGAGTGAGTTTCTTATTATTTAAGGAATTTAATATATCACAGAGGGCCAGATACACTGCTCTGATAGTGGAGCGGTTTCTTCGGAACCCATTTTGAGCTTCGTTTAAGATGGTGTGTTTTTCGAGAAAAGAAATTATTCGTTCATAAAATGCTTTTTCAAATATTTTGCTGATGTTATTTAGGACTGCAATGGGACGATAATTTGTTATGTTTTTTTTGTCTCCCTTTTTGAATACAGCTTTTATTTTTGCAATTTTTAGTGAATCAGGAAACGTACCTTTTTCCATTGCCATATTAATCATAAATGATAAAGGTATTGCAATGTAATGCGCCACATATTTTAGGACATAAGTAGGAACATCATCAGGACCTACCGATTTCGTATTTTTTAATGAAATAATGATAGATATGATTTCTTGGGGATCACTGGGGCGGAAGAAGAGATTATGATTATTTATTCTATTAATTTGAGAGGTAGAATCAATTATTTTGTAAGAAGGTTTACATGCATTGATGTAGAATAAGTTTATTTGATCTAGTACTTCTTTATCGCTTAGGTTTTGTTCTTTGGACACATTCTCAAGTATATTGATATGAGTTTTGGCCGACCTATCTTTCATTCTATGTATCAATGTCCAAGTTGCTTTACCTTTATGTTTGGAATTTTCTAAATAGCTCTTATTAGCGGCCTTTTTAGCTTCTTTAATTTCTTTGTTCAGTATCTTGGCATAAGTGTTGAATACCTCTTTGGTTATTTTACCTCTTTGTTTCTCTTGATACATCTCACGTTTTATTTTACTTTTCTGTTTAATGCTAGCTGTTATCCAGGTGTTTCTTTTTGATTGTCTGTTTACCTTTTTATATCTAAAAATTTGGTTCATTTTGTTATTTAAAGTTGTTATAAATAGGTTGTAGGCTGAGTTTATATCAGTTTGATTTTGGATGAAGTCCCAGTTTACACACGAAATTGCCTCCGCAAACTCATCCATTTTTGATAAAGAGTAATTCTTTTTAAGTGTATGTTTGTTGTTTGATGTTTTTTTTATTTCCGTGATCCTAATTAATTGAGCGTAATGATCTGAAAGGGCACTATTTATTACTTCAGCTTCATTATCATGATCAAAATTTACAAAGATGTTATCAATTAGACTAGAAGTTTTTATAGTCACTCTCGTATGTGAGAATACTGTTTGGCTAAAATTATTACTATGCAATAGATCTAAAAAGTCTCTACTAGCTTTATCATTTTTGATAAGACATAGATTAAAGTCGCCGCAAATTGCAATTTTAAGTTGTCCATGGTATTTATAACAGTATTCTAATAGTTTGTTTAAACAATTCATGAATATCTCTAGAGAACCCAGAGGGGGCCTATATATACATATCGCTAATACATTAATATTCTTACTTAAAGCACCTGTACATTCAAAATGATTTTCTTGACTTATTTGCTTTAGGTAGTTAACTTCTTGAAAATTCAGGTTTGGTTCATCCTTCACATATAAACAGCTCCCTCCATGGGCTGATGTACTTCTTGAGAACATGGATACAAGATGGTAACCATTAATAACTGCTAAAGTACCTTCGTCTGCTTTAAACCAATGTTCAGTCAATCCTAATATTTGGGGCTTTTCAACAAATGTTTCCAAGAATTCTTCAATTTGTCCTATTTTGTTTTGTAATGATAGTATGTTCTGATGTAGTAAATAGAGCTTCTGATTGATTGTTTTATTGCTTGATTCGCCATTTTTTAAGTTCTTTGTTACGTTGCCGGCTTTACAAGTAGACGTTTCATAAAAAATGTATTTATTGCTACTCCCTCCGGCCACATTGAAGTATTCATAATCTTTTCTCGATGACTTGATGGAAGTGACAATTTGAAAGAAGAGTAGATTAGGGGTTGCTTGGAGTTTAATTTCTCACAAGTAACTTGTGGAACAGAAGATTCTAAGTAATTTAAGATATCCTCTACCTTAGTGGTGGGGTCTAATCTAGTTATGTGGATATGGCATAAATCTTTTTTTGGAGCTCCTTTGAGGGCATTATTAATAGATGTACCAATAACTGGTATGGGTTTCTTGATTACTTTCTCAAGTGTTCCTTTATTTTTGTTTGTCTGTCGTTTTCTATTTACTAGCTTCCAACCTTCAGGGGGATTTTCAGAATTGTTTGCCTTAGGATTAGTATTTATTTCGAGATTGTTTTCAATAGTAGGTGAGTCAACATATATTTTATCTACGTTAACTTTTGTCTGCTTTTTTATTTGCGATGTGGTAGATGTAGCGCCTGGATCTTTCTTATTATGATTTTTTTCTATTTCTGCAAATGGCAATACATTATCTACCTTTATATTCATATCTTGCATTAGTTTTTGTGATTCTTTGGACGGTTCCACATTATTTACAAGTCTTTGAATGCATTTATTTTGTTCAATTATCAATAGTTTTAATTCGACAATTTCCGATTGAGTTCTTGAATAGTAATTTGCAATGGTTTCATTTAGCAGTATTATCGACTCTTTGAGGTTGTTGTTTTCAATACTTATTTTTTCGATAATAGTATAACACTTACATTCATCATCAGTTGGTTTTATTCCGGTTTTCGATGCTACATTGCAGTTGGTACAGCACCATTGTTTAACAGTCTTATTTTGGCACATTGAAAGGAAATCCTGAATTGAGATGTTTACACACTTGATATGTATACCTTGTAGGCATATTGCACAATTAATTATATCGTCGTATCGATTTATCTTATTATCACATACCGCGCAAAGCGGACCACGTGCGTTCTCACTAGACATCATCGATAGAATTTGGAGCCTTAGATGGACCTAGATGGGTGTCAAAAAATTTGTGCTGAAAGTGAGCATTGATACCCATACTTTTGCACGAGGAATATGAAAAAAAAAGTTTTTCACCTCCACGGTGGTCTGTTAGGGCGTATCGACCATACCACCCCAGGAAACATGTTTATTTGACAGTTCGAAACAGGTTATAGCTCCGATTTTAGATTTCGCGGAGGGGGCATTTTGACCATCTTAATAAGGGATACCCTTTCTCAGTTACTGCTTTATGGGAGTGAACTTTCTGATATTACTTAGACATTTAGAAACGACGATATATCACTATTTCAAGTTTCATAACTCTTATTCCAGCATAGCTATAACCAGTAAACTAATTATTCTCTCAGGTTTTTATATTGTAATTTAATCAATTGTTATTCTCTGTTTAAACAAATTTCCTGTAATTCATTTATTCTCTTCAAGACTTTCTTATATACATTTTGGGTAGAATAACATAATCAGTTGTGGGATAATTTCAATTTTTCCTGCTGATTTAGGTATTTGTCCCTCGAACTAGAGGCCAAGATACTGCTCGCATTGTCTATTTTTCAGGGTTTAAACGATCGAGACGTCTCGTTTTTCCCGTGTCATGTAGCAGAAGGAATTCCTGGTAGAGAGCTTAGATTCAACTCCACGACGCGCTCATCCATTTTTCAAAAACAGTAACACTTTTTACTTAGAATAACCTAATTTTCATGATCAGCGAATTGTGATCTCTTTCCAAAATTATTGTTTCTGCCGAGGATTACTTCCTCTGGCAAGGTCCTGCAATTCTCTACTCTAAACTTACCTGGCGCGAACATCTCGAAATAAGAGTGAGGAAGGCCTTTGCGCCATTTTGGGCATGCAGAAGAGCTTTCAACAGCAGCATATACCGGGATATCAAAAATTATCTTGGTCAAGGGTGGTTGTGGAATCTAAAACGTGTGTCTTACTTTACGTTTGAAATAATTATGTCATAATTAATTTGAAGTTTCTAAAAGTGCGAAATTTCGCAATTTATACGAATATTGTAACACTCAGAAGTCTTTAGCGCTTTGGACACCGGGATTTTTACGTGGCCTATCGAAATTAGAAGGTTCGAATTATCTAAAAACAAAATTGCATGAACGCCAGACGTCCTATGTAATTAGCTACGAACGAAATCATTTTGACATATGCCTCGAGGAGCTCGCTGCGTGTAAGTTAGAGTTTATACATTTTACCTCGGTCTTGTTAATTTGGGGCCGTTTCTTGCCCCATGCGACCGGCGCCAGTTGTAATAAAGTGTTTTTGGCTATGGGCCGCTAGCTTTTACCCGCTTCGTGTATATTTTAGTCGCGAGAGAATTTCCCTTTGGTACGTCGCACGTTAGACGCGTAGCTGAGATCTGAGAATAGCTCAAACTGTTTTAATTAAATTTTCCTATTTAATGGACATTTATCGAAAAAAGAAGAGCCGTCGGGCACGGTCCGATACTATATCTAACTACATGGAGCGAAAACGGCACGCGAAAAGTCGTCGTAAAGCCGTATTAGGTACAAACAGTTTGCACTTTTCTAACTCGCGTGCTTCTCACGTGACCGTCATTCGATTTACGGAAAATTAACTATTTCAAAACAGTTTTTGACCCAGATTGTGGCTATCACGCCCTCTGAAAAGGTTCAAAGTTCACATAATTATTTCATAATTTGTAGTTCATTATTATTTTACAACTAAAATAAATATGTATGAAATTTGTAGGTTATTGATGATGTCAGTGTGACAGTGACATAATTATTTCAAACGTAAAGTAAGACACACGTTTTAGATTCCACAACCACCCTTGATCAAGATAATTTTTGATATGCCGGTACATAAAAACTGAGCCAAAATAGAAAAACATCTCAATTCCACATATTTATTATCCTACAGCTAATGTTTTACAAGTGAATTTTCTATCAGTCATTACAAAATTAACGATTATTATATTAGGATAATACGATAAAAGTCATCTGAATATTTTTTCTATCATACGTTTTAAAGTATCTTTCTTACTTTATACAAAAATTACTAACAACTAGGGAAAATTCAACTAATGATCTGTACCTCACAGTCTATCCAAGTCAACCGCGTAGAACAATTAAATATCAGGAAAGAAACTCACACATTTGAGTCGAATTTTGAGAAAAATTCCGCTGGAAAAGACAAAATTTTTGTGAAAGTTCGATCGAGAAGGAAATTCGTATGAACGTAAAATTATAAAGACCAGCTCCTAATTAATACAAAACATATTTCCTAGGAAATAACTCCAAATGTGTGACTTTCGCGTGACCAGAAATACAGTTCATCGTTTATGATTGCGGGAAACATCAAAACTGTCTCTTAGGAAATACAAAATATAACACGTGATATATTTGAAACGCCAGTTTTAATATAAAACAATTTTAATCAAGGTCGAAAATTCGGCAATTTAGAAACTATCTTCGTTTATTCAAATAAGAGTGTGATGGTGACACGAAATTTTCACTTTTGATTGGCGTTTCGATTATGTCGAAAGGGGAAGTACATGATTTTTTCCCGAGAGATATAAATTAACTAGATAAGAGTAAAAAACATTGGCGTACAAATAAATATATTCAATAAACCCTGCATTTAATTTAATTAACCTAAATTAACTTAGAACTAAACGAACTTATAAAGTAAAATGACGTCATGAGTTGGCACTCAATTTTTCCAGTCGCGTCGTCAATTCCTGGGTGGTGACGTTGTTGGACAATTGACGATCGTTCTGGCCTTTCGATTTGGCGAGGGCGCACTCTCCCTGCCATTTCGCCTTATTACTTCCATGAGACTGCAAAAAAAAACATAATTAGCATATATTGAGAACAATTTTACTTTTTCATTTCATAGAATAATTGAAAACCATAGTTTCATATGTTCATTTTATTCTAACTGCAGGAAGCAATGGTGAAACCCATGATTTATATGGTAACCCAAGAAAACGGCTACGGCTAAGATGCGTATGGTTCAAAGACGTGACTGCCTTAGTAAAACGGGAGCAAAGAAAAGAAAACTAACAGCAGCAACGGAAGTGTTATTGGTCCTACCCCCCATTCACATTTCAATCATAAGACACTGTTGAGGTTACAACAGGATAGGATCTAGGTAACTGTGGGAGATAATATTATCGAAATGAAACCAACGGATCACAACTCCCAAATACACCAATCTCCAATATAAGAAGTATCGTATATGCATACTTCCCAGAGAAGATTGGTGAAACAATAACCAATCAGCTCTGCCAACCAATGGTGAAATCTGATTCGCTGCTGGAGCCAGAAATCATGGGCAGGCTGTAGCCCAGTAAATGCACAGACAGCAAGACGCAAGGTGGGAGTGCAACAACACGCTAAACATTCTTGGCGGAGACAAAGGCAAGCTCATCCTATTCTGGGTCTCCAGTCACTCTGGAATAAGGGGAAACGAAATAGGCGATGAGCCAGCGGTGGGCATATCGAATAGTAAGATCAAAGAGATAATCCACTGCTGGGTCAGAACACAACAGTCGGAAGAGTGGAAACTAGTGAACGGTTGCAGGCAGTTGGAAGCAGTGGTTGGACTACACATTAGGAAAGATTGGTCTCAGCAAGCGAGGAACATGGTTAAAACCGATTTCAAACTGCTGCCACAGATACTGACAGGAAACGGCCGTTTAACGACCACCTCCACAGGATGAACCTTAGCGATTCGACTTTGTGCTGGTGGTGCAAACAGAAAAAAGGAACAACAATGCACATTCTATGCAGATGCGTAACACTGATCCCCCAAGATGCAGAGCACTCTCGGTAGAGCTATGCGACACTGAGGTGATCCAGAAACTAGGTACCAAAATGGTGCTAAGCCTCTTCAGGGCTTTAACCACCTACGCGGTTCCGATTGGGAGTTGAAAAGTGGCTGTGGTTCGGGCACCAGGTGAACAGTCTGGAATGAGAACCGCTTCACTAGGACGACGTTTCAATAATATATCACCAAGTTGGTGTTATCTACTTTAGGAATCGTGCACCTGGAGGGAAAATGGTGAACACTCCTGGGAGGGAACCGCTCCACTAGGACACGAGGTGCAAAATGCTTCGACGTAGTCATTAAGGGACCGCAATGCCCTCGTTAATTAATGATAATAATAATAGTTGAAAGATCCAATGTTTGGGTTGTGATAAATACTTCGCAGCATATTCCATTAATCGAGTATCTACAACTTTACTAAAATATTCCAGCTTCCTCAATGGTCAAATTTAGTTTTCACCGTGCCAAAAGGTTACAAATGAAGGCTTTGAACAATTTTGTCATGATAGTGGTATCCGTTGTAATTTTCGAGAAGAATGAACTTATCGCATACGGTTGGAAAAGTGAAAACCTCGAAAATCGTAACCGCTCTAGACGGTGTACCGGTGGAAGTAGATTGTAAACGACCTTTGGCCGAAAATAGAAATGCCCGCGGAAAACTGCGTGCTATTTTACGGAAGTGCGGACACCTTGAAACAAAACTTATCATCTACGCTTGTGATTAACTTTATCCGTCCTAGCCTAAGGTTGAACTTAGCACCAATAGGTACGTACGTGTTCCACATTTGGATTTCAAGTTCGTTAGGAACATTCAACAATGAAGAGATATCATAAATCAGTCATTCATCGAACGGCGAATAATCGTGATGTAGCATCATGCTAGTATGTTCTGATATTATCATCTTATTATTTCAACACTTCGAAATCAACGTAGGTCACGATATTTGACCTCTAGGTTAATAACCTGCATTTCCAAAGAAAATAAATTTCTCGTAAAATGCTTTAAAATACAATAAAGTTTTGCAAAATGAGTCTTCCAGGATGCATCTTGAGATGTTTGCCTTAGCTAAGTCATTTAAAGCCGGACAAAATCATATCATAACTGAAAATATAAAGAAATGATAACCAGCACCAGAGAAGGTTGCACAAACAACCTAACCATAACAAACGACAGATTGGTTGATTGAGTCTTCCAGAATGCATCTTGCAATTTTTGCCTTAGCTAAGTGTTTTGAAGCTGGACAAAACCATATCGTTACAACTCAAAATATGAAAAAAAAAACGATAATCAGCACCAGAAAAGGTTGCACAAACAACCTAACCATAACAAACGACAGATTTTTTGATTGAGTCTTCCAGAATGCATCTTGCAATTTTTGCCTTAGCTAAGTGTTTTGAAGCTGGACAAAATCATATCGTTACAACTCAAAATATGAAAAAAAAACGATAATCAGCACCAGAAAAGGTTGCACAAACAACCTAACCATAACAAACGACAGATTTGTTGATTGAGTCTTCCAGAATGCATCTTGCAATTTTTGCCTTAGCTAAGTGTTTTGAAGCTGGACAAAACCATATCGTTACAACTCAAAATATGAAAAAAAACGATAATCAGCACCAGAAAAGGTTGCACAAACAACCTAACCATAACAAACGACAGATTTTTTGATTGAGTCTTCCAGAATGCATCTTGCAATTTTTGCCTTAGCTAAGTGTTTTGAAGCTGGACAAAACCATATCGTTACAACTCAAAATATGAAAAAAAAACGATAATCAGCACCAGAAAAGGTTGCACAAACAACCTAACCATAACAAACGACAGATTTGTTGATTGAGTCTTCCAGAATGCATCTTGCAATTTTTGCCTTAGTTAAGTGTTTTGAAGCTGGACAAAATCATATCGTTACAACTCAAAATATGAAAAAAAACGATAACCAGCACCAGAAAAGGTTGCACAAACAACCTAACCATAATAAACGACAGATTTGTTATGATTGTTTTACAAAATGATTGAGTCTTCCAGGACGCATCTTGAAATGTTTGCCTTTGCTAAGTTCTTTAAAGCTGGACAAAATCATATCATTACAACTGAAAATATAAAGAAAACGATAACCAACACCAGGGAAGGTTGGACAAACAGCCTAACCATAACAAACAACCTAACCATAACTGTCGATAACAGGTAAGTAACATTCTAAATAAGAAACAATGATCCTTATCCATTAAAAATACTACTAAGTAGCCATTATCAGAGTAAGATATTTTTTTTCGTTTAGACATATCCATCTCTTCTAAATTATCCATATAATAAAACACTTTTTACTTTGTTTTTATCACTTATATTATAGAAATACTAACGTGACACACATTAGTGTTTCTATAAATAAAAGTGATGAAAAACAAAGTACAAAGTGTTTTATTATATCAATATGATAAATCATTACAAAGTAATGGCTTTCACCATCGACCTTGTAAATTAACTAGATATTCGTCCGTACTGTATTTTAAAAGTGATAAACTTTCTTGACAAATTATGTGACCTGTATTTGAAATATGTTCGGCTAATGCTGATTTTTCACCATTGCTTTTTCCTTCTAGTTTGGCCCCATAGCATTTTGAAGACGACTCACAATCGATTTTGCAAATCCCGGATATGTCGAAGTTGGGAACTTTATCAAACGTTTTTTTTTTAGTTCAAATTTCGTTAACTGGTTGCGTTCCAATTTCGTTTTTTGTTTAGAAATTAAATTATTGATCAAAGATTTGAACTAACCGTTGTCCAACGCTATTGGCTGAAGTTTCTCAACTTCGTTGTTATAATTTTGCTGGTTCAAAGGGACGTTTAATAATCTACGAACAGGACTGTTATATTACAATTAATTGGTGTAAATTGTAAAATGCTAAATTCCTCAACCAACCATTTTGCAAAATTTAAACCTTTATTTAACAAACTTATCAATAAATTTGATATTGATTCAACTCGGAATAACGATTATTTTGCCGATATAAAGAAAAATAATGGTGGAAAATCAGCGTTAGCAAAACACCATTTCTCAAGAAAGTTTATCACTTTTAAAACGCAGTACGAAGAAATATATAGGTAGTTTAGAAGGGATGGAAATGTATAAATGAAAAAGCAATCTATTAAATTCCGATTCATCTCCAGGTCAGGGTAACCTTTTGTTTGCATTATCAACCTCAAATAGTATTAAAACAGACCATTTATAATTTAGTTTACTCTGCTGATGGCTACTTGGTAGCTGGAAGGTCTTCAGTACTTAGCAGTATTTTTAGGGGATAAGATTGTTTCTCTATCCCGAAAACCAAAATGATCGGAGAAAATTTTATTCAAAGACATCAAAGGCTTGATTGAATATGGTCAATATTATTAGAAAATTCGTCTATACCCGATATGATTGGTCATGCATTTATTTAGTTGTACATTAAAAAGATACAAAGCCTTGGAATTGAATGTTGTGGCTGAGTGGTATGCAAGAATAATATTGCCAAGAAACAATTAAGTATCTTACAAGCAATTTAGTATTATAAACTTTCAACAATAATCTTCTAGTATAAAATTATTAAACTGTAAACATTTCACAATAAATATCTATCATAAACGCAATATTTACTTTTCCCACTAGCGTGGAAAATATCCAAGTCTGACTTATTGGATGTAATGGGGAAAGTAGGGCTTTTTATCATGAAATAAGATAAAAAAAATTATTTACTGATTGATGAACATTAAGTTTGCAAAGTATAAACTAAACCTACCAAAGACAGATCGCGCTTCCATCTAGCACCACAGGTGCCTTCACAGACTGGACAAGGCCGTTCTAGGGCGTAACCCCCGCATTCGGAGCAATCCAGAGAGACGTGACTGTCGTTCCACGAGACCCCACAAGTGAAACAACTGGTCATCTCGAGACGTAGCTCTTCGATGGTGAGGACGTGATCGGAATGGACATGAGGCGTCCAATTTAGACTCAGCTTGGTGATGTCATCAAGGCTGTGGCTCAACGTTAGCAACGAGCTGTAAAGAAACAATAATTAATCGTCGTTAACACGATCTAAGATCACTTAGATGTCAGTAAAATCCAAATTCATAATATTGACTAATGTCTTAGCCATACGGGAAATTCAGAAGCTAGAAACGAGGACTGTGCTAAACCTCTCTATGGCACTAGCCATTACCCCACCCAGTCGCAATGGACTAGCCATAAAGGAACCTCACCGGTTCCCCCCTTAATAATAGCCAAAAAGGAGCATCCGACAAATAAGTGCAAGAAAGTTGTAATATACTAGTATGGCACTAAGAATTAAAATCGGAAAAATGTCAGAACCTAATTGATTTCTGATTCTGATTCTGAACATTAGAAAATTGCAACGATTCTACCGTTACAAAACAAGAAGATATTTCTAATGGTCAGACATTGATAAGAATGAAGATCGAGAAATTCCTAATTTCGGGAAATACCAGTTGCTTTTCATATCAGTTATTGTTCTCGTGTTAGTTTTTCTTTTAATTAAAATGCTGTATTTTTTGTCAGAATATGAATAAAAGTTGAATAATAATTGGTTAAATTTTAACAGCAAGGGTCGATATTTGTGTCATATCGGTGATTTTTTGTTTCGGGCGACGCGTTTTGTGCGTAAATCAAAAACTACCTGTAACCCTCTCGTTTCGGGCGGATTAAAAATTATGGAGTTTATTCCTCTCATTTCGTGCTGATGCAGGACGCTGGACTTGACTTTGTAGTGGAAGTACCAACACTTGCAAGCGTCAAAGATAGATTCTACAGAGACAGGCAAAAAGCTTTGGGAATTAAATATTTACCAAAGAAACGGCAAGAAATCGTCATCACGGAGAAAATCACCTTGTGCTAATAGACGACGGCCAGGAAGATCGAATATTGTTTTTTTGCAGTGATAGGACACTTCTATCCCAAGGCTCAGAATTTTTTATGGACGGGACATTTAAAAGCTGTTGTTCCCTGTTCGACCAATTGTATACAATACACGTAGATTTGGGAAGCAATGTCAGCACAAGGATTGTTCCAGTCATCTATGCGCTTTTATCCAACAGAAAAGGAGCCATATATAAAAGACTTTTTACACTGTTGGAAAGTCGATGGATGTTGGCGGGGGTAAGCCTAGTATTTGAATACCGTCTGAAAAGAGCGTAACAAAGCCGAAACTCGAGTAACGGAAGTTACAAATAAAAGTGATATCAACATAGTGTGTTTAATTTTTACAATATGGATAAAATTTCATATCACATAGTGAAGTACAGAAGCTGCAATCATTCTAGTAGCCTAATTTTCCACGATATATGAACTTGTGAATTAATTTCTTCCCCTTCTTTGATATCAGCAAAATACATTTTTTATTTAATCCTTTTTTACAGTTTTATCACAACAAACTTTTCTGTAGTATAATAACTATGTTCATAAACATTTTTTAAAATTAATTTCATTTTGCAGGAAATGCCAACAGCGTTGCCAATTATTGTTATCACAATAAATAAAATTAAGTTGTGGGAAAATTATATTTACTGGATGTTAAAATGTTTGAATAAAGATTTTTCGAGATTCTACAATTGATTACGGGAATAATAACAATTAGCATACGAAACGTGGACTAGTTGTTGCTATGAAAGAAATATTTGCAGCTGTTAATTTATGGATTCCAATAAAATTTACAGATTCCTTTAAAAAACATTGAGGCGTTCAGGTCAGATAACGATTAAGCACTAAATTGAACATATTCAACGGTATCTAAAGTAATTATTGAAAGAACACGACAGGGGCGGATTTAGAATATTTCGCGCGAGTGTAAGCCTGGGGCTCACACCACGGACTGGACTGTGCACTGGGTGTACACCACCATAGTGAGACCCATTGTAACATAGGCCGCAATCGTGTGTTAGGGTGGTCGCACACGATTGCTGCGATGTAGAGGCTGTTGGGGTTGGATCCACTGCACCTCGCCGTTCAGGAGTAGAAGCCGTAAGAAGAGCGTATCGCTTCGATCTTATAGGACAAGGAAAGACCGACCAAAAAGGCCGAAGCATTCTTGGATTGCTTGAATCACTTGGGCTATTGGGGATGAGAAGCGACAGGATCAAAGCTCACAGCACTTCAGGACCGTTCACGATTAAAACCTTGAATGGGCGGGAGAACGCTGGGGGTAATACTCATACCCAGGGGATTCCGTATGGTTTACCGAAGGCACCAAGACCAAAAAAGTACAAGTGCAAGATTTACCCTCCTCTACGCAAAAAAAAGCCTGGGGTGATTATCTCAACATATAGGATATTTCATTTATAAAATAACATACTTCTTAGAGATAGAAAACTCCATATTAGATATCATACTTTATTTGCATCGAGGGGGCGCTGTTCGCCTCCCCTTGAATCCGTCTCAGTTACTTGCGAAATTGCCATAAATAGAATATCTAACTACATTTATGGCAATTTCGCAATTCCTAGTTTTGAAACTCGCGAAGCACAAGATATATAGTTTGAGGAATAACAACATTTTCTGTAACCTTTATATAGTTTAAGGAATAACAACATTTTCTGTAACCTTTATTTAGGTCACTTAACTTTTGAAATAGTTGCGCTAACAATTTTAAAATTGCCCAAAAATACAGATAAAAGTACGCGAGTGCGTAGAATTTCGAACGTTAATTTATGGCAACACCAACTACCAAAAATGTGAAATAATGAAAGTCAATGAGGATGCTTGAAATATTACGTCACTCGAACAGCAAAAGAAGAATGTATATTTTTCGGTGAACACTTACACGTTCCCATTGCGTAAACTTTTCCTATAAACGTAAGCGCACTGACGTGGGGAATTATTTAACAGTTGAAACGACGTTTAAATCGTAAGTAGTATTGTAAAGTACCTCCACCTCCCAACTGCATCTAAACGAATTCCCCGTATTGACGAACGCGTTACGTAACCCGGCGTCAAATTGCATAATTCGAAGGTTGTGAATGATTCCAAGAATAATATTAGTGATATGCGCTCTGCGTTTCAAGTTTAAGTAGCTGTTTGTTATGCATTGTTATGAGTATAATACAAATAAAGACGAAATATAAACTTTTGAATAATTATCATGATATTTTGCTCTAACTGGTCTTGAAAATACATTCAATCAAGGACTTCAAATCTTATTCTACAATTTAGTATGGGAATAAAGTGTCAAAGTGTAAACAAAAACACGTGGCCAATAATACTTGCCAGGGTGACATTTATAGTCTAGGAGCCAGAGCGATATTGATGGTCTGAACATTAACCCGATGGCACCATGGTTTATCGTTGGAGGACGGTTCAATGACCAACTCATCTCACAGACCGAATTTTCGCCGGCTGCTAGATCTCGAGATACAGCCTCCGCAAATTGTTCATTTTTTGACTGGAGGTTAACCCTTTTCAAGTTGCGATTACTTGAAAAGCATGCCATTCTTATACGCTTCCACCATGTGCCATCATTACTTATCGTGTCCGTTTATCAGGCTGACCAGTTAAAATTGGACAGAACATGGACTGCAAGTTAACCCTCCCAAACCTGGTGGAAAATGTTCATTGTTGTTGGCAATTGTTAAGATACCCTATGCCATCAAAAATTATCGGTCCATTTCCGAGTTATTGGCCATTATTTGGACCAACAATGGTTTTTTTCCCCATTTTGTGGCTAAACCTTACGGATTACAAGGTAGCATGATGGCACCATGTTAGATAACTTTATTGGAGGTCAAATAAAGATTTAAAATTATTGCCATCACTCCTTGCCTATTTCAACCTCCCAAAAAATATGAATAATATGGATAATATGACCAATTTTATGATAAATTAGTCAATTATTGAGATTCTGGCTGGGTTTAAAATCGAAACGGCCGTTTTCGTTTTTTTTTCGTTTTGGAGGTGGTCCATCAATATCGCTCTGGCTCCTAGACTATTAGGCGGTGGCGGTGGTTATATTAAATGGGATGAGGTGCAGCACACGTTAAGCTTAGGTACGAAATTTGCAATGCATGATAATAAAAAATTGCCTATCGATAATATAATTGCTTATTTAGAATGCGGAATTAGGAATACAAATTTAGAGGAAAAATATGAAATTAGAAATAAAATTTGTAACATCTTGACAAATAAACAGAAAGCAGAAATAGGTAGGTATAGCAAAAAATCCTTTCGACTATCACACAAAAAAGGCAAAAGAGTTCTTAGATGCCAAAACCCTCAAATATTAGTTTTGAAAAAAAAACTCACACGATGTTCTCCGAACATTACAGACTTCCCTCAGTGTAGGCAAAGTATAGAAGAAAAAAAACCGAATGAACTTTTTATTTGGTACAGATATTAAACCGGAATAACAATTTTCCCATACATAATAGGTATTGTTGCTTAGTGGAAATGCGATGTGAGTAAATGGAATATGAAATATATTAGGGGAAGGTCATTATCATTATGCGATTGAACCTTGAACATCCCGTCTCATATGTTATCTTATTAGTGGCATGTGTGTGACCTTCTGAATACAATTTCATTGTCTTCCGATCCAATTATTGAGCAGCGACCCGCGTTGTTGCATTTATTGTTTGCAAATTTGCAATGGCTTGCCGCCGGATGACCTGATTTGAACATGTTAGTCCTTTTAAGTCTGCTACTTACTTAACTGTTAAAGGTCACTAGTAATCGGATACTGTTAAATGTAAAGGGAGAGTTATCGTACAATTTGATTCCTCTTGGATACTTTTTTGCCCTCAAAAATTTTGGTGAAATATTTGAGAATAATGATAACTGCAATCTGTTCTGTGCAAAAAACTAGAAATTGACCAAAATTTCGCCATTATTTCAATATCTATCTTGGCAATGTCATGGCTTTGGCACAGAACATATTGGTCATTTAATTAAAGCAATCCCCCACTATTTTGAAACATTAAAACTCATGGAGCAAAATTTTCATTTGCCCAGAAATGACATCACCCGAACAGAAAAATTAATCCATTCCCAATGTCCTCCAAAATTGCAGTCAAACGTTTTTATCTTTCACTCCTTTGAAATTTATTTTTCTCGTCTTGGATACAGTTGCGATAAATACACTGATTATGCCCTATAATGAGCGGGCTATGTCAGCTAATGTATAATAGTGGAAATGATGTTGGGAGGCGTTAACCAAGGGCCATCATATTCTCATTGCGTCTTTTACGATTGATAACAAGTCCCCCGATAATGTTATTGGGATCACCATGGCTTCAACTTCACCAATAGCCATTGACATCATCAACGACATGTTCAGCAGTTAGTAAAAACAAAAACCTACTTGATATTCCAACAAAGAATATCATTTCAAGTCCTAACAGTAAAATTTCACACTTCAAAGGAAAATATAAATTTAATTTTCTTGGAAACCTAGGCCAGTTCCGGACTATATTGCCTCGCTAGACTTCGGGACAAACCGATTCTCGACTGACATCTGCCAACTATCTTCCTCAGTCCCATCTTTGAATCAACTCATCACCAGAAAACGTGCATTCTTTATCCATTTCAGATAGCGAAAGCGTACGTCATTATACTAATTGAATCACAGATGCGAAATGTTGTTCAATTATATTATTGTAGATAATGTTATGTCGTGTCGTTCAGCCGTACTAACAGTAATACGGATACAGACTTGAGCAATAGATATAATTACTCGTTTTTTATAGCACATAAATAAACAATCACGACCGGAGAAATTCAAGAGGTAGAGACTTAATACAGTCAAGGTGAATGTAACATATGCTAATAGTTACCCACTTATGACGTGCTTTCACATTTATCCATTTGACAGTTTGGTACGTTTCGACATGTAGGTAAGCTGTTCATGAACTGATAATTTCCATGTTATTATTCACTTTATGCAAGTCCTTTTTTTTTTTTTTCCTCTAATTATATGGCTTTGGTCTTAACCTTTAGCCAACAGCCTCTGTCACGTACAGCAAGGGTACAATATCAATAATTAATTGGAATAAAAGAATTCAGAATATAGTAAGGGTGCCATTGCCAGCGTCATAAAACTTAGTTATTACAAATCATCCACCTAAAAAACTCAAGGGATTATAGACAGGGATACTTTTCACGTTAAGGGGTCTCTCATAACGTCTTATTACACAAAACATAGGAAGACCATGGGTAATGTCCAGGTTTTTAACATAGGTTGAGAGGGAGGTTACACAAATACTAAATATCTAACCTAGCAGAAACAACAAATTTATACAGCAGTTGGTATAAGCTTATGTCTTGAGTGCTTAGCAAGTAGTTTATATTTAACGGGTAATTTAAGTTGTACGGCCTTAACTGTTCTATTAAGGTTGCAGTTTCCAATTGACGGAGCGGACAATTAAAAAACAAATGATTAAGGTCACCTACTTCGCCACATTCACACAGATTTGTGGGAAGTATTTTAATATAATTTAAATGTGCAGGAAAGCGACCATGATTAAATTTCAATCTGACGATAGTGGTGTATATTTTTCTTGGCAATTGTAACGTTTTGTGATACCATGATTTTCTTGGAATTTCTGGATGAATCAAAAAATAGTTTGTAGGTTTTCGCAGATTTTGCTGTTTGTAAAGTAATATCCATGTTCTCCTAATCTCTGATTTGTAGTTGCAGATGAAATCACTGTGTGGTGTGACTTTATGTAGATAGTTTTCAGAATTGGTGGCTTGCTTTGCGTACAGATCAACCTTTTCATTTCCCTTTATTCCACAATGCGCTTTAACCCAAACAAAAATAATACTATAATTTTGTTCAAGTAATTCCATGTATTTCCGGACTATCATTAGAATAAGGGGCGAACTCTTACGGTTAACGTTTTTTAATGATTTCAATACGCTTTTGCTATCTGATAATATAATCGTTTCTTTAGCTACACAACGCTGACAATAGTTCAAAGCTTGTAATAGCGCCATAGCCTCAGCAGTAAATATGGAAGAAAATTTACATAGTCGAAAATTTATTGTATGATTATCATCGGGAATATAAATAGCGAGACCCACTGATTCAGGCATTTTTGAGCCATCTGTGTAGATTTTTTTTAAATTTTCGTAATGTTCCAATTCTTGGAGTAATATTTTATGGTTCAAGTTATCTATCTTAGAATAGCTAGGTAGAATGACAGGGATATCTAGCAATATTTGCTTGTAGGGTCCGCAAAAATAGTTATAGCAGCTGTTATTAAATAAAAATTGTGATATGTCACCCATTGATTCAACAGCTTGTGCACAAGGAGGAGAATTTCGGTTTTTCCAATATGAACTTGTCAGGTTATCCGTACATAAATTTGTTATTCTAATACTCAGTTCTTCATCAAATGATGCTCGCAGTTTAATAACGAATTTATACGCAAGGAATTGTCTACGTAGAGTTAATGGTAATTCATTGCACTCAGCCTGTAAGGCACAAATTGGGGTGGAAATCATGGCTCCACAACATATACGTAAAGCTTTATTTTGTACACATTCCAATCTTTTCAGCATGGTATTGTTGCAAGATCCATAAAAAATACAGCCATAGTCGATAATAGAACGTATAGTGGTCCGATATAATAATAGAGCTGTACTTATATCTGCTCCCCAAGACAATTTTGTGACTAATCGTAAGATATTGAGTGTCTTTTCACATCTGGAAATTAAGTATTTAATATGTGGAGTCCATAACATCTTTGTGTCCAAAATGAAACCGAGATATTTAACTTCCTTGCAATATCGAATGTCTTGATTGGCCAATTTAAGACTGTTGTACGCTGGAATTCTGTGCCTCGTGAAAATGGTTACACAGGTCTTAGTAGCGGATAAGTTAAATTGTTTTTTGTTAGCCCAGGCTAAAATAATTTTCATACAGATATTAAGAGACGTGTGACAGTTTTCCATGCTCCTTTCAATGCAGTAAGCAACAATATCATCGGCGTATTGAACAAATATAAATCTACCAAATGTGGCCAAATCGTTGGTATAAATATTAAATAGAATAGGGCTGAGGACTGAGCCCTGTGGTAAGCCAGCTGAAACATATCTGGGACCTAATTTAGATCCGTCGTTCGTTTTTATATATAGCTTTCTATTTCTGTACAAGTTCACTATGTTTCTAGCAATTTGAGGTGGTATTTGAATATTACGCAATTTAGATTCAAGAATGTTTAAATTAACAGAATCATAAGCTTGTTCGATGTCAAAAAATAGAGCTCCAAGATAATCATTGGCAGAAAGTGTCTTTTGTATGTCTGTTATTAGCTGTCCTGCGGCATGAATTGTACCTTTTCCGCATCGGTAACCATATTGATACGTGGGATAATACTTATGGTGTTCCAACCACCATTCCAAACGTAATTTGATTAGTCTTTCAAGTGTTTTTGATATACATGATATCAATGAAATTGGCCTGAACTTGGTCACGTTATCGTTGTGCTTGGGAATAGGTACGATTGTAATAGTTTTGAGCTCTTGCACATCATTGCCAAAAAGAAACATTTTATTGAATATTTCAAGAAGTAAATATTCACCTATCTCAGGTAAGTTCTTGATCATAGGATATACTACATGGTCGTAGCCAGGTGATGTGTTGGTATTACTTTTTAATACGGATCTCAATTCTGCCAAGGAAAATGGTTGCAAAAAATGATGATTATTTGGAAAACTATCATTAGGTACGCTTGAAAAAATAGGCAGCTCTGCAGTATCTGGTGTAAGACTTGTTAGAAGGTCCATAGCGTCTGAATTGGTGATCTTTGAGGTGCTTTTGTTAGATATAATACCCTTCATTTTCTTCACCTGTTTCCAGATTGAACTCGTAGGTGTGCTTTTATTCAATTTGCTACAATAACATTTCCAACTTGCACGTGCTTTGGATTTAAGAAATTTTTTGGTTGTGGCAAAAATTTTCTGGCACTCTATGTAGTTATCTGTAGACGGTTGTAGTTTATACCTATTCAACGCATTTTTACGATTTTGAATTGCTGCTGTACATTCGTGATCCCACCACGCTGGTGAGGGCTTACGTTTTGGAATAAAAGGAACATTTTTCTTGAAAACTTCTTCACCTACTTCATTCATACCATTCATAAGAATTTGATATAACTCATCTGCGTTAGCTTCATCATTATCAATAGTAACATTTTTGAAGTAGATGTCTAATTTTGATTTGTACATATGCCAGTCAGTTTCATTGAAATTCCATTGACAAGAGGGATAAACGGTTTTTGTTTCTCCATGGTCAAAGTTCATTAGTATTGGATAGTGATTTGATCCAAGACTATCTGGCAATACTTCCCAATTGATATTTGGTACTAAATTCGGTGTACAAATAGTTAGATCAATGACAGATTTATTATTAGTTGTGGTTGGACTACCATCATTCAATATCACCAAATCGTTATTTTCTATCGCGTTCATAATTGCATCACCTTGGCTATCATTCTTATAACTGCCCCATGAAAGTCGGTGGGCGTTAAAATCACCACCAATAATAAAAGTATTTTTACATTGTGAAAATAAATTATTCCAAGTTGTAGAGTTGGTGTCATTGTCTTGCGTACGATAAATGGATAAGATGTCTAGAGACATTCTTGTTTCAAGAGTAACACCCACAATCATTATGCCACCATAATCCAAATCGTCAAACGTTTTTACTGAATACAATAAATGATTAGCTATTATGATAGCAACCCCAGCTTTACCATCAAATCTATCTACCCTCACAATATTATATCCATTAATGTTAAAATTTTGATTTGGTTTTAACCAAGTTTCAGACACTAAGACAATATCGACCCGTTTCTCGCTCAGACAATTGAGCAAACTGTATTTATTCGATTGTATAGAACGTGCATTCCACTGCAAAATTGATAATGAATCCTTGCTGTCCATCATTTATGTATGAAATTAGTTTGCAAGTCAATTACTTCTATTGTCTAAACTACTAAATAAACTTTCTGTTAATATAGATGATAAGCTATGCTTAATAGTAGTTTCGTTGATGTGTACTAAATTTTCCTGATTTGGTATACTACTCACAAGTACTTTTATAAAAGATGTTAAATTATCGACTGTTTTAAATATTACATTCTCACTTGTGTTTGTATCTGTATATTTGGGATTTTGTAATATTGGTGCTAAAGGTAAGTTACTGACGTTAAATTCTCTACGTGGACTAGGAGTAGGTGGAGGAGATAGTAATTTCCTTTTCCTACTCTGATCATTTTTATGCTCACTATATTGAGATGTTGAAGGTTGTGTAGATTTAAGGTTTTTTTTGGTGTTTCTTAGATTAAGTGAAGGAAATTGAGAATCATAATTATAGTCATCATTAGAATCTTCTAATACTTGAAACTTGTTAGTGGTAGCCATTTTAGCATATGAAGGGTTATTAATTATTTTTTCTGCCTCCTTAAATGACAAATTATTCAAAACCATTGCTTCTTTAATTTTTTTTTGTGTAGCATATCTAGGACAATCTCTAGAAATTGCATTGTGAGTGGTTGACTGACAATGGCAACATAGAGGACTAATTTTATCACACTCTCCTTCGTGTAAATCACCGCAAGTTTTACATCTAGTCTCTTTACTATTACACTGCATTGCTACGTGACCAAAACGCAGACATTTGAAACATTGGAGTACATTAGGTATGAATGGCTCAACAGGACATCTGACACTATTGATAAAAATGTGTGTTGGTAACTTATTGCCGAAAAAAGTTAGAATTACTGTTTGCCTCGGAACTAAAGTTGCGGTATTGTCAATAGTTACTTTGCGCAAAACACGTTTACAGTGTTTGATTGGACATTTGCTTTCAATATTTTGTTTTAAATAATCCTCGGAGAAATCCGTGTCAACAAATCTAATAACGCCTTTTTTTTCGGTTAAATGTTTGGGAACATATACAATGAAGCCTTTTGCTTTTAAAATCGGATTCACTGTTAATTTATTGATGTCTTTTATTGAGTTCATCTGTACCTTTATCCTATTTTTTCCTACCGCACTGACTTCTTTAACATTATGTTTTAAGCCTAATTCATGATGTATAAGATGTCCTATTGACATCGGGTGGAGTTTTCCGACATTTTTATTCTCATGCTCAATGTAAGCATAAAATGGACCTTCATATAATTGAATAAAATCGGTATTATACTTATTACTAATTAGTTCTTTATAATAATTCATTGATTGAGTGTTTGATGTATTGTTGATATCTGGAGTCAACGTATAATCAGATTCTTTTTCATTTGAAGAATAGTGGTTTTTATCTACTTTATCAGATAATATATCATCTGACATAACTTCATCGTGTATTATGTCGATATTAGAAATATTCTTACTTACTGTAGTTTTACTATTAGATTTCTTAAAATCGGGAATAAATCCCGCTTCCCCATATTGTCCACTATCCATCCTATACTAGTTTTATATTAGGAATACCAGAAATTATATAGAAATAAATATATGGAACGAACTTACCAATCTGTATATCAAAAGAATTGATAAACGATATGATTAAACAACACACGACCGTCACCATGCAGAGATATCGTACGAAATGTTATGCAAGTCTATACATCAATTTGTTCGTAATTACGTGGTAATTTGAAAAAATGCAGAGGTATCCAAAACCTATTTTGATTACAAAATTGAAAGAAGTGATCGATTGATCATAGTTAATTTTTTTGATTGGAGATAACACTTACCCACGACTTGAATGCAAATCTACTGGATGTACGCTGGTTAGAGACATTCTAGAAGGCACTGCAACAAAATAAATATCCTTTAATAACAATAAGGAGTACTACCGTTGAAGTTACAGATACCACATTTATAAATTGTTTTTTACATTCATCTCGAGAGATATTATGGTAATTTTACATTATTCCAATCAGCTAAAATTGGTTGTATCAGTATCTGTGTTGTTTACCGACTTCTGTGATGATTTCATTACAAGAGCAGTGTTGCAATGTGAAATTTCGTATAAAATTTCACGAAAAATCACCAAATGTTGGAACAAGTTCACGGTGACCAGTCTCTTCGTGTTATGGATGCTTTAATTGGTTCAACATTGTTCGTAAATCGTTTACATGTTTCCCAAATTGAAATCGGTGTTGGAAGGGGCTTTTTGACACAATCGAGTAAATTGGAATCAATTTAATGACTATCAAAAATAAATTGAAAAGCAATCGGGATTGCTTCAAACAAAAAAATGTTTAGTCGCTTTTTGAACGTACCTCGTATGATGATAATGCAATATTTATTGTACAAGAGCCTAGAGAGGAAATTTAACCTTGTGCTATTTTCACTGTTGTAATAATGCATCACATGCATCTATGTTATTATTTACTAATTAAATAAATAACCTTACCATAAGTTTTTCATCTTGTTTAGTAAACATGGTGTTTCAAAGTAATTTCTTTTTACTAAGGTCTCAACTGTTTACACTACACTGCACGTTGAATTAATATCAAAAACAAACTGAAATTGTTTCCATATTACTAAACATTTCATATAGAAATGAAAAGGTAATTAAAGCTGAGATTAATCATGTGTGATGAAAAAATAATTACGTTGGAATAACTAGAATATTATATTCAATGATTATAATTGAAATATACTCAGTTTTAATATCACAAGAGCATAGAAAATAATCGATTATACTTCTAAGTCATGCGACGTATTCTGTCTGCCAAACACTACGACAGCATTAGTAGACGAGGAAATAAAGCATTCCTCTACCTTCTATCACTGGCGCAGTCGGACGGATTGAGATGCGATTTTCTGCATTCGATTCGGAAGGTAATTTAGAAATTTTGTGCCGCACTTGCTTTTTGCGGAAAAAAGTTATTGCATTTCTACAGTCAAAAAATGAATTTTTAAGAGTCCACTTTTTGAGGTGAATAAAAAACCGAACTCGAATTGGTTTCTCGGGGGTTTTGGGGTCGGTGATCACGTATATGGGGTCCAAAAAATTCCCCTAGGTCCCCTTGGACCATGCCCGGGGTATACGGGGGTCCTAACACCCTGGATATCGATGAATTTCATTAAAAATCATTTTTTAATACTTGTCAACTGTTCGAGTGACGATATAAAGGATTACGACATGCAAAAACTTTCCTGCAATACCTGGGGATACTCGGAAACAGGATATGTACGTCATCTTCTAGGAATTGGTTAATTTTTCTCCATAATATGTAACAAATTCTGGGTCTCTGGGGTTATTTTTACCATTTTGATATCAACCCCAATACTTTGCGCGCCTAGACGTATCCACTTACTGAGGTGGTTAATACCCATTTGACAATTTTTTCTTCTAAGCCGCATTTTCACTTAAGAATAATCGATTAGTTTTAATGTTCTTTTGCTTAATAATATCTTCTATAGTAGACGCACTGGACACTTGTCTTGACATTCTTTGTTCGATGGTTAATCATTTAGATCCTGGGGTATGTTTTTCTGTATAGTTTTGGAGAAAATGGTGTTGTATTCAATACTGTAAGTTCACCAAACTTGTCGACTTCGTTCTTGAAAAATTCTACTAGACAAAAGGTTGCTTCGTTGCCACGCCACGCGAACTCGCCGGCAGAAACCTGTAAACCGTCGGATGAGTTTTCGTCATAGTTTTCAACAATTTTGCTGCTCAATTGTCAAAACTGAGGGACTGGATTTTCTTTTCTCTTCTTGGGCCGCACGTGCTTTTCTGGCATGCTCAAAAACTATGTCTTTGAAAGGGTCTATTTTCTGATTTTCTTCCTTATAATCGTTGCCATTAGCTCGCTTCATGTTGAAAGCCCAATCTTTGAGAATATTTGCCAAGTATTCGTTCGAAGTTTGCTTAAGAAATTCATTTTTCGCTCTTCATAAAATGTCAAAAACTGCTTCCAAATGCATTTGTGCGTTTTCACCGTGTTTACAGGCGTTAAAGATACAATTAATTCGCTTATTCCTGAATCTGAAGATTTTCCGAAGCAATTCATTTCGATTTTGTTCGTCGTTTGTTAATAAATACAAACCTTTGTTATTATGGCTCTAGATTTAAATTATTATTCAATATTTTTGCTTTGTTGGACCAATCGAAAAACCGAAGTAATTAAACCACGTCGTCAAGGGTATATTCGTTTATCTATACATGGTAACTATGCAAAATTTGTGATAGCTATTGGCCTAATTTATGAAGAATAATACAATCGGGGCTAATTATAATTATCAGGATTATCATAACTATGAAATATTATCATACAACCAAACCTCAAGTGTTGATATACTGTCAGCGGTTATTCCTAGTTTCGATTAATAATATCATTCATACATTTAATAAACTATAAAAGAATTCACACTGTGGTTACACTATAGCACTATAAATAAGAAATAATTATCCTTATACACTAAAATGCTGTTAAATTACTGAAAACCTTCCAACTACCAAGTAGTCATTGGCAGCATAAACAGTTTACTTTGTTGACTCTTAGGATGGCTACTTGGTACCTGAAAGGTCTTTCAGTACTTGCCGAGGCCATGTCGAATCAACTTAACTTGGTCCACGACAGAAAGAACTTCAACCTGACAAATGGAGTATATCAATCTCAGGTTTTTTATAGCCCAAATGTGAACTTGTCAGGGTTCAAATGAATCAAGTTACAGACCAGACTTGAATAATTCTACGATCTTATGATACTCAGTCAAGAGATTATTAAAAATCTCAACATCATGGGGTGGGGGGGGGGATTGGGGGGTTAAAATACAGAGAGTGTGAAGGGCGAGGACAAGGTGAAAAGTATTATGTCAAATCAGCAACTCCATACCCACTATTTTTGTAAAGACAATTTAATTCATGCACTAAAAATGCCATATGTCGCGGTGTTTTGTCATTATGACAGCGAAAAAAGTTTGCCCTAACTTTTCCAGCGACAAAACGGAACCTAACTTTTGAAAGCATGACAACCAGCATTGTAAACAAATTTTTGATGACGTTATGTCAGTTTTTCTCAAACTTGCGTTGTCAGAAAAGTAATTGTGGAAATGTCGCGATTTGGACAGTCTTCGAGTGGAGATATTGAAGAAGCCATCAATAATAATGTGCCTCGCAATACTGTGAATTCGACTACGTCAATTTGGCGACAATTTGCGATGTTTTGTTTGGAACAAAAACATGAACTCATTGCAGAAACTTCCACTGAAGAGTTAGCTTCTAGTTTATGTGACTGGGCATTCAACATGAAGAAGAACAATGGAGAAGACTATAAAGAGAGTGCAGTCAAAACGATTTGGCACACTTCAGCAAAAATGTTACAAGAGAAGTACTTCAAGGAATATAAAAGAATTTTTAATCCGTTCACGGACATACAATTTAAGAAAGCGAGAAATGCACGCGACACAAAACGCAAAATTTCGCAAGCAATCCCAGAAAAAAGGAAGGTGAGTTCTAAGGCTCTCACAAAACAAGAAATTTTTGAAATGGCACTATTCTGGAGTGAAGAAGAACCTGTAGGCCTTCAAAGAAAATTTTATCATATTGCTGCCTATGAATTGGCTTGGAGAGGTGGAGAAGCAGCAAATTGTAAGGTATTCTATTTTAAAATCGAGACAGACAACCGTGGAAGAGAGACCGGAAGAGTTGAAGTGTTTTCGAAGACAGCACAAGGTGGAAATCAGAAGTTGGCCGACAGTAAATGGTTGGTAGCAAACACTGAAGAAAATTGTGTATGTCCAGTAAAATTGTTTAAATAAATTATGGGAAGACGGGGAAACCATATCACATGTGAACATTTTTTGTTAACTCCAAATCCTTTTTGGCAAAAAACAAATTCGAAAGGATGGTATAAGAATTCTCCTATTGGGATAAATGAAATATCTAAATGGACCAAATCCTCGGCGAAAAATATTGGACTTGATGTCAAGCGGGTGAAAATTACGAACCATTCTAATCGAGCTGCCGCCGTAACTGAATTGTCCAGGAGTGGTATAGCAACCCATCGTCATTAAAACCGTACCTTCAGTTAGATGAAGAACATCAAAAAAAAATCTTTGGTTCCATTCGTACTACCGTCTAGGAAACAGTTACTACCACCGCTCAAAATACTAGCACTCGTCCTGCGGACTCGTAATTTTTTCAGGGGCCTTTTTTGTTCGTTAAATTGCCAGGCAACAAAATTCTCATTAATACATGTCAAGTTTACTTCGACAAAAAAAAGCTCTCGTGTAATTATAAGTGAATATAATCAGAATCAGACACCCATTGTTTGATCTTGGATGATAGCATAACGCTGTTGGATAGTCTGGTCTACACATCAGCCTAGTATTTGCAATTTCTGTTAAACCTTTGGGGCGTGGGATGCCAACTTAAACGGTGCAGTTTCCGGTCTATAAATTCCAGATTCTAATCGTAATGGAGGAATTTATTCATTAAAGTCGATTAAACTGCAAACGAGCACACTGCGATGTAAACGACTTTGGATAGAATAATAATAATAAGCGAACAAACGTTTGCTATAAATAAATGACTAGAAAATGTTCGATAACGAGGGAAACTTCAAGTGAGTCGCCTTGTTTACAGTTTCTAACGAGATATTTCTAGTTAATCGTTACTGACTCATTGTTGCAGCATCTCGAGAACTGATTTATTTGGGCGTCGGCGACGATGACTCACGCATTTTCCTAATTTTATTTACAGTCATGTTTCGACTGCGTGACACATATTTGCCAGTTCATTTAATTTTATCTCGGCCACGAGTTGAACGATCACGAGACAAGTTTTTTCGGTTAATAATAAACCCACGAAAATAAACCTTCGAATTTTGCCTATACTTTACGTTAGACTAGACTAGACACCGTCTGGCGAGTTCACACTCCCTTTCATCCAATCTCAATACTCCGTCACCCATCACATGGAGTGATTTATCTAAGAAAAAACTGGATAGCAAGAGACAGAGTTGAAGCGGCAAACTATATGACGGAAATTTCCCAAGAAGGTTCCTGGTGCCATACTCGGTAAAATACTCTGAGGATATCCAGTGCTACAGTCAGAGATTCCTCATATTTTTCAATAGATTTCTGCCATATATGTACATAGGTAAGCGGGTCTTTAGTCCAGTCAATAAGCTGGGGAATTTGACCGACTTTCTAAAAAAAAAGCAGGGCGTCGTATCGGAAAAATTCTTTTTGCATGATGTTCTGTGGCCGACGTGGATCATTCGTAAGGGTTGACCTAAGTGGACACGGCCTCCCATTCACCCCTAAACGCTAAATTAACCATATTTTCACTATGAAGATAATTTTTAATTTATAAAAAAATGGGTTTTTTGGGTCGCTGAAAACGAATTCGAGGTCATTTTCCCGGAAAACTCATTCAATGGGCTGAAAATCAGGAAAATTTCGTCATTTTCATCCAAAATTGCTTGTTAAAATTTGGGTGAAAGCAGTTTTAAATTAAATTAATCTTACTGTAAAAGGGTTGAATCGACTCAATGTATACTTTGAGATACGATTTTTTAAATTTTCAACCCTTTAGAAAAGGGTTTGTTTATAATACGATTTTTTGGATATGATGGAACCTTTCGTTTTTGAGTTATCGTGTAGACAAGCATTTCATGACATACATCCAGGGAGGCGGATTTTTTCCATTTGCTTAAAATCCGAAGAAAAATACAATGATCTAGGCCTTTTTTAACGATTTTAGAAATACACACATCAAAAGAATCTAAGGGTCAAGCATATTTTGGGATTGTTTGTTAATTCTCGGAGATCCACGTGGCATTATCGCGTTGCAGATCTTTGTTTGTTATTTACACAATACTTTTTTATCATTTTGAACATCATGGCATGTGTTCCTCTTTTTTCCAACGACTATTCATTTTCTTCATGTCGTTCCTTGTTTCATTCGTCAGATCAAATCAGATGTTATACGACCAGCGAATGGTAATTATTGAAAATTTTGTTGCCAATGAATTAGGGACTAACCAATCCACTATAAGTCGTTTATGGATTCGTTATAATCAAATTGGTGATGTTAGAGGGCAACATACTGGCCGTACCAGAATAACAACGGCGGCACAGGACAGATTTCTGAAAATTCAAGCTCTGAGAAATCCAACCCACACGGCAGATCAACTAAGTTTGGAACTCAGAAACGCTCACCATATACAGATAAGTGACCAAACTGTGAAAAATAGACTACACGAGTCCAATTTACGTGCCAGGCGTCTATGGAGAGCTCCACCATTATCCAGAGGAAATCGCGAGGCCCGAATAGTCTGGGCTAGAAATCACATCGAATGGGGCGTGCAAGAATGGACTCCTGGGTTGTTTAGTGAAGAATCGAGATTCGGTTTACGTTCAGATACTAGACGTACTCGTGTATGGAGACAACCTGGAAATGTTTGGAGACTTAGGACTGCACAGGAAGTTCACAGCTACCAAGGTGGAACGGTGATGGTTTGGGGTGGTATCAGCATTGGCGGAACAAGCGACCTCGTATTGCTGGAGAGGTTTGTAAATGCTCTTAGATATATGGACCTGATATTAGAACCATTTGTCATTCCGTATGCAGCTGCAGTAGATGACAACTTCATCTTCATGCATGACAATGCGCGCCCTCATACCGCCGCGATCGTAAGAGATTACTTGGATGAGAGTGGTATAAGTGTTTTGGATTGGCCTGCTTAATCGCCAGACCTGAATTCGATTGAGCATGTGTGGGATTTGCTTGGCAGAAGAATTTTAAGGCACGAAATCAATTGTTCCATACTCTGGTTGAAGAATGGAATGCGATTGATCAGGAAAGCATCGATAACCTTATTCTCAGCTTACCAAATCGATGTAGGGCAGTTTTGAACAATCGCGGTGGACACACTCTGTATTAGACATTGACCAGTGACAATTTTTTTGCTCAGAATCCTAAGTGCATTGAATTCGAATTTTTCACTCTTTTCAGTTAGATTAAAGCTTTCAATTGATTTGTAAACTTTGTATGAAATTATAAATAAATTATGTGGCAAAAGATTATGTTCTACGTGGGTAACAAAAATTGTATTGAATTTCCCATTACCAAGTGACGAAACCCTAAAAATATCGCTGACCCCTACATTTTTTTGATGTGTGTAGCTTGAGTATATAAAATATGCTTATTTGTTTCAATTACCTACAAAAAATGTGGGTGGATAATTTATTGTGACCAAGTTTTCAAATACCCTGTAATTTTCTAGGGTTTCTTTCATAAAAAGCTGTAATTTGCAGGTAGAAACGCGTGGCTAAAAAATGAATAACATGTAACAAAGATTTTTCGACTTATTTAAAAAAATGTGAAAAAAATTAACCATTTTTGAAGCCCTCTAGCGCCCAAACTAAGCAACTTATAGGTAAGTCGACTTGAATCATCATATTTTTGGCAAGGAGCTTGTGGTCTTCCGTTGTACACGCCATTTCCGGACACCGGTAGAATAATCTAAGATTCACATTTGTCGCATTACTTTCTAGAGTTTATCATAATAATGAAGTGTATTATGGGTTTAACTGAAAGTGAAAGAATTGAAATTCTCATTATGTCTGACTATTATGACAAAAGTCGAAGTCAAGTAAAAGTGTGTCAATTATTTAATAATAAATATCCAAACTGCGAATTCAATAGCTCGTTCGACAGACCAAATCAAGAGAAAGTGGACAAGTAAAAAGGATCTTTTTAACAGTAATCGGCCTAGGTATTTTCTTCAATAAAGACAGACATCATCCAAGTTGTAAATTAGCATAACTAACGTCATAGTCAAAACAACGTTCACACCTTTCGATACAATCGTAGAAGGTCGAATTCGTCCACGTAAAACACTCGCACTTAGCCTAATCGGGGCTTCCCAAATAGCTTTGAGACAGTTCGAATTTTCTTTGAAAGTAACGGGAAATAGATCCATATGGTATCATTATCTTACCATAGCCGAGTAGCTTCTCCGCATATCTGTAGATGGTAAGCATCTCGGCTTGGAAGAACGATTGTACAAACCTACAATTTGATGTTTTGTTTATAGAATCAAAAAAATCATTGTAGTCCTAAGTTCAAAGGTTTCTGGCCAATAACTTGGCATCCAACAAAGAGAGTGGTTTCGTACTCCTTGACATCCTGGACACCATATGAGCCTAATTACCAAGTTTTGTCAAAATAAGAATTCATCGCGACGATTGGCAGTGAAAATGCTTCATTAACTGGACTAGAAGTATCAAACTTTTGTATGAACCCGGTTAATGAACTGCATGTACGAGCTTCATTTGTTGGTCAAAATGTTCAACATCTGACCTTCAGTTAATTTTATAATGAAGTACTCGTATAAGGTATAGTTTTTCAATTCAAACACAATCAAATTAACCATATAAGTAACAAACTAGACTAATCCAATTAACCTTTCCATTCATTTCCAGGTGAATGTTCCCCAATGAATAAGGAATTCATTATAAAGAATCTAATTATAGTATCAGAGCGTATTTCGCAATGTTACAGTATGATGGCATGGAAACGTTTGATGAGATAGAATAGATATCGGCAACGCCAACAAAAATTAAGCAAGGTCGAGAGTGATTTATAGAAGATGTTTCCGTTGGTGGTTATTGAACCAACCAAGTTTGCACGGAGAGACAAATGAAACTCATCGAAAAGTCTACAACGCTTCGCAAAACAAATGTATGGATCACCTTGATCCCTTGATTATAGTACATAGTCTATCGATGCATTTTTCGAAATTGAACTTTGTAGCTACTGATTAAGTAAATCAACGTTATTAAAATCTCTGAGTGGTTTAATGCTTCCCTTATACTACATATAGTGGGGAAGTTACAGTACATTTCGAATACAATTCAAACATTTACAAAATATATTTCAAATACCTCCCTTCTGGATTAATAATTTCTTATTCGATTAAAAAAAAAATCAAAACACATTTCATTTTGACACTAATCAATGTTGCTGGTTGATGATATTTCGATTTTTCGAGAACCCAAATTCAGTTCTGATAAAAAAAACAAAAAACACGTCTTTCATTCTGGCCTTTTAACCTCACCACGGACGCTAGGCTCAATTTTATCACAGAGACCAGTTGGCCGTGATAGGTCCATAGCTTATGCCTCAAGAACTGTCAATCAAGCGGAGCAATAATGCGATTTCTTCAAGTTTGGAAATAGATGACAATTTCAGGGGGTCAAATCTGGAGAATATGGTGTATGACGAACAAATCCGTAGCGCAATTCATGCAATTTTGGCATTGCGATTGCGGACCTGTACGTTGTCCTGGTGAAAGAGCACTTTTTTCTTTGCCAAATGCGTCCGCTTTCGCTTCAAAACGGCGTCGAATCGATTCAACAACTCTGCATAATATACGCCGGTGATCGTTCTGCCCTTTCAAGGTAATCGCTATGGACGATACCGTGTGCATCCCAAAAAAACTGTCGCCATGACTTTGTTGGCCGATAAACCTACGTTGGCCTTTTTCGGCTTCGATTCGCCAGGTCCACGGTTACGAAACGTTACGGTTACGCGTTTGAACATCGCCAAAAACTCCTTTGATGCTGTCACACTGTCGTGCTGATTGTCAACATAGAGCAAATGCGGCAACCATTTGGCAGATAGCTGTCTCATATTCAAAAATTTATGCAAAATGTTCTGTACCCGTTCGGTTGAAATACCCTTAGCCTCAGCAATATTGTGCACTTTAACTCGCCGAACGATAATATCAAATCATGGATATTATCGACGATTTCTGGCGTTGTAACCTCAATTGGACGACCAAAACGTTCGGCGTCCTTTTTGGTCATACTAGCACAATGAAAATCAGTAAACCACTTGTGAATCGTTCCAATCGATGGTGAAGAGTCCCCATAAATAAAATATCGCAGTGGGCCAAACCTGAAGAATTCAGGATAATTCCACTGCTTCGACTGTTCTTCGCTCTCTGGTGTGTTGTGATGGATCCATGTTTCGTCCACGTTTACTAAACGGCGCTAAAAAGTCCTTCTTATCGCGCTTGAACACTCATTTGAAGTTGTCACACGGTCGCGCTTGTTCTGGCCTTGCAGGAGAATGGGTACTATGGAAGGATAAGACATGGGTCCGGAAGGAGGCGATTTACTTTCTGAGGGAGAGTACCGTCCAACCAAAACTCGAACATGAGATTTTCTAATTTTTTAAATTTTATTTCAAGAAGTGAAAAGTAAAATTATTAATTTCCGAAATATTTCCAATTTAATAACAGAGAGATTTTTAGAAATTATTTCATTATAACAGTAGTTAAGCCTTGGAAAAATGATTGTTTACCTAAATATAATTGTTTTGTTTCATTATTTTTATTTAACAATTTGTCTTACTTTTTACACGGCTATCTAATTAATAATAAATTAATTTCTAAAAACATCTAATTTTGTTATCAGATTGAAAATATGTCAGTAATTAATGATTTTGATGGGGAGTAGTTCATAAAAATGAACACTTTTTAATATAAAATACAGAATGATACATTTAAAAATATTGAGAAAACCTCGTTCTCGACTTTTGTTTCGTTTTGTTTCATATACAATTGGACATAACTTCTGACATATATATGAGCCTAATCCAAATTAGGGATAATTTTTCTATGCTTTTCAGGAACTCGTGCAAACCAAATGTTTATTGGGTAAAATATTCTTACAGTACATTTAATATCGGATTGTTGTTGAGATAACTTTATTAAATTCACATTTCGTTTAAGGAAGAGCACTCATGTTGTAACGCATGTAAAAAAAAATATATATCTAGAAGGCAGCATTGTTTGTATATAAAATAAATCATTGTTCGAAGTTGAAGAAACATATTCCCACTCAACAAGGAACGAAAATGAAATACACATGAATAAATATAATTTATACAAATTAAAAAAAATCACCTTCATGCTAGTCATGTATATAATAAATTGCCAAATGAACTAACAGAACTTACAAGCTTACATTTGTTCAAGAAGATATTGCGTCATTATCTTATAGCGAAATATTATTAACTAAATGAATTTTTACTTTTTAAACTTATGTGTGATATTAAATGCAATTAATTTTAATTAAACGAATCATTTTTTTTTAATGTGTATTTACTGTATATCCATAGTAAATCAAATTCCTGTTCATTTATAATTGTATATGACTTACCAATAGAATCTATAACAAATGGCCAATAAATCTATCTATCTATCTAGGGTGTCCCATTTAGGTAAATGTACATTTAGTTCACCCTAGTGATATGTTACACATTAATGCCGCAACCTGTATATGTGGCGTACTCACAGAATAATTATTTTATTTATTGTATTTCATTTAGTCTATATCTGTTGTAGATTGTTTTATTTATTTCGATTTTATTAAGCCATGATTTTAAAGTTTCTTGGTTACATGTTTTAATATCATAAGACAGATTCATTCATTTATATCTTCCGTCATTTTAATCTTTCATCACAATTTATATTTTTAACTCAACATCAATGAAGTTTATATTGCATATATTATATTTCAAAATTCTTGAACCATTTGTAAATATATGTTACGTTTTCTTGTTATTTTGGTTCTTTAATACTTCTAAAAGTAAAATAAGATTTTTTTCTTTTTGACGTTTCGATATTTTATTTATATCTTTATTAAAAAAATTGTTATGTTCATTAGTGTTTCCATGTAATTTAGAAATGAATGGATGACTTTGATTCATGAAATGCGTATGCAGCCGATTTGTGTTATTTAAAATCCAATTAAAGCTGCAGAAAACATTGAATCAAGTGTGAAAGAGTAATCTATGGCTAATGATCAATATGATTTACTCGAAGTGTATTGAATCTAGTTAATTAAATACCTAAGATACTATTGTATGATTTGCAAATCCAAATATAACTATGATTATTTTGTGAATTACTTATAGAAACGAAATGTAAATCATAGAATAGTAATTCACAAAATAATCATAGTTATTTAGATATGCAAATCATAGAATATTATCTTAGGTAGAAATTAGCTAGATTCAATTCATTTCAGGTAAATCAATTTGATAATTAGCCATACATACTCTTTCAAACACCTGATCCAATGTTTTCTGTAGTTTTAATTGGATTTTAAAAAACACAAGTCGGCTGCAGACACATTTCATTAGCCAAATCAATCTTTTCTAAATTACATGGAAACATTAATTAATAACAATTTTTGATGAAGATATAAATAAAATATCGAAATGTCAAAAAGGAAAAAAATTATTTTATTTTTAGTAGTATTACAAGAACCAAAATACCAAGAAAACGTAACATACATTTACAAATGCTAAATCCCTTAATAATTTTATTCTCGTATATTTACTGCCGTGCAAATACCCGGGATTTACCCATTTACGTTGTGAAAAGTCCCTATTTTTTATAATAAACTTTCCGAAACGAGTAACTCAGATCAAAATACCATTAAAACAACACATTCCCATGACAAATAATATAATTACGACTGTAAATTGATTAGGAACAACTCAACCTTCATGTCAAAAACGTAATTTCTCGTATTCTACGCAATTACAGAAATCGTTACGGTTTCCGGTCGGCCAAAGAAATAATAATTAATAATTGCATTTCGACACGTTCTGTTACGTAACCTGCCTCCAATACTGCAGCTTGAGAATTTTAATCAATAATTATACAAGAATCGTAATAAGTGTTTTATCAAACGACCATGACGAATCTGAAATGCAGTTGAATAATTTACGTTTTACATCCTTCGACCTATTTTAATCAATTTCCTCATCCGTTCACGAATATGTTATCGGGGTTTTACGTATTTACAATTTTCAGCATCAGACTTTTTGCTCGGGTGACATTGAAGTGATTGAAAGTTAATTTCAGTGAGGTAGAATCACTGTCAGACGAAAGTTGAATAAAAACAAGTGAACGCCATGGCATGACCTCCTGCAATAGATTAAATGTTCCCCTTAATTGCAATTCAATTATTAAGAAAGTTGTACACATTTTCATAAAAAAGTGTACATTTCATTTGAAATTATAGTAAGTTAGATCAAATAAAGTTTACCTGAATTTTTTCAAAATTTATTTCCAACCATAATTCAGAAATAATGTGGTATCAAATAAGACGTTTTAGCAGAGATTCTTGCGAAGTTTCTTTGTATATATTTTCGCCCAACCGTAGTTTGAGTGAAAAAATTATAGATGAAAATTAATTTTCTGACTGACATCTCACACAACCATAAATTAAACAATTCTCAACACGAAAAGCTTATTATTAATGAACTTTGCCAGGCAAGTTTTGCATTACTTTTGAACTAAATTACTACAATAATGATCCCCGACCCAGCTATGAATTATATGTAAATTCTTGGGAAATAGGTCACATTAACACCTATTATCGCACCAATTTCCATTAAAAATGCCCACGATTTGAGGTAATACTTATTAGAAATATTGCTATTTGATCATTCTACCTAAATTATACTTTTAACATTATAAAGACGCATGTAGGAACTTGCAAGGGTTTTAATTAATTAAATTAGTATAAATCTGACTTAGTGACTGAATGTCTGTTCTATTATTTACATACTTGTAGTCACAGGATAGATCTTTTATAATAATTGGTTTCTTTACTTAAAATATTAACATTTTTGTAATCGCATTGACGGTTATAATCAAAACAGTGTTTAGCAAGGGCGGTGGAATTTTCTAAGATTCATACCTGGGTTAAGAATCATTATAAATTCCCAAGAATTTACATGTAATTCATACCTGGGTCAAGAAACATTATTACATTGAATTAGATTTTACATTGTTTTGATCATTCTTATACGCCACCCTCTTTATAAAAGACTTGTAGTTACAACAAACATGTTACTAACATGCCTAATTTTAATGTTGTGATGTTTTCATGTACTTTTGGACCTATCATTTCGAGTCAATCCTCAAACACTGAAGGCAATTCCTGTCGAAATTGCGAAAACCACTTCAGTCATGATATTAAATCAACATATCATGCTCGTTGTGACTTGTGACATACAAATATACTGGTTTTTATTTTTTTATTGGCATTTCTTAACACATTGTTTCAAAAATATTTCCAAACCAGGCATTGCGAAGGCCTATACAGTTCTTAGATGGATACATATTCAAGTAATGTCAATATAAATGTAAACTAAATAGAAATTACCTTTCAAGAGTGAAAATAATCCTTATTGAATACACAAATGTTCGATTTCAGTCAGTGTGGAGCACTTATATACACTGCGCTCATCCAGTTAAAACAGAATTCAACCAATATCAATTGCAATAAGTTCCAGATCGATAATGCAACAAAGCGAAATATGCGTAGGTTACTGAATGAAAAACCAGACCTTACACTGTCAACGTTGAAGTACAACTACCGAACCGATGTGGCGATGTGTGAGCGTGAATAGTGAAACGTGAAACTTCAAAGTTCGATTACAGGCTCACTATGTGAAAATAAGCTAAATCGATGTTGCGTTGTTTGTTGTTCTACGCGTGTGGAGGTGGAATGGCACAAGCTCGCTAGAATTCTAGATTTCACCCGCCGTTTCTATCGCGTCAGGACAAATTGCACGGATTTCGGACGACGTTGTACGCGCTTGTGGGTTGTGGGTCGTTTACACCGTGGTACTGGGTTTAAACCGCTTCGCCGCGGTTTCGAGTAGCAGCAGGTCAGATTTACCGAATTACGGGATTTTCTGATGATTATTATGAAAGTTTGTTGTTGTTGTTTGCGATGCGGCGATAACATCTTGCATTATTCAACAATCATAATAACGTCAATTCGAAGAATGTTCGCAGTTAACTACACGGGTTTTGTAAACAAAAAAGCATCAAGAAAAAACGATTGAGTAAACATGCTAATTTTTACATCTCCCATTATACCGAGTATGACGTCCTAAAAAAAAAATCGGAAATATTCAATGCCTTCCTGAATCCATCTGCAATATTTTTGAAATGATGTATGTGTGGCGACTATTGCCTTGTTCCTATTGGTGGTAGGAATTTGAAATTTCCACAAATCACTTTAAAGTTGTGAAAATAGGAACCGTGTTGTTTTTGTTTTTCAAATATACATAACTATTGTTTTGCTGGCTATAAAAACATATCATACGCATACAGAAATGGCCCTCAAAAGGGTAATTTCGAATTTAAAATGCACCAAGGGCTTTTTTTGGGTCGCTGATCACGATTCTGACGTCAGATTTACTTGAAATCAATTCTAGGGGTTGAAAATCGATCAAATTAGCCATATTTGTACCCTTACAGATTGTTTTGGCAATATATTGTTACTATTAAACTCTTTGAGTTTAATTTATTGATTATGAATTATATTTTTATTTTAATTTAATTTTATTCCGGCTAGCTTTCTTTATTTTGTTTTGATTTGAATTTATGTTTTTTGATTTGATTTTAATTTGGTTTAATTGATTTGAATGAATATGATCTTTTTTATATTATATTATATGGAATTAAACACAATATTTCTGTTTGAATGTTAAATGTTTCTATATTTAAATATTTATGACTCTATGTATCTCAGGTTACAAATTTACGGTTTAATTTTATGTTCTAATATTTCTATGTTTTAACCTCAAAAACTATTCAATATTAATACTTGTTTACAAAGTTACAAACGACAATCTTTCATTCTGATATACGAATAACAATACAATGTTGATATTATAAACAAACTAACTTTTACTTTATATCCATTAATATGATTGAAAATGTGGGCAATGTTCAGTTGATTTTATCTTCTTGATGATTTGATTATTCACTTTGAAACACAATGCTCTGCTTTGAGAAACTATACACAAGGTAAACTACGTTGTTACTTCTTTTGAAATTCAGGAACTGTTGATAAAATTGTTAACTTGTTTTATTCTTTTAAAGATATAAAACTTCTTCAATAATATACTGGAACGTTATCGAAGACTGGCTATTATACGATGCTACTTATGAACTGTGGTTATTATAACATTTAAAACTTTGTTCGAAGACTCAGGAACACTACTTGATTCGTAGAAATAATTTACTTGCTTCGATTACTTTAACTTGTCGAAGCTATGGAGACTACTTGGGTTCTCCGATGTTATCTAAAAACTAAGGTTATGGAATTATACTTGAGCTGCAGAAGATGCTTTGGATCTCTGATGTAAATGCAAACTCAACTCTTTTCTATTTCTGATTTCCTTTTATAGGAGTTACAAATGCAAGCCAGTTGATGTCATTTCTAACCAATGAAATATTTTCTTTGCTTATCAAGGATGCTTTGGTCATTGTTAAAAACTGACATAACTCTTCATTGTTGACTGTTTGAAGTTTCTAAATCGTCTCGACCAATCAGAATAGAGGATTCTATAAATTTTGAATTATTGAAGATTTTCAAATTATTTAAAGTGATTATGCTTTCTGTTATTTGAATTAATATTGCCTACATTTTTCCACATATTTTGGTATAAGATAACCTATGATTAGGTTAATATTAACTTGATTATTCCAATATTTATATCAAATTTGACATTTGCCATTTCTTAAATCTAATACATAATATAAATTATCAATAACATTTCTATAACATTAAAGAACTCAAATTTCCTAATCTATCTTAAATCTATAACATATTTTAATAGTTTGAGCTATCTTATAATAGTCTGGGAATCATTTCAATTATGATTTCTTCTTTCGTATCACTGTACGTTTATCCACATTCACTGTTTTCTTGTTTACACTTCTTATTCTATTTACATTATGGTTTATTTTGTTCTACATTGTTTAATACTTTATACTATCTACAATTTAACTTTTAATAATGTTTTTAATTCCATATTTTATATATTTTATTATTCTTTTCTGATTTTTAATGTTCGGTAAGTTCAATTTTTATTATTTTATGTTGTTTAGGAAATGAAATCATAACAATATATTATGTTTGGATTTTAAATCCACCAAGGGGTTTTTTGGGTCGCTTTGACGTCACATTTACTTGAAATAAATTCTGGGGTGAAAAATCGATCAAATTGACAATTTTTGCACCCTTATACATTATTTTGGCAATATATATTATTTTTGGATTTTAAATCCACCAAGGGGGTTTTTGGGTCGCTGAACACGATTCCAACGACAAATTTTCAGAGTGTTTATTTTTTCGGTTATTATTGCTATAGGAGGATAGATACGGTCAGCTGATAATTTTGTTGTAAACTATATATAACTTTGAAGGTTCATCGATAATTTGAAAATGAGTGTATATGTGTTTGATTTTTGTGGTCACATATTTACGAATTCACCCGCAAACGACGCGACAATAACAACTACTTATATACAAGACATACTGATAAAGTGAATAATTGTTATTGCCAATGTGCATTATTTAAAGGAACTATAATAGTGTTTAAGGCAATGAAGTAATATTCATTATGGTCCAGTAGTTTTAGGTGTTTTCTATAGAACTTTTCTATTACGGTATATGAGATATCGGCCGTGTTTCGTTTTGATTGGCCCACCTGGTATATGCATGGTGCATAAAATTCGAGCCTTAGTAATAATCAATCAAGTTAACTCTCTAAAAGCATTTTGTAATAGGGAACAGCCTTCTGAGAAGTACGTCCTTTTGCCATCCACTGTATTTCCGCCATTTAATATCAAAATATATATTTCTAGGTACTATTGAATTTTAATTCGATGCAAGCAGAACCAGGTACTACTTTTTACTTAACACATTTGGTAAACACTACAACAGTTTGTGAATTACTTTTCAAATTACTTGATATAATAAGTAAAGAACTCCTTAGTTTGTTTGTAAACAGTTTATTAAATCAAATGGTTAGTTGTATTTAAAAACATTGAAAACCTGCTAAACCTGACAACAATGGATGTTCTTAATCCATATCAGTCGTAAAGTGAACAAGCAATATCAAGCGAGAACATAGGTAAGATACTTGAATCTCGGTTATATTAAGTGAGTAAGCGTTTCCTAATCTTGGAATCAACGAAGTATACCTGAGTCACGAATATAAACACAAATAAAAATATTTGTATCTTTCATCATGATATCATCCAGATGATCGGGTAAAACTATGATCGTTTCTGCGCTAAATACGTAATTATGCCTCACGGCAATATTAGTTTCTGCGAAATAACTTTGTTTATAGAAATAATTAGGTAATAAAACCAGGCTGTATTATTTCAATATTACTGGGAATGAAGCGTGGGTATAGCTTTCAGTTAGAAGTATTGCTGCTGAAAACTATGAGTAAACGATGATGGTAAAACGCATAAACCTATCAACCCAGTTCTATCGAATATAGATTATTCTATTTCCAATCTGAACTTTGAATAAATAGATTTGAATTATTAATTTACGACTTGGAAATGTATCCGCTTCTTGAAAGAACCCGACCCGGTTTTTATTCGATAAGAAGGATTAATAGACTATGTTTATAAATAGAATATTCTCTCAATAGATTCGTTCTACCACTATCTACGTATATAATTGTTCATTTGTTTAAGGTCATATAAGGCAATATGACATGAGGATATAAGAAAATTTATGGAAGGGTAGAGAAATATGGATAAGGCTATTTGTAGTATATTCTAAGATAATTTAAGGTTAGTTATATCCAAAATGTTTAGTTTTAAGAAGTAATTCATTAATGATGAGTGATGTAAAGGGCGGAATATATGCACGTCAATTCAGTTAAAATATACGCATATATATGCATAGTTTTTCTTTGAAATATGCAACAATATGCATTTATTTGTCAAAATATGCAATTATATGCCTTGAATACAACATGGAAAAATGGAAATAAAGAAAAGCCGACTCTTACAAAAATTATTTATTTTAAGTAAAATTAAAAGAAAAATATAATAGGTAAAATTTTTAACCTGAAATAGTATAAAATGCATTTATAACGATATATTTTTCAAAATTTTCCAATAAAAGTGTTTGCCTGTCTGTAAAAATATGTTTGTACAAAGAAAAAGATCTTTCAACATCTACCGATGTGATCTGGTAATATTTTAATTTGGGTAGTAAGTTATATATATTACTTCGTTGGATGGTTTAGTATCAAAAATATTTTTGACTTCCATTAAATACTTAAAGCCTTCATTCTTTCCCACAATAACTTCGAGTTAACTTCTTACTTGATTTCCGGGAACTTTTTTGCATTTGTCGGAAAAAGTTTCAACAATATTAATTGATTCTCTTAAACTCATATTCCTACTTTCTAACGAAGTTATTATATCTGGTATAAAACTAAAATTAATAACAACAAGTTCCTTAGCTAAATTTACATTTTTGAATACTGCTTGACTTTGCACTACACACTGTGAATTGTCTTCTAAATCTAAAACTATGTCTTTAATGGCTTCAAAATGGTCTGCGTAGAATATCGCGGCCTTAATCCATGTTCCCCATCGAGTAATTACGGGCTCTGGAGGTAAACTAGCTCCTGGCAATTTCTCTCTATAGATCTGCACTCTTAGAGGTGCTTTCAAAAACACTTTCTTTACATTTGAAATTAATTTGTTCACCAAGGGATATGCTGTTCTAATAGTTTCTGCAACTCTGTTTATCCCGTGTTAAAGGCAAGTGACATGTACCATATTGGGATAAAATATTTTTAAGTTTTGGCCTACTTTAACCATACCTATACGGCGCTGCGTCAGACAAAAACACTAAAACTTCTCTACTGGAACTGGATTTGGTAAAAAAAAAATTAATAGAAACTGCTGAATAAATCGAGTTACGGTCATTATTTGTTTTGTCTAACTGTTTAGTAGATATTAAATATGGCTTCCCTGGCTCATTTTCTTGAAGCCCTCCAATAATAAGATGTGCGATATATCGACTACATGAGTCTGTGCTTTCATCAACAATAATATAAAAATGTTCATCGCCCAGTGAAACTTTAATTTCTTCCAATACGGTTTCGTATACTGTTTGCACATACTTCTTTTCTAAGTGTGGATTCGTCAAGGATGTTTTGAATACAATATTTTTGCAAAAAATCTCTGAATTGTGTATTTTGCAGTTTCTTCAAAGGTATATTTGCTGCGACTAAAGCTTTGCATAAGTCTTGATGAAACACCTCCTTTTCACTCTTTGGTTTGACATTTTGAAATGCGGTTTGCACACACTGCTGAACAGGCACAGATTTATTTTTCTGCAACTTAGCTTTATACATAGCTGTTTTCAAGTGTTGATCAATTTGGAACTTCTTTTCACAAACAATGCTCTCCAATTAGGCACCGAAAAGAAACAAGACAAGAAGGTTCACTTGGCGTCGGTACTTTGGAGTCCGAACTATAAAAGCAAGCCGCCGCATTCCAACTAGACCCCGAAAAAAGAAAGATTTGTTATGAATTCATTCGCGCACCGAACAGAAGTTTCTGTTCGGTGACAATACTTACTACCACCGAACACAACTTGGCACCACCAGCTTCAAGTGAACCTTCTTGTCTTGTTTCTGTTCGGTGAATTAGGCAAGCTGATTACTTGTAAATTACTAAACATCCAATAAATGCCGGCAATAAACCATATAATAATAAAATGGGTCCATAAACCATATAATAATAAAACCTACCCACCTTTTAAATTATTTCAATTATCTGCAAGGGTCGCACTTAATCTTTTGATAAAACGAAAAACATAAAAATATGCACAAAATTTTATTTTTGCCGAAATATGCAATTTTTTATGAAATTTGTAAGAATATGTAAAATATGCAAATATATGCACTTTGCATATATTCCGCCCTTTATGATAAGTAAGGACCTTACGTTAAGTTGAGTACTGATGGTCAATGAATAATGATATTGTAGACATTGCATACAATTATAATTTAGTGTTATTTGTTGAACAGTGAACACCAAACGTGGGCATACTCACAATATCTATTTTTTTTTCAACTTAGATTACACGAGAGGGAAACCTATAACGTTCGAAGAACATCGTGTGAGCCAGCAGCGCAATGTAGGGAGAGGGGATACGTAACAAAATGTAAATACAAATTCGGTTGTAATTGTCCAGATTTTACAAAGTTTTCGTTTGAACATTGCATTTAAAATACTTCAAGTTCGCCCGTTTATGAGCAGCCGATGGAGTAGAATTCTTGGCGGTTCAAATCATCTGTTTTTATTTACCGTTTGAGTATCCATATAAATAAGCACACATCTCTCGACACAAGTGTGATGATTTGATTTTCTACTTTTACAACTAAGAAACAATGTCTGGTAAGAACAAAAATTCGTATAACAAATTGTTTGAGGCTGTGAAATATGCGTATTCATGTTCAAAAAGAAATGGATGCCGAATGGATTGACATCTAGGAAGTGGATAATGATGATTTTGATGAGACTATTGATGATAATAATGATGATAATGATGGTTTTCCCATTATCAATAAAATTGATGAATGGATAGCCAGTCCTTGGGAAAAATCAAGCGAGGAATAGATCGAACTGTGGACTAGTCAATTCATTATTCCGTGCAATGACTTTAAATTTTAATAAAAATGTTACCATTTAAAATAATAAATAAATATATATAATATAGTTAAATATCAATAAACAAACAAAATGAGAATTTGAGGAGGATACATTTATAACACGTTACGTAATATCACGGGGGGCTCAATGGTTTGTTATGGTTCGTGACAAAGGGGAGGGGGGATGGAAAAATAGTGAAAAGCAGCGTTACGTAATTAGCGAATGACCCCTGATCACTTTAGAATCGTGTATTATAAAGCGATTCTTCACGAGACAGAAAAACAAATTTTAAACTTGACGTATTATAGTTTAAAATGTTATTAACGAATTTCTCAGTAACAAACAAATATTGTCTGATTGATTATTATTACTATTCGACGTCACTAGTTTTCATGAGAACCCATAATAACGGTTCAAATTAAATAGCAATTATATATGACATAGGTACATAAACAATTATTCTGAATTACAAATTATTGAAATGTCAACAACATTATTCATGTTTCGTTCATTTTCAACAAATTGTTAATTTTTCATCCCAGTAATTACTTATTAATACTAAGTAACAATTATTATATTGACGAGCAGTTACAATCAATAATCGATTCTAAGATTGTAATATACGTTTCTCAAGGTTAATTTGTATTTATCTATATTGATTATTTCAAAAATGCGTTCATACATCCAATCAATAATGTTGTTGCATCCTAGGTTTTTCAATAGGATTTGTAACTATTTCTAATCATAATTATCTACATTTATTATCACAGATTCATGGGATAAAAACTTTCACAATTACATTAACTCTACGAGTACCAGTGTATTCCATAAATTGAATGTGTAACGTGTAACGGATTTAACTGCGGATCCAACAATATTTAGAAGTCTAATAGTAGTCGAGGAAATAAAGCACTAAAATAGGCCAAACCTGCGAAAGTGATTTAGAAAATTTTCTTTTTGCGGAAAAAATTTGTTGCATTTCTACAGCCGAAAAATGCATTTTTATGAGTGCTGTAAGGGTACAAATTACTCTTACTTGTGGATAAACTATAAATTCTATTTTATCGCTTGGTTGCCGACAGCTACAGTGAAGATGGTCGTGAGTTATATTTTACCAGAGTATTTTAACCAACCAATAAATTATGTTTCTGAACTAGGGAATTCAAACACTCAAAAGTTCCCAGGTTAAATTACCCTGAAAGTATACAAAAAAATAAAAGACCTGTACCCAGAATGATTGAAATTTACTGGTAATTAAAATAATATTGTTGTTACAATTTATCACAGTACCTAATATTAATGAGTTATGAAATGCATGAATTGAAATATGAATGAAGTTAAATTTCTTAAATGAAAGTGAACAACAGTTAAATTTACATATATATAAATACTCAAATGATTATTTCAAACGTTACATGAACCAAAAGTTGTGTAGCCTGACCTGGTCACATGGGTAAGATGTTATACCTGCTTGATCATGAATTGGTACTTCCTACTTGATGTATGGATTCCTGCCACAAGTCTAGTAGTTTCCAGATCCAACCTCAAAACTTCGTATACTTGTTGAATTTTTCACAACATAAAAAAAAACTTAAATCACGAAATGTTCAAACCTCTATTGCTCTATTGTCCTCAGAAGACAGACATGACAAATTAGGACTAACCTATGTCCTGTCAGATATCACCTGTGAAGGCAAATTAATTCTTGAAGTGAAGAAATCAATGGAATTACAAAGATATTTACCTCTATCACGATAGGGTTTTTCCTTTCAATGGAACAAACTTTACTTCCGTCCAAAACCAGTCACGTTGAAAATAAGTTTTAATCCCCTAAGGTGCATATATTACACAAATAATTCCAATTAATTCAATCCAAATTGGTAATTGATGCCTTTGCTTTCAACGGAAGAATATTGCCAGAATTTGGTTCCAAACATAAATTTTCAACCCTGTTGAAATAACTTAGAAACACGACCTTCCACTTGGACGATTTGACAAAAAGTACGCCATTTTCTCGGCCGTTTCCGGTGCTTCGATGTCTCACAGAACGACCTCGAAATAGAAGCAGTACCTACAGAATCTGACACTGAATAGCCATGACTCGGAGAATATAGGTCTAGCATAGCTGACGTCACAGGAGTTAACCGATTGTAGTACAGCGGCCATTTCTAAGCCGTTAAGCGGAATTTACACGTTACAGTGCACTTTTTGATGTGAATAAGAAAACGGACTCGAATTGGTTTCTCGGGCGTTTTTGGGGTCGCTGAACACGAATATGCTGTCTAAAATATTGTTTTGAAATATTAACAAAATAACAATAAGAATAAAAATTCGTAGTTTGCGTTCTCAGGATCACGACTATGCACGAGCTTTGTGAGTGTTATAATCATGATCGGCGACTTTTAAAACCCCCGAGAGCTAGAATTTGTTACATTTAATTAAGAAAAATTAACAAATTCCTAGAAGATGACGTAGATACACGGGGCTCGAAGGACCCGGAAACATCCCCAGGCAATGTGCAAAACATTGCGAGTGTCACAGTCGTGATCAGCGACTTTTAAAACCCTCGAGAGCTAGAATTTGTTACATTTAATCAAGAAAAATTAATAAATTCCCAGAAGATGACGGGGTTACCCGGACTCAGAGTACACCATCACTAGCAACCTTTATATCACCTCTTGAACAGTTAATAAACATTAAAAATATTTTCTTAATTAATTTCATCGATATCTAGGGCATCAGGACGCCCGGATACCCCCGGGGAGGTCCAAGGGGACCTCAGGGAATTTTGTAGATAGCATATTCGTGTTCAGCGACTCCAAAAACTCACCAGAAACCAATTCGAGTCCGTTTTCTTATCCACTTCAAAAAGTGCACTCAGAAAAATGCATTTTTTGGCTGTAGAAATGCAACAAATTTTTTCCGCAAAAAGAAAATACCGGACAAATTTTCTAAATCACTTTCCGAATCGAATGCAAAAAACCGCATCTCAATCCATCCAACTGCGCCAAATTTCGCAGGTGGAATGCTTTATTTCCTCGACTATAGGCGCGTCATTTAAAACATCGTACGTTACAACCAATTGCATTGTTTGATTTTTTGGGATGTTGTTAGGATATATACCAATAGTGTAAAACCAAATTTGCAGTTTCGAAAGACCTGTGCTAGCTCGGTGTTGCTCAAAAAATCTCGGAATCTTGTTACTTTTTTCAGTTTTTCGCTTATAACATCTAAAAACACTTTCAAAGTAGACAATTTGCTACAATAAGAGCGCAAACAGAACTTCAAAAATTGGCCATTGTTACCAAAAAGTTCTGTCTTCCGAACAGGATATCGGCTAAAATAATCATCCTTCGAGGAAAGTCATGGGTGGCGAAGTTATAGAACAGTTATTTTGCTTTGATTTAAGCACATAGCGGAATACCCTTGTTATATGGAGAAAATTAAAGAAATCCGATTTTTCAAAAAAGTTTTAGTTGAAATAAGGCCTCAAAAAACAAGCAGCGCTTGATCAACTCAATCTGCACTAGACTGGATAGCCAAGGGATCGAGACGAAGCAAGCCCCAAGGGACGTCTATTGCCTCATTGTGAGGACAGCATTGGAGAAGAGCGAGGAGTACGAGCACGTCATAATCGTTGTAGAGGATGTAGAGCTCTTGGTGCTCCTTAATGGATTGGGCTCCAGCATACAAAACGTTTTCTTCCAGAAAAGTGGCAGGGGTGGAACAGGTTGTGAACAGTTCTCTTCAACATCTTTCATTCGAGGAGAACTTTAATTTCCCTCTGGAATAGGATTGTTTCTTCCCGCCTTCACTGGTTGCGGCACCACCTTTGCCCTTTTCTGGCAACGGAAAACGAAGAGGTTGGGCGTCCTTTCAAAACAGCCAGACCTTTTTGACAAGGCTACTACGTTTCCATGACGCCACTCATGAGGAGACAGCCTTTGCTGGCAGCAAATGTTTCGTAGCGTTGTATGGTGGAGAGAAGACTACTCTCTCCACGCCCCGCGATCTGCAGCCACCTCGCTCGTCTACGCCCAACCAAAGAGGCTGCCCAACATTCCAACAGAACCTACCACCGGGTGCAGAAGTGGTTGGGAGCAGAGAAAGAGCCCAACTGGGGGTGGACAAAAGCAAGCAGGGGCTGACTCCAGTGACTTCAACCAATGAATCAGCGCCGCTAACTCTACTGAAATTCCTGTCATGCAGAAAGCCAGAAAGGATGCGGAGGAGGGAGCTGCTCCTGCCAGAGAGCAGGGCTTAAATGTTCTGCTCTATGCAAATTTTGTACGGGGAAGACCTGCCTAATACTCTTCCCTTGGCCTTGGCTGAGTCGGATGAAGAAGACGACGTCGACTATCCTTTACCATTAGCCGGAGCCTCAAGAAGAGCCGTCTAACGAACCTGGGCCTTCTTAAAGAACACGACTGTCTCGCTAAGTGCGTAAAGGTAAACCTAATATTACAAACCTACCCCTTCCTTATGCATGTCATTAATACTGATTTACATTGTGTTATGTATTTCTAATGCAGGAGTCATCTAAGGTCCCGCCATCACTTCACTTCAACATTTCACGCCTCAGGTCCCCCAATGATATAGAGGCTCTAGTTGAGAAAGCGGTATGAAGTATACCATCATCTGCAGAGATGTGGACGGGATAGGTGGTCACCTCCAGCAGATCGTTTATATGGAGCAGAAACAAAGTTGGTGCCAAGACAGATGCCTGTCGAACGCCAGCGTTGACAGTCATTCCATCGGAGGATACTCCGTCAACCAGCCAACGGAGTGATCTGTCTAAGAGGAAACTCGATAGTAAGCTACAAAGTTGAGGCGGTAAACCATATGACGGATGTTTCCCAAGAACCTAGTTGTTCAAAAAAATATTTGGTGTCTGCTAGGTAATAAAAAGTTTTTGCACGTTTTTGTTATCCCATGGGACCTCTTGGTGGACATTTCGAGATAATTCAGAATGATCTACATTTCGGACAAATCGAAAAACAAATATGTGTCTATCCATGTTGATTTACGTGCTGTTCTGCCCTGTAACAGATCTAGTTATTTATGAAGTAATTAGTATTGTCGCTTTTTGGAGTGAGTATATGGCGCATACTTGACGACATGTTTTCTTATGAAGACATTGTTATTGGAATAAATGTATTTATGCACGGATATATCATAAATTGATAATTTATGCACGAATGCAGATTACTGCAAGGGTGATTTTCTTGGTAGGTATCCTGACCTTGGGCAAATAAGTTCGATCAAAGATGAGCCAAACAAGTCGGAGGAATGCTGCAAAATATGTGGCGCCCGGGTCCCGGTAGCATATTTCCATCTACTAAACGTTTATCGTTACCTGATTTGCTCTATATAGGCCAGGTAGTCTCAATCTCATTGTACGTTGCTTATGCGCACCCGCCAAAAACCAGTTAAAATATACTTCCAAAGCGCTTGAGGTTGTCTTATTTTTAACGACAATAAAAGTAGAGGTGTATCAAAAGGTATCTACTATGAGCTACAATCAAACTATGCTCATATTACAGACAAGGGCAGGACCGTGTAAAAATCGGTGCCTCTCCAATATTGTTCCTGGATAGTAATTTCTTCTTGTTTCTCAAATAATTATAAGCTGTATTAAATGAAGAAAGTCATCAACATCGAGCTCATCCCATAGTTAGAGAGCTACAAAATCGTGAATGACCTGCTTGTCTAGGTGACACATATAAGCACACATCTATTGAGAAATATGGTGAATCTTTAACTGTAGTATTGGATATCTCGAAAATGTTGGACAAAGTCTGGCACCAAGGCTTTCTTGGGAAACTTTCGTCATATGGTTTGCCGCGTCAACGTTGTCATTTACTAACGAGTTGTCTCTGACAGATTACTTAATGTGATTGACGTAGTCTTCTCCGATACAATGGCTTTCTACACTGGTGTTCCACAGAGCTCCGTCTTGGCACCAACCTCCTGTCTCGTCCACAGCTTTGCGGATGATGGTACACTTCATATCGCCAGAGCAGCGAGACACATGCAGGTTGACTCAAATAATTAAGATCTGGCAATGATTTTGATATGGGGATCTGATAATCTACTAGAGTTTAATGCAACCAAAACTAAATCTTGTATTTTCTCCAGGAAGGTGGATCTCACAATGCCCTAATATGATGATGTCAGGCTTCATATCCATGCTGCGTATCACCACCATCAGCGCCCTCTCATGGGATAATCACGTGAGGGACTTTACGAAAACAGCTTCACGCTTTCTATTCCTTGCCAAGAGCTACTTTACATCCCAGCAGCTCCTCATAATCTACAAAGCACTGTGCTGAAGTACTGTTCAGCAGGCGCAGAAGCTCTTAGATTATGTTCATACGAGAACTATTCTTCTGATTGGTCACACTTACGAATTCATAGACTTCTGCAGAACTTCGTAGAAAGGTGGGCGATTTCTCCCTTTTCTTCTCCCTACTAGACTCATTTTTCTATCGAACGATGGTGTTGTGATCTAATTTGTTTATTTATTAAAAATGTGAATTTTGTCGCGAAAAAATATGATAATCTATGACCAAAATGTTGTTCGTGAGGTGTTTTGTGGAAAACTTGAGAATACATTCGGAGAAAAAAATTTTGTTATAAACACCATTAATATGTTAATGACGTGTTTGTTAATATCTATCATCATGCAAAATTTCATACGGTTATCTCAAGTAGTTTTTGTTTTATACGCATTTGTCAATAATTTTGCAACTAAAACGTAGATAACAACAGCACACACTTTCGACTGTATATAACTTCACTATCGTTTTCAGCGCCACATTTTGAACAAGAATCGACCATAAAAGTGCGTTAGCCTGAAAAAACTATTTTTGTTAACTTTTGAGCCTATATTGATTGGCCTAATACTACAGGGTTAAGAATGTTTCATTCACTCGTCTTGTAAACTTGTTTTTCTTTCATTTTAAAATGATTGATTCAGGTTTACAGTTTATTGTTTCGATCCCTGATGCATCATTTCACCTTTTTTTTAATTTGAGTTAATTTGCGGATACTATTACGATACAGTCTAGTGCATGCAGGTTGTACCGGGATATCAAAAATTATCTTGGTCAAGGGTGGTTGTGGAATCTAAAACGTGTGTCTTACTTTACGTTTGAAATAATTATGTCATAATTAATTTGAAATTTCTAAAAGTGCGAAATTTCGCAATTTTATACGAATATTGTAACACTCAGAAGTCTTTAGCGCTTTGGACTCCGGAATTTTCACGTGGCCTATCGAAATTAGAAGGTTCGAATTATCTAAAAACATAATTGCATGAACGTCAGACGTCCTATGTAATTAGCTACGAACGAAATCATTTTGACATATGCCTCGAGGAGCTCGCTGCGCGTAAGTTAGAGCTTATACATTTTACCTCGGTCTTGTTAATTTGGGGCCGTTTCTTGCCCCGTGCGACCGGCGCCAGTTGTAATAAAGTGTTTTTGGCTATGGGCCGCTAGCTTTTACCCGCTTCGTGTATATTTTAGTCGCGAGAAAATTCCCTTTGGTACGTCGCACGTAAGACGCGCGTAGCTGAGATCTGAGAATAGCTCAAACTGTTTTAATTAAATTTTCCTATTTAATGGACATTTATCGAAAAAAGAAGGGCCGTCGGGCACGGTCAGATACTAAATCTAACTACATGGAGCGAAAACGGCACGCGAAAAGTAGTCGTAAAGCCGTATTAGGTACAACCAGTTTGCACTTTTCTAACTCACGTGCTACGGGCTTCTCACGTGAACGTCATTCGATTTACGGAAAATTAACTATTTCAAAACAGTTTTTGACCCGGATTGTGGCTATCACGACCTCTGAAAAGGTTCAAAGTTCACATAATTATTTCATAATTTATAGTTCATTATTGTTTTACAACTGAAATAAATAGGTATGAAATTTGTAGGTTATTGATGATGTCAGTGTGACATCCCGGTACATGAAAACTTATGCAGCCACGCAGACAGTTGTTATTTTTAATTGGGTCTACATGGTTTGGTTCTGATTTAGTAACATTCCGAGTCAATTTTTTTGATCTTATGGTTGAATCAAAGTTTTCAAAAACTGTTTCACATCACATTGCTAATTTTGCATAGACTGATTGGAACACTTATTAGTTTATCAACACAAACTGTAAATGCACTGTAACTGAATACATTAACGAAAATGCAAGAGTGCCGCTAGAGAAAAGCACCATTTTTTGCTAAAATCGCATATGGTATAGAAAAAGAATCTTCAAATTTGGCCGCCTAGTTAAATTAAGTATGTTCCACAAATGAATCTATCTAGTTAATACATAGAAAATAGGATAGCAATAAACGTATTATAATAACAATGATAATATTATTTTGATTATATGAAAGAATAACTAGTTAAGTAGGGTTGAGATTAAGGGATCAACGGAAATTCCAAAAACAGGTATATCCTAGGAAAGTACAGTATTACATAGTAAACATAGTAACAATTTGTGAATTAGTGTGATTATAATTTAATATTCTAAGAATTATTTAAAGAGCGGTTTGAAAGACAGTACAGTATTACATAGTAAACAAGGTAACATTTTGTGAATTAGTGTGATTATAATTTAATAATCTAAGAATTATTTTAAGAGCGGTTTGTAAGATACATGAAAAGATCACTTTGATATAGGTCTAACTGATCATTGAGGATATTTTTATTAGAGTTTTTGACACCTTTATAAATCTCTATTGATTCTAATGTATTCAATTTAAAACCTCTGGTTTGGTTATGTCAAATGCTTAGGCTATCTAAATTAGGGAAATTATGACCAGTTTGTAAAAAATGATTAGCAAAGGTTTAGACAGTTTTGTTGAGTCTAAACGAGCGAAAATGTTCTTCGTATCTTAATTTGAAATTACGACAAGTTCTACCTTTAAAAAAGTCATCACAGTCTGGGCAAATCATCTTATAAACTCCAGGTTTTCTATATTTATTGATTTTATCTTTGGCGTTGTATATAAGATGGCAAAGTTTATTTTGAGGTTTGAAACTGATTTTAAAATTATGGCGTGATAAAATGTTCCAAAATATGTCAAAGAGATGAATTTAGTGGTTACATCTATGTGTTTTATACTCGGATAAATTTTATAGAAAATTAATTGTTGTTGTTTGCGATTTATTAGTTTAATTATTTGACCTACCGGAAAACCATCATTGATGGCTATTCGTTTGATCGTGTTCAACTCAATAGTGAGGTGTTCTATTGACAATGGTATCGAAAATGCTCTATCGATCATTGAGTGATATGCTGCTAATTTATGGCTACGAGGGCTAGACGATTTTTTTTATGATAATATTAATAAATGGAACGCATGAGTCCGCATTTGGTTACAAATCTGAAGAGGGGTACCTAGTAGCGCTTAAAGTATACCTGGTAAATGGAAATATGCGTCCCGGAATTGGGTCATTTACCCGCGGCGCACTTTAGAGTCTATCGACCTGCGTCAGTAGTGGCGGCAATGGCGCCTCGTTTGTCGCGACACTGAAATGAGGCCGACGCCTGTTGCGAAACGACCCCAATAACGGGGGCAACGCATGCAATCCGCCGCCTCACAAACTATTAATTAGATGCGGGGAAGTACTCAATTTATGGTAATCGGCCGCTCCTTGCTTCGCTCACATGCACCGTTCCCCAGACATCGGTTACGTTCTATAAGCAGTAACGACGTTTATAGCTGCAACTGAATTATCCGTTAGTACAGAAGTCAAAGCATTGACACCAAAAATTGAGCAATTATATTCTTCGGAGTCAAACTAACGTTAATTAGTAAAAAAGTTTAGAAGCCTCTCTACCCTACAGATATAAACAATAAATTATCAAACATGCAATTGGTCAATTTCTTGAAAATAAAATGAAGTTTATTTGGGAATTTTGCATCAAACTGAACATTTTTTGTTCTCATGAATTTTCTCGAAAATGCATTCCCAGTAATAGCCGTTTGAAATGTTCCACGGTTCGAGCAATATTTTCACAACTGGGTATCCGATCGATTTAAACAACTTATAGCTCCATCATCATCACCCTGATGCACTTAGGCCACTTAGTTGGGCCCATTGTGCGCCCCCTGGTCAGAAGCCTATTCTATTCTAGCAGGTTTGTCAATGCTGGCTTCCATAAGTTCTTCTGGGAGGAGTTTTAATCCTCCGAAGTGTCGATGGATGAGAGATGCCAATGGTGGGCATTCCAACAGGATATGAGAGGCAGTTTCCTCTGCCTCTCTGCATTTCCTATATATTGGGTCATCTGTGATGCCCGTAGTGTGGAGGTGTTTGTTAAGACGACAGTGACCGGTTAGGATGCCAGTCATCTCTCTAATGTTCCTTCTGTTTAGGGAAAGGAGTTTCTTTGAGAGCCTAGACACAGGCTATTTGATAAACACTTTGTGCCTACCTCATGCTGGGTGATTCTCGCCACAGTTTAGGCCACTCTTTATTCAGTTGGCCCAGAAGGGCGAGACCCCCTACGCAGTTTGATAAAGCGACCATTGGCTCCGGCCCGGCAGGGGCGCTAGACGACTTTCGTCTGACTACTAGAGAGTCGGCCATTTCGTTCCCTACAACTAAGCTGTGTCCGGGGACCCGGATGAGTTGAATTTTATTTCTCCTAGCTAGTTCAGCCAGTCTATCCCTGCATTCTTTGACACGCATTCATGTGACTCTGGGTGATTTGAGAGGTCCCAGAGCCGACCGGCTGTCTGTGCAAATATATATGGCACAAGTCAATATTGCGCAGACCTCCGCCTGCAAAACCGTGCAGTTAGCGCTTAGAGTCACTGAGAAAGTGATCTTTGGCCTTTTTAGGTACACGCCCGCCCCAGAAGCCTGACCTACCTTGGACCCATCCGTGAACCATACGAGCCCATCTGGTGGCAGTGAGGTGAGAGTTTCGTTACTCCAATCTCCTTCATCCGGGATGAGGATTTTGGGAGAAGTGAAACATATAGCTGGGATCATGCTATCTTGCTTCATTTCTAGAATGGGGCATTTAGAGATAGCCTCACTTAAAATCGATGAGTGTTCACGAGAGTAGTGCGCTTTGGTCTAGTGGTCTAGGTCTTTTAACCTATACGCCGTTTTCATGGCCTCAGCTTCAAAGGCTCTCGTTGGAGACGACCTCATACCACTCAATATGCCTACGCATGCAAGCCGCATGTCCAGGGGGCGCTGGGAAATGCCAGTCCTTGTCTCCGACCACCACACTACCGCAGCATAGGTAACCGTAGGCCTGATCACATCGGTATAGATCCAACAAAGAATCTTTGGCTGTAATCCCCATGTGCTGCTGAAAGCTCTCCTGTACGCCCAAAATGACGCAGAGGCCTTCGTCACTCGATATTCGAGGTATTCGACCCAGGTCAGGTTAGAGTTTAGGCTTACTCCCAGAAATTTCACTGACCCTTTCAATTGCAGGACCTTTGCCAGCGAAAGTAATCTCTGGCAGTAACTTCTATCTTACGTACCCTGTTCATCATGTTAATCAAATGTAAAATTTGGAAACTACGTCTCCGTCGGGGGCTTCAGGTCGTACAGTAGGTACCAATTTAGCGTCATTCTATAGCTTAATTTGTTATAATTAGCATTGCTACCAAACAATAATTTTCTGTAGAGCATCTTCCACTTCGGATACCGAGAAAGAGTAGTAAATCTGGGTATCGTCAGCATACGTTTGCACTCGGCAGTGTTTTAAGCAGCTCGGAAAGATATGAGTATAAATAGCAAACAACAGAGGCCCCAGGATATAACCCTGAAGAACTCCTAGTGTCTGACATCGACCGGATCCGAAGCGGCCTCACCCAAGAAACCGTTTGTCTCCTATCTTTCAAATATGATCCAAACAAATCCAATGCACTCGCACCCAAGCCAATATAGCCGAGAATAGCCAGCAAAACATCATGGCGGATTGTATCAAAGGCCTTCTAAAGTCTAACATTATCAATACAGTGCAAAGTCCTTGATCCGTATATATTGTATATTGTTAATCGTTTGATAGGACTGGCAAAATGCTAATAGCTCTTAAATGGCCATGTTCAGTTGGGGTCTCAATCTTAGGTAGTGGCACTATGATATATCTATGGTCGGTGTCATCAGAAATCACGTCTGTTGCTTCACCCCATGAAATTCCAGATATGCGGACTAGACGAGCTCAAACTAGTCACCCCTTGATTGTCAAGCTCGAGACCTGCCAAACATCTTCCTATCAGACTTCATTTTTCTATCGAACAGCAAAGCTGTGGAACTCTTTACCTAGTGAAGTCTTTCCCTATGCCTATAACCTCCAAACCTTCAAGAATGCCTATCTTCTCTCCCAATATTCAACCATTATAGGTTTCCTTCTCGTGTAGTCAAAGTAGAAAAAAAGACTTTGTTTTAGGAGAACAATAACCTGCGTCCTAACGGTCATATTCAGATATTAAATCTAAGCATGCGAATTATGTATAAAACATTAATGAGAATCAAATCTGGTTACCATATTTCGCAGTTGGGTATCGCCTTCCGAAATAAACATAAAAGTGGAGCGTAAACTGTGTACTTATGAATACACATAGTTTAGTCTAGGACTTCGTCGTTTTATTAATAAATGGTAATAGCCATCTGTGTTCCAGTTCGAGGTATACATCCGTGGAATGAGTTGAACTCTGAGAGAAGAGGATTTATTGGCAAGATGCATTTTCAAAGATATCAGTGAAGAGAGAAAATTCTGTTGTATCCAAATTATATATAAATTCTCGGGAACTAGGTCACACTAACACTTATCCTTATTATTTTCGTCTTTACGTACCAATGTCTAAAACGTGATTTTCTAAAACAAATTGTATCGAGCACAAAGCGTCCTTATCACACATTAAAGTTTCAAGTATATGAAGTGTTTCAAGAATCCACTGCTTAGCTATATTTTTATAATATACGAACACATGTCAACAAAGTCTGTATACGACTGAAACCAGAAAATATAACGCTGAAATATCTACCTTCGAACCAGATGTTAAAGATTTATGAGGTAATAGGAAAAGGTTGTCAGACCTTATTAGAAATATTGATATTTGAGCTTTCTACCTAAAATATACTTTTAACATTATAAAGATGCACGTAAGAGTTTGCAAGGATTTTAATTAATTAAATTAGTATGAATCTGACTTAATGATTGAATATCTGTCCTATGATTTACAGATTTGGAGTCACATTTTATGTGAATCATCTCCAGAATAGATCTTTTATAGTAATTGGTTTCCTTAGTTGAAATATTAACATTTTTGAAATCGAATTGATGATTAAAATCAAAGCAGTGTTTAGCAAGGGCGGTAGACCATACATTATTTTCTGTAAATATTGTTTAGAGATGCCCCATCACAATCTAAACAATTTAATTTGTATACTGTGTGGGCTTGTTTATCTTCAGGTATTAAAGGTTTTACATTTGAGAAATATTTCCCAACACAGTTAATAGGTTTATGCGCAACATTTCTATGATACTTTTTTAAACATTTCTTAATTTTCTCTGAAATCTCCGGTAATGTTATAGAATTATCTGTATTACCGTTCATGTTATTTATACTGGGTTCCCATAATAGACTACCCATTTTAATATTTGAATTAAAATTTTTTTAGTTAACTAAACAAACTTTTTATTTTACTAAATTACAGCTAACTCTTTGGGATTTATGATAACTTATAAATATTTGGCTAATTGAATTCCAACATTTAAAAATCACGTCTTCTAAATGACCTCCACCAACTTCAACACATTTTTCAATATTAGATAAAAAGTGGTTCATTACACGGCGTAGCAAACCTTCGTCTATTCCTTCAACTTCTTCACGAATTTTGACTTTCAGTTCCTCGATTGTACCTGGACGACTCGCAAACACTTTGGCTTTTAAATATCCCCAGAGGAAAAAATCGGGTGCCGTTAAGTCGGGGGACCTCGGAGGCCAAGGCAAATCTCCGAATCGAGAAATGAGTCGGTCATTAAACATTTCTCGCAGGACCCTCATTGAGTTTCTGGCGGTATGAGCTGTTGCCCCATCTTGTTGGAATAGTAAGGCATTGTTTAGTAATCCTCGTCTATTTAATTCTGGAATGAGAAATGTATCTAGCATATTAACGTAGCGCTCGGATATTACTGTTACAGCGCAGTTATTTTCATGCTCAAAAAAATAAGGGCCAATAATACCAAAAGATCCTGCTCCACATCCACACCACACAACAACTTTTGGATTATGGAGGTTCTGTGTAAAGATTTCACGAGGATTTTCATTTGACCAGTATCTAAAATTCTGTTTGTTGACCATGCCGTTCAAATAAAAATTTGCTTCGTCGGTCATTAGGAGACTGTGAATTGCTCCTTGATGTAAATCCAAAAAATCTTGACAAAATGCTAACCATGCTTCTTTATCTTGATTGCTAAGGTGCTGTGCCATTTGGTATTTATAAGGATGAAATTTTGAATCCCTTTGAAGAATTCGATCTAAGCTTCCCTTCGATATTCCTAGGATAAGGGTTTGTCGATTAGCAGACCTTTTAGGACTTCTCGTAAACGCAATTCTAACTAGGTCCATATTTTCTGGTATACGAACTGTTCTTCGACGTCCAGGCTTTTTCAAATTTTGTTACAGAACCATTTTCACGCCAATGACGAACACATAACTTAACAGTTTTACGATTTGGCGCGTGACCCCTATTGTTGTTATTGAACTGACGCCAGAATGCACGCCTAACTTCTTCTATCAAATTGCTTCTTATGTAAGTTTCTACACAAAACACACGTTGTTGGACTGAGTAATCCATGAAAGTTGTTGAAATAATGTGTCAAAGCAAATAAATTAAATAATTATTGATGAAAACTAACAAACTTCTCGTAAAAAAATGGCGTTCCACGAAATTATTAATTTAAAATTTATTTGTGAGAGGCGCCTACTTGATTAATAATTTACCTAAATCCCAAAGACTACAGAAGATAATCCCACAGAGAACAACCTATTTAGTTATCTCGTAGCGAATTTATTAATAATATAAAATGGGTAGTCTATTATGGGGAACCCAGTATACGACGTTCCATTATAGATTTTGTTTATTCTTTCTTTAATGATGCGATTGAAACATGTTTTTAGGTAACCATTCATTTCCAGTATATTACGAACAATTTTTAAATTTTTGGGACGGTCCTCTGGGTGGGACAATTTAACCGCGCGATCTGTAAGGCTGTTTATAACATTTTTTTGTATAACTTGTTGGTGCAACTTAATTGAAGTGGAGATAACGTTGAGACCAAACTTCTTTAGTAAACCACGAAGTTTTTATTTTTCCATCTGCATCATGCCTAATGTTCATATCTAGGAAATTTATGTTTTTGTTCACATCTATTTCACAAATAAATGGAAGTTTACAGTGTAAATTGTTAAATTTATTAATCACGTACTGTTTTTTATCATTGGGAACATACACTAGGCAATCATCTACATACCGTTTAAAGAATACGGGTTGATAATATAATGCTAATGAATTTATTACAGATTCCTCCTAATTTAGCTGAAATAGGAGATTTCATTGCTGTGCCGAATATTTGCCTAAAATATTACTCACCGTATTGAAAATAAGTGCATTCTAAACAAAACTGTACTGCATTTATAAATTCAGATTGATCTAGAGGCACTCTACCAAACGTTTTTTGATGCTACTCAATGCCAAAAGGACTGTTATATTTGTAAATAAAGAAACAACGTCCAAGGAAATTGATAAATGATCTACGGGTAGGTATTGATTTTTTATAATTTCATTAAAATGCCATGAGTCTTTCACATAAAATTCATTTGTTCTTATATTCTTGATAGATTTTGATAAATTGGAGGTAGGCGCTCCAATATTACTTACAATGGGTATTAAAGGGATATCACTTTTATGTAGTTTCGGGAGCCCATAGATATAAGGTGCTCGCCCATTATGGCAAATTAATTTATTTTTCAATTCAATAGGGATTATCTTATTGTTGTACCTTTTATTTATCAATTTATTCATATCATTTTGTACTGATAATGTAGGATCATAGTTCAATTTTTTGAAAGTTGCATCCAAATGAATTTTTACTTGGATATCAATGTAATTTTTTCCGATTCAGTATTATGAAACTTTTGGGGGATTTCTACGGCACTGCAAATGAAAATGGGCTTTATCTTCATCTTGAGCATGTGGTTGATTATGTTTCGATCCAAACGCTGCATATTAAATTGGAAACTTAGGTTGTAACTGGAAACATTCTTAGGCACTTGGCCTATCTTAATTTATTCTAGTGTATACCTGTGATTTTGAGTTGCGGGACTTATAATATCGCATTCTTAGCCAAATTAACCTCCAATCATCCTGGCAAATACTTATCAAAGTTAAAATACCCGTATCGCCCCGTAAATTATGTGAACTTATCAAACAATTGCCTGATATAATTTTATCGTGCAAAATGCGCGATAACTCAAGTTTACTGTACTATTGCAAAGGTCGCGAAATAATGCGACGACTATGTCTGAAATCGCATTCACCTTGTTACTATAATGGATTCAGAATTAACAGGCATTAACAAAGTATCATCAAACATTACATTAAGTATTGTGAGATTAGCGACCTCCTCTATAACAACGTAGCGGCTGTTCAATTCTTTTTCAGTTCGTGATAAGTATATTCAATTTGGGAATAAAATTAATCGACTGAATTTAATTCGCAGTCGGAAACGATAGTTAACAATTGGAAGCTTTCCAGAAGAAATTTTATTAAGTCATCCTAATGGGACGTAATATATGGTGTTCCGCAAGGCTCATTACGGGATACCAGCATATTTAAAAGTGCAAAAGCATTGTATTTCTTTTAACTTCAAAATGGTATCAATTAAAGTGAATATATATTTACAAATGATGTATCATTAGATTAGATTAGAACTAAAAGAGTTCACAGCTGTGGATATAAGTACTGTAAGACGAATTGAAATATTGTTCAAGTACTGAGGACCTTCAGAGTAAACTAAATTAGAAAACAAAACGTGCCTGTTTAAATACTACTTTGGATTTGTAATGGAAATAAGGGATGGCCCTCTGTAACGGTTAATATGTCCGTTCACATAATTACTATAAATAGAACGCCACTGGTGAAACATTTCTTCACTGGAAGTTATATAGATCAATCTAGTTGCCATGCGTGACATGCGTGATGCATTTCGGCTATGCGTTCTGCTTAAAAATAACTGTTCTTTTTTGATTTCAACACTTGTGTGTGTAAAATGCGAAATATTTTAGAATTTTGATCGTAGCCATATTTGAATTGGAGCTATACTTCGTTTCTTCTTCTATATTAAATTCAAATAGTATAAATTTTAGGAATATTCAGAGATCGTAAAAGAAGAAGAAAACAGTTTGAATATACACAAAATTGATTAACCTGATTTCTTTGTTGTTTTTTTTTTTACTTGAAAAGATTTTTTTCTTTCTTCTTCTTTTCTTGCGTATGAATACGTGATATAAATTCCGAAATTGGATATTAGATCATTTCGGTATCTACTTAAAACTTCAATAAGAACATAAAACTGTCTGGATTTTGATAAGTTAAGTTATCATATTTGTTTATTTATATGAGTTTTAGACGCTAAAGTTCTAGTATCTCTAGCCACACCCTCAAAGTACAGGGGAGTGAACCCTTGTAGCACGTAGGTAGGCCGATTGTGTTCATTGTGCGTCCCATGATCAGTGGCGTATTTTATTTAGGTTTGCAGTGTATAGAGACCCAGAATATTGCAGACGCTGACTTCCATAACTTCTTCCGGAAACAGTTCTGCTTCACTGGAGTAACGAAAACGAAAGGGGGTCAAAATCTATATGGGTTTTCCATTAGCATGTGAGAGGCAGTTTCTTCTCCACCTCCCGACATTTCCTACATACAGGGCCATCTATGATGCCTATAATGTGTAGGTATTTATTAAGACGACAAAAAACAATTTTCCCCCAATTATCCAGAATTTTCCTTCTTTTGGTGAAATTTGTACCGTTAACCATCACGGTACCTTATTATTCCAATAACATCGACTAAAACTTTCCGAAAAACAAAATAATTAAAGTTTGTCGTGTAGAAATGGTAAATATTCTTTTTCCGGAGGACCGAGATAGGAATATGAAGGAAAAACGACGCAATTTTCCGCCAATTTTCCTTCATTCAGTGAAATTTGTACCGAGACACATCACGGCATCTTATTATTTCAATACCACAAGTCCGAGAAAAAATGTTGTGTGTTGCTAAGATTTGGTAACATTTTCCGGGTTTTTCAGCAAACGGGCTGGATTTTCCATTTTCCGACTTCAGATTCGGGTTCAGCGGACCTAAAAATTCCTCGATACCAAATTTCAGAAACATTGGGTTAAACAATCCTGAGATATTCCATTTGTTATATGGTTTTTCCTTGTTTAGTAATAGAAAAAGTCATGAGCGCGCTTATTCACCAGGCCACAAATGATCTAGAAGTCAAACCCAACACAACGCAAAAAGAATTTTTCAATTCGGTTATATATATATATCAAATTTTATATGTTATTTACATTTACGACTGGACTATATGTATGAATGATACTGGATCACGAATATATGAATCAAACGATACATTCAACGTAGTACGATGAGTAAACAAAAAATTTAAGCTAGGTCATAATTGCATGCTTCATTTGGATGCGATGATAGCTAATGGAAATAAAAACAGATTCACTCGAGAAAGGTACTATAATACTACGCTGAATACAGTGACTTTGAACCTACACCTAAATTTAACGAAAACATTCTATCTGATCCCGATATATTTAATCCGATGGACTTGGGCCAATGCATTCGCCGCAGTTTACAATCGACATTTACTACTACGCCATACTACGAATTTGTAACTCACAATAACTCACAAGTATAAATATACCAGAGATTCATTACCCTTGCCAAATATGTCCCAGACGATAAACGTTTAAAAAAAACAAATGACCTCTAAAAGTAATGATAAAATGAAATAATTTTTTTTTTGTCTAATTGCCACAAATGGATTTCCATAAAATAAATAGTTCATCACTATCAGTGATTGAAATTAATAATACAAAAATAGTACAAGTAATATACTAAATTGTGCAACTAGTGCAGAAAATGGGATATTTCATACTAGTGTGATAAGATGATGAACCCCCAAGAGCCCTGGGCGATGGTTTTCTTGACAGACGAGTATGAAGTAACCAGTTTCCGCACGAGTTGTACACTATACTTTCCGAAGACCTACTTTGTACAACTTGTACAACCTTAAATTAATCGCACAGTGAAACAAACTGTCACTATAATGTCATAAATTTATTTGTAGATGTCTTTGTCACAGCTGCCTATAATTGAGTGACTGTGGGGAATATTTCACTTCGCACACATTTCACCTTCAACAGAGATCCTCCAGTAGTGTTGTAACCTGCTCGTTCTATGCTCTATGAGAAAAGCGACACAGCTGTCTGGAACTATAAGTTTGTGACATTACTGATTGTTATCTCATAACAATGTGAGATAAATAAGTATATTCATATATTCATTTGTTTCTAATTCTCTAATGTATGATACTTGAATTATAAAAATAAAACTCAGCATACACCTGAAAGATTTAGATAAAGATACGGAAAATTAACTTTCAGCTGCAAGTCTATATCATTTATCTAATTTTTGTTCATATTGTGACGTTATTATTTATGGGAACAAACACTCAAAATATTCAAATCAATGATCTACTTTCAATAATAATCTCAGTAAAACTATTATCATAGTGATAGTGCAGTCAAATGGATATTGAACCCGTAAATCCTTGGGAAATGGATCGATTTTGATGGGACAAAGTTGACAACAAATAAAGTTGCGCAAATTGTTTATAAACAATAACACTTTCAATAGCTTCCTCCACTCTTATAAAAGTCGGTACGCTAATGAGCTTCGAACCAAAATGATGCAAATATGTCTAACCTTTCTAATGATGTTAACAAAGATATACCTTAATGTGGAAATTTCCGGAGAAATTTGGAATTGTAATATCAAATTTTCAATTGCGTCCCCTTGCGGCAAAATGCGGAACATGAAAATAATTTCCAGGATTTTCTCTTAGTCACTTTGATACTGAATTTTTTTTCCCACACTCTATTCCCAGTAGTTTCTGAGATATGGCCGAGAGCCGCACTTAACTGATCACGCTGTATATATTAAAAATCATCCCTCCGTTCCTCCGCGGGTTGTGAAATTAGTGTTCTAGAAGTCGAAAGCTTCCCAAAGAAACAGGTCTGTATGTTGCTCAAAAATGTTTACGTTTCAGACGATTTTTGTGTCTAATTCTGGTGGACTATAATGGCTTCTCACCGACCTGAAGAAAAGCAGTCTGAGGAAGAAGACCCTTTTAAAATGAGAACACATATCCACACGATACATAATTCTAGTTTAATTCTTTTTTTAGTTTGTATATAATCCTTTCAATTGTTTTTTCTCCCAAATTATCCTTGTTTATCTATCATTAATATCGCGAAAACATGAAAACTTTCGGCACATGCCATTGTTTATATATACTAGTTGCCGCAATTGACCCGTTCAATAATCAGGGTTTGCCGCGAGCTGCCAGACATAAACAAGATGCCATGTAAAAGCCATAGTTACGTGTTTTCTAGAATTTCAAACAACTTGTTGTGATTTCACTTCACTATCAAAATCATGTCACCAATCAAGTTTGATTAATATAATCAAGTCTGTCTAAGAGATGAGCATCGTGTGCGAGTTTTTTACGCGTCAGAAGATGATGCAACAATATGTTACTTTTACATACGTTTCCTCAAAGAATTTCGTCTTACGTAAATGGAGATTATCAGAAACGGTTCACGTTTTCGTAAGATGGCACATAACAAACATTTGCATAATGCAAATACAGAATTACCCAGAAATACCGTATATTATTAATATCTCTTCAATGCTTTATGAATGAAAGAAATACTTAAACAAGCAAATTTGATAGTTTTAACAGTTTTTGTGTACTTTGGAGTGAGGCTGTTGGTCTTAGAGGAGTTTTTGTTGCCTACTTTGGAAGAGAGAATTTCTGGAAATGACTTCACCTTTGAGCAAAACCATGAAATAGAGCTCCTTTCTAGTTGTCGAGGCCTTTCGCCTATCGAGACATTCTGGCATGTGATGAAACAGCGGTTGCCAGCCAATCCTGCCAGGACTGTGCAAGAACTGAAGCAAAGGCCCCAGAACTGTTGGGATAATTTCACTGCAATACACGCCAATAACTGAAATTCTATCGGGTAGGACGGGGTTTGTATTGTAATATGGGTATTGGCTATTTTTAACCTGCTTGAGGTTTGAAAGTACGTCATTCCGGGCTCGGAAAGTGTTGTTCTTAGTTGGAAAATGAACCCACATGGAAATGAATAGTAACATTAGAATTTCCAGAACTACGAGGGCAATGAGAAAAGTCCCTGAAAAATAAAACAGATGGCGCCACAATCGAAAATCCCATGTAACATTTGCGATGTACCCTCTTTAACTAGAACGCATAAGCATTTTCAGACTGATACGTCACTCAGTTCTGTTTTGACACCTATCGAAAGAAAGCAACCTTGAAGATTTTTGTTAACATGGAAAAAGGTGAATTTTGCGTCTTGATTAAACATTATTTCTTGCGGGCGCACAGGTTCGCAGTCGCAATGGCAAAATTGCATGAATTGCGCTACGAATTGGTTCGTCATCCACCATATTCATCAGATTTGCCCCCCTGCGATTTTTATCTATTTTCAAACTTGAAGAAATGTCTCGGCTTAAAGAGCTCCAACGATGAGGTCAGCTTTGAAACAAACGCCTATTTTGAAGGATTGCCGAAATAGTATTATTTGAAAGGAATCGCAAAATTAGAAAAACGTTGGTCGAAGTCTTGATGGCGCATGGCCAGTATTGAGTATGACAGGTGACAAATATTACAATTTATCAGGGTTTTACCTGTTTCTTGTAGAAAATTATATGTTGCACATGTTGGTTAGGTGTCCTTGTGTGATTGGAAAGTGTTTTTACCTGTGAATAAGCGTGTATAAAAGTGTACTATAAAGTGCGTTTCAAAATTTCATTCTCTAGCCGACGAGTTGCAAGGAAAGTATATATTGTAATGAACTACTAGTCTAATTGATATGATTAGCCTCACGTTTTAGTGCCAATTTCTTATTATTATTGATATTATTAGGACTTGAATTAATTATTATTCTATTATGATTTTAAATTATTTGCCGACTAGCTCTTGTTTATGTATTTACTTTATTTGACTTAGTAATGATTGATAATTGATATCCTATTTAATTAATTATGATATGGAATTAAAAACCTTATTCAAATTCAAATATTTCTTGCCTTTATTTTATTTTATGCAACCAATTTTACATGTAACCAAACTATCTCTATGACTTAAACTACGTACAAAATTCTATAATTTCCTAATAGTTCTATGTATGGAATTCTTATAAATAAAATATTCAATTCAACCTCTTAAAAGAACAATCTTAATTTCCATATAATCTGATGATAGGTTTAAGCGTACCTTACACGGTCAATATTATTGAAGCAATATCGATATTGATCAATATATGCAACGTGTAAGGAGTATATTGAAACAATAATATTGATGGCAATATTATTGAAGAAAATAAAATCAGTTCGATTTTTATTGAAAGCCCGTAAATATATTGAGGCGGCGTCAATATTATTGACACATGTGAGGAGTATATTGCCATATTGTGCAATAAAACGTTATAGTCATGCTCAAGACACGGTAGGGGTTGTTTCTATTTCTTGTACTATTAGGAGTGTTTCATTTATTTAAGAGTTGTTTGTGTGTTTTTTCCTAAATTCAAGTACCGAAAACGAAATAATTTATTATTTGTGTTGAGGAATTGACCCGATCCTTAAAGAACTCGAATATTATTAGCGATCACGTAAATTACCACGATTCGAAATAAATCCACCACCTGTGTCGAACGTGCTACAGATACTAAAGAACTATTAACTTATTTCGGCTGGTTTCTTATTGCGGGTCAACGTTCCAAACGTACACTACTTGGCGTCTAAGTTTTTTTTAGACCATCTGTTAGATGTAAACAACTGTATCACGCGAATAGATATCGTGATTTGAATTATATTATAAACTTCCGATTATTTAATTGTTGCGAATTATCCCGACTAGTAAAGCAATTTTATGAAATTTTTGTTCATTTAGAGTAGGTGTAAATATTTTTTTTCTTTTGTACATATATTTTCGATAATCCATCATTTCCTTTAATAAACTGTATAATATAAAGATTCTTGACCCAGTATGAATTTATATAAAAATTCTCGGGAAATAGGTCACAATAACACTATGTTTCAAATATTCATCTTTAGGTACGTTTCGGTCTCACGACCTTCATCAGAAGACTTATTACGTAAAAAGGGGTTAATTAAAACTAATTAGCACAAGCGTCCATATCGCACAATTTTCAATCAAAAAGCCCACGCCGTCGAAACGAACAGAGCCACGAATAATCGAAAATTGTATTGATTATAACCATCAGTTTGATTACAAAAATGTTAATATTTTAACTAAAGAAACCAATTATTCTAAAAGATCTATCCTGGAGATGATTCACATAAAACGGGATTCCAATTCTGTGAACCATAGGAATGATATTCAGGGATTGAGTCAGATTTATACTAACTTGATTAATTAAAACTCTTGCAGATTCCTACATGAGTCTTTATAATGTTAAAAGTATATTTTAGGAAGAACGCTTAAAGTAAATTCCAATGCAGGTCTAAAACCTTTTCAAGTACGTCATAAATCTACATCTGGTTCGAGTAAATATCAACAAATAGCTTCGAACTTCAGTTGCTTTGAGACCATAGCAATATGCGTTTGTATATTATGAGAATTTTACTGAACAGTGGATTCTTGTTACAAAAAAATTATACTTTAATATTAACGATACAATTTTCGATTATTCGTGGTTCTGTTCGTTTCGGCGGCGTGGGCTTTTTGATTGAAAATTGTGCGATATGGACGCTTGTGCTAATTAGTTTTAATTACCCCCTTTTTACATAATAAGTCGTAAAGACGAAAATTTAAAACAGAGTGTTATTGTGACCTATTTCCTGAGAATTTTTATATAAATAAACTGTATATATAAACATCTGTGTTTTACTGGTGAGGAATCAATCAATTCATATCAGTCAGATTTCATTCAACGGGAAATATACGACCCTGGATCACTCATCCCGGTGGTGATAGCTTTCTACTTTTCCGTGTAACAAGAAAACATATCTTTTCCCGAGAAAGGCGGTGTGGCCTTTCTCATAATGGTATCCTGCTTTATTATAAATGGGGAAACCAATGCAACTAGGTGTTGAAACAGTTCATCCATTCTTAAAAAATTCTTTTAATCATCTGGCTCACTGTCCTCGAAGCAATTCCCCATATCCATGACTCGTACGTCTATTTAGCCAGCTTTCGGTCCACACTGTTCTTTGCCTTCCTCTTTTCCTCTTCTTGAGGACCAAAGCAGACACGATTGGAACCGGTAGATACATCCTCGCTGACTGCACAATTGAAACTGACACTTTATTGGTCAATATTATTGGATCGTGTGAGGGCTACCGTTTTTTTACCAATACTTCGTCAATAATATTGCTCCAATAATATTGACCGTGTAAGGTACGCTTTAGACCCACTATTGATGGAGATATCCTTTAATTAGAACTAGGTAGGTCTAGGTATTACACCTATACCGCAATTTCGTGTAGGGCGAAATAAATCCGCCGCACTTTAGTTACTTCCATAAACGAGCTCATACTCGTACATCAATTAAATTCCAATAATGTTCGACAACAGCCATGAATACAATAAATGAGACGCAAAACCAAACCGCTGAAACAACGACCTCTCAAGTCACGCTACTGGGAAGGTTATTTATGCGGCGGCGATATATTAAAAAGTCCACACCGATAATTATTATTGGAACATTTGTCTACGAACGCAGGGTAGAGGTCACATTGGGGACTTTAGCAAAACGCCATTCAAATATTTACTCGTTTTATGATAAAAAGTTCCGCCAGATTTTTGTCACAACAATAAACTGATGGTAAACAATATTTATATGAACCTCTTATGGAATAAATTCATTTCGCAGTTGGAAAGATTATTTTCAGGGAAAATATAAACAAGTTGAGTTTCGGATGAATCTACAAAAATAGGCTTGTTTGTTTATCCTCCATTCTGGCATTATGGGCTTCAAGTGCAAGGACCATTATTAACTTCTTGTACTTTGATTTCAACAGTGCATCATGAAACGTCGAGTCTCAGATTATTGGGTTACGATGCGTTTCCTTTTACTTCCCTCACTATATGTAGTATATGCGGTCTTCCTAGACATAGAAGGAGCTCTTGACAATACCTCTATAGATTATATATCAGGTCGCTCAGATACAGAGGATTGTGGAACCATGTGTGGCTCGGATAAGCTCAATGCTGAGGAACAGGATGATACATGCAACGATAATGGAGGAGACCCCGGGTGACCAGAGGATGCCCGCAAGGAGCAGTACTCTGTCCGCTTCTGTGAATTCTGGTCGTGGACGGACTGCTGGTGGCCACCCGGTACAAAGGATACAGAACCCTTGGTTACGCTGACGACATAGTTGCCTTGGCAGAAGGAAAATACAACTGAACCTGGTAGTAACATGGACGAACTCGGAAGGATTGAAGATCAGTCCCCACAAAGTCACCATAGTAGCATTCACTCGAAAACGCAAATTAGAGGGAGCCTGGGACCTCTGAAACTTCGAGGAGAAACCCTACAAATAAATGTAGAGGTCAAATCTCTCGGGGTGATACTAGACTCGAAATTGACCTGGAACCAACATCTGAAAAAGCGGAGACCTCACTATTTTTGGCCAGACGCTCCTTCGAGAAAAAATGGAGGCTAAGACCAGACATGCTGTATTGGTTGTACAACATGGTGATAAAGCTTGCAATAACATATGTCTCTTTGATATGGTCGCCTAAGACAGAACAAAGAGTGACCATGACAATACTAATCAAAGTCCAAAGACTTGCATAATACAAAACACATTGGATAATGTTCACGTTGGGCCAGGACATATGTGCATCGTAAGAATCGTGACCAAGGTATGAGAGCTCTTTCGACAACACATTCAAGGTATCAATACCAGATAGAACTGAATGGATAAACCCAAACCTGGGCACCATTTTACAAGGAAAGATCTGGAACACAGACTGGTCTAAGACTGAAAAAGGTGGAGGTGTTGGAGCATACTCAAAAAACCCGAAGACCAGCTTCAGCTATTCATTGGGCAAACACATTTCCGTGTTTCAAGCAGAGGTATGTGCAATCCTTCAATGCACGAATAAAAACAATCGAAGAGCCATCGAAGAGCCATCGAAGATGAGCAGATCCATATATTGACAAACAGTCAGGTTGCACTTGAGGCAAAGAGAAGTCAGGAAGTGACATCCCGACTAGTATGGGCATGCAAAGGTCTCTTCTCTTCTTCTTATAAACTTTAAAGAACGGAATACCATAAGTAATGGGACATATTATGCAGCACTGCTGCACAAATTATGTATACTATTCTAGAGAAAAAACGTATGTCATGATCTTTGGTTAGGGGAGGGAATGAGCTGGAAGTGCAATTTCTCCCAGTTGCCTTGGCGAAAGTCCAAAACGTATTGGATAAGCTCCCGGAGAGTCACATTTAATCGAATGTCTCCCGTACAACATACACACATCAAAAGAATCTAAGGGTCAAGCATATTTTGGGATTGTTTGTTAATTCTCGGAGATCCACGTGGCATTATCGCGTTGCAGATCTTTGTTTGTTATTTACACAATACTCTTTTATCATTTTGAACATCATGGCATGTGTTCCTCTTTTTTCCAACGACTATTCATTTTCTTCATGTCGTTCCTTGTTTCATTCATCAGATCAAATCAGATGTTATCCGACAAGCGAATGGTAATTATTGAAAATTTTGAGTAGTGTTGTTTGTCTAAATTATGGAACGTAATCACTTTCAGACAGACGTGCACTTAAGGGCCATTGGAATGGTTCAAGCTGGAATGTCGCAGAGGGTTGTTGCCATTGAATTAGGGACTAACCAGTCCACTATAAGTCGTTTATGGATTCGTTATAATCAAACTGGTGATGTTAGAGGGCAACGTACTGGCCGTACCAGAATAACAACGGCGGCACAGGACAGATTTCTGAGAATTCAAGCTCTGAGAAATCCAACCCACACGGCACGTCAACTAAGTTTGGACCTCAGAAACGCTCACCATATACAGATAAGTGACCAAACTGTGAAAAATAGACTACACGAGTCCAATTTACGTGCCAGGCGTCTATGGAGAGCTCCACCATTATCCAGAGGAAATCGCGAGGCCCGAATAGTCTGGGCTAGAAATCACATCGAATGGGGCGTGCAAGAATGGACTCCTGTGTTGTTTAGTGATGAATCGAGATTCGGTTTACGTCCAGATACTAGACGTACTCGTGTATGGAGGCAACCTGGAAATGTTTGGAGACTTAGGACTGCACAGGAAGTTCACAGCTACCAAGGCGGAACGGTGATGGTTTGGGGTGGTATCAGCATTGGCGGAAGAAGCGACCTCGTATTGCTGGAGAGGTTTGTAAATGCTCTTAAGATATAGGGACCTGATATTAGAACCATTTGTAATTCTGTATGCAGCTGCAGTAGGGGAAAACTTCATCTTCATGCATGACAATGCGCGCCCTCATACCGCCGCGATCGTAAGAGATTACTTGGATGAGAGTGGTATAAGTGTTTTGGATTGGCCTGCTCAATCGCCAGACCTGAATCCGATTGAGCATGTGTGGGATTTGCTTGGCAGAAGAATTTTAAGGCGTAACATTCTCTTCCAGACACGAAATCAATTGTTCCATACTCTGGTTGAAGAATGGAATGCGATTGATCAGGAAAGCATCGATAACCTTATTCTCAGCTTACCAAATCGATGTAGGGAAGTTTTGAACAATCGCGGTGGACACACTCTGTATTAGACATTGACCAGTGACAAATTTTTTGCTCAGAATCCTAAGTGCATTAAATTCGAATTTTTCACTATTTTCAGTTAGATTAAAGCTTTCAATTGATTTGCAAACTTTGTATGAAATTATAAATAAATTATGTAGTAAAAGATTATGTTCTACGTGGGTAACAAAAATTGTATTAAATTTCCCATCACCAAGTGACGAAACCCTAAAAATATCGCTGACCCCTACATTTTTTTGATGTGTGTATATTGATTGGTTCTACTTCCTGGCCAGATAACGATGTTTATTTATCAAATAAGTGTTAGTACTTTCAAGTGAGAAGTCAATTAGGAAATTTATTCCTAAATTTATTTCGGATTTATATGTTATTGTTATAGATCGAAACAATGACGCCAAGCAGAATATATATTATGATAATTTATCTTTTTGTATAGATCGTTTTGAAGCATTGTTTTCTAGAACTTCCTTCCATCCACTCTCGAACGACTCTGAACTTTGACTTGTTTCAACAAAATACGACGTGTATTAGATAACTAACGTTGGAGCATTTATATTATTAATGAGTTCATTGAAATTTTATGAAACCTCAACCAGTGCCGGCTGCAGGTATTTTATACAAAGCCAAAAATCATCAGATCCACGACATGGAAGTTATTTTTAATTCAATATCTTATGCCGTTCAATTCACTCATTGAAATAGCCTGAAAACATAATTTTCGATAGCGTAATAACCTGTTATTGTGTGATTTCATTGAGATAAACATCATTATCCAATATACGTAGTAATATTAATTTCAAGAACTAAAGGAATAATTCAAGGGTGGAGCTTAAAATTATACGTCTGGTAATTCGTAATAGAGGATTTCTCGTGTTAATTAACCGCGTCTCCCAGTATTATCGTCTGTGCTGGTGTGCTGAGCTTGTTTCACTATAAACAAGAAAGAATCACCCATATATCCGTTGAAAATACTGTCAAAGTTAGGACCTTCCAGCTACCTAGTAGACATCATCAGTTGAAAGGTTTCTTGAAGAGAAAACTTAACTTGAAAGGAAAATCCATCTACTAGAAAAACAAACTTTCAAATGACCTACTTACCTATTATTCCTAAGAATATATAAAAATTTAACAAACTAATGTGCGATAACGTTGTCGCTTGGAGTTTCGAGTCTATGCTGTTGGAAGCAATAAAATACGCAGCCGGAGTCTAACCGGTTGAGCTACCATCGCTGTTGGAACATACACATTGAATTCGGTCAATCAACTGTCAATGCGTTCGCCGCTAGGGGTCTCCAATAACCAGACGTATTAGGATAAGCTTATTGGTCGGTTAGCCGATGAATAGACACTACCATCATTCGGTAGATTATTGAATAGCGACTCTCCGTATTTTATACTCCTCACTGCCACAGTACAGTTCGTGATCGAGACATAAGAGAACGACTAGCAGAAGAAATCAAGAATAATATATCATTTCATAATATCTGTCGAGTAATGTACATTCTTTAACTAATCTGTTTGGAAATTCATGTTTCAATATGACCGCTATAATACATATATTCTGATATACGAGGGCAATATGAAAATTCCCTGAAAAATGAAACAAGAAATTGTTTATTTGGTCAAAGCTTATTTTATTTCTCAACATAATCTCGTTATAGCCCTATTCACTTCGTCCAAATCTCTTTCAGCCGAGCCAATTCTTCAAGTTTGGAAATAGATAAAATCGCAGGGCGCCAAATCTGGAGAATATGGTGGATGACAAACCAATTCGTAGAGCATTTCATGCAATTTTGACATTGCGACTACGGACCAGTGAGCCGGTGGAAGAGCACTTTTTTCTTTGCCAAATGCGGCCGCTTACGCTTCAAATTGGCGTCGAATCTATCCAACAGCTGTGCATAAATAATCGATATGGACGATACTGTGTGCACCCCAAAAAATTGTCACCATGACTTTGTTAGCCGACAAACCCCAATTTGGCCTTTTTCGGCTTCGATTCGCCAGGATAAGTTCACTGTTTCGACTGTTCTTTGGTCTCTTGTGTGTTGTGATGGGTCCATTTTTCGTCCACGGTTAAGAAAAACGCAAATACTCCTTTGAAGTTGTCACACGCTTGTTGTCAACAGAGAGCAAATCTGGCAGATAGCTTTCTCATATTCAAAAATTTATGCAAAATGTACCATACCCGTTTGGTTGGGATGCCCATAGCCTCAGGAATCTCGTGCATTTCAACTCGCCGATCGTCCAATATCATACCATGGATTTTTGACGTTGAAACCTCAATTGGACGACCAGAACGTTCGGTGTTCTTTGAGGTCGTACTACCACAACGAATATTAGTTAACCACTTGTGAATCGTTCCAATCGATGGTAAGGAGTACCATAATGTGTAAGAAGCGATGCTTTGGTTTGCGTAATGTTTTTTCCACGCAAGAAATATTGTTTAATCAAGACGCGAAATGTTTACAAAAATCTTCAAGGTTGCTTGCTTTCGATGGGCGCAAAACAAAAACTAAAAGAAATATCAGTCTGAAAGTTTTAAGTTCTAGTTAAAGATGGTACATCACAAATGTCACATAGGATTTACGATTGTGGCGCCATCTGTTTTACTTTTCAGGAACTTTTCATCTTGCCCTGGTATATATAATAATGCAATGAAAAAAGTCCTACACCATATGCAAGCTTTAAGTCTCTGAGAGATTGCGCCAAGTAGAAATCGCTATTATGAATCCAGAAGCTCTGAAATAAAAACATAAAATGCTATAGGCACATTACCTACTTACAAAAGCAGGTACTGGATAACCTTTCACTAACGATGATATTCACCCATAATCTCTTCTTCTGAACACCTGATCCGCAAAAATGGCAAAAGCGGCACTAGTTGATACAGACAAGAAGACGTTTCCGAGGACGAAGTGCCCAATAGACCTAAATCGTTTTCATGTATATATGAAGTTCATTACTATTTATAACTCATAAATGTTATTGCTTACGTCATTAAATCAATATTTGGATTTTTGATGATACGTGGAAAAGATTAAATCATCACAAAAACCTTCAACTTATTTTTTTTTGCGAAGTATCAGCGACAATTGTAAACGAGGAATTAAAGAAATCGGAGAACAACAAAATTTCCAATCGATTTGCATATTTGTCAAGCACGTCAGTCAGCCTTCTGGCTTCGCGAATCCGCCGAAGGGGGAAGATGTACAACAGTAGTGGTTTCTGAATAAACGGCCACAACGTGAAACGAAGGTGAGTACTTTCTTCTGCATCAGAGAATGTAGGCCATTCGGGTAAATGCGCAGTAGATATAAATTAATGCACGTAGAATTCACAATCAGGGCCGGATTAAGATACTGGCAAGATAATTTGAATATAAGGAAAATTGCTGTGACCTCTAGATTCCATCGTAATGAAAGATCATTAACGTGGTGGCACTACGTCCAAGAATGTGCATAACATCCAGCGTCTGATTAGTGCTACATTGTTGCGCAAACATAGTAATGCAGCCGAAAAATAGGCCAAACCCGTAAGTCTTTGGAAAATGGATCGATTTTGTTGAGACAAAGTGCTTTCTCTTCAGAATGCTTCAAATCGGCGTCGAGTAGGTCCAACACAGCTCTGCATAATATACGCCGGTGATCGTTCTGCCCTTTTCAAGATAATCGATATGGACGATGTCATGTGCATTCCAAAAAACTGTCGCCATGACTTTTTTGGCGCCGATAACCCCACTTTGGCTTTTTTCGGCTTCGATTCGCCAAGACAAGTCCATTGTTTCGACTGTTCTTTGGTCTCTGGTGTGTTGTCACGAATCCATGTTTCGCCCACGGTTACGAAACGGCGTAAAAAGTTCTTCTTGTCTTGTCTTCAAGGTTTCTTGCTTTCGATGGGTGTCAAAACAGAACAGAATGACATATCAGTCTGAAAATCTTAATGCGTTCTAGTTAAAGATGGTACATCACATATGTAACATGGGATTTTCGATTGTGGCGCCATCTGTTTGATTTTTCGGAGACTTTCCACCTTGCCTAGAATTGTAGACAAAAAGTCAAGTGGAAGACCAAGAGCTGCCTGTAATGAACATAACGAACAAAGGGTCAGAAATGCAGTTACTGTTATTTCGAAAAAAATGCTTCCGTCCTTGGTTTGAGCGATGGAAGCACGAGAAGAATGTTAAAACGCATGAATTTTCATTCATATAAGATCGCAATCGCTCAGAAAATAAATGATCTTGAATTTTGTCGTCTGATTCATGATAATCATCAAGGTATCGGAAATAACCCTGTCATGAGTGATGATGCTAATTTTTATGTCAATCAGCGACCTTCACTAACTGTTTGGTGTGCCATTTCATCGTCTAGAATAATTGGGAATTAATATTTTGAAAAGAATGATCAGACGATAACCGTTACCGCTGCGCGCTATTTTCAATTGCTGCAGACATTATTTTCACCGCAAATGGGCTCATTCAACATTTTTTTTTTTATTTCATAATTTAAAAGTACTGTACTCAAATAGTCTAACTACGAAAAAAAAAATTTTTATTTGCATATTTTCAGCCTAAAGTTAATAATTGACATCCGTGCGCGTCTAAACGAGGCGCGGCTGATTGTGACGTCACTATACGTACGGTTGATGGGCGTCAGACTAGAGGTATTCGTTATTAGTCAACTCGGGTCAGTTTTCGTTGTGTGTTGACTGTATGTATCGTGAATTTACTGTCGTTTGATTTATAATGAGCGATAAAAAGAGTTTACGCAAAAGTTGCGTGGTACCAGAGTGTAGAAATACATCTATAAATGCACCGGATACGCTATTCATTTGCCTGCCAACCAGAAAGTAAGAAAAGCTTGGCAGCGTGCTATGCGTAGAACTGATTTTGTCTCTTACAAAGGATCGAGATACTATTGCGAAGATCATTTTGATGTGAGCATATCAATATAATGAGGGCGAGTTTAATTACTAATACATCATTTTCATATCAGGTTGAAAAGGACATAGACAATTACATGTACTTAAAAACTATGAAAAGTGGCAGAGTACAAATGAAGTCAGGTGTAATACCTCATATTTTTGATTGGTAAAAAAACCGCACTTATTCACATAGTACCAAACCTAGGGAAATATTCAAAAAACGGGAAAAACTAAATATTATGCAGACTTACATCACTGAAATTTCTGATAATGTTTTGGCTGCTCTTAATGAAGACACTGAAAGAGAAACTACTAATGCGACACGAACCGCGGACCGTGGTATTCAAGTGAATTTGCAGTGTAAGTATAGAAGAATACTTCTGATAAAATCTAGTGTGTTGTAATTTTACTCCTTTCATTTCACTGCTAATAAAGTCCTTATTTTTGTTGAAATAGTCCATTATCATAAATATATTCACTTCTGGTAGATTACCAGAATCAGCTTTCATAAATCCAGTTTTCAATGCGTACATTTTAAAAAGAACAACACACTTCACTAACAGGATAAATACGAGTAACACAAGCGATGCCGCGGCCGCTAGACCACGTGTGCGTATAGTGACGTCACGCGCTGTTTTCGGTACTTTTCCACCAGCGCAACTTCAACTTGAATTATTTGAGTACAGGATAAAGCTATTGGTCTGAAAAATTTTTGTCAGTATATTAGGGGTCCAAACACTACAAGAAAATGTATAAAAAGGTTATAATGTTAATTTCACTGAACGACCCTATTGAAGAAGAAATAGGACATTATTGTTTTCAGCATGACGGCGAGAATGAGCATGGATATTTTTAGAGAATCATTTCCAAACAATCATTTCAAGAAATGGTACGATTCCATGGCCAGCAAAACCCCCAGATCTTGCACCTCCGAATTTTTTTTGAAGCTACTTAAAGTTTAAAGCGTTCGTGAATGAGAAATTTAAGAGATTTGAAATTAAACATTAGACATGAACTCAATGATATCCCACGTCACGTTCTTCAAGATGTTGTGCAAAAATTTATCAATTAGAATAATGCATTGAAAACAATGGTGATCATTTACAAAGCACTATATTTAAATCATAAAAACTTCCATCTTTATAGTTCCGTTACAATTACTCTAATTTCGTTCATAATCATATATTCAACGAGATTGAAGACAAAATATGATATAATGTTCCGGAGATTTTAGTTAAGCCCCATTATTATTCTGCAGGAAAAAACATAGAGCCGGCCCTGACTACGACCGACATATCCAATTTCGCCAAATTCAAATTATTGGCGTATTTCAATACCGTTCGTTTAACGGACTTTGCCATCGTAACGGATGCTTTACTGTTGATCATTGCCCATTGCGCCCACTCATTCTTATCGACGGATATTATTTACGATATTACCCATATATCTAGATACGAGGGCAATGTGAAAACTTGAAAAATGAAACAAGAAATGATTTATTAATTAATTATCAATCGACTTCATTTTTTGCATTGATTCTTCTCCTAAAATTATCTGTCTAACTTCTGGGACACATGATTTGATCAATTCCTCACCGATAGTATGCGGTTTCTTTTGCTTTGCTATCAAAAAAGTTATTTCAAATGAAGCTTTGAGATGCTGTGATACACCTTCGTGAAAACTTGCCAACTTATCCAATCTCATGCGCTTGAGTGATTCTGCTTTAGAAGAAAAAACTCTTTCGACTTCAAAATCAGAATCGTATGTTGCTGGCTCAAATGCCTTTGAAGGCGACTTGTCGAAACTTGTTTGAATAGCGACTGACGACGTCGCGTTTTGAAACAATGACCGACTGAATCTATGAATGTAATTTTTCTTTCGAGCAAACGTATTCCGCCCCCTTCTCTCTCCTATCTCTTTCTCTCTTCCATCTCTTTACGCCCCCTGGTTTGGGACTACTGGTATAACCAATAATAACTAATGAAATCCCAACATTTACAATACCACAAAACGATTTTCCAATCTTTTTCTCAATCAAATTAATAGATCAAGGCGACTTTCCTACATGGCTTCGCACCCAATTTGCAAGATCTCATTCTTTTAATAATATAGACATGTGTGAATTTAGATCTATGATTGGAAAGCGACCACAAACAACCACGTAACGATGAACAACACCGAATAAACTGATTTCTTATTGGTCCCAGATGTTCTGGATAGAACTAGTTACGTATGAACCATTGTATGCAACAAATGCCATTGATTGACCTATTTAAAAATATCAAACAGACGTCGTCGTATTGTGCAAGTCCGCGTGATGTCGCTCGTGCCCAATCCCCCCTGCGTCCTTTGCGACTACTCTCTTCACACATAAAATGCCACGGGCGAAGTACAAACTCAATACAGGATTACATAAGAAATATTTAGTTACGTCCTATTCTTGTTCGATGTGTGTGAGCTTACATAATGACATGGAAAAGGTAACTTGCAATTCAATTTCTCAAACTAACTTATCGGGATGTTATTGTACAGGCTGTTTCAAAAAGAATGGCCTGGATATAGGTGTGCATGTTCTTAGCAACACAACAAAGAAAAAGCTTGTATCAAGCATGTCCACAAAGTAGCTCTTTAGAAAGTTATGCAAAAAATAAGATAAAAATCTTCACTACCGTTACTTTCTGGATAACAAGGTTAAAGTGCTCTGACGTCAGGAACACGTAAAACTCTTTAATTATTCGAGGAATTCTAAATTTTATGTATTCAGCTATACGACTTGATTCTAAATGAACTTCGCGGAAATTCTACCATAAACACCACAACGCAAGCTTAACTAGAAAACTTGGAAAGTATTCTAAAATATGATTTAAGTGATTCATGAAATAGTCGAAGCAAGATTTAACTAAGAAATTAGAATATAACTGACTTTGGTGTAGAGAGTTTGATTTTTTATAATCTTGAATAACCACTCCTATTTGAGCAATATGTTTGGGGGTAGTAACTTTTACCCAATAAGAGAGTCTAGTGAGCTGGATACAAAAAAACTATTCTAATTTTGTTGACAGTGACCTTAATTTTAAAACCTTATTTAGACTTCCTTGAATTTAGGTATGAATGAAAGTTAATATTCTAATTACATGTTTAATAAGAAACGACTATGTCCTGCACTTCTTCTTATGTTATGGTTGCGTGAATAGATTGTAGCTACAAAGGGAAAAAAACCTGTTTCAACCATAGCAAGCGGTCAACCTGCCGTTACAAATTAGATCACAAACATATGTCTTAACTACCAATTAGAGCGAGGACTATTATTTTGAATTTATTCTCTTACATGGAAATAATTTGTTAATATTTTGAAATTTGTATGGTTATTAAGCATCTAAGAACCCTTTTGTCTTATTGTGTGAAGGTTAAAACGATTATTTGCTAGGCCTATTTTGGTTTTGAATTTGTAAAATATTTACCAACACAGTTGGTAGGTTTATGCGCAACATTTATATGATACTTTTTTAAACATTTCTTAATTTTCTTTGAGGTCTCCGGAATGTATGGTAATGTTATAAAATAATCTGTATTACCGTTTATATTATTTATGTATGACGTCATATATATATTATTGACACCATTTACGTCAATGGGCGGTTGTGATAACTTATACAATTCAGCTTTCAGACATTAATAGATATTTATTGCGATTTCAACGTAGGCTATTCAAATTTAACTGGATTCTATAAATAAATAATAGCATTGTTCGGTAAACGTAGCACTATATTCATAAAACAGATATTACAATGCTGTTATTACTGGCTCAGTTTTTTGATCCCTTCAAAAACTACAGTTTTATTCCCAAATGATTCAAGTGAGCCAAATTGATTTTATTGCACTAAACGCATAATGTCACGTATTTGATGAAAATAAATCACACAAGTTTTTTTAATATTTTCGCAATGGTCAATTCTGACGTCAAACTCACAAGATCAAGGATCATGTCTGTCTTCATTATGTAAATATTTTAAATATCGCTACAAGCTTCGGGCGATTATAAAACAAACATGAATTAAACTAGATGTAAATAAATTTTACCATTCGAAGGTTTTTCAAATAATTATCCCTTTTCGTGCTAATAATACCTAAAAATTTCAAGGAATATGAGTAAATATTACTGGATATTTTCCCAAATACGAAAGCGATAGGTAAAGTATGTGCTGCCCCCTCAACCTTTTTTTCCCCAATTCGAATTCAAATTCAAATTTTTTAAATTTAGTTTGATGTGAGGATCCAATGCCACCACCCCCATTTGTCGGAGATGCTTCTATTAAAAAATAATATTTTTTTTAATCTTATATAAAAGTTCATATAAACGCATTTTAACGGTTCGAAACAAATGTTTGCCATCCGTAACCTAACATTATTTTTGATAGGGACATCTCCTACCTGCGAAGAGACAGTACCAAAATTATGCCTCACAACCCCGGTTCGGTTTTACCCCTCTTCTTTTGTTCTCGACCCATCGATGAGAGGAATCCAACCACACCATTCTCTTTTGCAGGTGGTACCCCTAACAAAAAATTATAATTTTCCCAATTTTACGTGAAAAATCTAGATATTATAATAATGATGAAAACAGTCAATGATATTCTATCAAAAATTTAGCTGCAAATCACGTACTGACCTAGAATTGCTTCTTTGAGATCGCCACCTAAGGGGAATGTTTTACAATCAGAATCCATGAGTGCAAATTTCAATTGTAACTCATATATTTATGTCATGAACATATTTTTCTGAAGAACAGTTAATGTTGTTACTTCCAAAAAAATCTACTAGAGCAGAATTGCCGCTTGGAGCTAACACATGATCACCTATTGGGCACGTTTTACAAGCCTCGGATGAGAGAAATTGTACGACAATATTTCCATTTGTTTGAAATATCCCTATCAAAAGTTAGACAGATTAGGTTGTGTTGTAAGAAGACTAAAGCTAATTCTTGCTGCCTAGTTAAATGACAGTAGTGAGCACATTCCTCATTACCTGGCGCAGTCGGTAGGATTGGAACACATCGTGAGAAATCACCCCCGAAATTGTACTTGGTTTTTCCGGGATTGACATCCCTACTCGTGAAATTATGAAAATGTTCCTCCTCCTCCAAGTCAGCATTAGACAATGAATATTGTCAGTAGTAACGCTTGGAGAAAACAGAACGGGCCTTACCTGAGACGCAGGTCAATCCATCCACCAACACGACCTACATGTCTGCCCCGGCTACGAGCTCCCCACTAGTTTCAGATTTAAAGGAAGTATCTGTCTCTGTTCTAGAAATGATCTCTCATGCCACCTAGAGGAGAATCTAAGACCACAAGAATTCAATGTAATGTGGTTCAAGCTTGAAAATCACAAACAGACAAAATTTATGTTGTCTTTATTTATCACCAAATGAACCAGCCATGGTGAACTCTTTGAATCTCTTCCTCTGAAACTTAACCTCATTCAGCACAACTATCCAGCAGTTGGCACGGACAGGTTGAAGCAATTAATGGAGATCTGGCAAAGATTTTGAAATGGGGATCTGATAATCTAGAAGGGTTTAATGCAACCAAAACTCAAGTTTGCGTCTTCTGCAGGAAGGCGGATCCCACCATTCCTAATATTATGATGTCAGGTACAACTATTCCTATGAAGTCTTCCATAACAATGCTCGGGAACACCACCAAGAGCACCCTCTCATGGGACGATCATGTGAGGTCCATTGCGAAAGCCACTTCACAAGAACTTGGTTTTCTATTCCGTGCCAAGAGCTACTTTACATCACAGCAGCTCCTCATAATCTACAAAGCACAGTTTTGACCTGTCATGGAGTATTGTTGACATCATGTTTCCAGTTCGGCTCCCAAACATACGCAGAAGCTCTTGGATTCTATCCAGAAGAGAGCTATTCGTTTGATTGATGATGTCACACTGACCTCTCTAGAGCATCGTGGAAAGGTGGGAGATCTCTCCCTTCTCTATAGATATTTCTATGGTCGGTGTTCATCAGAAATCTCGGACTAGACGAGCCCAAACTAGTCACCACTTCACTGTCAAACTCGAGCCCCGCCGAACTTCTGTTGTGTTCTGTTGTGGAACTCTTTACCTAGTGAGGTCTTTCCCTATGCCTATAACCTCCAAACCTACAAGAAAAATACGAATGCATATCACCTCTCCCTACTTTTCACTGCTGGCTCACCCGATGTTCTTCGAACATTATAGGTTACCCTTTCGTGAAGTTGTATATAAAAAAACCTGGATCCACTAGGGAACAGTAGAGAGGTAAATATTGTGAATTACATTGAAGGACCATGAAACAATCGAATGAATTAAGACAAACAACAAAAGTGGAGTTCATCGTCAGAAACATTCAAATTGGACATTTGGCTAGAAGATAAAACAAATAGAAAACATAATCAGATAGACCATGAGGAGAAAAAGAGGGAACACCACAAACGAGATGGAATGATGGAAAGAGAAAATTGTCCTGCGGTAGGATATATCCAACAGGTAGAAAACGCTGAAAAAAGAGCAAGGAAGAAGCAGAATAATATTTTTGGGGTGCAAGCATAAACCTAAGAATGTCCCACCTCATATCTATCTCCATGTGATGTAATTGGTTCAAAATCGGTTTTATTTCAAGTAGAGAGTGGAAGTATTAGTAAACGAGATGTGTTTAGATTACCAATGTATTGGAACTGAGTAGATTAAAGCGTGATTAGTAACTATTAACTAATAACTTCTCGGGAATTTACGTTCGGGAAAACAGAATTAGGTTCACCTACATTAATGGACAATAAATGTGCACCAGGTGATTAAATGCGTTCTATTTGTGTTCAATTATTTATCGTGTGGAACTTATTATGTAATTTGATTTCGCGGACCATCTATTGCATCATCATTTCAATCCCGACGAGACTATTTTTACATTACAACTTTTTAACAATACTCAAATATCCTTCGCCTTAGCTCGAAATAGTAAGCATGCAACAATACATTACTGTGTTTGTTACCTAATAGATTATTCTTTTATATTTCAGTCGTGTTTCACGATCAATATTGGAATCTCCTTTCTTTTAGTTCAACCTAGACTACGTTATCCTTCTGATTCATCCCAGCACTTTAAATCACTTCTCCTCAGTCCAGCAATTCATTCACATCTAGAGATTAAAGTTGACCATTTTGACATCATACCCGTCTGGAAAAAACAGCAAACACAGCTGATCGGATGAACTGTTCGGCCTGTCCGATTGGCAACGATCACCTAATGCCAAGCGAGCACATTAAGGCGAATTCCTAATTTTTTGGCCATGAAAATTGGCCATGTTCCTCTATATTCCTCTATAACAATTGAAAAATGGAAAAGCACATATTACTTTTTTTACAGGAATGTTGTAAATCCGTTTAGGAAAATTTTGCAAAAAACCCGGAGTCGATCGGAGTTGCCCGCAAATTTTCCCAGCTTTTATACTTTTTTCGTCTAATTTGACCCGACTAGTATGGAAACGTAGTAGTTAACGATTTCTCGATGCCTCGATTTTTAACGGTTTTTTCAATATAACTCGAAAAGTATGAAAGATATCGATAATTGTCATGGGAGCAAATCGATATATCTATTTGATACCTACAACTTTCTCATTCAACTTTTTTCGATCCCAGCTAAAGTTTTTGCAACTTTGCCAATTTTTTAGGTTATGTTCGCCATTTCGGTTCGAGTTGCATGAAACAGTAACTCACCTTTAAATTTAATTTCCTATACGCTCATATTTTTTTCCAGTTACCGGGATATCAAAAATTATCTTGGTCAAGGGTGGTTGTGGAATCTAAAACGTGTCTTACTTTACGTTTGAAATAATTATGTCACCGTCACACTGACATCAACAATAACCTACAAATTTCATACCTATTTATTTCAGTTGTAAAACAATAATGAACTACAAATGAAAAATTATCTTGGTCAAGGGTGGTTGTGGAATGTAAAACGTGTGTCTTACTTTACGTTTGAAATAATTATGTCACCGTCACACTGACATCATCAATGACCTACAAATTTCATACCTATTTATTTCAGTTGTAAAACAATAATGAACTACAAATTAAAAATTATCTTGGTCAAGGGTGGTTGTGGAATGTAAAACGTGTGTCTTACTTTACGTTTGAAATAATTATGTCACCGTCACACTGACATCATCAATAACCTACAAATTTCATACCTATTTATTTCAGTTGTAAAACAATAATGAACTACAAATTATGAAATAATTATGTGAGCTTTGAACCTTTTCAGAGGTCGTGATAGCCAAAATCCGGGTCAAAAACTGTTTTGAAATAGTTAATTTTCCGTAAATCGAATGACGTTCACGTGAGAAGCCCGTAGCACGCGAGTTAGATAAGTGCAAACTGGTTGTACCTAATACGGCTTTACGACGACTTTTCGCGTGCCGTTTTCGCTCCATGTAGTTAGATTTAGTATCGGACCGTGCCCGACGGCCCTTCTTTTTTCGATAAATGTCCATTAAATAGGAAAATTTAATTAAAACAGTTTGAGCTATTCTCAGATCTCAGCTACGCGCGTCTAACGTGCTACGTACCAAAGAGAATTTTCTCGCGACTAAAATATACACGAAGCGGGTAAAATCTAGCGGCCCATAGTCAAAAATACTTTATTACAACTGGCGCCGGTCGCACGGGGCAAGAAACGGCCCCAAATTAACAAGACCGAGGTAAAATGTATAAACTCTAACTTACGCGCAGCGAGCTCCTCGAGGCATATGTCAAAATGATTTCGTTCGTAGCTAATCACATAAGACGTCTGGCGTTCATGCAATTATGTTTTTAGATAATTAGAACCTTCTAATTTCGATAGGCCACGTGAAAATCCCGGAGTCCAAAGCGCTAAAGACTTCTGAGTGTTACAATATTCGTATAAAATTGCGAAATTTCGCACTTTTAGAAACTTCAAATTAATTATGACATAATTATTTCAAACGTAAAGTAAAACAAACGTTTTAGATTCCACAACCACCCTTGACCAAGATCATTTTTGATATCCTGGTATTAATGTCTGCAAATTTAATATTAGGCCGTCGTCTATTGCTTGGACTACACAATGTATATCCACATTCCGTGACTTGAGAAGGTGTTCATCGCCTTTGTTATAATTTGATTATTACAAAGTGGTCCTGCAAACGACCAATTTGCGAATTAGATTTCTAAAATATAAAACGACGAAATCCTCAATCCACAGCAAATTAGACAACGTCGGCGCCGAGTTGGCGCAATCCGCCCTTGCATATTAGTAGGCAATGCACGAGGTTTCATAGCACAATGTACCAGGAGTTAGCTGCGTGCGGGAAACGTGATAGCACATCGTACAATTTAATGATTTCCTGAATTATCGTACATTATATACAGTCAGTCGTATATACGATTTCATCCTATTCTCTGCCCAGTTCGCTAATTAACCAATACATGCTGGAAAGTTCCAGCCGAACTGTATTCTGTAGAAAACATAAACATACAGGCTGTTCATATTTGTTTATTTATTCATTACTGCTTACATGAATCATACATATTAATCAGTGGCGGCTCGTGAACTTTTTGAGAGAGGAGGCTGGACATCAAACGTTTTTGTAAAAATATACTCTATTCAGCCAATAAATTTAACCTTTGCACAGCGACCGTACCAGCTACTTCAGTGACAAAATTAATTGTTGCCAAGCAAGAACCAACGTGGAGGTATAGAGTTTCTCTTGCCCACAAATTTTTTTTCGTTCGTTTTTTGTTTTTTATTTTTTTTGGATTTTTAATTTTTTTTCTTTTTTTTTTGGAATTTTTCATATTTTGTTTTTTTTATTAATTTTATCAATTTTTTTATATATTAACGAAATTCTACGGTCTTTAATTTGCGAAAAATGATCAATAATATTATCAAAAAATGTATCATTTTGTTTTAAGTGTTTTACTAAATCTTTTTCAATAGATATTAAACTAACATTGTATAAATTTTTGATTTTGGCCCATTGTATTTGGCATGTAAGTTTTAATTCGTTTGAGAGTAGAAAATGATCTCTCCACCGATACCGACGTGACAGAAATGGTAACTGTCAAACAAAGTAGTTTATAAAACTGAGGTAAAACTTGTTGCAAATCATTGTCTATCATATATTTTATCATATCGGCGTGACTGTCATACTGGCCTAAAATATCTTTATCCGAGTATATAACGCATAATTCATAGTGCCGTGCTATTTTATCAAAAAATTTATATTTTAGAACTAAGTTATTAAGTTAAGTGTATTGGGGAACTCTTTTGAAAAAGATTCGAAAAATCTTCTATTCGTCAAGTCAAAAAACTTCAATTCATGTAAATCGGAAAATCGAGTGTCAATTTGACCTTTAATAGTATCTAAAATTTCATTAAAAAGTTGTTTATACTTAATGTAGTTTCTTGTCTACCAAATTATTTGTTTTCCTCCTTTTCGCGGGAGGAGCCTCATCAGTTGAAAAATTTTCAAATAAAATATTGAAATGTATTACGGAAACTTGAAATTTTTCCAATGAGATGTTTCAAACGATCTCTTGAATTTATGTTGTAAAATTTGAAAAATAAGATCAGTTTGTTCAAATATTAATTTAAAATTATCAAGAAAAAACAAAAATTCTTCATTTTCTTAATAAGAATTTAAACCAACAGCAGCATTTAATGAAACCTGATCTGTTGAAAAGTCATCACTGTTTAATACAAAATCAAATGTTTCAATTAATTTGTCTTTATTTTTATGGATGGTAAATACTGCACGTGATGTAAAATTCCATCGAGTTGGAGCATTACAGGGAAATCAATGATTTTTTTAAAACTTCGTCTTGTCAATATTACTATTAGTATTAACAATGATCGATTTTGATAGTTACCTGACATTACTAATCCTTTCAAATCCGGTAAAGGCCGTTTATTTAAAAGAAACACTTTTATCATATGTTAATTCACTAAATGGATTTTCTAAAAGGCAGCAACTAACTCACTAACACTCATTTTAAATTTACAACAGACAACAATCTAACCTTACTTGGCGTGACAACACATAAACAAACAAGCACTGACTGACCTACTGAGCAGTCGGCAGAACGCACGTCTAGTATGTCATAGATTGCTAGCGGCTGCCGCAGGCTAGCCTCCAGAGGGTGTTGCCGTTTTCGCTGATTTACCCAGTTGGCGTTCGGACTGGTCGGAAAAACGGCAACTGCGTTGAACAACACATGCTCAGCGTTTGAGATATATAGAGTCTAGCCTCAGGGCACTGTTGCCAGATTAAAAATAACTACTGAGAACGGGGAATTAATTGTAAAATTTTAAAAATTATCAGAGAAACAGGAAATAAAATGGAGAATGATCATTAAGATAAATTGGTGAGGAGGCTGAGCCTCCTTAGCCTCCTTCGAGGAGCCGCCACTGATATTAATATAATAAAATGTTCATAAAGGACACCTGAGTTTACTCGTATTATGTCAAGCAGCTATGAAAATAAAGATAATTCTTAGTAAAATAGTCCAGGCATCTAAGGTATTAGGCCCAACTCTATATCTCATATATGTCTTCTGTTAAATATGTCAGTATAGTATTTTGCTGATGACACACAGCTGCATCTTTCATATGACCCATCTAAATCTGAGGATGCATCTAATCTTATTAATAACGATCTTTCCTTAGAAAAGTAATCAAACAAAAAATCTTGGAGTGATATTTGACTGCAAACTACGCTTCGAGGAGTATATAACGTTATTGGTAAAAAGTCTTACCTTGTCTTAAGGCAGGCATAGAAAATTAATAAGTTTTAACTTGAGCAAAAAACTTTGTGAATGTTTAGTATTTTCTATCCTTAACTACGGCTCAGTTTTGTATTGCCCTTGCTTGCTTCCAACTACTGTTGTAGATTTGTTTTTGGTCTCCGTAAATATGACAGCTGAAATCAACAATCTAGGCTGGCTTAGAATCGAAAATTTGTTCATATCGTACGAGCCCGTTGGTCATAGACGTTTTTTTTTCCAGGAGGAAAAATAAGAGAATAGATTTTATGTACAAAAAATAGTTTTTTTATGCCCCTATTTCATAACTCACGAGCCGACACTGCTCTGGGTTATGAGGACGTCCGCGTTATTGCATCCTGCTTCAGTTGCAGAATTGGCCAGCTTCCAGTAGCTCAATAGAACATATTCTTAGATGAAACTAAACACCGGCAAGGAACGTTCTTATTGTCGCCGTCCAATTATTTTGCATCGTTATTATTTCAGAAAAAATCAAGGGACTGTTTGTCAAGATAACAATACTTTCGTTTAAAATATCGCTTTGTAAGTCTACGAGAAAGTGAAATTAGTTTAATATACCTCGCCCACTTTCATGCAATAGAATTAGTACCTACTGTATGTCTAGTAGAAATTTTTACATTCCGGAGGAGTGCCTGCGATAAACCGGCATTCCTCAACGCAGCAAACCCCGTATAATCGAGCTTAAGAGACGGCCGCCCAGCCCAAGGCATTGCGAACTGCATGCGGGAACATGAGATCAACGTTCAGAGGTTGTTAAACCATTCCACGAAAGAATGTTATTATTCCCTTCTGTTCAAAGCATATTTACTCATAACATTCATCCGGTTAACTCTCGAAACGATATTCGAGTGGCGCAGATGGCGATTTTAACATTAACATGCATTTGCGTTAAGCGATATGATAAAATTGTTGGAGCAAACCAATGGCAGCTCGTGGGTTCTAGAACAATTTTATTTTTCATGTATTTTTTTGGGGTTCTTCTCGATTTTCTTGCGAGGTTTTTCACCGGCAAAAATAATGTAATAAAGTTGAAATAATAGTTTTTATTGGTAAATAAAAAATTAGGTTTCGGCCATAAATGGACATACAGAGTTACAGACAATAAGAGCAATATTCATTGTTATACCTGTAGGTGCCTACTTACCGTTAATCAGGATGAATACAAAAGTATCCATAAGTCCTTTGAAATTCGCGCCATTAATGGAGAGATGTCCACAAAAGCATAGTGCTTGTTTTCTCAAGTAAAATGTCGCACGAATAGGTAACTGCATAAAACGGCTGTGAAGCTTCACTTTTCATTAAATTTTTGAACAAACAGTCTACTATTTACCCTTAAAGAAGCTTAAATATTACCAATATTTGATTTTAACCGTTTGAACCGTAAGGCACATCATAAAGGCAATAATAGACAAATACTGAGCGGTCTCATCCATCCTCGTCTTTCTCACTCTTCCCACTCTCACTCGCATTGAATCATTCCTTACCGCTGGTTCACCTCGATCAGTACAGTTGTTGTGGGAGTATGGCCACAGTATAAGTCTTCGCGCCGTTACCATGGCGCATCAAAGCACTGTTCTAGCTGTCTTTGTCGCACGACATTCCTCTCTATCGAGTAAATAAAATCTAAAACTCTTTGCCCGCACCGCAAACCAAAACTGTAAATCGTGCGACTAAAACAGAGCGTAAGGTGCGAGAAGTAAACTTCTCGGTCGCTCGAAATTCTCAATCTGTCTCCTCTATATTTAGAACTCTTTGGTTGGAACGCAAAGAAGGGAGATGACTAATTCGCTGACTATTGTCACTATTGGAACCTTCCCATATAAAAATGGTTGTAAAATATGAAAATATATAATAATTTGAATTTTACTACAAAATCAAATTTGAAGTTTCAAATTCCAACTATTTTTACGCGGATTATATGACATGAAATAAATGTAATCTCAGTAATTGAACGAACTAAAGGTCAGCAATGCTTCAGTTGCTTCATCCGGCGAGCCGCCACTGGAGTAAACATGACATTGCTTTCCGGCCAGGCGAAACCTGGATATTCAACAAATCGGTCACCCTCCACATAGTCCAGATATATTATATCCCAGTTACTATTACCTGTTTGAAAATTTGAGAAAAGACCTTGGATGCCATTTCAGTGATGACGAAGAGGTGAAGGAATATTTTTCTGGGGTCCATTGTTGCTGAAGCGATGTAATAACTTAGTGCATTGATGTTAGGCGGGGTTATGTTGAAAAATAAAATTTAAAATTCAAGTTCGAATATGGTTTAGTTCTCGCAATTCATTTAAATCGGTACTACCTGGTTTCGAGGTCAAAGATTACACCTCATCTTCAGGCATATATTCGAATGGCTGCATTAAAGAAAATGTGTACCAAAATTTGTTAAAGAATTGTAAATTTATTAAAATTTATTCAAATCTAATATTTTTTTATTATAAAATTGTTACTTATAGAATATTTAGAAAAAAAAATGTTTACTCACTTTCAATATATAATATTTAAAATCATCATAGGGGTTTTCTTCAATAATTTCCAGATTAGTAACTACTCATTTTAAGAGCTGTAATAATTGATATGTTCATTTTATGAACTTCCGGAAACTTTGAAGTTCTAATTGCCAAAAATGTGGAAGTTTAGATAACAAAATTGTTAAAAATTAGAATATGTAAGAATTAATGCCATCTAGTGTTAAAATTATGAAAATTATATGAGAATTGGAGTATAGAGGAGAACTATGAGGGTAAGGTGTTAATTAATCACACCAGAGACCAAAGAACATTCGAAACAGTGGACTTGTCCTGGCGAATCGAAGCCGAAAAAGGCCAAAGGGGGTTTATCGGCCAACAAAGTCATGACGACAGTTTTTTGAAATGCACACGGTATCGTCCATATCGATTACGAAAAGGGCAAAACGATCATCGGCGTGTTATGCAGAGCTGTTGGATCGACTCGACGCAGATTTGAAGCAAAAGAAGAAAATGACTCGGCGGAAAGAGATTTGGCTTCAACGATGAGGTCATCGCTGAAACAAAGGCCTATTTTGAAGGATTGCCGAAATCGTATTATTTGGAAGGTATCGAAAAATTTGGGAAACGTTTGCAAAGTGTATAGGGCTACAAGGAGATTTTATGTTGAGAAATAAAATAGTTTTTGACCAAATAAATCATTTTTTGTTTCATTTTCCAGGGACTTTTCTCCTTACCCTCGTATGAGCAAATCATAGTGTCATTTATCATAAATAATATAGAATCCATAAATATCCATCGATTTTCACAGTTGTGCTATCAATTTGACAATGTCAAAATTACAAGTTTTTCAGATTTTCGTAAAACTGATTTGGCCCTTATCGTCGACGATCAAAGCCACCAACAATGACACGCTTCAGAAAACAACCAAAATGGACGGGGAAAAGACGCCGTCCGCAAAAACGTTGAACAAATATTGGCCGAACGGAAACCGTACGCTGAACGACGTCATTATCGAATCGGACCGACTTTACGAAGAACGGCAATACATCGAGGTGTACGAATTGTTAAACAGACTCAAGTACAGCGACAGTTCCGACATCAAATGGCGAATTGCCAGGGTGTTGTACAAGACCACCGTGGATATGTCGATATCAAACGAGACGAAAAGTGATATGGTTAGGGAAGCTTACGACTTGTTAAAAGAAGAAACTGCCCAAGGTTAGTTTTAACTAGATCAAGCAAATAAAAATCACAGACTCCATTCGATCAAATCTTCAGAATTCTAAATAAGTAAGTCTAAATTGTGATAAGGTCTCTCTAGATCGATCACTAACATTACAAGCTAATAGTTACTGATCGCCCTAGATTAGAGAGACCTTATCATTGTTATCTTGCAAAAAACAACAAGAAATAAATGAATGTATTTAAATATTCATTTGTATCCCAATTGGTTACACAAGTCTAAATTGTGTGCACTCCAGGTATGACCATTCAAAACAGTTTACGTCTATAATGGCTTTTTGCTTTGGCGTTTGATAACTTAAATTTTGCGAATATGGTGAGTTGTGCAGCATTGTAATAATACGGAAAATTATTACTTTTGGGCTGCTTGAAATAATTCAATTTAATCCGAAATAAAGTTTTATAAATTATTATCTTTATAGAACATACCTGATGTCAGGTCAGGAAGGAAGTATGCTTAGCAACTTAAGCACAACACGATGCCAGTGAAACTATTTCCCTGAATCATGGGAAATTCACGTGGAGTTGAAAAGAGCCTTCACGGACTGTTATTGCGCCTAGTCCTGTTTCTGTGGGTCGCTTTAATTACATAGGGGGGGTCTGCCCCCGGTGTTCTAAATTAACCATATTTTCTAAGCTAAGCGCGTGGAGGGCTCCCGTTTCAATGATTTTATAAAAACTAATTACCTCCTGAAAAAATTCTTGACCACCAATTCGTTTGGTAAGCTAAACTTCTTGTCCAGCCTGTTATTACTCCCTAAGGACTCTAATCCATTGTTGCATTAATTCAAGTCATATATATTTTACCTAGATTCCACGATCAAAGTAGTTGAAATATTTTTAATTTTGTTTTCATTATTGTTGAGATAATATCTCTATAAAGTTAGAAGTAATTTTCTAGTCAAGGCAAGTAGAATTTTAACCCATGTTAATGGTTGTTCCTAATATCATATTTTTTGAAATCAATTAAAATTCTGTTTCAGTATTGTAACAAATTAAATTCAAGTAATTAGATAGAGATTAAATTAATTCATCAAAGTGTGTTCATATAAGTGTACAGTCAACGAAGAAATTCTTTAAATTCTTTGACTCCAGGAGACAGCAGCCTACGTTACTTGGCTTGCAATATTGTAAAAGAAAGGATCCAGGAGCTGTTGTAGGTAGCTTGCGTAGAGATACTTTGGAGCATTGAAATGGCTCAGTTAGAATCCAGTTGAAAAGCAATATTAAACGTAGTATTTGTGCAACATGAGTTATTTATTCCTAGAGGTAAATCAGTGCTTGATTTGTGCAAGTCTTTCGCAGAGTGTTAGCTCCCTTTAAATCATTTTTGTGACAGGTCCAAAACACCCATAAGTTAATCCTAGAGCTCGCGTGTGTAAATTATCTATGCCTCAGCCTCACGTCTGCAAGGGACCCGAGAAGAAAATTGTGATATTAGACCAACAGGGTAAGTGAATTTTGATTGCAGGAGAGGAATCCTTTTTTTAATTCAAAATATTATTTAGCAATCATCGGCATGGTCGAGCTCGAAATCGATCACTGTAGTGGATCAGCGGTGAGATAGGCTTTCAAACCTATTCAGGGGCATGAAAATGTTTAATTTGGAGTTGACAGAAAAATTATAGCTTCAGAAATCAGAAGTTTGATTCCATAACAACAACATTCCACAGCTGGCTCACACGATTTTCTTAGAACATTATAGATTTTCCTCTCGTGTAGACGAAGTATAAAACAAACAGCGACAGCCTCTGAGGGGTGGGAGAACGCTGTCTTGACCTTGTTAAAGGAATTAAGTTTCTTTTTCAGTAACTCTGGACGAACGCGTAGGAGAAACAGCAATTTTAATGTCTTTACTGATAAATAAAGTCCGCTCTAGCCAACCATGTCTTACAAACCGGCCATACAATTAATTATTTCTTTCTTCACGCTAGAGCTACTTCTGCCACTCACCAGAAGGGAATGAAGCAATATATGAAGATGATTTTAGTTTAAGGGAACGAGATCTTTACCACACGCGCCTTTCCTCATGGTTTTCCTTTACATAGTTCCAAAAGCAAGAAGTACAAAGGAAACTTTATTGAATTCTATAACACGAAACTTTTTTATGTCTTTCGATAGCTATTGCTACATCTTTACAAATATGCCAAGTCCCAAATTGAACTTCGTGGATTACCTAATACCACGGTCGTATATACAGGTCTGGGAACTCTATGTTTGACATGTCCCCAAACTCGTAGTCCCTCGCTCAGCCACCAGCTGGCGCATGGATCGAAATATGTTGTCAGGATGTCAGGATTAGGCGCCATATCGTTCTAACACGGTCGTATACGTGCCAGAGAATATCCCTCCACCCATGCGCCACCCTTTTGATACTACGCAACAGATGACGCTTAGCGAACTCAGTTCTCACATAGGAAACAGCCTCGAGATTCCAGACCTGTATATACGACCGTGGCTGATACTATTCAATAAGCCCTTATTCGTTTTGGTCCCAATTTACCCAAATTCAGTAATTTAGTGTGTAAGCTTGGGTTGATCTTTTGCAGCTGTTCTTTTGAAACATAATTTAACATCTTTGTAAATTATCCAATAAAACTATTTTTTTTCAGGAAAACAAAATGCCAATGTGCACAAATGGTACGCCATCCTTTTGGACGCCAAAAACCGACTCCTTAACCTCAACAAACGTGTAGAAGGCTATGAAGAAGTCATCGAACATCTGCGCCTGGCCTGCGAGTTGGATCCCTATGACTTAGCCAGTCACTATATGTTAGGTCACCTGTGTTACAAGTTAGCAAATATGAGCAAATTCGAACGATTCCTAGCAAAAACGCTCTTCACCCAACCCCCTGTATGCACTTTCGATGAAGCCTACAAATATTTGCAGAGAACTGAAGAACTGAGCCAACAGCCTTTTCTTCCCAATATTTATCTTTTGGGGAAAACCTGCTACAAACTGAAACAATTCTACAGAGCAAAACACTACCTAACGACAGTTTGTTACATAGAACCAAAGAACCACATTGAAACGCTTTGTGTGGCTCAAGCCAAAAACTTGTTGAAGAAACTAGACAGATATACTTTGGGAAGAGAGATCTTACTGGGAAGAGAGTTCAGTTTGGAAAACCGACACTTTGTAAAGTCTGATGAAGACCCTATGGACATATCACTCAACACATGATTAAATTAAAATAAGTTACCAAGTATCGTTGGTTTTTGGAATATAATTACCTACCAACACATGTTTTGGGTAACTGGTACAAAAGGTTCAGTCACCGATAAAGAAAGCAGTAAACATGCTCACATGACAACATCTGTCCAGAACTTTTTGATATAAAACAAATAAAACTTATTTCCAGCTGACTTTGTATAAAATTTGTACTTATTTATATTTCTTCAAATAATTAGGCCAGACCAATATATACCTTGTTTTATTTAAGTATGTATGCTTTTTTCTTTGTATATTAGATCATGAACAATCTACTTTTGGAAACCACAAGTTCACTGCTAATATAGCGTGCCAATGAATCTTAGGAAATGATAACACTGTAGATTGTTGCAATGTTCAGAGTATTAAATAATGGTGATTGATCTTTAATACATGTGAGCATCTACCGTTAAATAGCCAATATTCATGACTGGATCACATTGAAACAATGGCAACAAATTAATGTTTTGAAAATAGTTATACACTGAAACTCACTTTTGTATAGCAGTGGATAATCTGAGGGATAATCAGAGAGGTCGTCATCAAAATCGGGGTCATCTTCATCAAATCTTATGTCTTCTTCGAACTCGGTAAAACCATTACTCTCAAATTGAAGCATCTGAAATATCATTTATTTTCTTGCATTTAAACAGAAGTAAATCTATAAATGGTGTATGTAAATAAAAAGTTGAAATAGAAAATACATTTTCTGGATAAATGAACTATACTACTCCTACTGACAATAGTTTTAGATGTTTGATGCAGATCTTCAAACTCGGATTGAAAAAATTCTAACCATAAAAACGCAATTTGTTCAGTGATAATTACTGTGTTTATGAAGATTCTGTAATAATTTAGTGTAATATACCTTGAATTCACTTTCACAATCACTGGAACATTACACAAAATACGTTCGAAAAGCTTGCAGCTTGCAAAAGTTAATTTGTTTTTGTTTCACTAAAAGTCAATCAGCTGAAATATTTAAAAATGCTACAGAATAAGAATACCATCAACAATTCTATGAGATAGAAAGGTGTTCTCATTGTTTTGGCCGTTTTCCTCTAGATAACTAGATAACAATATACCGACTTTGCATACATTTCACTAAAAAAATGAGAAGCAATTATTCAAATTGTAAATAAAGAATTCGAATCTAATTTATAAAACAAATAGTACTGTTATAAGTGTTATAGCTTTTCCAGTTTGTCATCCGTTATAAACTGCCAATATGAATCCTTACTCCAATTCTCTATGTATTTATTATTACAGAGAGAACATTCAATCGTTTATTGTCGGGGGAGAGAACTATCTAATTCTTCGATGTGTTTGCAACGAGTTCTATGTATAGAGTAGAATAGCCTTTCACTAGTTGATGGACATTCTGTCCTTCTCGCACATGAACTTCGCTCGAAAAGTGTTCTATAGAAGACTCTTTGTTCTTTATAAAATTTAATAGAATTTAATAAAAATGGTTGGCATTTGCATGTATTGTAAAAAAAATAAAACCCCGCTAAGTCCACATAGGAGTTTTTTTAAGTAAGTTTTTTTTATAATAAAATACGTATAATATAGTAGAATCTATAGATAACCTATGTTTGTTTACTTCTTTTTTTTGTAGGTTTAAAAAAGAGTGGTGTGCATTTTTTGATTTGCAAGAAAGTCGATTATCAAAGTCTTCTACAGTGTGTAGTGATCATTTCGAAGATAGATATATAACCAATACTGGTAATAGATATGTATTATCGTCAGATGCTAAGCCCACTATTAAAAAAGCTGTAAAGAGGTACTGATATATCTATTGAATCAATTTGCAAGCAATGTTACTATTATTTATTATTATATTTCTTGTTTTAGACTTAATTTTAATACAAATAAGACTGAGCCCCATACTTCAATTGATAATATCACTGATGATATTAATATGAATGCTGTTGAGTTTATTACAAGTAATGAAAGGTAAATACTGTGGTGTATGTAATTGAATCAATTTTGTAAGCTATGTTATTATAATTTATTATTATATATCTTGTTTTAGACTTGTTTTCAATACAAATGAGATTGTACCTGTTGCTTCGATTAGTAATATGGCTGATGTTACTTCGATTAATAATACCCAACTTAATAAGAGAAGTTCACCAAAGAGAGTTAGGCAAACTTACAGTAGGCATGAGTTCTCTAATGAGTCATCGTATAATGACTTCTTAGAATACCAAAGTTATAAAAAGAAGCAATGTCAAAAGTATCAAGTGAAACTAAACAAAAAACAAAAAGTAATTAAGAAGCTTAGAGAAGACATTGAAACCTTGAAAAATTCTCAAAAATCTTCTGACTTGAGGTTAATAAAAATGAAATTACCCAAAAATTTCAAATAAAAAAAACAAAAAGTTGAAGATTTGGATATAAGGTATAACCTTTATATTAATTAATTATATTAAGTATTAATTTTTATACACAACAACTGGCTGTTGTTTTTTTTATTTGGATTTTATCTAATTATATCTAATATGATGAAATTCCAATGCTTTTCCCTTCCAATTTTCAGCAAATATTTGAGAGCCTGCCAGAAATAATGAAGGAGTTAATTTATCGTCATAATGACAACTTGAATTGGAAAAAGAATACAAAAACATGTTCTCCTCAGCTATTAAATTTTGCTGCATCTGTCCATTTCCAGTCTCCAAAAAAGTATAATGTGGTGAAAGAACAATTCAAGGCTTTGCCTTGTCCAAAAACTTTGAATGGAAGTTCAAGTTGGTTTTGTGAGGCAGGTATCCAGGAACTAGCTATCAGTCAAATAGCTGTACGTGCCAAAGAAGAAAAATTAGTTTTTACAGTTACATTTGATGAAATGTTTTTGAGATAGATCGATAGAAAAATGTGGTGTCCAATCAATCAAAAATGGATTGGTGTTGTTGAAACTGGTAATAGTGACAGTGATGGATTTGAACTTGAAGTCGCAAAAAAAACGTTAGTGTTTATGCTTGTCAGTCTCAATTCAAATGTCAAAGTGCCTGTTGCTTACTATGTCATAGATTCTATGACTGGTGAGCAAAAATTCAATAAACTAAAAGAAGTGTTAGGAGCTTTAGATGAACATGATATAGTAAAAAGTGTGACATTTTAATAAAATATCAATTTGTTATAAATTTTTTTTCTTTTTATAAGTTTCTTTATATTACCTCGTCTGCTCCACAACTTAAAAAAGCGCGCCTATTTGATTTTAACACCATCAAAGTAAAAACCGTGCGAGTGAGAGCGCACTACATATGCGAGAAGGACAGAGTGTCCAACTTACCAGCGCTTTCCTATGCTTAACCATAGAGATCATATAGTATAGAGGAGTAAAGCCCCGTCTTAACGCCAGAAGGTTTCAAAAAGTTATGCGATCCCCACTCCGCGAACATAAGGTGACGTTCTAGCGTTACCTTTTAACTATGATGCATTACACGCGGTCATCTAAGCGCGCGGTTGGAGGAGAGTTAAAGTACCGCAGAGTGGGGTACGTATAACTCATCGCGTTAGATCGAACATGGTACGCAACGAATACATAGGCTATATAGGCGCTTTACTCCTCTATACTATATGATCTCCATGTGCTTAACACACTACTTGTCTACTCTATATAGAGAACTCTTTGTGTGTTTGGGGTATAATCATCGACATATACAGATGGACTGCGCGTGGCAATGATAAGCGCGGCTAGTGCAGGCGAGAGAGAGGGACAACGAAAAGGCCGGCTCGGGACGTAAACATACTAGCTACAGTACGCAGCGGCCAACAAAAACTCGATAGAGTCGGGCTCTTCGTTTTTCCTCTCTCTCGCCTGAACTAGCCGCGCTTATCATTGCCACGCGCAGTCCATATGTATATGTCGATGGGTATAATGCGATTCAACATGAACCACAGATAATATTTTAATATACAAGTCAAGAACGAAGAAACTAAAACAGTTGTTCTGTGTCTGGCCCTGAGAATTAAGCAGTTTTGTGCCATAGAAAATATAACAATTCTGCTGAAAACATAGAGATCATACAGTCGTACTATACTATACAGTATACAACTATAGTACTATATGATGTCTATGGCTGAAAATTGAGAGTTCACTTTTCCTTTTCCGTTTATTGTTATGGCAGAGCATAATCAAAGTAAAGATTCTAATAAGAGATATAAGAGAAATTTTAGTAAAGATCACAACTTGCAGAAAAGACCTGCAAAAAAACCTGTCCAAGGTGAAACCGTTATTTATGTCAGTACCAAAACTAAGTTGAAGGTAAGTTTTTTAACCTTATTTCTATTGACATGAAACATTGATATTTTTAAGGCTTTATTAGATAAATGCAACAAACTGATCAATAATAACGAAGAAGAAATTATATTATATTGCCTTGGAGCTGCTATACAGAAAGGTATATTGTTGGCTTTACAATTATGTGAACAACATGTTTCTTACAAAATTCATACGAATACTTTAACCACTGAATTAATAGGTAATATCTTCTATTTAAGGTATTGTCAATTCAACTCATTCTTTGAACTTTCAGATGACTTGGAACCAGCTGTAGATAATGCAGATTATGAAATTCAACGAAGATTCAATTCTGCACTGCAAATAAAAGTTTTCAAAACAGATTTACTTGAATCATCTTGAAGAATTGACTGATTAAATGTTTTTCACAATTAAGGAAATTGTGCGTTGGTTAGGAATTACAGTATTTGAAATATGGGTTAATTTAATATCACTTTTAATCTTTACCATATTGTTGGTTTTGAAATACAATCCTGACATAGAAATTTACAACAATAATTGGTGGATTATATTTTTCCCATTGTTTGCAGGAGATGCGCTGAATACATATTTTTGTACCATTATTTTTATCAGAATGTTGTTCGAATTGTCAGTGAAATTTTCTCTTTTGAGAGCAACTTGGTCAGCAACTTTCCTGTTGATGACATTTCTATTCAAGTTTTTATTATGTAAAAAGTTGATGGGCCAAGTGTCATTGGATTATTCAGAAGTGTTTGCACCATTGTATATATTGTTGCAGTTGATAGCAGTTCGAGCATGCCAGCAAACTTAACATCTCCACTGTATAAAGTCACATTCAATGGGCGATATATTGTTTTTACATTTTGTATATTGTATATTATATTAAAATAATACAAAGTTATAGGCTTATTGGTTTCTTTATAAACCCTGTTCTTCTCAATTATGATGTACCCGAAATAGAATATTGCGTATTATCAATATGCAACGAATGTTTAAGATATCCCTAGATATTGGATCTAACAGCCATTGATGTACATGCGTCAGCACCAACAGCGGCTTGGTTTATTATTTTAACTCCTTTTAAAAATTGCCATAGTTTCATCTCGGTTGCAATTACTTTGACCTGCTAAAACTCGTAAAAACACATTGGCAACTTATATTCTCATACTACATCATAAAACATTGTATATATATACTTGTACAAGTTTTGGGGTAAGTTATAATTCTTATAGTCAAGTTAAACGATTGTATACAGGTATGTTTGACAATGAAAGATGGGTTCAATGCAAAGTGAATTTACACATCTCGTGTTAGAATCAATGGTCAAAGTTATGGTTCTCCAGGTTGAACAGGGGCAACACGTCTATTACTCCCAGACAGCTGTTTTGCTCTTCTCATGTGCTCGTCAGTAGAACAAGGAATATATAGATATACATGTTAAACCATTTGTAGATGTATGTTCCGTTTTATTGGTATTCTGGTTCTTTAATATGACTAAAAATGAAATAAGATCTCTTTTTTACGTTTCCATAATTTATCTTTTTTAATTGGATTTCAAAACACAAGTCGGCTGCAGACGTATTTCATTAATCAAAGTCATCTATTCTTTTATACATTACACTAATTAACAACAATTTTTGATAAACATAAAAATACATTTTCGAAACGTTAAAAAGAGGTCTTATTTTATTTTTAGTTTAGTTTTGTATTTTTTTATGTAGAACAGCATATTTCTCTGATTCTTCCTATTAGTCCAGACAATGGCATCTTTGATTCGTAAATTCTCTCGTAAGTCACCGGTTTTGATCTACAGTGGCTCATTCGATTCCTAAGCATCTATATATAAAAGCAGACCACATCCCAACTGGGGGAAAATGTTTATAGGCTAATAAACCATAAATAAACGACCATTGTAGTACAATATTAAAAAAAAATTAAAAATGCATAAAAATGGCTAATTTGGACTGATTTTACATATCAATCATATATTTAATCCGCAGAAGTTGTGAAATTCTTGAGATTTGAATGACGTCACACTGTCATCGATGTGATAAAATAGATGAACGAACAAACCAGTGCTGCCGCAACACTCTTTGGAAATGTACCGCGAATCTATCAGAAATAGTACCCAAAATCCCTAAAAAGTACTTCTTACTTTTTGATTTCGAAACGAGAGGCACTGAGAGCAGTAATTATACTTTAGGGTTTCCATTCCTCTCCAAAGAAATTTTGAACCATATTATATGTATATTCTTTACTCACATGTTAAACGGAAATAGATTATATTTACAAAGCCCGGCGATGAACTAAAAATATATAAATAATTCATACTGGGTCAAGAATCTTATTATATTACTAAAAATATAGTTATCTGTAATCTTCAGTTAACACTTAAACAGTTCGGTTTCGGCTATTACTCACTCTTGGTCTGGCGCTGCACTTATGTTATATTGGATTTTGAATTTCAGCTCTTAGCTAACGATATAGGTATAAAATCGATATTAAGGATAGTTGTTGAAAAAATTTAAAAATTGCTTAGTTTTATTTGTCCAAACTTTTTGTTTGATATATGAGAACTTTAGTCTGTGGTAAAAGGTCCTCTGTGGGTCATAACTAGAGAGATTCAAGGTAGTTTACGTATAATTCAGTGACCAGAACACAGTGCTCCAGATCTACACAGAACAAGTACATTTCCAACATTCATTGAAAAAATTAAGCACGGAATTGAAGATAACTGGAACCTAGAACGAACACACAGTGCTGGAATGCTTGATCACAGTATAGACTCAAGTAATATACATCGCAGAACGCCAGTGAATGGTGTTGTTTTGTTGATTTTCTGACTTTCTTGAGTGGAAGAGGATAGTACCGAATCGAGCTTATTTTAAGAAAGTAGTACTTTGGTAGCAAGTACACTAAATAGTACCCAATTCGGTACAAAAGTACCCGAACGGCAAATGCTGTAATTAACGCTATGCTGTACTTTTTAAGAAGAATTACGTACTCTGTGGGTTGTCAATCAGTGTTCCGTTTTGCTACAGTATGAAGGACGTAAGTTTGATCGTTCATGAACAATATAACACTTCACCTGAGCCACATATATTATTTTGACGAGATTTCAATAAAGTTCACGAAATGTACCAGTATCATAACTTCTAAGTACAAACGCCAATTATTGTCGATGTGTGATTAATATTTCACTTTCATACACATAACGCTGCAGACTTTACAAAAAGAATTACTGAAACCAATCTGTAGACTGGCTGTAATTAGTCGTTTTCTGTAACATGTGAACCTCGTAGATGCCTTATGGAATTATCAGATGTATTTACAAAGAATTCAGCTCTTGAAACAGCATAACATCATATTTGAACAAATAACATCATACTTTTGGTGCTATTTATATTTACCTGCATGTCGAAATTGCCACCAAAGATTTTATCAGTTAGAAATAGAATATCACAAAGTAATTGATACCTCAATTCAATTTGTGGTGAAACAGTTTATGGAAATTTGAGGAAGGAAATGAAACAAAAATTATGATTAAATTTTCATTAACACTAACAAATCTACATAATAATCAAATAAAAATCATGTATTCTACAGAACAATACAATGATATTTACATTAATCTTCATATTATATCAATATTACAATTATTATTTCAGGAATGTTCGGCTATGATACAAATTATTTACAATAAATTTTCCTTTTTTAATCAACTAAACCAATTTTAGCACCCAATGGCAAAGCGAAGAAAAGAAATATCTAATTACAAAATAGTATACACATTTATTTTTATCTTGGAAATTAATAATACTTTTTCATACAGACTGGATATAATTATGCAATTCCAGATACTATTTTACTGCCTGATTTAGAATCAATGCCCTGTTCTTTCTCTAATTGCTTCCCTAAATACTCCCAATTATGAACCATCAATTTCTGGACAGCGAGTAAGGCTTCGTATCGTACATTAGGATCTTCGTGGGCTAAAAGTTGCATTACCAATTGTTTTCCTCCCAGTTGTTCAATTATGCTGGAAAAAAATCGGTTTCAGCATTACGGAAAAAAAGAAAATATTAAGGACGTTGCGTCCACTTTTAAGGAAATATTTTATTTGACATGTTCTTTATGTTGATAAAATCAAATAGTGAAAATGCTCTTTACATCTCTTTGAAGATAAATTTTGATACTCGTTTCTCAGTGTTTACATTATTCTCCCCAAATAGTATTTAATTAAGCAGGCACTTTTTTACTTAAGATTTAGTTTACTCTGATGATGGTTACTTGGTAGCCGAAAGGTCCTCAGTACTTCAACAGTATTTTTAGTGGTTAAGGGTGTTTATTATCTTATCAATAGAATCATTAATTAAACCCTATGAAGCATCCGAAAACGAAATTTTTTTATAAAAAGAGAATCAGTGACCTCGGTTAATTGTATTTGAAAACATTGCAAACCAAACAACATTCAATTAAAGAAAAAACCAATTGAATTGTTTATAAATGGACTTACTTTTTGCCGCGGGGGTAATGTCTAACGTATTTACACTCAATTAAAGGAAACACCAATTGAATTGATTATAAATGGACATACTTTTTGCCGCGGGGGTAATGTCTAACGTATTCACACTCAATTAAAGAAAAAACCAATTGAATTGTTTATAAATGGACTTACTTTTTGCCGCGGGGGTAATGTCTAAAGTATTTACACTCAATTAAAGGAAACACCAATTGAATTGATTATAAATGGACATACTTTTTGCCGCGGGGGTAGTGTCTAACATATTCACACTCAATTAAAGAAAAAACTAATTGAATTGTTTATAAATGGACTTACTTTTTGCCGCGGAGGTAGTGTCTAACATATTCACACTCAATTAAAGAAAAAACTAATTGAATTGTTTATAAATGGACTTACTTTTTGCCGCGGGCGTAATGTCTAACGTATTTACACTCAATTAAAGGAAACACCAATTGAATTGATTATAAATGGACATACTTTTTGCCGCGGGCGTAATGTCTAACGTATTCACACTCAATTAAAGAAAAAACTAATTGAATTGTTTATAAATGGACTTACTTTTTGCCGCGGGGGTAGTGTCTAACGTATTTACACTCAATTAAAGGAAACACCAATTGAATTGATTATAAATGGACATACTTTTTGCCGCGGGCGTAATGTCTAACGTATTTACACTCAATTAAAGGAAACACCAATTGAATTGATTATAAATGGACATACTTTTTGCTGCGGGCGTAATGTCTAACGTATTCACACTCAATTAAAGAAAAAACCAATTGAATTGTTTATAAATGGACATACTTTTTGCCGCGGGCGTAATGTCTAACGTATTTACACTCAATTAAAGGAAACACCAATTGAATTGATTATAAATGGACATACTTTTTGCTACGGGCGTAATGTCTAACGTATTCACACTCAATTAAAGAAAAAACCAATTGAATTGTTTATAAATGGACATACTTTTTGCCGCGGGCGTAATATCTAACGTATTTACACTCAATTAAAGGAAACACCAATTGAATTGTTTATAAATGGACTTACTTTTTGCCGCGGGGGTAATGTCTAAAGTATTTACACTCAATTAAAGGAAACACCAATTGAATTGATTATAAATGGACATACTTTTTGCCGCGGGGGTAGTGTCTAACATATTCACACTCAATTAAAGAAAAAACTAATTGAATTGTTTATAAATGGACTTACTTTTTGCCGCGGAGGTAGTGTCTAACATATTCACACTCAATTAAAGAAAAAACTAATTGAATTGTTTATAAATGGACTTACTTTTTGCCGCGGGCGTAATGTCTAACGTATTTACACTCAATTAAAGGAAACACCAATTGAATTGATTATAAATGGACATACTTTTTGCCGCGGGCGTAATGTCTAACGTATTCACACTCAATTAAAGAAAAAACTAATTGAATTGTTTATAAATGGACTTACTTTTTGCCGCGGGGGTACTGTCTAACGTATTTACACTCAATTAAAGGAAACACCAATTGAATTGATTATAAATGGACATACTTTTTGCTGCGGGCGTAATGTCTAACGTATTCACACTCAATTAAAGGAAACACCAATTGAATTGATTATAAATGGACATACTTTTTGCTGCGGGCGTAATGTCTAACGTATTCACACTCAATTAAAGAAAAAACCAATTGAATTGTTTATAAATGGACATACTTTTTGCCGCGGGCGTAATGTCTAACGAATTTACACTCAATTAAAGGAAACACCAATTGAATTGATTATAAATGGACATACTTTTTGCTGCGGGCGTAATGTCTAACGTATTCACACTCAATTAAAGAAAAAACCAATTGAATTGTTTATAAATGGACATACTTTTTGCCGCGGGCGTAATGTCTAACGTATTTACACTCAATTAAAGGAAACACCAATTGAATTGATTATAAATGGACATACTTTTTGCCGCGGGCGTAATGTCTAACGTTTTCACACTCAATTAAAGAAAAAACCAATTGAATTGTTTATAAATGGACATACTTTTTGCCGCGGGCGTAATGTCTAACGTATTTACACTCAATTAAAGGAAACACCAATTGAATTGATTATAAATGGACATACTTTTTGCCGCGGGGTAATGTCTAACGTATTCACACTCAATTAAAGAAAAAACCAATTGAATTGTTTATAAATGGACTTACTTTTTGCCGCGGGGGTAGTGTCTAACATATTCACACTCAATTAAAGAAAAAACTAATTGAATTGTTTATAAATGGACTTAGTTTTTGCCGCGGGGGTAATGTCTAATGTATTTACACTCAATTAAAGGAAACACCAATTGAATTGATTATAAATGGACATACTTTTTGCCGCGGGGGTAGTGTCTAACATATTCAAACTCAATTAAAGAAAAAACTAATTGAATTGTTTATAAATGGACATACTTTTTGCCGCGGGCGTAATGTCTAACGTATTTACACTCAATTGAAGGAAACACCAATTGAATTGATTATAAATGGACATACTTTTTGCCGCGGGGTAATGTCTAACGTATTCACACTCAATTAAAGAAAAAACCAATTGAATTGTTTATAAACGGACTTACTTTTTGCCGCGGGGGTAGTGTCTAACATATTCACACTCAATTAAAGAAAAAACTAATTGAATTGTTTATAAATGGACATACTTTTTGCCGCGGGCGTAATGTCTAACGTATTTACACTCAATTAAAGGAAACACCAATTGAATTGATTATAAATGGACATACTTTTTGCCGCGGGGGTAGTGCCTAACGTATTCACACTCAATTAAAGGAAAAACCAATTAAATTGTTTATAAATGGACTTACTTTTTGCCGCGGAGGTAGTGTCTAACGTATTCACACACAATTAAAGGAAAAACCAATTGAATTGTTTATAAATGGACTTACTTTTTGCCGCGGGGATAGTGTCTAACGTATTCGCCGATATCGAAACTGGCGACGCTGAGAACCAAGGGATCTTTGCTCGTTTCCAAAAGATGAATGAGAATGCGCAAAAGTTCGTAATTTTTCTCGTTCAAACGCTGCGCGTTTTCCCTCCAGAATTTGCTCTTGTGCACCGGAGACCATTCCAACCTACCAGATTTCACCTGAAAGCAATAACGACAGTCTAAATACGAATTCACAATTTCAAAGATGCGAATAATACCTCAGTGGCATATTCGTCGAAGGAACTCAAATCCTGGACGGACATCTGCAATCTCTCGGTTAAGAATTCGACGTCGGATGTTACATCTTCATCGTCGAATTTGCGCTGTTCGAAAATAGCAAGTTGCTTCAAAACCTACCAGAAAAATAAACTTAGGTCATATACTGTTCAACTTCAGGTCCATTAAACTACTAACCTTACATTGAACCATGGCAATGCAGTGCTCCTTCGACACCTGTTGGTCTTCAGGCTTTTCAATCAGGTTTCTAAATACAGCCAATATGATCCTGGTGACTTTTTCCTTGACAGAATCGCTTAGTATATCAGCTAAAATCGGTATAACGTTGAATTTATTCATTTTCTCAGCTAGGAGGGAATTGAAGGTCAACACCCATAGACAGAAGATCAGCTGATATTGAACCTGGAAGTTAACACGTCCGGATAGTACAGACAACAAAGTCGAAATGCCATCCACCGAAACGAAGGCGAATCGATATTCATCGATACGTAGCATCATTTGTAGACATCTTGCGACTGATTGGATGTATTCGTTATTCTGTGGAAAATAAAATAATTACGATTCGTTCTAGTATTAAAAAAATCACTTGTTCAATTCCACTTTATTGAATTTTTGCCCAATTGAACCCACGCATCAGATTAACTATTTTCCAATTTGATAACTAACCTAATCCCTTACTGTCATAAGATAAGACCCATGCTAACATATGGAGCATTGAACTGGTGGCCCAGAACAAGACAGAAGACCTTAAATAATAATGAATTACATGCTTCAGCACCCACATCAGTGATAGAAGAAATGCTCTACATTTTGCCCCTCACCATTTACGTTGAGGAAGTGGCTACAGCATTTGTACTACAGTTGAATTCAATAGGACTCCGGCTCAAGGGAAGTAAGTAAGGCCAACACTGTCACCTTCTGGATGAGGCCATCAAGACGACACCTCTCGGTACGGAAACAAATAACGCGCCACCTCACTACGTAATCGTAAAACTTTGTGAAATATCATAGCCTACTAAAATGGAAGGCTGGTGTATCTCCGCTTGTTGACGTCTAAATCATATGATCGAGTCGGGCTGACAGTATCGCATGCCGTGGAGATTTAGCTTTAACGAATTTCAACGTTTTACGGTAACAAAATCATTCATAAATATAATTTTAAACGTTATTCAAAGCCGATTCAAATTAGAGTACGACACGCTTCAAGTAGATGAGTCAATCTGACTTGGGACCTCACAAACTCTAGATGAGGCCTTCTAGTCTCGTAGCCTACAGAAGCGCATCAATCTATGTGAGAGGCATGAACCAAGATAATTTTTTTCACTGATGGTTCCAAATCCAGGAGCTGGCGCGGGAATTCACTCGAGCGATCTAAAGCTATCCAAGGTCAAAATCCCTGAAAAATAGAAAAAGAAATGATCGTTTTTCTAATTTTTCGATCCCCTTCCAAATAATACGATTTCGGCAATCCTTCAAAATAGGCGTTTGTTTCAGCGATGACCTCATCGTGAGCCAAATATCTTTCCGCCTAGCCATTTCTTCAAGTTTGGAAATAGATAAAATCGCAGGGGGGCAAATCTGGAGAATATGCTGGATGACGAACCAACTCGTAGCGCAATTCATGCAAATTTTGCCATTGCGACTGCGGACCTGTACCAAATGCGGCCGCTTTCGCTTCAAATCGGCGTCGAATCGATCCAACACCTCTGCATAATATACGCCGGTAATCGTTTTGCCCTTTTCAACGTAATCGATATGGACGATACCGTGTGCATCCTAAAAAACTGTCGCCATGTCTTTGTTGGCCGATAAGCCCACTTTGGCCTTTTTCGGCTTCTATTCGTCAGGACAAATCCACTGTTTCGATTGTTCTTTGGTCTCTGGTATGTTGTGATGGATCCACGATTCGTCCCCTGTTACGAAACAGCGAAAAAAGTCATTCCTTCGCGCTTGAACTTCCCCAAACACTCCTTTGAATTTGTCGCATCGTCGCGCTTGTTGTCAACAGAAAGCAAAAGCGGCACCCATTTGGCAGCTAGCTTTCTCATATTCAAAGATGTACGCAAATGTTTCGTAACCTCAATTGGACGACCAGAAAGTTCGGCGTCCTTTTTGGTCATACCACCACAACGAAAATCTATGGTGAAGAGTAATCTTCAACAAGGGATACTTTGGTTTGCGTAATGTTTTTTCCACATTGACATGAAAATTTGGCTAAGATAATAGTTTTGAACTTTCCCGAAATAATAACAATATCAATGGATGTTCCCCCTATTTCTCATAAATTTCAAACGTACCGTTTACTTACTGGATGGACCTACGATGTTAGACGCGAAAATATATTGAGCCGGGGTCTTACCGACTGGGCTATTATCGCACATTTAAATACAATATCGAATTCAATTGTTATGACGTCGAACCGGGTATCAGAAAGCTTTCCAACACGGTCCGATTGTGCAGTAGTCACAAACATCTTATAAACCTCTTCGAAAATATTCAATAAAGTGGGGATATTTATGAATTTTATTAAAATATGGAATTATTGGCCATCTTTGATATTTTCTTCGATTTAATTGAGAATACTAATGAAAATATCCCATATTTCGTGTTAAAATCGTCGTCATCTACATGACGTAAATTGGCGAAATTTTCCGAATAGAATTTGGGATACAATTAGTAGCATTCCTTTCCATCACCAAGTTTGAATCCGTTGTCACGAATATGGTGAAATAGACATACAATGTTTCATAATTCATGAATATTGTAGTAAATACTACCTACTATGTATAAAATACTGTACTATATTAATGTGAGTCAATTTCTGTAAAATGTAATAAAAAATTTATTCAACTTACCTGTTTATAGCATTCTACATATAATATATGAAATCATGCAGTTCACACATTATAAAAGCATTTATGTACGCTGACATGCATTACTACAGAATAGTCTACCATAGAAATAAACGGGAGTTGATTTGGTATGGTATAATTTTGATGATAAATACTTTCAATACGTATTCTCTCAGAATTTCATCAATATACGAACTAGGAGTTGAATAATAAAAATTAAATATTGAAAAGTTTACAAAATGTTTTAAGATTCTGAACATTGTATTCAAAGTGACATAACAAATTCTTATATTAGAATTGGCGTTATTGTGCGGTGGAATAATAGATAATCAAATTGGTATCAATATGCTATGATAATTTCCTTGTATCGTTTACAAGATGTCCCAGATTACACAAATAATTGCTACATTTTTTAAAAAATTCCTGGACTACCCGGAGGAAGAATGTTCAAACTTCCCCAAGAATTCACAATTCTGGATTACAAACAAAATTCCCAGAATAACCAATGTATCCCAGAATACCCGAATCATTGTCAGACTACCCGAAGAATTTTCGCATCGTCGTTGATTTCCTAGTAAATCTAACAGAATTCCCAGAATAACCAATGGATTTACGGAGTCCCCAGAAAACCCATATATATCCCGGACTACTCTAAACATTTTCAAATTCCACAAAGTGTTGCCAACACGTGATTTTCCGATGACATCGAACAGAATTTCCAAAATAACCAATGAATTTCCTGACTACTCAGAATACCCAAATAACTCCCGGACCACCAGAAGAATGTTCAAACTTAACAAAGAATACATAATTCTCGATTACATCTAACAGAATACCCAAATAATTTTCAAACTACCCGAAGAATTTTCGCATCGTCGTTGATTTCCTAGTAAATCTAACAGAATTGCCAGAATAGGCTAATAATTCCCAAGCGTGATTTACCTATGACATCTAACAACATTCCCAGAATAACCAATGTATCCCAGAATACCCGAATCATTGTCAGACTACCCAAAGAATTTTCGCATCGTCGTTGATTTTCTAGTAAATTTAACAGAATTGCCAGAATAGGCTAATAATTCCCAGGCGTGATTTACCTATGACATCTAATAGAATTCCCAGAATAACCAATGGATTTACGGACTTCCAAGAAAACCCATATATATCCCGGACTACCCGAAAAATTATCGAATTCCACAAAGTATTCCCAACACGTAATTTCCCGATGGCATCTAACAGATTTTCCAAAATAACCAATGAATTTCCGGACTCCTCAGAATACCCAAATAACCCCCGGACCACCAGAAGAATGTTAAAATTTCACAAAGAATTATAACCCGGACTACCCGAAGAATTTTCAAATTCCACTAAGAATTTCAAACACGTGATTTCCCGATGACATCTAACAGAATTCCCAGAATAACCAATGAATTTCCGGACCTCTCAGAATACTCAAATAATTCCCGGACTACCAGTAGAAATTTCAAACTCCACAAAGAATTCCTAACATAAGGATACTCGAATGCACCTAACAGAATTCTCAGAATAACCAAATAATCTCAATGATTCTCGGACTCCCCGAAAAATTTTCATTCTCTAGGAAGAATACCCAACACGTGAATCGCCGATGATATCTAACATAATTCCAAAAATAAGGAAATAATTCATGGACTACCAGAAGAAGTTTCCAACTTTCCTGAAGGTATCTAATAGAATTCTCAGAATAACGAAATAATCTCAAAATTCCCGGAATACCCGAAAAATGTTCACACTCCAAAAAGAATTTCAAACACGTGAATCCGTGAATCGCCGATGACATCTAATATGAATCCCAGAATACCCAATAATTCCTGGATTACCCAACATTTTTTCTAACCCACTAAGAATTCCCGATGGCATCTAACAGAATTCTCAGAATAACACAATAAATCCTGGACTACCCTAAATTATTTCAAACTCCCATGATTTCCTGATGACATCTAACAGAATTCCAGGATAACCAATGAATTTTCGGACAATCCAATTCATGACATGAAGAGTTATATTCCCACTTTACCCACAACAACAAAAGAATTTTCAAACTCCTCAACGAGTTCCCGAAACCCGAATTTCAAAGATATCAGGTTAAATTCCCAGAATACCCGAAAGAATTTTCAGGCATACGCTAATTAATTTAAATCTCATTAATCTTAGATATAGTTCAAACCAATACTGATGAATTTGGTTATAAGAAACATAACAGATGCTATCAAGTGATATTCGCTGGTGTGAATGTTCTTGTTTCTCATTCAAACGAAAATATAATTTTTAATATATATTTGGGCCAGAAAATATTATATTGGATTATGAAAAGCCAATTGACAATGATATTACTTTGCGAATCATGACCGAATTTGAACATTCTAGGATGCAGACATACAAACTTGTGGTTTGTATGAAATTGCTAAATAAGTGTGACCTCTACATTGTTCATGAATTCCGAATCTTGCATGTCCTATTGTGAATTGTGGAGAATTTCACCAAACTATCAGACTCCACGTGTAGATGACATTTGCAAAATAGGAATGAAAACCCAATTATTCTGCAAGACATGCTTGCAATAATAGTGAATTTAATTACTACTAGAATACAAATTTCAATTGGCATTGAACTTAAAAACATCTTGTAAACTACAATGGTAATATTGTTCATTTTTACGCATTCAAGTTAGGCTGGTACCGATGTAAACAGAACGCTTGTAACGCCCTCTTGGACATTACCTTCCACACACCCAGCCATGAAATGATGAATTGACGCATTGACGTAAGAGAGAACTGAAATTCAACTTATACCGTTATCTCGTAGGTCGAAGGACGTTCGTCCACGCTGAACGACACTTCAGTGTACGTTTCGGTGCTCAGTTCGCCACCAGGTCCTCGCAGAGCTTCGGCTCTCGACACAGCCGCCACAATCGAGTCATACTAAAATTTACACAAGACTCAAAATCAAAGTGTTCGTTTTGTTCGATGGACGCACACAAAGATTGAGAAAGCTGGAAGTTCGGTTAGTTCTGCAGAGATTTTTGCGCTTAGTACGTACGACACTGAGGAGGAATCGAAGTTGCGGCGGAAAATTGAGTAATAATTTCTTTAACGCACAGTTACAGGGAAGTAAAAATAAGTTAGTTCCTCAAAGCTGCGTTGCATTGTATTGGAATTGTTAGTTATTCCAATAGTATAAACTAGTCGAGCACATGGAATCTGGTTAGTAAATATCAAAAATAATCACAAAGGAGTAAATCAATAGTCAGATAAGGCCAGGTTAGTCCTGTTGTTTAAGTTCCGTGAACTCCCAACGCAGTCCTGTGAAAATCAAGATCGTTTCTCCTGAAAACTCTAGAGAAATTGATCGACAGGCATGTTAGGGATGAAAAATCGCTGGACTGCAAAGAAATTGTGCTAGCGAGCTTTCTGGACATAGAGAGAGCTTTTGATAACATCTATTTCGAATCAATTGCCCGAGCAACGCGAGAGCGAGGGATGGAAGATCTGCTGTGCAGATGGATCCACAACATGGCTCGATGCAGGAGAGTCATAGGAACTCTCAATGAGGTTGAGAAAAAGGAGGATGTCCGCAGGGAATGTACCACCTCAGCTGTGGAGCCTGGTGGTGACGAATAGCTAATTCTCCTTGAGAGCAAACGATTCTGCGTAATCGGCTATACGGATGACATCGTCATTATAGTACAAGGGAAGTTCGGGAGCACACAAACACTGATGCAGCAAGCACTAAATACCGTGGAAAAACGGAGCAACAAGGAAGGAATCCTTCGAGAATAACCATTGTATCCTTCACGAGGAGAAAGGACATTAGAAACATACAAGACTTAGTTTTGTATGGGTAAAAGATACAGATCTCCAGCAGCAACGAGTGACAAATCTACTGACGTTCACGAGACAAGAAATACGGAATCTTTTTACATTCCTGACGGGACACGCCCCATGCAACAAACATCTCCGCACGATGGGTTTCTGCAAGACTTGCATGTCTTGGGATCACAGGGGCCATGAAATCTACGCCCACTGCAGCAATGGAAACACTACTGGGATTGCCTCCCCTCCAATTGGTAATCCAAGGAGAGGCCAGGCTTGGTGCTTTCAGAATACAAAATACACTGGAGAATGTTCACATTGGGCCAGGACACATGAGTATCGTAAAAATCGTGACCAGGGACGTGCTAGGCATGAGAATAGATCACAGGCACAATAGAACACTAACGACCGCAGTGCAGTGGGTCTCCCTCTGGGAAGGAGAACCAACCTCACGGGGAGGGGTTTTAGTTGGTAAGAATCCGGCACACCCGGGGGCACGGGCCCCCGAAACGTCTATGCCAGATTTCCACCTCTACACAAAAAAAAATGGGCTAATTTCCATATCGACTCTATGGTTGACAGTGAAATATTTCTTACATTATTTTCTACACAGAAAACCTATAAAATGCAACTAGGAATTGATTCCACTTACAAAAGTCAGGTAATAATAATATAATAAGTTTATTTCGTTAATTAATTTCAATTTTCAATAACATAACCAACAAATTGAGTCAGATCGAGCGGTGTATAGGATTAATGTGAGTGTATGCTAGAGCCAGACGCATCGTATTTTTAATAAGATAAACAGAAGAAGAACTTGTGTTGTGCGTTACGGAAAGAGTTACATTGCACAGGTCGAATAGTTAGTTAGTTAGAATTGGAGATGGATTGCTATTCAGCGATCTGTTGTTATTTCCAACTGTTGTTTCATAAAACCGACTCTGTGACTGTCTAATATCTAACAGCAACTGCTATTTTGTGCCTCTTATTTGAAACAGTTATTTTGAGATTTGAGATATACAGGTAAATAGCAATAATAGCGCTTGGTATTATGATTATAGTATTTCTATAGTTTTGTCCATCTCTAGTAAAAATGTTAAGTTTGAATAAAAATAAGAACGAAGGATAAAATCCTGTGGGCGAGGTATTATTCACTATTTCTGTAACTACTGAGTTATATTGAAATAATTGCAATATAGTGGAGTAAATCTGGCAAATGGTTGGCAAAAATCTTACGATGCTTAGCGAACCGGTGGAAAATGTTTGTTGTAGTACCAATAACAACCCCCTGAAATTTATATTTCGCAAAGTGGGTGCAACCCCTTTTTTTGGCCAAAAAGAGTTTTTTTGACATTTTTAAGGGTAGTTTAGCAAAAAAAATGAATATCTCTGATTGTATTGAAAATTAAGAAATCAAAGTAGAACCCTTTTATTGTCAATGTCCAAGGAACTTCCAGTCCAAGTTGATCCGACCTCCCCCCTCCCCGTAATAAATATATATATATATATATACTAATATATGCAAGGAATCTTGGGTAACGGCTAACTCGGTCATTTTTCACCCGTTTTGGCTGAAATTCGGACTGAAGATAGATGTTATGGTCTCAAAACTGCCCTCTAAATTTCAAGTAAAAATATTGAATAGTTTTTCAGAAATTCAACTTCAAGTCAATTTTTTAGTTATTTTTCAAATTAAGATATCTCATGTCATTTACATCCGATCGGGATCTGCTTTGCGAGAAAATGTTGGTATTCGCATATAATTTTGTCATGGAGCTCATTTTTTTATTATTTTTTTATTATGTATAAACTCTAACTTAAGCGCAGCGAGGTCCTCGAGGCATATGTCAAAATGATTTCGTTCGTAGCTAATTACATAGGACGTCTGGCGTTCATGCAATTATGTTTTAAGATAATTCGAACCTTCTAATTTCGATAGGCCACGTGAAAATCCCAAAGTCCGAAGCGCTAAAGACTTCTGAGTGTTACAATTATGATAGCTGCCCCCGGGCGCGCACAATCCTCGCTACGCCTCTGGGTCTAATAATCCTATAGATTGTTCACTAATATATGGAGGGGTGTGACACCCCTCCATATAGTAGTGGAGAATATGGCGATAAGGACAATAGAATGACTATACCAAACGTACATATGGACCCCTCCCTGTAATCAGCAAACCTGTGACATGCTCGAAGATAAGAAGATTAGTCACGAATTAGTAAAACAAACAGATCAAGGCATGCAATTAAACAAAAGAACTATTAATAATAATGGGAATTCCGTTTTTGCATGAAATCCATGCATGAGAGATTGTTAACAAGCATTATTAGTATTTTTAAATAAGCATATCAGATCAAAAATTATACCAACACCATTTTTAAAACATCTACTTTTCATAAGCAAATACCAATAATTTACACAAATCAAATGTTCCTAAATTTCCAAGACCATTTATTTATGGAGCTTGATTGAAATGACAAATATAACAAATTGCTCATCTTTTCCCAAGATGTTCTCAATGTGTGTAATTTAATTCATCTTTTTTTCCAAGATTTTGATTCAGAAAGGAACATTTAATTTGATTAGACACCATAACCTATTAAATAAAAAAGTTGAAGTCATATCTACCTGCATTCTGAGTTGATCTTTGAGCCAAGTTAAGTAAAAATGCAAGTCTGAACGCTCCATTTGAATTTGCGACCAGCATGCTATTTTTGCAATAATTTTTGACGTCATATTTGTTATGAAACCATCCTGACGATTGAGTAAATTCAAAAACGGTCCCCACACTGATTCCTTCTTCCTTGTTGCATATTCGTGAAATAATTCTACACGGCCACGGTCTTCCTGAAGAGATAGATTTGAATAAGGGAAAAATATTCACAAGGTGTTGTGCTTACCTGCAACATATCATCTGCCAAAACCAAAATATATTGTAAAGTTTGATCTTTGGAAACATGGCCTAGTAAATTTAAAAATGTCTGGGCACACTGATTGCGATCTTTTTGAACTAATTCCTCCCGCTTATTAGCATCTGGTACGTCAAAGGCTACTATAAAATTAAAGTCCTCAAGGGATATCATCTGGGACCTGTTATTTGAAAACACAATTGATCAATCTAACTCATTATAAATATTTCGATAGTAAACCATTCATTTCTATTTTTTTTTATTAACTTCCAATCAACAAATATAATCATCTTCATGATCTTTTAACAGGTTAATTTGTGACCTTCATTCGCTCAAAACATCCTTCTACATTATCAAGAAAACAATAGCTAAATACTTACTGATGATAAGACTGCCAATTAACCTTTTGGGACCTGATATCAGTTGCCCTTTGTTGCAAAATACTTGTAGCTGCCAACATATCTGGAACGGCCAACATGCTCTTATAAATAATTAAAATGAAACTCTATCAATAAAATAGATAGGGAAGGTCATGTAAATTTAAATCACTCTAAAAATATAACTAAAATTCAAAAATTTTTGTGGTCACTGGTTTATATCTTGTGCTTCAGTTGCAATCACGTGAGTATTTACACGCCTTTTTCCTAATTTCTGCAACGTTTTCTTCATTTTTCGAAGGAATTATGAATAACATTTATTATTTGAATAGAAAGGTTACCACAATTTTGAGTTAGGAAATATGTCAAAAGGTGAAAAACGATTTAGTAGGTCGTTTTGAATATTGGAAACAATTGTAAACTACTTACCTATTTTATCATCGTCTAAAGAGGTAATAATTTCTTTAATTTTAGGATCAGCTCCCGCAGGAACGTGATGAGAAGACATATTTTGAAGTGGATAAAAAAATCACTCCCAAATTCCCAACTCAAACGAGAATCCTCACAAATGTAATCAGCAAACAGCGAAGTAGTCTTGTGATTATTGACTGACAAATCTGTCATTTCAGTTAACCCTATCAAATAATTCTATCTTTGTCTGGAATATAGACGTGAACAGACATACATAGAAGTTTCAGTTGCCTACCCTGATCGTCGTGGCGGTAAAATTTAAACTACCTATCTTAAATGGATTTCAATCCGCCCAAGCCTAAATATAATTGTAAACTGCCAACTCCTCAACCTCTGCCAATAGTAAGGGAGACGAATGGTAAAATTTACAAATTCAAAGGGATATTCGACGGGTTTTCTGTAATAATTGATGATGTGGAAGATATGAAGAAACTTGTCTCAATGGGATTCTTTGGGAAAGCTAATTTATCTCGAAGTTATCCACAATTCAGTGGAACCTTAGATTGTGTGGAAATTATGAGGAAGCGTCAGTTTGACAACAGAAAAATGTGGTCTGAAAACCAACAACCCACTGCAAAATTAAATAAAGTGATAGTGGTTCCAGATAGTGATACTGATGATGATGATTATTTTGTAAACTTAATGCCACAGTATGAGATCGATAAATCTGGGATGAAAGAACAAGTTCATCTTTTATTAGAAGAAGCATTTTTTCTGCAACATGAGATCAAATGTTTGAATATTTACTATTTGGATAAGATTATAGAGAGCCATGATGCTTGGACAATGTTTTCAGACACTGACCAATATTTCCAACAAAATTACGTGGCTTATTACTACTTCAGATCCAAAAATTGGGTTGTTAAGCCCGGAATAAAATTTGGTGGCGATTATTGTAAGTATGTAGTATAATTTATTAATTTCATAAATAGGACGTGAATTTAAGACAGCAATACATTCTGTTGGCAGGCATGTGATCGTAAATCTGAAAATTAGAGTAGTCAAAATATTTCATTGAAAAAAGTGTCAACTTTCGGTTATTTTTAATTATACCCAAATGAGTTGATAACTTTGTTATTTTGAATGTAACAGCTTGTGTATTTTTGCATCTCTTAATACAAATCAAAATGTTTGATTTGGAAAATATAGCTTCACTATTTATAGCAGTAGTATAGTTAAATCGAGCTGTCTTAGATATACAGGCTGTTTCAGTTTTATTGTTCATAACTTCACAGGTTGAAGTTTTGAAAAATTATTATATTTTCTTAATTATCTTCTAAACAAATGGAAATTTTTAGTTCAAACTTGGTAAACTTCAGTTTTTCTGGATGAGAAATTTTTTTAATGACAAAATGTTCTTGAGACAGATACAGTAGCGTAGTTATGAGGTTTTTACGGATTTAAACCCCTTAAACTTCTATGCCAATGGTCGGAAATTATTATTGTATACAAATTTAAGAACTTTAATTTATTTTCTATAAAAAAGTATTTCTGATAAATTTCACTTGGAGGCTTCATGTTCGATCTATTTTGATTTTTCTAATCAGGGTTATCTTATGGAATTTTGTTTGAAAGGCTATTTAAAAAGTAAAAAAAATATTTAAATACCTATTCATTGGTAACGATGAAAAATAATTCATAATAAATGCTCAAACTGATCCATTTACTTCAACGCAACGTCGACATAGATTTCTCAACGACCTTATTCTTGTTTGAATTAACATTTAATTATTTATTTCACCACAAGCTCTTCGAATATGATTCAGTAGATGTTCTCTTTCATGAACCGGCGTGGCATAAACTTCATCTTTCAAATAACCCCAAGCAAGAAAGTACAGAGGATTAAGATCAGGTGATCGAGGAGGCCCGGCAATTGGACCACCTCTACCAATCCATCTTTCACCGTACTTCCTATCGTATTCGAAGAGCTTGTGGTGAAATAAATAATAAAATGTTAATTCGAAGGTCTTTGAGAAATCTATGTCGCCGTTGCGTTGAAGTGAAGGATCATTTTGAGCATTTATTACGAATTTTGTATCGATACCAATAGATACGTATTTAAATATGTTTTTACTTTTTAAATAGCCTTTCAAAATAATTCCGTAAGATAACCCTGATTAGAAAAATCAAAATAGATCGAACAGGAAGCCTCCAAGTGAAATTTATCAAGAATACTTTTTTATAGAAAATAAATCAAAGTTTCTAAATTTGTATACAATAATAATTCCCGACCATAGGCGTAGAAGTTTAAGGGTTTTAAATGCGTACAAAACCTCTTAATTATGCTACTGTATTTGTCTCAATAAAATGTTATAGAAAAATTTCTTATCCAGTAAAACTGAAGTTTACCAAGTTTGAACTGAAAATCTTTATTTGCTTAGAAGATAATGAAGAAAATGTAATAGTTTTTGAAAACTTCAAGACCGTGCATCTCGGAAACGAAGTGATTTAGAGAAAAATTTTATATGAAACACCCCTATTATTTTCAGAAGTTCTATCGTTTACCGAAGTTATGGCGAAAAAACTGAAACACCCTGTATACAACATTTCAGTGAATCTGAATGCAATAAACATAGGACTTTAGCAACCTTAATTTATTATATTTTCTAATCAATCTTATGAAATTATTATATTTATTGGAGTGGCATTAACGTCCGTCTGCTTACTTTCAAAATGTCTGCTATTCTGCACAATATTACAAGGGTAGGTTAAATTCATAGACCTATTATTCTAAGGAGACAGAATTCTTTACATTTAAACACGATCAGCCAAAATCTCGGGCCACTCAGACCGCTGTATATTACAAGTATGGTCGTATGGAATGTGCTGTTGCCGGATTAGTTGTGTGCCGGATTGAGATTTGTAATTCTTATAAAAACGTCCATAGCACTATTTATTGGTTATATTAGAAGCAATACTGTTGAAATGTCGTTTGCTCTCAAAAATATTCCATAATTTATGGTGACCTGGAATATACAATCGAATTATAGAATATTTAAATTTTAAAATATCATTTGTTCAAAAGGCGGCAACGCCGCGCACCTTTTATGAATGAGGACTTTGTTCTGTACTACGCAATTTGACAGCTTCCGTATTTCTCGTAGCTATTTCGAAGCGATGTTGCCTTATAAGTGGTACCAAATTTTCAATCATAGTTACAGCGTTGCCATTAAGGAGTAATTATGACTCGACGACAAAGAGGTACGTTGGTTTTCTTTGTCATACTTCATGTAATCATTGCGACAAGTCAAATGGAGTTTTATGAATGAGATGTTTCGTCTCCTTAGGATAATTTCAATTTCAATTTATTCCAAAATAAAAAACATTACAATAATGTATGTGGAATACACCATGAATATTGCATCTATGAATACATACAACAAACATATATATAGTATTAGAAGAGATACCCAAGTATATAAAACAAGAACTTAAGCTATTAGACTAGGCTAGTTTCCGATAAGTAATCGTTTACAGAGTAGTAAGCTTTTTCTAACAAGAGCTTTTTTATACATGATTTAAATTTAGGTAGTGAAAATGATTTATACTTATTAGGAAGTCTATTGTATAAAGATGAACTCGTGTAATAGAAACTTTTTTGAAAGGTAGTTGTATTATGCTTTGGAAAAATGATAAGATTGTTTTTGTAATTTGCCTCCATTTTGATTTTCTAATAGACCCATTAACGAACGCAACGTCATCACTTGCCGTGTCTTAATATCCAAAAAAAGCACGGAACTTTTTACATTTTTAGGATGGCGAGCTTGATGCGGAATTATCTTGTCATCATTATGTCAGTTTAAATGACAGTGTCGAGCATCAACAACTCAAGAAGAGAAAGTCATCGACGTGTCCAGTGGAAGAATTGATTTCAGCTAATACACAATATGGTTTAGATATTTGTACTAATAGTCGTTTTCTAGTGTTATTGCTCTTTCCAGTAGAGACGAAACTAAAATTACGGAAACAAAAGCGATCACAGAACCACTGAATCAAATTTTGACTTTCAAAATTAAGATGTTACCAACCACCATAAAAATCCCTAAATGGACTAAATTAAACATTTTTGTTTAAGAACGGCATAAAAAGGGCAAATTACAAAAAATAGTATAAACAACTCGTTTCCTAAGACCTTGAAGCACTCATTCTTTAAAAGAACTCGTGGCTTCGCCACTCGTTTTTTAAACTTGAATTCGTGCTTTAAGACGAGTCTTAGGAAACTCGTTCTTTAATATACTATTAGTTGACGAGTATTTGAAGTGGAAAAATTATATAACTGTCTGTTTCTGTGAACAAATTTCAATGATTCTTGGATAAATAGAGAGGGAAATGTCAAAATTTTCTTTTCCTTAAAAAATGGTTTGCAGGAATTACCAAACTTAAGATTGTTTAATATTCGCATTGCATATTTTTGCAAAATAAAAGTAGATTTCCACTCTGTCGAATAACCCCAAAACAGAATGCCATATGACATCACTGAAACAAAGTTGGAATAATATACGAGTTTGCAAGTTTCATAATCAAGACCCTTTGCTAATAGGTCTATGGTTAAATTTGAGATGTTTCATATCAAATTTATATTATAGATTTACTTACCATTTTTATAAGAGACAGTAATGACATCTTATGCTCTATGAAATATCTTTATTTTGCCTCTCACTTACAAATTGCCTATTTCTTTGAATAATTTTTTTTTCCCAAGGCCGTCTATACAATATTATTTTGCTATTATCGATCAATAAAACAGTTACTAGGATTTAAAAATTTGTATACCAAGTGTGAAATTGAAATCTGTTCCATAAAGTCTTAATAAAGATTTCACAAACACACTGTTTACATTATTTTTATGGTATTCGAATCTCAAATAATTGCTTTAATAGTTAGTTAATTGAAGTAGGTCTGACAGAATTCAACTTTTTATATCATAATGTAGAGGAATACAATATTATATACAGAGGCGTAGCGAGAATTGTGCGCGCCCGGGGGCAGCTATCATAATTGCGCCCAACCCCCCACGTCCCTGATTCTAAACAATATTTATTTTCGTCTACAACATTGCCAAATATATTTAATGAAAGAAACAAGGGAACACAGTTGATTTAGTTAATTTTAAGTAACTTTCTTTTAAACTTACATATATTCATTGAACAATAAATGTAGATATGTATTTTACGCGCTTTCATTGATGCAAACGTTTCTATTATGCGTGATGAATCAATCGATTCGAGTCTCTTTCTCTATACTCAACTGAGCTTTGTTGCTCCATTGATGCCCGCAAATAAGTTAATATTAACTTTAACTTGCTGAGGGATCGCTCACAACTTGCAACAGTTAGCAGGATCTGTAACGCAACTCTTAAATTCGGAAAAATATCTTTACCGTACTGTATAAGAAATCAGAGTACTTTGATGGGGGTATCGATGACATTTTCCCGTGAACGTAGTAACATTCTGCAGCCAACGATGTCGTTATACAAGCCAGTGCCGTCAACGTCAGTAGCGTAAAATTCCCCGAAATTTTCACACTGTTTTTCCACGCTATCGAAATCACTTCCCCCCCCCTCGCTACGCCACTGATTATATATACTGAAAATATCTGAATTTTCTCCTTCTGCTTGTATTTGATTTGCCAAAAAAGTTTTTTTTATGATACTATTAGCCCAAGATTTAATGTATTAAGTTTACAGAATTGATTGAAAAATAGACAGAATTTATAAAAAAATCCATCTTATCACCTAAAGATAAGTTAGTTCCCTTTTATAATTTAATCATTCTTTTATAATCTACCATAACTACCCAAGAAGATTAAACGTTTTATCTCAGGCCTATATAATATATAAATATAAATTTTCAGTATTATATAAATATGGACCACCATTTTACCATGCGTCATATGTAGTGATATTGGAAATATTAAATGCCAATTGTAAACGTAATGAATATTTAACTAGGAGATCTATGGATATTATTTCACTAATGGGGCTATATAGACTTTGTGAAACTTCAGGGAAAGTAAGTTATTATTAGTAAAATATGAACCATCAAATAACAAACAATTGTTCACAGGAAATTTTAATTTGTCAGATTATTCTCCCAAATGAAAGTATAAATTACATTAACTTGGAATGCATTACCATAAGGGAAGTTTTGATGAAAAGATGGATTGCATCTCAAGAAAGACAAGAAGAATCCTGAATAATTTGTATATTACTTAATAATAAAAGATAATATTTAATTCCTACAACCTATTATAAATCAACATTTACAATTACATGGATACCCCAATTCTCCCTTTATGCTTCTGAGCGTTTCCAGTTCGTCTGAATTCACTTCTTTCTTTTAAATATTCTTTCTTACATTCATTTTTGAATTCCTCATTTGTATACCATTGGCCTAAACAGTCTTTTAACTCGGAATTCTGAGGTCGGCATTTAACTACCATTAGTATGTTGTTATTTCTACAGCACTCTGTAAACTTCTTCACTTCCTCCATACATTTTTCGGCTTTTGCTTTCTCTCTCATTTTCTTTGGTATCATTATTTCGACTTCTACTTTTCTCAGACTAATATCCTCTGGGTCACCTAGAATGATTTTTCAAATTTCCGTCAATATGATCTCCATATAACTTGCAAAGCTAATGGTATAGGTTGTAGAAATTCTGGAACATTTACCTAGTCCAAGAGGCCCAGCTTTAAACCTGCCTCGAATTTTACTTTTATCCGCGTCTTCTTGAGTTTTAGTCGTCATAACTAAGTAACATACAGGTTATTTTATTTCTATTTCATAATGATATCAATTGTCTATGATTTCTTGGATAAAGAAACAATTTCTGTGAATGTCAAGTTCAATAACAGAGGTTTCAGACACGGTCGTAAATTTATACAGGTCTGGGAACTAGAGGCTGTTTCCTATGTGAGAAGTGAGTCCGCTAAGCGTCATCTGTTGCGTAATATCAAAAGGGTGGCGCATGAGTCGAGGGCACGTATACTACCGTGTTTGAACGAAATGGCGCCTAATGCTGACCTCGTGACAACATACATCGATCCAACCGCTAGCTGGTGGCTGAGCGAGAGACTACGAGTTTGGCGACATGTAAAAGACTCATGTAGAACATAGAGTTCCCAGACCTTTATATTTCAGGCACGGTCGTACATACAGGTCAGGAAACTCTATGGTTGACATGGGTCTGTTTCGCTTCGCCAAACTCGTAGTCCCTCGCTCAGCCACCAGCTGGCGCTTGGATCACGATGTGGTAAAACGATTTCTTCCGGGAATCGCAAGCAGTATTACTAAGTATTCTGATTTGAGAGAGGAATAGAACTGTTACTCTTGTCAGAATGTATTACTCACCTCAAAAATAACTTCCCTTTTTTCGCACACATAAAAGACCTCGTTAAAACACATTCCTTCCGGATTATGTAGTTATTATCTAAGGCTTTTTTTGGTGGTAATTTAAAAAGGAAATGTATGAAAATAATCGATCGCATATAAACATTTTTTTAATTAAATTAGAATTACAATCAAAATACTATTTTAGTATGTTGTCTTTCATTATGTTTACAGTATATACATTATACACTAAAACCTCCGGTACTGTACACTCGACGGGTCCGGAAACCTCGGCTATGTTGACACTGCCAATTTTTCTCGTAACGCAATATTTACTATTCTGATTTGAGAGAGGAATATAACTGTTACTCTTGTCAAACTCACCTTAAAAATAACTTCATAAAAGACCTCGTTAAAACGATTTCTTTCCGGAATCGCAAGCATCCACTTTTTTCGCATTTCCGCATCTTTCGGCACTTTAAAAACAAAACGTTCTTGCTTTACACTTTTGTACCCCGTTTTGCATTTCGGCCCCATGCACGATTTCGTAATTTGTTTCTAAAAACGCAGGTATTCCTTGTGTTGACAAGTCAACTGACAGTTGTCAGAGAATACTCTTACGTGGCGTTTTTTGGTACTACGCGAAAGTCGACGCTTAGCGGTCCCACTTCTCACATAGGCAACAACCTCGACTTTCCAGACCTGTATGTACGACCGTGCCGTGGTTTCAGGTAATGATTATTTTAACATTGTTCTGTGGATCTTAAGCAATAATAATATTTAAGCTTGGTGCACAATAAACTATAAAAAAGTTCACACAGTGGATACACTATAACGTTATAAATAAGAAATAATGTTTAGTGGATGAGGGTGATTATTTCTTATTCATAGTGTTGGGGCAAAACAACCATTTGAGTTTGGAGTATGTAGCAAACCAGATAAAAGTTAAATTCAGTAACATAGAAAGGCATAATATTAAAAAATTTCATTTTAATTGTATGATTCTATGCTTTGGTTGGTCTTCGCTCTTTGCTGGCTGTACCAGTGTACCATTTTGCATTTTAGTCCCGGCGTGTTAAAATATTTCCATATTGTAGAAAAGTTTTTCAGCGTTCATAATATACACTTATGACGATGACAGACGGTACAGGGGGCGATGTACCCCATTTCAGTGCTCCTGTTATCCAAGATAACCCCACAGGATGGGGCCCATGTGAGATGCCTGACCAGTTCAGAGATATGCCTTACCAACCGTTTAGTAAAGGAGACCGTCTAGGAAAAATCAGCGATTGGACTGGGGCTGCATTCCAAGATAAAAAATATGCCAGTAAGCTTACAAATCCAACAATTGTGCCTGTTTCACTAATTAGTCAATTACCTTAGATAAATATGCTTCACAATTTGGTTCTGGAAGTCAATACGCCTATTATCATGAAGAAGATGAAAGTACATTCCATTTAGTGGATACCACTCGTGTTCAGAAACCTCCTTATCAAAGAGGAAGGTTCCGAGCAAACCAGAGGAATATGAGAGGAAGGGGTGGAAGAGGAGGAAATATGCAGCAGGGCGCTATGCAAACTCTTGGTAAAGGTCTCAAAGCAAGGGATACTTACAAGAGGAGTCAAGTGAAGAAATGGGGACAAGGAAGAGTGAGTGACTCAAATACTTTTTTCTAGTTCAAATGTACTAATCATACATTTATTTCAGCCTCAAATTAAAATTAGAGATGCTTCAGTTACTGTTCGTCCAGATTGGTCAACGATAGAGGAAATGGATTTCCCAAGACTTGGGAAATTGTCTCTCCCAAGTATTAAAGATGGTAAATATGCAAAATTCAAATTATTTCTTCACTACTACTGAATTTTTTATAATAGGCGAAGATATCCAATGTTGTGGTGAATTGGAATACTACGATAAGGGCTATGATCGTGTTAATGTTAAAAATGAAAAACCATTGCAAAGTGTCAACCGTATTTTCCACACAGTGAGTAATATTCAATATAATGTGAATTTTCAGATTAACTTTGTTTGTTGTAGGTAACAACAACGGACGATCCTATTATTAGAAAGTTGACGAAAACTGAAGGCAACGTTTATGCCACTGATGCTATTCTAGCAACCATAATGTGTTGTACAAGGTCCAATTATTCATGGGATATTGTTATAGAAAAGATCGGTTAGTTAAACAATTATTTATGTTACGCATTTTTAATTATTAACATTGTTTCTAGGGGACAAGTTATTCTTTGACAAGAGGGATAATACTGAACTGGATTTGTTGACTGTCAATGAGACATCTGTTGAACCACCTCAAGATGAGACTAACTCGTTGAATTCACCAAGAAATTTAGCATTGGAAGCTACTTTTATTAATCATAATTTCAGTCAACAGGTATGATTACATTTTTTAATATATTATTTATTAATTGCAGCTGATTAATACCGGTTAATTACACTCAGAAGTCTCTAGCGCTTTAGACTCCGGGATTTTTACGTGGCCTATCGAAATTAGAAGGTTCGAATTGTATAAGAACACAATTGCATGAACGCCAGACGTCCTATGTAATCAGCTACGAACGTAATCATTTTGACATATGCCTCGAGGAGCTCGCTACGCGTCAGTTAGAGTTTATACTTTTTGCCTCGATCTTGTTAATTCGGGGCCGTTTTATGCCCCGTGCGGCCGGCGCCAGTTGTAATAAAGTGTTTTCGGCTATAGGCCGCTAGCTTTTAACCGCTTTTGGGTATATTTTAGTAGCTAGAAAATTCCCTTTGGTACGTCGCACGTCAGACGGGCGTAGCTGAGACCTGAGAGTACCTGTTTCTATTATATTTCAATTTTTCTATTTAATCGACATTTTGGGGCTCGAGACTATGCTATTTAGTTGGCCCCGTTCATAAACTAACGACATAGAGCGAAAACTGCATGCGAAAAGTCCTCGTAAAGACGTTCTATGTTCCGAAGATTTGCGCTTTTCTAACTCGCGAGCTACGCGCTCCTCACGTGAACGTCATTCGATTTATCGAAAATTAACCAATTTAAAACAGTTTTCGACCCCGTTTGTGGCTATTGCGACCTTGTAAAAGGTTCAAAGTTAACATTTCGTTTTACAACTGAAATAAATAGGTATGAAATTTGTAGGTTATTGATGATGTCAGTGTGACAGTGACATATTTATTTCAAACGTAAAGTAAGACACACGTTTTAGATTCCACAACCACCCTTGACCAAGATAATTTTTGATATCCCGGTATAATACAAAACATTGTACATAGGTCAAGTTATTTTTTCATTTGATACATTTTGAAAAAGAGTAAATGACTTCAAAAGTTCAAAATTCATCAAATACATTTATGCAGGAAGTGTGGGGATCAGCTCTCAAAGTCTGGGGACGGTTTGCCCTACGCTGATAGGTGGTCCTTGTAGAGGCATTGAAACACTCACTTATAAAAGAGTTACACTTTACTGAATGTAGAGCTTGACGTCATTATGACTTAATGTCTCGCTCTACTTAATAACAATTGTACAGATACAAATCAATAGTAATACTGTCAATGATGATTTATGATCATGAATATCTGAATGATATCCGAATATATGAATGTGCCCTAGTTAATCTAATCTTAGTATATATATATATATATCGGTCTATCAATAACTACCTTGGGTTCGAGGTTCCCACGGTGTCCATGTCAAGGCAGCTTATACTAAACAATATGTTTGTATTATCATAACACTATTATTATTAAATACATTTAATAATAGAAATAAGGATGTATCCTGTAATTAAGGGATTTTAGGTAATCTCGAATAGGGATGAAAGATTCCTATACTACAGAAGGATTGGTGCTTATTTTTACATGCAAAACAGAGATCAATCCATTCAAAAAGAAAATCCTTACAATTTCTCATAATAAAGCACCACCTATTATCTTTGAGAATACTATCATTAATATGTTCATTAAAATTTAATTTTGAATCCAAAGGTCTCTTTGGGATTTAACTCTTCCAAGTTTGACATTATTAATGATACCTTTAAAGTTGAATACACTGAGGTACCGTGTTACTTTTTGGCGATAATTACTTACTACAGCTTCAATACTCCTAAGTCTACCAGATCTGAATCCGATTGACTTTTATGTGGTTTCTCGGGCGCCAGATTTTTGTCAAAGTTTACTCCTCGTTGAGGGCTTCTGCTAGGGCCCTCACCACGAAGCGTATCACTTTACTATCTATGGATAGCCTTGTCCCGGGGTAGTCTCAGTGAAGTGAGTAACCAGGGGTCAATAGGGCACACTGAATAGTATTAGAATTGCAGGCTTTAATTGCAATTAATAGTTAGAAAGTCATTTTAGATAAACACGGAACTTCCCAATAATAAGTTTATTTATAGCTTGAACATAAATAAATATTTGACTCTGTATAATAACTTATCCCGACCCGGGGGAAGCACAAGGAAGCTCAGAAACAATAATTGTTAAGAAAGCGGTCCAAACAGGCTGTTTTCCTTATAGCCTTGTCAACAAATAGTCATGCACTAATTCTTAGCAAAATTAATTATCGTGCATGGGATACCCAAGCAGAGCAAGTGAAAGCAGGTCTTGAATTGTAATGGAACCTACGCAATACCCTCACTACGCCCGCGTAATATCAATAATCTTAAGGGAACTTTTAATAATGGTCAATACTGAGATGCATTTATCCTGCACGTCTTTCAGGTTAGTATGCGTAGATTCTCGGCAACGGTCTCACCGGTAATTGTACGACAGTGCCAGACACTTATATACTACTCACACATAAATTTGGCAATTAAGTCTTACTTCCGGGTAGAACACAGCGTGTTAGACTTATAATCACCTCATCAACAATACCACTCTACTTCCGTGTAGAACACAGCGTGTACAGTGGATATTGTGACTCTCAAACACACATCCCCCTTCAGAGCCTACTTCAGGGTAGAACACCCTGGCGGAGGACTATCTACAACGCACCCTTATTTCCGGGTAGAACACAGTGTATATTGGTATTTCGTGATTCCCTTTCACTCTAATCATGCATACCCTCTGACACAATACATTTACTTAACAAATTCAATTTTTACGCTTATCGTTACAGAAAACAATTTATTATATCGGGACGTTATGGAAATCTGTACAGGATAAACTTATCAGATACAATACAATAATTGCAATTACTAAATAAACGATATTTGATATTACAAGGGCGCACCGCGGGCAAAACAATGGAACTCAATGTAGTAACTCAATTAGCAAAATCACTATTTACCTAATACTTCAAAGGTAATTGGTGGAGCACTTACTTTTTGATATCGGATGTCTAAATGGTTAATTCACACTTGTTGCTTGCTCACTATGTTGGTAAGAATTCTAATAATAATAATCGTAATCATCCTCAACGCTTGCGAGGCGTTCTTTTATACCAATCGAGGTGCTGGTCAAGTCACCAGCTCCAGCCGAGCCCTATTTGCTCATTTCGCGCTCATGATGGTCCACCAGTTCCACGATTTTATGCCGTTTTTATGGTTACATCTGTTCCGATATCTTTTGTTGACACGAAATATGCACGTTTCTGAATGGAATCAAAATATATGCGACTTATGAATGGAACCGTATGCAAATCTGACACTTAAACTACACGAATGTCAATGCCCGGTACTATCTATCTTCCTATACAACAATATAATTATTCGGAATTATCAATTCGAAATACTAATATAAACGAAATCTAAAATTGACTACTAATCTACGTGTTTCCCATTAAATAATTATTTAAGATTTTAGAGCTATACTATTCTGTCGACTAAATGCACACTCTATTGCATTGAAATCAATCAATTAACGTTATACCAATTGTGAACTTTATTTCAATCCTTCTGAAGCGTAATACAATGTGTCACTATTTATTTTCATCTTAAGCTTTCATCAGCAAATAGTAGTGCTGATAAATTCAAGCTAATCCATAAGTCAATAATAAATATAACACAGAAAATAGGTCCATACTGGGTTCCCTGGGCAGCCCCAGATTCAGTGCCAAACCGATAAGAATAAATTGTATTCACTAATAAAAAATTTATTTTGCATCTCTTATTGAATTAATTGCTGTCAGTTCTTTGTAATGTTCCATTACGCCAATTATTAATTCACTTTATCATGCTCATAACCTTGTAGAGGATTTTCCTGGCAATAAACTTGAAGCCATACAGGTGGCTTCTGGCACATTCATTTCATCAAAATAGGTAAACGGTAAAATAAACAAATAAATTAAAAGTTGAATAAAATGTAAATGTTTGAAACTGTAGGTATATTCGAAACAAAAAAAAGCTTGTGGTATCAAAAAAACTTTGTCTGTGTTCTATTGTTTAGTTATTATTTTATTTTTTTTTGGTAGGTGCTGAAAACTGGTGTTACTGAGCCGAAATACAAATTCGAAAATCCAAATCCCTTCATATCTGAAGAAGAAGAAGGGGAAATTGCTAGCGTTGCATACAGATATCGCAAATGGGATCTTGGAGGTGGCATAGTAAGTATATTGAACGATTTTGTCAGTTAAACGGTTGATCGGTGAGATAATATTTTTATTTTTGGTAGCAACATTGCTTCCAAGTTCTTTTTACAAATCAATTAATGTTTCTTGACTCAGCTTTGATTTATATATAAATTCTCGAGAAATAGGTCATACTAACACATGCGTATTATTTTCGTCTTTACGTACGTTTTGGTTTCACGACCATCATCAGAAGACTTATCACTGTCTAAAACGGGATTTCTTGAAACTACGCTAGTAAAAAAATGTCACAAACACCTTCTAAAACCCCCGGTTCATATTATAATTTTAATATTCCTGACTGGAAGAATTGCTGAGCACTTTAAACTATCGGTGGTTACACCTATATATAAGAATATATACCTATATATATATATATATATATATATATATATAACTATAAACCTATCGGCCTTATAAATAATTTTGGAAAATTATTTGAAAAATGTTTAAAATCTCGGTTACATGACTTTCTGATGAAAAATAAAATTCTCAATTATAAACAATTTGGTTTTCGGATAGGTATAAGAAAAGATGAAGCAATGTTTGAATTAATAAATCACATTAAAAGAAAATTAGACGGAGGAAACAAATGTATTGCAGTGTTCCTGGATTTAGCAAAAACATTTGACATGGTTCCTCACCCAACACTGTTAAACACTCTCGAACAATATGGAGTAAGAGGCATTGTATTGGAGATTTTCAAAAATTATTCACTAGAGAGAAAACAAATTCTAAAAATAAGAAATACGTACAGCAACACTGATGATATACAGATAGGAGTACCTCAAGGTACGGTTCTTGGACCCCTGCTTTTCATCACTTACTTCAACTCTTTACTAGACACACATACGGACGGCACTATAATATCATATGCTGATGATACAGTTCTAGTTTTTGAAGACAACACATGGCACACTGTTAAGGAAAAGGCTCAACATGGCATATTCATAGTTAAAACCTGGCTAGACTTCAACAAACTGTCTTTGAATGTAGGCAAAACGTCATATATAGCCTTCTCTGACAGAAGCAAACAGACCTGATTTCTCTAAATTAAAATTTGAAGACTCGAATCTTGAAATAAAAACAGTACTGATAAAACCAAATACCTGGGTATAATTATTGACAAACACCTTAAATGGACAGACCACATTAATACCTTAACATCACAACTACGAAGATTTCTATATAAATTTTATGAGCTACGAAAGTTTATTAATAAAAAATTATTAATCATTCTCTACCAATCGTTAATTGAATCTATCCTAAGATACGGTATTGCTTTGTGGGGTGGTCTTTATAATAATGCCTTACAACCCCTGACCGTTTTTCAAAATTACATTATTAAAATAATACTCTGAAAAAAAAAATTGTATTCTACAAGCTTACTATACGATGAAGAATTTCTGAATATACGCTCACTGTATTATCACACATGCTGCATATTCATCCACAAAAAAAATTCCACCGCCCTGCCATTGTTTTCATTATAATCATCATTACGATTACAAAAATGTTAATATTTTAACTAAAGAGACCAATTAATATAAAATATCTATCCTGGAGATGATTAACATGAAACGTGACTCCTAAGTCTGTAAGACATAGAACAGACGTTCAATCATTAAGTCAAATTTTTTACTTATGTTATTAATTAAAACCCTTGCAAATTCGTACATGCCTCTTTATAATGTTAAAAGTATATTTTAGGTAGAATGCTCAAATAGCAATATTTCTTATAAGGTCTGACAACCTTTTTCTTTTACCTCATAAATCTTTAACATCTAGTTCGAAAGTGGATACGTGTGCGTTATATTTTGGTTTCAGTCTTAGTCAAACATTGCTTGAAATAACTTTCAATATTAGAAGTAGATTGCTATGCAGTGGCTTCTTAATACATATTCATATACTTGAAACATTAACGTGTTACAATTTCGATTACTCGTGTTTCTGTTCCTTTAGGTGACGTAGGCATTTTTAATTGAAATTAGTGCGATAAGGACGCTTTGCGCTTGATACAATTAGTTTCAAGATATCCCGTGTTCGACATTGATACGTCTTTTGATGATGGTCGGGAGACCGAAACGTACTTGAGGACGAAAGTAATAAGCAAATGTGTTAGTGTGACCTATTTCCCGAGAATTTATATATAATTTTTTTAAATAGTACATTTTCCTCTAGGTTCTCGTGGCAAGATGCGAGCATGATGCAGTCGTCCAAACTCCGAACCAAGAGCTCCAATTCTTGACGATCAAGGCCTTGAACGAATGGGATTCGAAACTGGCAAACGGTGTAGAATGGCGACAGAAATTGGATACTCAAAGAGGAGCAGTACTAGCAAACGAGCTACGTAACAACGCTTGCAAGCTTGCTAAATGGACAGTGCAAGCGTTGCTAGCCGGCAGTGATCAAATTAAGTTTGGTTATGTGTCCAGGGCTCATGTCAGGGATAGTAGTAAACACGTCATCCTTGGTACTCAGCAGTATAAGCCGCACGAGTTCGCCACCCAGATCAATTTGAATATGGACAACGCGTGGGGTATTCTGAGATGCATAGTGGATATTGTAATGAAACAGAAGGATGGAAAATATTTGATAATGAAGGATCCTAATAAACCTATGATTCGTTTGTATGATATTCCAGATAATACGTTCGAATCTGATGGAGAATCTGAGAGCGACGATGACGTTGCTCCCGATTCGGCTGCTTTCCAGAGTCTTTATCCGTACAATAATAAACGTTAATTTCTTTGGTACGTTTTGTATTTTTCAGAAAGGAATAAACTTGTGCAAGAACTTATATTTTATTTAATTGATATTAAAGAATCTTCTATGATTCCCTTATTTTGCTGTGTACATCCGTTTATAAGTTAAAATTGTTGATACAAAAAGGGATAAGCTGCTTGCGGCTGGAGTTTTGTGGAGAAGGAAGTCGCTTGAGAGAATAATAAGCAGCCCTCTTACCTCCTCTATAGTGTGGTTGAACCAGAGAGATATATGGATAGAGTGCGCTAGCGCAAAAGTGCAATGTTAAATAAATGACCGAGGTTAAGCTACGAGATTCATCCCCTCTTCTTGTTAGAGAGATCTGCTTCTTACCAGAGATGTTTCTCTGCTTCTTAACAGAAGATGTTTCTCTGCTTTTTACCAGAGAAATGTTTCTTCTTAACAGAGAGATGTTTCTCTGTGCTTATCAGAGAGGCGTTTCTCTGTTCTTACCAGAGAGATGTTTCTCTGCGCTTCTTACCAAAGAGATGTTTCTCTCTGCTTTTTACCAGAGAAATGTTTCTCTCTTCTTAACAGATAGATGTTTCTCTGTGCTTCTTATCAGAGAGACGTTCCTCTGTTCTTACCAGAGAGATTTTTCACTGTGCTTCTACCAGAGAGATGTTTCTTTGTGCTTCTTATCAATGAGATTTTTCTCTCTGCTTCTTACTGAATTTCACCCCACGCTCGCCTGAATCGTTATATTCAGTGGTTTTATAATCTCTGGACTTCATAAATCAACAATATTTTGTATGAAAAAATGGGTTCTCATTGTGTTCTATGCAACTATAAGCATCTACGTATCCCCCATCATACGGATTATATAATTTAAACCCGGTCACGTAAATAGTCGCTCGCGCACTCTGTCTTAACATCTCTCTGGTTGAACATTGAATTCGGTATATCGCTCGCCGCTATATACTAGTTATATGGGTAGAAGGTACCAATCTTGATTGATAGAAACTTCTCTATGTACAGCCTTGAAGGTCGCTTTCTGTATACTGCGAAACAGAATAGGATAATCACAAGCACTGTAAAACTCATTTGCGTGTAGACTTCTTGGGTTTCATCATAGAGCAATATCATTTTCTATAGAATAAGCAAATTTATAAAAACAGCCATTGAATTATAAGTCTTATATCTATGATAGTGTTGATAGTTCTATGCACAAACTCATTGATATGCTAACTTTTTGTTCTATGATTTGTCCTTTTGTGGATTTATTTTCTTACGTTTTATCTTCATCTTATTTCTATTTGCAACAATAATGAAGTCACAATACAAAAGTTAAGATATTTGAGATTCAAAGGAAAGGGGTGGAAGGTAAAATCGGCAGTAGATTAACAATTTGCAACCAAATAAGGCACAGAGAAAATTTGTCATTTATGACAAGGAACACCAGAGACACGAGACGAGATGTTGAATTCCAAAATGCATTCCATACCAAGAGATGGAAGTTGTACAAGGACAAAGAAATCAATCAATTATAAAAACAAACTTTCAATTAACCTACTAGTGCTGGGTAGTACAGAAAAGATACAGTACAAAGAAGCGTATCTGTACTATGACGATGTCCTAATAATAATTGTAATAGATATTTTTATGCTATTGATGTCTCGTTCTCGGAAAGACGAGTGTTCAGAAACTGTAGAAGTAGAGTTATCTATGGTTCAGATAATTAGAAATCGGTGATTTTGTGTTCCTATTTTTAATTATTTATTCAACTTTTATAGGCAATCCTGGTGAATTATAATCGAATAAGACATCCTACAAAAAAATGTTATCATTCGGTATATTGAAAATAATATGAGTCTTGGAATTCGCTCTGTTTCCAGCTCAATTCTGACAGATTATCTGTGATACCTATATTTCTCAATCTATTCCCTTTAAAGAAAGGACGCCAACATAGATAGGTTTATTTTATTTGTATTGTACTTGTGAAGTTATTAGATCAACGTAGACCTCGTTGTATTAGATTCGATCTTTTCAAGGCAGGAGTTTGCAGGTTCAACATATTTCCAACAGGAAACTGCATCTCCATCTGTTGAGAAACAATTGAACTAATAATGTCCCAACTTTTCACATCGCTCAATAGATTTCGCAAAGTACAAGTGTTACAGATAACTGTAACATAAAATTAAATTAATCATTAGATAGCTGCCGCTAAGAAACAACTAAACAGAGTAAAATATCTGCTTGCGGCAGAAATGTACACTTGTTTCGTTATCCTTTGCAGTGATGTTGGTGGGCACTGGGCACCATAGATAATATAACTACAGCGGGCACAAAATAATGTTTGTTCCTTAGAACTAAATATTCTCCTACATTTAATGATACGGAAGGGTGTAATACCCTAGTTTACTGACGATTGATTATTACATGCCCTGTGTTTGTTTTTCGGCTTCGATTCGCCAGGACAAGTCCATACACTGTTTTGAATGTTTCTTGGTCTCAGACAAAAAACAGAGCAAATGCAGCACCCATCTGGCAGATAGCTTTCTCATATTCAAAGATTTATGTAAAATGTTGCGTACCTGTTCGGTTGAGTTGCCCATAGCCTCAGCAACCTCGTGCACTTCATCTCGCTGATCGTCCAATATCATATCATGGATTTTATCGACAATTTCTGGCGTTGTAACCTCAATTGAAAATTGAACGACCAGAACGTTAGGCGTCCTTTGTGGTCATACCACCACAACGAAAATCAGTAAACCACTTGTGAATCTTTCGGAAGTTGGAGAATAAAACTCAAATTTTACACAAAACTTTTGATAACTCCTTGCTTTGAAAATGCCACAGTGTGGTGAAACAATTTGTTAGCATTTTTAAATTAAATGTTAAAAGTTTTGTGTAAAATTTGAGTTTTATTCTCCAACTTCCGAAGTATTATGAATTTACACTACGTAAACGCCGAAACCATATACACTTGTGAATCATTCCAATCGATGGTGAAGAGTCCCCATAATGTTTAACAAGCGATGCTCTGGTTTAATGTTTAATCAAGACGCGAAATTCACTTCTGTCCATGTTTACAAAAATTTCCAAGGTTGCTTGCTATCGATGGGTGTCAAAACGGAACTAAATTAGTATATTAAAGATCGAGTTTCCTAAGACTCGTCTTAAAGCACGTTTAAAAAACGAGTGGCGAAGCCACGAGTTCTTTTAAAGAATGAGTGCTTCGAGGTCTTAGGAAACGAGTTGTTTATACTATTTTTTGTAATTTGCCCTTTTTATGCCGTTTTTAAACAAAAATGTTTAATTTAGTCCATTTAGGGATTTTTATGGTGGTTAGTAACATCTTAATTTTGAAAGTCAAAATTTGATTCAGTGGTTCTGTGATCGCTTTTGTTTCCGTAATTTTAGTTTCGTCTCTACTGGAAAGAGCAATAACACTAGAAAACGACTATTAGTACAAATATCTAAACCATATTGTGTATTAGCTGAAATCAATTCTTCCACTGGACACGTCGATGACTTTCTCTTCTTGAGTTGTTGATGCTCGACACTGTCATTTAAACTGACATAATGATGACAAGATAATTCCGCATCAAGCTCGCCATCCTAAAAATGTAAAAAGTTCCGTGCTTTTTTTTGGATATTAAGACACGGCAAGTGATGACGTTGCGTTCGTTAATGGGTCTATTAGAAAATCAAAATGGAGGCAAATTACAAAAAATATATGTCTGAAAATTTTAATGCGTTCTAGTTAGATGGTGCATCACAAATAACACATGGGATTTTCGATAGTGGCGCCATCTGTTTTATTTTTCCGACTTTTCATCTTGCCCTTGTATTTCTTATCACTTAGAAGACATCTTCTATTGCGAGTTGAAAAAAAAACAGGAACCAGGATCTGTCCAATGATACCACATATGTCATGTCAATATTTATTAGAATTAGGTAAATACTTTACATAAAAGTACACACATTGAAGTAACTCGTATTAATAATTACTACCTTAAATACTTCATTCAATAAAAAACTAGACCAATAGTTCGCCTACACTAACTTCCTAAATTATAATTGTTTCAAGAAAATTCACATGGCTCAATGAAACTAAACCTCAAACCAGCATGATTAAATTTGAAAAATCATTATTGATTGAAAACAAAAATTACATATCTGGTTTAGTTTTTTTTCCGTACCATTACAAAGTAATATTTGGGATTTTCTTCAGTCACCGTGGGTCCATGACCTTTGTCTGGATACCTTTCCTAGGAAATGGTTAGCTGTACATGGTAAAATCAACATACAAACATAGAATACAAATTGATTGGAATTTTCATTTTTAAATCGCTGAAATTGTGAAAGAAAATTCAATTGAAATAGAAACTTTGCTTTCTATTGCTCTCCCTGACAGTGATATACAATTTCAAACTCATAACCGACTGAAAATATTACTAAGAATATTGAATTAGCAATAAATAATATATTTATCGAACGTCGACGACGTTAAATAGTTCGCCGAATGAACGAAAATTCCAGCGAGGCCACCAACAAAACAAATAATAAAGATCACAAAACAAGGTTTCAGAAAGAAACATCCACAAAATTTACAAAATCCCACAAAATTTCGCCACAAGTTCAGAACCGCAAATTAAAAAACTTCAATAGTATTTATAACCCGCCGCGCCATAGTTAGTGTAATTCTGATTCTGCGAGAAACCTTGCCCGGCTCCCTGACCCCTTGGCGGTCCGCTTTCCCACACCGCTCCCGAACCGCCGCCCTGGTACCTTTGCGCGTTATTTCCCTGGTATCCTTTCCCGCCCGACTGTTGTGGCTTGTTCCCTTGATAACCAGCACCGGCTCTGTATCCGCTGGCGCTTTTAGGCGCCGAGAACGGCGAACTGCTCGATTTCGGAGTTCCGAGCGGCCTCTTATAGGCATTTCGCGGGGAACCACCCGAACTGTTCAGGCTCGCGTTACTACCGAAAGACTTCTTCCCAGGCCTGTTGTACTTGGCCTTCTTCGCTACCGAATTGGGACCACCCGGGCGGGCAAACACGCCGTCGTTCTTTCTCTTCAGCGAGTAATCGGGCGCGGTACGTCCTTTCTTCTTGATCTTCGGTATGTCGAACAGTCCGTATTTGGACGTATCCTTGGTGTCCTTCATGTACTTCTTGCGTGCGTCTTTCAAGATGGTAAGCAGTTTGAGGGCGTGAACGCGCACGAATTTCGTGTCGGCGACGGCGAAGAGCTCTTCCTTCTTCGTCGGTAGGCAAAGACACATGTTCTTGAAACCTTTAACGGGAATCACGATCGATGGGTTTAGGTTCTTGTTTTTGCTGATGGTCTCGCGCCAAATGTTGATCTCTTCGGATGCCTGTTTTTGGGCGTCGTTGAACATCTTGAAATCGGTGAAGAGGTTCTCGGGCACGCGCGGCATCTTCGGATTGTACAATACGGCAGCGGCGCGTGCGCTCAACGTCAACACCGCTTCCAGAGCGTTGGCTTCTAGCAATTCGTTCTTGGTCTTGTGGTAAATATGCAACAGGTAGCTGGTCTCTTTGCGCAGGCTCAATTTGACGTCGTTCTTCAAGGGTCGATGCGTGCAATCGGATATGGTCGATCGAACGAATGAAACGTATTTGTTAATGAGCCCGTACAACGAATGCGTTTCGTACTTCAATTCCTTCACGGCCGATCTGATGTCGTACGCATTAACCGTGAACAATTTCCATTGGAACTGGAGTTGTTTGACCGCGACTCTGGCATCGAAGAACACCTTCACAATGTTCGGGTTGACGAAAATGTCCGTCAAGAGGATGATGCAGTGGTTCATTTTGATAAAGTCGATTATATAATCGGCCGTTGGCGTCGATATTTGGAAGACAATCATCGTCCTCACGTAGCTCGTTTCCGAGAATTTGAACTCGACCGCGATCGCCTTTTCTTTACGCAACGATCTGATTAGACTTTTCAAACGACGCTCGTCGCTAATCAGATCAAAGTGTTTCTCTTCGACCGGCGTGGGATCTTTAAGATCGACTATCTTCTCTTTCTGTTCGTCGGGTATTTTCAAATTGATATGATCGTACCAATACGGGTGTTTCTTGTCGACGACGAATTCCATCGATTCATCTTTTTTCTTGCTCTTACCGGTCGCGTCAGATTTCAACGAATTATTATCGGAATCGTCACCCGATTCGTCGATGACCGTGAACGAGTTTCCTTCGCCGACTAGCGGTGCTAGATCCGGGTCTTCTTTTAAACTTTTACCACCCTCAGTGCTTTCATCTGGAAAATTTCAACGTGAACATTTTATTCGGACTAGTCACGGTATAAAGAAAATCGAGTAAACCTGGTCGAAAAATTAATAATGGAACATTATAGAGAGATGTTGCCACCACCGGACGATTCGGATTAAATCGCTATCGCTCGATGGTGTTGAATTTTTTCGTTAACCTTATCTCACACTGACAAATTACCCTTAGAATCAAGTATACATTGGTATATTTATACAAGGAATGATGGTTCAAATTAAATCAATGTCAAACTTACAATTACGTATAGAAATTAACCGTATATTCTTTTGTTGTTTCCGTGGAAATTGATTTGGCTAAAGCAAAATTAATTCAATCTTCGTAGCTTTGAAAGTGTCCACCGAACAACATTTTTATCTTCTTGGAGGGCAGAAATGATTGAAAATTATGGACTCAAATTAAACAATTAGTCCACTAGTTTTAGGCAAAATGGACAGAACTTTCGCGTTTATCAGTCAATAATTGTCGCTAGCTCAAAGTGGTGCATTTAATCGAAAAAAGTTGTTCAGCATCAAATTTGCCACAAGAATAGACTATTCGGATTTAAATTTTCACCGGATTTCCCACGTCAGAGGCGAGAATTTAAAACACAATTTTTTTTCTTCAAATAATAGCTGTAATCGAGAAAAATCGCATTCAAAAGTGAAAAAATAGTTTGCTTATCGTTCAAAAAAATTATAATAAGTTTCATCAAAAGCGGCCTAATAATTTTCCACCTTTCGGAAAATTGAGTTTTTTTTTAGCCGTTTAACATACTGATTATTAGGTTTTTTTTGCGCTGATTTAGAAAATTTTCTTTTTTGGAAAATTGAATTTTCTGGACTTTTTACAACAAAAGTAATGTCAAAATCAAGATCAGCGGCCCAAAAATCCTAATAATCAATATGTTGGTTAAACGGCTAAAAAAAATTTCAATTTTCCGGAAATCGTTTTGAACGATTAGCAAACGATTTTTTTACTTTTGATTGCGATTATTCTCGTTTACAGTCATTATTTGAAAAAATATATATACATATTTGAATTTCTCGCCTCTGGCGTGGAAAATCCGGTGAAAATTTAAATCCGAATAGTCGATTCTTATGGGAAATTTGATGCTGAACAACTTTTTTCGATTAAATGCACCCTCTTCGAGCTAGCGACAATTATTGGCCGAAAAACGCGGAAAATTGATTTTCCGGAGTAGTGGGACATGGTTTTCGGATACCAAAACCTACACTTTGCTACAAAAATCTCCGCAAAACGCAAATTTGGTCAAAAATCGACTAAAACTACTAGACTAAAATAACTTAAAATTCAACATCCAGTTTATAATTTGATCAGCAACTTCTAAGCAAAGCTTCTGTCAAAACCAATCAATCAACGCAAGTGGCATTTAAAGTTATTTTCTGAACTGGAGATGAGGCAAAATCACTTTCCCCGCGATTTCGACAACTTCACAAAATGGCTTTAATCGGACGTTTTTTTACAAATAAAAAACAAAATTTTCAATGTCCGCATTGTTTACGCTCAACCAGTATTTAATAAACTTCTTATCGTTCCGTTTTGTGAATAACTCAAATCCAATCACAATATGTTTCCAACAAAATTAAATGCGACTTGTTTTAATGTCACCACAACTTTTTGAGACAGATTTTACAACATTATTTTATTTTATTATTATTCAAGTTTATAATGGATTTTCATCAAGTAGATGACTCTCATTTGAACACTTCTACAGTGTCACTATTAAAGTCCGCACCATATGGGTATTTTAAAAAAAAATAGCTTTGGTTAAAATTTGATGTCATAGGTTCAAATTGAAGAAAAAATTACATTAACAGTTGTGTCCAAGCGGCGATCTTCGTTAGCTGTCAAACATTTGTTGCAGAAACTTTAATTTCTAAATCGAATTTGAAAAAGATGCAATTTTATGCACGTGTGCAAATTTTCAAAAGTCTAGGATGAAATTGCTATTTTGTATAGCTAGCTTACAATTAATTTACCATGGCCAACATGCTGTTTTAACAATTTACTAATCACAAGATATTATGTTTTCAGAAAAGGTGCGAAAACTAAAGTTTAATTAAAACCTTCGTTTGACAGTTTCCTTATATCTTAAATGCATTTAATATTATATAAGATTGAATACTCGTGTTTTTTCAAAAGAACGATACAATTTTTGGAACTTTGCACCGCTCGTGCCAAAATTTTTTATGGTTGCAATTTTAATTAAAAAAAAAATAAAAGTATATAAAATATTTATAACGGAGCTGACAAAAATTATTTTATTTGATAAAAATATCAAAAATCGCAACTCAATCCTAGAATTTTTGAAAATTTTCACACGTACATAAAATTGTAGTAGAAACATCTTTTTCATATTCGATTTAGAAATGCCACTTTCTGCCAACAAATGTCAAATCTGACAGCTAACGAAGATCACTTGGCCCACAACTGTTAATATAATTTTTTCTCTAATTTGAACCTAAAACTGTTCCAGATATTAAATTTTAACCAAAGCTATTTTCCATATGGTGCGAACTTTAATGGTGACATTTTTCCCACAAACAAAACTAATTATGGTTATAAACGGCATGGACAAGACAATTTTCCAAAATATTATCATATTGTTGAATTCTAACAATATAAACAATACGCATCTTACAATATTCTTCACAATTTTGTAAATTTTCCAACCAAACTTCCTTAAAACTCAAATACATTTTAGAAGTTAATAACTAACCATGGAACCGGCTGTTTAATTTCAACAGATTCGTAATATCGCGAAAATTAGGGAATAAAATGCAACAACTTAAGCCTTCAGCAAAACTTATAAACGTTTTTCGAAATAAGAAAGATGCTCCATCCGAATTCGAGATAATACTATCTGAGAGCAATAAGATAACCAACTAATTGTTTGGATCAGCCTAAATATGTAGTAGGAATTCATTTCTTGAGAAACAATCGTCTGTCAGCCTGGAAGATCTGTATTGAACAATGGTTAAAGATTTAAACACATGTGATAGATGTTTTTCAGCGTGATTAGAATTCAATTTTCGACCACTTTTCCAAGCATTGGTCGTCTGATTTGGTCAATAACGAACAATGTTAAATGTTAAACAAGTCACATGTCGTTGGTAGCCAGTTGGCATTTCCATTTCGCGAAATAGCCCGCACGTTTCCCTCATTAGATCATTGTTTCTCGAGATGTATGTTATGTAGCTTTGTGATGTTGTTGTAGCGAGAATCACCACGAATGAGGCAGGCCAAGCTCTTTATCAAAGAGCCTGTGCCTAGGCTCTCAAAGAAACTCCTTTCTCTGAACAGAAGGGACATCAGAGAGATGACTGGAATCCTAACCGGTCACTGTCGTCTTAACAACACCTCCACACTATGGGCATCACAGATGACCCAATATGTAGGAAATGCAGAGAGGGCGAAGAAACTGCCTCTCACATCCTGTTGAAGTGCCCAGCATTAGCATCCCTCAGTCACCGACAATTCGGAGAATCAAAACTGTTCCCAGAAGAACTTATGGAAGCCAGCATTGGCAATATTCTGGGTTTCTGGCGGGCCACAAACCTGTTAGAATAGAATAGGCTTCTGACCACGGGGTGCATAATGGGCTCAACTAAGTGACCTAAGCGCCCTCAAATGATGATGTTGTAACCACATCTCCTTCACTTTCATGGGGAAACGAAATAATCTCGTTATCATGGCTCTATAGAGTTCGATGATTCCTCCAGCCCATAGAGCTTACCAAACAGTGCATTTTTCTGGGTATAATGTCTTTTGAAGAATCGTTTGTGTATAATCTTCACCATAAATGAGAAAATTTTGCGATGAAACAATGGGTCAACTTGCATTTGGTTTTCAACCCATTCGTCAAACACGATGCAATCGATGGTTAGTCAGTCGGCTTCAATTCTTGTACGAGCGGATCATGTGGTGTTAAACCAAAATCTTTGTGTTAAAATTTTCCCAAGAGGCCCAAATGTTGCGCAATCGATTCAAGCTGTTTGGTTTCATGCGAAACTTTCCACAACAGCGGCGATATTTTCTTCAGTGCGCACTGTTTTACGTCTCTCACAACGAGCTACATCAAGAAGCCTAAGCATGGTGCAAAATCAATCCATGGTGTAACGAATCATTTGTTCTGATGGACTATTTAGTCGATGGTAAAATGATCTGTAAGATTTGCAAACTGTACTAAATTTGGACCATTTGCAATCGTTGCTCTAACGTTACTGAATAAAAATAACCTTATAGCTTTGACACATGATAACTAGTGTCAGAGCTGTCTCGATCAGACTTTTTTCTCACGCCAAGAAAAACACCCTTTACATATATAGGGTGTTTCATAATATATGCGCAAGACGTCAGGATGTGATAGCTCGTCCAAAAATTTGAAAAAAGTTTCTATTAGCTTACCCTCTAAAATGCACAATTTTCCAGATGGTGTTGAATTGAAATTCGTTTTTTGCGAATATCTCCGGAACTGTTTATCGTACAGAAAACAGCTTTTGCAAGCATTTTCTACTCATATTAAGCTATGTTTTGTGCGATAAATTTTTTTTTGTCATGATTGGTGAAGATTTTGAAGTGGTAGTGGGCGTTTTTCTCCCCAACTTCTACGCCACTGGAAAAAGTACGATTTTGAGACGCCCATTTGAACCACCAATGTTTTCTACACAAAAAAGGTACCTACTCTTGGTCATAACCTCTAAAGTTGACCGTTTTCGAGAAAAATCATTTTATTTATGTTGAAAAACATGGTCAATTGTTTGAAATAATTTTTTTTTTACTAATTAAACAAAATTTATTTAAACATTGAAACAAGTAACAATACCAAACGTTCACTTCATAAATGCAAAATTAAAATAAAAAAAATTATACAGTTAAATCAAATGTTGGAAATGTCCTCCGTTAGCTTTTGTTTCAAAATTTAAAGCCTACTTGATAAAAAAAATTATAAATTCTTTTACACGAACGCTGATATGTGCGAAATGTGAAAACCTTTACGGTTTGGAGAATTTTGCAAAGACAACTTTTGTATCTTTTTTAATTTTGCAATTATAAAGTTAACGTTTTGGTTTTGTTACTTGTTTTAACGTTTAAATAAATATTGTTTAATCAGTAAAATAAAAAAAATATTTCAAAAAATTGACCATGTTTTTCAACATAAAAGTTGATTTTTCTCGAAAACGATCAACTTTAGAGCTTATGACCAAGTACCTTTTTTGTGTAGAAAACATTGGCGGTTCAAATGGGCGTCTCAAAACCGTACTTTTTCCAGTGACGTAGAAGTTGGGTAGAAAAACACCCACTACCCCTTCAAAATCTTCAAAAATTATGTTTAAAAAGAAAAATTGTTATCGCACAAAACATAGCTTACTATGAGTAGAAAATGCTTACAAAAGCGGTTTTCTGTACGATAAACGGATCCGGAGATATTCGCAAGAAACGAATTTTTTTTTCAATTTCAACACCCCTGTATCTCGAAAATTGTGCATTTTAGAGGGTTAGTTTTCAAATTTTTGGACGAGCTATCACATCCTGAAGTCCTGCGCATATATTTAATACCTCAAAGTAACCGTTCAAATTCAGAGTTTCCTTGAGTCTGCTACCCATATTTATCTTCACCTAATTAGCTAGATTCAATAACAAGAATTCTTTTGGTCAGAAAATGGAAGAAATTTTGCTTCTTAATATTATTATGCTCGCCTAATAAGTTAAATAAATTAATGTTTCATAGAAGAGATGCTGCTTTTTAAATTATAATGCACACATAATTAGCTGGGTCCAAAGACATTCATGGAAACTATGGAAGATGTTGCTTCTCTTATATTACTAAGCTCAGCGAAGTACCCTCAATAACAGGGATTTGTTCTGAGGTTTTAGACACTGTTTGTAATGTTATTGAATTCCTTCATGTGTAGAAATTTAAAATGCAAGGCAAAAATGGTAGCTTTTACAAGTCTACCTGTTTGAACCAGTGCAGTAACCACTCGTAATATTGAAACAGGTATCAGTTCAAGCCTGTCCTGAAGATGTCACCTGTAATGATCGGCTTCAAGTCGTGATATTGTGACGCAAAATTCATCCGGAAGCCGAGAATGTTCAATATTGAAATCTTAATAGTAAGTGTATTAATTCAATACAAGAGGAAACCTAGACAATTGGATCAGAAAAAGATATTAAATTTAATCATCTGGACCTGGAAGCAATAACATAAAAATACTCACCAAGATCAGGGTGGTATACTCACAATATGAAACTTTGTGTATATATTCGACACGTTCATCCATGTTCTGGTGTGCACCTTCATACTGTAAACAGAAATCAACATATATTAAACTACAGTCCTTTTAATCAATCAAACGCCGATATTCGAATTATATCAATTTTTATAACTTTACACTTTGTTGAAAGTTATTTTCTCTTACTGCAAAAAAATACTATTACTAATTTTGACAAGACATTTGACATTTTAAATTCTAAAATGTCAGCTACCAGATGAAATTAGAAAAAATCTTGTATGTATATTAGAATTCCACTTTTGCAAAATCGTATATTCCCTAACTGTTAGCTACCCTACTCAAAGCTAGTATTCTATACAACAATCTTCATCATAAAAAATTTGAGTATCTTTTTCACAGAATCCGAAACATCTACAGAGCAAACGTCTGTTGTTGAAGAATAGAACAATTGTATTGTCCATAAGTTTATAAATTGCTTACATCAGTAAATATAACATAATTGACCAATATGATTTTGTTCAAATTCGGATTGGATAATAAACTATAAAAGAATGCACACTGTGTACTGTACTGTACTGAGGGCCTTTCAATTACCAAGTAACAATGATCAGAATCAACTAAATGTGTTTGTTCAAATACAATTTGGAATTATTAGTGTAAATAAGAGATTACCATCAGCTGGAGGTAAATATGAATTCACCAATTGCTTATGCACTTATACATTTCGATCCCTTTAAATTACCTAGATATTTATCATTATTGTTTTTACATATAGAACACATACCCGGTACTTTATACGTTCGTAAAAATGGAGAATGAGTTCTTTATTAGTATCTTAATGACATTTTATATAAAAAGCTAACTATTCAACTAGCTATCAACAACATTTATCTTTAATACAGGGTGTGAAAAATATAAAAACATGTAAATCACACAATTCTGCACACCTGTGTTTTAAGAGCGATAAACTTTACTCAGTAATGGTGTGACCTGTATTTAAAATATGTTCTGCTCTTGTTTTTTTTTCACCATACTTTTCTTTACATGGAGCAAAACGCTTTTTATAATCCAGGCTATGAACCGGAAAATAAAAAAAAAACATGCAAGTTCAAATCAATAATTTTTTTTGCATTAGCTTCAGTAGGTTCTCAGGATCATTCATACACCTTAAAACCTCTTGGGAATCCCAACCCCACCCATTGGGGGCGAAAATGGCCAGAAATCTCAAAGTCTTGAATTGCATTTTCTACAAAAAAAGGTATTTTGGCATTTCGAGTGCACCTAGGAGGTTTTTTGGGTCGCTGAACACGAATCCGTAGCCAGATTTACTTGCAATCCATCGTAGGGGTGGTAAAATCGACGAAATTGGCCAATTTTGCACCCCTATATGTTATTTTGCAATTTACGTGTTTTTAGGCATTTCGAATGCACCAAGGTTTTTTGGGTCGCTGAATACGATTCCGAAGTCAGATTTACTCGAATATTATCGTAGGGGTGGGAAATTTACAAAAATGTCTAATTGACACTTCTAATTTTTCATTATTTTTGCATTTTAAATTACTTCGGAGTAAATCTGGCTTCGGAATCGTATTCAGCGACCCAAAAAATCCCCTTGGTGCATTCGTAATGCCAAAAACACGTAAATTGCAAAATAACATATAGGGGTGCAAAATTGGCCAATTTCGTCGATTTTACCACCCCTAAGATGGATTGCAAGTAAATCTGGCTACGGATTCATGTTCAGCGACCCAAAAAAAACCCTAGGTGCCCTCGAAATGCCATAGTACCTTTTCTTGTAGAAAATACAATTCAAGAAATGGAGATTTCGGGCCATCTTCGCCCCCAATGGAGGGGTTGGGGTTCCCAAGAGGTTTCAAGGTGTATGTATGAATGATCCAGAGAACCTCCTGAAGCCAATGTAAAAAAAATGTTTGATTCGAACTTACATGTTTTTTTTTATTATAGCTAAAATCCCGGTTCACAGCCTGGACTATTATACCGAGTTACAATATTCCTTCTACTTTGACCCACATAGCATTTTTAACACGACTCGCAATCAATTTTGTAAATCCCGAATTCGTCGAAGTCTGAAAACTTCATCAAAGGTGTTGCAAAACCGGTTTTTTAGTTTATTCTTAGATATTTAAACGAGTTGTGTTACAAATTTGGGAAGCAAATTATGGAATTTATTGATTATTGAGAGAATTGAAGGTAATAGCTCTAGTTTGGTTAATTGATTGACCACCTTTCATAATGTAATATCAAAGATAGCTGGTTATTTGTTTCTATTGTTACATTGAATTTGAGTGAATCAAATTGACAATTAAGCGTGTTCAAAAAGTCATTGAATTCAAAATCCTTACTTATAATAGAGAAAACCTCATGGAGTGGCGGTTGGTACTAAAGGGTACAAGGGCACGTGCCCATCCGACCATCAAGATAAACACAGAAATAAATTCTAATTATCTTATTCCCCACGTCAGGCGCATTGAGTACTAACGCACAAAACTATGTTCCGAGGAACGTTCTGAAGTGTATTTCATGTATAATTCCGCTGAGTACGGTTATCTTCACCATACGAGCTTATACCGTCAGTTTGGGGCACAAAGCGCCGTATCTCCAGTAAACGTCTTGCCTTCATAGTGTACAGTGTGTGAATTCAATTTGAAGACGTGATATTATGAGGCCATGATGAGACATTGACTTCGGAAAATCCAGGTATTTATGTAGGCTTGATCAACTTTGTAGCTGAATTATAGAATCCATTTTTATTTCCTACAACTTTTATTTGAAATTTTTTTGATACATTGCATGGTTTTTGGGATATTGGCCGAAAACCGCTATAAATCATATATAATTATATATCATAACGCACCCCCGCGTCAGTGACATCGGTTTCTAGGTGTCAAAACCCACACTTTCCTACCAAAAAATTTCGCCGTACAGACAGGTCTGTAAAATGACAGTTTTTGTCTAATTTGCCTGGAGTAATACATTAAGTATTTTGAAGATGACACGCTAGTTGTCGAAACTATTAGTCCAAGCTGTGAATCGGGATTTTAGCTATAATTTAAAAAAAAATGTAAGTTCGAATCAAAAATTTTTTTTTTGCATTAGCTTCAGGAGGTTCTCAGGATCGTTCATACACCTTAAAACCTCTTGGGAACCACAACCCCACCTATTGGGGGCGAAAATGGCCCGAAATCTCCAAGTTTTGAATCGTATTTTCTACAAAAAAAGGTATTTTGGCATTTCGAGTGCACCTAGGGGGTTTTTTGGGTCGCTAAACACGAATCCGTAGCCACAATTACTTGCAATCCATCGTAGGGGTGGTACAATCGACGAAATTGGCCAATTTTGCACCCCTATATGTAATTTTGCAATTTACGTGTTTCTGGCATTTCGAATGCACCAAGGGGGTTTTTGGGTCGCTGAATAAGATCCCGAAGCCAGATTTACTCCAAAGTAATTTTAAAATGCAAAAATAATCAAAATTTAGAAGCGTGTCAAATTAGCCATTTTTGTACATTTCCCACCCCTACGATGATATTCGAGTAAATCTGGCTTCGGAATCGTTTTCAGCGACCCAATAAAACCCCTTGGTGCATTTCGAAATGCCCAATACACGTAAATTGCAAAATAACATATTAGGGGTGCAAAATTGGCCAATTTCGTCGATTTTACCACCCCTACGATGGATTGCAAGTAAATCTCGCTACGGACTCGTATTCAGCGACCCAAAAAACCCCATAGGTGCACTCGAAATGCCAAAAAACCCCATAGGTGCACTCGAAATGCCAAAATACCTTTTTTTGTAGAAAATACAATTCAAGACTTGGAGATTTCGGGCCATTTTCGTCCCCAATGGATGGGGTTGGAGTTCCCAAGAGGTTTTAAGGTGTATGAATGATCCTGTGAGCCTCCTGAAGCTAATGCAAAAAAAAATTTTGATTCGAACTTACACGTTTTTTTTTTTTTGGTTCATAGCCTGGACTATATAGTCACATTAGTGTTTTTATAAAATAACTGATAAAAACGAAGTATAAAGTGTTTTTTTATATCAATAAAGACAATTATTATTAGCTTGTATGGGTACTGATCGATCTAAACTAGATAGACCTTACCATATGTGTATGTATAAATCCTAGTAAATTTAAATCTTAATTATTGCATATACAAAGTGTTTCTTAATAAGATTTTTCTAAACTACAAATTTTATTTTTTGTGTCAGTTTCAATGTAGATCATAATTACAAACTAGTCTAATTAATAGAATGGTCCTCTTGTTTGCCAATAAAAAAAATCATGATCCTCATCACTTGATTCTGAGGTACAGACTTTTATTGAACCAATAAAAAATACTTAAAGCTGCATTAAAGGTCTTCAATGATAATATCCCAGGTTATTTATTTCAAGAAATGGTACAAATAATGCCATTGGTGGATAGTTAAAGAGTAGTGTCAAGAAATTATGCAAATTCATCACAAATACTTACATGGGTGAATTGTTAGGATGCTTTATTTGTTTTAGCAAAAACATCAAGCTGCAGCCAAGTCACAGCTGTGGATGAAATTTCACTCTTCCATAAGATAGTTTTTACCTAATGCCGTTTCAATTATTACAAATAAATGCATCTGGTCATCTGAACGAAGAAGCTCCAACATAACCAGATTGAAATGGAATTTCCACAGGTTTTCATCGTGGCTAATCCAGTAAAATTCTTTTCAGATTCTTCATAATGGAACACTTCCAAAAATATACCATAATACAACACAAAGTTTATCATGTTCCCTGGACATAATTCAGCGATTTACTAATAATCTATTGGTAACTTTGTATTTTTGTTGAATTGAATCACTCCTAACCAGGGATAATGCCGCCGAAGGGAATTCTTTGAACCAAGCAAACATTCCCTTGCGAGTTACAAACAACATGGTAGTGTACCAGGTGTTTTGTGGTTGTACTCGTCACAATACTTTGAAGTTATTAAAATTAAAGAGCACCCTTACCTTTATGAGAAATCTGAAGAAGCTCCATAAAGCTGAGTAAATGGATTGAAACGAGCCATAAAAAAACTTGGCCAGGTGTTTCGCCCAGTCAAGGTGTTTTGCCCAATCGATTCCAAACTTTCAGATTAGGCCCATTTCAGAAGACACAACTTTTCAAATCAGAAAAAACACTCATTAAATGTGTTACCATCCTGATCCTGCAGCCAACTTGACTGATGATTTTTTTTTAAGGGGTAGTTTACCGAACTGCTCCAGAAGTAAAGCTGATTTTCTTGGTGGTCTTCTGCCCTTGCTAGTAGATACCTACATAATAACCTGACAAAATTAGGTAAACAATCCATTGCAGAAGTCCAAATCTTCATTAAGCTGCCGAAAATAAAATGCACCACCTTCGTAAGAAGCCAGGCTTCTCTTGAAATAAATTTCAAGAATACTCCATTTGCATGCAAAAGCATAAACTGCCTTTGCTGTAACATTATTACATGAAGGCTTTTTTAATGTTCCATTATTAAATGTTTCACATTTCTACGATTCATACCAGGGTTCACTCAATAAACGACTTAGTAATTAACTAAAATACTTACCATTCTTGTCGGTTTTTTCGGAATCTTCATTACCACCATCTAAATGTAGCTCTGCCTTCTTCTTACTTAAAGCTACAATCAGTTTACGATACGGTCCCAGAGGCAAATTGAGACTTTTCAAATCCGGTTCAGTTAACAGCATCAACGTCTCAAAATCAATTTGTTGATCTCTCAGAAGAGTCAAATGTTCGTTGAGTTTGTGCTCGTTGAGGAACTGCTCCAAGTCATCCTCTCCACCTAATTATCAAAAATATTAGGCCAACCATTTTGGAACTCGAGAAACAAAATTACCTTCTCTGTCGCCTTCATCGTCGCTTTTAAGAGCGAGGGCTTCATCAATTTCCTCGTAATTTTCTTCATTATTACCTTCAACTTTAACGTCATCATCAGCCATTTTGTTGCAGATAAATGTGATTGATCTACACAACTAACGCGCAGTTATTCCAAACGAATTTGCCGATGATTATTCACACGTTCAGTACAAATTACAATTAAACAAAGGTTCTACGAAATATTTCAAAGTTAGAATTGAAATTTATACTCTGTCCGCGATAAAGTAAAGGCGTAGATTGAAGAATGAACTACCTTAATAAATTATTAACCACCAAGATCAAGCAGCCGGCTTTATTTTTCATAGAAGAAAGAAACACAGAGCAACTAAGACACGGCAATTGATCACTGATGCAAGGTGCAAATTTCCAGCTTCTATGAAACCAGAAACGCACCATTGAATTATCCAATAAGGAATTCATCAAAACTCTAGATGGCGCTGCACCACTATCGAAATTAAAGAACTAGTTTCACTAGGCATACTTTTTGCGCACGAGTTCGCTTACATGCCTAATGAAATGAGAAGAGTATAAGCCGTTCTTTCTATGCCTCGGTTTCAAATATTTCAAACCAACTTTGTGATTTCTTTGATTGGAAACAAATAGTGCATTACATTTAATTTGAAGTACCCATTTGTAGCTTATTAATTTGACAGATTTCAAACATCTTCTAAAGCTGTTTCGAAGTGCACCACTCCCAAATTGAGAAAAATAATTGAAAATGTCGGTGGCTTGTTATTTACTTCACTTTATCTTGAAAGTTACATGGAGAGACCAATCGTATTTTCAATATCAATAATTACATTAATGTCTAAGACTCAATTGCAAAATTCCAACCTTTATTTAACAAACTAATTAATTTATAAATTCTGTAATTTGTTTTTTAAATTTGCAATACAATAGAAACTGTTTATAGATGCAAGAACAAACTCAACCTTTATGCAACAACTTTAATAAAGTTTCCAACTTCGAAAAATCCGGGATTTACAAAATTCATAAATTTAAATTAAATTTTCAGTAAAATTATTTATAAATAAAATTTTGAAACTAAAATTTATTACAAAAAAAAACACTTTTAAAACGTCACCAAAAAATTTTGAAAAGACAGCTTCTTACATTAACAAAACTTTATTTATTAAAGCAATATTTGTTTCTCACAATTCTTATTCAATATTAATAAAATGTAATTGAATTAATTTGTTCTTAAAAATAATAAAAACGAAAATATTCCAATTAAATTTAAATCAAGAAATGTTTTTAATAATTTTTCATATTTTAATAAGAAATAATTATTTTTTTAGTATTTCATTTATTTGGTTATTAAAATAAAAATTATTAATAATTCCCTGTAAATTATTTTGAAACTTAATTCTTAATTATAAATATCAATAAATTTGTTATATTCAAAAATCATAAAAAAATTTTAATTAATTATTGAAATTACTCATAAAATAATTAAAAATTACAAAAATATTCTTTTAAAATTCAATCTAAAACACTATACTGTCAAACATATTTCAAATACAGGTTACACCATTTTTCAAGAAAGTTTAACACTCTTGAAACACAGTAATCTAGGTAATTTAGAAGGGATGGAAATGTACAAGGGAAAAGCAAATTAATGAATTCAGATCTATCTTCAACAGAGGTTAATCCCTTAAATAGCCTACTAATTACAAATAGTATTTGAACAGGCACATTTTGTTTTCTAATTTGTTTTACTCTGATGATGGCTACTTGGTAGCTGAAAGCTCCTGTTTACTTTAACAGTATTTTTAGTAGATATATTTATAGTGTTATACCTAGATATTTGACCTCATCCTTCAGCATGATTTCATTCTGTTAAATTTGTTTAATGTGATCCATGGTCCTTTTTCTAGTAAAGGTCACTATTGTAGTTTTTCTAGGATTAATTGCTGGTAAATGTAACTGTTATTAACTCCAGATCTCTCCGATATTTTGTTTCTTATTCAGAAAACAAATCCTAAATTCCGAATCACCCTTTAGATGAATTTAATGAAACCTTCAAAAAATTATAGCATATCATATATTTGATTCATTCCATTAATGTTATTTCATTTATTTGGATTCTAACTTGCACCACTTTATTCTCAACTTAATTAAAATAACAATTAAAAGTTTGATTTTCACTAGTGAAAATAGAATATTTAATAGTAATTTTAATTAAGTTTAAAATGGATTTTCATCACGTAATGGCTGATTCTATTCACTTTATTCTCGTCTGGCACACACCAGTTACATTTTTATTATTATTATTTACTCAAACTATTCCTATTACTTTTACAATGTAAAATGTAACATGCACTCTATCGAAAATGACGTTAAATTTGAATGTATCTATTCATGAAGTTATACAATTGATAAACATCAATGAAGACATTGGTAGTGCCTAATTTGTATATTAACAATCTATAGGTACAAACAGTTAACTTTATATTTGCCAAAATTAAATTCGACTTATTGAAATCTCTAAATCTGATGTATTGAACAACAAAATCTTTTTCCCGTATAAAAATCATCGTTCTGACAGCATATTGGAGTGAGTACATTATCGACTGTTCTATTTATAAAAAATGATTTTAATAACCTATAACAGATCTCGTTAGTGGAATTAGGTCCGTCTACTACGCATCAGCTCAATTTTCAGGCCAGGCCAGACCAGACCAAACAATTTAGGTCGATCGAAGTGATGCACGAGTACAACATTTGCTTGTTTTTCAGGGTAGCTCGGGGGTGGGAATGGTAGAGCGACGTTGCCAGTTCTACGGGCGTGTTTATACGTGACACGTGCTATGCTCGAAAACCACTCTGAAGAAATGTGGCGCAACATTTTATTTTGATTACGCAATATAGTGACAGCATATTAAATAATAATATGCATTTGGTAATATAGTCGATGGGTGATATTATTTAAAAGTTACACTATTACAGTTAATTCGGAATCAATCCAATACAGGTAAATAACATCGACCTCGCCATCGTAAGGATCTCATAAAATATGACAGCTACGAAGGGGTGTCTTTCAACTCCACCAGTCATAAAAATTTAATCCCGGTAAAAATTGTTAATTCAACCCGATCGTCAGTTCCATCTGCTAGTATTCATATTGTACAGGATAGAAACCCAACGGTAATATCAATTGGTTAATTTTTAGATTCACAATAGTTGTTCTTATTCCTGCGTATACACAGTGTCGTTTTAAGACATTGAAGAATGGTTAGGGGAGGTAATGAACTGGAAATGATATTTCTACCAATATCTTTGGGGAAAGTCCAAAACGAACGGGAGCCATTCGGGTATTCGATCAGCTTTGATCTTATTTTGGCATTATATGCCTCTTTCGAAGCGCTTATTGTTTCATTGCATATACCGGGATATCAAAAACTATCTTGGTCAAGAGAGGTTGTGGAATCTAAAACGTGTGTCTTACTTTACTTTTGAAATAATTATGTCATAATTAATTTGAAGTTTCTAAAAGTGCGAAATTTCGCAATTTTATACGAATATTGTAACACTCAGAAGTCTTTAGCGCTTTGGACTCCGGGATTTTCACGTGGCCTATCGAAATTAGAAGGTTCGAATTATCTAAAAACATAATTGCATGAACGCCAGACGTCCTATGTAATTAGCTACGAACGAAATCATTTTGACATATGCCTCGAGGAGCTCGCTGCGCGTATGTTAGAGTTTATACATTTTACCTCGGTTTTGTGGCCGTTTCTTGCCCCTTGCGACCGGGGCCAGTTGTAATAAAGTGTTTTTGGCTATGAGCGGCTAGCTTTTACCCGCTTCGTGTATATTTTAGTCGCGAGAAAATTCCCTTTGGTACGTCGCACGTTAGACGTGCGTAGCTGAGATCTGAGAATAGCTCAAACTGTTTCAATAAAATTTTCCTATTTAATGAACATTTATCGAGAAAAGAAGGGCCGTCGGGCACGGTCCGATACTATATCTAACTACATGGAGCAAAAACGGCAAGCGAAAAGTCGTCGTAAAGCCGTATTAGGTACAACCAGTTTGCACTTTTCTAACTCGTGTGCTACGGGCTTCTCACGTGAACGTCATTCGATTTACGGAAAATTAACTATTTCAAAACAGTTTTTGACGCGGATTGTGGCTATCACGACCTCTGAAAAGGTTCAAAGTTCACATAATTATTTCATAATTTGTAGTTCATTATTGTTTTACAACTGAAATAAATAGGTATGAAATTTGTAGGTTATTGATGATGTCAGTGTGACAGTGACATAATTATTTCAAACGTAAAGTTAAGACACACGTTTCAGATTCCACAACCACCCTTGTCCAACATAATTTTTGATATCCCGGTATTTCTGGCTTCAAAAAGTTCTATTCTGGTCTCCAGACATAGATACCAACGACGGTATTGTTTGTTTTGAAGCGGAGGCCCCAGAACAGATTTTATTGAACCATTGTTCACCAGATGACAGTGATTTGTTGGTATGGGATATGTTAGTTTGTAGTTTCCATTCCTAGCCTGATAATATCTAAGATCTCTGTGGCACATTTCGTTGGGTCATCAGTTTCAGAACATACGCTTCTCCAAGGAAACTGTAATTCACTCCCTTGGATCTTCATTTCATGAACGTTACCTCCCACAATATCCTTGATTCTATCACGGTCCAATATTCTACTCGTGTTTTGTAGTCTCAGAAGTCCCATGCTTGCCTCTGGCATGAAACCACAGTCACAGCTAGACCTGGTTGGGGATGCCCGCAAGGTGGAGTGTTGTCACCTTTTCTGTGGGCTATCCTGGTGGATTAACTATTGATAAGGCTAGCATCCAAAGACATCCACTGCTTAGGGTATGCCGACGACCTTGCGAGTATCGCAATAGGCATATTCACAGGAACAGTACCGGAGCTCACACAAACGGCTCTAAGCATAATAAACAAGTGGTGCCAAGAGGAGGAACTTACCGTAAATCTCAAAACCACTATAGTTGTCTTCATCAGAAAGAAAGTACAGCGAGGCCTAAAGTCACCAGTTCTGAATGGGGTAGAAATTCCAATTGCGCAAGAGGCAAAATACTTGGCAGTTATTTTTGATCACAAGCTGACATGGAATATGGCTCGGTGCTATGGTGGGCAAAGACTCAGCAGGCTGGGGCGATCCGAAGGCTAAGGAGCATTCAAAGATAAGTTTGCCTGCCTGCCACGGGAGCTATGAGAATAACCCCAACAGCCTCTGCGTCTTGTTGAACATACCGCCACTTCACATTTACATATAAGGCGAAGCCAGGTCATCAGTAGACTGGCCAATGGGCAAGCGCACGAGCTATACAATGAGTTAGAAACCGACCCCATAATGGGGATGCCATAGGATGAGATGCGTCCATAGTAAAGCTTCGAGAAAAACTTCAAAATATTCGTAACAGGCAGAGAGGCATGGAAGGGAAGAACCCCAATAAATGCAGAAATGACCTGTTACACAGACAGCTCAAAATACCGAGGAAGGTGTAGGAGCAGGAATATATATATAGCCAAGTGAAAGACAAGAATCTCACTGAGTTTAGACAAATACGTGACAATATTCAAAGCAGAAGCTGCTGCAATACATCATAGTGCCGAAGAGGCAAGAGTTTTAGGGAAAAACCATCGCCATATACTGTGACAGTCAAGCGGCTATAGAAGCATTCAGTTCCTTACAGGTCAATTCCAAACTTGTCTGGGACTGCTTAGAAACAAGAGTGGGGCAGTCAAAACAGACTGTCTTTAGCCTGAGTACCAGGCCATACAGGCTACAAAGGCAGCGAAGAGGCTGATTCACTGGCGCGAGAACTCTTCTGTGGAATAACGAAAGCGCTGCACAAATCATATAGCAGTACTTGGTTGGAAAATCAATAGAATGGTGGAACAAGGCGCCGGGGATGAGACAGGCCAAAGAGTTCATTAAAGAACCATCGCCATAATTCACGGAGTACCTACTAAGCCAGAATCGTGGTTGGGCTCCTGACAGGGCATAGTAAACTCAACAAACATATGAACAACATCGGATTCGCTGATACTACCCTATGCAGTTTCTGCCAAGAAGACGAGGTGATCTCAATACCGATACTGTGCTACAGCGAAGGCCTAACAAGGCTAAAGTTCTCAACGACAGGAAAGGAAAAACCACAACACTCCCATTATATGGAAGACCTTAGGTCTGGCCTATGGAGTCTAGTAATAAAGAACGGGTCTAGACAGGTAACTCTAACATAACAAGAGGGTCTATATATTGGGGTAGGGTCTAAGTACTTCCATGGCTGCGGTTGTTGTTGTTTTCATACCTCCATTATATTGAGGCAAGCAAGTCTCTGTACCTTGTTCAACTCAGCCACAACTATTTTCTGGGTTTTCTTTGTCCGTCATATCGAAGATGCATAAGTGACCATTAACTTTACCACAATTGTCCTCTACGACATTTTAGGACTTAACCTCCATGTCTTTCCATGTGCGCGTCTAGCTACCATCAAAGTTACCACCGCGTTGTACTAGGCTTTTACCAGGTGTTGGTTCCATGTTAGTTTAGAGTGAAGGATTACTCTCGTCATCTGGTTGGTATCCCGTTGGAGGGATAGAGCTACATATTCCCTATTCTAAGTCTAATATGTCCAAATAAAAAAAGATACGTGTGGCACTGCCGCGGTAAAGCTATTGCATAGCATTTTTCTCAACTTATGCAATTATAATTTTTTTTTTTTTATTTATGCAGTATTTTTTTTTCTTTGATATTTTAATTCAAGTTTTTTCTTTGATATTAATTCAAGTTACTTTTGAGCGTGGTGACCGATAAGAAAACAAATTTTTTCCTTTTATTGAATAAATGACAAGTTAATATCGTTTAAAATATTTTTATTATCTTACAATACATGTAGGTTATTCAGGAATTTGTTATCATTGAAACTACAGGTTTATGGTAACTGAATAACTGAAATAAGAGACATAAGTTTGAGACTTGATATCCTCTAAATATCTGGAAAATACCGCGTCAATGGTGGTCCCATATTTTGTTGTGGATTCTTGTGGATCATTATTCATTTTCAAATTCAATTTTTCCGAAAGAAAAGTTGTCAACCGCTCTGATTTTTTATCAGCGAAGTTGATGTTGAAATCGCCAGCCAAGATAAGTGGAAATTTATTACCATTTGTACCAAGTATTTTCGACCCTTCTTCAGTGTACTCCAGTAAAGTGCGATGAATAAAATGCTCTACCTCGTCCAATTTTGGATTCGGAGAAATGTAAATTGCTACCATGACTATGTGTAGGCCATTTCTAAGTTTGCATAAGCACGCACAAATATCTCCAACAAATGAGCGCCTAACATTAACATCGGTAACGTGTGCAATATGTATTTCAATATTCGGAGTCATAATATTAGTAACATTATTATTATTTTGGTAAATAGCTACCCAACCTTTTGGAACAGTATCTCGTTTGAATTGAACAATACAATTGAAATTAGGTATTTCAATCGGATTATCATGCGCCATGCAAGTTTCGGTAAGAAGTAACACATTTGTTTGTCTCGTAACTGAATCTTGTAAATCGTATTTGTTACTATTTAGACTTTGGCAATTGAAAGTCATTATTGAAATGCCATTTCTATTACTAATGAAATCTAAGACACTTTGAACTGTCGTCTGAACACTATTTAAAGGCAGTCTTTTGAATTTTTGCAACAAAGATGCAGTCGATGCAGCTTGCCTTCGATTATTATAAAACTTGAATGTAGAATTATCGTTTTTTGTCGTGATATACAATTTTTCAATATTAGTCACCCGAGAGAGCGCAACATAAACGAGTTCCTGTTATTTTTCGTTACGGAATTTCTTGATTCGGTCGCCGCGCTCAAAGCCCGCGATAAAAGCTATATGCAATATATGCAATAGCTTAATAGAAACAGGTACTCTCAGGTCTCTGCTACGCGCGTCTAACGTATAAACTCTAACTGACGCGTAGCGAGCTCCTAGAGGCATATGTCAAAATCATTTCGTTCGTAGCTAATTACATAGGACATCTGGAGTTCAAGCAATTATGTTTTTAGATAATTCGAACCTTCTAATTTCGATAGGCCACGTGAAAATCCCGGAGTCTAAAGCGCTAGAGTGTTATAACATTCGTATAAAATAGCGAAATTTCTCACTTTTAGAAACTTCAAATTAATTAATTTGACACATGTTAGGTGTTTAGGTCTTACATTATTTTTCGTTACGGAATTTCTTGATTCGGTCGCCGCGCTCAAAGCCCGCGATAAAAGCTATATGCAATAGCTTAAAAATAGAAATGTCTGAGCTAAGAAGTATTATAAAGAGAAAAAAACTAAGGAACGTAACTGATGGAGGTAAATGGTTACTTTAATTAACGTCAGTCTAGAAAAGAGAGAGTTTCCGACTACAGCTTCGGGTTCAAAATTACGTCTTACGCCATATGAGCATCTTTAGTCCTTAATACATAAATACTAAGTATAGTAAATATTAAGGCAGTAGAGAATGACAATATTGTGAATTTATTCCATGAAACGGTTTGGCTTTTTTCAATGACTCTATTCGAGCCGGGCATGTGGACACAATATACATCAACCTATGGACAAAATGATAAGCAAGTAATTTCATTTCATGCTATGAGTATGTGGTGATAAAGAACTTTGTTGTTATCACATAGAATACCAGCAGGATTCAAAGTGTTCTTATTTGTATCAATATAATCAATGTCTTTGATGAAGGTTGCAAAACCGAAACGTATGTAACTACGTAAAGACAAAACATAAATTGTGAAAATGTAGGGGTGACCTATTTATCAAGAATATACAAATAAATCAGCGCTAGGTTTGGAATCGATATTAACGAAATACTATCTGGGACGTATCATGTGAATTTACCTGTACAGTATCTTTTTTGCAACATAGGTCCAGGTTAAATGTTTTGCTGGACGTTGGCAACACCGGCAAAGGGTAGTAATGTAGTAACTGCGTAGTTCGCGTGACGTTGCGATCATTCGTCATGCTTTATGAAATCCCGCCACGATAGAATGAATGACCTGAGATGGGTAGGGCGTTGCTCTGCATTTTTGCTCCCCTCCCTGCGCTATACGCTATACCTAATTATTTTGTTTCCTTCTCCCGTAACAGATGCTAAAAACCTGTACTGCGAGAACTTCGAACTTCGATTGTTGTATTCACTTACCCGCTTTATAAATATAAAGTTTAGACATTTAGGAAATCATCCTAATATCTTGCATTATGGAAGCGGGTTGAATTTTTTTGTTTCATCTTGTCGACAAACCCCTAAATTCTGATAATCTGAGTTTCGTTGCTTGTAATCGTAGCTAGTCCAGTCGCAAGGTCTCAAAAGTTGATTTGAAAATTTTTTATGGCTAATTTGCATGTTTTTGGGTGCTCTAAAAACGGGAAAGATAGTTCAAAAAATCCTGGAGTGCCGCTAGAAAAGTTGTCCATTTTCTTTGCCGAAAAACTGACATTGTTCCGGTTTTTTTCATTTATTTAAATTAATTTTGAAATGAAGCCTCCAATGAAAAAACCCAAGGCATCAAAGTCATAGATTATTTGAATACGCGTCAAATGAGTCAAGGTGGAAGTCATTTGAAGGTTATGGGCCCGAGATAAGTCCCATTTAGTGATTTTTTTACGGTTTACAAAATATTTTTTTTTAAATAGAAAGAAGATTGAAAAAATATTTTGTTTGCATGGAAAGTTGGCATTTTTTATCTACTTTTCAGTGAATTTCGCGAAAAATCGTAAAATTGCGATTGCACGCTGAAAAATTTATATTTTAACTTAGAACAAAATGCATTTTGTAAATTTTGACAATTATTACCTAAAATAACCATCAAATGACATTTTGCTATAAATGCCGAACTTTGGCGGGAAAATGTCGAAAGAAATCCAAATTCGAGTTACTGTTAGAGCTCTTCAATACGCGTATTTTGAGCTATTTTGCTTCACTAGAAGTCTACATATTCATGTAAACGTCTTTGGGTCTGTAGCGGGCCTAATTTTGGGCCCAGGGTGAAAAAACAAAATTCAATGAAAAGTAGATGACTTTCTCTATCTAAATCCAAAAGTGTGATCTCCTAGCCATCATAGAAAAAATCTAGAGCGAGTCAAAGAAAAAAAATTATCATAATAACTATCATTTTTTGTAGCAATGCAAGTGAGCTACACCCCCAAACGGTTACTAATAGACTTCTTTTTAGACGTAATTCCACGTCGATTGACGTCTCATTCATTTAATTTCGTTCACTAGAATTTTTTTTAGAGATTTTTTCCTATATTTCCTCCTATATTAGGTATTAATGGTTTTAGATTTGAAAAATATTTCCCTACACAGTTAGTAGGTTTATGCGCAACATTTATATCATACTTTTTTTCTAATAAGGTCTAACAACCTTTTTTATTCCCTCATACATTCTAGTTCGAAAGTAGATACTTGAGAGTTATATTTTTTGGTTTCAATCGTATATAAACATTGCTTGACACGACTTCGTATATTATAAGAAAATTGCTAAGCAGTTGATTCTTGATACATATTTATATACTTAAAACATTAATGGGTTACAATTTACAATTGATACGTTTTCTGATGATGGTCGTCAGACCGAAACGTACGTAAAGAAGAAAATGTGTTAGTATAACTTATTTCCCGAGAATTTATATATAATCGTTATTTCTGGATGGTTTTTATGGAATTTACAATGTAACTCACAATAATTCTAATATTTGTCATTTCATAATTCTTCAAAAATCGCCGAGATAAAGCTTCCAGAAATTCTGAATATGTAATGGTACGATACAAATTTGGGGAAGGAAATGTAAATATGTTTGTTCAATTAGAAGAAAATGGCTTAGTAAACAAATTAAATTATAATTAAGTACCTTATTGTTAGTTTATTGAACAATTTGATAGCAATTTCGAATTTTAACAGTTCATTTTCAAAAACATTCAGCATACATACATTATATTTTCATTGGTTCAAAAGTGGAATATTAAAAAATTGCGGACAAATCGATTCAAAATTGCTTAGAATGTATTTCCCTCAAAAATGTATTTTAATAGTTTATTCTTTCCCAGGAGAAAGAGAACAACTACCCCCTCGCCCCTCTCCACACTGCGTCATTGTATAATAAGTGTGAATTTCTTTTAGCAATCGGTGAGAGTAGAAGTCTCTGATTACGACACCTTACCGGAGCAACGTCTATGTTGTTGTTGTTCATTTCAAGACGCGCCAACTGCAAACGCCACGTAACCCACGACCTGCAAAATAGTTTTATTTCATGAGAATGAACTTGGAATGTCCACCGCCGGCGCGACGGTGTATGCTGTATGCGTTACGCTTAGTCGAGCTCTCTTTTTTCCATTCCTGCCCGAATCGAATACCGAGAATTGGCACATGCGCCCAACGAAGCTGACCTGATAACGATGTCCTCTGCAATTCTTTCTCGTTAATATCGATGTAAACGAGAGAAATGCAAATAATAGCGAATATCGTTGCGCTGTGCGGTTGTTCGTCTAGTATACACAATATTAGCAGACGTCTAACACATGATACTATCTAACAGCATTGCCAGATTGCTCGAATTATCCTATAAAGTAGAAATAATCACCCTTATCCACAATTTTTTTTATTTTAGTGAACCAGGATGATTATTTCTTATTTATAGTGTTATAGTGTATCCACAATGTGAACTTTTTTATAATTCGAACTATCCTGCTTATAAAATTGAGAATAATTATTATATAATTTAAAAGAAATGTTCCACATTCTCCCTGGACAACAATTCCTCTTTTCTGGGATTAGTAAATTTCGATATACTTCCTGGTTGGAGCTACCGATGAGATGATATTATGTTATATAAACTTATGTTTACAAGATATTTATATTACATGCTTATTTTTATTTTTCATTCATCGTCAGAGTACGAGGGCAAGGAGAAAAGTCCCTGTAAAATTAAACAAGCAATGATTTATTTGGACAAAACTTATTTTATCTCTCAACATAATCTCCTTGTAGCCCGATACACTTTGTCCAACGTTTTTCAAATTTTTCGATCCCTTCCAAATAATACGATTTTGGCAATCCCTCAAAATAGGCGTTTGTTTCAGCGATGGAGCCAAATAATCTCTTTCCGCCGAGCCATCTCCTCAAGTTTGGAAATAGATAAATCGTAAGGGGCCAAATCTGGGGAATATGGTGGATGACGAACCAATTCGTAGAGCAATTCATGCAATTTTGCCACTGCGACTACGGACCTATGCCCCGGTGCGTTGTCCTGGTGGAAGAGCACTTTTTTCTTTGCCAAATGAGGCTGCTTTCGTTTCAAGTCGGCGTAGAATCGATCCAACAGATCTGCTTAATATAACGGCGCTAAAGTCCTTCTTATTGCACTTGAACATCGCCAAACACTCCTTTGAAGTTGCGGCACCCATCAGGCAGATAACTTTCTCATATTCAAAAATTTATGCAAAATGTTCCGTACCCGTTCGTTTGAGATGTCCATAGCCTCAGCAATGTGGACTTTAACTTGCCGATGGTCCAACATCACATCATGGATTTTATCGACGATTTCTGGCGTTGTAACATCAATTGGACGACCAGAACGTTCGGGGTCCTTTGTAGTCATTATACCACAACGAAAATCAGTAAGCAAATCGATGGTGAAGAGTTCACATGAAACATGATACCAAGTTTAGGTAAATTATTTCATGAAAACGTCTTCTTATAGCGGTAATAAGGTAGAAGATGACCATAATTCAGGAATTCGATATAATGGCTATCACTGGTGATGTTCCACAGGTGTGTGTCTTGGTACGAACTTTCTCTTTGCTCCATATAGACGGGTTTGTTGGAAATGGCCAAGTGTCCCGTTCCCAGCTATACGGTTGATGGAGCACTCACCGCTATTTCCTCTAGAGCCTATATATTATCCAATAAAGTCAGACGTGCAAGACATAGAGATCACCATCACCTACAGCACCCTCTCATGGGATGATCATGAGAGGTCCATTGCGAAAACTGTTTCCCAGAAACTTGGTTTTCTATTCCGCATCAGGAGCTATTCCACACCAAAGTAGCTCCTCATAAGCTACAAAGCACATATTCGACCTGTCGTGGAGTATTGTTAACATGTTTGGAGTTCAGCTCCCAAACATACGCTGAAGTTCTCTCCCTTTCCTATAGATATTTCCATGGTTGGTGCTCATCGATTATTCCCACGAGCGTTTCCAGTTACGCAGACTAGTAGAGCACCGACTAGTCAGAGTCACTACTCCATTGTCAAGCTAGATACTTGGGGAATATATTTCTACCAGACCTGCCAATAGAGAGGGAGGGGTGGGGGAGACTAGCCTCAAGCACAAACATTGAAAACATTAAAAAAATTGTACTATTTACAATCATCAACATGTTTGATATGGTATTCGAAACAAAATCTTAAGAAGACATTACATCCCAAGAACAAAATACGTGGGGGTCCACTAACTCTGTGCCCCGTTCATCTCTCCACAGCTCTGCCAACTTTATTTCATTGGGGGTCAGTATTCAAGGTCACGTCATACTGTAACATGATCATTAGTCAAGGTACAGCAATGGTGGAATCGAATTCCTCATTTAAAAAAACGTATCTAATACTAGAATGGTTATCTACCCAATTTTTACATACCTACCTCTAATGAAAATATGCAAAAATCGAAAATTTCAAAAATCAACGTTTTCCTTTAAATCTGTTTCAAGCATTAGTTAGTAATTCTCCAATAATTCACAAATATTCACCTTGCTGCATTTCTGTTCAAAGCGTACTTCTGGTTATTTCGGTAAAATTAAAAAAATGTCAACCCTGTAAGTTCCACATTCTTAGGTTTTCAGCAATTTAAACGATGTATCTTAATGAAACAACCTTCTCATTTGACGCTTTTTAGCTTTTAAAGTTTTGTGCAAGTACATAATAAACACCCGGTATATATTATATAACCAACTTAATTCGGTGATTTAAGTTAGTTATATAAACATACACATAATTTTTTAAATATGAAACTCAAGTTCAAAGCTGAAAATATTGTCATAAATACACATTGTACATGCATGTAAATAATATAGAAATATTCTGTTAAATTCCAATTCAAATGTAAACAAGAATAAATTTCTGACGAAGACGTGGAGTGAAACATGTAGTTTTGTTAAAATACTCAACAAGATTTTTGTAAAGTAAGGGAATCGTATGTTTCGAAAGGGGGTGTTGAGATGGATAGCCAGGAGATTGCAGTGATGACGGTTTGGCAACGTTGCGATCGACCTCGGTGGGTAGAAAACGAATTGCGACGACTCCGATATTGGCGGCATTATTTTCCATCGTTCATCGTTGTTGTAAAGCTGTAGTAGTGTACGTATGACCAGCGAGGTATAGAAGTCGGCGTGGTCTTACTTACCTTTATCTCATCGAGTCGTGTTAATAGGATCGTAACTGTGACGTATTATCAAAATAGTCGCGAATCGTATTCCACAGACTGCCATAGTACGCAGAGATATGATATAGCGGCGTAGATCCACGAATTCAGTAGTGTATCCTGTTCTGTAACCCACGCATGTGTTTTGTTTTTAACGTCTAACGTCAAATCAAAACCAGTGTGTTGTTGCTTGTTTACAATTCGGGATTGCTGTTGTTTTAGTGTACACCTTTCTCTGACCTGGTATGTGAACGAGTCTTATATCTCGAATTGCGCGTTATAAATCGTAACGTGTGCCCTTGTTTTTCTTCCGAAAGTGCGTCGTATTTTCCATGTGACCGACATGTCCGCTTCGGGTGGCGTTCTCAACCCCTCCGACGGATATAACATCATCAGGATGGGCTATATGAGGAAACTAAAGACGGCGCGACGGAAATGGTTTGTGTTGAGACGTGAAACGCCAGACGCCCAAGCGCGTCTGGAATATTATGATTCGGAGAAAAAATATCAAAGTGGCTGTGCGCCTAAACGTGTTATACCCCTGAAAACGTGTTTCAACATTAATTTATTGCAAGATTCGAAACGAAACAAAATCATTGCGTTATATACTAAAGACGAGTGTTTGACATTGGGTGTTGACGATTTCACGGAAGACGGCTGGATCAAGGATCTGTTATCGTTGCAGCAGGGCGAAGAACTTTCGGAGGGAGACGTACCCAGACCTATGTTCGGTGAGTAAACGCTATACTTCTGCGCTGTTGCCAAACGCTACACAAAAATACTTTCTTTACCAGTCTGCTATTAATAATCTACATCCCTTAATTTTTAAATAATGACTGGCGATAGTGGCAATAATTACAAATACTATTAATATTTGAATTATACTATATACGTTTTATTCTTGCCGTCATTATGTTATTATTTTTATGCTTCAAAACAAACAAATTAAATAACTACGTCGCAGTATTTTATTCATTTTGTTCTCATTATTTTGTTGATAAATTTCCAAGTACACACATTTATTGCTGTTTGTTTGTTACCCATTTAAGTTGTCAAATTCTACTACAGAATCATTTCAAAATAGGTTCACTATCTTCCTATAACTAGCAGATGTTTTGCAACTTCTTAAAATTCGTATTTAAGTGATAGGTATAAGAGATTTTAAGAAGAAAGTTTCTATTAGAATTAATCTGATTTTGATCAATATATTTAGGTAAATTGAGATAACAAAATCATTTGCACGTTATCTCTAATTGTTCAGAAAATATTGTTCAAGGATTATGCCAGGAATTTTCATTCAATATCTACGATTCGATACCATCTCGCTAATATTTAATGTTATGTTCCGTTATTCAACTGGCTGCATTTTAATAGAAGATTTTTTTCGTACAATAGATAAACGATCTATATTATTAGTCGAATACCATTCAATCTGTTTGTACCACCCACCCACTTCGACATCAGGTTTCTAATGGTGGTAGCATTTCGATGATTATGATATTGAATAACATTATAATTACATTTGAAGTAGCCTTAATCAATTCCTATTGTAAATTTCGGTATTCATTTTAGAAATCACAAAAATGGCTTCAGTTCTTTTTGTCGATTTCAGTAAGCATTGTAACAATTTTATACGAAAATGTCTGCATAGATATCTGTTGAAATTGATTGATGTAGTCGATGTTCTGACCTAGTTTATAAAAAATTTCTTGTTATTAAGTAGGTATAATAATGATTGTTCGACTGTAGACAATGATAATATATCTGACAATACAAAGTTCGTGTGAGATGACGAATTATAAATCCCTACTTTTCAATTTCTACAGACTGAAATAATCCCTCAATAGTAGCCACCTCCTAGCAATACCGATAATAAATATATGCATACACTGTAGCAACGCCAAGGTCATCGCTGCCACAAATACCCCACGCCAGCCACGTCTAGCGAATAAACAAATATAAGACGCCACCCGGGATCCTTTGGCGCAATCTAGTCTGTCTGCGGTCTGTTTGTTCTGATTCGCTGTCCTTAATGTTTACGATTTAGGATTTAGGTCTTATCGGATCGGACCTCAGAGCGCGGGGAAAATTCGTTCGCATTCTATGGTTTCGGAAACTGATTCTTCTCTATGTTAACTCTAAGGGCGCTGAGCTGAGTCTACAAAAAAACAGAGTGTAAGCAAATAGCTTTATTCTCGGCTTCATTAAAAGTAAAGTGAAATCGAGTAATACATTTGACGTATGTATTAGTCCAGGCTGTGAACCGGAAAAAAAAACATGTAGGTTCTAATAGAAACCTATCCTCTTAATATTGAAAAAGGAGAAAACTCCGAAGTAATTTTAAAATGCAAAAATAATAAAAATTTAGAAGCGTGTCAAATTAGCCATTTTTGTAAATTCCCCACTCCTACGATGAATTTTAAGTTAATCTGGCTTCGGAATCGTATTCAGCGACCCAAAAACACCCTTGGTGCAATCTAAATGCCTAAAACACGTAAATTGCAGAATAACATATAAGGGGTGCAAAATTGACCAATTTTGTCTATTTCACCACCCCAACGATGAATTTTAAGTAAATCTGGCTTCGGAATCGTATTCAGCGACCCAAAAAACCTTCTTGGTGCAATCTAAATGCCTAAAACACGTAAATTGCAGAATAACATATAAGGGGTGCAAAATTGACCAATTTTGTCTATTTCACCACCCCAACGATGAATTTTAACTAAATCTGGCTACGGATTCGTGATCAGCGACCCAAAAAAACCCCTTGGTGCACTCGAATTGACAAAAACACGTAAATTGCAAAATAACATAAGGGTTGCAAAATTTGCAAATTTCGTCGATTTCACCACCCCTACGATAGATTCCAAGTAAATCTGGCTACGGATTCGTGTTCAGCGACCCAAAAAACCTCTTAGGTGCACTCGAAATGCCAAAATACCTTTTTTGTAGAAAATACAATTCAAGACTTGGCATGTTGCAAATGTCGCCCCCAATGGGTGGGGTTGGGGTTCCCAAGAGGTTTTAAGGTGTATGAATGATCCTGAGAACCTCCTGAAGCTAATACAAAAAAAAATTTTCGATTCGAACCTACATGTTGCGCATCCCAAAAAACTGTCGCCATGACTTTGTTCGCCGATAAACCCACTTTGGCCATTTTCGGTTTCGATTCGCCAGGACAAATCCACTGTTTCGACTGTTCTTTGGTCTCTGGTGTGCTGTGATGGATCCATGTTTCGTCCACGGTTACAAAACGCCGCAGAAAGTCCTTCTTACCGTGCTTGAATATCGCCAAATACTCCTTTAAAGTTGTCATACGGTCGCGCTTGTTGTCAACAGAGAGTAAATGCTGCCCACATTTGGCAGATAGCTTCCTCATATTCAAAAATTTATGCAAAATGTTCCGTACCCGACCCATAGCATCAGCAAACTCGTTCGGCGTCCTTTGTGGTCATAATACCACAATAGATGGTGAGGTGTCCCCATAATGTTTAACAAGCGATGATTTGGTTCACGTAATGTTTTTCCACGCAAGAAATAACGTTTAATCAAGATGGGAAATTCACTTTTTTCCATGTTCAAAAAACGTGCTTTCGATGGGTGTGAAAATAGAACTGAATGACATATCAGTCTGAAATTTTTGAGGCGTTCTAGTTAAAGATGACACATCACAAATGTCACAGGGGATTTTCGATTGTGGCGCCATCTGTTTTATTCACAGGGACTTTTCATGTCTAGTACAACTAATCCCGATTATTCCTATGAAGTCATCCATATCCATGCTCGGTACCACCACTAAAAGCTTCCTCATGGGGCGGATTATGTGTGTTCCAATGCGAAAATCTCACAAAACTTGGTTTTCTATTCCGTGCCAAGAGCTATTTTACACCCCAGCAACTATGCCCCCCTTTTTTGTGGGGCTGTTTGCCAAAAATGCAATTGTTTACATTTTTTGGCCGATTTTCGCTGTTTTTGAAGTGTAGTTTGGTTAGTTTACGTCTGAGATGAAAATGACCTATGTAAAAGTGGTTGATAATTTTATGAGCTACTAAACCCTGCCAAGAAAAAATGTTGAGCCATTAATAATTTTCCGCTATTGATGGAAAATTGTAAACAGAAATGTAAAAAAAAATCTTAGAAGTCCAGATATCCCGATCAAATGAAATAGGTTTGGCTACTATCCTCAACATTTCTGTCACCAATGTCTAATTTGACTGGACTAATCTGCAATGCACAGACTGGACCTGTCCTAAAGTACTTTATACTTGTTTGGAGTTCAGCTCCCAAACATATGCGAAAAAGTCACACCTCACCTCACACTGTCACACTTACGAATTCATTGTTCCTAGAACATCGTAGAAAGGTGGGAGATCTCTCCCTTTTCTATAGATATTTCCATAGTCATCAGAAATTTCGTCAGTTATTCCACTACGAGAGGTTCCAGGTTCGCGTCTATTTGAATGATCCAAATATATGAATGAGGGTGGTTATGCTAACTTGACTGTCAACTTAGCAAACCTACTCGAGCATATAAAGAAGTTCTACTTGCTTAATAAAAAAATTATACTGTGCAAATTTGATATCCTAGCTTTATAGACGTATTGATTAACAGCAATTTATTTGTGAAGATGCGTTCAGAAAGGGGTATGGAGGAGGGAAAAACTGGACGGCACAAAAACTTTCCGTCCCATTGGGATTTAAACGGACTTTTTCTAATTAGAATAAACGATGTTGACCACATTGAGCTAACATTGTAGAGACTGAGCAATATGTCGTCTGGCAGTTTTTTACTGTGCTAGATAATTATTATTATTGCATTCATTCTAGAATGTTGTTTCATCGTTACATTTAATAACTTTGTTATGATGTTTATGTCAGGTCGAGAAATATAAACAGGAATTTCATTAATTTCATACATGTTTTTTTTAGGTTGTTTGGTTGAGGTATTTTGTTTGTACAACTCTCAGAATTCGCAATTCATTCAGCTGTTCTAAATAGTGTTTCAATTGTTTATAGGCCAGTCAACAATCGACGAAAATTGTTCTTTTGAGGCTAACTCGATTTTATGTTCAATACAGATGCAGAAAGAGGAGTTAAAATTTGTCTAAAGTTTGTGCTATTGTTTGTATCTGCGTTTTAGTTGCAAAATTATCGAAAAATGCGTATTAAACAAAATCTATTTGAATTTGCATGTTGGTAGATATTAACAAAACACGTCGTTTAAGTCAATAACGATTTGCTTTTTTCAATAAATTGTTATTAGCAAATTAATGGTATTGATAAGAAATAATCACGTTTATCCACTAAAAATACAATTAAAGTACTGAGGACCTTTTGGCTACCAAGCCATCATCAGAGTAAACTAAATTATAAATCAAAATGTGCCTGTTTAAATACTATTTGGGTATAATAATGAAAACAAGGGGTTCCAATAAGCTGGAGATGAATCGTATTTATTAAATTGCTTTTTCGTTTATACTGTTAAGATAATCTTAATCCTAATGATTATGTTTGAATTCTAAATTTTTTTATTTTAATTTTATTCCGGCTAGCTTTTTATTTTGATTTGATTGAATTTAATCTATATTTCATATGTTAGATTTGTTTTGATTGATTTGAATGATAATGATCTTTTTATATTATATGGAATTAAACACAATATTTTGTTTGAATGTTAAAAGTTTCTATATTTAAATATTAATGACTCTATGTTATATCTCAGGTTTACAGATTTTCGATTTATTATTTTATGTTCTAAAATTTCTATGTTTAACCTCAAAACGACTTAATATTAATTCTTGTTTACAAACGACAAATGTTTCACTCAGATATACAAATAACGATACAATGAGGATATTATAAATAAACTTACTTTTAGTTTATATCCAATAATATGATAGAAAATGTCGGCAATGTTCAGTTGATTTTATCTTCATGATGATTTGATTATTCACTTTAAAAACAATTACTCTGCTATACACATACACAAGGTAAACTACGTTGTTACTTCTTTATAAATTCAGGAGCTGTTGATAATAAATTGTTAACTTGTTTTATTCTTTTAAGATATAAAACTTCTTCAATAATATACTGGAACGTTATCGAAGACTGGATATACTACGATGCTATTTATTAACTGTGGTTATTATAACCTTTGTTATGAAGATTCAGGAACACTACTTGATTCGTAGAAATATTTTACTTGCTTTAACTTATCGAAGCTACCGATACTACTCCGAGTTATGGCACTCTGAATTTTTGCCATTTTTGCTGCATTTTCAAGTGGTGCGTTTTTTCACTCGAGTGTAGATTATCATAACTGATGGGCGATTTTTTCCGAAATTATCAATTCAATTAATGCTACGTGATACTAGACAACGTTAAAATAGCATATGACGCATCACGAACCTAAAAATATGAAGTTATTTATATTGAAACTTGAAATTACAGTTTTTAGGCCTCAAAAAAAATGGTTCTTTCCGCCAATATATCTTTGGGAAAGTGGATGTGGCAACTGAAATGCATTGAATACTTTGTGTTTGAATGTGATAAAAACACGTTTTGGGCTTGATGCACCTCTAAATATTAGCCGATTTCTTTCAAATTTGGGGAACCTGAATAAATTTGAATGGGGGATTATATACTCGAAGAAGAGCGAGATAAAAATATATCAATTTTTTTTGGCACAGCCTAATCCACAGCGTGAACCCTTATGGCTTATAAGTTAATGCTAATGTATAGGTAAAGAATTTTTTTTCTCTGAATGTATTTGCTCGATCGTTTCGTATACCACGTCACGAACTACATTTTGGCCAAAGACTGCGCCATGTTTTTTTCTAGGCACACTATATGTTTTCGAGGAACTAAAAAAATTAGGTCAATTATTTATTAGTATATAGAAACTTCCGGTTTCAATAAGAATTGAAATAATTGGGCTCAAATTGTTGGTATTGAGCTCAGCTATGGCTATATTTTTTTCTTTTGTTGTTGCTACATTTGCTCATGCCATGATGGTTTAGTAAAGTACTATAGCTTGATTTGAAAAACTGAAGATGTTTGTCAAAAGCTCAAAAGTACCACTTGGAAGGGGGATATCGCGCTCCATAACAATGTAGTTTATATTTTCACTATTTTAAAGAGTTTTACATAATTTCAAGTCCGTACAACCAATAGGAATGGATAGGGGAAGTATTCTAATCGGTCTAGAAAAAATATGCTACATACTTATAGTGAGGGAAGTAGAAAGAAGTCCATAGGTGATGAGAGTACTGTTGAATAATCCCATAGGGCTTCGAAGTTATGTTTGTGGGCGAGTATTTGCACAATTCAGTTTTCTAAATAGACAGCGACTCTAACCTTAAAGTATTTGTGATAACGCCCCGGCCAGTTTCTAGTGAGTGTATGCGCCGATTTCGAAGCTATCTGTATCATGTAATAGAGTCTAGACATTCACCTGTTATGTTTTCATTTCCAGTCCAAATATTTAACGCCGATATAAATTATACAGGAAGACATAATACACGCATACGTATACAACAACACACGCCTACAAATTTGGCAGCATTCGGTACACTCTCGTTTATCAAATAAGTTAACCTACTAGAAATCCAGGCTAAAATAACACCGGCTGGCCCCTTCTGCCCACGGGCGATTTTATTTTTAAATAGCGTCGAAATACATTCACTAAAAAATTTATCTTACGCTCTCGAGAAACCAACAATGGACAGGTATGGAATGACCAGTCCATTTATAAATTGATCGATAAGCATTGTCTGAAAATTATTTGTTGTTAATGGTTCATTCATCTCTGTTGGATTTTCTTTCCATGCTGCAGTATTTGAAATTACTTTAGTTGGCCAAATATATTCTGGAAGGAAGATGAATATCCTCTTTATGGTAACGTTCCGAAAACTTAAATCCTATACGCACTATGCACCTTAAGCTAGCGGGACCCATTGGGCACAATCACTTCAGCCTATATGGTTAATTCTATGCTAATGGAGTGCCCCCTTGCTGAATACGAATCTGTAATTTATTTAAAAAATCATAGATGCTGTTAATTTGAGAAATAGTTAGAAAGACAAGTAAGTACCATCGGTGAAACCAGAAAGACCCATATGAAAAAATTGTAATTTCCAAATTCTTGGATAATTAATTGCATTGTGATGTCAAAATAATGCTGTATAGTGTTACCAAATGGAAGAAATTAAACCACAAATGATTTATTTAGTCAACATTTATTTTATTTCTCAACATAATCTCCTTGTAGTCCGATACACTTCGTTCAACGTTTTTCAAATTTCCCTTCCAATAATACGATTTTGGCAATCCTTCAAAATAGGCGTTTGTTTCAGCGATGGCCTCTTCGTAGAAGCTAAATCTCTTTCCGCCGAGCTATTTCTTCAAGTTTGGAAGCAGATAAAAATTGCAGGGGGCCTAATCTTGGGAATTGGTGGATGACGAACTAATTCGTAGCGCAATTAATGAATTTTGCGCCGGTGCGTTGTCCTGATGGAAGAGCACTTTCTTCTTTGCCTAATGCGGCCGCTTTCGCTTCAAATCGGTGTCGAATCGATCCAACAGTTCTGCACAATATTCGCCGGTAATTGTTTTGCCCTTTTCAAGGTAATCGATACCGTGTGCATCTCAAAAAACTGTCGTCATGACTTTGTTGGCCGATAAACCCACTTTGTTCTTTTTCGGCTTCGATTCGCCAGGACAAGTCCACTGTTCTTTGGTCGCGCTTGTTGTCAACAAAGAGCAAATGAGGCACACATTTGGCAGAGAGCTTTCTCATTTTCGAAAATTTATGCAAAAAGTTCCGTATCGGTTGAGATGCCCGTAGCCTCGACAATCGCGTGCACTTTAACCATAGATTTTATCGACGATTTCTGACGTTGTAACCTCAATTGGGCGACCACAACGTTCGGCGTCCTTTCTGGTCATATAATCACAAAGAAAATCAGTAAACCACTTGTGAATCGTTCCTATCGGTGGGGAGGAGTTCCCATTACACAAACCAAAGCGATGCTTTGGTTTGTGTAATGTTAGTTAAAGATGGTACATCACAAATGTCACATGGGATTTTCGATTGTGGCGCCATCTGTTTTATTTTTCAGGAACTTTTCACCTATCCCTCGTACAAAAAGAAGATATACATATGATTTTAAAATGAAAACAAAATTATGTAATAGAGAGGACCAACAGCCAGACACTTCTTGATACAGAGACTAATCATGTGACTATCAAATTAATTATTTTTAATATCTGACAATAATTGAAATAGATTATTCCTTATATATAAAAATTCTCGGGAAATAGGTCACATTAACACTCTGTTTTAAATTTTTGTCTTTACGTACGTTTCGGTCTCACGGCCATCATCAGAAGACTTATTATGTCTGAAACTTGATTACTTAAAACTAATTGTATTACACAAAACGTCCAAATCGCACTAATTTCAATTAAAATGCCCACGTCGCCGAAACGAACAGAAACACGATTAAACGAAATTGTAAACCTCAATGCTATAGTAAGATTATCAAAAATCCACTGCTAAGAAGATTTTTTAATAAAAGCGTATTCATGTCAACACAGTAAGTGATCGACTGAGACGAGACAAATAAAATTTAATTTTTAAGTATACACTTTCAAACCAGATGTTATATTTACGAGCTAATAGGAAAAGGTTTTGTCGTGACAGGAGGTATACTTGACATTCTACCTAAAAATATACTATTAACATTATAACGAGGCATGTAGGAATTTGCAAGAGATATTATTTGATCAAATTTGTATAGATATGACTTAGATTTGGAGTCACGTTTTATGTGAATCATCTCCAAAATAGATCTTTTATAATAATTGGTTTCCTTAGTAAAAATATTAACATTTTTGTAATCGAATTGATGGTTATAATCAAAGCAGTGTTTAGCAAGGGCGGTGGAATTTTCTAAGTTTTTGTTTTTTGTGCTATACCTATGGCCATAATTATTCCTATAAAAAGATATTTAACTAGCGATTCAATCAAAATTGTACTAAGAGAATTAAAGGCTCGATATTTAGGCAGGACCCAAGATGAGAGCTACTGCACTTACAGCTCTCACAATTGGAAAATTTTGCTGTGAGGATTGAAAATTAAAGGCAAATTAAAGGTAGTGAAGGGAATAATCGAATTATTTTAGTAATATCTACTCATTCAGTAGTTACAAATTATTACATGCTTTTCATGTTTTAGTACTATAGATAAAACTAAAAATTACTTCAGGAAAGTAACAAGTATTCAATTTTTATTGCAGCAGGTCTACATTTTGTCTTTTCTGCGTCATAGCTTATGACTTGTTATCTCGATATTGATTGCCTATCCTCAAAGCTGTACGTTTACTATTTCGATGTACCTAATGATGGTATTTTGAATTCATTACAATAAGTAAACGCCTATTCCATAGTATTTATTCTTCGTATTTCTGTTCTGTGACAGCTGTCAAATGTGACATTATGACACACATTTTTACTGCAGGTTTTTTGTTTATCTGAAATAGGGTACAGTGATCAATATTACTGTTGTAAAATTTTTCATAATTATCAATTTCCTTTTTTCACCGTAGAAAGAAAACAAAAGAATGCGATAAATTGCCTTGACATTACTGAAAATCTTAAATTTCGCTTCTCTTGTTATATTGATGGCTCTCTCACGCAAAAAACGAAACATTTTAGCAAACTTGAAGCAATGGTTGTATTCAATAACAAACAAAAGGCTGTATCTGAAGCAACTCCTAATGACCTATTTTAATTCCCACAAACAAATGTTTATATTTGGGTAATCTGAGGTGATTGTTGCCTTCATAAACTTGGAGATAAAACTGTCACATTGTCAGTTTTAATCAAGGCACTGATGAAAACAAAACACTAAAAGCGATATTAATCATCTAATGACATATAAGTACGAAATATCGATTATTACCTGTAAATTAAAGAAATCTTCTATTCTATCGTGATTGCTACAAGGATAAAATTGGGTTTTCAGATTTTGGAATATTGTTTCCGGAAGATGCAGACAACATTCTTATCTCAATGTTTTCAACTATTTCATAAAATGTAATTCGATGATTTTGCACCGTAGATTTTATATCACCAATTTTTCAAGATACCTAGATATGGGACAAAGCAGAAACATGAAACTGTTTCATTGCGTTGAGATAAGATGAAGTTTGTTTACCTATTTCTACGGTTTTACCAAATGCGAAATATCATTTAAGATCTACATGATTGATTAAATTACTGAGAAACACTACTCAAAATCATCATGTTTAGGTAAATCTTGCAACTTTGTTTATTCAAAAAGCTGTACTATTATCTACGTTGATTAGTTCCAGGAATAGAAATAAACCATGATTTTGGAAAATCGTTATTCGAGAGTTCATTCCAAGCCACTGGGGCACGATAGGCGCTGTTTTGCCTCAATGATTACAGTTGGCATCCTCAGGGATCTATTTAGATAACGGATAATTGACTGTGTTCTGGTCCTTCTGGCTTGATATTTATATTTATATATTGGATGCGGGTTTGTAGTTCCGTGATTGTGGGTAAATTTCTATTACAAATGGTTATTTTCGAAAAAGCAATATTCGAAATATTGGAAAAACGCAAAGCTCATGTTATTTGAATGCTACAAAATTAATAATGCTGTAACTAATGGTGAAAATAGGAACTGTATTGTTTTAGGTCGCGGTAGCCCCTTATAGGCTATTTTTGACATCCATCTTCAGTTTTTCAAATAAAATTATAGTATTTTATTGAACCAAAATGGCAAGAGTGGTATTAAATATAAATATATCTCACACCCATATATTTAACTTGACCAAAATTCTCATTTTAAGATCCAAGGATATCACGTCTCTGTCTATATTATAGCACTATAATGTAGTGTTCTCGATAGTGCTGTACTCTGTGGAAAATTTTGATACTTCATATGACAGCATGTGTCAGTATGAGACAAGGGTATATTATAACTGTGTCAGTATAAGACACATTTGCAAAATATATTATGTATACCACTTGAATACAATTTCAATGAAACAGAGTATAATTTGACGTTTCATTTGCAATATATAACTGTGTTGGGTTTCTACAAAGTGGTTTAAAAAATGAAATACTTTTATTCACTTGAAATGACTTAAAATGTAAAATGTTGCTTATATCTAACTTCAAACGACCTACCTATTTGACCAATATATAGGGCATTACATTCCTGACAAGTTAACTTATAAACTCCTGACTTCCGAAATTTATTTAGATCTTATAAATACCAAAAATTTAATAAAACTGTTTGTCAGAAAAGAAAAGACCTTATTGGTATAAGATTGTACAATTCACCACCTGTTAAATTGAAGAGTGCTACTAAAACACAATTTAAAATTCAGACTAAATAATACAATATACAAAATTACAATTCATTAAGCCCATTACTTGAATAAAACCCGACATCATTCCACCATATTTTTGTATTTTTATATTTTGTATTCTATATTTTATCTTTTATCTTTCAATCCAATTTCTTTTTTAACATAATATGTACTACGATTGGAAACAAGACATCTAAGAAGTTTTAGTATAGAATGAAATGTTGGCACATCACGAGATTTTCTCAAGTGCCACAGATACATGTAAAAATTGTAAATGTAATTTGAAAATAATTTGAAATAAACTTTGAAACTTTAAAATAAACTTTGTTTTTGCTTGGAAAAATATGTTTGAAAGTTTTTGGTTAGGTCTGAAGGTTACATTTATTTTTTGTTTCTTAAAGATATTCGAGATTTTATCAGATATTGGCCCAAAGTACATCAAGGTAACATATTTTTTCGCAGCTTTTTGTTGCACGTTGGGATAAATTCGATCAATAGTTAAAAAAATAACAATTTTTCAGTTTGGCTTAATTGAAGTATTTTGCGTTCGTCGTGTCATTTCTAATAGTGCTAATGAAGTTTTTGTTTAGATGGAACTATTTTAAAAAGAGAACTGAAAATGTATTAGAATTGGTTTGAAAACATCAGAAAATTCATTTAAAAAGATGATTATCTTATATCAAAAACATTATTATTAGATTCTTGATAAGAAAATATAAATATAAAAGCAACACATGATAAGTTTGCTTTAAAACAATCATCATTTTGAGTGCAAAATCTTTCACGAAGAATAATAATACTTGTAAGAATGCAAGTTACATTTTGATCCAAGACAGATACGTTGGTGCCAACAATTACATTTAATTATATCAAATAACGTTATTTTTATAGAAGAAATTTATTACTTTACTTAGACATGATGGAATTGTTGTTTTAAGTAAAATATATGAAGAAAATGTATTTTCATAATGAAACAATAGGAGTTTTAGAATAACTATTATGTGGTTTAATATTGAAAAAAGCCTAGTTTCAAACTGAGAGAAGATTTTCTCGAATTGACTAGATTACTGTTTTACATTTTGATATATTATTTTTTTCATTAGAGAAAATATTTATTTGCGTATATACAAACTAACCGTAATCTTATATTAAGTATTATTTACTTGAACTGACACACCCTTTTTTTGTGTGTAGCTTTCAGATCAAGCCATAACTTTCAAACATATTTTTTAATGGAAAAACTAAATCTAATAAATTTAGGAAGTCAGGAGTTTATAAGTTAACTTGTGAGGAATGTAATGCTCTATACATTGGTCAAACAGGTAGATCGTTTGAAGTTAGATACAAGGAACATTTTAAGTAATTTCAATGAAATAAAAGTAATTGAAATTTTTCAAACCACTATAGAAACCCAACACAGTTTTCCTCCACTAGAAAAGTTGAATATTTTACATAGAATTACGAAGGGTGGATAACTTACTCTGTTAGAGTCTATAGAAATATTTAAACACAATAATCCTTCAAACAATCTACTTTTACGAGCAACTAGATTTACGAAATTTCAAATTAATCTGTTACAGTTTCTATTATTCGTGTTTCTGTTCGTTTCGGCGAAGTGGGCATTTTTAATTGAAATTGGTGCGATGAGGATGCGTTGTGATGATACAATGATGATGGCCGTGAGAGCGAAACGTACGTAAAGACGAAAATAATAAGCACGTGTTAGTGACAATTTATATATTCATATCTGGGTCAATAATCACTATTAATTAATTTAAATGGAATATCACAAAGTAACGGACAGTTCCATTCATTAATATCGCTAGAATATCCCACAAAGGGGCGATCTCTCCCTTTCCTATAGATATGGATTGTGCTAATCGGAAATAGTTATCTTAAATTCCATTACATCATAATAATTCAATTTAGAAATACACAACAGAGCAAATTGATAAGAAATGATCACCCTTATCCATTTAAAATACTATTAAAGTAGGTACTGGGGACCTCTCGGCTACCAAGTAGCCATCATCAGAGTAAACTAAATTATAAAACAAAATGTGCCTGTTTACTATTTGGGGATAATAATGTAAAAAATGGGTTAACTTCAGTTGGAATTTAATAAATTGCTTTTTCGTTTATACATTTCCATTCCTCCTAAATTAACTAGATACTTAATACACGTGTACGTAACAGGATAAGGATAGGTTACAGTAAGTTATAGCAGGATGTGTTTTATAGTTTGCATGACTGACACTACTCAAGAAAACCAATTAGTGTTCTTGGACACTACTAGCCATAGTTAAGATAAGACTACTAGCGCTACATTATCTGCAGACTATCAATACCTGAGATGCCAATACCGAACATTCACTTCTCATTTCCCAACAATTATTACGCTTCTTATACACGATCCTGTTTGGAATATTTCTCTCCAATTATTCGACACAGATTATCGAGAACCAATATTGCCCGTCGATAAGAAATTATCGTTGATCAAAGAATGGAAACTCCAAGATATTGGCGTGTACCGGTCGAAGTCGACGTTATCATCTAAATGTCAAGACGTTTATATTTAAACCGAGATTTAAACCAAGCGTTCAGTTGTTTTCGTAGCCAGAAACATTTTGAAGTGCGAGTGGTGTTTACTGCGTTTATATGAGATGAATCATATCCTCTCTACTTCTACTATGGCTGAGGTACTGTGAACTCCGCGATCGTCCTGTCTCTGAACTGCGACTAGTTTCACATTGAATCCGCATGACCACCGCGTGATACGATTTGAGAAACTGGTGACAAACAAAAACATCCGTTTCGCCATGTCTTGCCGCAGGTATAATTCAGTCAGAACAACAGGAAAGTATTGGAATTTTCGAGACGATGGTGAGTATGAATGTTTACAATCTTGCGTGAATTGTGAAATACAGAGGATATACAGGAAACATCAAACTGAAACTTGATACGCATGTTTTTCTTATACAAAGTCACTTCTTGGGGTGTTGTATCTTTGAGCCCCCAACTTTCTGCTGCAAACGCCTGTGGTTCAATAAAATCAATTTTTTGGCCGAGCAGTCATTTTATTCATTTATTGTATGTATTTATTGTATTTTGCAAAAGGAATTAACTTTTGATTGCAACTATAAATTAACTGTGATTCATAGATCAATAACTTCCCTCACTAGTAGGAAAAAATAATAGAAAATGTTAGAAACAGACTAATACGTGGGAGTAGGTCGAATTATGCACATTAGTGAAGTAATTCTTTGACGAAAATAATCAACTTCCCTCATAGCATTTTTCATTTAAACCTTTCCTGCTCAATATACAGGCTGCCGTACTTTAATTTAAAAAAGTTTTTTATCAAAAACACCGTGGTTTTTAGCAACATCAAACTGAAAAGTTTGATGAATGGCGTTCCATTGGAAGAGGGATTCCACAAGGCTCAATCCTTGGACCTCTTTTATATATAATCTACACAAATGAAGTGCCTGATTTAGTAAATGACTCAATAAGCCAGTATGAAGATGGTATTGCCTGAACCGACCATGATAGAACTAGAAATGAAATTATTCCAAATGCTAGATACGCTGGACGAATGGTTCACCTATAATAACCTAAGGTTGAATCTGGGAGAAACGAATGCAATTAAATTCAATTGTCATGCAAATAGTCAAACCATTTCACTTACTAATGCCACAGTTGGTCTCGAGGTTGTTTCTTTTTTTTTTTATTTAAAGTTGAATTATGATTAATTGAAGAACCGCTAATATTATTAACAATTCTTCAATCAATCATAATTCAATTGGTTTGGCATTGACCAGGTCATTTGCCACGTAGTTTGAAATTAATATAAATATACCTCTTCTACGGGCCATCGGAAAAATTCCGCAGTCGCAGGATTCGAACCCGCGACCAGCAGCCACAGTGATTATAAGATTGATTGCTTACACCACTGAGCCACCAGGCCCGCTAGGTTGTTTCTTCTCTACCTAAGAAGTTTCATGTTGATCATTAGCGAAAGCGGGGTATCAATAAACCGATGCGCTAAAGCTAAACTGGACTGTCTAATACTGTTTCTGTTATTTCTTTTGTTTCCACCTCCTTAAGAATAGTATACATTCGCTATCGAGAAGGAATAATCACCCTTATCTACTAAAAATACTATGAAAGTACCGAGGACCTTTCGGCTACCATAGACATCATCATAGTAAACTAAATTATAAATGAAATTGTGTCTGTTTAAATACTATTTGGGGATAATAATGTAAACGAGGGGTTAACCTCAGCTGGAGATGAATCGGAATAACTAGCTTTTTTTTCATCCCTTCTAAATTACCTAGATATTTGTCTGTACTGTGTTTTAAAAATGATAAACTTCCTTGAAATGGTGTGACCTGCATTCAAAATATGTTCGGCTAAAGCTGATTTTCCACCATTATTTTTCTTTATGTGTGCATAATGTTCCTTATAACGAGTTAAAATGTTCCCAAATAGCATTTTGAACATGACTCACAATTGTTTTTGTAAATTCCGGATTCGTCGAAATCGGAAACTTTATCAAAGGTGTTGCCTAAACGGTGTTTTAGCTTGTTCTTAAATCTATAAACTGGTTGTATTGCAAATTGAGAAAACAAACTATGGAATCAGGGTCGTCTTAAGATATTTGCGCTCCTTATAAAAATATACACAAATAACAAATAGAAAAAGTCAGAACTATAAATTTTATCATCAGAACACTTGCTACAAAATTAGGGAAAAAAAAATTAGTAAACGAAGAGCAAAAGTACTATTTAAATATTTATTTTCCTAGTCTTTTCTTTGGCAAACTTGTTAATGATATCACACGTGTTTAAATCATTGAATAACTCACTCTCTATGGATAAAATACTCAAAAATCATTCAACACTACGTCTTGTTTACCATTTGTTTTTGGAAATACTAAACTTTAAAGTATATTAAAATCAGAATATAACTCTCAAAGTTCGAAACTTATAAGAAAAAGCTGAAATGAAATGAATTAGTTAGGTTTAGACAACCTCAACCTCAAAAAACATTTTTATCAATCAAAAGAGCTACTGTTGTACTTGTTCTATGTTGTAGGAAGCTCTATGCTACCTTCTTATTTTCATTCGTCAAAAATCATTGGAATTGTTTGTGAGACACTTCCTCATTATTATACTTAGAAGTGGGTATAACTGATCAGAAAAACGAATCTAATTTTTTTGGAAAAAAACACCCAGAATATCGGCGCCCTCAAAGGATTGGCGCCCTAGGGCTGTAGCCCATTTTGCCTTGTGGTTAAGATGGTACTGTATGGAATTTATTAATTACTGAAGAAAGATGAGTGAAACTATTGAATTTTATTGTTTTAGCTTGTAAAATTAGCTTTTGAAACAACATCATACGAATTTGAATCCTTTTATTCTAAATTATTAAACACAGTTTCGGCAAAAACCAGTAGAAAAGTTAAATCAATCAACCATAAATTTCAACAATTGTTACCAAAAACTCCTAGAGAAGTAACGAAGAATATAAACATTATTCACAATAAAACTGATATTAATTTCAATGAAACGGAAATTAATTTGTTAAATAAGGGTTACATTTTGCAATTGATTCAAAGAAATTACCTACGGAGGATTTAAAATAATGATATTGAAAATACGATTTGATCTCTCAACTTTCAAGATGAAGCTGTTATTCGTAACAAGTGCAAGAAAATTCTTGAACATTCAAATGAATCATATAAAAGTTCCTCCAATAACTTCAATAATATCTGTAAATCATTGAAAGAAAAATACTGTTATTACTTGAAAGCTGATAAGGGAAATTCCCTCGTAACTATGGGCAAATAGGATTATCACAATTCGGTAAATACCTTACAGAATGATGGTTCCTATGAACAGATTACCAGGAATCCGTTATCAAAATACGTTAAACTAGTCAATAATTCATTAAAATCGTGTAAACAATCTCCGATAATTTAAAATACAAACTTGAACTTAGACTTTCAAGTCCTAATCTTCCTAAACTGTATTGCTTACCTAAGATTCATAATTCCATGAGACCAATCATTTCAAACATTAATTGTCCTACGTATAACAGCAAAATGGTTAGTGAAGGAATGTAGCAACTTCCAAACCGCACCAAGTTTGTCTGCGAAACATTCTTTGGAACTTATTGCAACATTGAACGATTTCAAACTTGAACCTAGTGATACTCTAGTTTCATTTAATGTTGTTTCACTATTTACAAATACTAATCCCCGAGTCGATAAATATTCTGAAGAAATGGCTTTCAAATATTAATATCCTCGATACCTTACATCTTTATGTATGGAGCAAAATTATTTCACTTTTAACAAAAATACTAGGTATAAACAAACATGCGGATGTGCCATGTGCAAACCACTCTCTCCTTTTTTGGCCAATCTTTTTCTAAGAGAACTTGTAACCTCCTTAAAATCAAAATTTAATCAGTTCCCAAAAGTTTGGCATAGATATGTTGATAACATTTTCGCGATTACAAGAAAAGATTTTGAATTACACGGCTTTTGAATACTCTTGATAGCCAATTTGATTTACTGAGATTCACTGTCGAAATAGAAACAGATAATCAGCTTCCTTTCCTTGATATTAACATTATAAAAGATGGTAATCACTTGGATTTCGACATATACAGAAAACCCACTCAGACAAATAGGTCCATTTAATAGTCTAGTTCATAGATTATTGAACGTTCCATTGAAGCAGCAAAATTATAACAACGAAGTTGAGAAACTTCAGCAAATTGCGTTGGACAATGGGTACCACAAATCTTTGATGAATAATTTAATTTCTAAACAATAAAGGAAATTGGAACGTAGCCAACTAACGAAATTTGAGCCTTTAGCTTCAAATACTTCAATAAAATTCAAAAGTTTCACTTATCATTCTGCAGTAATTAATAAATTCAATAGATTGTCTTCTAAATTTGCAATACAACCAGTTTATAGATCTATCTTATGTATTATCCCCAAATAATATTTAAACGGGCACATTTTCATTTATAATTTAGTTTACTCTGATGATGGCTACTTGGTAGCGGAAAGGTTTTCAGTACTTTAATAGTATTTTTAGTGGATAAGGGTGATTATTTTTTATCTATACTGAACTGGACTGTCTAATATTGTTACTGTTATTTCTTTAGTTTCCACCTCCTTAAGAACAGTATGACTCGAATATAAATGTGATTAGTTTTCTTTGAGAAAAAATATCGATTCATGATATATTTTTTCAATAAAATTTCGATAAATACCTACAAACAATACTAAATGAAAAAATGATGAGAAATGTTTGTAAATATGAGAAAAATTAAAATCTAAAACAATTACTTTTATATTAATTGAGGGCATCAAATTTAATTGAATAATAAATTGAAAATAAATAAAATTATCGTTATAATTTAAATTAAAATTGGAAACATTTTATCCGGCAAATAATTGAAAATTAATCGAAATTTTCTCCTTGGACCCATGTACCTAGGTGTAATTTCCAAAGTATCTCCATATTTTCTATAAAAAAGCTTGAGTATTAATGGTGGACTCTAAAGTTTTTTCAATTACTCTCATTCGAATCAATAGATATTTTTACTACTTTAACGTCATCAGTGAAGGTCGCATTTTGCAACATTCGGTTTAGATCCATTGGTTATTCATTATTATTTTATATTCTACAAAAATAACTAGTTCATTATATAGAACCATAACAGGGATAATTATTTCATTAATGTTGGTTTTTATGACTGAATGTGAATTGTCAACTTAATGTTGTTACTTATTATCTGTGAATAATTTGACGAAAATGTCATTCGCATATTAAGTGTTGTAAACATTTTAGACAGGTTTATAAGTGATTGGGTATGTTATTAGTAAATGTCTTTCTCTGAGATATGAAGTCGCGGACCACATTCTTCAGTAACTTAACTTAAGTATAGAGTTGACAAGAGTAGCGGCCAAGAAACGAGAATCAGTGACTCTCAACAATTAGATCAGGACGTATCCTGGATATCAAATGCTGGATGAATTTTCACAGTTGTAGTCGATGAAACAACTTCCTCTCCAAGAAGTAATGCCAATGCAACGTAAACTTCAATCGTAGTGTGCTACTATAACTGGTAGAAATATGTTGCTAGATTCATAAAAGCGTATTGTACAGTCTGGAACAGATAAAGGTTGTATGTTATTGTATGTTATTGTATGGTCATTTAAAAACCATGATGTCAATAGGCAATACCCTTTAGATCAGTAGGTGTAGCAGTATCACAGCAGAAATTATCCAGAGTATCGATATGAGAATAACCACTATTCAAATATTTTTTATGACATATCGTCAATTCCTTCGTGTACACGTTGATAACTGTGGGGTAGGACCTCGGTCCCCCCCGGCCTGCCCGTCCAGTGGACTCTAGACCTGTTTGTGACTTGCCCTCCCCTAACATAAATAGCACGCCACTGCCCGACAGAGACCAACCCCTTAATTGGAGAGGAGACGGTCTTTTGAACCATCTGGGCCCCTCTCCCCCTGTCTACTCGTGTTAGTGTTATAATTTATAACAGCTCCCGTTTGACGAGTCGCCGTCGACCTCTTATCATCGGTCTTCCACAATGGTTGCCCTGGCCGCGAATCAATTGCCCAGAAATCTGGGATAAGAAGCACAGACACCGGACTTTATGAGTAAAGCCATGTGGTGCAGCATAATACCCACGCATAGGCAGCTTTTTCGCCCCCGGCGGGACTACTTTAGGCGGTCCCATCTCAGGCATACCTAGGACCCTGTCCCGTGCATACCCAGGATGGAGCTTGCTTGCTAGACTCATATACTGCCCCTTCTGGGCTATGGTCAATTCCACCTCCTCGTAATTACCTGTTTCACCAGGAACGCTACGAGTAAACGTTCGGCTTTCGTTCAAATAGCTTCATTACCTTTTCGTCATCTTTTATTGATTCCAATACGTTTCGGCTGAAATTTATCTCCTGCATGTGAAGTAGTTAAGTTAGCAAATCTTGCATAGAAGCCTCGGGTGCTCGTGCCCCCGGGTGTGCCGGATTCTTACCGACTGAAACCCCTCCGTTAGGTTGGTTCTCCTTCTCAGAGGGTGATCCACTACACCGAGGTCATTAGTGTCCTATTGTGCCGTCACAGATGGCTATCTCTTCATTAGTTCGGCGTATTCTATGAAATTCAGTAGCCTGATATAGGGGATACTTCTGATTTCCTGGGGTGTAGTTTTATGTTTTATCGTCTCCAAGGTATGTCCGACGACCAACTGCGTATCCCGTGCACATGCATGGATGTCTCTTCTTCCACGCCGCAACCCCCCCCCCCCCCCCCTTGGGCTGATCTACCAGATCCAACGTGCAGAGATGTTTACAGATTTCGCTGTGGCATGAGAAATGCCACAGGTTGGCGCTGGTCCCGCTTGGGCGAGTGCGACGGCACTCCCATACGAGTGTCACTTTTTTGGGGTTCTTTACTAGTGCCGTTAGTTCCTTTACACCATCGAGTGCACATCATGAGGTGACTCCAGTGCCTTAAACACTGTTAGGTTGCTCGCTATGATTCTGATTTGTCTATTCCCACAGGCTCTGTCCCTCATAATTCGAGCACATGTTGTAATGTCTAATATTTTCGCTTGGAATTATGTCGCAAGTGTCCCTAGGTTTAAAGAAATCATTTCTCCTTGGTCATTTGTCTCGACTATTTCAGCACCTGTACTTTTTTCGGTCTTGGTGCCTTCGGTAAACCATACGGAATCTCCTTGTATCATATGAGGATTACCCCCAGCGTTCTCCCGCTCATTCAAGGTTTAAATCGTCAACGGTACGGAGGAAGTGCTACGCTCCTCTTTTGGCTTCTGCCTGAACGACGAGGTGCAGTGGCTCCAACCTCAATAGCCTCTCCATCGCAGCAGTTGGAGTGGTCGCCTTGGCACATGTTATTCTTAAGCACACCAGCCTCTGAACTCCGTTTAGGGAATGCTGGGATACTTTTCTTTTTGGCCATCACACGATTGCGGCGTATGTTACAATTGGTCTCACTATGGTGGTGTACACCCAGTGTACCATCCGTGGTGTGAGGCCTTATCACTTTGTTAGTGGTTTTCTCCCTTTAGATAAGGGAAGACATTATATATTCACCATCGATAATAATCTTTCAATAGAGGAACTTACCCAAATTGCAAGGTATTGAATGTAACTGAACCCACCTTGACCTAGTAAGCACCAAGATGATTCCATTACCTATTTCCATTCAATTCTAGTTCTAGCACTAACATGTTCTGTTTAATCTGAAGGAAAGGAAATGATCTTCATATCTGGCATCAAACATAGGATCAGTTATTGCTTGTTGCAAATATCACTATTGGTTTATTGAATTTACGAGTTCAATTTTTGGTATTTTATAACGAATTTGACCATTTTGATTGTGATTCAAAACATTTATTAAGATATGCTCTGGTCAAAGCGCGGACATTTTTTCTGTATTAACATCAAATTACATAACGAAACAGAATGTGCGACATGTTATCAGTTGTTATCATCACCATTTCTTGCAGCTATTGTATTTATGATAGAATGATTTGTGGCTGCTCGATATAACAGCATTACAATTCATAACATGATACCTTGTTAAAAGCAACACAGTTGCCATGAGTTTACCTTTTATTCAAAGATTTCACTCCCTGATTAATCAAAGTTACGAAGCACGAACTGGAACATGCTATTACTTGATTAGCAGGAAGTAGTTATTTTCACACCTCTTCCATTCGTGTTGTGATATATAGAGGAACATACTACAATCATATTGGCCAATTTCCATTCATATTCAGAAGTTTTCAATATAACTTTCTGGTTGAGCTTGGATTCTTCCTATCTGTTAACACTTGTTACACCAGTTCTTGGACAACCAAGTAAGATTTGTTATCGAAGATTTCCAAATATGTATTTTGAATTCAGCAGACCCTCAGATTAGAGCAGTCTACGCGTCATCATCCAGGAAGGTCTTGAGTTATGGTTCATTTTGCATTTGTTGCTTAGTGGCTGTGGATAGTGCGACGGTGGCTTTGAGAATATGATACTGGCGAAGGGATTTTTGAATAGGTCATCAGTGTAGTTGCAAATTAGTTCAATCGTCGTGAGTGTTACAATTTACAAACGCACTTTGCTATTTCCTATTTTTGAACCGCCATACAGTTGAACAGCTCTGATTTCGAAGTTATTTGTGGCCAAGACACATTGCTTAACGTTGAGACAGTGGGACCACCGATCGAGAACCGCTGTCCAGAATACATTCTTCTCATATTCGCTAGTTAACGGTATATTTATGATTCAGTCGATTAATAAATTGAACAATGTAAAAATATTTCCACTCGACGGACCGCGCAAAAACCTCACACATTCCTTACTGTTACTTATACTTACTCTTGCGCTCGAGCGATGGATTCCACGGTACTCGAAGAGAACACACAATTTGCACGTTTTACACGAAAATATTCGGGTCAAGTTGCGAGATCTTTTCGGTCAAGAATGTTAATCGTTTCCGTCCATATAATGACGAGAGCGCTTTCGTTGAGTTGAATGTGGTGGTTTCTTTCTACGCACCGCAAGAAAATAAACTAGTACAAAATCTGCGAGACTTGTAGGATTGGAAGTTGCATTCTGATTTAAATCTTATGTTGTAAATATACAAACGTGTTCAAACAAGGGGATATAAAATTAATGCATCAGCTGTCTAAATGTGTTTGTTTTTTGAAGATAGAGTGTAAAGGTTAGCTATGTATTTGGGCTTCAACATAGGATGTCCAAATCTAACATGATGATCTTCAATCAACAATTTTATGAAGCGATGTTTCGGATCAAGAATCGCCGGATGTTTTTTGAGAAAATCCAGGTCATCAGATTGTTCCAGTCTCCCTTTTATTCTGAGAATACCTTTTTTGTCGAGAAACGGTATGAGTGTATAAAGTCGACTTGATTTCCCCAAAGATTTCTTGTTTTTTAAATCTGATATTTCTTGAGTGAAACTGATGCTTTGAACATATTTAACTAAGATTTATTCTGCTCCACCTATCTCCGAAGCTTCTAAATATGTAGTGGTGATTTTGTTTTTATTTCTACAATTGGTTATGAATCGAAACATCCAGGCAGTGGCTATCACTAAAAAACTGAAACATTTGGTCCTTCGAGCCGGATAATATTGAAATTAAACGATATTTCCGGTAAAACTGAAACAGTCGGTGATATCTTCACATTAATATTTATAGAAAAGAAAATTTTACGTCGAAAGAATCTGCAAAATAGTAGCCATGCCGGACCTGACAAGGATTCGCAAAATTTGTTGGTAATTAAATTTCACAACAGAATGGATATCTCCACATTAATATCTATAGAAAAGACAATTTTACGTCAAAGAATCTGCAAAATAGTAGCCAGTCCGGACCTGACAAGGATTCGCAAAATTTGTTGGTAATCAAGTTTCACAACAGAATGTTTCGAATTAAATTGCTTTGCCTACCAACTCGTCTGACAGAACCCAAATTTTTTGTGTCACATTTTAAAAATCAAATTTTGTATACAACTCGATATTAGAAAGAAGGAAATGTATAATGTTTTTGCTGGACCTCTGATTGATACTGATAGTGATGTCTTCACACCCCCACTCACTGTCACAAAAAGCTCAGTAAATTTGATCAAGTTTATTGAACTTTATCGGAATGGGAAATATGGGTTAGAGTAAGCTCAATTTTTTTTTTAATTTCTCATTACTAATATTTAAGAAGTACCAATGCGAAGGAGATATACTTGCAACATCTGGGAATTTTTTTTCAAAAATTGAAATTAAATACAAATTATAACTAGAGTAAATCTTAACATTTCAGGTCTGAATAAGAACAAGTTATTCAGCTCTAAGATTTACAGTAAACAATCTAGCTATATTTTACGGTATTATATTATGATCATTAGACAGGGAAAGGTTGTGACGTCACATTATCGCTGTCAATTATATTTTCCACTGCTTCTAATCCCAGGAAACATATTTTTGATGGTGATACCAAATTTGATATTTGACTTGGCATCCAAATTTTTATCAGAACCCGTATTTACAATATGGGAGGCATCCAATTTAGAGCAATTATTTTTATTAAACCAATTATATGATCCATGACAAATTTTTCGTCTTTGCGATGATGATCGACCAAAACGTTTTTCTCGTGATGGGTGAATGATTCGAATGGGTATTCGCAAAATCAAGAGCATCTGATTCAGACCAGCATATTTACTCCTTGAATAAAAAATATGAATGATATAAATAGGTTCGCCTCTTTTGTAGTTTGCTTTAAACGTTTTGTATCTTTATGGTTGGTAATTTTTTCTTCTATTCCTGATATTGCTAATGTATGACGACATTAACAACAAGGTTCCGGGTAGAAATTACTAATGACATTTCAATCTATTGTGAAATACACGCAACCTATCTCGACACTCTGCGGCAAATGTTATTTCCTGTCTTTTTTTAGAATATCCTGTTGCTGTAACTTTAAGTATTATTTCAGAATTGGTATGTGTTTGAAACAGTTCAGCTGACATTGACTCGTCGACTACACGTGCATGTTAAGAACTATGTACATGACTCCACTTTTTTTTAAAGATAATAATCTTATTAAATTACGAAGGTAACTTGTATCTTTGTCTTTCTTTCTTTCCTCTCTTACTTGTCGCACTTTTTTTATTTATTTATTTATATATTTTTTTACTCGCTTTTTTTATATTTCTCGAGCTGTCATTTCATTTTGTATCATTGGTCTTACGAACAATAAATCATTATTATTATTATTATTGTCCATTAGGTACTATTCGTTATCGTAAAAAAGACGTTAATTGAATTGTACAATTAACAAAATTTATTAAAATTTTCTCAGAGCCGTTTGATTCTCGACAATAAAATAGGCGTTGCTGAAAATTGTCGAAATTTTTTAGGGTTTCCCTTATTCTGATTTTAAAACTTTCAATGTTGCTCGGTCTATTCGAGTATACTCTTGATTTTGGATAACCCCAAAAAACAAATCAAGTGTTGTCGGATCGGGCAAACGAGTTGGCCACTCTATTGTGTTTCGTCTGCCAATCGAGCTATTGGGAAAAACCACCTTGCTGATACAGATACTCGAAAAATTCACAGGGTCATTCGAAAAAATTATCGATGACGTCATAGCCGTAACGACCGTGAACATTTTTGGAATCTGTATGAAGAGCGGATCGAGAGGAATGTTTGGAATCAACAAGGTGGTTTTTCTCAATAACCGGATTGGTAGGCATAGTACAATAATGGCCAGTTCGTTCGTCCGACCTGACACCGTTTGATTTCTTTTTTGTGGGGTTATCTGAAATCAATAATACGAAAAGTCTCCGATTCAAATAAACTTCCAATGTCATGATATGGAAAATAATTTGACGTCGATCCACGCCTTTGGTTGTTTCTAATCATTTGCCATATATTAGTTTAAGCGGTGGCGAAGCTGGATCGGCTAACTGTTCCTACGGGTGTTGGCTGTTTGCCAGGTTGAAACACCTAGTAAAGTATATCCGAGAAAACTTACCTTTAAACATGGAGTACGTAATTCAAAAAGATGAAAAAAACATTCCGTAGAAAAATCACCTTGGTCTTTTTCGGGATATCGTGAAAATATTTTCAAGGAATGCTCGAGAGCGGAGGTGTGGTTGTTATTTGTAGTTGTTGAAAAAATACATCTTCAAATTATTCGACTGTGAGTTAAAGTTTCAACATGAAGAATTCAAATGAAAAATATTCGCGTAGCGTAATATCCGCCATAAAATTACTTTAATTCGTCATTGCCAGGTGTGACGGAACGAACAGCTAGGGAAATACCCAAATAATTGAATTAATACGGACGTCCTAATTTAAATGCACTGTATATGCTGGAAATAATGGAAATCGAATGAAAAACGTGATGCGATTTACAAAGACCTTCTTGTTTCATGACTGTGGAGTGTGGTCATAATTTTTACGGCGAACACAAATTTAACAACATTTCAAAGTACCGCTTATACTTATCGGTAAACAAATACGTCTAAAGGGGGAACTACACGCTACGTTCATTCGTAATATTAAAGATGAACGATTCTGATTCGATCAATTTATTGGTGTTAATACCTAATAATGTGTACATATGTCTCAATAAATAATAGATAGTAGAATATTTATATTGATATTTAACGATATATATTCTTGAACCAATTACAGTAAATTACTTGGTATTTCACTTCCTTTATACTGCTTTGAATTTGATAAAACTATTTTCACTCTAAAGACAATATATAGTTTTCTTTATGAAACATTCTAATTCGCTAATTATTCTACGTGATGATGATAAATCAAATCAAGTAATAACAATTTAGTGAAATAAAAATGTACAGTTCATTACCATATATTATTATTGATCTTCCGGAAAAATTGGCTCAATGGAACAATAAAAAGCTGTGCAAAAGTTACTTACGAAATAATTGAAAATTACGTATAATGAAATAATATTCACGCAGCGTATCAAAACGTTGATAACGTACAAGTCGAAGTCTTATTCGCCTTGGAAAAAACATTGAGTATCGAGCTGTTATCAAATTTTTTACTTCAGAAGGTATTTCTCCTGACAGCATCAAAGAATGGGTAGATGGGATGTACGGGGACAATTCACCGTCTTATTTGATCACAAATATTTCAAATGTGACAGGAATCCTTGGAAGACGACAAAATTGTCCTTGTTAAGGATTAGGCGATAGACGCTTGCAGGTGAAAGAAATGGCCCAAATTTCGGGGCTTTTAGATACAATTGTTCGCCGAATCAGCTGCGAATATTTGGGCATGAATGAAGTTAGTGCAAGGGTGTGTTGTAGAGAAAACCCCGTGGACATGTTGAAAACAATTGTCACAGGAAATGAAACTATGGTTCTCTACTATGATCATTTGTCCAAAAGAGAGTTGATAGAAGGGGCGCGGAAAGGAGAAGCACCAACAAGAATGTTCAGTGTCTGTCAGGGGGCAAAAAAGGTGATGGCTGCGATCTTTTGGTATTGTGAGGGCTTCCTTCTTATAGAATGTAGAGTATGGACTTTGAAGAACGGGGACTCAGTAGGTGGTGATTCTGTTCAGCAAATTTTGTGTTTAGTTTGGGTTTGCAGTTAAGAACCATCCTTGTGCAAATGAATGAAGTTAGTGCAAGGAAGTGTTGTAGAGAAAACTCACCATGTGGACATGTTGAAAACAATTGTCACAGGAAATGAAACTGTGGTTCTCTACTATGATCATTTGCCCAAAAGAGAATTGATAGAAGGGATGCGGAAAGGAGAAGCACCAGCAAGAAAGTTTAGTTTCTGTCGGTCGGCAAAAAAGGTGATGACTACGATGTTTTGTTTGGTATTGTGAGGGCTTCCTTCTTATAGAATGTAGAGTATGGACTTTGAAGAACCGGGATTCAGTAGGTGGTGATTCTGTTCTGCAAACCTTGTGTTAGGTTTGGTTTTGCAGTTAAGAACCATCCTTGTGTAAACGATGTTTGAGCTCGACGTCTTTCTGTCTACTTGACTACCAAACATGATGGCTACGTCCTTCTTTTTGTATCCTTTGCCCAGATTGAGTTGTACACATGTCTCCATTGCATACACTTGGGTACAATAATTCTCTAATAATGCAAATTGATTGATATTACAGTATATTTAAATTCAAGCTGGACGGAATCAAAACCAATATAGCTTGTTCCTTGCAGTGTTTTATCAACAGCTGGTCAATAGCATACGTGAAATCTGCAGAATACATGTATGCTATTGGTCAGCTGGTGGAACAAGCTATATTTGTATTTTTCAACATGAATTTGTTCATAATTTTTGACCATCAATCTTGTTTCTTTCTGACATCATAAATGGTAACATAACCTATATCTAAATACAATAATAAGGTTTTCATTTTCATTACATTCTGTATTATAATAGTTTTCCTATAAAATATCACATTATTATCATTTTATTTTAAAATTTGATTTGAGCGCGGCGGAAATTTCTCTTTTTTCACGGGGTTGCAGAATACCTGGCCTGATGCACTGAGCGTGTGGGGTCCCCTTTATTGACTTCTAGAAATTCGCTATATTTAGTGACAAACAACAATTACAATTCCGTGGATTCGCAGTAAAATCTATCAATAGAAACTGGTAAACACTATATTCCTGGAATTTTTTTAACGTACTCCATGTTTACTAATAAAGTTATAAAGGCGGGAGACGTATTGCGGTTACTCATTTCACACTGTATGCTTGTAGATTTCTGTTGTTTTGATCCTCGAGTTGATTTAAATTGTTTACATGTTTCCCAATTAGTATAATTGTTTCCTGTTAATGTTTAATTTCTCATTAATATGACCACATTGTTCGACATGGCTACGCATCTTTTCATTGCATTCCAAAGCGGTAAAGTCCCCAGGTCTTGTGATGTGCTAACCCAAGCCGACCTGACATTATTTGCTTAATTCCACGATAACTTACGTGCATGCATAACATTCAATTGTCTAAATGTTGGGCTGTTTTATCGATTTTTAAACTACTCAAATAAAGATTATTGGCGGATATGCCGAAAAAAGTGAAGGTGAAAAACTTGAAATCATAGTAAAATTGCATATGTCTTTTTTAATCATTCAACAATTAATAACAATAATAATTTAATTTATTTCAAAAATTAAGTACGTTTGTTGTCTTTATAATTTTAATTATCCTATTTCTCCTTCTAGTTCTCGATTGAAATTTATCAGAACAATAAATGAAGATAATAATAATATGCTATACTAAATGTTAAAGCTAAGCGTTTAATAATTTTTCTCACAAAAGAAGGAAAGAATATTAATAAATAAAATACAATTTTTTAACTTTTTGGGAAACTAAACCCAAATTCACACAAAACGGTTTTCGTAAAAAGCATTCGTGTGAAGCAGCATTGCAGAAAGCAGAGTCAGAGTTAGGAATTCAACATCACCTGAAATTTGCAATAATCTTGGGATGCCACAGAGAAGTATCTTATGTCCTCTCCTCTTCATATTATATCTAAGTGGATATTGATCTTTTCGTAAGCTGTGAGTTTATAAATTCATTTGCTGACGACACATTATTAGCATTTAGTGATGTATGCCGGAACACTGCTATACAAAATATGAATAATGTTCTGATAAGTGTAAGTAGATATTTAAAAATCAACAAGCTTAAACTGAATGTCCCCAAAACCAAGGCAATGATTGAAAACTCATTTTTGGCAGGTGAAGAATTGAAACTTACTCGACGAATGAGAAAATTGAAGACCAAGAATGAAAAAAGAATTATCGCAGTCGCCTATAGTATTATTTACAAAAAATACATTAGACTTGGTAATTAGTTCTGCCGTGTAAAGTCATGCCTCAATATTGAATCAGATAATGTATAGTTAGTTACTGAGTAGTTATTAAATTGAAAATGTCACTAATATTTTCTACGAAAACAAATTTCCAAATTCTGTGAGAACCGATTAAAACTTTCTCAAGGTATTTAATATTGGTGTCTACTAATCGTGCTATGACTCATCTGCTTGGTTCACAATATTTCTAATTATTAATTATCTACATAGAGGTTAAACATTCACCAATTCTTCGAATAATTAGTTAGTCCAATAGTCTTAATGAAGTTAGAACAACCATGAGAAAATCGATTCGTGCCCAATCCCTCCGTAATTGTTAGAGAATTGTTTCAATTGGATATCACCGAAACCTTGATTTAAAAATTATAGTACAAAATTGTAAACTCAAGTTGTAAGAGAACTTATCTTGCTAGAACTGTATTCATGCAGTGAAATAATTTATTTGCCCAACTTTTATCTGACATTTTAGCAGACTTTTAAAAAAATATTAACAGTATAGTAGGAATAGATTATTTATTTTTCTGGGCTACATCAACTCGTATTTTAAGCCGTCAAATTATATTCTATGTCATGAGCCATGACATTTTGAAAGTTTATTTGAATTGACTGGGATATCTATGTTATTGGGTGGTTGCTGTCAATTAAATATATTTATTCTACGTCGGCCTATTTCTGCCACTGTGGCTCACAAAACCTGGAAATTTCGCCAACAGAAGGAACATATCTCAGCCATGACCCAGGTATGCCGCGTTGTCTCCTCCCGAATTTCAAGAGTTTCATGTATATTACAAATGATTAGAAAAATGTCAAATCTGTATGGTATGGAGTGATTGGGGAATGGATGGTTGGTGGTTCCCGTATATTTTACACAGAACGGCCGATACCCTCCCCCCCCCATCTGTTGGGCAGTGAAATAAAGCCCAGCGTAAACAAACAGTGGAAAGTAGATGACTTTCTCTATCTAAATCCAAAAGCGTGATCTCCTAGCCATCATTGAAAAAAATCTGGATCGAATCAAAGAAAAAAAATTATCATTTCTTATTTGGCCAAGAGGTCACACTTTTGGAAAGTCATCTACTTCCCATTGAATTTTGCATTTTTAGGATGGGGCCAAAATTGGGCCCGCTACAGGCTCAAAAACGTTTACATGAACATCTAGACTTGTACCGAAGCAAAATTGATCTACAATAGCTCAAAATACGCGTATTGGTGAGCTCTAACAGTGTCTCGAATTTGGTTTATTTTCGAATTTTTTAACCTCAAAATTTCTCAAATTTTCCGAGGTCAAAAACTTTCAATGTCCCGCCAAAATTCGGCATTTATAGCAAAATGCGATTTGATGGTTATATTAGGTAATGTTTGTCAAAATCTACAAAATGCATTTCGTTTAGAGTCAAAATATGCATTTTTCAGCGTGCAATCGCAATTTTACGGTTTTTCGCGAAATTCAAATTTTGGTGGCAAAAAAAATCCAGTGAAAAGTAGAATAAAAATGCGAACTTTCCACGCAAACAAAATATTTTTATAATCTTTTTTCCATTAAAAAAAAATAATTTGTAAACCTTAAAACAATCACAAAATGGGCCTTATCTTGGGCTCATAACCTTCAAATGACTTCTACCTTGGAGGCTTTATTTCAATTAATTTGAATAAATGAAAAAACCCGGAACGTTTCCAGTTTTTCCGCAAGAAAATGGACATAACTTTTATAGCGGCACTCCATGAATTTTTTAACTATTTTTCCCGTTCTCAGAGCACCCAAAAACATACAAATTAGCCATATGGAATTTTCAAATCAACTTGTGTGACCGTGCGACTAGACCATATGGTTCAGGCTGTGAACCGGGATTTTAGCTATAATAAAAAAAAAACATGTAGGTTCGAATCAAAAAATTTTTTTGCGTTAGCTTCAGGAGGTTCTCAGGATCATTCATACACCTTAAAACCTCTTGGGAACCCCAACCCCACCCATTGGGAGCGAAAATGGCCCGAAATCTCCAAGTCTTGAATTGTATTATTTTCTATAAAAAAAGGTATTTTGGCATTTCGTGTGCACCTAGGGTTTTTTTTTTGGGTCGCTGAACACGAATCCGTAGCCAGATTTACTTGCAATCCATCATAGGGGTGGTCAAATCAACAAAATTGGCGAATTTCGCACCCCTAATATGTTATTTTGCAATTTACGTGTTTTTGGCATTTCGAAAGCACCAAGTAAGTTTTTTGGGTCGCTGAACACGAATCCGAAGCTAGATTTACTTGCAATCCATCGTAGGGGTGGTAAAATCGATAAAATTGGCTAATTTTGCACCCCTAATATGTTATTTCGCAATGTACGTGTTTTAGGCATTTCGAATGCACCAAGGGCTTTTTTTGGGTCGCTGAATACGATTCCGAAGCCAGATTTACTCGAATATCATCGTAGGGGTGGGATATTTACAAAAATGTCTAATTTGACACGCTTCTAAATTTTTATTATTTTTGCATTTTAAAATTACTTCCGAGTTTTCTCCTTTTTTAATATTAACGAGAATAGGAATATAAGTAATTGTTTGAAAAAGAACACAAATATTCAATTACTATATTTTTTTAAATTCATAACCTTATTTTTTTTATACAATTACTTACAATACTTAATATTCGTCATCAGAATCATCATTTTCAAGAATTGGCTCGCCTCTATATTATCATATAATTGTGTATCATCTTCCTCATCATTGGCAGACGTCTCGGTGTCAACATTGGCACAAGTAGATAGAACCTTTGCAATATGTACAGTTCACTGTGCATCGTACGCCATTCTTTCATTAGGGGTGCAAAATTGGCCAATTTTGTAGATTTTACCACCCCAACGATGGATTGCAAGTGAATCTGACTTCGGATTCGTGTTCAGCGACCCAAAAAACCCCCTTGGTGATTTGAAATGCCAAAAACACGTAAATTGCAAAATAACATATTAGGGGTGCGAAATTGGCCAATTTTGTCGATTTCACCACCCCTACGATGGATTGCAAGTAAATCTGACTTCGGATTCGTGTTCAGCGACCCAAAAAACCTCCTAGGTGCACTCGAAATGTCAAAATACCTTTTTTTGAAGAAAATACAATTCAAGACTTGGAGATTTCGGGCCATTTTCGCCTTCAATGGGTGGGGTTGCGGTTCCCAAGAGGTTTTAAGGTGTATGAATGATCCTGAGAACCTCCTGAAGCTAATGCAAAAAAAAAATTTTGATTCGAACTTACATGTTTTTTTTTCCGGTTCACAGCCTGGACTAATAGTGAGGTCTTTCCCTATGCCTATGACCTCCGAACCTTCAAGGAAAATTCGAATGCCTGACTCACATGATGTCCTTCGAACATTGTAGGTTTCCCTCTCGTGTAGTTAAAGTATAAAAGAAAAAAACTGCTGTTCGAATAAAGTCCAAATGGAACATAGTTCGTATGATTTATTTTGCCGGTACAAAAACTAATAAAACGTAAAGATGGTGGATTATGATTAGATGAGTTCTGTTATTGTAAAATCTCTAGAATGTTGCGGAGACAGTGGAATTGTTTTCAAATGCTAAGATATTTGTCGAAGGTCGTGGGTGGCACAGAATTGTGATGAATTTCTGTTATTTCCTTCTGGTAATTCTGTTTATAGTCATACATCCGTAATAAGTAACGCGATACAGAGTGAAGTTGCCGGACTGTTCGGTCGGTATAATAATTCTAATAACGATTATTACTTCAGGATGTTTTTATTACATTTGATTATGTTGTTTACTAGTGAACCGTCGTAAACAACGCGTGATATTTCTAATTCTCTCTATGGGTCTTCGTTATTGCCATTGGTCAGTCGTATCAATGACATTGTTTTCAATTAAATTAATTATTATTTGTCCAACAACTTCACTTATATGCCTGCCTGCGTTCAACTTCGTAAAATTATACATTTTCCAATGACTCGATGTTGTTGTTATAACTACCCTTTTCTGCTAACGTTTAATTGCTTTCTAATTGCTTTGTTTACTCGCCAGAAATGTACCTACTCATTAATTTTCATTCTTGTTCGTAACCGCATTGTACATACAGGTGGTTTATTTATGCAAGATTTCTAAATATATTCGTGCGATGTTAAAGACGATATGATATGATATGTACACTGCTTTCGTAAAGTACTGAATAAATTAATTTTTAGCCAAACTTTCCATTTCTGAGGAATCTTCTGAAATAGGTCGATTTTTAATCTTAATTTGCCAAATTTATATGGGAAAATTAAATACTTATACAGGATGATCCACGTTTGAGTAATGTCGTCCGCGACAATTTTTTCAAATGGAATACCCTATATATTATTCAATTCCATGGAAAGCTGAATTCAAAAATATATCACACATAGGGTTTGTATACAATGCGTCCGTTAAATTCAGTGCTCTTGTAAAGTAGAAACTGAAACGTAAAGAACTGAAGAATACTTGAAACTGCAACAGACGTGCATCTAAAAAGAACCGAAGAATGCTTGAATGTTATAACATGAATTTCCTTCATGACCATTCAGATACTTTTCATTTAGATACATTTCCGAAGAAATAGCGTTATTAGCTATTGTCGAAACTACAGCACACGTGCTTCTCTAAAAAGAACTGAAGAATACTTGATGAAACTACAAAAGACGTGCTTCTAAAAAGAACCGAAGAATGCTTGAATGCTATAACATGGACTTCCTTCATGATCATTGAGATACTTTGTCATTTCCGAAGAAGTAGCATTATTAGCTATTGTCGAAACTACAGCACACGTGCTTCTCTAAAAAGAACTGAAGAATACTGGATGAAACTAAAACAGACGTGCTTCTGAAAAGAACCGAAGAATGCTTGAATGTTATAACATGGACTTCCTTCATGACCATTGAGATACTTTGTCATTTCCGAAGAAGTAGCATTATTAGCTATTATCGAAACTACAGCACACGTGCTTCTCTAAAAAGAACTGAAGAATACTTGATGAAACTATAACAGACGTGCTTCTGAAAAGAACCGAAGAATGCTTGAATGTTATAACATGGACTTCCTTCATGACCATTGAGATACTTTGTCATTTTCGAAGAAGTAGCATTATTAGCTATTGTCAAAACTACAGCACACGTGCTTCTCTAAAAAGAACTGAAGAATACTTGATGAAACTACAACAGACGTGCTTCTGAAAAGAACCGAAGAATGCTTGAATGTTATAACATGGACTTCCTTCATGACCATTGAGATACTTTGTCATTTCCGAAGAAGTAGCATTATTAGCTATTATCGAAACTACAGCACACGTGCTTCTCTAAAAAGAACTGAAGAATACTTGATGAAACTAATACAGACGTGCTTCTGAAAAGAACCGAAGAATGCTTGAATGTTATAACATGGACTTCCTTCATGACCATTGAGATACTTTGTCATTTCCGAAGAAGTAGCATTATTAGCTATTATCGAAACTACAGCACACGTGCTTCTCTAAAAAGAACTGAAGAATACTGGATGAAACTAAAACAGACGTGCTTCTGAAAAGAACCGAAGAATGCTTGAATGTTATAACATGGACTTCCTTCATGACCATTGAGATACTTTGTCATTTCCGAAGAAGTAGCATTATTAGCTATTATCGAAACTACAGCACACGTGCTTCTCTAAAAAGAACTGAAGAATACTTGATGAAACTATAACAGACGTGCTTCTGAAAAGAACCGAAGAATGCTTGAATGTTATAACATGGACTTCCTTCATGACCATTGAGATACTTTGTCATTTTCGAAGAAGTAGCATTATTAGCTATTGTCAAAACTACAGCACACGTGCTTCTCTAAAAAGAACTGAAGAATACTTGATGAAACTACAACAGACGTGCTTCTAAAAAGAACCGAAGAATGCTTGAATGTTATAACATGGACTTCCTTCATGACCATTGAGATACTTTGTCATTTCCGAAGAAGTAGCATTATTAGCTATTGTCGAAACTACAGCACACGTGCTTCTCTAAAAAGAACTGAAGAATATTTGAATGTTATAACATTTACTAAAAGAGGCTATGCTAGATTTAATTTCTTCCATCTGCATTGATATATTTCATCATTTTCGAAGAAGTAGCATTAGCTATTGATGAGACTACAACAGACGTGCTACTTTAAAGTGAACGGAAGACTACTTGCATGTTATCTCATATACTAAAAGAGGCTATGCTATATTTAATTCCATACATCTGAATCGAGGAATTTGGCAACATCCGCTGAACTGATGGCTAAAAAAGAAACATTATAACAGTTCCGTTACGATATCCATTGTGCAAGCGGCATCGTGATTGCCAATTGCTTTGTTTACTTCTATTATTAGGAGGAATGTACGTCTGGCTTGTGAAGATATTACCGTAGAAATCTGCAAATTGGTCTGCGGACGTTCAACTCTATACCATTCGGGAATTTACTGCGTTATTCTTCGAATTAACAGCCTCTGGCGTAGCCACCGCCGTGAGTGTAATAATTTACGGACCATAAATCATGAACAGTAAGATATTTTATGAATGAAATACGCATTATTAATTCTCGGATCATTTTATTACTTCGCTACATGAGGAATATTAATGTATTTGTTAGAATACGAGGCGGACCTTGAGGCGGTCAAGGGTATACTGGCAAATTGTTCGTGTAGAAGAGATAGTTTTTAACTACGAGTACTTCGCTCAGTACAATTTTTGTTAACCCATAATAGAGCACTCCGCCATACCTACTCATATGTATCGTGGATATTTAAAAATCAAATTACATTTGTATGTAGGAATTGAGTGTTCTTAAAGAAGAGGGTAAACTTTACGGTAAACCCAATATAATGTTGTTAGGGGCACCTACTCTCTATTATATCGTGGGCATCCGCATCAGTAATCATACAGTATTCGCGCCTGTTATCAGAGTTAGCCATGGTTTGACGAATACAAACTAATTTCTTGGTGACTTGGCCCAGCACGGACTGGTGTAATGGATTCTTCAGTCGAAATGACCACATTATCCAAACTGTTGGTCAGGAATAGCTTCAGCCGATTCTCCTATAGTTCAAGGCCTGAACGCTCGATCGTGACGTCACAAGCCGAGGCTATGTTGCAGCTGGTCACTGTATTGCAGCAAATATTTTATTTATTCTTCAGGACTTCCTGTTTAAGTGGAGTTGGCAGACGTGAACTGAGTCAAAACCTCTTGTTGATGACGGTACTTTGACTTTTATCACAAAACATTCACTTAGAAAGACATTTTGCAACGCACTTTATTCAGTCACAACACTCTTAGACACGCTTATTTACAGGATTTTCACATAAAATACGTTCGAATCACACGAGGAGACCTTAGAAACAGATGCAACATATAATTTTCCATCAGAAAGAGTTTAATTCTATTATTTATCAATAGTCACAGTCAATATCGGCTAGGCGCCATTAAGACTAAACGATATTGCCGTCTGCTACGTATCTTGTTGATGGTCGCACATTGACTTTCAATGTGCATAGCATTACAAACTTGGTCAGGTGAATGTAGTGACAGTGAAGTATCTCTCTCCTTTTTCCTCTTGCCCCCTCTGTTTTTTTATAGAATTCTCTCAAACTGCATAGTACTAAAACCGTGGTCAAGCGAATATAGTGACAGTAAAGTCTCTCTCCTTTCTCCTCTCGAACTCTCTGATTGTTTTTTATAGAATTCTCCCAAGCTGCATAGTATTACAAACTTGGTCAGGCGAACATAGTGACAGTAAAGTCTCTCTCCTTTTTCCTCTTGCCCTCTCTGGTTGCTTTCTATAGAATTCTCTCAAATTGCATAGTTTTACAACCTTGGTCAGGCGAATATAGTGACAGTGAAGTATCTGTCTCCTTTCTCCTCTTGCCCCCTCTGTTTTTTTTGTAGAATTCTCTCAAACTGCATAGTATTACAAATTTGGTCAGGCGAATATAGTGATAGAAGAGTCCCTCCTTTTTCCTCTTGCCCTCTCTGGTTGTTTTTTATAGAATTCTCTCAAATTGCATAGTTTTACAACCTTGGTCAGGCGAATCTAGTGACAGTGAAGTATCTGTCTCCTTTCTCCTCTTGCCCTCTCTGTTTTTTTTTTGTAGAATTCTCTCAAACTGCATAGTATTACAAACTTGGTCAGGCGAATATAGTGACAGAAGAGTCTCTCTCCTTTCTCCTCTTGCCCTCTCTGGTTGTTTTTTATAGAATTCTCTCGAATTGCATAGTTTTACAACCTTGGTCAGGTGAATATAGTGACAGTGAAGTATCCCTCTCCTTTCACCTCTTGCCCCCTCTGTTTTTTTTTATTGAATTCTCTCATTGCATAGTATTATAAAAACTTGGTCAGGCGAATATAGTGACAGTAAAGTGTCTCTCTCTCTCTCTCTCTCTCTCTCTCTCTCTCTCTCTCTCTCTCTCTCTCTCTCTATCTCTCTCTCTCCTTTCCCTTCTTGTCCCCTCTGGTTTTTTTATAGAATTCTCTCAAACCGCATAGTATTACAAACTTGGTCAGGCAAATATAGTGACAGTTAAGTAAGTCTCTCTCACTCCTTCCTCCTCTGCTTGGAAGTCTCGATCAGCCCGATTCCCTACATGGGGTAGATTTTACGAGGCAACAATCACTTGACGAAATGTACGCTGGTATATTGTAGCAATAATAATGAATAAAAATGATATGAAATGTTAGTGGCGCCTATCGTAATCTTTTATCCGTTCAAAGATAAGTGCATTTCAAACATTGTCAGCATAGAGTAAATAGGGAAGGTTGTTGTTCCAGGTATTTCCCGTTCACGGTTAAATAATATCCTTTATGAATTCTTTGAATTATGAATGAGTTTACGTTCCCAACCCGCTGAGCAAATATTATTGACGCACGGATGGCATCATATTAGCATAGTAACGAACGTCATATGCCAAGCTCTATTATAGTAAATATTGTTACATTGTTTGTGAGCAAAAGTGCAAGTCATTATTCTCGTGCGAAACGATTGCATATTCTTTCAAAATGTATAAGACTGAATGGCAAACATTGTATGACTTCTCGTGATTCTCGAACGATAACGCTGTTCCGACAAAGCCCCTGTTAGAATTCCGTCATCAACAGAATTTTCTATGCAAAACAAAGGCTAGATTCCCTTTGTTTTGTTTCTTTACGGTATCCACTCGAGTATTTTTGTACCTTGTACGAGTTTGTACAAGTCTTGTACTGAGTTGGAACTGTATAATTCTGGTTCGCCGTTAGGCTTTCCAAAAATTGACTGCTTTTCCCTTATCGCAAAGTTTGCATGTCCGGTCGCCATTGTACAGTCCCATTTTGTTTAGGTGCCCTTTTACTGGCGCTTGGCCAGTCATGAGCCCTGTTACGACTTCTATTTTTTCCCTATTTAGTGCTAATAGGCCTGTCGTTTTTTTGTTACACGGGGCTTTGATGTATTTCTTCCCGTATTCGTTTCCTGGGATTTTTTCCCAGTATCCTTTGTGGTTTTTCATGATCCAGTCTTCTACAGACTTTCGTGCTGTACGTTTTGGTACCTCCATGGTCTGTTCTAGATCTGGAGTGTTCTCCTTTCCTCTTCTAGCAAGTTTGTCGGATTTTTTATTGCCTGTCGTTCCCTGATGTCCAGGCACCCAGATCAGCCTAACGCGGTTTCGGTCTGCCATTATTTCAAGCTCTTCTTTGCATGTCCATACCAGACTGGATGTCACTTCAGGACTTCTCTTTGCCTCAAGTTCAGCCTGCAGTCAATATGTGGATTTGATCATCTTCGATGGCTCTCCGATTGTTTTCCTTCACGCGTTGGAGGATTGCATATACCTCTGCTTGGAAGGCAGAGGTATGTTTACCCAATGAATAGCTGAAGCCAGTCTTTGGGTTTCTTGAGTAGACTCCTGCATCTGCACCTTTTTCACTCTTAGACCCGTCTGTATACCAGATCTTTCCTGTAGAATGACGCCCAGGTTTGTATGTTCCCATTCAGTCCTTTCTGTTACTGATACCCTGTATGTGTTGTTGAAAGAGAATCGCTTTGAAATGTGATCTGTTCATATGCCTATAACACGTCTCTAGTCACGATTTTTACGATGCTCATGTGTCCTGGCCCAATGTGAACATTCTCCAATGTATTTGGAGAGGAAGTAATCCTAGTAGGATCTCCATTGCTGCAGTGGGCGTTGATTTCATGACCCCTATGATCCCAAGACATGCAAGGCTCCGGACCTCGATTAGTCTTGTCGTGGTCCCTCTTTGTTGTGTTTCAGGCCACCGTACCAAAGAGGCGTATGTTATTACTGGTTTAACCACCATGTTGTACAACCAGTAGAGTATGCTCAATCGTAGCCACCATTTTTTCCCGAAGGAGCGCCTGGCCACAAATATGAGGTCTCCGCTTTTTTAATTACTTTTCCCAGAAAGTCAATTTCGAGTCTAGTGTCACCCCGGGATATTTAACTTCCCCCTTTACCTGTACAGTTTCTCATCGAATCTTCAGGGGTCCCAAGACCTCCAATTTGTGTTTACGAGTGAATGCTACTATAGTGGCTTTGTGGGGACTGATATTCAGTCTCTCTGAATCCGTCCATGTTATTACGAGGTTCAGAGCCTCTTGCATACATATATACTAAATAAATAATAAATATCAGCTAATACGTCTTATTATCAACTTTTTTAAATCACAGTATGTTGTAAATTCGAATAAACTTTCAATGCAATGATATAGAGTACAATTCGAAGTTTTTCCACATTTTTACTGCTTCTAATCATTTGCATTATATTTTCGATTCCTGCTGAGACGGAAGTTGGTGATTTATGGATCACAGTTCATTTTATATTGTAATTATTTTGCAATCTACGTAGAGAAGAATGGAATGAAACGCGTACGAGCTCAATCTCGAAAGTGCGTGTAGCGAATGACAATAATTAAGTGTTTCCCCACTAATTTGCATACTGGCGTGGAGTTCAAATCGGTAACGTACACGGCAGTTTTAAGAAATTCGCTGTCACACGAGTTTTTAACGAGGCCCCGTGAAAACTACAGTAATTAGTTTGTCGTTGAACTGGCTCTGTTCATGTCTTTGCATCGGTTTTGTCCTTTATTTGTACCGTGGGACCGAACTTACTCTACCAGGTAGTCTGTGTTGGCATTTTTTTTTCGTTCACTGTCCTTATACGATACCACACTAACTAGATCTGAGCGAGATGTGCAAAGCAACAGAGAAATATGTCGCATACCCGTTTCCGTTTGGGATGAATACAGTTAAGGTTTCATGTTAAAAAGTGATCCTTTGCAATCCGGAGAGAGATTACTTTCTTTTGTTGTTTTTTCTTTATTCACTTAACCTATACGCTATACAGGGTATTCGTTTTCAACCTACCCCTCAGTGGGTTCTAAAATTCTAAAATATTTTCAATTTTCCTTCACTTCCGGTTATACCGGAAGTTGGTATCAAATTCTTATTTTGTCGTAAATAAGGAATAATCACCCTTATCCACTATAAACACTGTTAAATTGTTGAGGACCTTTCGGGTACCAAGTACCCATCATCAGAGTAAACTAAATCAGAAATCAAAAATGCCTGTTTAAATATTATTTGGGGATAATAATGCACACAAGCCTGGAGTGTATACATTTTCATCTCTTTTAAATTACCTAGATATTTGTCCGTACTGTGTTTTAAAAGTGATACACTTATACACCTGTCTAAAATGTTTACAACACGTAATATGCGAATGACATTTTCGTCAAATTATTCACAGAGAAGTAAGAAATTGAAAAAAAAAACAACATTAACTTGACAATTCACATTCAGTCATAAAAACCAACATATAATGAAATAATTAGTTATTTTTGTAGAACATAATATAATAATGAATAATCAATGGATCTAAACCGAGTGTTGCAAAATGCAACCTTAAATGATCACGTTAAAGTCGTAAAATGATTCGAATGAGAGTAATTGAAAAAATGTTTGAGTCTACCATCAATTTTATAGAAAATATGGAGATATTTTGGAAATTACACGTAGGTGCATGGGTTACTTTCCAATGATAAAATTTCGATTCATTTTCAATTATTCACAGAAAAAAAAGTTTCCAATTTTCATTTAAATCATAACAAAAATTTAATTTATCTTCAATTTATTATTCAATTAAATTTGATGCCCTCAATTGTTATAAAATAATTGTTTTAGGTTTCAATTTTTCTCATATTTATAAAACATTTCACTTCATTTTTTTTATTTAGTATTGTTTGTGAGTATTTATCGGAATTCTATTGAAAAAATATATCATGAATCGACTTTTTTCTCAAAGACTAATCACTTTTATATTCGAGTCATACTATTCTTAAGGAAGTGAAAACAAAACAATATTAGACAGTCCAATTTAGTTTTAGCGCACCAGTTCACTTAAGATAAGAAATAATCACCCTTATCCCATAAAAATACTATTAAAGTACTGACCTTTCGGCTACGAAGTAACCATCATCAGTGTAAACTAAATTAGAAATCAAAATGTGCCTGTTTAAATACTATTTGGGGATAATAGTGTAAATAAGGGATTACCCTTTACCCCTTCAACGCTTCCCAGATGGAGAAGTCGCAATGATTCAAGTCTGGAGACCGCGGAGGACACTAAATAGGTGCTTCTTGTCTTCTACCAATCCATGTACCAGCGAATTGTTCATCAAGATATTCTCTTACGGCACGTGCAAAATGAGGTGGTGCACCGTCGTGCATGAAGAACATGTTTCGACGCAAATTAAGGAGCAAATAATTGCCAAAATTTCTTGAAGGAAACTAGGGTAACTAGCACCATCCAGACGTACAAGCAATTGGAACGGTCCTACCACATTGCCAATAATTCCGACTCAGACATTAATTTTAAAATTTTATGTAGGTTCGTCATGCCACGACGTGTAAAAGAAAACTTATCAGTAAACAAGATATTAGTGTGAAATCTGTTGTCGGCTACTCTGCGCTCCCGAATAATTTGTGCAAAATTCAAACGTGATCCGTGGTCAAGTGGCGATAATTCTTGCATTGCCTGGATGAGGAATGGACGAATTAATTGATCGCTCAAAATTCGACTCTGTGCCTTTTGAAATCCCAATCTCTCGTTGCAATGTTCTGGTACTGGACTCAGGAATGTTATCAATCATTTGAAGAATAGCATCTTCCGCAAAGGGTGTTAAGGCTTATCGAGGTCTTCCAGCTTTGATTCTGACTGGCTTCAACCTCCCTGTTTCTCGAACACGTCTTTCAATTCGGGCAAACGTTTTGTGATTTAGAATTCTCCGATTTGATAGACGCGGACACTTTCGAGGCAGTTAAATTGACAGAATCCAAGAACTAGAAGCATATCGACCTGATCATTAAAAGGGAAATCAATATTTAATTGCTGCCAATTAAAAGCAACAATAACAGCAATAGTAATTAAGTAATAACAGTAATTGGGGAAAAAACAATACAAAAGCAACTAAGAGCGGACAAATCATTGAAACATCTACTGTCAACAATAAACTGGGACACTTATGAATTTGTTTCTTGTCCAAATCATGACTTTGTTCACGGCTAACTAAATTTTGTCCTACAATTTTATTAAACTTGTTCTAAGAATATCAGTTATCAGGGTTTGAGAAAACATGTTTTTCCTTCTAAACAATGCGAAATACAGAATTTTCACAAGAGATTAGAAATGAAGATAATGAGTAAGCCTTTTCATTGAAAAAAATCTTAGAACCATATTAGCAGCCCTAATAAAATTATTTTTAAAATATCTGAGGGGCGAGGGTGATTTTACCCTTCTATAAATCAATCTGTGTATGTCCTAAAAAATAAATAAAATTTTTGTATTACTGTTGATTTATTTAGCAGGTCCCAGAAATAAGCTAGTCATATATAAACACGCATTATCGAACCCCACCCATAATTTCGAGCGTTTTTCGAGCTGCTCAACAGTAATTTCGAGCTATTCCCAAACTTAAAGGGAAGCCGAGAAATCAAAATTAATCAATTTGACTAGATAAATGTGCAAAAGTTAGCACAGCAAGCCCATTACACATCCTACAATATCGAGACTAGGCTCAAAATTTCGAGCTAAAAAAGAGTGGTTTGGAAATTGCCCGGAACCACGTGATTTTCCGGAAATAAGGAAAAAACTAATTTCCGGTCTGAAGTTAGCACAGCAAAACTAGAAAAACACGACTTAGAATTTCGAAACTGGTCTCTAAATTTCGAGCTTTTTACGAGCTGCTTCGTGGTAATTTCTCGAGATTGCTCAGAAGCACGTAGTTTTCCGGAAATAAGGAAAAAACCATTTCCGGTCTGAAGTTAGCACAGCAAAACCAGAAAAACACGACTTAGAATTTCGAAACTGGTCTCTAAATTTCGAGCTTTTTACGAGCTGCTTCGTGGTAATTTCGAGATTGCTCAGAAGCACGTAGTTTTCCGGAAATAAGGGAAAAACCATTTCCGGTCTGAAGTTAGCACAGCAAAACTAGAAAAACACGACTTAGAATTTCGAGACTGGTCTCTAAATTTCGAGCTTTTTACGAGCTGCTTCGTGGTAATTTCGAGATTGCTCAGAAGCACGTAGTTTTCCGGAAATAAGGAAAAAACCGTTTCCGGTCTGATGTTAGCACATCAAAACTAGAAGTACGTGTCTTAGAATTTCGAGACTGGGCTCAAAATTTAGAGCTTTTTATGAGCTAAAAAAGAGTGATTTGGAGATTGCCCGGAACCACGTAGTTTTCCGGGAATAAGGAAAAAACTCATTTCCGGTCTGAAGTTAGCATAGCAAAACTAGAAGTACGTGACTTAGAATTTCGAGACTGGGCTCAAAATTTCGAGCTTTTTATGAGCTGCTTCGTGGTAATTTCGAGATTGCTCAGAAGCACGTAGTTTTCCGGAAATAAGGAAAAAATCATTTCCGGTCTGAAGTTAGCACAGCAAAACTAGAAAAACACGACTTAGAATTTCGAGACTGGGCTCAAAATTTCGAGCTTTTTATGAGCTGCTTCGTGGTAATTTCGAGATTGCTCAGAAGCACGTAGTTTTCCGGAAATAAGGAAAAACTCATTTCCGGTCTGAAGTTAGCACATCAAAACTAGAAGTACGTGACTTAGAATTTCGAGACTGGGTTCAAAATTTCGAGCTTTTTACGAGCTAAATAAGAGTGATTTGGAGATTGCCCGGAACCACGTAGTTTTCCGGGAATAAGGAAAAAACTCATTTCCGGTCTGAAGTTAGCACAGCAAAACTAGAAAAACACGACTTAGAATTTCGAGACTGGGTTCAAAATTTCGAGCTTTTTACGAGCTAAATAAGAGTGATTTGGAGATTGCCCGGAACCACGTAGTTTTCCGGGAATAAGGAAAAAACTCATTCCCGGTCTGAAGTTAGCATAGCAAAACTAGAAGTACGTAACTTAGAATATCGAGACTGGGCTCAAAATTACGAGCTGCTTTGTGGTAATTTCGAGAATGCTCTGTAGCACGTAGTTTTCCCGGAAATCAGGAAAAAACGATTTTGGGTCTAAAGTTAGCACAGCAACAATAGATGTATATGATTTAGCATTTCGAGACTAGTGTCAAATATTCGACTCTTTACGAGCTGGTGCATAGTAATTTCGAGATTGCTTAGAAGCACGTAGTTTTCCGGATATTATGAAGAAACGATTTCCGGTTTGAATTTAGTACAGCATTAATAGATGTATATGACTTAGAATTTCGTGACTGGTGGCAAAATTTCGAGCTTTTTACGAGGTAAAACCTTTTCTGTATTTATGAGTAACATGGCTGATACGTTTGTTCTGATGTGTCAAAAATACACAACGATTTAAGGTGTTTCCTTCGGAGGTGACACATTATAAATAATATAAATAAAAGCTGAAATTGGCTGTTCCAGCCATCTTACCCCTCAAAAAAAGATTTAGCAGCATTGTGCCTTAACATATAACGCCCTTTGGCTTGATGTGTATCTAGAGGATGTTGATTGTACTACATCCTCATTCTCATGGCTTCATCGCTCAAGGCCACATGTCGTAATGCGCCATACCTATCCTTGCTTCTGGAGATCTGTTTGGAGTGGTCACCACAGTACCCGTTATGGCCATTTAGATACCGACAGTCACTATTTTAATCTTACTAATTTATAATAAGGACTTGAGCCATTAAAATCTGAGTGTAGTACCGTGGATTATGCAAATGTATATCGGGTGGAATGAAATGATATTCGATTTCGAAACAAGCCGTAAATTAATTAGCGTCCAGAAACAGCATACCTAATTATCACCTGTTAGGACAGACGGAATGTTTGTCTAGTGAGTATAAACATGGCTCGATAAATAATGAAAAATAAAATAGTAAGTAAACCAGTATCAAATATGACGTAAATAACATAATTAACGATATCATAAAGTGTCTTAGACTTTGAATTCATTAAACAATTGGAATTCTTTCTAATGAAAAACGCTTTTACTACGAATAGGTAGTTACGTGCTATGTAACAAAGAATTTTAACACATTCGCCTTGTCATTCACGTAAAGCGCAATAGTGAGAAACACTATTACGTCTTTGTAATTGATGTGCTATCTTTAAACTCGATAAGGTTAGTTGTGGTTATGTAGAAATGATACAAACCCTAATATTCACTAAAACCACAGTTATTATATTGATGAACCCAATTACAGAAACTACAACTCGATTTCTATTTGATATGTCACTGCTTGTTTCAAACTCGGAAGACGCTTCAACAGAACATCTCGTGTTGCTAGCAAAACCAAGATTGCGTTCCAGGAATCTAAGGAGCTGCTAAATGAACTTGATGCAACGTGGGCTAATAACAGTGCCTTGCGACTCACCTGAAATATTTTTCTGAAGCCAAACAAATTATATGTCTTGTACTATAGAGGATATTGCTTAATAGTCAAGGCAACGAACCGGAAAAATAAATATATAGTAAACTAGAATTTCAAATTTTTTTTTTGCATTTTGTTCCTAATACCCCATAGATCATTCATGACTATCAAGACCGCGGGGGTCGACCTTTCTACCCCCCAAAACAGGGTTTCAACCCCTCAGAGGGGCATTCTTATAAAAACAATCCAAAAAATTAGAAAATTAATGAATTAAGAGCCGAAAATGACTGCTAGTATGTTTTATGATGATCATAATAGAATTTTAGAAAATGAATTTGATAATGAATCTGATGGCGATTTAAATAACTATGAACTCAAAATTATTTAAATGAATGAAAAGATTTATGATGATAATAGTAATAATAATAATAAAAAAAAATATATATATATATATGTAATGATGCAAACAAATATGTAGAATAATGCAGTTTAGAAAAGTAGATCTTTAATAAAAAATAGAAAAATTAATAATACATACCTGAACATTTTATTCATTTTATTCCCCGAAACTGCAAAGGAAATTACAATTTTCAGGTTTTTTCACTCTGGAGAAGGTTTTCCGAGAAAACCAACAGAGAAATCGTGATCAGCGACCCAAAAAAGCTACTAGTGGTCATCATTTTTGTAACAAAATTATATTTTATTATTCTCAAACCTCAGGAAAATTCCAAATTTCTCATCTGGAGGGAGTTTTCCTAGAAAACTAACAGCGGAATCGTGATCAGCGACCCATAAAACATACTAGGGGTCATTTTTGTAACAAAATTATACTTTATTATTCATAACCGTCTCAGGAAAATCTCAAATTTCCCGATTATTCAATCTGGAGAGAGTTTTTTGGGGAATATAACAGCGAAATCGTGATCAGCGACCCAAAAAACCTACTAGAGGTCATTTTTGCAACGAAATTATCCATAACCGTCTCAGGAAAATCTCAAATTTCCTGAATTTTACATCTGGAGAGAGTTTTTTGGGAAAAATAACAGCGGAATCGTGATCAGCGACCCATAAAACATACTAGGGGTCATTTTCGGCTCTCAATTCATTAATTTTCTAAACTTTTGGATTGTTTTTATAAGAATGCTGCTCTGATGGGTTGAAATCTCGTTTTGGGGGGTAGAAAGGTGGAACCCCGCGGTCTTGATAGTCAGGAATGATCTATGGGGTATTAGGAACAAAATGCAAACAAAATTTTGAAATTCTTCCCGGCTTATAGCCTGGACTTTAAGGTCGCAGTGTGTAGATCCAGATATCCCCCAACATATACAATACAAATTCAACCAGTCTAGTCTGTTGCCGTCTTCGTCTTCGACTTGCATGTGCTTGAACAAAGTATTTTATTGTTGAGGATACCATTTTCGCAGTTAATACCATGCGTTGTAAATGTAGGTAGAACCTTTTCTGTACTTCTAAAGTTTAAATCTATTAAAATTTTGATTCACAACGAATTCACGAACTGTCAAGTCAATTGAATAAAATCGACTGATTCATCTGGCAACCTTTAAAGTGATGCCAACTATTCAAATGGAATATTCTTGGTTTGAAGAAGATAGGTCGGTACTTATTTAAGGAAATTGATCGAATGAATTGGTTGTACTAAATTACTAACTATGACGTCAATTATTTCTTAACATGAACAGGATATACAACCCTATATAAAATACACAGTATGTGATGCTAGTCTTCGACATGTTATCTGCAGTGGCGGCTCGTCAATTTTTGAGAGAGGAGGCTGAACGTTTTTGTAAAAATATACTCTATTCACAGCCTTGCCTTTTAACTTTTGCACAGCGACCATACCAGCTACTTCAGTGACAAAATTAATTGTTACCCAGCAAGAACCAACGTGGAGGTATAGAGTTTCTCTTGGCAAACAATTTTTTTGTTAATTTTTTTGTTTTTTATTTTTTTTTGGATTTTTAATATTTTTTTTTTTTTAATTTTTCATATTTTTTTTTTTTATTAATTTTATTAACTTTTTTTATATATTAACGGAATTCTACGGTCTTTAGTTTGCGAAAAATGATCAATAATATTATCAAAAAATGTATCATTTTGTTTTAAGTATTTTACTAAATCTTTTTCAATAGATATTAAACTAACATTGTATAAACGATTTTGGCCCATTGTATTTGGCATGTAAGTTTTAATTCGTTTGAGAGTAGAAAATGATCTCTCCACCGATGCCGACGTGATAGGAATGGTGAGTGTCAAACAAAGTAGTTTATAAAACTGAGGTAAAACTTGTTGCAAATCATTGTCTATCATATATTTTATTATATCGGCGTGAATGTCGTACTGGCCTAAAATATCTTTATCCGAGTATATAACGCATAATTCATTGTGCAGTGCTATTTTAACAAAAAATTTATATTTTAGAACTAAGTTATACAAAAAACTTCAATTCATGTAAATCGGAAAATCGAATCTCAATTTGATCTTTAATAGTATCTAAATAACCATAAATATTTTTTACAATTATCAGTATCAAATGATCGATTTTGAAACATATCTGTCATCACTAATCTTTTCAGCAACTAAATCACTACTCATTTTAACGTTTAATAACCAAAGAACTCTTTGTTAATAACTCAAAAAATACTTTTATCATATGTTAATCCACTAAATGGATTTTCTAAAAGGCAGCAACTTAGTCACTAACACTCATTTTAAATTTACAACAGACAACAATCTAACCTTACTTCGCGTGGCGTGACAACACATAAACAAGCACTGACTGACCTACTCAGCAGTCGGCAGAACGCACGTGTCGTATTTTATAGATTGCGAGCGGCTGCCGCAGGCTAGCCTCCAGAGGGTGTTGCCATTTTCGCTGATTTACACTGATTTGGCGATCGGAGTGATCGGACTGGTCGGAAAAACGGCAACTGCGTTGAACAACACATGCTCAGATATATAGAGAGTCTAGCCTCAGGGCATTGTTGCCAGATTAAAAATAACTACTGAGAACGGGGAATTAATTGTAAAATTTTAAAAATTATCAGAGAAACAGGAAATAAAATGGAGAATGATCATTAAGATAAATGATAAATTGGTGAGGAGGCTGAGCCTCCTTCGAGGAGCCGCCACTGGTTATCTGGTCTAACCTATATCTAGGTCACAACTCCTTGTGTTGATGATATTCCGATTTTGTCATAGTGTGCGTTTGTTTTTCTGTTTACCTGAACTAGTAGAAAAGAAGGTTACCTAGTTTGTTGAATTCCTTGTTTGATTGTGTACATCATTTCGAAACTAAAGATCAACATCAGACAGGCGCCACCTTGTTACAAAGCATGGGAGGTTCGCGATAAGGCTTCTTTAAACAATCACATGTGAACGAATCAATATCGAACGTGGTTTTTGTAAGTGTATTTTCACATGGCCATCGTTTTACTGCATGGAAAAGTCCGCGGGTGAAGAGCATTTATAGTGATCGTTTCAATAGTATCCTATGCATCTTAATTTCAAACAAGGGAAAGATATATTCTATTTCGAGGCATTTGTAGTTTACAAATAGAATTATCGTTAAATATGAAATCACTTGATTAAAACTGATGTAATATCTCATTATGTGTGATTGCCGATTCTACCCAAAGAATTTATGAAACTAAGATGCTATGGTAGATAAACTTTGATCCAATTTAAACTTCAAGATTTGTTTTTTGAATAGAAATAAATATTGTGATAATCCGAATTTAATACTTCGGTAAAGTTAGCAGGGACATTTCAGCTGAACTCAATTAAAAATACAATTATTACCGGCTTTTATCTGCTAATCAAATGACCAAAAAAAATTCCGCTACAATATTTTTCCTGCTAGCTAGCTTTACCTTAATACTAGCAGAACCACAGAGAGCAGGCATACTTCAGCAGAATTCAATGAGAAATGTATACTTATTTACTTATTTCCAGCTTTTTATCGGGTAATTAAATGTCCAAAAAAAATTACTGCTATAGTATTTTTTTTTGCTCTAAAAACTAACAGAACCACATGCTTTGATACTAGCAGAACCACATAGAGAGCAGGGATATTTCATCAGAATTCAATGAGAAATCTATGATTATTTCCAGCTTTTTATTGGGTAATCTGCTACAATACTTAATACATATAGGTACATAGGAAGAACATATTCAAAATTATATTTACACTGTACTATTTTAATTAATTGTATAATAATGCAATATTATTTTAACATATTGCAGTTTGAACAACTTACTATTTTTATATTCTATAATTTTAGAATTAACAAAATTATGAAGTTTCTTAGCAGTGGCGGCTCCTCGAAGGAGGCTAAGGAGGCTCAGCCTCCTCACCAATTTATCTTAATGATCATTCTCCATTTTATTTCCTGTTTCTCTGATGATTCTTTAAATTTTACAATTAATCCCCGTTCTCAGTAGTTATTTTCAATCTGGCAACAGTGGCCAGAGGCTAGATTCTCTATATATCTCAAACGCTAAATACGTGTGGTGTGTGTGGTCAACACAGTTGCCGTTTTTCCAACCAGTCCAACTGCCAAATAGGGTAAAACAGTGGATATGGCAACATTCTCTGTAGGCTAGCTTCTCGTTCGCACTCGGTCGAAATACGATTACTTCCTGCCTTGCGAGCTGCGAGGCGGCGACACGAGACACGTGCTCCGTCAGTTATTGTTTTTGTTTCGCGACCTGAAGTAATGTTAAGTTATAATTTATCTGTTCCGTGAGCTATTTAACATTAAAATGTGCAGTTGCTGACTTCTTAAAAAATCCGTTTAGTGGATTAACATATTACAGAAAAGTATTTTTTAAACAAACGGCCTTTACCGGATTTGAAAGGATTAGTGATGACAGGTATGTTTCAAAATCGAAATACACAATAAATTATATTGCTTGCTATTTACATCTGATACAACTTCATGTTGGGGGCACTCGGGTTATGATGATTTGAAAAATTTAGCTCGTGGTATAGACAGACATGAAAAATCGCAGGAACATATTACATCGAGTATTAAGTTTAAATCAACCGGTAAACAGAATATTGTTAAAGGAGGAAAACATATAATTTGGTAGACAAGAAACTACATTATAAACAACTTTTTTTTATGAAATTTTGGATACTATTAAAGGTCAAATTGAGATTCGATTTTCCGATTTACATGAATTGAAGTTTTTCGACTTGACGAATAGAAGATTTTTCGAATCTTTTTCAAAAGAGTTTCCCAATACACTTTTAGATAACTTAGTTCTAAATTATAAATTTTTTGATAAAATAGCACTGCACAATGAATTATGGGTTATATACCTACTCGGATTAAGATATTTTAGACCAGTACCACATTCACGCCGATATGATAAAATATATGATAGACAATGATTTGCAACAAGTTTTACCTCAGTTTTATAAACAACTTTGTTTGACAGTCACCATTCCTGTCACGTCGGCATCGGTGGAGAGATCATTTTCTACTCTCAAACGAATTAAAACTTACATGCGAAATACAATGGGCCAAAATCGTTTATACAATGTTAGTTTGATATCTATTGAAAAAGATTTAGTAAAACACTTAAAACAAAATGATACATTTTATGATAATATTATTGATCATTTTTCGCAAACTAAAGACCGTAGAATTCCGTTAATATATAAAAAAAAGTTAATAAAAATAATAAAAAAAAAACAAAATATGAAAAATTAAAAAAAAAAGAAAAAATATCAAAAATCCAAAGAAAAAAAAAACGAACAAAAAAATTTTTTGCCAAGAGAAACTCTACATCTCCACGTTGGTTCTTGCTTGGCAACAGTTAATTTTGTCACTGAAGTAGCTGGTACGGTCGCTGTGCAAAGGTTAAATTTATTGGCCGAATAGAGTATATTTTTACAAAAACGTTTTATGTCCAGCCTCCTCTCTTAAAAAGTTCACAAGCCGCCACTGTTTCTTAGTGGCTATATTTTTAATTTTATGAATTTCGTTAACACTGTTGCATTTAATATAGATTTCAGTTTGTACTTTAAGAACTGCGTCTACAAAAATAAATAAAGGAGGATGCGTTTGGTACATGGATGCATTAAAATGGGAATGAAACGATTCGCAAGCATTGCTTGTTTTATTTAATGCAGCAGAGGCATCAGCCCATATATGTGGTGGAAATTTCGAATTATCTGTCAAATAATTTTCGAGAAGGTAATCAGAAAATGTTTCAAGTCTTTCATCTACTGGCTTAACTTCGTAGAGCACAAAAAAATAAAAATCGTCAACGTCCTTTGGTTCCAAAAATAAAAGACCAGAACAATAATGGTGCTACTTTCTAATCTCAGAATTTTTGTCTTGGTATTCTTTTGATAACCCTAGATTTCGAATTTTTCTGTACCATGCTTGAGTTAAGTGGAATCGACACCCAGTAATTTTAACATTTGGATAAATTTCTAACACTGCATTATGAATAGATATCTCAAAATCTACTACTATTTCTTCTGGTACAAATTTGATTTTCATATAAACAGAATACTCTTTAATTTTTGATATCCTAAACCTATGTGTTTTTTCACTTTTGTCTTTTAATAAACAAAAAAAGAATGGTATATAATGGCCGGTAAAAACCATGTATCGTAAACATTTGTGTGAAATTTGTTGTACAGTAAGAAAATGTACCGTCCATATAAGTAATTTAAAGTTTTTTCTGAATCAAAAATTATTTTACAGCTAAATATCACTAAATTTTCGGATAAATCATTAACAATTAGGAAGTCTTCATTTCTGTTGGGTTTTGGTTGAAGTTCATTCAATGCTTCATAAACCTCCGATAATGATTTTGGCAAAGCCGGCAACAATTTTTGTCGTGCAGTGTAAATGTTTCTTCTAGTACAGTAGATCACTTATTGTCAAATTGTTTAAAGACACATCATTTTTAGCTAGCTCCATTCTAATCATTTTGGATCGTTTTTCTGTTATATCACTTTCGACTCTTTTGTTCAAACAATGACTTAAAACTTGTCTTTGCAACACATTTGTTAGTTCTGGTTCATGATTATGATTTACACTCAGGTTTGTTATAGCTCGACTTTTTGATTCACCTAAAGTATGAAAATTTGCTTTACATTTATCTTTGATGCACCTCCACTTAGTTTATCCGGAAGCTAATTTTGTTGTGTTCTTTAAACTTATAGTTCTCGTAAACTAAGAGAAGTTTTGCTCTTTGACTGAACATTTCATTTAAATCCGAAACATTGCTATGGATTATTTTCGCCATTTTTACACTTTTTCACAATTATGAGTACATAGACCATCAACTTTACACTTAAAATGACTATGTACTTATGAAAACTGATATACCTACAAAACAAAATATAGTTAGTTAGGTACCTGTTACAGGGGTTAGATATCTGCAACAACTTTATGCCGAGTTTGTAGTTGTAATCATATAATTTAAAATGCATTAGGATTAAAAGATTAGGATTTGCCGCCCTGTATTACAGTCAAAAGTTCAGCGGTATAATATGAACAATACTCTAGTGAATCTGAATAATGATGAAAATCCACAGGTACCATTCTAACCGTTTCCCGGAATGAGATCTAAACTGGATGAACATTTAACTTTCTTAGTTCGATATTTTACGTTGATTCAAATGTCATATTTTCTCGTACAGACAATGAAACATTTTTTGCGCTCGAATTCGGTAATAAACGCGGCTTCCCAAGAAAATCAACGTGAATTATGTGGTGAGGGTCCATGCGAAAGTATATAAATAAACTTGCGTTGTTGACCTTTCCACATAGAATGTGGTTACCTTTAATACAATATGTCCTTCGATAAACATTCCTCAAGAACATATTTTTATCGGGTCTTTCTTTGATTATGATAGTTTCTGAACAATACATTTTTTTTTTGGCTAGTCAGAATATTTTTCGTATGTTTAATTCACCTGGATTCTACTAGTCTGTTCTAACATAGGAACCTTGATAATTCTTGAACAAATACCTCCATGGCTCAGAGAAACACCAGTATCTCAATGTTATAAGATAGTCGGATGGCTTAAACTAATAGGCAGACAAAGGGTTCTCACAAGACGTGGCAAGGTCGAAACAGGTGTAAACTCTTGCGACTTTGTTTACATCAATTCACATGATCTCAGTTTAACTAATAATTCAATATCCGTTAAGCCAGAGGGGTAGTTAAGAAATAAATGGACATTTCTTATTAGATTTCGCATAACGCTTCTCCACATTGAACAGTAATATTGCAACTAATAGTTTTCAACATAAACTACTTCCAAACTTGAAAGATGTGTAGAATGTTATCGATAGTGCGAATAACGTGTTTTGCGTATACACATACGGAATTATTTCAATACTCCATATGTTATATACGGTCGTTGTAGGGTATATTTGAATATATTGTTATGATAGCTCAACTTAGCTTTGATTGCCCCCACGTTGTGGTGACAATTATTTTATTTTATTTTATTTTTGAATGAATGATTGATTGATATTAATATGGAATGAAATAAAACCTTATTTAAAATGTTAAAACTCTGTTTATCTATTTATTGATATAACCTTATATAATATTATTAAATCTTTCTATGTTTGCTTTATACAAATTTACTCTATGTTTACAATGTTTAACCTCAAAATTTTCTTATTCTAATCTATAATTATTGAGTGAATGTTTATTTTCAATTGCTATACGAGTTTCAAATGGTTTTATAAAACGATGACTTTTTAATGGCCTCACTTGTTATATCCTATTAATAATTGGAATAAATGTTGGTAATCTTTCGTTGGTGTTGATATCCTCTTGTATTATTTTTATTTAGTATTCACATAAAACACATTTACTCTGCTATTAACTATGTGCGTACACATTCACAGGTAACACTTGTTGATATTCCTTCTAATTTAGGAATTTGTTGATATTTTCGTTGATAATGGTTTCTATTCTTTTTAAGATAGGAAAACTTTGTTGGTTGTTACTAATTGGATCTGCAATCGGGACTTTGTTGGTTGTTACTAATTGGATCTGCAATCGGGACTTGGTTTTTCTCCGATGCCACTTTATAAAATAACTTTGGTTTTGTTGTTAACCTTTAGCGAAGTTGAACTGGAAAATTTACGAACACTTTAACTGTGCGTAGGAAAAACTAATAAAACTTTGGTTATGTTGATTTGCAGTCGAGCTTAGGTTTAGCTCCGATGTTTAATTTTGAGTTGCACAGAGAGATATATGCTCTTCACAGATGTTGATGGCAAACTAAACTAGCTTTCCTTTGATTTGCCTTTTATAGGGCCCACAAAAGGAAGCTTGTTTTCATTTTATTCGACCAATGAGGTAATTATTTCTGAACATCTAGTCAGCTATTCTCATTGTTGTAATTGACATTTGTCTTAATTGTTGTATTGACCAATAGGAATTTAGTATTTTGAAATATTTGATATTTTGAAGATTTTCTAATTGATTAAAGTTATTGTTCATTCTAATTTATGAATTCATGTTACCAACATTTTTCCTCACATTTTGATATATACTAACCTATGATTAGGTTCCAATCAACTTAATAATTCCCATTATTATATCTTATTTGACAGTTATCATTTCTTAAATTAGTACATGATTTCAAATATGAATAAAACTTATACAATTTTGTATAACTGAAATGTCTTAATACTAGCTTACATCTATTACATATTCTTAATCTATTCTAATAGTTTGCTATCTTCAGATATTCTTTAAATCATTTGAATTATGATTTTCTCACTTCGTAGCACTACGTTTTTCCACTTTTCACTATTTCTTCTTTACACTCTTACAAAGTACATTACAAATTGGTTTTAATTATATTACAATCTTTAATCTCTTATCCTAATTATATATTTAACTTTTAAATAATGTTTTTAATTCCATATCATATATTTATTCAACTTTTCTATTTTTAATGTCTCGGTAAATCCTAATTTAACCATTTTCTTTTATACTTGAAATGAAATCATAACAATATATTATTTTCCAAAAGCTTAGTTCCTAAAATTAAGGGAACAATTAGTATTCGAATTAGAATTTCCAAATACTGACAAATGCTAATCTTCTTCACCTATTCCTGCAATTGTAGAAGAATATCGCATAGCTTATTGCATCTTTGTTGTTGTTGTCGTATCATACCATGTGACCTCAGTGTAATGCGTATTGCAAATATTGTTTGGGTTTGGGTTCCTTTGCCCTTGTCAATCAGTTAGCGATTATAACATTCAAGTTAAATTGAGATTGCATTGAAGAGTCGGACAAATTGTATGGAACCTGAATGTTGTTTACTGCTTTGAACTGTAGCGAACAGACAAGACAAATAGAAAATCTGTTCGGCCTAGAAATATCAATAACAAGGTTCCATTTATTACGTTTTATTGTAAACAAATAGTTATTACGAGACTGCGATGTAGGTTACAAAAAGTAGACCAGATTCATAGCTTGGTTCCATGTTTGTTATAATACAGATACTTTAGTAAAATTCTTTGTTAAACTAATAATTATATATTATCGTTTCTTCATTATTAAACTATAGAACTCCACACATAGTTAGCGTGTTTTCATTTCTATAACACTACAAGGCATACTAGATGTCATAAAGTCAATATACATTATGAGTATAGATAGTGATTGGGAAAAAGTATATCTGTTATCAAACCAGATGAACTCGTATCAAATTCATGTTGAAAGGCCATAATAATTAAACATATTTGAGTGAGAATTATGACGCGAAATTTGGAACGTGAAGAAATTAGATAATTATTATAACGAAGAAAAGGTTTCAGTCAATCAACACACTATTTCGGGTCTAAATAAATTCGCATTATTGCATGGGCCATCTTCAGTAAAACAAGATAATATGAGGTCCAATCTTCACAGGTCGCTATATATACCACAACAACAGGCCGGAATACTGTTGACAAGGCATCGTGACGTCACGAAGTTAGCCCTACAAAATACCCAAATGCTAATTTGAACATGTGCTTACTCACTTTATTTTGTCTGATTTACAAAGCGTTAAAGTAAACGTTTTCCCAAAAACTATTAGTGAGTGTTTTCTATCTTCGTTCCGTTCATTTTATGGTGTTATCGACGAGAGAATATAGTGACTCCCAAGATATAGCATGCCTGAAATCGTCCTGTTCCAGGTAATATTTGAGTGATCATAGGTCCACATTTTCTTCAGTATTTCCTTTGGATTTTAAGATTAAAAGTAAGTGATTCCCTAAGTTATTTTGGAGGTTATGGTTTAAGTTATCCAAACGCTCCTGAAAGAAAAAAAAACGTGTGGCACGCGGGGACTGCCGCGGTAAAGCTATTGCATAGCACTACGCCACTGGAAAAAGTTGGGCAGAAAAACATCCACTACCCCTTCAAAATCTTCACGAATTATGAGTAAAAAAATTTTTTGATCGCATAGAACATAGCTTTGCTATGAGTAGAAAATGTTCGCAAAAGATGTTTTCTGTACGATAAACAGTTCCGGAGATATTTGCAAAAAACCTGGGACACTGTATACAGATACATACATATTGAGAATTTAAACTATATGTGTGTGTGTGTGTGTTTGTGTGTATAAAAGAGGGCTACTTTTAAGATCGCTCATTTTAATATCAAAAATTTAGGTTGTTTTTTTTATAGCAGTATTATACCGGGATATCAAACATTATCTAGGTCAAGGGTGGTTGTGGAATCTAAAACGTATGTCTTACTTTAAGTTTGAAATAATTATGTCACTGTCACACTGACATCATCAATAACCTACAAATTTCATACCTATTTATTTCAGTTGTAAAACAATAATGAACTAACTACAAATTAAAAATTATCTTGGTCAAGGGTGGTTGTGGAATGTAAAACGAAATGTTAACTTTGAACCTTTTACAAAGTCGCAATAGCCACAAACGGGGTTGAAAACTGTTTTAAATTGGTTAATTTTCTATAAATCGAATGACGTTCACGTGGGGAACGCGTAGCTCGCGAGTTAGAAAAGTACAAATCTTCGGAACATATAGTGTAGTACCAAAAGACGCCACGTAGGGGAAACATAAAAGGCGTCACGTAAGAGTATCATCTTGATCTCTATGAAGAGTATTCTGTGACTAGCATAGATAACTCTCTTACCGGTAGTAGAGTTATCTATGGTGGCAAATGTCAGTTGACTTGAAAACACAATTTTATACGAAAGTTTTAACGTTCAGATCTCGAGTGCGCTTCCGGCTCCGGGATTTTCACGTGGCCTATCGAAATTAGAAGGTTCGAATTGTATAAAACACAATTGCATGAAAGCCAGAAGTCCTATGTAATTATGCCTCCAGGAACTCGCTGCGCGTAAGTTAGAGTTTATATATTTTACCTCTATTTTGTTAATTTGGGGCCGTTTCGAACCCCGTGCGGCCGGCGCCAGTTGTAATAAATTATTTGGGGCTATGGGCTGCTAGCTTTTACCCGCTTTCGGTATATTTAAGTAGCTAGAAAATTCCCTTTCGTACGTCGCACGTCTAGACGTTAGTAGCGGACAGCTGAGAATACCTCAAACTGTTTTAATTAAATTTTCCTATTTAATCGACATTTTGGGGCCCGAGACTATGCTATTTAGTTGGCCCCGTTCATAAACTAACGACATGGAGCGAGAACCTCATGCAAAAAGTCCTCGTTAAGACGTTCTATGTACCGTAAATTTGCAATTTTCTAACTCGCGGGCTACGCGCTTCTCACGTGAACGTCATTCGATTTATCGAAAATTAACCAATTCAAAACAGTTTTCGACCCAGTTTGGGGCTATCACGACCTTTTAAAAGGTTCAAAGTTAACATTTCGAAACATTTCGACAATTTTAAGCTCGGCCGAGCTACATGGTAGGCGGAATGGTGGGTGTCAGGATATTTCGTTACGGTATTTGTTTTTTGTTTTTTAGATTTTCGTTACGGTATTTGCTTTTTGTTTTTTAGATTTTCGTTACGGTATTTCTTGATTCGGTCGCCGCGCTGCGCTCAAAGCCCGCGATAAAAGCTATATGCAATAGCTTAAAAACAATATAATACATAGAGACAATATCTTTAATGTTACAAAACATGCTTTGTAGATTCTTATATTATCAAAGAAGACTGTTTCACTTTCAGTTGTTCCTCGAAAAATGCCCAAACTTACTGATGATGTATTTCCCACAATATTTCCGAACCTATCATCGTACGTGACGATGTCTATTCCTAAACGAAAACATCCTGAAGAACGTTGACAGCAACATTTCAGCCCATGTGAAACATGTTTCAATGAGTGAATCGATGGTGAAGAGTCCCCATAATTTTTAACAAGCGATGCTTTGGTTTGCGTAATGTTTTTTCCACACAATAATCAAGAGGCGAAATTCCATGCTTACAAAAATCTTCAAGGCTGATTGCTTTCAATCGGCGTCAAAACAGAATTGAATGACATCAGTCTGAAAATTGTAATGCGTTCTAGTTAAAGAAGGCTAATCACAAATGTCACATGGAATTATCGATTGTGGCGCCATCTGTTTTATTTTTCAGGGACTGTGACCTCGTATACACATTATGTCATAAATACATCAATTTGATAATTTTCAAACTAAACTATTTAAGTACGAATTTTTTCATAATCCTACAGATTCGAATTCGAAACTTCAGTTTTTATTGTGTAGTATATAGACGACAATTCAGACTATCCGAGTTTACTAGTTTGCATGCTTCCTCTACATTTTGTTGTGTATGCTTCCTTTCTAATGGCGCGTATTCAAATTGTATATGGACAAATGATTTAACGAATTTAATGAAAAGACAATATACTCGAATCGGTTTACGCGGTACGTTGTTGTTTTCTACCAAGCGCAACAGAGCTCACCCATCTAGACAGACTGCGGCGCGCGCTCTTTATCCTATCGATATACTTACTCACTTCCGTCATAAAACTTCGGGCATGCGCAGCGTACGACTTCCTAGTCTTAACTCTGTAGTCTCCCAAAATTGTGTTTGGTAATTTAGTGTGTAAAAACAGCTATACAATTTGATGCGAAAAGAGATCTATTTTCATGTATACAATCCGTCAATTTGCTGCGAATTTATTTCGATTTGTTTAGTAATCGTGTTCTGCCCACTCGATGCTATGTCGATTCAACCGGTGCTCGTACCGAGTCGAGCAGAGAATTGTGTAGGTAAGACAGTGTCTAATAAATATTAACTCTAAAAAACACGATGTTTTTATTGCCTGTGCAAACAAAACAGTCGGATGACGCAAACAATGCTAAAAATAAATACTATTTAAACAAGCGCGAAGCCCACCCCATACGTATAAAGAAATGATTTTAACGCCTCTTTCAGTCAGATACGAAATCCCTAATTTAGAAGATCGTCGATATCTTGTATTTGTTTTCAACGATAAAACGTAAAGTTGAGGTACGCACTCCTGATAAGGCAACGAGTGAATTTGCTTCCTCATTCAATATAATAATTGTAAATGACATGCGAAATCTCCAATAACGCGAATCATTGTGTACATGTCTGCAGTACAAATAATATAATCACAGCAAATATTGCCAAGTGGTACAAAAACTGTCTGAAGAATAGTAGACACTTTTTGAGCAATCTTTATCAGTACTGTATACGTGTATACCTATCTCGTTATGATATACTTACTTTAGACAAAGAATAGGTAAACCAAAAAGCAAAACTTGAGAATATAATTTCAAGAAAGATAAAGCATCACATCCAGTTTAAAGATTTATAGTCCATACTCTGTTACTTTCTTGTGGCTATGCTCCTACTAAGCTAACGTAGTGGTCAACAATAATATTTATCCACTGAAAATACTGTTGAAGTACTGAGGACCTTTCACCCAGTGGCGGCTCGTGAACTTTTTAAGAGAGGAGGCTGGACATAAAACGTTTTTTAAAAATATACTCTACTCAGCCAATTAATTTAACTTTTGCACAGCGACCGTACCAGCTACTTCAGTGACAAAATTACCAGCAATATAATTTATTGTGTACCGCAGATCCCGTTAACCATACATATTTTTTGTAATTATCAGTATTAAATGATCGATTTTGAAATTTACCTGTCATAACTAATCCTTTTAAATCCGGTAAAGGCCGTTTATTAAAAAAAAAAACATTTTTCTGTCATATATTAATCCACTAAATGGATTTGCTAAGAAGTCAGCAACTAAATCACTGATCATTTTAACGTTTAATAATCACCGAACAGATAAATTATAACTTAACCTTACTTCGCGTCGCGAAACAAAAACAATAACTGACGGAACACGTGTCGCAACGGCAGCAAGTAATCGTATTTCATACGTGACCGAGTGACCGAGTGCGAACGAAAGGCTAGCCTACAGAGGGTGTTGCCATATCCGCTGTTTTACCCTATTTGACAATTGAACTGGTTGGAAAAACGGCAACTGTGTTGACCACACGTATTTAGCGTTTGAGATATATAGAGAATCTAGCCTCTGGCCACAGTTGCTAGATTAAAAATAACTACTGAGAACGGGGAATTAATTGTAAAATTAAAAGAATTATCAGAGAAACAGGAAATAAAATGGAGAATGATCATTGAGATAAATTGGTGAGGAGGTTGAGCCTCCTTAGCCTCCTTCGAGGAGCCGCCACTGCTTTCACCTACCAAGTAGCCAAGTAGTATTTAGAATTAATATGGTATATAAGGGATTACCCTCAGCTGCAATCCGATAAAAACTTCTGATCGGTGATGTGTGAGTAATGTATATTATGAGGAAATGTTTAGATTTCATGAAGTATTCACAATAAAATACCTATCAATTTAAAAAACTTCCTTTGAGTTTATTTAAACAAATTTTGAGATCTATTCTATTATAGAAAAAAGTTTATTACTCTGTGGCGTAACTGTCGGCTGGGTATTATTATTTCAGGTAGCGTTAATACCTCATCGACCTGTTACATGAATTATTGAGAATTGTTTGTTGGAACCTGCTAGGGTATCAACGATCTTGGTTGATCTGCATACCCTTGATCATATTTTCTTCTATAATAATGATTCCTTATCCAGGTATGAATTATATGTAAATTCTTCGAAAATGGGTCACATTATCACATATTATGTAAAAGAAACGTACGTTTTGGTTTCACGACCATCAACGCACGACGTTTGAAGAGTAATTCACATCAACTAAAGCACGCAATTCCTAAAACTAACTGCACTAAGCACTGAGCGTTATGGCATTAATTTCATTTAAAAATGTCTACGTCGTAACAACGAACGAAACACGAGTGATTGAAATTGTAAATTAATGCGTTTCAATTTCAACTAGTTTATACGAGGGCAAGGAGAAATGTCCCTGAAAAATAGAACAGATTGCGCCACAATCGAAAATCCCATGTGATATTTGTGATGTACCATCTTTAACTAGAAGGCATTAAATTTTTCAGACTGATATGTCATTCAGTTCTGTTTTTCTGCTACAACACACCAGAGACCGAACAGTCGAAGCAGTGAACTTGTCCTGACGAATTGAAGCCGAAAAAGGCCAAAGGGGGTTTATCGGCCAACAAAGTCATGGCGACAGTTTTTTTCGGGATGCACACGGTATCGTCCATATCGATTACCTTGAAAAGGGCAAAACGATTACCTCTGTTGGTAGAGCTGTTGGATCGATTCGACCCCGATTTGAAGCGAAAGCGGCCGCATTTGGCAAAGATAAAAGTGCTCATCCACCAGAACATTGCACCGGCGCATAGGTCCTCTGTCGTAATGGCAAAATTGCATGAATTGCGCTACAAATTGGTTCGTCATCCACCTTATTCTCCAGATTTACCCCCTGTGATTTTCATCTATTTCCAAACTTGAAGAAAAGGCCGGGCGGAAAGAGGTTTGGCTCCAACGATAAGGTCATCGCTCTAACAAACGCCTATTTTGAAGGATTGCCGAAATCGTATTATTTGGAAGGTATCGAAAATTAGAAAAACGTTTGACGAAGGGTATAATAAGGGACTTTTGACCTTGACCTCGTAGATGTTTCCCACTTCAACAAATCCAGGATTTAGAGAATCGATTTGGAGTCGTGTTCAAAAAGCTATAAGGCCGAACTAGAAGGAATATTCCAATTGGATATAAAGAACATTTTGCCCATATAATGAAAAATAATGGTGAAAATAGTTATTTAATTATTAAGTGCGTAAAATTAGTGTTTTTTTAATGGCACATGAGAGTGTTCATTTTTGGTCGAGGCCAAAAATTCTCTCGAATGTGCCATGAAAACATGAATTTTATACACGAAATACAAACAACATTTTTTGTACAACTGTGAATGTGAATTTACATCGTCTGAAAAATATTAAAAAAAAAATACTTCAAATACATCTTGACGTGGTTTTTTGTCCCGATAAGTTATCGCTTTTAAACGACTGTTGTCTTGAAAATATTATTTAATGTCTTCAGTAAAATCGTATTTAAAAATTTTTCCTATCTGAAAAAAATAAGTCCAAAATAACTAAATAATACTTCTCTTTTCCATACATGTTATCCTTGATGTTATCAATACTTCCATTACAATTTCACAGCATCCAGTGGTCTTTCTGTATCGTTACTATCGAAACGGTTTGTTGGCAACATGGAACATCTTCGGGAATTTATGTTGGAAGTAATTGTTCAAACTTTACTATCAATTATTATTCCAATAAATGAAATTGTTTTATGATAAATAATCAATTAATAATTGACTCTGTTAAAAATAAATCCTTCAAAAAGTAATATTTCATTTTTATTTTGTAATTATTTTGGCAGTGAAAAAAATCTTTTGTTCACGGTGAAAATAAACATTTACGCATCAATAGAGATGCAGAAATGTCAACTTTTTATGACAGTTGTACAAAAATATACTCTTAAATAAATTGACTTTTAACAAAGCAAAATTTCTTTTTTCCTTGAAACACATTATAATGACATATCTAGGTAATTTAGGAGGGAGGGGAATGTTTAAGCAAAAAAGCAATTTAATGAATTCCGATTTATCTTCAGGTAGGGGTAACACCTTGTTTCCATTATTAACCCCTAATAGTATTGAAACAGGCACATTTTGGATTCTAATTTAGTTTACTCTGATGATGGCTACTTGGTAGCTGAAAGGTCCTCAGTATACTTTAACATTACTTTCGGTTTATAAGGGTGATTGTTACTCTTGTATTCTGTTATAGCGTATCCACAGTATGAACTGTTTTATAGTTTATTCTAGAATATTGGTCTAAATTTCTTGTACATTCTCCTACCAACATCTGTCAGGGGTGTATATATTCTAAAGCAAGGTTATGTATCTGCGAATAGTACAGTAATTAGATCGAAGTGGACGTTGATTAGTGCTTATTTATATTTCCCATTGTCGCTGCTAGACATAAAAATGTCGATACCTACATATTTTTCTGTCTAGCAGGAGCAGCGACAATGGGTAAAGGTTAATAAATTAACAAATGAAATGCAATTTAGCTTTATTTTGCTTTATAATCATAAGCACTAACTCACACGTGCCATTTGAATTGGTGATAATATAATGGTGACTTGAGTAGCGGTTTTAACCTTGTCGGCGCGTTCTATTATGAAAAAATTGGTTTACCAGACACGCATCATTCATAGATTAAATGGAGACGCAGAAAGATATACAAATGAAAATATTATGTTTGCGATTCGAGATCAAGATTGCAATTGAAAAAAATCTGAGTGGTGGAAATAATACTTATGTTCATTTGTTAATTTTAGTCCAGATTCTAGATAATGTTTCTGAACACTGTTGTTCCATGTTACGTAACCTCTCAACTCTTCGCAGCACCTGCAGTTTTCTTCCACCACTAATAGGGTTTATAGTTTCCCAAAAGCATCATTGCCTGCCTCAGTCCGTGAAATTCTATCCAGTGATGGGATCTATTATTGTCCACTTTTTCCCTGAGTCCCAGTACTGTGCTAATTTCGCAAAAGGGTTCAGATCCTCAGGTAGCTCCAAACTTTGGAAGACCATTGATTCCTTAAATATTAAAAGTAAGCCAAATTGCGAGATTCCTTTACAGTTATGTAATGCAAACAAGATAAATCGTGACTTTGCTTCAGTCTATCCTTCTATTCAACAGATAACTGTCAAAAGATACTGCGTCAAAATACAGACTAGATAAACTTAATCAGCAAAACCATTTCTCATTTCAGCTCTCAACTATCGATAAAATCAGACATATTGTCTTGGGTTTAAAACCAAATGCTCAGGGAAATGATTTAATCTCGGGTAAAATGTTGAAATTGTGTTTACCAGTTATAGATCCATATTTGACACATATTGTGAATTGCTATTTGGAAGTCCGTTACTTTCCAGAAGTATGGAAACCAACCCTGAGTCTTTAAATGATCTGCGGCCCATTAGCATCTTACCAGTTATTTCAAGAAGTCTTGAAAAAGTTGTAGCGAAACAAGTATATGATTATGTTGTTCAAAATGATATTATCCCTAATCATCAATCGAGTTTCCGTTAAGGTTTTAGTCTTATTACGGCACTTGATTACTCAAAGGCTTTGTAAGGGTACAAATTACTCTTACTTGTGGATAAACTATAAGTTCTATTTTATCGCTTGGTTGCCGACAGCTACAGTGAAGACGGTCGTGAGTTATATTTTAGATGTTAAAATTTGGGCACCAGAGTATTTTAACCAACCAATAAAATGTTACTTAACCAGGGGATTCAAACACTCAAATGTCCCCAGGCTAAATTACCCTGAAAATATGCAAAAAAATAAAAGACTTGTACCAAGAATGATTGAAATTTACTCACTATTAAAATAATATTGTTGTTACAATTTATCACAGAACCTAATATTAAATGAATTATGAAGTGAATGAATTGAAATATGAATGAAGTTAAATTTCTTAAATCAAAGTGAAAGCTCAATTTACACATATACAAATGATTATTTCAAATGTTACATAAATCCAAAGTTGGGTAGCTTGACCTGGTGACTGCTGGGTAAGATGTTATACCTGCTCGTTTATGGATTGGTACTTCCTACTTGATGTATGGATTCCTGCCACAATTCTAATACAGTTTCCACGATTGTACATCACAAGTCAATAAGCAACTCTAAATCAGATTTTCCACAGCAGATTCAAGCCAACCTCAGAACTTCGTATACTTGTTGAATTTTTCACAACATAAAAAAAAAACCTGAAATCACGAAATGAAGACAGACATGAACAGAATACATAAGGATTGTTGAACAAATTAGGACTAACCTATGTCCTGTCAGATATCACCTGTGAAGGCAAATTAATTCTTGAAGTTAGTGAAGAGATCAATGGAATTACAAAGATATTTACCTCTATCACGATAGGGTTTTTCCTTTCAATGAAACAAACTTCACTTCCGTCCAAAACCAGTCACGTTGAAACTAAGTTTTAATCCCCCAAGGTGCATCTATTACACAAATAATTCCAATTATTTCAATCCAAATTGGTAATTGATGCCTTTGCTTTCAACGGAAGAATATTCCCATAATTTGGTTCCAAACATAAGTTTGGTATCACCTCCCTGTTGAAATAACTTAGAAACACGACCTTCCACTTGGACGATTTGACAAAAAGTACGCCGTTCTCGGCCGTTTCCGGTACTTCGATGTCTCACAGAACGACCTCGAAATAGAAACGGTGACTACAGAATCTGACACTGAATAACCATGACTCGGAGAATACGGTCTAGCATAGCTGACGTCACAGGACTTAACCGATTGTAGTATAGCGGCCATTTCTAAGCCGTTAAGTGGAATTTACACGTTACAGCTTCTGACAGTATTGACCACGATCTTAAGATTGCCAAACTTGAATTTCTCGGCTTAGATCATATAGCGGTGGGATTCTTCCGCTCTTATCTAAATAATCGATGGCAGAGGGTTGAGCTCAACGGTGAGTTATCGGACGCTTCAGAGGTAACTTCTGGGGTGCCACAGGGGTTAGTATTAGGCCCAACTCTATATCTCATATATGACTTCAACAAAGAGTCTTCTGTTAAATATGTCAGTACACAGTATTTTGCTGATGACACTCAGCTGTATCTTTCATATGACCCATCTAAATTAATCTTATTAATGAGGATCTCATATCCTTAGAAAAGTACTCACAATCTGACTTTGATCCCGGGCAAATGCTGTCATATTATCTTTAATTCTGGTCTGATGGCTGATGCAGAGGAAGATAATGATATGCGACCTAAGATTCCGGAGCCTTCAAATAGCGCTAGGAATTTTGGAGTAATATATGACTGCACACTATGCTTCGAGGAGTATATAACGTTATTGGTTAAAAAGTCCTACCTTGTCTTATATAGGCATAGGAAATTAATAAGTTTTAACTTGAGGAAAAACTTTGTGAATGTTTAGTTTTATCTATCCTCAACTACGGCTTAGTTTTATGTTTCCCTTGCTTGCTTCAACTACTTAATCTCGCCTTCAAAAAATCCAAAATTACTGTTGTAGATTTGATTTTGGTCTCCGTAAATATGACAGAGTATCAGCTAAAATCAACAATCTAGGCTGGCTTAGGAATCCGCAGAAGTTTCTTGCTTAATTCCTTTAGTTTCTTTAAGCATTGCCAGATCATCTTGAAGCTGAGGTCACTTGGGAGCTTGGCTCGTTGATGGCTGCCTGACTATAAGGCATGATGACTATTTCTTATCTACGGATAGTCGAGGCAATATAGCAAAAAACCTCGGTTTATTTTCGGGCAAGATAAATTGAGATGCGATTTTCGGCATTCGATTCTGGAAGACAATTAGAAAAAATGTTACCATTTTGTTTTTGGCGCTCATTCGAAGCTGCATTTCTGCATCAAAAAAATGCATTTTGTTGAAGCATTTATAATATACTTCTATAATCAGGACGCTTAAAAAACATTAGAATAAAACCTAATGATGTTTACTTGTTTCTGTCCCGCTTATATATTTATTTAAAGTTATTTCAAATCAACAAATACACTATCAACCATTATCACCATATTTCAAATCGTAACAATTCAATTCAAGGTGTAATTTTATCTTGTAAAAATATTAAAATTCAAAGTATCTACGGCAAAATGTGAATATTATTAGAAGTTGTCTAGACTGGAAATTGAGATTTTGTCGCGAATAAATTGTGAATCTAACGATGAAACACGACCCGACCCGTGTTTCCACTAGTTTGTTCGAAAAATATGTGGTCTGCTATTTTAAATAATCAACGAATATAATTATTCTACTATTATGATACAAAAATCATGAATATTCGTGCCACGCGCAGAACAAGGAGGTCAACGGATTTTCACGTGTCTTGAACTATTGCACAGGTGTTGTTGTATACAATAATTTTCGGTGGAAAAAGGTTAAAGTTCCACCTAGGATTAATAGAACATTTCCGTACTTTTCTAGGAAGTTTCATGTACATGTTTTCTGGATTATTCTGAATCGTTAACTCGATTGACGCTAAAAATGTCTCTAAAACGTGAATAATATCAAAAAGTTACACTGGCTCTCAAGGAACTTTAGAAATCACACATAACACGGTCTCTTATGGGCCTATTAAGTTTTGTTAATGAAATACTTTATGAAAACATTGATATGCATGGAAAAATTGAAATTACAAGGAAACCATCGAAAACATAACAGGAGAGAATAAGAAAAACCTGCTATAAACATACACCCTTATCCATTAGAAATGCTGGATCTACTCCATTACGCATGGATTATAGGACGAATAATTCTAAAGATGGAGAGATCGTAGCAAACGAAGTAGTTTCTTCATTCAATATTACGGTGATTTGGCAAATGTATGTTCTTGTGTAGCGACCTAATGGTAAATGCAATCCACTTGAAATTTTGACACAAACTAGGTATGATGCTCGAAATTTACTGTCATAAGAATGCAATGCCGTACCTTAAGCCGTTTTAGAGTCGTTGAGTAGAGCATCTATCGAAATACTCGACGCTATTCGCTTTGTTTCGTGTATTGTCCGATGCGACAACTTTCTGGCCGATTGTAGCAAGGAGAAAAGAGCTCGTGCAACTAAACAGACTGCGACTCGCGGTCTTAATTCTTTGGGTATATGCGAAGCGTACCGACCTAGTAAGCTTATTCGTCCAGTTACATGACGAATAGCTCAACCCGAAAATAAGCTGGCATTTTCCAATTCATTATAATGATTTTATTATAATAAAAATACTTACCAAAATATAACATTTCACGTGATTAAGAAATATAAAAGTCATAGAAAATATTAAAAAAAATGGAATAAATTATTCGAGAGAATAATTTAATCAAAGTTGTAAAGGATGAATAAGACAGTTGTTGCGATTGAAGTCACAATCAGCAAAAAATTGCAGATTTTTTAAATATAATATTAATGATATATGTACATTATTATTATTATTCTAATCTAGTTTTTTTTTTGCGTAGAGGAGGGGAAATCTTGCATAGACGCCTCGGGTGCCCGTGCATAGGTGTCTCATCTTCCACGCCGCAACCCCTGCAAGTGGGCTGATCTACCGGTCCCATCGTGCAGAGGTGTTTGTTGCATGGGGCGTGTCCGGTCAGGAATGCAACAAGATTCCGTTATTCTTGTCTGCTGAACGTCAGCAGATTTTTCACTCGTTGCTGCTGGAGATCACCCATCAGTCGCTTGGAGTGCGACATACGGGGCAGTTTTTGGATTACAGATTTCGCTGTGGCATGAGAAATGCCACAGGTTGGCTCTGGTCCAATCAGTGGATTTTCCGCCCCCGCTTTAGCGAGTGCCACGGCAGTTTCTGTCCCTTCTCGTTTGGTTTCTTCAGACTCCCACACGAGTGTTACTCTAATGGGGTTCATTACTAGTGCCGTTTATTCTTTGACGCAATCAAGTACACATTGTGAGGTGCCTTAAGCACTGTCAGGTTGCTCACTATAATTGTGATTTGTCTATTCTCATAGGCTCTCTACCTCATGATTTGAGCACATGCTGCAAATTGCAACTATTTTTGCTTGGAATTCTGTCGCAAAAGTCCCTAGGTTCGAAGAAATTCTTTCCCCTTGGTCCGTTTTCTCGACTATTCCAGCACCCGTACTTTTTTCCGTCTTGGTGCCTTCGGTAAGCCTTATGGAATCCCCTGGTATCATATGAGGACTGCCCCCAGCGTTCTCCCGCCCATTCACGGTTTTAATAATGAAAGGCACGGAAATGCTGTGAACCTTGATCCTTTCGGATCTCATCCCCAATGGCTCAGGTGATCCAAGCAATCCGGCATTTTTGGTCAGCCTTTCCTTGGCCGATAAGATCGAAGCGATACGCCCCTTTTATGGCCTCTGCCTGAACGGCGAGGTGCACTGGTTCCAACACAACTTCTCCATAGCAGCCGTTGGGATGGTCGCCATTACACCTGTTACTCCTAAGCATGCCAGCCTCTGAACTCTGTTCAGTGAATGCTGGGATGCTTTAGTTTTTGTTTTTGGCCACCACACGATGGCGGCGTATGTTACAATTGGTCTCACTATGGTTGTGTACAATCTAGTTTACATATTATTCTTATTCTTATAATTCTTATATAATTTGTGTGTTTGCTAACCTTAAGTATATTTTATATTAGTCTCTAGTCTAGATGCAGAGCAACCATTTGAGCAGCATTATTCAAAAAGCCTTCTAGAGCTAACCTTTTTTAGTTTAGTAGTACAAGTACAAATCTTATTTTTTCTAGCGTATTCAGAATCAAAAATACAACATAGAACATTTTTATTTTACGAGTAATAATAAAGAAATTAATTTCATCTAAGCCCCTCTATCGTATATCCTTAATGAGTATATTAGACAGTAAATTAAAATAACCAGTAGAATATCATAAAATACCACTATAACCAATCACGTCTACCCCCTCTTTTGTTAGCGCATCTTTAATATTTTCCAAGGTACGGTGACTAATTGGCAGACTGGTATCTTTATATTCGGACTTGATACGGATTCAAGAGTCTATTGAGTTTGGATAGTACTTTATGTTAACAAGTTAAAAATACACCTTTTGTATTTCGAGTATTGCTAGCTGATGCTGGACGATATTAGAAAAACGGTTGGGGTTAACGCGAAATGGAGTGTAACAGTAATAGTTTCACCTTTCTATCCGGGATATTTCAATAGCGGTTTTATTCAAGTGTTGCAAGGTTATAGATAGTTATTTATAGTAATCTGTAGAAAGTACTTTTGCCTCTATTCCATAATGATAGTTCCCTATTATTGTTGCATATATTTGAACAATCCGGAAACTAAAATGATCTGAAACAATTCGAGTTATATCGAAAGGTTATTGGAATTTGCCATACCCATGTTGAATAATAAATTGTGAATACAAAACAAGTTTTAAGTTGAATATCAATTATATTGACAATAATTTCGTTAAAAGAAAGGGTTATAAACTGAATAAAACAACAGTGAAATTACTTGAAGATTATGGTATTTGTATGTAGGACTGAGGTGACCATTTCAAAGCCTGCGACTGGGAAGATGTTTCAGAAAATATGTTGTCAAAGTCATAGGTAAATGGTGAATTATAAATATCTATTCGATCATACAAAACAACATTACTGATCAGTTTTATGTGTTTCATGATTTCTACTGATTCTAATAGTCCAGGCATTTAAGGAATTTTTTTGTCCGAATTTTGGCAAGTTCTAATTTTGGTCTACTCTTATGTATTTTGACCCGCTGAACACGATGGTGTAGTTTACATTTGGATTAACCCTGTGTTCGAAACACTGACACATTCACCGTAAACGATTATAAGCATTCAGGTGCATCTTAAAATATTAAAAAAACTATTTATTTCTATTGTACCGACCCTCGCTTATTGCCTCTAAATGAAATTCCGTGCTAGTTTTTTTATGATGAGATTCGTTATAACTTGGAATTGTAGATGGATTGCCGTAGGCTGTTTGAATCATAAATAGCCGATGTATTTTTCTGTAATTTGATCCAAGGTTTTTGTCGATAGGCTCAAAATTGGACTTTCTAGAGGCCCAAACACATTTATTAGGATAGCTCCACTTCCACTCAACCTAAATCGATCTGCTTGAGCTTAAAATACTTGAAAACCTCTATAGTGGAGTAAATCTGGCAAATGGTTAGCGAAAATCTTACGATGCTTAGCGACCCGGTGGAAAATGTTTGTTGTGATACCAATAACAACCCCCTGAAATTTCTATTTCCCAAAGTGGGCGCAACCCCTTTTTTTTTTGGCCAAAAAGGTGTTTTTTGACATTTTTAAGGGTAGCTTAGCAAAAAAAAATTGATATCTCCGGTTGTATTGAAAATCAAGAAACCAAAGTAGAACCCTTTTATTGTCAATGTCCAAGAAATTTCCAGTCCTAATTTCAAGCTGATCCGATCTCCCCCCTCCCCGTAATAGAAATATATATACTCATATATGCAAGGAATCTTGCGTAACGGCTAACTCGGTCATTTTTCAACCGATTTGGCTGAAATTTGGACTGAAGATAGGTGTTATGGTCTCAAAACTACCCTTTGAATCTAAATTGAAAATATTGGATAGTTTTCCAGAAATTCAACTTTGAGTCAATTTTTTATTTTTATTTTTCAAATTAAGATATCTCATGACATTTACATCCGATCTGGATCTGCTTTGCGGGAAAATGTAGGTATTCGCATATAGTTTTATGTCATGGAACTCATTTTTCATTTTTTGTTTCCTGCCTATATTGGTCATTTTGGTTAATTTGAGATAGATCTAATAACGTTCACGTGAGGAGCGCGTAGCTGGCTAGTTAGAGAAGTGCAAACTGGTTGTACCTAATACGGCTTTAGGACGATTTTTCGCGTGCCGTTCTCGCTCCATGTAGTTAGATTAGGTATCGGACCGTGCCCGACGGCCCTTCTTTTTTCGATAAATGTCCGTTAAATAGAAAACTTAAATTAAAATAGAAACAGGTACTCTCAGGTCTCAGCTACGCGCATCTAACGTGCGACGTACGAAAGGGAATTTTCTAGCTACTAAAATATACCCGAAGCGGGTGAAAGCTAGCGGCTCACAACCGAAAATACTTTATCACAACTGGCGCCGCCCGCACGGGGCACGAAACGGTCCCAACATAACAAGACCGAGGTAAAATGTATAAACTCTAATTGACGCGTAGCGAGCTTCTCGAGGGAAACGTCAGAATGATTACGTTCGTAGCTAATTGCATAGGACGTCTAGCGTTCATGCAATTGTGTTTTTATACAATTTGAACCTTTTAGTTTCGAAATCCCGTAGCCTAAAGCGCTATCAACTTCTGAGCCTCACAATATTCGTATAAAATTGCGAAATTCCGCACTTCTAGAAACTTCCAATGAATTAATTTGACACAAATTTTGGGGATATTAATACCGAAAATAAAATGGCCAATATAGGCAGGAAAAAAAACATTAAAAATGAGTTCCATGACATAAAACTATATGCGAATACCTACATTTTCCAGTAAAGCATATCCAGATCGGATGTAAATGACATGAGATATCTTAATTTGAAAAATAACTAAAAAAATTGACTTAAAGTTGAATTTCTGGAAATCTATGCAATATTTTCACTATAAATTCAGAGGGTAGTTTTGAGACCATAACACCTATCATCAGTCCAAATTTTAGCCAAATCGGTTGAAAAATGACCGAGTTAGCCATTACGCAAGATTCCTTGCATATATGGATGCATATATATCTATTACGGGGAAGGGGGAGGTCAGATCCACTTGAAATTTGGACTGGAAGCTCCTTGGACATTGACAATAAAAGGGCTCTACTTTGGTTTCTTAATTTAGAATACAACCAGAGATATTAATTTTTTTTGCAAAACTACCCTTAAAAATGTAAAAAAAAAACTTTTTTGGCCAAAAAAAAAGGGGTTGCACCCACTTTGAGAAATAGAAACACTTCCCACCGGGTCGCTAAGCATCGTAAAATTTTCGCCAACCTTGTCTTTTTTCTCGCCAGATTTACTCCACTACTAATAGAACGTAGAATTTTGATTCCGTGAAAAAATTTGGATATTTCGGTGGCCGAAATTTTCAAAATGACGCTAAAGCTATGTCTTCAAACCGAAATGCTTGAATTTTGAATATTAGGTGCAGAATAATGAAATCTTTCGAATGAATTTGGTTTTAGATCATGAACATAAGTATTTCGTCTGAAATTAGTAAAATGACCAATATTCGCGCCAAAAAATGAGGCAGGTCATCTTTTCACTGAAACAGAATATAAAAAAAACAAAAACTCTTACATATACTCAATTTTTCAATGTGCTAAAAGCACACTAAATGGGCTCTATCTTAGGCCCACGAGCTCGAAACAACTTCGGACTGGAGTCAAAAATCGCGTATTAATTTTTCCAACTTTTGTTTTAAACATTTTTTCATACAACTCATAGTTTTCTCTCAAAACGAAACGAAAAATGGACATAGTTTTTGTCTAAAAAATGACCATAGATTTTCGAGCGGAGGGTCCGTGATTTGGACAATGGATAAAAATCGTCGATTTTCCTCCCTAAATGCTTTGGACTATAAGTCTTATTCTTGAAATCTGTAACTTCTCAAATGCTCACCTCATCCACTACAATGAAATTGCGAGCAGTCCAACTGTACGTATATGGAAGGACATCACAACTTAATTCTGAATTTTAAGCTAATCTGTGATATCTGCCCTGTCATATACGTAGGACAAACTGGTCGCAGAATACTTGAGAATTACAACCTCTTTTTCGGTGCTATTCGTCATAATTCATAATGAACCTACCATTGCATCGTTTTGTAGTAGATTATAAAAATCTTATCTGTTATATCATATTATACGCTACACATATCCTTATGTGCTACCGGGAAAATTGATAATTCAACCACATTTGATAGAAAGTAATCTAATGGGTGAAGATTCAATAGAAAAATACACCACAACAAAGTCGTATCGCTTTATTACCAAGTTCAGATTAAAATAAAAGTGCGATAGATTTGTATACGTAGTCTCGAAGAACCAATTTGACAGCTTATATATAACCCACTACAGTTGAATAAAAAGAAACATTTCAGAATAACCTATTAACTTCATCATTTGTAACAATTCTCTCTTGTATGACGACAGTTATCTAACGATTAATTATTTTTACAGCTCACGTTTGGCAAGTTACCGTAGTGAATCGGGGACTTGGCACTCAGGGACTGATTGGAAATTATCGATTGTGTTTGACCGAGGAAGTATTGAGTCTGGTGAGGCTCAGCGAAGAAAGTACACAGATAGACATCAATCTATCCAATATTAGGAGTTGCGGCAGTCTGAAAAATTTCATTTTCCTAGAAGTAAGTACAGTTCACTTGTAATTAGCAATAATTCCCGAATGTGGAACGTCATGTTATCCAAGTTATTAATAGCAATCTACGGAAAAATAGGACGCGGTTCGTAAAAATTTGATGGAGGTTACAGACCTGAAAAAAATGATGTATTATGATGAAAATAATAAGATCCTAAAATTTCTATTACCATAATTGGGTGGAACTATGTCTAACCTTCAAAAAACTGTTTTTTTGCCCTTGTTTCAGTTCAGTATTGGAGGCGACATCAGGTATAAAAAATTCTAAGTTCCTTTCCATTTCCTTACCCTTGAAAAAAAGACAAAATCTCGTTTGAATTATCTAGTTCTGTACTAACTACCGGGATATCAAAAATTATCTTGGTCAAGGGTGGTTGTGGAATCTAAAACGTGTGTCTTACTTTACGTTATCAAAACTTGTGTCAAATTAATTAATTTGAAGTTTCTAAAAGTGAGGAATTTCGCAATTTTATACGAATGTTATAACACTCAGAAGTCTCTGGCGCTTTAGACTCCGGGATTTTCACGTGGCCTATCGAAATTAGAAGGTTCGAATTGTGTAAAAACACAATTGCATGAATGCCAGACGTCCTATGTAATTAGCCACGAACGTAATATTTTGTCATATGCCTCGAGCCGCTAGCTTTTAACCGCTTTTGGGTATATTTTAGTAGCTAGAAAATTCCCTTTGGTACGTCGCACGTTAGACGCGCGTAGCTGAGACCTGAGAGTACCTGTTTCTATTTTCATTAAATTTTCTTATTCAATCGACATTTTGGGGCCCGAGACTATGCAATTTAGTTGGCGCTGTTCATAAACTAACGAAATGGAGCGAAAACCGCATGCGAAAAGTCCTCGTAAAGACGTTCTATGTTCCGAAGATTTGCACTTTTCTAACTCGCGAGCTACACGCTCCTCACGTGAACGCCATTCGATTTATCGAAAATTTAAAACAGTTTTCAACCCCGTTTGTGGCTATTGCGACCTTGTAAAAGGTTCAAAGTTAACATTTCGTTTTACATTCCACAACCACCCTTGACCAAGATAATTTTTAATTTGTCGTTCATTATTGTTTTACAACTGAAATAAATAGGTATGAAATTTGTAGGTTATTGATGAAGTCAGTGTGACAGTGACATAATTATTTCAAACGTATAGTAAGACACACGTTTTAGATTCCACAACCACCCTTGACCAAAATAATTTTTGATATCCCGGTACTTTGTTTTCGGCATTAAATCTTACAATATATTTTTATTCAAAAATAGTTAATATATCAATTTAGTTGTGAATTATATAGATTAAAAAACTCAATTTTATTATAACAGCCTAAAGGATACCGCACACTTTAGTAGGGAAAGTGGCCCCCTGTCGAATTTTTGATATGTTATAGTCCAAGTCATTCCGAACAAAAAGTTCAATGGGCACAACTTTTTCTATAGGCTGGTTTTGGCGCTAGAGGCCAATGGAAACTTCCATTTGTTCTCATTGTTAAACAACACGAAACGTTATCCTGGATAATAATCACTTTTCTGAATAATCAAGATCTAAACAGTCATTACTATGACATACTGTTAAAAGTATTTTTCTTTGGTGTTGTTACATTTGGTCAATTATACAGTGTGTTCCAACTACTTACAATTTTTAAAGTGCAATAATTCGAAAATGGTTACAAATCGTCTTAGGGATCTACAATGAAAAAATGTTTATGAATCCTATTCTACACCGTATTCTACATCACATAGTCGAAAAATATAAGCAGTGTTCCTTTTAAAAGAAATCGAAAGTTATACCTATTCGAAAAGTTCCGTACATACTGAAAAATATTGTTCGGCCATCCTGAATAATTTTAGGCCATGAAAAAGAATGAGAAATATTACAAGTCTGTCTATAAAATGGCCTTAAAAAGATTTTCTTTCTAAATCTATCATCTTAACGTCAGTCATATTAATGACTGTTTAGATCTTGATTATTCAGAAAAGTGATTATTATCCAAGATAACGTTTCGTGTTGTTTAACAATGAAGAACAAATGAAAGTTTCCATTGGCCTCTAGCGCCAAAACCAGCCTATAGAAAAAGTTGTGCCCATTGAACTTTTTGTTCGGAATAACTTGGACTATAACATATCAAAAATTCAGCCAATTCGACAGGGGGCCACTTTCCCTACTAAAGAGTACGCTCCAATTTTTTTGACAAAAGGGGAACCATTTTAAAATTTGGAGCAAATTTGCCAAATTTGGATTTTAACCAGAACTATACACGATCCTGTCTGTGAAAGCTATTGTAATTGAACCTTTCCCCACCAATATACACTAGTGCCAAGGTGTATTCTCCAACATTTCTCATTTTACATGAACTTACTTAGGTCTGTTCGGGGGCTCATCTCGTATATCGGTAGTTTCCATGAAGCCCTGTCAAGGTTCTTTAAGTTTGACAATACCATTTGGCTCCCACTTACAGCAAATGCTCAAGTGCAGAACATTGTTTGCTACTCTGGGTTTATATAAAAAAAGTTGATTATTTATACCGTAAACAACGTAACGACAATGTGGAAAGTTTATTAATGCTAACAGGTGTTCCTGTGTTAGCTATGAAGTTGGCTGACCTGTTACTGAACAATCCGATTATATTTCCTTTGTAGAATATGTTATAATATCTGGCATCCTGCTGGAATAAGTGAAGTCAGCTTGTTCCGTGTTCATAATCGCGAATGATCTGCAACAAATCTAAACATCTTCAACTTGATAGTCTGGGGGGAGATAGCTCATGTTTATATTTTATTATACTGTTATTACCGAAATTGGTGATTAATTAATGAGCAAAAAAATTATGTTCTAGGACTAAGTAATTTAATACTATTGAATTATATACTGATTATTTTAACTATTTCAAGTTATTCAACTTCTTCTTAATGAATAGCATCTTGATAAAACACCAATTCACACTTTAATAATTAGATTATATTATTATTTAAAGTGTTTGTTTCACATTTCATAATTCGATTATTGTAAAACGTAACTGCTGCAAGTAGCGTAACCAACGTAAGGCAAAGAAGTTCCCCTTGTCTCATATCTCAGGAGATTCTTAATTAATGAAAACGGTTCTTCTTCTAATTTATATTTTTTGTTGATTGTATGGTTGTTGTTTTGTTTTGGATTTGGACAAAAAACTACTTGGTTTTACTGGGACTAAAATGTTATGATAATCTTTTGGCACTGTAAGAGAGCAATAGTCCAGTAAATGAAGCCCAAAATTGAGCTGCATTTTTTTGCTCATGGACCGATTGTGATCTGTGAGGGATCATTCGATTCATCTTGGTACCTAGATCAAAGCTTACCATTTTTGGGCCTTGACAAATTGTTTATTTTGTTAATAAACAATAAATAGTGGCAATAAAAGTTTTAAACGCTATTTTCCATTGATTTTAAGCAGATAAAGTGTATTTTTTATTTATTTGACCGATAAACAGTGTTTATTCAATGTTTATAACAATGTCACATGGGATTTTTGATTATGGCGCCATCTGTTTTATTTTTCAGTGTCTTTTCACCTTGTCCTAGTATATAATGTATAGTGAGGTAATACTGCCAAAATAGGTAAGAAAAAGTGCTCATAAAGACTATTCTTCATATTCTTCTGTTTGGTATGTTGTGGTTCATATTTTACGAGCGCAAAAGATGCCGAGAATGCAAAAAATGGGTACATTCGAATTGTACAGATAAAAGTACATTCTAAGTTTGCATAAACTCTGATGACAACTAATTATTGATCTGAGGAAATAGGTCAAAATATTTCAGTTTCTGTAATGGTTGTTTACTATCAAGTTCTTTTATTAAACTGGTATATTTAGTACTGTGTCGTAAGAAATGAATGTTTATTTTTCATCAATCATTTAATTTTTTATCATGCCTTTTCTTTTTATTCCATTTCAAATATCTGTTATATTTTACACTGACCCTGTTACTATTGTAACACTTTTTGTGGCCATCTGAAACGGATTATTATTTTATATTTGTTATATTTGAACAATTATTTTTTTGAACAACATTATTTGTTTCATATGTTGTTTTTATAACTGTCGGACTGGCCAATTTGGAAGTTTTATTTTAAAATAAGGTTCCAATATTAAAAAGGCATTATCGAACTGCAAAATGCTATAGTTTAATGAGCAGCCGCTTTTATGGAACTCTATCAAAAGCTCTGGCAAAATCCAGACCAACCTGCATCATTTTTAGTTGATTCGTGGGCATGGTACTGGAATCGGAGTAACACATTTTAGTAGCGGTGGCAGGTTTTTTCTTAGAAGCTGTCGTCATACGTTGTTCAAACGCGATCTGCTAATAATATCCTGGAGATGTATAACCAGAATGTGCTATAATTTAATGAGCAGCTCTTTTATGCAACTCTATCAAAAGCTCTGGCAAAATCCAGACCAACCTGCATCATTTTTAGTTGATTCGTGGGCATGGTACTGGAATCGGAGTAACACATTTTAGTAGCGGTGGCAGGTTTTTTCTTAGAAGCTGTCGTCATACGTTGTTCAAACGCGATCTGCTAATAATATCCTGGAGATGTATAACCAGAATGTGCTATAATTTAATGAGCAGCTCTTTTATGCAACTCTATCAAAAGCTCTGGCAAAATCCAGACCAACCTGCATCATTTTTAGTTGATTCGTGGGCATGGTACTGGAATCGGAGTAACACATTTTAGTAGCGGTGGCAGGTTTTTTCTTAGAAGCTGTCGTCATACGTTGTTCAAACGCGATCTGCTACTAATATCCTGGAGATGTATAACCACAATGTGCTATAATTTAATGAGCAGCCGCTTTTATGCAACTCTATCAAAAGCTCTGGCAAAATCCAGACCAACCTGCATCATTTTTAGTTGATTCGTGGGCATGGTACTGGAATCGGAGTAACACATTTTAGTAGCGGTGGCAGGTTTTTTCTTAGAAGCTGTCGTCATACGTTGTTCAAACGCGATCTGCTACTAATATCCTGGAGATGTATAACCACAATGTGCTATAATTTAATGAGCAGCCGCTTTTATGCAACTCTATCAAAAGCTCTGGCAAAATCCAGACCAACCTGCATCATTTTTAGTTGATTCGTGGGCATGGTACTGGAATCGGAGTAACACATTTTAGTAGCGGTGGCAGGTTTTTTCTTAGAAGCTGTCGTCATACGTTGTTCAAACGCGATCTGCTACTAATATCCTGGAGATGTATAACCACAATGTGCTATAATTTAATGAGCAGCCGCTTTTATGCAACTCTATCAAAAGCTCTGGCAAAATCCAGACCAACCTGCATCATTTTTAGTTGATTCGTGGGCATGGTACTGGAATCGGAGTAACACATTTTAGTAGCGGTGGCAGGTTTTTTCTTAGAAGCTGTCGTCATACGTTGTTCAAACGCGATCTGCTAATAATATCCTGGAGATGTATAACCAGAATGTGCTATAATTTAATGAGCAGCTCTTTTATGCAACTCTATCAAAAGCTCTGGCAAAATCCAGACCAACCTGCATCATTTTTAGTTGATTCGTGGGCATGGTACTGGAATCGGAGTAACACATTTTAGTAGCGGTGGCAGGTTTTTTCTTAGAAGCTGTCGTCATACGTTGTTCAAACGCGATCTGCTACTAATATCCTGGAGATGTATAACCACAATGTGCTATAATTTAATGAGCAGCCGCTTTTATGCAACTCTATCAAAAGCTCTGGCAAAATCCAGACCAACCTGCATCATTTTTAGTTGATTCGTGGGCATGGTACTGGAATCGGAGTAACACATTTTAGTAGCGGTGGCAGGTTTTTTCTTAGAAGCTGTCGTCATACGTTGTTCAAACGCGATCTGCTACTAATATCCTGGGGATGTATAACCACTATGTCAAAATCATTAAAAATAGCTTTGCCTTATGTGGTACGTTTCGAAATCAGTCGAGAATTTTTGATGATTCCACCAACATCGCCGTATCAGCTTCAAAGGTTTCAAGTTCCTTGTTATTTCTCAGCTATCATGAATACTCTGTTTTAGTCACACAGTTAGTGTCACTTTGATTTTTGTACAATTGTACATCGGTTGAAAAACGACTCATTTCGCCAATTAATTTCTGAATTCTGTGGACTAAATCTCCATCAAATATTCGCTTCAAGTTCTCCTGTTTTCACGCTCGTTTAATGAACATAAATCTTGGCCGCAACATCTCTCTTGGATATAGGAGTTTTTACATTGCAAATTTTCACGTTCTCGATATCTAGGTCAAGGTCCATTGGAGGCCATTATCTAGAGATGTTGTCATTTAAGTTAGTGACGATAGATTTACCTGGCATGATTTTAAGTTCGATTACAAACTGCTTCAGTTCTTCGGCTATGATATGCCCCATATCTTTGAGAGGTCCTGACAACAGACTTATAGGTCTGTAGTTTCTGCCATAAATTTGTCACCAAAAATTCAAATGGCCCATCTCCTGTACGACAATAGGGTTGCTTATATCAGTTACCTTGGTCAATTTGGTAATATGAGGTTAAGAAACATCTTGCCTTTAAACCCATATATTTAAAAAAAGATAAGTTACAGATTGAGTAACTGATGACAGAAAGGTACATTACAATATGTTTTAAATAAATTCAATGACATCCATGAAAAATAGCAATTTATAACAGAGATTGAGATAAACAAAAGAATAAATTCCTTGGACGTTAGCATCACGTGTAATAATCGCGAAAATATAGTAAACAAATCGTTTAACCGAACAGTATGGTCTGAATGTTACTTCCAATGAAACCATAAATTATAAAACTCTTGTAAGAGATATGTACAAACTAATATTTATTCCATAAAAAGGAAAATCAAACTATTTTGTTAAAAAGTATTCAAAATAAAAACGATATAGGTTCTTAATTTCTATATAAACATAAACAATTGTGAAAGTTGTGATGCCTTACACATCGGTCAAACCGATTGACCGATCTCACACCACACTGCGGTGTATTTGTTTCACTATTATGTACGAATGAATAAAAGTGTTTTTCGACGCGAAATACGCGAAGTTGGCAGGTTCAATGGAGTAAATTATCTCCTTAAAGCTTAAGCATCTTCCCAACAAGTAATGTTATGTAAATAGTTCAATTAGTTTGTTTTAATTTTTATTCATTGTTTCAAAATTGAAATTAAATTTACCAGAAAATATTTATAGTATTATTTGCGTAACGGCAGATACTGCGATTTTAATAATTAAATTTTTTAATTCAAGTTTTTATTAGTTTTAATAGTTGAGATTCATATGTTTTTTACTAAGTATAATTTTTTAAGGAATATTATTTAAATAGTTCCATTAGTTTGTTTTAATTTTTATTAAACTTCTTTAAATTTAAATTAATTTTATCAGAAAATATCTATAATATTATTTGTGTAACGGCACAAATTTTGTTAATACTATTTATATAAACACATCTAATTTGATTCAATTTTTAAAGCAGATACTGCGATTTTAATAATTAAAACTTTTAATTTATCAAGTAATATTATTGAAATAGTTCAATTAGTTTGTTTTAATCTTTATTCAATTTTTTTTAATTCAAATTAATTTTATCAGAAAATATCCATAATATTATTTGTGTAACGGCACGAATTTTGTTAATACTATTTATATGAACACATCTAATTTTATTCAATTTTTAAAGCAGATACTGTGATTTTAATAATTACATTTTTTAATTCAAGTTTTTATTAGTTTTAATAGTTGAGATTCATATGTTTTTTACTAAGTATAATTTTTTAAGGAATAGTATTTAAATAGTTCCATTAGTTTGTTTTAATTTTTATTAAACTTTTTTAAATTTTAATTAATTTTATCAGAAAATATCTATAATATTATTTGTGTAACGGCACAAATTTTGTTAATACTATTTATATAAACACATCTAATTTGATTCAATTTTTAAAGCAGATACTGCGATTTTAATAATTAAAACTTTTAATTTATCAAGTAATATTATTGAAATAGTTCAATTAGTTTGTTTTAATCTTTATTCAATTTTTTTTAATTCAAATTAATTTTATCAGAAAATATCCATAATATTATTTGTGTAACGGCACGAATTTTGTTAATACTATTTATATGAACACATCTAATTTTATTCAATTTTTAAAGCAGATACTGTGATTTTAATAATTACATTTTTTAATTCAAGTTTTTATTAGTTTTAATAGTTGAGATTCATATGTTTTTTACTAAGTATAATTTTTTAAGGAATATTATTTAAATAGTTCCATTAGTTTGTTTTAATTTTTATTAAACTTCTTTAAATTTAAATTAATTTTATCAGAAAATATCTATAATATTATTTGTGTAACGGCACAAATTTTGTTAATACTATTTATATAAACACATCTAATTTGATTCAATTTTTAAAGCAGATACTGCGATTTTAATAATTAAAACTTTTAATTTATCAAGTAATATTATTGAAATAGTTCAATTAGTTTGTTTTAATCTTTATTCAATTTTTTTTAATTCAAATTAATTTTATCAGAAAATATCCATAATATTATTTGTGTAACGGCACGAATTTTGTTAATACTATTTATATGAACACATCTAATTTTATTCAATTTTTAAAGCAGATACTGTGATTTTAATAATTACATTTTTTAATTCAAGTTTTTATTAGTTTTAATAGTTGAGATTCATATGTTTTTTACTAAGTATAATTTTTTAAGGAATAGTATTTAAATAGTTCCATTAGTTTGTTTTAATTTTTATTAAACTTTTTTAAATTTTAATTAATTTTATCAGAAAATATCTATAATATTATTTGTGTAACGGCACAAATTTTGTTAATACTATTTATATGAACACATCTAATTTTATTCAATTTTTAAAGCAGATACTGCGATTTTAATAATTACATTTTTTAATTCAAGTTTTTTATTAGTTTTAATAGTTGAGATTCATATGTTTTTTACTGAGTATAATTTTTTAAGGAATATTATTTAAATAATTTGTTTTAATTTTTATTAAACTTTTTTAAATTTAAATTAATTTTATCAGAAAATATCTATAATATTATTTATGTGACTGCACAAATTTTGTTAATACTATTTATATGAACAAATCTAATTTAATGTCGGAGATGTTTTACCCTTCGTGTAAATATCTTCTGGCCACTTCCAGCTCGTCCTTTGTCATACCGGTCTAGTTTGTTCCTCAGAATCTGTCGTGTCCCCTGCTCTGTCTGTAGCCTCATCATCCTATCCACATCCTCCGTTTCTTTCTGCGGAAATAACATCTTTCTCTTCAGTGTAAATGCAATTAGGTCTTATTCCCTGGATTAGCCTCAACTTCCTTGTCGTCTAATAATCTGATATTGTCACTCATATTATTTATTTGGTTTGTAATTTTCGTGTAAGTTGTGGTCTTACGGTGTGAGCTTGGGCTTTTCTTCTTAGTTCATGCTCTTATAGTTCTGTTCATGTCAGAGAAAAGTAAGCAAAGAGTAACGTGTGTTTCTTCTTATGGCATATTGTCGCTAGCAGCCTCCTCCTGTGTACTGTCAGCGGTTTTTGTGGCTGTAATGAGGTTTTGTTGGTTTTTCCTATCATCAGGTATCTCGGAGTCTTCTGTTTCCTCCCTTGGAGGGGTCCTTGTAACTTTACTACATCGTTTGAAAGGGTCTTTTCTCATATCTTGCTTCTCGGCTTGTCTGGCTATTGACTCAGGTGACACTTAGGCCTGCTGGCCCATTGTATCTCGCCTTTGTTTTTTTTCTTTACGGTATCCACTCGAGTATTTTTGTACCTTGCACGAGTTTGTCCTTTACTGGGTGGGAACTGTATAATTTTGGTTCGCCGTTAGGCTCCCCAAAAATTGTTCTTTTGAGATCCAGTGCCTCGCATTTACACAGTATGCGTGTCTCTGTTTCTGTATCCTTACCGCAAAGTCTGCATGTCAGGTCTCCATTGTACAGTCCCATTTTGTTTAGGTGCCCTTTTATTGGCGCATGGCCAGTCATGAGCCCAGTTACGACTTTTATTTTTCCTTATTTATAGTGCTAATAGGTCTGTCGTTCTTTTGTTACACGGGGCTTCGATGTATTTCTTCCCATGTTCATTTCCTGGGATTTTTTCCCAGTATTCTTTGTGGTTTTCCATGATCCAGTCTTCTACAGACCTTCGTGCTGTACGTTTTGGTATCCCCGTGGTATGCTCTGGATCTAGAGCGTTCTCCGACCCTCTTCTTGCAAGTTTGTCGGCTTTTTCATTGCCTGTCGTTCCCTGATGTCCCGACACCCAGATCAGCTTAACGCGGTTCCGGTCTGCCAGTATTTCAAGTACTTCTTTGCATGTCCATACCAGACGGGATGTCACTTCCTGACTTCTCATTGCCTTAAGTGTAGCCTGACTGTCAGTCAATATGTGAATCTGCATATCTTCGATGGCTCTCCGATTGCTTTCCTTCACGCATTGGAGGATTGCATATACCTCTGCTTAGAAGACAGAGGTGTGTTTACCAAATGAATAGCTGAAGCCAGTCTTTGGGTTTCTTGAGTATACTGCTGCACCTGCACCTTTTTCAGTCTGTATACCAGATCGTTCCCTGTAGAATTCAGTCCTTTCAGGTATTGATACTCTGAATGTGTTGTTAAAAGAGTATCGCTTTGGAATGTGTTCTGTTCTCATGCCTAACACGTCACTTGGATCACGATTTTTACGATGCTCATGTGTCTTGGCCCAATGTGAACATTCTCTAGTGTATTTTGTATTCTGAAGGCACCAAGCTTTGCCTCTCCTTGGATTACCAATTGGAGGGGAGGTAATCCTAGTAAGGCTTTCATTGACATTGTCAGATGCTTGTTCCCCGTAGAGCGTGGACTGCTTCAGGTGACCCATCAGCACGGTCCCGATGGGAACTGGGGTAAACTTCCCCTGCTCCGACTTCTCTCTATCTTCTATAAAAGAAATTAATGTTATGTGTAACTTCTGTTCCAGGCTTTATCTTAACTGATAAAGCGAAGCGTTGGCAACAAAATGGTCAGCGATATTTTATAAACGATTAATTATATTTCTGGGAAAATCAATTACATACTGTTGCTCAATATACTAATCATTCATAAATTCTCGACGGTTTCGTAAATTGTACCGATTATCGTATCTCCGCTTCAAACACGCAATTGAAGCGATTATTGGCGCATTGTTGTTGGTGGCCAACTGTTCGACGATGATACAAAAGAAATATTTCAGATAAAATAAGGAAAGTTCAGACGCAATACAACATACTTTCACTGCGATAATGCATGGGATTGCGTTTTAATGATCAATCTTTTGTTTGAGAACAAAAGTCATTCGGAAGTAGGTGGTGTTCTGTCACGTGATTTCTGGAACCTGTCACGTTTCGTCTGGTGTGTTATTCCTTTATCTTGGTTGAGGTGAGAAGATCACGACTTTGTTTAGTTCAGGCAGTTATTGAGCACAATCTTAATATGAATAGTTTTGATAAGCGTACTCGTATCTGTACCTGCCGATTAGGGATATTTAAACGTATATTATTTCTAAACACGACAAACGTGACTGTATGTGTCGTGATTGTTACAATGTATATTTTTTTTTTGGGAAAATTATACTTTTGCGGAGACTTTTGTTTTTAATTCTCTATAAGGAAGACTTTGTACGAGGGCAATGTGAAAAGTCCCCGAGAAATTAAACCAGAAATGATTTATTTGGTCAAAACTTATTTTACACTTCGTCCAACGTTTTTCTAATTTTTCGATCCCTTCCAAATAATACGATTTTGGCCATCCTTCAGAATAGGCGTTTATTTCAGCGATGACCTTATCGTTGGAGCCAAATTTCTTTCCGCCGAGCCATTTCTCCAAGTTGGGAATAGATAAAAATCGCAGGGGGGCAAATCTGGAGAATATGGTGTCTGTTTAGTTCCAGCATATCCTGGGACCCAGAGGTGTGTGATTTTGTTCAGCACCCCAAAATTTTGAAGTTGAGAACCATCCTTGATCTAATGATCTTTAACGTTTGACTATAGGATATGATGGCTATGTTCTTTTAATCTCACAATTGTATGATCTTCCTCTTGAAATATACTGATATATTTACCCATGGGTTCTGGGCTCAAAGACTCCGATTCCTGTTCCCTGTACCTTCGTCTATTTTGGATCCATAGGTATACCAACAGATTGCTCCTTTCTTCGAACATTCCTCTGCCTCCCTCCCTTCGCGTTTCCAAGTTGGAATTTATGCTTAAATATAAACACCTTGTCCATGTCGTTCCTTAGTGCCATAAGTGTTGGGTGCTCCATCTTCAGAGAGTTCTTGTACCGAAGTTTTATGGCTCCCTGAGAAAATTAGTCATTGATTGCATTGTTTTCGCATTATTTTGTATTGCTATAAAGAGTAGTGGTGTTAATACAATATCTTAGTGCTCTAGTTCAGTTATACATATGCATGCGAGCCTTTGAATACAACCCGCGGTGGTTCTTATGATGAACTGAAAAATAGTGGCTGTAATTTGTTTACTCTGCTACAATGTGAGATTGATGATAATAGTTCGTCCTTTTCTTACCAAGGTAGGTTCCCGTCCAGTGTTGCTCCAATCCCTCTGTACAAATTCACACGGCCAAGATACTGGGATCGCCACTGCTTGAACCCCATGGATGAGGATGATCTTTGGTGTTGATATGTAATGACAGCATTATATGAATGTCTTATTTGTTATCAGTGATTTTACTTAGGTATTATTTTATTTGAGGAATGATAGCATGAGTATAGTGCAAGGACTTTAACACTTACACTTCCCAACCACATTTTTTATTTGCCACATCGTTAATATACTTCGTCCAACGTTTTTATAATTTTTCGATTCCTGCCAAATAATACGATTTCGGTAATCCTTCAAAATGGGCGTTTGTTTCAGCAATGACCTCATCCTTGGAGCCAAATGTCTTTCCGTCGAGCCATTTTTCAAGTTTGGAAATAGATAAAAAGCTGGTACCCATATTCACAATAATTACCCTAAAATTTAAGGTTATCCATTTCAACGCGCTTCATAATAACATTTGAAAAATATAATGACTCCACAATTTAAACACATATTAGGCTACAAAGGTGCGTTAATGTTACAAAAGGGAGAAAATCAGAAGTTATTTGAACAAGTTTCCGTAAAAAATATGTATTTCGTCCATATGTAGTGGCCACACTATATCAGTTCAACATGCACTTATTTATTCATTTATTCACATTATATACAGAAGGTTGATGATATATTATATGTCTGTTATCTAGTGAACTTTTAAAAGCTCAGATCTCATTAACCTAATCTAAAAAATATATTCGACCTTCAAGTCGGACCACAATGTCTGCATACTTAATTCGACTTCCTTTTCAGGTCGGCAGAAGTTGTTCGATCGGCGATGGCGAACTCTGGATGGAAACCGAAGACCACAACATCGCCAAGAATGTTCATTCAATAGTTTATCAGTAAGTTTCTGGACTTTTATAACCTTGCTAAATCAATTTCACGACAAACAACGGATTTTGTGTGCTTGTGAATTATGTGTTTTGAAGATTAACAGTCGATGGAAATGTTTAATATATACAATATAAGACTCCTTTATTGAATCTGATAATTTATGACAATATCGGAGACAACACATTGAGATGATTATAATTTAAAGCCGTGACCTTCAATGCATGAATGAATGAAGATTCAATTGTTTAGCACTTAACATTACCATCAAAATTTCATTTGGGTTGCAAAATATGTGTCAGTAAGAACTCACTGTTTTGTAATTTCAATAAAATGAAAATGATTGTAGATATTTTGGATATGTTTCATTTATTGTGTCACTGATTCATGGTGTAAGGGTACAAATTACTCTTACTTGTGGATAAACTATAAATTCTATTATATCGCTTGGTTGCCGACAGCTACAGTGAACACGGTCGTGAGTTATATTTCAGATGTTAAAATTTGGGCACCAGAGTATTTTTAACCAACCAATAAATTATGTATGTAACTAGGGGATTCAAACACTCAAAGTCCCCAGGTTAAATTACCCTGAAAGTATACAAATAATAAAAGATATGTACCCAGAATGATTGAAATTTACTGGTAATTGAAATACTATTGTTGATACAATTTATAACAGAACTTAATATTAATGAGTTATGAAGTGAATGAATTGAAATATGGATGAAGTTAAATTGCTTAAATCAAAGTGAACAGTTAAATTTACACGTATACAAGAACTCAAATGATTATTTCAAATTTACATAAACCAAAAGTTGGGTAGCCTGACCTGGTGACTGCTAGGTAAGATGTTATACTTGCTCGATTATGGATTAGTACTTCCTATTTGATCTATGGATTCCTGCCACAATTCTGATACAGTTTCCACGATGGTACATCACAAGTAAATCAGCAACTTCTAAAGCAATTTTTCCACAGCAGATTCAAGCCAACCTAAGAACTCGTACGCTTGTTGAATTTTCCACAACATAAACAAAAACTGAAATCACGAAATGTTCAAACCTCTATTGCTCTATTGTCCTCAAAAGACAGACATGAACAGAATACATAACGATTGTTGAACAAATTTAGGACTAACCTATGTCCTGTCAGATATCACCTGGGAAGGCAAATTAATTCTTGAAGTTAGTGAAGAAATCAATGGAATTACAAAGATATTTACCTCTATCACGATAGAGTTTTTCCTTTCAATGAAACAAACTTTACTTCCGTCCAAAACCATTCACGTTGAAACTAAGTTTTAATCCCCTAAGGTGCACTAATTACACAAATAATTCCAATTATTCCAATCCAAATTGGTAATTGATGCCTTTGCTTTCAACGGAAGAATATTCCCAGAATTTGGTTCCAAACATAAGCTTGGTATCACCTCCCTGTTGAAATAACCTAGAAACACGACCTTCCACTTGGACGATTTGACAAGAAGTACGCCATTTTCTAGGCCTTTCCGGTGCTTCAATGTCTCACAGAACAACCTCGAAATAGAAGCGGTAACTACAGAATCTGACACTGAATAACCATGACTCGGAGTATATACGGTCTAGCATAGCTGACGTCACAGGAGATAACCGATTGTAGTACAGCGGCCATTTCTAAGCCGTTAAGTGGAATTTACACGTTACAATGGGCATTATGTATGGAATATAACATCGTTTAAATGTCCATCTCGGCTAGTCCTACAAGAGGTAGTAGTCCAAAAACATGAGACTTGATTACCAATTTTTTTTCTTATGGACCAATTGGATTCGTCTTGACACCTAAATCAAAGCTTACCACTTTTGGTCCCTGACAAATTGTTTATTTTGTTAATAAACAATAAATAGTGGTAATAAAAATGTTAAACGCTATTTTCCATTGATTTTAAGCAGGTAGAATGTTTTTTATTTATTTGACCGATAGACAGTGTTTATCCAATGTTTATAACAATTTGTTAAATTAAGAAAAAAATCAAAATTTTCGAAATATTCGACATCAGAGTCATTTTCGGATTATTAGGACCTGCTTATGAATTCGATATCCATTTTTTAATTAGTTGCTAATAGCATTAGCTAATAAACAATTTGTTAGTTAATAAATTACCAAAAGTATAAAAGTTTCTAAATATTCCAATTAGAGATTTTCGGATAATTAGGACCTGGATAAATGTTTTTTCATATCAATGAAAGGTTTTATTCTGAAATAAATAAAAAAACATTTCAAATTATATTTATATTAGTTTTAATTAAATTAAGACAAAATTTTGAAATATTATATTTGAATTTGGAGAAAGGGACCATAACAGGCAGGCGCATACCCAAAAGGGGAGGAAATGTTACGACTTTTATTTTTCCCCAATTTAGTGGTAATAGGTCTGTCATTCTTTTGTTAAAAGCTGCCTTTGATGTATTTCTTCTCATGTTCGATTTCTGGGATTTTTTCTCAGTATTCTTTGTGGTTTTCCATGATCCAGTCGATTTCACTTCCTGACTCCTCATTGCCTTAAGTGCAGCCTGATATGTGGGTCAGCTCATCTTTGATGGCTCTCCGATTGTTTTCCTTCACGCATTAGACGATTGCATATACCTCTGCTTGGAAGACAGAGGTGTGTTTACCCAATGAATAGCTGAAGCCAGTCTTTGGGATAGTTGAGTATACTCCTACACATGCACCTTTTTCAGTCTTAGACCCGTCTGTATACCAGATCTTTCCCCAAAGAATGTCTCCCAGGTTTGTATGTTCCCATTCAGTCCTTTCTGGTATTGATACCCTGAAGGTGTTGTTAAAATAGTATCTCTTTGGAATGTGATCTGTTCTTATGCCTAACACGTCCCTGGTCACGATGCTCATGTGTCCTGACCCAATGTGAGCATTCTGCAGTGTATTTTGTATTCTGAAGGCACCAAGCCTTGCCTCTCCTTGGATTACCAATTGGATGGGAGGTAATCCCAGTAGTGTCTCCATTGCTGCAGTGGGCGTTGATTTCATGGCCACTGTGATCCCAAGACATGCAAGTCTCTGGACCTTGATTAGTCTTGTCGTGGTCCCTCTGTGTTGTGTTTTAGGCTACCATAGCAAAGAGGCGTATGTTATTGCGGGTTTAACCACCATATTGTATAAACAATAGAGCATGTTCGCTCGTAACTACCATTTTCCCCGAAGGAGCGTCTGACCACAAATAATCAGGTCTCCGTTTTCATTACTTCTCCCAGATGTTGGTTCCAAGTGAGTTTCGAGTCTAGTGCTACCCCGAGATATTTGACGTTTATCTGTACAGTTTCTCCTCGAATCTTCAGAGGTCCCAAGCCTCATACTCAGTCCCTCTGAATCCGTCCATGTTATTACCAAGTTCAGAGCCTTTTGCATTCGAGCTCTGACAGTGGAGTTGTACCTTGCACCATGGCAACTATGTCGTCGGCATATTCAAGGGTTCTGTATCCTTTGTCCTGGAGGGTTCCCACTAGCCCGTCCACGACTAGATTCCATAGGAGTGGAGAAAGTACTGCCCCCTGGGGGTATCCTCTGGCCACTCGGGCCATTATGGCATATGACTTGGATGCACTCAGTACTTGGTGTGTAATCAATCATCTGGAGTTTGGTTAGAAAATGTACTGTAATGACTTTTACCAAGAAGAGACTTATGATTTACAATTACAAACATGTTGACACAGCCCTTGCTCGTTCCTATAGTTTCAGAGACTTGGGAATTTTATTTGACGTGAAATTGTCATTTACGTCTCACATTGAATCAATTATTTCCAGCGCCTACAGAATGCTGGGCTTTATCATCCGGAATTGTCGCCTATTTAACAATAGTGATTCAATAATAATGTTATACAATTCATTTGTTCGTTCCAAGCCTCGAATATGCTTCAGTTGTGTGAACCCCCATTACAAAATTTAAATTAACAAAATAGAGCCCGTGAATCGGCGTTTCTGGAGATATCCCCAAATAGTATTTGAACAGGCACATTTTGATTTATAATTTAGTACTCTGATGATGGCTACTTGGTAGCCGAAAGGTCCTCAGTGTTATAATATATCTACAGTGTAAACTCTTTCATATCTTATTAAATAATAACAGGTTGAACGAAATCAATCCTGCCAACAAACAAACAATTAAATTCACCGTGAGCATTGCGATTACATAAAAGCCATACCATAAATTTAGAACGGAAGAGTGACTTCTTTCTTGAGACTGTTGGCACTCCGTGCAAATATCTCGATAGTCACGGGGAAAACAAATATTGCACGAGATGTTGCAATGACTTTGGCTGCTCTGACCCCGAAAAACCGTGTTGAGCGATCTAAATATAGTTTTCGAAATAAGTAAGTAAGCGTATTTTTAAAACAAACAAGATAAGTAGTGTTGCTTTCGCGATAAAAGCACGCCTAGCTTTTGTATTTATTTAAACTGGCGTGGTGGCGCTGCTGATGCTTTGTTTATTATTAAATTTAAATACCGATCCCATTGAAGTAGTCAAATTTTTATCTGTATTGTTTGACTACTGGCGCCGAATAATATAAAGATTAGCGCGAGCTTTTCAAGGGTAACATGAAGGCAGATTTTATCTGAATTTGATAACGCACTTTAGCTTTCTGGACATATAATTAACTAGAATTTTTTTTCAAATTACGCAAGCATATCTATAAGTAGTATTCCCCAAATTATCTTTGTTGTATCAAAAGCGATTGCATCAAATTTTTAATAATTAAATTAATCTGAACGTAAGGGTTTGCCCATAAATGATTTAATTTCATTCATATATTTATTATATTTTTAATGATACGCTAATTTATCAACGTAAATATCAATTATTATATTTCTCAAATCTAAAAATGATAATCTTATGTATTAATGATGCGTTCATTTTTCGATGATCATAAAATTTTCAACTGCGAAGCAGTTAACAAAGTCAACAACAAAGGTTCTTGGAGTCCACGTGTCATGCTACGGAGAGACACGGAATCGATCACACCTTGATCAGGTGGATCAAGTCCATGCTCTCGCAGAGACTGATAACGGCGCAAAATAATGGCAGCGTCGCATGTGACCCGATGGTGCTCTCAGGAAGGAGTACTGTCTCCGCTCTTTTGGTGTCTGGTGGTGGACGGCTTGTTGGTCGAGCTGAATCGTGCCTCGCTGGTGCCAGGCTTAGCGACTCAGGGTGAATCGTGACAAGACCGAAGTGGTTCTTTTCACGAGGAAACGGAAACTGGGATCCCTACCAGACATTCGTCTGTTAGGTTAGGTCCCTGCACATGTAAGGCTCAGTGAAGTACCTTGGAGTTATCCTCCATTGCTGCATATCAAAACAGTGGCTGCAGGTACGGCGTATCGGCCGTCTGGTCTGGGCCAGTGGGATTGGGCAGCCGAGAACTGCCCGATCCTTCGACTGACGCAGGATGCGATAGCGGCTTCTGTCAGGTTTCAAACACCAGACGTCCTCATAACACAGAGGACCTGGGACAACGAAGACTTTTGGACTCGTATGGTTTACGGACGGGTCTAAAATTGGCGAGTCTAGCGGAGCCGGAGTCTACTCGTGTACACCAAGAAGGGAGATTTCAGTTCCTCTAGGTGGCCACGCAACCCTTTTTCCAGGCTGAGTCTGTGCAATACAAACCTGTTGAACCCTACTCTCTATGACCAGGGGAGGCCTAACACTGGTGACGCAGCTTGTAGTAGATGTGGAGAGGCGGATGAAACTGCCTCTCACATCCTAGCAGAATGTCTAGCACTGGCTTCTCTTAGGCTACAACATCTCGGCAGCACACATATGCCACTTGAAGCCATAAGAGATATCAGTCCATTCAAAATCTCAGCCTTCGGCACTGCCTTAGGCCTGTTGGACCGATTCTTGTATCGAGGGGTGCAGAATGGACCCAATCAAGCGGTCTACGTACTCCGGACATGACCGCCCCCGTTCTGATTAATTGATTGATTGATTGAAGACATGTAAACTGAATCTAAACCAAGATTATGAAAGAAACCGAAATATTTCACAGGGTTGATTACAATCAGTAAGAAATAGGCCATTATACTAATCCAAATGGATGAAATAAACATCACATATTCTAGGTAGTCAATAATTATATTAGTATACGAGTACAAATAATCACTCATCAATACGTGTTCATGAACTTGACCTGAGGTTTATCGAAATGATCTCTATATTTATACATTTCTACAACTTCTTATGTACGATTCGTCGCTAGGTTGAAGAAGAGAGAGATTTTGTAATTGTATGACACAACACACCCCAACATGATGCATACACACATACATGACCGGTTTGTAAGACATGGTTTGCTACGGCAGACTTCTCAATGTTATTAGTAGGAACATGATAAAAATTATCTTTGAACCTTGTAGAAATAGCCCTCTTAGTTAAGCCAACATAACATTTATCACAGTCATTGCACTGGATTTTGTATATAGGTACCTGATTTATGAAGATCTGAAATTTTATTGAATGTGTTACCTATACCTAGTAAGCGTTTCAATTTAGATTTGCATTTAAAGCTTTGAGCTTTATTTACGTACTTAACTTTGTAAAATTGCACCGAAAAATATGGGCGAATTCCAACAAAAATTTCTGAAGGGACGAAAGTAAGTAATTTTATATATAATGTTTTGTGAGCGATAAAACCTAATAAAATAAGGGACATACATTTGTAAATAAAACTCCATTCTAGTCCTTCGAACATGATATTTTTATACAATCAATATTTCTATGCAATATATCATCCCCAGGACGAACAGTGAAAGTTAAATTGTAAAAATACACCATAAATTATAACAAAATTCGGGAAATTCGAATTTAGTTGATAGTTGCATAAAATACAGATTTAGCAGTTACGAATCTTAGCCAAATGCCCTCTACGATTCCGTTGAAATGTTAACATTTTTTAACTGACAACCTCACGTTCTGCATAAATGTTGTTATTCTTTACTTACAAATTATTATGAAGTAAGATAGTACAACCCCATAGTGATAGATCTGTTGTTTCTTTATTTACAAATATACCAGACGTTTTGGCATTGAGTAGCATCAAAAAACGTTGGACAGAGATTAAAAACCACACACCCGTAGATCAATCTGAATTTGTAAATTCAGTAACTTTTATGTATTATTATTTTCAATACGGTGATCAATGTTTTGGACAAATATTGGGCACAGCAATGCGATCACCTATTGCTACTATTGCTAACCTAGTTATGGAATCTGTAATAAATTCATTAGATTTTTAACCCATATTCTTTAAACGGTATGTCAATGATTGCGTAATGTGTGTCCTAAATGTGGATATTTCAACTAAGGTAACCAATTATTATAAAAGATCTATTCTGGAAATGATTCACATAAAACGTGACTCCAAGTCTGTAAATCATAGAACAGATATTCAGTCATTAAGTCAGATTTATACTGATTTAATTGATTAAAACCCTTGCTAATTCCAACATGCGTCTTTATAATGTTGAAAGTATATTTTAGGTCTGACAACCTTTTTCTATTACCTCATAAATCTTCAACATCTGGTTCGAAAGTAGATCCTTGAGCGTTATATTTTTGGTTTCAGTCCTTCAGTCGTATTACAAACTGTGCTTTGATGACTTCTAAGTTTATGAGAAAAGCAGCGGATTCTTGATACATATGCTTATACTTAAAACGATTACACGTGTTTTTGTTCATTTCGGCGACGTGGGCATTTTTAATTGAAATCAGTGCTATAAGGACGCCTCGTGATGATACAATTAGTTCTAAGAAATCACGTTTTAGACATTTATACGTCTTCTGATGATGGTCGTGAGAACGAAACGTACGTCAAAATGAAAATAATAAGCTATGTGTTAGTGCGACCTATTTCCCGAGAATTTATATATAGATCTGTTATACATACATTTTATACATCTTATCAAATACAGACATGACTATGTAAGATTCTAATGACGCCTTGTTTACGTCTTCTAGTTTAAATAGTGTAACAATCTTCGATTGTTCAATTGTGTTAGCGAGATAAAAGTATTAGTATGACGTTAATGACGTAAATCGCTTCATCTTGAACAATATGTGGGAGTTTCGGTGGTACCGCAGTTTACTGCACTCTTACGGAGAAAATTCCACAATCTGACGTTGCTATCACGATTTTCCCGATCTGTGTGATTTGTAATTTAAATTGTTGTGTACCTACCGCGTACGTACGTTCCTCTAAATATTTGTTCAGATATTATGGGATTACGTATGGAATCTTTTGTTTCTACTATATTAAACTTATCATTAAGTAATATGTATTGCGAATTTTCCCAGAAATAAATCTATTTCTGTATTTTCTTCCTGTTTTGATTACTCATAAAATAAACCTATACAGGAACTATTAAAGCTATAGTGAAAATGTTCCATCTAAATTTTTTTTGTTCTTCAAATACATCGACATATACATATGGACTGCGCGTGGCAATGATAAGCGCGGGTAGTGCCGGCGCGAGAGAGGGGAAAACGAAGAGGCCTAATACTATCTTTATCTATCGGCTCGGGACGTAAACATACTAGCTACAGTCATGTTGCATTTCCATGGCAACGCAGCGGCCAATAGAAACGCGATAGATAAAGTAGATAAAGACAGTATTAGTCCTCTTCGTTTTCCCCTCTCTCACGCCGGCACTACCCGCGCTTATCATTGCCACGCGCAGTCCATATGTATATGTCGATGTTCAAATATCACTAACATTTTCCTCGATTGATTTTTTAGAACATATTAACGTTTTTGGATTTCATAGTAGCAGGCAGGAGTTAAAAAAAGTTTTATTGGGAATACCTTATTACGAATTGTAAAATACTTTTTAGTGAAGTGTTACCTGTTGGATTCTTAGAATAGTACGCAGAACTTGAACGTTTGTTTAACTTAACATCCAGCCCTCTCAGCAGGTACCGACCCTTTCTATTTATAGAAAGAGTCAAGTCTGTTTTGTATATGTATAATATACTTTACTTAATTAGTAATATACGAACTATTGACTTTAACGGATGTAACAGACTCTATGCATTCCTAATGTTCAATAATAAAATACAGTGAAGTACATACTGGGTGTTATTTCACATCTTCCTATCCTATAATACTAATAGGTTATGGGCCCAGATTACGAACTGTGTAAATAAATATAAATATAAATAAGTGCAGATTAATAATTAGTGACATTTTGTGAACCTTATAAATAAATAAAACTAGTGTTAAGTGTGTGCTTAACTACAATGAATACAAAGAAAATTAAAAGGAATATAAAGCCTTTCAATGGCGAACATTACAGCATTTGGAAATTCCGCTTGCGTGCTCTAATCGAAGAAGAAGGTGCAGTACAAGTTCTTGATGAAGATCCACCGAAAGAACTAACTGATGAATGGCGAAAATGGGAGAGAACCGCAAAAGGTTGTGTAATCGAGCATTTAAGCGATGCAATGATCGGCATTGTTACAAATAATAATTCTACCAAGGAAATAATACAAAAATTAGACACGATTTATGAAAGGAAAAGCCTGGCTACACAATTAGATGTACAGAAAAGATTATTGAGCTTCAAACTGCAATCAGATGTATCATTAATCAATCATTTTATCAAATTCGATGAGATGATGATAGAACTAACTGCATCTGGAGTTGGAATTACTGAAATGGGTAAAGTAGCACATTTGCTTTTAACATTACCATCCCTCTATGACAGTGTTGTTACGGCAATCCAAACTTTAACGGAAGATAATTCAAGTCTTGCCTTCGTGAAAACACGATTGTTAGATCACGAAATTAAGTTGCGGAATCAAGCTTCTGACACAAGTGCAAAAGCCTTATTCAGTGGAACTGAAAATTCAAAAATTAATAACCAAAATCAAATTTGGACAAATTCTAAAAACTTCCGAGGAAGGAAATATAATAAATCGAAACATTTTATGAATAAATTCAAGAATAACAAGCAAGGAAATAACAATAAAAAATGTCACCATTGCGGCCGCTTGAATCATATAAAGCGTGATTGTTACTATTACAAACGTCAAATAAATCAAGGCAATCAGAACAATCGAACGTTACAAACAGCTCAAACAAGTGAAACACACGAACAAGATAAACGAAGGTTTGCTTTTATGGTAGGCAGTAAATTAAAAAACCGAGAATATTTTTGTGGAAAAGAAGTTACATTTATCTTGGATTCTGGAGCAACAGACCATATAGTAAATCGACTGGATATCTTCAGTGAATATGATAAACTGCAATCTCCAATCAATCTCTCTGTGGCGAAAAATGATACGGAATTGATAGCAACGGCCAAAGGAACAATTGAAGTCACCAGTAACATGGGAGTCACTGGCGTCTTAGAGAATGTCCTGTATGCTGCCGATATCCCATATAATTTGTTGTCTGTACAACGTATGCAAGAAAAAGGCCTGACAATAATTTTCCATGCTAATGGTACATTATCTATTACGAAGGGAGGTAAGGTCATAATAAAAGGTGAGTCATTAAACAATTTAACCAGAATAACTTTGAAGGTAAACTCACTAGGTGGTAGGAATACACCGAACAAACAAGTCAATGCTGCTAAAAACGATAACCAGAAAACTGAAAGTAATAATTATAAAATTTGGCATGAACGGTTAGGTCATATAAGTAAAGCCAAATTATTACAAATTAAATTTAAAGCTTTAGCGTCTGATAGTTCCTGTTTGGAACAAATTGATCCATCAAGTGATCTATGTGAATCCTGTTTAAAAGGAAAACAAACAAGACAACCCTTTTTGAAAACAAAAGATAAATCACATATTCAAAGACCTTTATTTATTGTCCATACTGACGTTTGTGGTCAAATTACACCACAAACGATCGACAGTAAAAATTATTTTGTTACATTTATTGATGAATACACTCATTATACTGTTACATATTTATTAACCTATAAATCTGAAGTCTTTACCGTTTTTCAAGATTATGTTGCAAAAAGTGAAGCACACTTTAATATGAAATTAGTCAATTTGTATTGTGATAATGGGGGCGAATATCTCTCAAATGAAATGAAGGAGTTCTGTGTTAAAAGGGGTATCACATATCATTTAACTGTACCACACACTCCAGAGCAAAATGGAGTTGCGGAACGAATGAATAGGTCAATAACTGAAAAAGCTCGTGCAATGATTAGCGGAGCCAAATTAGACAAACGTTTTTGGGGTGAAGCAATTTTGACGGCTACATATTTGTTAAATTTAACCCCTACAAAAGCAATAACAAAGGATAAAACTCCATTCGAACTTAGGCACAATAAGAAGCCCAGATTAGATTATATAAAGGTATTTGGTTCGACAGCATATGTACACAATAAAACCAGAAAAACAAAATTTGATGAAAAATGTTTTAAAGGTATACTGGTTGGGTACGAACCAAATGGTTACAAAATTTTTGACACAGAAACGTGTAGATTTATAAAAGCACGTGATGTAATTTTTGATGAAATACATTTTTTAACATCAAGACCAGTTTTAAAACTTGATGAAGATTTTGTAACTGAAATACCTGAGATAATGAAATCCGTAGATCCTGAAAAGGATATTTCAGAAACGGATAATACTTTTAAATCTGTTGTTGGAACAGATAGAGAACAGAATTCGTCATCCTCTAAAGTAGTAAACGAAAACGATAATTTGATTGAAACTACTGAGGTAAGGCGAAGTGAGAGAATTCGAAGCCAACCCATTATCTCATATAAAGATAAAATAGAAATCTCTGAAAATTATCTTCTGTGTGCACAATCACTTATATACAAAATTCCCTCTAGTTATTATGAAATAAAAACAAGACTTGACAAAGTCAAGTGGATGCAAGCAATTGACGAAGAAATCATTTCACTTTTACAAAACAATACATGGACTTTAGTACCTAAACCGGCAAATAAAAATATTGTAGACTGTAAATGGGTTTTTACAATTAAGAACGATATTTACGGAAATCAAACAAAATTTAAAGCAAGAATAGTAGCGAGAGGTTTTAGTCAACAGTATTTGTTAGATTATGATGAGACATTCGCAACAGTTGCACGTATTTCGACATTCAGAATTCTTCTTGCATTGGCAAATCAATTCAATTAATTCGTTCATCATATGGACGTTAAAACTGCTTTTTTGAATGGTATATTAAAAGAAGAAATCTACATGCGTGTGCCTGAGGGGGTTAAAGTTGAAAATGATAACATGGTTTGTAAATTGAACAAATCATTATATAGCTTAAAGCAATCCGCTAGATGTTGGTTTGAACGTTTCGACCAAGTCTTAAAACAACATAATTTTACAAACTCATCTGTTGACCGTTGCTTGAATTTCTTGGACAAAGGTTCTATAGAACTTTATGTAATATTGTATGTGGATGATCTTTTGATTGCAACAGGAAACATCACAACAATGAAAAATTTCAAGCACTATCTAATGCAAAACTTTTCTATGGCCGACTTATTTGAAATAAAACTTTTTCTAGGTATAAATGTTGAAAGAAATGAAAATGAAATTTCATTAAGTCAAAGCACATATTTAAAGGGGGTTTTAGAAAAATTCAACATAAGTGAATGTAAATCTGTAAGTACTCCTCTTCCAATGAAATTAAATTTTGATGCCTTAAATTCTGAAGAAAATTGTGAAGCGCCTTGCCGAAATGTTATCGGGTGCTTAATGTATGCCATGTTATGCACACGACCAGATTTGTGCACGGCTATAAATATGCTTAGTAGGTATCAAAGCAAAAACAATACAGAATTATGGCAATACCTGAAAAGGGTATTGAGATATATAAAAGGTACACTTCATTTGAAATTAGTATACAAAAGGTGCATGTTCAAAGAAACATCGGTAGGTTTTGTTGATTCTGATTGGGGTAGTAACGAAAATGATCGAAAAAGTACAACAGGCTATTTGTTTAAGCTTTATGGAAGTTGTTCGATCTGTTGGAATACAAAAAGGCAAAATTCAGTAGCGGCTTCGTCTACTGAAGCTGAATACATGGCCCTATTTGAAGCAGTTAGGGAAGCCTTATGGTTAAAATCATTATTGAATACCCTCAATTTGCAAACTAAAGAACCAATAATTATATTTGAGGATAATACTGGTTGTATTTCCATTGCAAATGATCCAACTGCTCATAAACGATCAAAACATATCGATATAAAGTATCATTTTACTAGAGAGCAGGTAAAAAGAAATCAATAATTCTAAAATATATTTCCACAGGAGAGCAATTAGCTGATATTTTCACCAAGCAAGTGCCAGGACCACGATTCCAGGAGATACGTCTCAACATTGGCATAAAGGAATAAGATAAAAATCGAATTATTATTTGTCAAATTGTTTGGTCTGGTTGGGTTTTTCTAGGGTTTTCCCCAACTCTACGCAACAAATGTTGGACCATTCTCATTGTTAATATACTCCCCTAGATAACTATATAACTGGATAGCTAGATAATGAATTCAATGAGTACTGTATCATCCAAACTTTACAATTATATCAAAGTTTCAGTAAAACGATTCAATTCTTGAGGGGGGCTGTTGGATTCTTAGAATATTACGCAGAACTTGAACGTTTGTTTAACTTAACATCCAGCCCTCTCAGCAGGTACCGACCCTTTCTATTTATAGAAAGAGTCAAGTCTGTTTTGTATATGTATAATATACTTTACTTAATTAGTAATATACGAACTATTGACTGTAACGGATGTAACAGACTCTATGCATTCCTAATGTTCAATAATAAAATACAGTGAAGTACATACTGGGTGTTATTTCACATCTTCCTATCCTATAATACTAATATTACCTCTTGTATAATGACGGTATATTTAACGTGAAAGACTGTCAAAACGAAACTAGGTATTTACGAGGGGAAGGTGAAACAGATGGCGCCACAATCGAAAATACCATGTGACATTAGTGATGTACCATCTTTAACTAGAACCACGGTCGTACATACAGGTCTGGGAACTCGAGGCTGTTTCCTATGTGAGAAGTGGGTCCGCTAAGCGTCGACTGTCGCGTAGTACCAAAAAGGATGGCGCAGTAGTCGAAATTCTCTGACAACTGTCATACTTGACTTGTAAACACAAGGAATACCTGCGTTTTTAGAAACAAATTACGAAATCGTGCATTGTGCCGAAATGCAAAACGGGGTACAAAAGTGTAAAGCAAGAAACTTCTGTTTTTAAAATGCCGAAAGATGCGGAAATGCGGAAAAAGTGGATGCTTGCGATTCCGGATAGAAATCGTTTTAACGAGGTCTTTTATGTGTGCGAAAAAGGGGAAGTTATTTTTATGGTGAGTAATACATTTTGACAAGAGTAACAGTTCTATTCCTCTCTCAAATCAGAATACTTAGTAACACTGCTTGCGATTCCGGAAAGAAATCGTTTTACCACTTCGATCCAAGCGCTAGCTAGTGGCTGAGCGAGGGACTACGAGTTTGGCGACGCGTAAGAAACCCATGTCAAACATACGAGTCCCCAGACCTGTATGTGCGACCGTGACGAGAACGCATTGAAATGTTCGGACTGATATGTCATTCAGTTCTGTTTTGACACCCATCGCAAGCAAGCAACCATGAAGATTTTAGCAAACATGGAAAAAAGTGAATTTCGCGTCTTGATTGAACATTATTTTTTGCGTGGAAACCAAAGCATCGCTTGTTAAACATTATCGGGACTCTTCACCATCGGTTGAAACGATTAACAAGTGGCTCAATGATTTTCGTTGTCCAATTGAGGTTACAGCGCCAGAAATCGTCGATAAAATCAGCCTCAGGACCGTTTACGGCTGCTCTGGGGACGTTTCCTGTAAAGTTAACGAAACGTCAGCATCTATTAAATCTGCTTATATGATGCGCAATATATACGAATACGCAATGCGTTTAACTTGAAAGTAAAATCTACTTCCTGACAGATATTGATTGTATTTAATTCGATCGGTTGACATAAAGCACAAAAAACGTGTAGGTATAAAAAAGTAAATATGTGTGGATCGATCTGGTATAATTAGAAATGGTATTAAACGGAGGAAAACGGCGTTGCCAATAACCATACAAAAAGTATGTTTGCGTGTTAAATTTTCCGTGAAAGGAATTTTTAATTTTAAATAGGGTCTACGACCTATTATATAAAACCACTTGCTTACAACGGATTCATGCATATTCATGGATCGGAACAACAACCGAACCTTGCCTCGCTTCAAACATGTCAACCTTAAGATAATACAAATACGTAAATAAAACATAGAAAATTTCCAGTCTGGGCGCCACACGTTCAGCGTTGCCACGTGTTACGATTTTTCGCTGATTCGTCGAAATCCTCGCATTTTCATTGTAGCGTTTTGATCACGCATTTCGAATAACAAAGCACTTATATATAAGATTACTTCATTGTTTTATTAGATAGTTATGATGCGGCAATTTAACTGAATTTACAGGATATCTGGTATAATATTCAAAGGATCTCTACGATAAAAGAGAAATTGATTTTTTCAAGTCCAGGAAAGCCAATAATTTGTAATTCGGAAAGTTATTGTTACTTCCTTCGCAAACATGTTGTGCTATGTTTTAGAAGTTGCCAAATATTGAGAATCTCCACTTTCTTTCAACAGAAAAACTTCTCCATATACACCACCTCATTTTAGATATTTAGCGACAGACAAATTAAAAGCAATCTTTGAATATCTCAAGTAGAATGCATTTTATGTTAAAATTAACATTACCGATTTTTGAGCTTTAGATCAAAAGATTTCATAGGAAAAAATCTAATTTTGACAAATAAAGATAGACATTTTCAATTTCTTTTATTAATGACAAATACAATTACGGTTTTTAGTACCTAGTTACACCACCTATGGCAAGACCACAATCCCTCACCCTCACTAGCATGCTTTCAATCAGATTATCCAGTGCTCTTGGTCCAGGTTTTGCCTTTCTTCCATCGCAGCAACACGAAGCTGTTGTAGGTTAGTTAGAGGGTTTCGTTGGCGCTCAATTGGATTCATGTCTGGTGAAGTAGGTAGCAGGCCTTTCCAGTCTTCCAATTTGGACTTGATTCAAATACTTCCGGACAATGCGAGCATGATGTAGTCGGGCATTATCATCTTGCAACATTAATTCCTGATGAAGCGGCTCGACAATGGGTATTAGAATATTATCTCTTTATCTGGCTGCTGCCTACATGTCTTCAATCGGAAGCAATGGCGTCCGAAGGCCGTTCATGATTCCAGCCCAGAACATGATCGAACCTCCCCTTAATTGGACGACATTAACCTGGTTCTCTCCAAACGCGTCTATGATTATTTTCTGGAAAAATAAATATTCCGACTTCAACAATAAAAAGGACATGACGCCATTGATCAAGATTCCAATTTTGAAAATCGCGGGCTCACCTGTATCGTACTGCACGCTGATGTGGAGTACGCTGTGGTGCTATCCATGGACGTCTTGATCGAAGATAATTTTTTACAGTTTGTTAACACACACATGTCCCTGAAACAACTGCCTTTGAAGTAGCATTCATTGCTCGATTTCTACAAGGCAAAATACGTAACTAACGATCTTCATCGGGGGGCATTGAGTGCGAACGTGCAGTACGAAGCCTATCTTCCACGTTTCTGCTATTCAAAAAACGATTCCGTGTTCAGACAACGTCACTATGATGTCTTTGAAGTTCTTTTGCAACAGCGATGGACGAAGTGTATCGGATTACAAGCAGATTATTAGTCGAGTCAAATAGGTATTTCATTACGAAAATCGAAAGATGTGGACCGATTTTGATGAAACAAAGTGCATTCGATTCGGGATGACGTCTAGAAAAAAGCTTACCGGATAGTTTTTTATGCAAATTTTTTAATTTTTTTTTAAACCAAAAATTGACCAATTTTCTGGCTAATTATTGGGAAAATTTAGTCGGGGGTTTTCGGGGTCGCTGATTACGATTCTGAACTCAGATTGGCCAGAATCGAACTCCCCAGCTGGTGATTGGCCACTTTAATTGGACAAAGTGACCAATTTCCAAAATTTCATCAAAACCAACCAGAAATCCTCAGTTAGGGGTTGTGGAGGTTGTTGTTTTATGTTAAATGTTTAAAAATTTGGTTGAAAGGGGGTCGTTACTAATTTAAATCATAAACAAAATCGAATTCTAATTTTTTAATTGTTTAATTTGAAATAAATTCTCGCTCATCTAAAAATTTTTTCTATCTTCTCTACTCAGTCTTTTTATATTCCACACAGCATCTTTTACATATACTATGGACATATACGTCAAGTAGATGTGGATGTCGCAAACAAAATATGAACTGTACTGTTGCTTGTGCAAATTGTATGGGAAATTGTAGTAACAATTTCAGTCTGATCAATCCAATTTCACCTGGAGATGACGACGAAGACGATGACGATGATGAAGTAGATAATACCAATGAAGAAGAAGGCATTGAAAATATTCAAACACGCAATGACATTTATTATGATTATCATAGTGATTATGATTGATTTTACTTGTACTTACTGAAATATGCATTTTGTAAATAATATTCAATTGATTAAAAATATTGTAAATATCTATATGCTGCCAATTACCAGCTGAGGAGTTCGATTTTGGACTCAGAGACTCCGAAAACCCCCGAGTAATTTTTCCTGTCTATTTGCAATGAAATTAAGAAAAAATGATCAATTTTGTCCAATTAAACTGGCCAATTACCAGCTGGGAAGATCGATTTTGGCCAATCAAACTCCATATTCGTAATCAGCGACTCCGAAAACCCTCGAGTAATTTTTCCTGTCTATTTGCGATGAAATTAAGAAAAAATTATGAATTTTGTCCAATTAAACTGGCCAATTACCAGCTGGGAAGATCGATTTTGGCAATCTGAGTTCAGAATCGTAATCAGCGACCCCAAAAACCCCCGAGTGATTTTTCCTGGCTATTTTTGATGACATTTAAAAAAATGGTCACTTTGTCCAATTAAAGTGGCCAATTACTAGCTGGGGAGTTCGATTTTGGCCAATCTGAGTTCAGAATTGTAATCAGCGACCCCGAAAACCCCCGACTAAATTTTCCCAATAATTAGCCAGAAAATTGGTCAATTTCTCGTTTAAAAAAAATAACAAATTTGCACAAAAAACTATCCGGTAAGCTTTTTTCTAGACGTCATCCCGAATCGAATGCACTTTGTTTCATCAAAATCGGTCCATACCTTCCGATTTTCGTAAGTCGGCGGCCTGTTTTAATACCTATTTGACTCCACTATATGTTGAGAAATAAAATTAGTTTTGACCAAATAAATGCATCAAAGTAGAAACTATGGTTATCAAATCATCGAATATTGATTGAGTTATTAATTTTTATAAAACACGAAATTATACTCAAAGATGTTTTCTCATTACTAAAGTTTATTATTATGGGCTCTATTTGTACTTCAATTGTGCTATCCGGTTCCCACTTGAATTTTTAGATGTTTTTCTGTATTAAAGAATTTTATTTTTGTAAGAAGTAACTGAATTCTATTTCAAATATAATGATAAATATGTATTCGATAAAAAAAATGTAAACCATTTTTATGGCAATCATATGTGTTTGTGCAACAATTTCTCTGTCCTCTGTTGTCAAATACGTTGAATCTTTTTGGTTGATCTACTTGAGTAATAATTTCGCGGTATTTGAATTGCCTTGAATTGAAAAAAACACGTATTTGATAAAGCATTCATTCCTTATCAAAGTCGAAACATTCACTTTCTACTTTCGCCTTTTTATTGCAATTAGTTTTATAAGTAGTAGTTGATAATTTTTTATGTCTGTAATCCATACACCTTTTTGCAGTCGCACGTGTTTGCAATTAAATTCGCGGCCTTATATTTTATGCCAATGCCAATTGAATGAACCTGGGATGACGGGATAGAAAGATAGCATCGATACTGTTTTCATTCTATGACTTTATTCATTATCTTCCAAACGTATTTGAAGGAATCATTTTCAAGCTATTGCATTTAGCTTTTATAGCGGGCTTTGAGCGCGGCGACCGAATCAAGAAAAAAAAACAAAAGACAAACACCGTAACGAAAATCTAAAAAAACAAAAAACAAATACTGTAACGAAATATCCTGACACCCACCACTCCGCCTACCATGTAGCTCGGCCGAGCTTAAAATTGTCGAAATGTTAACTTTAAACCTTTTAAAAGATCGTGATAGCCTCAAAGTGGGTCGAAAACTGTTTTGAATTGGTTAATTTTCGATAAATCGAATGACGTTCACGTGAGAAGCGCGTAGGTCGCGAGTTAGAAAAGTGCAAATTTACGGTACATAGAACGTCTTAACGAGGACTTTTCGCATGCGGTTTTCGCTCCATGTCGTTAGTTTATGAACGGGGCCAACTAAATAGCATAGTCTCGGGCGCCAAAATGTCGATTAAATAGGAAAATTTAATTAAAACAGTTTGAGGTATTCTCAGCTGTCACCTACTAGCATCTGACGTGCGACGTACGAAAGGGAATTTTCTAGCTACTTGAATATACCGAAAGCGGGTAAAAGCTAGCGGCCCATAGCCCAAAATACTTTATTACAACTGGCGCCGGCCGCACGGGGTTCGAAACGGCCCCAAATTAACGAAATAGAGGTAAAATGTAAATTACTCTAACTTACGCGCAGCGAGCTCCTCGAGGATATGTCAAAATGATTACGTTTGTAGCTAATTACATAAGTCGTCTGGCGCTCATGCAATTGTGTTTTTATACAATTCGAACCTTCTAATTTCGATAGGCCACGTGAAAATCCCGGAGCCGGAAGCGCTATCGAGATCTGAACGTTAAAACTTTCGTATAAAATTGTGTTGACAAGTCAACTGACACTTGTCAAAATAGATAACTCTATTACCGGTAGTAGAATACTCTTCATAGAGATCAAGATGATACTCTTTTTTACTCATAATTCGTGAAGATTTTGAAGGGGTAGTGGATGTTTTTCTGCCCAACTTCTTCCATAGTGCTATGCAATAGCTTTACCGCGGCAGTCCCCGAGTGCCACACGTTTCTTTTTGATTAAATCGCGCTTATCATTCTTCGAATTTTTTTTTCCGATTGAGTTGTGAGAAAACAGTTCAGCTAATAAGATTTCTTACTTTCTTAGATTCAATATTCTGAATATTTTCATCCAACTTTGGAACAACTATAACATTATTTCGAGGTAATGGAAGAAACCGAACGTCGATAGGAAATGTTCAACAATATTGATCATTGCGTAAATTTCAAATGAAATATTTCACATGTCAGGAATAGTCTAGGAGCTGGAGCTGTACGGTGGGACTGAAAGTTAACCCGATGGTACTATGGTTTATTGTTAGGGGACAGTTCAATGACCAATTCATCTCACAGACCGAATCTTCGCTCTCATGTAGCTCTCGAGATACAGCCTCCGCAAAGTTTTGATTTTTTGACTGCAGGTTAACCCGGGCCAAATAATCGCCAATTACTCGATAAATGGACACGATAAAAAATGATGGCACATGGTCCAAGTTATATAAGAATGACATCCATTTTTCAAGTAACCGCAACTTTAAAAATGTCAAAAAATCAAAAATTTGCGGGGGCTTTCTCTCGAGAACTATATGAGAGCGAAGATTCGGTCTGTGAGATGAATTGGTCATTGAACGAACCGTCCTATAACAATAAATCATAGTGCCATCGGGTTAACTTTCAGTACCACCGCATTGCTCTAGCTCTTAGACTAGAAGGACACTTGACAATTGAACTTGTTGCTTCCTCTTAGAAGAAATAACTGTTTTTAACAGTGTCTAGCCAATACCCTCTAGATACAGTCTTTGCGTATCTGCAAGACGATCGATTCGCATATCATATGATGAACTAGTAGATGAATAGAGTTTCGTGATTACGTGGCTTCTGAGGTCACGTAGTACCAGGCGACGACAGCTCCCTTTTTGGATTTCAACTAGCCCTTCTTAGAGCGATAGTTGTCTTGGCAAGTCCCACTCTTCGTCACGTGATTGTGCTCGCTCGGCCGTGTCTGTCGAAGGTGTCGCGACATTGGTGAATTAGGATCCTATAATTCAATTCTCCTCCAATAAGTGAAAGAAAAATATTGGCATCCCATTTGAAAAAAATGAGTTATGAGCGCTTGAACTTACCCAAACCATTCCGCAAATTCTGGGCATTTTTAATTGTTTTTCCCCAGTAATGAATACACCATAAGAAAAATACATCTTTTTTCATCCTCACACTACTCGAAAACGATTTCGAAATAGTGAAATATTACGGTTATTGATGTTCAAAGAGAAAGTTCCAAAGTTCAAACTCTAACATTCCCAAAAAAGTTTGTATATTTTGAAAACGAATAGACTTAGATAGGAGCCAATTAATACACTAACAATTAAAATAATTATAGTCATTAAAATTAAAAATATATCAAAATACAAGTAATATTTATAAAAAATTATATAATTAGATTCTAAATCTAGTGCACTACTCTGCCAAATAATATTAATATTCAAAATTTAAATTGTTAAGTTTATATTTGGTCCTTTCGTACTAAAATATAATTTTTAATTAAAGATAGAAACCAACCTGGCTCACACCGGTTTAAACTCAGATCATGTAAAGTTTTGAAGGTCGAACAGACCAAATCCTATAGCTTCTGCACCATAAATTAACTTTAATCCAACATCGAGGTCGCAATCTTTTTCATCAATTAGAACTATCAGAAAAAATTACGCTGTTATCCCTAAGGTAATTTATTCTTTTAATGATTTTTATGGATCAATTTTTCATCAATTAATGCAAAGAAAAATAAAAAGTTATTTAAATTTTTAAATCACCCCAATCAAATAATAAAATTATAATTAAAAAAATAATCCTAAAAAATTAAATATAAATTTATTATAAAACTCTATAGTGTCTTCTCGTCTTTTAATAAAATTTAAGCTTTTTAACTTAAAAATGAATAAAATTTAATTTAAGACAGTATTTTTCCTATCCAACCATTCATTCCAGCTTTCAATTAAAAAACTATCGATTATGCTACCTTTGCACGGTCAAAATACCGCGGCCCTTAAAATTTCAGTGGGCAGGCCAGACTTTAAATTATACTCAAAAAGACATGTTTTTAATAAACAGGTAAAAAAATAATTTGCCGAATTCCTTAAATTAACCTAAAATTTTTTATAAAATTTTATAAAAATATATACTAATTTTATCATCAATTATAATTAAATTTTAATGAAAAAATTAAATTAAATATAAATCTTAAATAAATAATACTTTATTATAACATGATTTTATTGATACAAATTTCTAATCCTACAATTTATAATTTAATATTTAATTATAAAAATAAATTTTAAAGATCAATGGCGGATGGAGGTCAACTCAAAAAATATGAGGAACCTAAAAACGCAATAAAAAATATTGCTTTCTGTTTAAAATAACGAAGTTGTTGCCCACTTCCGGCTGTGCAACTATTTTAAAACTATTTTCATTGTACACATTTCCATATCATCAGAACTCAAAATACCTCTAATGTGCGGGAGCCCTGTATATGTTACATTAAATGTAATCATAATTTGTCTCCAATCATGTAAGTAGGTACTCTCCAATTGTAAGATATTAAAATACTACTCTGGTAAATACTAGAATTTAATTATTTTTTCTTTCTTTACAGTGCCATGTCGAAAAGTGGTAGCAGAGATGAATTGGGCCCAAAAAGCAGAATACGTTCATCGTCTGCCACGGAATCTTCTAAGCCTAATTCAAACAACAAGAAACAATATTCGAAGGCCCATAGTATATTGTCTCAAGGTAATTTTATTATTTATATTCGCAAGCAGTGAAACAAACATATTTTTTTATCGATGTGCGACTAAAATAATTTCTTTGCATTCACTTCCTTTACTTACCATGAAAACATTTAGTAATAAATAAGTATTTTTGGTGTGTCTCAAGCAAAATTGTATAGAAGTGATATAACAACGCCTGTATCATCAATTATTTGAATCTTGTAAATGAAGAGGCTTCATTTCGAGAAAATGGAAATTTAAACTTTCAAAATTAATATTAAAAACCCAATAAAATATCAATGATTTCACTGATATTATGTTGTAAAACACATATAAACTAACTAATATAAATGGCTAGAATTTTTTTTATTTATTTTTTTATTAATAAATTTGGCATTTGCACAATGGACAACAAAATATTTTAGGGAAAAAGGATGAGGGTCCAAAAAATACAGTGTTATGGAAACATTGTCAAAATTTATTCAATATAACATGAAGTAAGATGTTTTAAGATTAAAAAAAATTAAAAATAGTACTACGTTATATACTCAGTTATAATATATATACATGAAACTAGCAAATTTGCAAAAAACATGTCAAAGTAAAACCTATTTTATAACTTACAAAGATATAATCTGCTGGGCGAATTGCCTGCCTGTAATATGATTGAAAACATAAAAGAATATACAGAAAGTCAGTGTTCTTGCACATAAAATCACTATGGATGTGGAAGGTAGTTGAAATACTGCTGTGCTTCCTCGTAACGAAATGTTTTGAGATGCTGGAATTCTTGAAATTTAGCTTGGGAGATTGGCAATTTTCGGTGCACCACCTTGGTGGTAGTTCAAAACAACCTTCTCCTAAAAACAGTCTCTTGCATTTTGCTTGTATCACCACACTTTCCGTTTGTGGTTCATTAAAAGATGATCGGTGCAGAATCATCATAATACATTACAGACATTTCTCTTAGAAGGAGGCTCTCACACTATATTATCTTCTTCAGACATTTTAGAAACTAGTATGATTATTAAATCAACTAAACTTTTTTTAAATATGAATCAACTAACGTAGCATCGGGACATAAAGTATCACTTCAACAACAAACACAGAAAACAGCTTATGACGGTGCTAACATTGCAGCCAATTTATTTGGACATTCATCTGTTTTTCCCACATTCGCTGGTGCCTTCATTTTTCTTCCACAAACCTACTATATTTCCGACTCCTCATCCTTTTATGCTTACAACAAATAGACTGCGTGATTCTTTGGGTTATAATTTACAAGAAATAACCTCATTCAACTTTTTTTAAATGGGTCCTTGTCTTCTTCCCCTGGCATCTTCAAGTTATAATACATGATCAGTCTGGGTAGTGTTTATATTCTATTCAGAATGAATATAATCCGAATTCCACATTGGACGACTTATTGTCAGGTTTAATCGATGACCTAAAATATGGCTTGTCCTCAATCAAGCCGCTACCCTAACGTGTCTTGGCATAGGCCTACATATCAATTGGGAGGCACTACGTTTTCTCACAAGTTCTTTGCATTAAACATTCTAGTTCATGTTTGGTCTGGGATTTTGGTCTCGGTGCCTCTCCTCCTTTCGACCTATCCCTCAACTCCATCCTATAGACTGCAAATGTGCTCATCATCATCATCATTTGAGGGGAGGGGGCTAAGCCCCCAAATGCACTTAGGCCACTTAGTTGGGCCTATTGTGCGCCTCATGGTCAGAACTTATTCTATTCTAGCAAGTTTGTGGCCCGCCAGAAACACAGAATATTGCTAGTGCTGGCTTCCATAACAAATTGGACGTTCAAAATAAATATTTATAGTGATTTCTGTATATCTATAGACAAGGATTACGAAAAATTGAAAATTTGTATCTGTTATTCATCTTTGTGATTATTAAGTCCAGAATAGTGATGGCTTTGTTGTTTTCTATTTCCAGAGTGAATTTAGTTTTGAAAGACCTTTGGTACTTTAACAGTATTTTTAGTGGATAAGTGTGATTGTTTCTTATTTATAATCCAATAAACCTGTAACAGGACAAAGTCTTCTGCGTAATCATTTGATTGAAATCATAAACTTATCAATACCAACTTTGTATTAGAATTTTTGTTATCGGACTTTCCGTTATACGTTAGTGATTTTTTAAATCAATGAACACCTATCATACGTTGTAACTCTATTTTTATGTTTGCGCTGATAAACCTATCGTACTAGCCACAACCGGATGTTCGAAGTTCATTCATGAATGGGAAAACGAAAGTGATTTCCTTTTGATTGTAAACTATTCAGAGCATTTCAAATGCAAACGTAACGGGGAAGTTTGTTCCGTAATCCGATTGACGGGGAAACATTGAATTGATCCTATAGAAACGAATCGAAATATGGATAATAATAATAATAATTCAGGAGTTTCGACGTTTACTACGAGAAAATTCATTCAAAACACAAATTTACACATTAATATCTATATATTAACAATTGTTCTATAACTAAGTAGTATTCACAGACTTTATACAACTATTTTATGATTTCTAAAAACTCCCCATACTTTACTCCCGGAAGAATTTACAATCAAAAATGGAAGTAGAAGGACTAAATTTCGCTACATACCTTGACACTTTAGAGACAATAAGATCTTTTGGATTTTGAATCCTTTGTGGAGAAAAGTTTCAGAATCTCAGGGAGTAAAGAGTTACCAACAGACGTGTTGGAAATCAATGTAATCCACAAAGGTAGTATAGATAGATCGATCAGTGACATCACATCTACGGGCGGATAGATGATGTTAGTTGTTCATTAACTCTCTAGCAATTTCTGTTGATGGGTAATACATACCTCGGCGGAGATATCGGTCGATGACACTACAGCTTTACTCCACTGGTTCCGGTGATGAGCCTGCGAGGACGAAACTATTTAGCTGTGGTGTCACTGATTGATCTAGATAGACCTATACTCCTATATTGCTGTTTAGGGGACATTCAAATATAAAGCAAAAAAATTAAGAAGCGTGAACGTGCTAAAGTGGCGCTTCGCCACCAACCCCAACCCTTGCGCCTAACGTCGCCCCTTTCCTCGCAACCACATAAAGAATAGAGTGTTCATCGAGGATGGACAAGGAAAAATTGATTCAAAAACTAATCCGGGTTCTGTTTCAAGTCTGCAACGAGGTCATCATCATTTGAGGGGAGGACGCATAGCCCCCAAATGCACTTAGACTACTTAGTTGTTCAGAAGCCTATTCTATTCTAGCAGGTTTGTGGCCCGCCAAAAACCCAGAATATTGGTAATGCTGGCTTCCATAAGTTCTTGTGGAGGTGCCTGAGGGGCACCAATGCAGGGCATTCCAACAGGATATGAGAGGCAGTTTCATCCGCCTCTCTGCATTTTCTACATATAGATCATCTGCAATGCCCATAGTATGAAGGCGTTTGTTAAGACGACAGTGACCAGTTGGGATTCCAGTCGTCTCTCTAATGTCCATTCTGTTCAGACAAAAGAATTTCTTTGAGAGCGTAGACAGCACAGGCTCTTTGATGAAGAGCTTGGCCTACTTCAATCGTGGTGACCATTGGATCTGATCCGACAGGGGCGCCGAACGACCCTCGTCTGGCCAGGGAGTCAGCCATATCATTTTCTTCAACTCCAATGTGTCGAGGAACCCAGACGAGCTGAACTTTATTTCTCCTGGCTAATTCAGCTAGTGCATCTCTGCATTCTTTTACAAGCCTTGATGTGACTCTGGGTGATTTGAGAGCTCCCAGAGTTGCCCGACTGTCTGTGCAAATATATATGCGCCTATTCACATAGTTTCTTCTCATGTTTTCCATGGCACAAGTCGATATTGCATAGACCTCCGCCTGAACAACATTGCAGTAAACGCCTGGAGTCACTGAGATAGTGATCTTTGGCCTTTTTTAGGTACCCTTCCGCTCCAGAAGCCTGACCTACCTTGGACCCATCTGAGAACCAAAATATGTGGAGGTAATACTAACAACTAATCTGTGACTTTTCCAGGCTGATAGACCAATGGAAGTGCGAATCAAAAGCGATAACATATGTTCGTTTACCCCTGGTGCCAGTTACGTTTGAATACACTTTTAGTTTTTAGTTATTTCAAACGCCTTGATATTATCAGTAATTCTTAGACCAGGGGATATGTATCAATCAGCCTAAACGCCTCCAATCTTTACTTTTGAAAGTATACAAAAATAAAATAATACCACCAAATGTGGTAGACACCTTCATACTCGACAGACGAAAATTCTTTTTGTTTCTGGTAAATATTTGTTGTTCGCAATGTTTATGGCAGATTTTACGAATTTGTTGAAATTGTACTATTAACATTTCAAACGTAATTCCCCTTAATTTCGTTTAAATTTGTTAATGACGTACATGAGTTCGTCGCATAATTATTTTCATACTTGTCATGGAAATTATATTGTTTTTCTCGAGATTAGCCTTTTAATTATACACACGCGCTAACTTTAGGTAATTTTCATTTTTATGTTTTTTTCATTTAATACCTTGCAATCAATTGTTTAATTATTATTTCATTCTATTGTGTAAAAATATGGCTTACTTTACGTAATGTGCAAGGTGAACGTCATGACATCGGCGTAAAATACATGTTTTATTGTGACGGGACCAATTAATTTTAACTGCTCATTTTCAATCTACGTTGATTTGTTTGCACAATACAATTGGTCGATGCGCTGTTATGAAATAAGCAATGCGTTGTTTTGTTAGAGAATTTTTAAGCTATTGCATATAGCTTTTATCGCGGGCTTTGAGCGCGGCGACCGAATCAAGAAAAAAAAACAAAAGACAAATACCGTAACGAAAATCTAAAAAAAACAAAAAACAAATACCTTAACGAAATATGCTGACACCCACCACTCCGCCTACCATGTAGCTCGGCCTAGTTTAAAATCGTCGAAATGTTAACTTTGAACCTTTCAAAACGTCGTGATAGCCCCGAACTGGGTCGAAAACTGTTTTGAATTGGTTAATTTTCGATAAATCGAATGACGTTCACGTGAGAAGCGCGTAGCTCGCGAGTTAGAAAAGTGCAAATTTAGGGTACATAGAACGTCTTAACGAGGACTTTTCGCATGCGGTTTTCGCTCCATGTCGTTAGTTTATGAACGGGGCCAACTAAATAGCATAGTCCCGGGCCCCAAAATGTCGATTAAATAGGAAAATTTAATTAAAACAGTTTGAGGTATTCTCAACTGTCACCTACTATCATCTGACGTGCGACGTACGAAAGGGAATTTTCTAGCTACTTAAAAATACCGAAAGCGGGTAAAAGCTAGCTGCCCAAAATACTTTATTACAACTGGCGCCGGCCGCACGGGGTTCAAACGGTCCCAAATTAACAAAATAGAGGTAAAATGTATAAACTCTAACTTACGCGCAGCGAGCTCCTCGAGGATATGTCAAAATGATTACGTTCGTAGCTAATTACATAAGTCGTCTGGCGTTCATGCAATTGTGTTTTTATACAATTCGAACCTTCTAATTTCGATAGACCACGTGAAAATCCCGGAGCCGAAAGCGCTATCGAGATCTGAACGTTAAAACTTTCGTATAAAATTGTGTTTACAAGTCAACTGACACTTGTCACCATAGATAACTCTACTACCGGTAGTAGAGTTATCTATGCACTTGTCACAGAATACTCTTCATAGAGATCAAGATGATACTCTTTTTTGATCATAATTCGTGAAGATTTTGAAGGGGTAGTGGATGTTTTTCTGCCCAACTTTTTCCAGTGGCGTAGTGCTACGCAATAGCTTTACCGCGGCAGTCCCCGAGTGCCACACGTTTCATTTTTGATTATACCACAAACAGAACATCTTGTTCTATTGAGGAAAGTCATTTTGTGGAACTCAAATATGAGATTTTGGTCGTTTTACCGCTTCGTTGACAGGACTTCCACTCGAACATCTAACTTTGGCTATGGTCTGTACAGGGGTCTCCAAACTTTCTACCCTTTGACCCATACTGTTCACTCCAAGTTCCAAGGGCCAAAACCGTTTTAATTTTCTTGCCATTATCTATAATTTTGCCGAGTACGCGCCTTGAGCGAGCATACGCTTGCTAAATTCCCTAGTTCAATTACTATTATGTACTAACTGTACTTTATTGTTACGATCGTGACATTTGACGGTACCTGATGGTCACACGCGGAAATAGATAGTGATAGTACCCTTTATCGCTAACAAATAGCGCTAGTAGTACTTTCGAAAGCGCAGTAACAATTAAACATTCGCGAATAATCTCCTTGTTTCGAGAAAGTTGTATTCTACTCACTTCTAGAAGGCAGTAATTGAAGTCTAAAAGGCTAGCAGCGCGACCGCGAGTCAGTCCGCCTAAGGAAAGCGAAGGAAGCCAAACTGTTGGGAAATAAAGTAGCGCGTAACTCCTTAAAACGTGTTTGTGCGTGTTTAAAAGACATCTTCGTGACAGTATCTCGATTTGACTTGTTGTTTTTGTGTGTAATTTACTAGTATGGAAAAGAAGCGAAAAGTAGACAGTGAATGTAGAACATTCAAAGATCAATGGAACTTTCAATATTTTGTAATTGAGTCCAGTAAGATAAAAATAATATCAGTTAGTATAATCATCAATATATTCTTAGATAAATAAATAATTGCAACATTGTATAATTGACACATGCCAAAAATACTTATTCAATTTTATATACTAGGTGTCAACGAGATTACTGACCAACGCGTATGTTTTGTTATTGAACAACTTTTTAACAACTTGTATGAAATAATAAGTTTATTTTCATGTGCAGGGAACTCATTAAATATCATTCCAACATTGTTATTGTTATCATCTGAAAAGTGTATTACATTTTATGTGCAAAGTAACTAATCATCATGAGACTTGAAAAACGACAAAATCTACGAATCTTAATTCAATTTCGAAAATCGTTATTATTGTACGAAGGCAAGGTAGAAAGTCCCTGAAAAATAAGACAGATGGCGCCACAATCTAAAATCCCATGTGACATTTGTGATGTACCATCTTTAACTAGAACGTATTGAAATTTTCAGACTGATATGTCATTCAGTTCTGTTTTGACACCCATCGAAAGCAAACAACCTTAAAGATTTTTTTAAACATGGAAAAAAGCTAATTTCGCGTGGGGACTCCTCACCATCGATTGGAAAGATTCACAAGTGATTTACTGATTTTCGTTGTGGTAGTATGACCACAAAGAACGGCGAAGTTAAAGTGCACGAGATTGCTGAGACTATGGGCATCTCAACCGAACAGGTATGGAACATTTTGCATAAATTTTTGAATATGAGAAAGCCATCTGCCAGACGGGTGTAGATTTGCTCTCCGTCGACACTAAGCTCTACCGTGTGGAAACTTCAAAGGAGCGTTTGACGATGTTCAAGCGCGACAAGGACTTTTTGCGCCGTTTCGTCACCATGGACGAAACATGGATCTATCACAACACAGCAGAGACCAAAGAACTATCGAAACAGTGGACTTTCACCTTGCCCCCGCATATTAACTTTTAGTTAACCCTGCAATCAACGTGATGTAGGAACTTGTGCGGGTTTTGTGTGATTGTAAGTCATGATTGTTTAAACAGTGGAAGATGATGTGAAAAACATTTTTCTCGTATAAAAGCCACATGTTGAATGCTATGAGGGAAAAGCGTCTCATAGCTACAACCAAACTAGTTGAATTCCCATTTGCCTGATCATCAGAAGGGCAATAATCAATAAAATTGTCAACGAAGTATCTGAACTGTCATCCCAATCAGAGTCTTGGTCATGCTCACCTCACTCTTAATTACTGTATCGGTACCGTAGAATTTAAGGAATCTCGTTGTATGTAGGTTAAGGATTCTTACCTGCAGAACGAAACTAAATAACTTGGGAGTGCATACAGAATCACCTTACAGTGTGCCCTAGGGCATTCAGAAATTGAGGGGGGAAATGTAAAGGCTGCTGATAGGGCGGGTACCATTCATCTGAACAGGAGCACACACCATTAAGAAAATTATCAGAGCAGAAGACAAAGAACCCAGTACTCAACACTGGTGTTTTCGTCCAGGACTTGGACAGTCCAAGGTCCTCCCGGAAAGGAAAAAGGACATCTTGGAAAGCATAAGAAGAATCAAGACGGTAGACAAAATTAACAGCCGTAGGGGATAAATTGACCCAGTGAATGAGGGAACGTGTAGATTCTACAGAGAGTTGGGAAAAAATACCGATACATTCGATCACTGATAAAGTGAAGACTTCGGGACATGCAACACCATAGAGGAAGTTGCATCATTGAGTCCGGGAAAAATCTTAAGTCTTCTTAAAAGATATAAAAGATATAAAAAAGGAACCAGGAGGGAGAACAACAGTCTCCTCTGTTATCATCTTACTCTCATACATAGGGTACATCCAGAAGATTAAACAGTTGTGGAACTTGTCGATTTTCGGCTAAATACGTAGGTCATAAGCGCGCTTCATCGACAATTGTTGTGAAGCAGTCGCCATTTTTCCTCGTTGCATCATTATTATCGTATTAATGTTGGGGTCAAGGTTCTTTGTGCCCAATATCACCTTATGGAACAGTTCCCACTGAAGAGAGTTCACGAACCTTCCTAGGTAGACGGGAACGGTACCAACTTCAGAGTGTCCACCAAGTTGAACGAACAACCAAGTATCCAACACCCAGTCAAGTCGGGGTGCCCTGAAGAGGTTTGGCACCGTCCTCGTATGTAGTTTCTGGATCTCGTCAGTGTCGCCAAGCTCTATGGAGAGTACTCTGTATTTCGGGGAAATCAGTGTTACGCATCTGCACAGAATGGACATTGTCGTTTCATTTTGCAATGTTCTAATTGTTTTTCCATAGGAGTTTCTTATCTATGGTGACTCCTAGTTATTTGGCATGGTCATCTGACTTGCTAGAGTCAGTCCTCTGGTGGGTACTGTCTCGCTGCATCATAGACAATTGATTTAAACTTGTAACTAAACTACTATTAAACTTTTTGAACAATTAACACTCAAAAGAGCTATGTCGTATCGCCTAAAGCGCATGTGTTAACAGTTGAAGCATAAGCGGCTTATCCTTGCCAACCAAGGTGGTACGACGGTTATGGTTGGAGGAGTCGAGATGGAGCGTAGCCACTGTTGTATTTCATATCATATGTTGTGTTATGCACTATCTTACACTTGTAATTGATTATTGGAATTCATTCAATAGCAAATATAATGTAGAGCATCAGATTGGATTCATTATCTCGTTTGCTGGCATATGGGTAGGCTTAGCCTTCCTTGCCCCGTCTGAGGAGCCGCTACTGATACATTTAGTTATTGAAATGTAAATTTGTGAGTACCAGACGCTTATCACACAGATGTCGCGTCGTCATCCGACTGCAATTAAATACAAATGTGTGATGTGAATGGTAAACAAAGTCGAAAAACAATTATTGTTACGTTAGGTTAGGAATACAAACGTGCGATTTTTCTGCAATTGAACCATTGTGCTTAAACGGACATCCTTTCGGTCATTCAAATCGGTCGAATGACGCACAAGGCAATGACGCAATGTGGCAATATAAATGTCTCGTTCTGTGGTCGTTAAAAGTTCACATAGTTCCTTTCCTTTCAGATAATTCCCAAATAGTCGAGTCCCAGGTACCCAATTCTACCAGTAGCCAGCACCCTATTGGTATGATTTTTGCGTTCCATATTTTTGTCACATCTATATTTATGTTATAACAATCATTAAATTGCATGTTCGATTCATAACTTGTCGTATTAATCCAATACTAATTGATTGTATCCCACATTTTGTGTTAATAATCTCACCAAGTTGATATGACTTTGCAATTTCCACAGGAAAAAAGGTTTCCCTGTATCGGTGACTACTTACAGATAGGAAACTGTCCAGTTGATCGTCCAAAATCGAATGAGCAACGCAATGATGAATCAATGTGTTATTAAATTAAAAACAGAAACAATGATGATATTATACTAGGTTCATTAAATTGTGGATTACATTTTCGAAAAGTTTCATAACTAAAATGAGACAATCTGAAAGGTAGATCTATTTGTAAAAAGTATGTTTGGAAGGGAATAATAGTCCTGAACATCCTAGAAGGAACACTTCAGCTCTAGCAATTGCTACTTACGAGTATTGTACATTGGAGCGATTTGTATTGATTACAATTGTTTACAAGGTTAGGTCTGATGACGGTTATGTTACACGCGATTTAATTTTAGAAAATTATTTATGCTTGCCTCGACTTTTTAAGTGAAATGAATCAATCGAATGCATCGTCCAGCTATAGCTAGTTAAGGCGCTTTATTGAATTCTTTGTTGATCTTTGCACTCATTAAATTTGAGTATACAGGTCTTATAAACACAACCTGTAGTACGGTTGACAAAGTATGAATAATGTCATAGGGGGCCTTCCTTAAATTACGTAACGCGAACGTGCCCATTTTTGATACCACCTCCCCCTTGTAATGCACCCATAACGCAAACATCAACGTAAAAGTGACCATTTTTGATACCACCTCCCCCCTTGTAACGTGAACATCAACCCCCCTAAATATTACGTAACTCAGTACTTGACCCCCATATTTTGAGACATCGATAGATTAACAAATCCAGAAGGAAACGAGTATTTTTGAATAGCTGGATTTGGATCGGGAAATTCTGGACAATATCAATACATAAACTTTCCTTTGAATGGAATTTTTCGAGTGTTTGTTTATGTTTTCGATGTCCATGTTAAATTACAAAAATTGAAAGTAATACCAAAAAAATTATTGTTTGAAAATTCCAGAAAAATCAAAGAACATTACAAGGAAACGCTCTAACATCAGTGGAATTATGATGTGATAAGTCACTATAGTTTTTTTTGGTCTTTAATTACGAATTTGATTTAAAATGTTTTAAAATATCATTGAAATTATCGTGTGATAAGTCACTAGGGTTTTTTTGGTCGCTGATTACGAATTTGATGAAATAATTAAAATGTTGAAAAATTTCATTTTCCGGAAAACCGCTGAAAATTTTAATTTTCTCCTTTCCTTAGGATGGAATTTCTGGAGTGTCGAGTTGATTTGCCATTATGTTTTCGATGTCAATTTTAAATTGCCAAAATTACAAGTGATGCCAAAAGAAGTATTGTTTGAAAATTTCGAAAAATCAATGAAAATTATAACTCCATTGAAATTGCCGTGCGATACGTCATTGTAGGGTTATTTTTGGCCGCTGATTACGAATTTGATATCGAAAATGTAAAAAAATAAAAAAAACTGTAATTTAAAATGGACGTCAAAAACAAACATAAATCAACACGTACACTCGAAAAATCACATTATAAAGGAAGGAGAATTCATGATGAAATTTTCCGTGTTTTTCCGGAAAATGATATTTTTCAACAATTTCGATGTCAAATTCATACTCAGCGACCAGAAAAACCCTACGATGACGTGTCACACGGTCATTTCAATGGAGTTATAATGTTTTTCCTTCGGATTTTCTTCGATTTTTCCGAAATTTTGGAACAATTTTTTTTGGCATCACTTGTAATTTTTGACAATTTAAATTTGACATCAAAAACGTAAACGTATATCAACATGACACTCGACAAATTCCATTCAAAAGAAAGGAGAATTCATAAAAAAATGTCAGCGTTTTTCCGGAAAATGATATTTTTGAACATTTCAAATATCAAATTCATAATCAGAGACCAAAAAAAAAAAATCTATGGTGCCCTATCACACGATAATTTCAATTACGTGGAAAGATTGGGTTGAGAATAGGGTTTATTTAGCGTATGGGGGTGAATACGGGGAGATTGAAGTGTCGCTCAGTAATCACGAATGACCTGCATGGTCCATAGAACATCATGCAAGAAGAAATTATCCGATTCGACTTTCTGCAAAATAGTTAGTAATTCATTTCCCCAGCTAGTCAATAAACTATTACTTGGTGGTGTAATAATCGCCACAATAAAATTAGCTTTCATTAGTACAATATGGAGGGGGGGGGGGGTTTGGATCCCCTTGTTTAAGCCACTGATCATTGTGTTATATTAATTCTGACGGGTTTGTCTAAACTGGTTAAACCTAATCTCTAGACTTTTATTGCAGGAAAGCTGGGCTTATTTTCCGAAAAGTGTATAAATAAGAAATAATCACCCTTATCCACTAAACATACTGAGGACCTTTCAGCTACTAAGTAGCCATCATCATAGTAAATAGTTTAAATCCACATTTACAGGAATATCATAGATATTTGTATTTGCCTAAATTATGGATACACCAAATTCATCACTTAGACTTTTGAAAACAGTCTTTTGCATATAATCTTATGAATAAATGTACCGTTACGATTTTTTCCGTTATACGTTTTGATAACTTAGCATAATATTTTGTATATTTGATTCACAATATTTTTCGAAGTAGATATACGTATCTAACTTTGCAGCAATCAGTTCAAACTAGAGATCAATTCAAAATGGCGAAACAGGTCAATTTGTTTCTCTTTTTGCGTTCCAAAGAGAAATTATTGTGACATTTATTTGAGCTCGAAACTGTAATCCAAATACGTATAAATCCACTAACGATTCAGAAATGAAATAAAACAAGAAAGCTATTATCCTTCAGCCCGTCGGTGGTTCTAAATTGTATACTTGATGGCGCTAGTGGCACGAAATTAACATCTGACATATATCCATGATTGATAGAACTGTAGCTTGTTTCTGGTATGCGCATACGAGCATTTGCACTATGCGGAAAGACGGGAGTGTAAATATGTCAAGGACAACACTCCAGCCCTTTGCGACGTCGAGTTTTAATTACTTATTGACACATTGACCTAAATTTCAATCTTGGATGAAGTCACTGCAGACAATACTCTATTAAAGAAAACTGACGAACATAGATAGTCACGATAAATTATATGGAGAGCCTTGTTTTATAGAATTGAGTCAGGTTGATCCACCAAAGATTAACTTTATCCAAAAATAATATAAATAGTAAATATAATGAACCAGAACGCCCATTATTCATTGAACAAACACAGATTCATTTTCTCTGTGATTGTCGAAATGTCAAATATTCTTAACGATCATGTTCTGTGGTAGTCACCGATGTTCGGATCATTTTGTAGTCTATGCAGAGATGTTTTCATGGTATTCCGGGTGAATAAGAACCCGGAAGAAACTTCATTTTTTACATATATCAGGCTTGTTTCAATGTTGTATTTAATGTGGTTTGCACGACGCTTCCAGTGAGCGGTATGGTCACAATTTATCATCATCTGAGGGGCTCTACTAAATCCTCCGAAAGACGCCATTCCATATCAGGTTGGTAGTAAGAAGTTTTCATTTTCTCTTCATCATACTGCACTACTTATTCTACAAACACCAATTTTCGTCTTTGAACCTCTCGGATCACTAGATATTGGTAGCATTGAATTTGACTTTTCAAAATGATAATTTTTCGTATTAAAGAAAATCGGTGGTTGTAGAAAACTATACTTAATGCTTAAACTCGCATATAATAATGTCGGAAGGGAGAAGAGTAAAACATGAATTGCATTTTCACGAGTTCAGTAAGAAGATTTATCTTAAAAGAACCAGGCCGGAGGCTCATAAACCTTATTAAGTACGTTGACCTTCAGTTGAATTTCAGAGACACCAAAGATACCCCCAATAACAATCTTGAATTAGTTGAAGAGATTATAATAAGATCCCCTTTCCCGCTCATATTATTGTTTGAGGGATATCAAGAACCTGAAGATGGTTCTTGTAGTCATAACCAAATGATCTGTGAAGTTATTACCCGGGATCGATCCATGATTTTGACGAGATGCTAAATGCCAGCGGTGGCTCATTCTAATACGATAAACCAGATACCTGCATATTTTGTCTTGTGCACTGATTGAATAGCCTACTTAATGGTATATGAGATAAATCGACCCAATGGATGAGGGGACGTGTACATTCTGCAGAGAGACGGAAAAAAATACCGATTCATTCGCTCACTGATTGCAGAAACAAATACTTTGGGACATGCAACACCATGGAGGAAGTTGCACCATTGAGTCCGGGAAAAATATTGAGTCTTCTTAAAGGATCTTAAGCTCATCACTGGCATACTAATATAAAAAAGGAACCGAGAGGGGAAACAATAGTCAACTCTGTTATCATTTTTGTTGTGGTTGTAGTTGTGGAACAGTTGCCGATTTTTGGCTAAATACGTAGGTCACAAATGCGCTAGATCGACAATTGTTGTGAAGCAGTCTCCATTTCTTCTCGCTGCATCATTATTATCGTTTTGATGTTGGGTTCAAGGTCCTTTGTTCCCAAGATCACCTAATGGACCGGATTCCACCAACATGTAATATTGATGCATATGGCTTTCGGATTTGGGGACACATGGGAAAATGCAATTATGTTTCATTCTATCACAAGCTTTAAAACCTGCTTCATCATTTATAAAACTATGTGTTAATGGTGTTATTGTTGTAAATACTAAATCTAATGCCGTTTTGTGTGTAAGTTCAGTTGGGTTATTGATGTGGTTTTTTTCACACAGGGTGTGTTACGTTGTCGGGAAATGTCTGCCACCAACGCACTCAATCACTGTCCCTAGCGAACCCTGCACCCCCCTCTGATCACAACCCACAGTCACAACATGCCCGTGTCAACAAGCGCACCAACCAGCCATCTAAATGTATGTATATTCTATCTCTCTCACTCTTTTTCTCTGTTTCTCTATCTTTTATTTCCTTCCTGTCTTTCTCTTACATGTCTTGTCTTAATAACGCTTGCTGTCTAACAACAATAACCTACACAAATTTATTTATAATATGTCCTATTAGAAAATAAATCAGCCAAATTCAGTGCAATTCTGTGAAGAAGTGCTTGTGTGAGCATGTATGTCAAAAGAATGAAAAATGAAACTGGAGAAATGTTTTTTCAATACTTGCACCACGACTCAGTAAGACTTTATTAACTCCCCAGATAATCACAATTCTGGTGCTATTTTGAAGATAGTTTTCTCCTTCTCCATTTGCTACGTTTTCCAAGAAATTCATCCTCTTGATAGTGACTATAAAACCAGATGATTGTCTTCTACTGTTGTTGCCACAGCTAACAAAACCTCCGTCTATATAGCCTTGCCCAAGCATATTGCGACAAATTCAAAAGAGGATACGAGATGATATTTCTTCGGCCACCCTGGTAGTTTAAACGTCATTATCCACTTTCACAATGAGTCTAAATCCATATGAGTGCCATACCGAGAGGGGAACCATGACGAATACAACAATAAATCATACGAATAATCACGAACCGATAAGTGGTTTGAGCATGGAACTTATATTTGCGTAATGAGGCAAATTTTAGAACAAAGACAGGAGAAAGGTTCTTTTTGTCGTTGCTTCAGATACAAGCTGGATACGATTTACTCTTAGTATGAAGGAATAATCGAACTACTCCCTAGATCAAGAGATATAGTGAAAACTCCTATTAAGAATGTTTTCTACTGCATGAATCGTTCATTATGATGTTACTGAGCTGCGACTAATGATTTCATATTTTGTATAGCTTTATGGGTATCAAATGAAATACCTCGATACGTAGGGAATGAATTTCATGATTATCAGTGGAAAAATTCAATATGGCGGATTTAAATGGACAAAATATGAATTTTGTTGCAACTATAGCTTTATGGGCATCAAATGAAAGGGTTCGACTTGTAGAGTCAATGAATGATCTGGCATTGAGCTGTCCACCAATCAAAATACGAATAGTGTAGGTATCAAAACTTGCGAAACCACCGACGAGACCGCAACTGAGAGTGAATAAATGTCTTTCAGTTGCACCAGAAGTAATGATTTTTAACGCATGCTCATTAATATCGAATCAGAACCTTCGGATTTGAAGGGTAGGCTGCTGTGGCTGATATTCGGGGCTTCCACTCATTGATGCTTTCACTACATCGGCCCGTGTACATAGTTTACGAACTATGGTCGCCGGCCGATGACGTCACTAACCGTTTCAATAGAGTGCCCAAGTTACTTGCTCATTACTAATAATGAAACATATATAAATAATGCATGTACATTTTATAGTTAACTGTCTTTATTTCTGAAATGGTTAAAAAATATTTCCACATAAATGTATCGACATTTTCATTTGCTAATTCATGATGAGAGCGTCAGCAGTCAGAACAGAACATTTGCCTAAGATTGCTGGTCAAACCCAAATATTAATTCAGAGATTTGTTATAAAGTTATAAAGGTTACCTGAAATTTTTCCAAGGTGCACCCGTCTATGTAACTCCTAAAATCGCAGAAGATTCAATTCATTCACTTTGACAAATTCAGAACCAATAAACCTCGTTGAAAAACCATACGACCAACGAGTTATTTAATACAGCCTCAATTTCGAAGATTCAGAAAACATCATTGGCATAACACTTCTAAAACCCCATCTGAATGGTTTTGAGATTTGGGTTTTCTGCAAAACCTGTGACTTCTATATCCAAACTATAAGATAACTTAATCAAGTAGTTCTGATACTAAGTTTCCATAATGTCACTTTATGCAACTACCTGCACTACGAATGATAAACCTGGTTTCCATGATTCTGTGTTCCTAGTATCAAATACATTTCTTCATTTGTTCAAACGATTGTGTACTTTATTCAATACAATTTGAAAAGTGAATTGCTGTATGGTCTTCAAAATAGCTTGCACAATTTTTCATTTGGAAAATAAAAGGATCAGATCATGTTAAGAAGCGTATTTCGAACATCAATTCAGCCTATTTTTCTAGTAACATGGCTTGCAAAGACATTGCCAAAAATGTTTTTTTTGGTCACTCTGTGATCATTTTATACAAAATGTCTACATATGGGCTATAGGTAATTCTTTCTGGTCCCAAAAAAACCTGACGTATTATTTCCAACTGATGGGACATCCATCGGTTTTGGATCCGATTCACTACGCCCAGTTCACTGTTTGGATTGCGGTTTCTATTCAAATGTAGAGTGATGGATCCATGTTTATTCCACGAATTTCAAGCAGTTCCTCTTTCCTCAAACTCAAGCTATTTCGGTTTCATTCTTCAGGGGCCAAATGCTCCGTCCATCTTTAACAAAGTTTTTCCGAAATGCTTATTGTTCTTGCAAATGAAATGAACTAGCAGAGTTGAGATGCCCATGAACTCTGCTGACTCGCCAACCTTCCCTTATTTATTTGTTTTCCAAACCCATCTCATAGACATCGACGATTTCTGGTATAACGCCTGATCCCGAAACTCCAGAACCTGTTGCATCCGCGATTCTTGTCCAACCACGCAGTAATGGTTCACCCAAACTCGAAAGGTTTCTTGGGAAGAATCATCTCATTGATTCACCCACAGGTTACGATAAGAAGGAAATACATTGTTGTTGTTGACGCCCTCTACTAGTATCTGATTCGAGTTACTTTTCAAATTACTTTCTTAATTGTGTTCAGATACCCATCAACCTATTCCCACGCTTATTTTGTAGACAATATGTCACATTACTTATGAATGTATGAAAAGAAGCGTCCCGCAAAAGCATTACATCATTTTGATACGAGTATTGCCATTGTTTAATTCAGCTATAACAGTAATTTGTTTGAAAAATTTCTCGTTTCAGCGTAATCATAATAATTGTGGAAGTATTAATGAAATTTTATTTTCTTATGATCTAGAACGAATTACAATTTCCATTCCAATGTTTATTGTCAGCTATTAACGAGATTAAAGTCACTTTCAGTTGTGTTTAAACGATCAGTTTGAAGGACAATCTTCGTTTATGTTTTTTAATTTATTATCGCATGTTGCATAATTGTAAATAATAACATTGCGATAATGAAAAAGTTTCTAAATCGATGGCAGTTGAGAAGAAAGCCTCATCTGATAGCATTAATTGAATATTCTTGTTATCAAATTGGCGAACTTTGCTAATATTGTAATAAAATTTAAAAATAAATAATTATCTTTATTGTCCAATTAACTTTCTAACTTTCAATGCTTGTAAACTAATGATTAATGAGTTTCCAGTTTGTTTAGCGGTTCCGTTAAAATTACTTCCGATAAATTAGGCTATAGAAATTATAACAAAAATTAGTAGAAAATGAACTCACTTAGCAACAATTGGGATTAGAATGATTTAACAGTAAAGATCTTAAAAATCGCCTCAGCAGAAATGACAGCCCAAACGGCAATTGTTCATGGTGGCGTTTAACTGTACCATGAAGATGAATATGTGCTTATGAGTACTTTGGAAGAGAATTTTAGTTAATGAATTGTTTGGTATAAGCATTCCAGCGACTTATCATTCTGATATTTAAGAAAATTCTATTTCATAATGTCAGATGAAGAAACAATCTCAACTTTTTGGAGTAGACCCTCTACATGGCTTAGCAAATGGAGATATTTGGACAGAATGAGGTTCGATGCCACGTTGGTTTCACGTACCATGAACATGAATGTGTGCTTATGAGTACTTTGGAAGAGGATTTTAGTTAATGAATTGTTTGGTATAAGCATACCAGCAACTTATCATTCTGATATTTAAGAACATTTTATTTCATAATGTCAGATGAAGAAACAATCTCAACTTTTTGGAGTAGACCCTCTGCATGGCTTAGCAAATGGAGATATTTGGACAGAATGCCACGTTGGTTTCACGTACCATGAAGATGAATGTGTGCTTGTGAGTACTTTGGAAGAGGATTTTAGTTAATGAAGACTTGTCATTCTGATATTTAGGAAAATTCTGTTTTATAATCTCAAATGAAAAAACAATCTCAACTTTTCGTAGTAGATCCTCTGCATGACTTAGCAAATGGAGATATTTGGACAGAATGAGGTTCGATGCCACGTTGGTTTCGTTTTCTTTGGACCTTCATGTAAAAATCTTCCCCAACAATTTTTTGTCAGCTCTTTTAATTTTTTATTTGTGCTTCGTAATTAAATTGTCCATACTCTTTGATACAGTTCTCACAAATTATATAGAAATCATTCCTTATTCGAATCTTTCAAATAACTAACTTCATAATCCACTCTAATGGAAAGGTGGAGGTAATTTTTCAATATGTGCTTCAATAACCCTGCTTAATGGCTGTATTCAACGTTCTGATTGAATTGCGTAATTCAATCTCAACTAAATATGCACTAACATTCCTACATTCATCAGAATAATTAATACCAGACAGAAGTGAAGATCCAATATTGAAGGAGATTTAATATAGTTGTATGTATAATGTGTATATTGTTGATAGCTAGAACCTGTATATTTTGTATTGTTTAGGGATATGTTGCCGTAGGGGAATTTAGTTTTATAATGTTCTACATTTTTCTTAATCATCATTGACAATCGTAATTTTGCAGGTTTGTCAGCCGGTAGGGAGCGCTGCGATAGCATGCCATCCAGAGCTAGAACTGCCAGCGAAGGCAACCATCCAATCCCGATGTATCCGTCGAGCAGATCGCATCTAGGTCACCGTCCCATTTCAGTACACAGAGAGATGGGCCATAGTCCACCAGGCGACTTCCCACTTATCAGCCCACCATCCATTGGGGCTTCGACTGATTCTGCAGGTTCATCCTACAGCCTGGCCGACGAGAACGAAGATGGCGATACCTTGGGCCGGTATGGGCATTCCTTAACACCCGATGAAGCTATCGCCGAAGAGGAATGTGACGGTATTTATAATTCATACGGTGCCAGTCCATGTGCCAACAACTACATGCAGATGGCGCCTCAAAGCTCAGATGATGGTTACGTGGACATGTCGCCGAAGGGACGCCATTCCAATATCACTCCAGCTGCTAGTCTGAGCAGTGTTACATCGGGAACTCCTTCTACGGACATGCGCTTCGCCGAGTATCAATTGGACAAAGTGGCTTCATTCTTGACTGCTTCCGACGATGAAGGCAGACCAATAAGGGCTTATTCCGTGGGATCACGCCCACAATACAAAACGCACATGGTAGATATCCATCCAACAGTCGAAAATCGTCGGGATCGCGCCTCCAGCGTCGGTTCCAAAAACAAGAAAGGACCGGTTCGCGTTTTACCACCACACGGGCACTACAATCATGCCGGACCTAAATCCTCTAGCGCTCCGCTTTTGAGTAATTCCAGACTGCCCAGTTCCTCTAACAGTTCGATGCGTGATATGGACGATCTGATGGAAATGGATTTCACGAAAGCAACGAAAACTGCAAAGAATCAAGGATACGTTGAAGTGAAACCGGCGGCGACACCGAAAAGCTCGTCTTCGAATTCCGGTTACGTCGAAATGAAACTGGGAGTGAATCCGGGAAACGTCTCGCTTTCGAATTACGTTGATATGAAAACACCGGGAACTTCTCCAGGAAGATCGAGCGATTATACTTTCGTAGATTTGAACAAACAGTATCCTATAACGATGCCGGAACCGAGGAATGATTATATGGATATGGATCCGAGGGTCACATTCAAGATGAAATATTCCTCGTCCCCCGGGACAAATTACACCAACGTTAATGATTATACAGAAATGAATCATCATCTCAAACGTTCCTTTTCTCAAGCGTCCGCTTCTCCAATGAAAGTATCTGTGTCGCCCAAATTGGGAGTTGGTTCTCCTTCATCTGATTATCTGGATATGCAAGTGAGAAATGCTGTTCCAAAACCGCAAGAAGTGCCGACTAAAACTCCCGATGGTTACGTTGAAATGTCCATTGGAAAAGGCCATCACAGACAATCGAGCTTGGACAATTCCCATTTGAACAAGACCGATGATTACAGTATAATGGCGGTTACATCCGTTCTACAGAAAAAACCCAGCAAGAAGGATTCGAATAAGTCACTTCCTATCACCATTTTGAATTCGAACCAAAACGCGACCACTGGAAACAGTCCGATTTACACTTCGTTGAACCAGAAGACATCGAATAGTCCGATTTATACAACGATGGGTAGTCGGGAGGGGACCCACTGGATGAATCTACCACTTACTAGTCCAAACTCCAGTTTACCCAGGAATTCGGGCAAAAACAGTCGTAGAGACTCGAGAGATAGTTCAAGTTCCAGCGTTACAACTCCGTCTGGATCTTCAACGATTTTTCCTCTCAGTTTGAACAGTCCCAGTTCTCCCATCAAACCGACCAAGACCCCCGAGAATAGTTTCATGAAAATTCCTGCGGCCATTCGCAACACCGTCTACAAAGCCAGCAATCGCCTCAGCGGAAAAAACAACAAGGATAACGATTACATGGTCATGAATTTCGACAAGAATAAGACCAATAATAAGGACACTTCAGAATACGTTAATTTCAACCCGGCGTTTTCCACGAGCCCAAAAGCGGCCGCGTTGGCAGGAACAAGCGATTACGCTTTAATGAAACCGTGCCCAGCGCCATCGCGATACGTCGTTACTCCGAAATCGTCCAGTTTGGAGTCGAATCTATCGCTGATGAGTTTGACCGAGACGCGCGGATTTAAACCGATCAGCGAGCAAAGGGAAGACCGTGTTTCGCCGGCGCCCCAACTGAACGAATCCGTTTCCCATTCGCTCGATAAAGCGGACGAAAACGATCGGCCGTACGAGAAGCTGCGAGCTGGTGAGTGTGTGTCTCCCGCTGCCAGGTCGAATTCCGTGAATAGTGATAACCACAAGAACAATTCGAACGCGAACGAAAAAACCCGATCGGTGTCGGTGAATTCGGATGTGTGTCGGACGAATTCGAGACCAGGCTCGGCTACTAGTGAAATCTGTTCGTCCACGTCGACCTTGGTCGGTTCGAGACCCGATTCGGTAAATAGTGACACGATAAGACCCGCGTCTTCGACGTCGGGAAGTCTGTTACATTACGCGAGTTTAGACTTGCAAATCATCGATGATGATGGTAGCAAAAGCCCAAGGACGGTTAAAAATTGCTCTAGTGATACTGTGGGAGCTACCGGAGAACCCAAGTTCGGTTACGCCCAGATTGACTTCAATAAAAGCAAGATAGCTTAACAGGCGACTTTAGACTTGCGCACTGAAGACTAGGCAATTGTATTAGAATGATCTTGAAGGCATATCGATGATGTGAATATTGTTGAAAAATTATTCGCCTTTTAATGTCAAAATTTCGGAATAACAAACACTTTCAAATAGTTTTGAAATGTTTGGTTATTTCTAATTATTGATAGTTAGACTGGCCAAGTAATTAAGTTTTATTTCTAAAACAACTCAGAACGAATAACATGGACTTTTAAAATAATTTTTCCGCTTAAAAATGGCAGGTAATTTTAAACGTCTATGTAGCATTTTTACGATTTAAGTCTGTTGAAAAATACACTATTTTTGTTGTACATATCGTCGAAGTTAATACATAAGAAATAAATATGTTTGTTAGGTTGAATTAGTGAAAAATTGTAGAGAAAACTATTTTATCAATTCAAACAAGTTATACAATAAAATGCATTGAAAATTAGAAACCATTTATTTTAAATAGCGGTAAAATATGAATTATTGCTTCATTGTTTTACCATTCTATCATGAACAAATTAATAGTAAAAAATCATATCCTGTTTAAAATTAATTTTTGAATTTTCCATAATATTTTGGAGAACCGTTTAATAATAATTGCATCAACTGATTATGTAAAAATTGCAATTCATTATTCTTAATAATTCCAAGAATGCTTCATGTTTTATACTTCATTATTCATAATTGCATGTAATGAAGATTAAATGAATTTTAATGGTAATTTTAATTTTTTTTAATGTAAAATAACCGGACTTTTCAAAGTATTAATTCTACTAGTTTGCGCAAATGTTTATAAAGTAAATTTTCCTAGATCAATATGGCGCATTCCAGGTCATATTCTCACTTCATCCCAGATGAGGTCTTTGGATTGCGCTGAAATTTTTTAGGTGGTTTCTGCCTCAGGAAATATTGGGTTTCCCAAGAATATTTTTCATTTTTTTTTAATTTTATTGATTAAAATGAAAGAACGGCATTTCTTCTGCAGAAACGCATTACTGAGGCTAACAAAAATTCCAAGGAATCCAACGCCGCCTTCAGAATTGGTCTAACGTATCGCGCACGCGTGCAAACTCAAAACAACTGATTTTTTTCTTCAAAAATTCATCTCAGGTGTTGCTACTCCGATCGGGCTGAAATTTTGTGTGAAGGCAGTTAAAAGTGAATACTTCAATGTGGTGTATGAATGGTCATGCATAAATTATGAAACAAAGCCGCTAGAGTCAATTATCTGTATTTATGGGTGAATATTAGTCTGGAATCTGACCCCAAATTCGGCTTACTCGGAAAGTTTCCGATCGATTATGATAATAAAAATTATTATTAAATAAAATGAGTTATATAATAAAAATTATTATTTAATAATAATTTTTATTATATAACTCATTTTATTTAATTATTATATTTTTTGTAATAATAAATTTTAGTTTAGTAAAACTCATTTTATTTGATTATTATTATGTACTTTCTAAAAATTTTTAAAGTCGATTCAATCGATATTACAGGGTGGCTTTAAAGAGTCCCGCGAGCATGTTTTTTCAATATTTAAATTTGTTTGAAAGCGCAGTGTACATTTCTTGATGAAAATTTAATTTCTTCTTAAAAAAAAATAATAATCAAATAAAATGAGTTTTAATACTAAAATGTATTATTAAAAAAACGATAATATTTAAAAAAAATATATTAATTTAATAAAAATTTTTATTTAATTATTTTTATTTTTTTTAATCTTCATTTAATAATGATTTCTATTATATAACTCATTTTATTTAATTATCATATTTTAATAAAATATTATATTTCTTAAAAAAAAAATAATAAATTTTAGTGTTAAAACTCATTTGTTTGATTATTATTTTTTTTTAAGAAGAAATGTACATTGCGCTTTCAAACAAATTTGAATATTGAAAAAAAAACATGCTCGCGGGACCCTGTAAAGCGCCTTTGCAATATCGATTCAATCGACTTAAAAAAAAATTTGAAAGTACATAATCGATCGGAAATTTTCCGAGGAATCCGAATTTGGGGTCAGATTTGAGATTAATATTCACCCATCAGCATGAATTTGAAAGAAATGGGTTAGAATTTTTTGAAAATACAGATAATTGACTGTAGCGGCTTTGTTTCATAATTTATGCATGACCATTCGTCATTTCAGCCCGATCGGAGTAGCAACAATGAGATATGAATTTTTGAAGAAAAAATCAGTTCTATTGAGTTAGCACGCATGCGCGATACGTTAGAGCAATTCTGAAGGCGGCGTTGGATTCCTTGGAAAATGTCCCATCAAATCCATAGCCTTAGTAATACGTTTCTACAGAAAAAATGCCGTTTTTTCATTTTCAATCAATAAAATTCCAAAAAAGAATGAAAAATATTCTAGGTGGCGCATTATTGAAGTATATGGCTTGAAATTTTTAGAAACCCAATATTTCCTGAGGCAGAAATCACCTGCAAAATTTCAGCGCAATCCAAACACCTCATCTGGGATGAAGTGCGAATGTGATATATGAATTACTCGAATTAATTAATAAATTTATACATACTGTAAAAATATAATTTCTCATATGTTGTGGTGAATATTTTTGAATATAAAATTATACAACTTGTTAATGATTAATTTAATGTATTATTCTTAGGATTAAAGTTTATTTATTTTAAATTTTCAAAAATTCGATTGTCAGTGTAAATAATTTCTAGGGGGCTGTTATGTTTTGAAACTTTCATAAAATTGACTAATAAAGACTATTGAAACCAGGACCAAAGCGAAAATGAGAAATAATTAGGTAATTGAGCTTTTTATCTTTTTTACCATTCGAAAATGAGATTAATCGAAAAGTTAGTACTAGATGTAGTTTAGAGGATTTAAAATGTTTTTAGGAAAATTGTACAGTTAGTGTATATTGAATGTAACTTAACCAACTATAGCGATAATTCTTGTGGTAGAATTTTAAGTGAGGATTGGAAAAAGCGGAATTATTACAATATTCATTATTTGATTTATGAAGTAACACTGGGTAATTCAGTTTTATGAAAGTAAGTGGATGTATAATTGATTGGAAAATGGGGTCAAAATGTTTCTTGGTTTTCTGAATATGGAGAAAATTTTAAATTAGCATCATACAGAAGGAAAACGCAATTTTCCTAATTAATTATGAAAATTAATCAAATTTTAATTGAAAATAATTGTACAATAAATTCGAATTAAAATTTGGCAAGAACCAAAATCTCATGTTCCATTATTAATTTTTTCACAGTACCTCGTTTATCAATATAAAAATAATTCAAATAATTTATGATATTACTTGTAAAGACGAGGTGCTTGAATGATAGTAATATAATCAAAAACAATTACCAGAATTTATTCTATGGATTAATGTATTTTATTTCGAAATTTACTAAGGAAATTGAAAATTCTTAATACATAATAAAATTCAAATTGAACAATTTCCAACGTAAAAAGAACTGTTACGTATTTCTGTGGATGCTAAGTTAGGTACCTTCTAATTAATTTTGTTGAATTTTAATAACGATCACGTTAAAGTAAGATTTTAATGATACGATGTAAAATTTAGATAAATTCTTACAAATTTATGTATGTTACCATAATGATTAAATAACTTATTTTACATACTCCACGATATATATTAAAATATATTTTAGACTAGAAAAATGTGAATATGTAATTGAAAATATTGGGAAACTTGATGGTTAATATAAATAAAAAATACCGATTTTTATATTCATTATAGATAATTTTCTCCATAACCATCAGAATTCAAACCGTTTAAAATTTCATAAGTTTTTTTTAATTTATATTGAACCCAACATCAAATTTCTAAGAACTATTTTATGAACTAATAAACCTATAGAATAATTTATAAGGAGGCTCAAAATAAAATTCCTATAGCCATCTAAGTGACGTTCTATAATTTTAAGTGTTATTTATTGCATAATTACATAAAATAAATATTTTAAAATGTAGGTAAATATAGAACAGTTTCCAAAAATTTCAACTGCCGTAATGTAAAATTAATGAACTTTTTCTACACTTTTTATGGATGAGGTGCTAAAATAGATTTTTTAAGCGTGTCACATTATCACATAATTTTTTTCTATTTTGATTGAGTTGTGAAATGTGATAAAAGATAAATTTCCACTTTTGTAGCAATTGTTTCACCACACATTGTTATTAAAATGTAAGCTTGTGTTTTATTCACGTTACTATCCATTGGAATTAACAGGTAGGAAATGCTTGAATTATTTCCATATTTTAATAATATAAATATATTCAATGTTTATTCTCAAGTACGAATAAAACGAAAACATTTTTTTTTAACTTTCATTCATTGGGAAATTTTTGTTTTTTTCCTAAGATTTAATTATTTAATTTCTGTGAATTTTCTTGAAAAATTATTTAAAATTTCCAAATTCGGCACTGTCTAGTAAAATTGTCAAGATTGTCAGTGCCTTCGAATTTTTTGATATTAACATTTTATTTTGAATTTTCAGTTCATATACCATAGAGAAATTTACTAGAGTGAATCTTATTATTGCACCAGTATTCGAAAAGAGCCCTCAGATATTAGATCATTACCTTAAATTAAATTAGAAAAATATTTCATTAAAATGCTATTATATCTAACAACTATAGCTTAAAGTGTGCTGTTTTTAATGTAAAAATGCATGTGAAATATATATGTATTCTAGGCAAATATGATAATTTCATGTATTTTTTTTATTAAATAACTGTTAAATGGATATGGTTATTGTTATTTTCATTTTTTAAACATATTAGTCAGAATTTGTTATTGAAAAGCGGCTTATTAAAATGTATTTTAAACATATTTTAATATTATTTATGAATATCTAATGTACATACGGCACTAAGGGTGTTTGAATTGTATTATAAATGATTAAATATCTGCTATGTTTTTTTGCAGGTGACAAATAAAAGATTTCATTTAGTCTTGTTGATTTTATTTGCCTCCCTCCCATAAAAAACTAATTGATCGTGAAAATGGCTTAATCAAACATCTACATTTCAGATCAGAGTGGATGTTTTGATTGGGTTCTTTATGGTTAGGTCCTGTTTCGAATAGATCCAAAGCTGAAAATAGGATTCAGCCCTTAACGTGTCTTCTCATCCGCCGGTGAAATTAGTGTGCCAAAGTATACTAGCCTGAGGGACAGTAAAAATAGTCTCCCAAAATAGGAGACGCAGTTTCCTTTACAGTTCCTACATCTTTGTTTTTCATGAGATGTAGGGAAATAATGAGGACTCACTATCTTTGCCCCTTCAATTAGCTTTATGCTAGCCTCGATACAAACATTGGAATAAGCATAATGGTTATAACATGTGACATGTCTAGACCGTTTAGTGTATGTGCCATCCTAGTGGTCCATTCAATATTCGGAGGTGCCACTCTCATCATTACTTAAAGAGTTCTAGTTGTCTTGCTCACTCCATCCGTAAGCAGCTTCCCGCGATATGAGGCTCACATACCTAATTGCAATCTAGCAGACCTAGATCCGTGATCAAAATGCTGTAGCAAAGCTGCCTTATTAGAATTCATTCAGATATCAAACAAATCGCTAAAATTCAAGCTGGTTCTAAGAACACACCCATGAACGTGAATAGAAATAGGTTATTCTTTGTTGCCTTTTAACATAGAATATGTTTTTACGGAGGACCTAACTGATGGAAAGCGTTACGCGAGAACCGTTACGTGAATTCGTAACAGGTCTGATTGGTCGAGATCAATAGGCTCCTCCTCTTATACCAGCGCCGAGCGAGCGCGGAAACAACCGAGCGTAGAGGAGTGTATACGTGACTGTGACCACATTCATATAAGACAGTCTACTGAGGACAGGGACCTTGTTCAGAATTATCAATTTATTCTTTTTTATTTGTTGGGAAGAAAGAACATTAAACATGTCCTATGTTATTCGTTTTTATCTAATAAAAATTGTACATTTTATTACGGACAAGTCAAATACATGAGTTAACTTCTTAGTACGACCGTCCCGTCATGAATTAATACAGTTTGTTCTGTTTCTGTGGGATGGAAACGAAATGTATAGTCTCTGAATCCTTGTCAAGGAAGGGTCATTATAATTTGTAACATATCGACAAAGTCGGAGAGGTTCCTCACAGTTTCAATAGGAAATCATAAATTACGAAGTTAACAGAAATGGTTCTACAGAAAACAATTGCTTTACAGTATATTGGTAGCTAAGACATGTTTATGATCTTACTCGAAACGGCAGGTTGATCACTTGCTATGGCTTAAACAAAGGTTTATTACCCTTTTGTTTTGAAGCTACAATCTATTCACGTAACCATAAAATAAGACGTGCAGGACGCAGTCGTTTCTTATTAAACCTCTCTCTCTCTCTCTATCTCTCTCTCTCTCTCTCTCTCTCTCTCTCTCTCTCTCTCTCTCTCTCTCTCTCTCTCTCTCTCTCTCTCTCAAATAGGAGTGGTTATCCAAGATTATAAAAACCAAACTCACCACACTGAAGTCAATTATATTCTAACTTCTTGAGTTAAATCTTGCTTTAAATTTTTAATAAAAATTAAAATAATATGATCCCTTTATTTAATGAAATCCATATTAAGCCATTTTGGATTATATAGCTGGAAATATAGTGGGTACCGCTTTGAATAACACATTACTTGCAATAACAGCATTTCTGTTTAGGAATATTAGTGTTAATTCAAAGAGGTTGTTCATATTTGTTCTGTCTCAAAAATAAATCACGAATCATTGTTTATTTTTTTGAAATTAGAACAAATTGGATCATCATCATCTTTTGAGGTGAGAGGACTTAGCCCCCAAATGCACTTAGGCCACTTAGTTGGGCTCATTGTGCGCCCCGTGGTCAGAAGCCTATTCTATTCTAGCAGGTTTGTGGCCCTCCAGAAGTTAGATTATCATATTCAATTTTGAGTGGTTGAAAATTATAAGATATATTCTTAGCAGTCGAAAAGGGCAATTATTTGGTTTTATTAAAATTTGTAGTTAAAAGACGTGAGTTAACTATTCTCTATAGTCTGGGCCTCACCTCAGCGCGGAACTTCTGCTCCAGAACTTGTGGACTGAATCTACATATGAGAGACCTTCCAAAAATCCTTCAAATCGTCATATAATTTAGTGAACGATACTTGCTGCAACTTCAGAATTGAACATCATTACTGGACCTCAATTACCCAACCGAACTTTGTTTCCTGGAAAACTGTCCCGTTCGTATTTTCAATCTGTCTGGTCGAATTTGATCATGATTTTAGTTTGATTAGTAATTTTTGACATTCCTTGATCGATTCTGGAAACAGACATATTTGTAGGACTCATTTCTAAATTAATTAACTAGCAAGTTCGGGCGGTAATAAAGTTTGACTGGGGTGCCGAGTGTAGTAAAACATTATCAATCTGCGTTAAATGAATTGACTGTTACAGTTTCTGCTTTTTCAATAACATCGTGTCATGAGTGACCCGATTAAAGTATTGCAGGGTCATCTGCGAAACCAAAAATGTCTCCACGTGAAGGCAACATCAGTAAATCATTTATCCAGAAATTGAAAAGTAAAGGATCGAAAACAGTCCTGAGGTACTCCACAAGAGCTGGAATAAATGCTAATAATTAAAAAAAAATTCAATCAAATCTTTTACTAAATAACTCAAATATTTACATCATTAAACGAAGTAAGTACAATAAATAAATAAATTAGAAATCAAAACCGGTCGATCGAGGATATTTGAATTACCATCCGTAGTTGGCACCAAGTCCGGTGTATGAAACGTGAGATACAGCTGGGGCGGCGGAGTAAGCTACTCCGATAGCGGCAGGTGCAGCGATTTGAGCGCCATAACCGGCGTGGATTGGAGCGGCGTAGGCGGCTCTGAGTGGTGCGGCGTAGGCGGATTGTACAGGGGCATAGCCGTATGGGGCTGTGACGGCTAATCCAGGGTTGGATACGCGGACATCGGATTTGCTTACGCTGGAGAATGGAGTGTCAATAGTTTTGGAGTAAGTTGATACTTGACCCAAGTTGCCGAAGCTGCGGAGGATGTTGGCTGATTGGGAAGTGACAGCGGGTAATTGAGCTCCCAATGAACCTCCATAACCTAAAGCACCTCCATAACCTAGAGCACCTCCATAACCTAAACCACCTCCGTAAGATACAACGGGCGATGAATAGGAGACGTGAGAGACGGCGGGGGCCGCTGAGTAAGCTAGACCTGGTCCTGCTATTGCTCCGGGAACTCCCAATAATCCGCCGGCGTTAGCTACGGCTAAGATGGTTGCCAAAACGATGAACTGAAAGAACAAAAATAAATCAATACAAATAAGTGTGATATGAATTATCGTTACGACTTGCTTAAACCTTTTTTAGGGAACTATGTACAAGAAATTAGCTAATTACTCGCATACTCTTCAGAATATTTCCTATTTTTTTCCATCTGAATTTATAAGTTTCTGTATTTGTTTTATTTGTTTGTGTTTAGATAAAGTTTTGTTAAAATCAGAAATAAAAAATCTATTATGTATGATATGAATTATCGTTACGACTTGCTTAAATCATTTTTAGTGATTTATGTACAAGAAATTAGCTAATTACTCGCATACTCGAATATTTTCGATTTTTTTTTATTTGAATTTATAAGTTTCTGTATTTGATTTATTTATCTGTGTTTATCGTACATTTGTTGGTTTTAGATAAAGTTTTGTTAAAATCGGAAATAAAAATCTATTCAGCTTTTTTTAGGTAAAGGTTTGATTTTTTATTCTCAAATTTTATCTCAAAAGTATTTTTATTAGGAAATTAACATTATAATGATGAATTCTGAAATATTAACGAAATTTGGTTATATATTAAGTTAATTTATTTAATGATTTGAATTATTTAAAAAAAGATGTGTAAGATATGTCCAGATTATTCGAACAAATGAAATAATTGACAAATTTCATGCTTATAATTTTTTGGTAATATTCATTTAATTCAATCAATTTGAATTGATTAAAAAATGTGAGGGTTATTTTAAGATTACCTAACAAACGAAATAAAATTTTATTCTTACATGATTTTGTGATAATTATACAACAACTGAACTTTCTATATATGAAAATGTTTTTGTTTATTTAAATATACAACTTGTCTTGAAAATGTGGCACTCATTCCTAATGAATCTATGAAAGAAATATTTTGGAAGTGATTTTGAACAAAAATGATACTTCAATTACTACATATTTTCTGCATTCACTATTAAGAACGGTTCAGAATATTTATATAATTTAATAGGAGTATGACTAAATAATTTTAAATATTGAAAATAATAATTAATTAAATAAAAAATAATGCATTTATTAAAATTATTTATATATTTGACTTAAAGTTCGCTAGAAGATATTTTCTTAATTCTCATCTTCCAAAAGATAATATGGTTGCCTAGAATTTTTTTCCATCGACTTAGCAAGAGAAATTATTTCTAATTATTATATTATTAATCAATTATTATTAATACTGATTTTGCAATTTTATCAAGATTTCCAAAATAAAATTTAAAAGTATCCAATTATACACTTGAAGGAATTCCTTGGTATTTTCTTATAAATATTATAAAAAATACAAAAATTACGAAAACTTATTTTCAAATTATGAGAAGTTGTTTGTTAGCACCCAGATTAACTTACTTTGAAAGCCATGTTGATGATTTTATTGCACAAACTACTTTGTTAAATTATACTTGCGATTTTCGCTCTTTATATTGAATTAACTAGCCGCCGGCTTGACAATTTCGTGTGGAAGGGAAACGCCCAAATTAAGAAGCTAATAGTTGTTGAACTTGATCGAATTTAAAACAAAACCTTGCGCGAGTTACACAACACTTGTATTTAATAACATTGTTTTCAGTTATTGATTTTGATCTTTCGCATAATATTAATTAAAAATTCAATAATAATGTAATTAGGTGAAATCGAATTATTGCCTTAAGTATTCACATTGTGTTTCTATAAAGCCTTATTCTTGAATGTTACACAGCTGCTTGAATTTTGGCTGATTTAGATTGTGATAGAAAAAATATATCAAAAAATCTTCTGTCTGACTTTACCTAATTATCCTAAATGAATAGTTTTTCCTTAACTCAGAACCATTCAGGGTTGTTGCTGTTGCTATCAAATAAGAAAATCATTTGCGGTAGTCTCCATCTCGGATACCAAGAATCGAATTGTCATTTTTCTATTCAAAATCATGTTTTTGAAAAGATACCGGAATGAAATTTATTCATGCACGTTACGTCCATTAGAGGAGGAGAACTCTTACATAGCAACTAAGAATACTGAGAAAATGGACTGAAAAATAGTAAATGCTGGCAGAAATTTAAAATATTTCTCATCACTTTTGGCTAAATATTTGAACTCAAAATTTCCTTTTAATAATTTCTTAAAGATGATGAGACATTTTCTGAGGCTTCTGCGTTCACGATTGGTAGAATATTTACTGATCAGGAGGACTTTCAAATGTTTGAGCTTTCTTTCCTGAGAAGTTTATAACACTGATGTTATGGTTCTTGATTGAGTAAGACGAGAATACAAAAGCTCATAGTAATTTTAAATTCATCTTGTTATACAAGTTGATTTGTCGCTCCAAAACAGAAGCTTGATACATTTATCCATCAATTGTTTATAATTTATTTAAATATTGGTAATAGACATCACAACACTTTGACTTTAGAGCTTAATTTTTCATATTACGTTGATTTTTTTTTCTGTGGAGAGGAAATGCTTGATGCACACTAGGATCACTCCTAGTAATGCAGAACTCACTCTAAATTCCAGATTACCTGCTAAAACCTATCCTTCATCCTCATCCCGGAACCGCTCATCGCATTACTACAGGATCAGGACTGCGTCTATACTGTGTTCCTTGTTTCTGTTTCAGTTTGTGTTTATGTTTATTGCTTATTGACTGTTTTGTGTATCGAGTTTCGGTCCATTGTATCATAATATGGTTGATGCCCAATTTTATGGCCTCTGTGTCTTAGTAAATTATCTATGCTGGCATAACTTACTTAATATGGACTTCGTCTATACTGTGTTCATTATTTCAGTTTGTGTTTATGTTTAGCCATATTTTTCTGTTGTGCTGTACCGAATTTCGGTGGTTAATACCATAATATGGTTAATGGCCAATTTTATGGTCACTGTGGCTTAGTAAATTATCTATGATGGGATAACTTACTACGTTTCACCGGAACATATGGATCATCCGTGTCAGTCACATTCTATCCATCACCTTCTTCCCAGGAACATATGATTTGGAGACCATAATCTATCCAGGATCTGGGTGCTTGTTAGTCCGCGGGAGCATTTTACTCCTACCCACGACCCTGCTGGCAACAGGACCGTGAGCATCCCCCTATCTGCGACCTGGGGATGCGCCTGGTTGCGGTTTCGGGCTCCGCACAAGAGAAGAGGCTCCTGCTTTCCAGGATATTACGTTGATTAGGTATAAAGGAAATGGCCTCCAACAGTCACTTTCCATATTGGAGAAATGATTTTATTGAATTCATGAATTTGAGCGTTACTTTGGTGTGGTTCAACAAAACCAATCAGCCCTGTCAACCAATGATGAAATCTGGTTCACTTATGGAGCCAGAAACAATTTGCAGGCGGAAGCAGGGATATATCGCAAGTGCCCAGGTAAAAGTATTTCTATACCTCCGGACGAACATGCAACCATTATTAAAGCGAAGATACTGGCAATAACGTGCTGTGCCCAAAAAGCGCTGGAAGAAAGAATGCAAACCAACATCAGTATATACTCAGTCATGCTAAATCCACATGTTGGCACGAACTTGTAGTAAAATGTTTTCTAATAGGAGTAGCAATTATTCACGCAGAAATTGCAACTAATTTTCGTTATAAAGGACTTCTTCATAAAAGAATGGACCAAAGAAATTTCCAATAATAATCACATCCCTTGTTTTTCAATTTGTGGGTTTTCTGTCGCCCAACAATGCTCATTTTTGCGATTTGGTTTACCATGGTGACAAAATGGCTTTCATTTGTCCAAAGTATATGTTGAGAAAGACTATGGTCAGTAATTTCTAAATTTACAATTATTTGGGTGATGAAATTAATCTTTTTTTCCATACGCGGCTCCTTGATAAGTTCTAAATTGTGCCATTCAAAAAAGCGGTACCTACCCATTGGTTTTTTAAACTCGTTGCACAGAAGTAAATTTGAAATTTAATTCCCGACATGCTTGTCTTATAGGAATTTTGGGATTATGATCGAAATATTGCAAAACTGTGGCAACCATACATCGGAAATATTTCTGGCAATAGTTTTACCTTTTCGGGAAGAAAATACATCTTGGTTTTGCCTCAAAGCGCGTTTCAGTCTAACAAATGCCTTTGCATCGAGAACTTGTCGTGATAAAACTGGACAGCTTTTCTATTTTGTTTAATAATTTGTCTACACGAGTGAGCCAGCGTTGGAATGTTGGGGAGCTACACCAAAAGCTACCAGTATATCAATTTTTTCGTTATGTGTATACATTTTAAGAGGTCCAAGAAGTTAACAACACGAGGGCAAGGTGAAAGGCTCCTGAAAAATGAAACAAGAAACGATTGATTTGGTCAAAACTTATTTTATTTCTCAGCATAATTTCCTTGTAGCCCGATACACTTCGTCTAAAGTTTTTCTTATTTTTCGATCCCTTCCAAATAATACGATTTCGGCAATCCTTCAAAATAGGCGTTTGTTTCAGCGATGACCTCATCGTTGGAACCAAATCTCTTTCCGCCCATCGATTTCTTCAAGTTTGGAAATAGATAAAAATCGCAGGGGGCCAAATCTGGAGAATATGGTGGATGACAAACCAATTTGTAGTGCAATTCATGCAATTTTTCCATTGCGACTGTGGACCTGTGCACCGATTCGTTGTTCACTTTCTTCTTTGCCAAATGAGGCCGCTTTCGTTTCAAATCAGCGTTGAATCGATGCAACAGCTCTGAATAATATACGCCAGTGATCTTCTTGTCCTTTTCAAGGTAATCGGTATGGACGATATCGTGTACATCCCAAAAAACTGTCGCCATGACTTTGTTGGTCGAAAAAGCCCCTTTGGCCTTCGTCCAATATAATAGCATGGATGTTATCGACGATTTCTGGTGCTTTAACCACAATTGGACGGTCAGAACGTTCGAAGTTCTTTGTGGTCGTACTACCACAACGAAAACTAGTAAACGAATCGTTCCAATCGATAGCTGAAGAGGCCCCATTATGTTGAACAAGCGATGCTTTGGTTTGCGTAATCATTTTCAAATTCTGCTTTGTTTTTTTATGAAACAAATTGTTAATTGGTTTTCATGGTATAACACCCCAGTTGGCATGATTTCTTGAATGAGGCATTTTTTTGTTTTGTAACTTTTGAGTAAAACTAAAAATATGGGTATATTCCTGGGAAAAAAATTCCGACGACTTCGTTACGGCCATTTTTGAAATTACAATTTTTTTCTCTTTTAGCAGAAAATATACCATTTTTGAAACTACAATTTTTTTCTCTTTCAGCTGAAAATGTACCTCAGGGCATCATATTTGCGATCCTAGGTTCAGAATTTAATTATCTTTTGCCGTAGTAGGTCTTGGACGCCAACTTTGGATCATCCTGTACATGCTCACGATGTGACCTCCGAGGACCAGTTCAAGTCGAACACGTTTGTTACTGAATGTATATTGTCAAATTACGAAGGAATAAATGCCATCATAACGGTTGACGAAAAGTTCAGAAGCGCCTCTCTCCGCAACTTAACCCGATCGAGAAAAAGCAGTAACAAATTTAAGAGAAATGATAATTGAAACTTAAAGTATCAAGTAGACCTTGAAACCTTTGTACCAATTTTAAAATCGCATGTGCAACAACTTTTTAAATGTCATTCTGTTCGGTTTCATTCAACGACTAAAATCAGGTCACCGTAAGTTTCTTGCCAATTATTGTCGACCGCGATCGCACACGCATGTCATCCGAAAACAGTGGGGTCTTCTAGTTGATTTGGGATTTTACATTCTGATATTTGAATCTTAGATATTTCGTCAAGGGGCAGAATAAAATTTGTTAGAAGATTACTGAACATATGTTTATATGATATTATAGAATCTCAAACACAAAAATAATACTACAACTTGGCTTTTTAATGACTAGTTGGTGTTAATCCATTCTATCATATTCAGTATTGTTAGTAAACTCAATTTGGTAAATCTAGGTAAATTAGTTCTGAGAATAATGCATTAGATAGTAAAATTTGAAGAGGCCAGGGGAAAAAAGTCCAAGTATCTTCGTTTCCAGAAAACGGAAATTTAAAGTTTCAAGACTCATAGTAAAAATCACAATGAAATATCAATGATTTCTTTGACTTTAGCTTAAACATATATAACTTTACATTTTTTATTTTTTTTTTGAAGTGAAAACTTCTTTAGGTGCGTTGGGCTATTTCAGATGAGGGTTAAAACCATTAGTCCGTCACGTCCCGTCACGCTCAAGCTACATATATTAGGTATTATGTATTATGCTGCGTGCGGGACTCGGGTCAGGCGTCAGGCAGTCTCTCTATACGCTTAAACACGTTTGCATATCTGAGTCGGTGTTGGTGAGCCTGCCTGTGTGAGCCAGTGCTCTCGATTACGGTATAGAGAAGAGGTATACGTATACACTGCGTATACACACTATACACTGTATACAGCTACAACAGCACGCATATACTCGACTTTATTTATTTACTCAATCATCCGTCCTCGTGCAGACGAAAGTTATATTTTTATGCTAACTGAAAAAATGGACCTTTTTTGCAATACAACTCATACTTTAATTATTACAGAGTAAGAAGTAATAATTATTGAATTATGTATGATCGGTAATAGTACCCTGTTTTTATATATGAGCACTCCTGATTCCATAGTATGTTGCATGCTTGGATCTAATCTAATAATTTAAGTATCGTCGAAGTTACCGATAATGACGACGCAAATGAAGAAAATGCTGTTTAACATTACTTTCATCACATCGATGTAAATATCAATAAATAAGATGTTTTGAAAATAAAATAATGTGTATTTATTATAATGACTATCGGGTTACATTCATACTCTTTACAGGGATTGTACCGCCCATTATACGTTTTCTATTATTAAATATAAAAATGTATATAATTGTTGATTGAAATGCTGACAGTTGTGAAAACTAAAGAAAAACTAATTATACTAATTTTCATTTAAAAATTATAAAATTGTAATTTCGGGTGCTCCAATAATTCAAAGATAACATAAAATAAATTGGTTACTTCATAATGTTAGTTTTCACTTCTGTCAGCAATGCTCGCTGACCGCCCGTATTTTTTTTTTATTAATAAAGTTGACATTTACACTATTTTGACAACAAAATATTTTAGGCAAAAAGGATGAGGGTCCGTGAAACGTGAAATGTTTAGGTAAAGAGAGATGAGGGTCCAAAAAATACATAGTGTTACTGAAAAACATTGTCAAAATTTATTCAAAACACAAGTGCAAAGTGAAAAGTCCCTGAAAAATAAAACAGATGGCGGCACAATCGAAAATCCCATGTGACAATCTTTAACTGAAATGCATTAAAATTTTCAGACTGATATGTCATTCAGTTCTGTTTTGACACCCATCGAAAGCAAGCAACCTTGAAGATTTTTGTAAACATGGAAAAAAGTGAATTTCGCGTCTTTATTAAACATAATTTCTTACGTGGAAAAAACGTTACGCAAACCAAAGCATCGGTTGTTAAACATTATGGGGACTCGGCCATCAGCCATCGATTGGAACGATTCACAAGTGGTTTACTGATTTTCGTTGGGCTAGTATAACCACGAAGGACGTGGAACGTTCTGGTCGTCCAATTGCGATTTCAACGCCAGAAATCGTCTATAAAGTCCATGGTTTGATATTGGACGATCAGCCAGTTAAGTGCACGAGATTGCTGAGGTTATGGGCGTCTCAACCGAACGGGTGAGGAATATTTTGCATACATTTTTGAATACGACAAAGCTATCTGCCAGATGGGTTCCGCATTTGCTCTCTGTTGACAACAAGCGCGATCGTGTGACAACTTCAAAAGAGTGTTTGGCGATGTTCAAGCGCGATTAGAAGGACTTTTTGCGCCCATGGACGAAACATGGATCCATCACAACACACCAGAGACCAAAGAACAATTGAAGCAGTGGACTGGTCCTGGCGAATCGAAGCCGAAAAATGTCTAAGTGGATTTATCGACCAACAAAGCCATCGCAACAGTTTTATGGGATGCACACGGTATCGTCCATATCGATTACCTTGAAAAGGGCAAAACGATCACCGGCGTATATTATGCAGAGCTGGCATAATATAGCATGAAGTTTTTGATACTATTCGTTGGAGTGAAAGTGAGGACGAATTAGACAATGAGAATGAGTTTAGTGATGAATTTCACATAGAAAATATGCCAGTAGTAGTCGTAGAACAGGCAGATAAAAAAGAACTAGGAGAAGAGCTTACTATAGAAGAGTATAATATCATGCGTGGATGAACAATTATGTACTACTAAAGCAAGACATTTTTTGAAGCAGTATTTTCCTAGGATGGTATAGGTCACTGGCCCTTATATACTAGCACAAGAACAACATGCAAGAGACTCTTGTCTAAGAAACTTTCATATGTAAAATGCGAAAAATGTGGAGTGTTTCTCTGTTTCAATAGAGACTTGAATTGTTTTCGAACCTTGCGTAAATAGAGCACTTCGTATCAAATCTGATACATCTTGAAAAAATATTGTTATTTTGCAACATATAGTTCCTAGATTTATTCAAGCAACTTTTCCTTATTTTATATAATCTGTTTAACATTACACATTTTTTCAAAGTAATGAAAAAAATTAAGCAGTTAAGGTGACAAAAAGAAAAATAGGTTTATTGGAAATTGAGAACATTTGGAAAGTGTTGAATAACAAAATGCTACATTCACTTCAACTGAAAATTATTTTTTCACCTTAATATCAAGTGTGGTACAACGATTAAAAGGTAAGGAAGTACTATTTTTAAACAACTAAAATCAAACATGGCATTCATGAGGAAATGCAAAATTGATAATCTCTCAGAAAAACGAAACGTATTGCTTAAAATCTGACCTCATGGACTTATTTTACCAGTAATGTTGCCACAAAACTGTCTTATAAGATTTGAAAATTTTTCTAATATAAAGAAATTACAAACGGTTTCCGAAATAGCATCATTTAATTTTGTTCAGAATATCTCATGGCTTGGCGGAAAGAGATTTGGCTCCAACGATGAGGTCTTCGCTGAAATAAACGCCTATTTTGAAGGGTTGCCGAAATCGTATTATTTGGAAGGGTTTGAAAAGTTAGAAAAACGTTGGACGAAGTGTATCGGGGTACAAGGAGCTTATGTTGAGAAATAAAATAAGTTTTGACCAATTAAATCATTTCTTGTTTCATTTTTCAGGGACTTTTCTCCTTGCCCTCGTAGAAACGATCTCAGACGAGCCACCCCGTATATTTCTTATCCCATAGTGAGTGGAAAAATCTCCCGAAACACGTCGAATGATTTTGTTTGGGGGACATCTTTTGACGTATATTTGAGGCTTGAACGAGCAACCCCCTAATAGGGGGCGCTTCAACCCCTCAAAATTGAATAGGGTAGAGGGGTTGAGTGATACGTCATTTGAAAGGTCTTGGAAGCTTCTTTACAACGGTGTTTGAAAAATGTAAATTTGATGAACCGTTTTCGCCGAAAATTATTAATTTTGTTGCTCGAATGCGCCATCTTGAATATTTCGGTTATTTGTACAATGTACAAGCTCATTTTTATTAAGCCTTCTTTACAAACTTAAACAATCTTCAAAAAATCACGTTCGTAAAAAAATTGAATTGTGTTGTCATGCTTACAATGAAAAAAATTAAATCTGCGTGTTTAAATCAAATGTTCAAATTGTCCTCCAAAATTAATTTTGTTGCTCGAATGTGCCACCTTGAATATTTTGGTTCTTTGTACAATGTACAAGCTCATTTTTATTAAGCCTTTTTTACAAACTTAAACAATCTTCAAAAAATCACATTCGTAAAAAAATTGAATTGTGTTGTCATGCTTACAATGAAAAAAATTAAATCTGCGTGTTTGAATCAAATGTTCAAATTGTCCTCCATTGACTTCCATACAATAATACAATCTTGACTGAAAACCGTCTCTAACATGGTTCAGCATAATTGGAGTTATTTGACGACACTCATTTACAATTCGTTGGCGTAGATCGTCCAAATTTTCAGGCTGAGTCACAAAAATCTTGGACTTAAGATGTCCCCACAAGAAGAAGTCCAGAGGGTTCAGGTCAGGAGATCGGGCAGGCCACTCCATAGGACCTCTTCTTCCAATCCAACGACCGGGGTATTGCAAATTGAGGTATTGGCGAACTGGTGCGGCGTAGTGAGGAGGAACTCCGTCTTGTTGGAAATGCAATTGTTGTTCAAGTAGTAGATGATCATTTTCTAATTGTTCAGTTATTAACGGATCAATCGCATTTTCCAACATTTCAAGATAAATTTCGCCATTTAAATTACCAGGAATAAACAGAGGTCCAATTAGGTGGTCTCCCAAAATCCCTACCCAAACGTTTAGCTTTTCCCGATGTTGAGTGTGAGCTTCTCGAAATACATGAGGATTTGTATCGCTCCAAATTCTACAGTTATGCCGGTTATCCTCTCCATTAAGTAAAAAAGTGCATTCGTCAGAAAAGCAAACGTACAAGAAATTTGGGTTATTGTTGATACGCTCGACCATAATTTCGCAAAACTGTTGCCTTCGATCCCAATCATCATCATGTAATCCATGAATTAATTCAATTTTGTACGGATGGAACTTGTGTTTATGTAAAATTCTGAAAACGTTAGATTGGCTAATACCGGAAGCTGCAGAAAGTTGTCGTACAGATTGCGTGTTTGGCATAAGACATGTCCCAATACCGCCACAGCTACTCCTTCATCATTAACAATTCCAATGGGTGCCCTTTTTTTATCCATTACTGAACCCGTCTCCACAAATTTTGAAATCAATTCAATTACGTACTTATGGCGAACGCTACGTTCAGGATGGTTTTCGTTAAATATCCTTGCAGCCGCTCGGGCATAATTTTGATTTCGGTAATGAAGGCTAACCAGCTCAACACGTTCTTGCAATGTGTATACTATATTTTTTGAAATTTTAAACAAATCAGCAAAGTAGTAACTCAACAGATTGATTAAAATCATGAAATCATCGAAGAAACGTTAAAAATAAACACCTTCTAAGAACAAAAAATGAAGGCAACATAAGGAAATGTTTTGCTGTTTTTTTATTTCATAGTTTGGGAGAATGTATTATTGTATGGAAGTCAATGGAGGACAATTTGAACATTTGATTTAAACACGCAGATTTAATTTTTTTCATTGTAAGCATGACAACACAATTCAATTTTTTTACGAATGTGATTTTTTGAAGATTGTTTAAGTTTGTAAAAAAGGCTTAATAAAAATGAGCTTGTACATTGTACAAATAACCAAAATATTAGAGGTGGCGCATTCGAGCAACAAAATTAATTTTTGGCGAAAACGGTTCATCAAATTTACGTTTTTCATACACCGTTGTAAAGAGGCTTCCAAGACCTTTCAAATGACGTATCACTCAACCCCTCTCCCCTAACAAAATCATTCGACGTGTTTCGGGAGATTTTTCCACTCACTATGGGATAAAAAATATACGGGGTGGTTCGTCTCAGATGGAACACCTTGTATATAGAATATCATCAACGTAAAATTAAACAGGTTTCAATCACAACTGACCCTCTTGCGTGAGAATATTTTGTTGGCATTATTATGAATTATGCTTGAAACAGTTATTATGCTTTCTTATGTTTTTTCAAAACTATTAACATATGAATATCAACAAACTCAAAAACATTGAATAAGGTTGCATCCTTCGTAGAATAATGGTATAATACAATGATAATTCATGTTAACGGCACTATACCATGAGAATAATAAAACTGAAATAATTTAATTGTATGAAATTGAGTTAAAATTACATGTAATATATTTTAATGGTACGAAAATTATATGATCATCAACATAGACTAAACTGAATAAAAATTCAATTTATTACTTTTATGACATATGCTGAGGAGTGTACAAAGAAAAGAAACAAATCATATTTATCATTTCCATAGCCTAAAGAATGAGACATGATAGAAATATAGGTATATTATTTGGAATAAAACTTTAATTTCAATCTGTTTCCGTTAGACATGAAAACAATGGAGCTGAAGGTAACTCGATATTATAATGCCAATTAGAAGAAATATTTTACAAGAAATGAAATGCAAATGAAATTTACATCAGTGGAAATAGTATCCAAAACAACTCTCATTTCGTAACAATCTTAAGAGCATGTTTAATTTTAATAAAAGGAAATGACTGTAACTTTTTAAATGTGTTTCCTTCCCTTCATCTTTGGAATAGGTCCTGTAGGTAAGTGAATCAGTTAATCAATCAAAACGGGGGCGGATAAGTCTGGAGCACTCAGAATGCTTGATTGGGTCCATTGTGCACACCTTGCTACAAGAATCAGTCAAACAGGCCTAATGCAGTGCCGAAGGCTAAGATTTTGCATGGACTGATATCTCTTGTGGCTTCAAACGGCATGAGTGTGTCGCCGAGGTATTGTAACCTAAGAGAATCCAGATATTCTACACATTCAGGAAATAGGACATAAACTTAATATACCGGGATATCAAAAATTATCTTGGTCAAGGGTGGTTGTGGAATCTAAAACGTGTGTCTTACTTTACGTTTGAAATAATTATGTCACTGTCACACTGAGATCATCAATAACCTACAAATTTCATACCTATTTACTTCAGTTGTAAAACAACAATGAACCACAAATTAAAAATTATCTTGGTCAAGGGTGGTTGTGGAATGTAAAACGAAATGTTAACTTTGAACCTTTTACAAGGTCGCAATAGCCACAAACGGGGTCGAAAACTGTTTTAAATTGGTTAATTTTCGATAAATCGAATGACGTTCACGTGAGGAGCGCGTAGCTCGCGAGTTAGAAAAGTGCAAATCTTCGGAACATAGAACGTCTTTACGAGAACTTTTCGCATGCGGTTTGCGCTCCATGTCGTTAGTTTATGAACGGGGCCAACTAAATAGCATAGTCTCGGGCCCCAAAATGTCGATTAAATAGGAAAATTTAATTGGAATAGAAACAGGTACTCTCAGGTCTCAGCCTTGCGCGTCTAACGTGCGACGTACCAAAGGAAATTTTCTAGCTACTAAAATATACCCAAAAGCGGTTAAAAGCTAGCGGCCTATAGCCGAAAACACTTTATTACAACTGGCGCCGGCCGCACGGGGCATAAAACGGCCCCGAATTAACAAGATCGAGGTAAAAAGTATAAACTCTAACTGACGCGTAGCGAGCTCCTCGAGGCATATGTCGAAATGATTACGTTCGTAGCTGATTACATAGGACGTCTGGCGTTCATGCAATTGTGTTTTTATACAATTCGAACCTTCTAATTTCGATAGGCCACGTGAAAATCCCGGAGTCAAAAGCGCTAGAGTGTTATAACATTCGTATAAAATTGCGAAATTTCTCACTTTTAGAAACTTCAAATTAATTAATTTGACACAAGATTTGATAACGTAAAGTAAGACACACGTTTTAGATTCCACAACCACCCTTGACCAAGATAATTTTCGATATCCCGGTACTAGAATCCATAGAAATATTGAAACACTCAAAAAACAATAATAATGTAATATTAAATGATCAAATCGATACATATAATTCACCACTTGTTAACAATTTTGTGAATACACTCCCACTATTAGCCACCCCCTTCCCTCAATTTGTACCACATTCTGATTCCTAATATTTAAGGACATACTTTTAGATTTAGCTTTAGTTGATAACTCCTTGCTTTGATAATGCCACAGTGTGGTGAAACAATTTGTCAGCATTTTTAAATTAAATGTTAAAAGGTTTGTGTAAAAAATTTGAGTTTTATTCTCAAACTTCCAAAGAAATCATTTCTTGTTTAATTTTTCAGCTATAGTCATGAAATGTAGGGGCTGTTGAGAGTGATGACTGATGACATATGACTTCAATTTTGTCAACATAATCACTTAAAGAGCGCACGTGGCGGTGCATACCCGTAATAACTGAGTTATCCTGCTATTTCACAAATGAATGCAATTGGCACGACAATATAATAATATAGTATCATTGACTTTTTAGTTAGGTAACATTTTTCATAAACAAGCTTATATTAGCTTCATATTTGTTAACGCTTGGAAATGATTGAGCCATTTCTAGCGCCTTCTCGCAATTACTTGCTTCTGTTCTCGCAACTACTCAAGCAGCTAACGGTGATACATTAAAAATTGAATATAATTACCAGATCGCGTGGACATGAATAAAAGATGATTGTGAGTCATCCTATTTGGTAAAATGAGGTGCCTCCTGAAGTATTTCTGAATGATATACATACTTGAGCTTGGGATTCGTGATGTAGGGATATTAAAATAAAGATTCATAATATTAATCGTGTTCCAAAAAATTATACCCGAGTACATTAAGTATGGAAACCTACAAGACGAGTATGAATTCAAATATGAATGGAAACTACGTCTATTTTCTGAATGGTAAGTAAAGTAAAAGAAGTAGTTCATTGACATACTTCCTCAGTACCAGATGAAGATGACCGCACAGGTACAGTTCATCATCGGTGCGTAGTGTTGTGTAAACTTAGTGTCCACAACGTGACCTTGTCCGTGTCTTGCTCGCATAATGTTCACGACAATTAACACTAATTATATAAATTAAATTCTTCAAATGCGGTCTGTCATCGTTTCCGGCATCGCCATCGGTTTCAAAGTGATGCTGAAAGTGAACTGGTGCATTATCTGCGTTTTGTTGTCAGTGCTTTTAGGAGCGCGAGTTTCCTTTTCTTCACCACATTTGGGCAAGAACTACGACATTTGGAAGGAGCAAGAGATACTAGAACAAGAATTGTCGTACAATAATCACACGATAAGTGATGATAATAAAAGCTTGGAAATTTCCAGATTACCTAGAGGTATTTGTTAAGTTCATTAATTAATATTTGTAGTTGCAGAAGAAGTTTTGTTCATATCCGGTTCCATATTTCTACAAATAAAAACATGCTTGATTAGCATGGTTACTATACAAAAAAAAAGCAGATCAACCTGATGTATTTATTTGACTAAAGGAATAAGAATAAAATAAAGCTTCTATGCAAATGTCTTAGTACTTACATTTTACTCCACATAAAATAATTTTTAATCATTCCAAAATACAAGGTTCAAATTTAGTAATATTTGACATTTTACTAAACCAGAGCCGGGAGTAAAGAGTGAAAAAGTATAGATATTGAATGAAACAAAGTTCAATACAAAACTGAAAATATAATTGAAATTCTTAAATCTAGGTCGTCGTGTAGTAGTTATTATAATGTTAATTGTAATGTTATTATAATGTTAATTATAATAAATTGAGTGTTCTACCTGCTATGCTAATTTGCAATATTTCTAAATTTAATATGTGTCGAATGCAGTGTTGACTCTCTAAAAATCGTGAAATTTGAGTTTGATTTGTGTGAGTTAAATTAAAATGTTCTTTATATCGTACTTCAAACTATCTAAGTGTTTAACCAATATATAATACCTACATACAGTTTTATTTAATGTTTAGGACATATACTGGGTTCCCCATAATAGACTACCCATTTTATATTATTAATAAATTCCCTAAGAGATAACTAAATAGACTGTTCTCTGTGGGATTATCTTCTGTAGTCTTTGGGACTTAGTAAATTATTAATCAAGTAGGCGCCTGTCACAAATAAATTTTAAATTAATAATTTCGTGGAACGCCATTTTTCTACGAGAATTTTGTTAGTTTTTATCAATAATTATTTAATTTTTTTGCTTTGAGACATTATTTCAACATCCGTTTGAACTTTCATGGATTACTCAGTCCAACAACGTGTGTTTTGTGTAGAAACTTACATAAGAAGCAGAACGAGAACGAGAACGAGAATATTGAACGAGTTAGAATTGCGTTTACGAGAAGTACTAAAAAGGTCTGCTAATCGACAAACCCTTAACCTAGGAATATCGAAGAGAAGCTTAGATCGAATTCTTCAAAGGGATTTAAAATACAAATCCCTATAAATACCAAATGGCACAATACCTTAGCAATCAAGATAAAGAAGCAAGGTTAGCATTTTGTCAAGAATTTATGAATTTACATCAAGGAGCAATTCACAGTCTCCTAATGACCGACGAAGCAAATTTTTATTCAAACGGCATGGTCAATAAACATAATTTTAGATACTGGTCAAATGAAAATCCTCGTGAAATATTTACACAGAACCTCCATAATCCAAAAGTTGTTGTGTGGTGTGGAGTAGAATCTTTTGGTATTATTGGCCCTTATTTTTTTGAGGATGAAAATAACCGCGCTGTAACAGTAACGAGCGCTACGTTAATATGCTAGAGACATTTCTCATTCCAGAATTAAATAGATGAGGATTACTAAACAATGCCTTACTACAACAGCTCATACCGCCAGAAACTCAATGAGGGTCCTGCGAGAAATGTTTAATGGCCGACTCATTTCTCGATTCGGATTTTTGCCTTCGCCTTCGAGGTCCCCCGACTTAACGGCACCCAATTTTTTCCTGTGGGGATATTTAAAAGCCAAAGTGTTTGCGAGTCATCCAGGTACAATCGAGGCACTGAAAGTCAAAATTCGTGAAGAAGTTGAAGGAATAGACGAAGGTTTGCTACGCCGTGTAATGAACCACTTTTTATCTAATATTGAAAAATGTGTTGAAGTTGGTGGAGGTTATTTAGAAGACGTGAAATTTAAAAGTTAGAATTAAATTAGTCAAATATTTATAAGTTATCATAAATCCCAAAGAGTTAGCTGTAATTTAGTAAAATAAAAAAATTGTTTTGTTAACTAAAAAAATTTTAATTAAAATATTAAAATGGGTAGTCTATTATGGGGAACCCAGTATAAGGACTTCCCGTATAAACGAGGTTGCCAAACGTGAACTAAGTCCTTAGTTGCACCTCATTTGCTTTTATTGATTTAAAAGCCTATTTTATAAAGGGTCTGTTTGATATTTTCCTGAAAATGTTTCATTTAAATTAAGCTCATTGAAACAATACGAAATTATTCCGTTATAAACATTCACTTAGGAAGCTATTTTGCAACGCACTTCATTAAGAATAGAATAGAATAGAATAATTAGAATAGAATAATTTATTATGTGAAAATAGAAAATGCATGAATGTGTAAATATTTCTCAGTAAATATCACATAATAAGTAATAACCACGAAAGCAATTTGCTTGTATGTGGACATAATGTAAACAACGTAGCATAATAGTATAATAATCATAATAATCCCCAACTAGGAACAATAAAAATTTATAACAAAATAATTAAGTTTTTCTTAAATAACTCAAGTGTGCGACTATTTTGTATATTTAGTGGAATTGTATTGAATATAGTAACTCCTATGTATCGGAAAGATCTTTGTCCTTTATGCTTTTTCATTCGTTCTTGTGAGAATGCTGCTTCCTTGAATCTTGTACAGTAGGAGTGTTGGGGCTTTAACAGACTTAATGATACTGTCTAAGCTTCGTCTATTCTCCTAGCCTCTTGTTGATGACGTCACACTCACTAATGACTCAGCGTACAGGTCTTGTACACTGAGGGTATTGGTATTGGTTGAGATGGTACCGAAATTAATAGAAAGTTCAGGGCACTTCGCCAAAGACCCTTGTACGTTTTTCAGGGTGTATTTGGATACCCCGCTGCTCGACAGAATCCTAAGCCTTTCAGGACTGGTCTGCACTCCATCTCTTCAAGGAGCCATTGCAGCTAAGACTGTAGACAACCATCATTGCGAGATTCCTCATCGTCATTGATAGGAGTGGGACCCCCAGCAAAGCTCCAATGCTGCAGTCGGTGTACTCTTCCTCGTGGATGTAATGCCTCTGAAAGAGTACCTTATTATATTCCGAAGTTAAGTTAAGGGGTTTAAAAGCGTACAAAACCCCATATTTCTCATCCAGTAAAACTAAAGTTTACGAAAAATCTTCATTTGCTTAGAAGATGATGAAGAGAATGTAATAATTTTTCAAAACTTCAACATCCTGTATCTTGGAAACGAAGGGATTTAGAGAAAAATGTTATATGAAACACCCCTATTATTTTTAGAAGTTCTATCGTTTTCCAAAGTTATGAACGAAAAAACTGAAACATCCTGTATAAAGAACCGGCTATTTTTCTCAAAATACATTTTTAAACTAAAGAAAAAACTTCGTGTGGTTGTTCCAGAAATATTTGGAGAGATCCATACCATTTTCGCACTGTTCATTGAGAAGAAGTGTGTTAATTCTAAAATTCTAAATGCAGGAAGATTGAATCTCGGCTTTCTTCTCTTTGTGATCGTAAGTGACTTTGTATCAAATTTTTACAATAACTTATTATTTGATTTCAGTTTTGAATTTTTTTCCTGTGCCAGTAGAAGAGGAATGTTTGTCAACTGATGGCCGAAGAAAAGGTAAATAATTCATCGAAATATCACTTATTATTATTTTTCATTGTAATAACCATTTTATGATTAAAATCAGTGATCAAGCAAAATACCTAGGAGTCATCCTAGACAAACAACTCCTATGGAAACCACAATTAGTAAAACAGTGTCGAAAATTCACTGCAGCCTGCTGGTTCTGCAGAAGGGCTATTGGCCATAATCATTGGCCACTATTGGGGTCTGAGTCCAAATACCATAATGTACTTAAACTCAGGTTGACATATGCCTTGGTGGTTTGGTCGATGTTGATAGCTTTCTCCATAGACTTTTTGGTATTGAGATCAAACAGAATGCGCCAAATTGTGCGCAAACAAAAGACAATTTCAAGCATATGCCTATCGATGGCAGCAGTATTAGGTAAGTCCTTCTCTTGTGGATCTAAAGTGGAATTTCCTGCAAACATTCCAGAAAAAAGTTGGCTTTTTCTTGTGGTGTAGTAGCCATGTGCCATCATTTTTTGTTAGGCGAGGAAATAAACTGGGAGTTAAATTTCTGCCAACTGCTTTGCGAAAGTCCAAAACGAACGGGAGCCACTCGGGCATTCACTGAGCTCTTTGGACGCGTTTATTGTTGCATTGCAGATATTTCTGGCTGTTCCATATTCTGTTTTGGTCTCCAGGCATAGGTTACGGCGCCAACGACGATATGCTGTTTGTTTTGAAGCGAGGGCCCTAGAACAGATTTTATTGAACCATCGTTCACCAAATGATGGTGATTTGTTGGTAAGGGGTATGTAAGTTCCCATTCCTAGCCTGATAATATCCGACATCTCTGTGGCACATTGCGTTGGGTCATCAGATTCAAAACTTACGATTCTCCAAGGAAACCAGAAGAAAAATTTGTGAAGACCGTCCTAGTCAGCTGAGTTGTAATACCAAACTGTGCGTGGAGGTGTTGGATTGGTTCGTGGTGCAAGGACCTTTACTTTCTAGGGATCTGGATTGTTAGTGAGGAATAAGTCAAGCATATTGGCATCTGAAAGCTTATCCTAGGTGCCGTCACGGGAACTATGAAAAGTAGTCCCATGGCCAATAATGTGGATGGAATCGTTCCCCCTGTCATTACAAGGAACGCTAACCAGAACTGCCAACAGATTTATCTCAATAGGGCCGTGGAAGACAAAACCTTACTAAGTTGGAGAATTAAACTCAAATATACACTAAAGTTGTAACTATTAATTTAATAATAATGCTGACAAATTGTTTCACCACACTTTGGCATTTTCAAAGCTAGGAGTTATCAACTTAAGCTAAATCTAAAATTATGTCCTTAAATATTACGAATTAATCTGAATGTGATACAAATTGAGAGATGGGAGTAGGCAATGGTTTGGGTGAGAGTTCATTTTACAAAATTAGTGACAAGTAGTGAATTGCAGGTATCGTTTTGGTCATTTGATATTACGTTGCTATTGATTTTTAAATGTTTCACAATTTCTATAGATTCTAGGCTATTTATTGAGTGTATGTCCTTTTTCTTGAATATCTAAAATATCGGAATTAGGGGTGAAATTGGGATTACGTTCCAATAAGTGATTCGTTTTATTATGGTCCTCTTTTTTGAGCCTGTAACTTCACAAATGTTCGTGGAACCTTACACTGCAACTACATCCAGTTTGTCCTATATATGTACAAGGCATCACACCTCAGAGTCTGTATACTTAAGATTTTTTCAATTTATCTTTTTTTTTTACTTTCAATTCTTTGATACTAATTTATGTAACAACTTGGTATTAAAGCAGATGAAAGTGAAATATAATTGAATCTGTTATTAAATTCAAGTAATAATTTTTTATTGTACTGATGAAAAGAAAAAAATCGAATTATATAAATTAAAGAAACTCAGCATAATTTGTTGGTCTTCCATACTATACAATCTCAAACCCATGAGGAATCTTGATTACGGTAACCAAACTATAAAGGGACACGGGAATTCTAAAATCTATGAAAGATTCGAAATCTGAAGCAATATCAACTAATAATTTGTTTGCAATATTGCAGGTGTTTGCATGAATGTATATGAATGCAGAATCCAGAGTGGAAAATCGTTTGGTACCTGTGCTCTAGGATTTGGTGTCTGTTGTATTTGTAAGTAGATATAAAAATACCTAATCATAAGGCAAGGTGAAAGTCCAAGAAAAATAAAACAGATGGCGCCACAATCGAAAATTCTTTGTGACATCTTCAACCAGAACGCATTAGAATTTCAGACAGGTATGACTAAATTATATGACATTCAGTTCTGGTTTGACACCCATCGAAAGCATGCAACCTTTAAGATTTTTGCAAGCATGGAAAAATGGGAATTTCGCATGTTGATTAAACATTATTTCTTGGGTGGAAAAAACATTACGCAAACAAAGCATCGCTTGTTAAACATTATGGGGACTCTTTACCATCGATTGCAACGATTCACTAGTGATTTACTGATTTTCGTTGTGGTGGTATTACTACAAAGGACGCCGAATGTTCTGGTGGTCCAAGTGAGGTTATAACGCCAGAAATCTTTGATAAAATCCAGGGTTTGATATTGGATGATCGGCGAGCTAAAGTGCACAAGAATTGCTGAGGCTATGGGCATCTCAACCGAACGGGTACGGAACTTTTTGCATAAATTTTGAATATGAGAAAGCTATCTGCCCGATGGGTGCCACATTTGCTCTCTGCTGACAACAAACGTGACCGTGTGACAACTTCAAGGAGTGTTTGGCGATGTTCAAATGTGATAAGAAGGGCTTTTTGCGCCGTTTCTTAACCGTGGAAGAAACATGGATCCAACACAATACACCAGAGACCGAAGAACAGTCGAAACAGTGGACTTGTCCTGGCGAATCGAAGCCAAAAAGGGCCAAAGTGGGTTTATCGGCCAACAAAGTCATGGCGACATTTTTTTGGGATGGCGAAATCATATTATTTGGAAGGTATCGAAAAATTAGTGTATCGGGCTACGAGATTATGTTGAGGAATAAAATAAGTTTTGACCAAATAAATCATTTCTTGTTTCATTTTTCAGAAAATTTTCACCTTGCCCTTGTATCATCATCGAAACGTTTTCATTTCGATTTCCGATATTATAAAAGATTTCTGATTATTCCCTTATTGATGTGGCTTTTCTGTTCACAGTTACATCCACTTGCAATCAAGAAGCCTTTAATAACATCACATATTTTGTCAATCCAGATTTCCCAGATTTAACTAGAGGCATGTCGACATGTTCCCTGACAGTTAAAAAAATTGATACAGAAATAGCTCAATTAAGACTGGATTTTATACACTTCAATTTGGTAAGTTCATCTGATTTTTACCATAACATAGAAAATTACATTTGCCAGAGTCTTTCTGGGTTCGTTCTGTTAGATTATTCGTTCAATCATTGGCTTGACCTGGTGGTCTATAATCTGAACAGATTCGTGACTGTGGGTTTCAGCTTGGCATTGTTGATAACATAATTATTCAACGTTAAAGATCTACAAGTGGTATTTACGACGCCATTCTCTAAATTTTCATTCGAATATCTCCCTCCTGACGCTTGAGTTACAATCAAATCAAAACTACAGATTCATTTGCCCTAAATGTGGTTTCTAGACAGAATTGATCTGTTCTATCACGAAGAATATGTGTAATGCTCGCCAGTTACGTCTCAAGGAGAATTGTGGAACCGCATTATGGATAAATGCGCACTTATTAGAAACAATCAACCGTTATTGGATAGAGTAAACTTCCATTTTCGAAAAAGAATAACATTATGCCTAAGAGAAAACGGTGATCATTTTGAACAATTTTTATAACTTGAGTTAATTGTGTTATGTTATTTCTAGTAATAAAGTTGTTTGTTTTTCCAATAAATTGTTTTTATCGCGATAGGGTTAAGAAATTCTGTCAAATTTTAAAGGTGCACCATCCCTAATCAACCCTTTAAAATGATCCAACTAAACTTTACTTACTGTCGATTAATACTCTTGGAACGCATTCAACGTGTACCAAATTTGGTTTTTCTACGTTGAATTATAATTGAGATATTAATTTTTTTCAAAATTTAAAGTTCCACTTTGAGGGCCTATAACTTCTCAGGGGTGCAACTTCGTATAGAGGTAAGTTGCGTTGAATCATCATATTTTGGGGTCCCCTACATGCTCCTCCTTATGCGGGACACCATAAAAAACATATTTTGAATACAATTCATACTAAAGAAACTTTATCACTTTTAAAACATAGTACGGACAAATATCTAGGCCATTTAGAAGGGATGGAAATGTATAAGCGAAAAGATTTTATTTGGAATTTGGATAACAGCCATGTTTTCTTATGTGATGCTACCATTCTTCTCATAAACCTACTGATTCTATGCGATTTGTTAAATTTTAAGGGTCAACCAAACAGACGCACAGGTGTTTGTGAAGAAGACGTCTTCATAATGTCTGGTGGTGGCATAACTCGAGAATTGAAACTTTGTGGGTTGAATAGTGGGCAACATGGTATGTAATTATATTCTCCTTTTCACTAAAGAGTCACAGATTTGTATTTGTGTTCATTGAGGAACTAACCAACATGTATTGATTTGTTTAGCTTACTTTGAAGTAGAAGATATTGCAGACCCCATAACGATAAGCATGAATCTGAGTAGAAAAGCCGTATCCCGCTTATGGGAGGTACAGGTTGTTCAAGTACCATTCACGCAAAGAGCCCCAGCGGGATGTTTACAATATCATACGGGATCTACGGGAATCATTCAAACGATGAATTTTGCCGACAACGGTAGACATTTGGCGGAACAAGACTACAATATCTGTATGAGACAAGAAGAGGGAATGTGCAGTATAGTCTACGAGCCTTGCCACGAAAATGCTTTCAAAATAGCGCCGAATAACAACGGATCAAGTGCTGCTCCTATCAATTCAAATGCTGGATCAACCAATGAAGATTTTGTAGATGAGGGTTCGGGAGATGGTGAAAGTTTGCAATCCAGACAGATTGATAATGATTGTTCTGATAGAATAGTTATGCCATGTGATAATGAAGACCTACTTATGGTAAGTTCCATTCCTACTGCTCTTTTATAAGCCACAAAAGATTTTCTCAAAAGCAGGAAAGCTTATTTGTAGGGCCATGTTGCGATAGAGGGGAGGTAGGCATTTTGAACCATTCATCAGTCCCTTTTCTCTTTCAAGTAATCTACTCAATTACCAATCATCCAGAACGTTAATTAATTGCAGGAATACTACATACACCCCTTGAACCTTTCCCACTACAAAAATTGAATCAGTCATTCTAATACTAGTTATATATAAAAATTTTTAGGAAATAGGTCACAATAACACTCTGTTCTAAAATTTTTTGTCTTTACGTACGTTTCGGTCTCACGATCATCATAAGAAGAATCACTGTGTCAAAAAAGGGGTTTATTAAAACTAATTATAGCACAAGCGTCCAAATCGCACAATTTAATTTCAATCAAAAGAGCCCACGCCGTCGAAACGAACAGAACCACGAATAATCGAAATTGTATCGTCAATATTAAAGTATAAAAATTTTTTTGTAGTAAGAATCCGCTATTCAGTATTATTCTTAAAATATACAAGTGCATGTTGGTATTCTCAAAACAACTGAGAACGAAGTTATTTGTTGAGTACCTACTTTCGAACCAGATGTGTAAGATTTATGAGATACTTAAGAAAGGTTTCAGACCTGTATTGGAATACTACTACTAAGCATTCTTTCTAAAAACATTTTCAACAATTATAAAAACGTATGTAGGAATTTGCAAGAGATTATTTAATCATATTAGTATAAATATGACTTAGATTTTGTGTGTCTGTCCTATGATTTACAGAATTGGAATCCCGTTTTATGTGAATCATCTCCAGGATAGATCTTTTATAATAATTGGTTTCCTTAGTTAAGATATTAACAAATTGATGGTTATAATCAAAGCAGTGCTTAGCAAGGGCGGTGGAATTTTCTAAGTTATTATTTCTTGTGCTATATTTATGGCCATACATTCTTTTTTGTAAATATTGTTTGGAGATTCCAGTATAGGTTCCATCACAATCTAAACAATTCAATTTAAATACTGTGTGGGTTTGTTCATCTTTAGGTATTACAGGTTTTAGATTTGAGAAATATTTCCCAACACAGTTAGTAGGTTTATGCGGAACATTTATATCATACTTTTTCAAACATTTCTTGATTTTCTCTGAGGTCTCCGGAATGTATGGTAAAGTTATAAAATTGTCTGTATTACCTTTTATGTTATTCTTATATGACGAACCGTTATAGATTTTGTTTATTCTCTCTTTAATGATAGGATTGAAGAAATTTTTTGGGTAGCCATTAATTTCTAGTGTATTACGAACAATTTTTAAATTTTTGGGGCGGTCATCTGCGTGGGACAATTTTATCGCGCGGTCTGTAAGGCTGTTTATGACATTTTTTTTATAACAAGCTGGTGCAACGGAATTGAAGTGAAGATAACGTTGAGACCAAACTTCTTCAGTAAACCAAGAGGTTTTTATTTTTCCATCTGCATCATGCCTAATGTTCATATCTAGGAAATTTATGTTCTTGTTTAATTCTATTTCACAAGTGAATTGAAGTTTACAGTGGAAATTGTTGAATTTATCAATTACATATTGAATTTTATCGTTGGGAACACACATAAGGCAATCATCTACATACCGTTTGAAGAATACAGGCCGAAAATCTAATGAACTCATAACAGATTCCTCTAGGCACTCCATAACGAGGTTAGCAATGGTAGCTGAAATAGGAGATCCTATTGCTGTGCCGAATATTTGTCCAAAATATTGCTCACCATACTGAAAGTATGTGCATTCTAAACAAAATTTTACAGCATTTATAAATTCCGATTGATCTAGAGGTGTGTGGTTTAGTAGTACAACAAAAATTACGCAATTAAGCCTAAATTGGTAAATTTAAAGGTTAAGTGTGAGCCGAAAAAATCAATCAGCTGTAGATTTTGAGCATTTCTTCTCACTCCGTCTTGACCCTTCGGGCATTTTCGCAGTGTACTAATTTGATATTATAAGTAAAGAAATTGTTGATGCTGATCATGTTTTCAGATGGGCGATTCTGGACCAGGTTTCTGTGATTTGATCCACTGTGGGGGATCTCTTTGTCCATTAGGACAAGATCCATGTAGAGTAGAAAGTAGCGCCACTCCTTTCACTGTTGGAGTACATTTTGGAGCCAGTGCCAGAGAAGCACCTCCGGATGACAACTTAGGAATGTGTCTTACTTTTCAACAAGTACCTTGTGTCTGACAGAAACTGTTTCCATCCTTATTCAGTTGAGAGTGGATTTCTGAAGTTTTGAGGGAACCTTGTCTGTTCTTCTGAATCATACAGCCATTTACTAGTCACCCGAAAGAAATATATTTTTCTGTATCAATCTGTTTTGCGTTTTGAAGCTGTATTCCCAAAATTTCTCTCTTTTGGTATGTCACAAATAAAGGTAAACTCATATTGAGATTTATTTAGTATTTATTAATATTTTGTAATTATTTATCTGTTATTTATTGTAGATATGTATTTAAGTAAATTATATAATAAAATGAATAAGTATATTGTGTCCTTTCAATTTCTTGAATTAGTGGATCAGTTTAAGGGTGATGGACACTATCTCCTCACATTTAATCGAAGGTTAAGGTATATCCTACTTGAATGGAAGGCCGGTGCGTTGACTTAGTGATGCCCATAACACTTGCTCAACGCGGGCCTATCGAACCGGCATGCCGCATATATTCAACATACTTCAGTCAGTTCGAGTGTAGTAGAGAATTCGTTAGTGATTCGGTGAATATATTCGAATTTACTTGAAGAAAATACAGTAATGTTTTATTTGAGCTGCAAAAATCAACAAAAGTATAGTTCAAGAGATTGAGTGAAGTGATAACTGTGACAATAAAATAGCGTGTTGTGTCGTATACGACCATTTTGATTTCATTAGACCGGTACAGTGTTTTGTGTTATAAATAGTTTTTTTTTTGTTTTCGTTGACCACACGACAGGAAAACCTATAATGTCCGAAGAACCAGAGGTGGAATGTTGAGAGAGGAGATGGGCATTCGAATTTTCTTGAAGGTTTGGAGGTTATAGGCATAAGGAAAAGTTCCACAACTGCGCCGTTCGATAGAAAAATTAAGTCTGGAAGGAAGCAGTTCGGCAGGTCCCGAGCTTGAAAATGAAGGGTTGACTAGCTTGATCTCATCTAGTTCGCTTCCCTGGTATCTCTTGTGGTGGAATAACAGCACCCATGGACATATCTATAGAGAACAGAGAGACCGCCCACCTTTCTATGACATCGTCAATCAGACAAATAGATATTTTCTGGATAGCAAGTCTCCTGTTGATCTCTACTGGCGAAAGCCATATTGCTTTTGAAGCTCTCTAGGTATTGATTAAGCTCGATGTTTAATGGTTTCTCCATCACTTTAGACATCACAGGTAATAGTACAATGGGTCTATAATCAACAGGAAGGGTCTCATTTCCTTTTTTGGAATTGGTTGGACTCTAGTTATCATCCAACTGGAAGGAAACACACTAAGTTTGTATGAAATATACAACCTGCGAAAAACTGGCGCACATTCCTTGAGAAACACAGGTCCAATTCCGTCTGACCGATAGCCTTTGGGGTATTGAGATCAAGCAGAATGTGCGCTGACTATAGACAATGTCAGGCATATGGCTATCGATGGCAGCAATATTGGCATTGTCCTTCCCATGTGGATCCAAAGTGGAATTTGCTGGCTTTGTCTTGTGGTGTAGTAGCCAGTGCGCCATCATCTTTGATTAGGTTTGTGCTAGATAAATCAGCTAACCGGCCATCAAGAGCTGTAATATTAAGAAAATCTTTCACAGACATTAGAACTGTGCTGCGTTAACATGCGTTTGGACTTCTAGGGGTACGAAGAAGCGAGTTTCTAATATGGGGCAAACAGCAGTGAAGGCATGATATTATCATGATTGTGTGCCATATCTGTCACCGTATGAGCTAAGGGGTTGAGAATAATGAACAATAATCATAGCCTAAGGATGTACTTGGACCTCCTTGATAGTTAATATGTTTTGTTATAGGAACTATTCCGGAAACACACTTCATACTATGTCCTACTACTTTATATTAGTAGACAAATTATTAAACATGTCCGTCCATTAAAATTTAACCTATATCAAGAAATTAAAATTTGTCCACCAGGAAAGCATGAAAGTGATAGAGGATAAAATTAATTCATTAGACACTTGTCATAATTTACCCCTGAAAGGATAAATGACTTTACCAAGTTTTACACCAGGACAGCATTCTAGAGAGAAGGTATTGTATTTCGTGCTAAAAGACTTTCACGTTTTTTATCAGGATAGCAAACATCGTGAATATATTCCGTTTATTAGACACAAGAATGTTTGTAATAGTTTGAGTGCTACGCAAATTTCTGAATTAAGAAATTATTTATCAGGATAACATATCATGGAGGAGGTGAATACTTACGGTCATGATTTCAGAATTGTGTTTATATAGTATACAACATTTAAAAGTCCGTCATCGCGGGTGGCTGTATATCTAGAAACATACCGGGATCTAGTATGGCTGTCCTATATAGAGGGTACAATGGTCATAAGAGGTGCTCTCGTTTTTGGAAATCGAACCGAAGCCTACAGAGTGGGAGCAGAGTATCCTAGCCCCTAGACTAAATTAGGTTAGGTTGAGTTGAGTATATAATTATATTAGAGAGTTTCAAGATTTAACTTTGCCAAATTCCAACTATTTCAAATGTCAAGGTAAAAGAAAAGTCACAAATTATTTATTAATGTAATTTTAAATGTTATTCAATGCCGAATACCACTTGAATAAAACGCGCTTCGAGTAGTAGTCTTCCCGAGTTGGTTGGTCACGTGACAAGTTCTACATCATCGCCCATAGCCTACGAAACTGGAAGGCTGCAAATATCTTCTCTCTGGAAGGCCGGTGTTTTGGCTTGTTGACGTCTAAAACATATGATCGTCAGTCAGTCAGTCGCACAGTGTGGAGAAGTATTCGTCAGTCGGTGAATCTATTCTACTTACAGAATATACAGTAAGAGTAATATTTTTTTTCAATGAAAATATGATTGATGTTCCAAATATAAGATCGAAAGACTGATTTTTCACATTTTAAACAAACTTTAAACTCAATTCTCAAGAACTTTAGTTTTGACGCTAGTCATTGTTTACATCAAGTCCTTCAATTCTACTTGATTATATTACTTGTCAAAAACGTCAAAATAAATTGAATTCCTTATAAGGAACATAGATGCCAAATTTCACGTCTCTCCGCTCCATAGTTTTTGAGATTTCGTGATGAGTCAGTCAGTGAGTGGTATTTGCTGGTATATATTGATTAGTGGTCTGGATATTTACCTTTAAAGAATTCCAACTATTTAAATGTCTTTTTACAGTAATTGTAATGCCACAAAGTATTCAGAAATGTAATTTTAAACGTTATTCAATTACGACTTAAATTAAAATACAACGAGCTTCAGGTAATAATCAGCCCGAGTTGATGACGTCATAAATATTAGGTGATGGCCTTCCATTCTCGTAGGCTACAAGATGGCCTAACTCACTAGTAGTTAATGCTAACTAACTTCCAGTCAATGACAGCGCAGGTTCCATTGAACAAATTCACATTAATAAAATCACTTATCATATAAAAGGACTGAACAGTTAGAACCAATTTTGTACTCCATCTTCTGTTCCAAATGGCATATTCCATAATTTTCGTTAATTGGAAGTATTCAATAATTCCAAATGGATATGCTCAAGTGACTTGAGACAATATGTCGTGGAATCGAACATAACCTCAAACCTATGGAATTATTAAATATGAACCTCCGATGAATTTTCGTCAGTGCTGATAATCTCTTGTATATCCTCTTCGTGGATCAACGCAGAACTATCTTTGGCCGAAAAATGAATGTACCTATAGAAGAAATATGAAATTTAGTGTCGTTTCAAACATCTGGCGTAACATTAATATTATACTCACAGAGCTAAAATGACGACTCCAATTTGAGTGACCATAGTTAGGTAAAAGAAAGCACTAGGAAAAGTGTGTAATGTGGCATTATAAATTTTACTAAACAGCACGCCAGATATGATTGGAATTGCATTGTCTGCCACTGACAGCACCGAGAAACATTTCCCTGCAAAATAAAAAACGTCAAAGTTGCTACCAGTTTACTAAAAGGACTACGAGTGCAAGGTGTAAAGTCACTGAAAAATGGAACAAGACATAATTTTTTTGGTCAAAACTTATTGCCAAATCTCTTTTCGCCTAACCATTTCTTCAAGTTTGGAAATAGTTAATCGCAGGAGGCCAAATCTGGAGAATATGGTTGATGACGAACTAATTCGCAGAGGAATTCATGCAATTTTGCCATTGCGACTGAGGATATGTGCGCCGGTGCGTTGTACTGGTGGAAGAGCACTTTTTTCTTTGCCAAATGCTTCAAATCGGCGTCGAATCGATCCAACAGCTCTGCATAATATACGCCGTTGATGGTTTTGCCCTTTTCAAGGTAATCGATATGGACGATACCGTGTTCATCCCAAAAAACTGTCACCGTGACTTTGTTGGCCGATGAACCCACTTTGACCTTTCTCAGCTTCGATTCGCCAGGACAAGTGCTCTGTTTCGACGGTTCTTTGGACTCTAGTGTGTTGTGATGGATCCATATTTCGTCCACGGTTACGAAACGGCGCAAAAAGTCCTTCTTATCGTGCTTGAACATCGCCAAACACTCCTTTGAAGTTTACACACGATCGCGGTTGTTGTCAGCAGAGAGCAAATGCGGCTTATTTTTCAGACACTTTTCACCTTGCCCTCTTATTTAATCCTAGAACACTGCCAGGGGTACCCCAGCCTTGCTCGAAACTTCTGTTATTTTTCTACAGGTTGCAGCACACAGGCACAATTGTGGTGCCTGCTATATGTTTTTAGTATATAATAAAAGTTGAAAGTTAATTTTCTATGACATTTTTAATTGGGGTACACCTGTATGAACCCCAGGGTAGTAAAATGAAATATTTTTGATGTGTAGTGTAGTTCTAGCGTTAAAACAAATCATATTTTCTTACCTTTCTCTGACGATGCTACTAGTTTAGAAACCATAGACCTAATCACTGGGGCTACCATAGGTCCAAAAGCGGCAAATGCCCCACCTGAAAATACATTCGAGATTGAATATGATGCGGCCTAACATTTTCAGAAGGACAGAAAAGGAACCCACCACATTATCTTCTTTTTGAGAAAGTGTCCCAAACTATAAGACAAATGGTGTCAGAAAGAATGAAGTGGACACTGAAAGGGAGCCTAGCATCAACCTAAACAAGTGACGCAAATATCCGCCATAAGAAGACCCCTTCAAAAACGTCTGGCATATTAGACGATCCAAGGAATCAAACCCAGTTAAGCTTGTTGAACCAATTCAGGTCGTTTGGAGAAGAAACACCGTTAAGCTAAATTTACCCAGAATGATTCTGGCAAAATGTTAGAAATATATTTCAGAAGGAATGTAGTAATAGAAGACTTTAAGAATGATTTTGAAAGAGATTCTGACTACGAAGAAGATGTTTCCCCTACCCGTCTTCAACAAAAATTAAAAGCAAAATGTCGAAGTGATACAGCTAGAATAAGCAGCAGTTTGATAGAATGTGAAAATATAGAAAAAGAAATATCAGCACAAAATAATGAAGAACAATCTGCAAATGATAATGACGTACAGAAAGACAACATATATTTGCAAATTGAAGATATAGGTACCGACTAAACTGCGTGGAAATAACAGGTACAGGTGAAATTTAGTTTTAAGTCTTCCTGGAAATAAAGGATCTGCTCGTGATGTGAACCTGAAGCCTTGACTCCTTCACGGAACACCGTAAAGCTAAATTGACCCAGGCTGATTCTGCCAAAATGTTAGAAATATATTTCAGAAGAAGATGTAGTAATAGAAGACTTTAGAAATGATTTTGAATACGATTCTGACGACGAAGATTGTAATTTAGCCCTATCCTGTCTTCAACAACAATTAAAAGCAAAATGTCGAAGTGATACAGCTGGAACAAACAGCAGTTTGATAGAATGTGAAAATATAGAAGAAATATCAGCACAAAATAATGAAGAACAATCTGCAAATGATAATGACCTACAGAAAGACAACATATATTTGCAAATTTAAGATGTACCGACTAAACTGCGTGGAAAAAACTGGTACAAGTGGAGATGTAAACCAGGAAAAAAGACATTTCGAACTACTGCTCGAAATTTTGTTTCAACTCTTCCTGGAAATAAAGGATCTGCTCGTGATGTGAACCAGAAGCATCGTCTTCTTCACGGAACACTGTAAAGCTAAATTGACCCCGGATGATTCTGGCAAAATGTTAGAAATATATTTCAGAAGAAGATGTAGTAATAGAAGACTTTAGAAATGAAAACCACAATGTCAAAGTGGTACAGCTGGAACAAACAGCAGTTTGATAGAATGTGAAAATGTAGAAGAAGAAATATCAACACAAAATAATGAAGAACAATCTGCAAATGATAATGATCTACAGAAAGACAACATACATTTGCAAATTGAAGATATACCGACTAAACTGCTTGGGAAAAACTGGTACAGGTGGAGATGTAAACCAGGAAAAAAGACGTTCGAACTACTGCTCGAAATTTAGTTTTAAATCTTCCTGGGAATAAACGATCTGCTCTTGATGTGAACCTGAATCATTGAATATGCTTATCAAAATGTTCGAAATATATTTCAAAAAGATGGAGGATTAAGATTTAGTTCAAATGCCCCGATTCATTGAAAAAGTTTAAAACGACTGACGGAGAAGCGAATCTCCCAACTGGTAGAAGAATCGTTGATTCGTCAAATTAATGTGTAGCGAAGAAACAAAATTGTTCAATTACCTATATAGTAAAGCCATGCACTATCTGAAGTAACATAAAATATACGGGCAATTGTGTGAGCCATAGCCCCAATCATAACTATAATAGTATCCTTCCATCCAAATACTTTGCTCAGAATAGGCATCACTGTCAATAAACCGACAACTTGTAACGCTGATTGACATGATCGGAAAGTACTGATCTTGTCCTGGGGCCACTTGAAAACCAGTTGCAGGTACAAATAACTGAATTTTGTTTCGTCCCTTTGGAATGTATAGAGCCCCATCATGCCTATCAACATCAATAGGTACGTTCTTTTGTTAGTAGGACGTTTTTTGAATAGTGTTACTCCTGTAGATATAACGTGATTATAGTCGAAATAATCAGACAATAGATGTTTTGCTCCTGGTAATGCTGATTGTTTATCGCTGGTCCTCCACTTCAGCCTCACATAAGAGTAAACTATTGATAATACCATCAGACTTGCGTTTATGGAGAACATAATGGTGTAAGATCTGTTCACTCTCTTGAATAGGAACGCACCTGAAAATAGGGAAGAATAATACAGAACGAAATAATAATTCTATGGATTCGGCGTTATGATGTAATTTTTTTTAAATATTTGGATAACTAAATAAAGCGAATTCAAATTTACATGAACTACAAAGTTTAGTTGCTGCCAATTATTCTTTGTTTGAAGACTATAGGTATCAGGAAAGACCGTGCTAGACGAAGAGTCCCACAAATTCGTAAATTTTGAGACACCCTATATAGCTATATATTATGCAGAATACAATGAAATGTTGAGGTGAGCTTTAGTATACTTACCAAGAGCAATGCCTGTGGGCATCGTGGACAGGTAAATAATTTCCAACAGGGTGACCCGCAAGGTACGATTTTCGGGAGATGATACATCTACCAGATATGTAAAAGCTGCCGCAAAAATGGCGACGTCTGCCCCTGTAAAAGTCATGGGTATAACTGCAGTGTAAATGATATACTCGACCGGCCATGTGGGTTGTAAAGAGTTCACGACGACCATTAGCGAGTAGTATAATTTTCCTATTAATCCGATGAGCAAAGGCATTTTCCTGCCTCTTTTATCCGACCATGCACCCATGAAGAATGCAAGAATAATCTGTCCACTGTATGTAGCGATGTCATTTTTGAAATTGAAATCCGAAGCAGTTACCTGGAAAAATTGAAGAAGGAGCTTTACAGTTCGTAAATCCGATAGGAAACTTGTAGTTGGTAGTCTTGTAGCTAAGCCCCAGGAAATAAAATAAAAATTGGAAGGGAAATGGATGGGAATAATCCAAAAATTCTGGAAAAAGTTCCCTTGTTCCAAATACGAGAACAAGGTGAAAGTCCCTGATAAATGAAACAAGAGATGATTTATTTGGTCAAAATTTATTTTATTTCTCAACATAATCTCCGTGTAGCCCAAAACACTTCGTCCAACGTTTTTCAAATTTTTCGATCCCTTCCAAATAATACGATTTCGGCAATCCTTCAAAATAGGCGTTTGTTTCAGTGAGGACCTCATCGTTGGAGCGAAATCTCTTTCGGCAGAATCATTCTTGGAAATAGATAAAAATCGTAGGGGGCCAAATCTGGAGAATATGGTGGATGACGAACCAATTCTTGCAATTTTGCCATTGCGACTGCGGATCTGTGCACCGGCCGGTGCGTTGTCCTAGTGGAAGAGCACTTTTTTCTCTGCCAAATGCGGACGCTTTCGCTTCAAATTGGCGTCGTATTGATCCAACAGCTCTGCATAATATACGCCGGTGATCGTTTTGCCCTTTTCAAGATAATCGATATGGACGATACCGTGTGCATCCCAAAAAACTGTCGCCATGACTTTGTTGGCCGATAAACCCACTTTGGCCTTTTTTGGCTTCGAATCGTCAGAACAAGTCCACTGTTTCGACTTGTTCTTTGGTCTCTGGTGTGTTGTGATGGATCCATGTTCCGTCCACGGTTACGAAACAGAGCAAAAAGTCCTTCTTATCGCGCTTGAACATCGCCAACACTCCTTTGAAGTTGTCACACGGTGGTGCTTGTTGTCAATAGACAGCAGATGCGGCACCCATCTAGCAGGTAGGTTACTTATATTCAAAAATGTATGCAAAATGTTCCGTACCAGTTCGTTGAGATGCCCATAGCCTCAGCAATGTCCGTGCACTTCAACTCGCCGATCGTCCAACATCATACGATGGATTTTATGGACGATTTCTGGCGTTGGACGACCAGAACATTCGGCGTCCTTTGTGGTCATACTACTAAAACGAAATTCAGTAAACCATTTGTGAATCGTTCCAATCGACGTCTCCATAATGTTTAACAAGCAACTCTTTGGTTTGCGTAATGTTTTTTCCACGCAAGAAATAAAGTTTAATCAAGTTTTCCATGTTTGCAAAAATCTTCAACGTTGCTTGCTTTTGATGGGTATCAAAAAAGAACTGAATGACATATCACTCTGATAATTTTAATGCGTTCTAGTCAAAGATGGTACATTACAAATGTCACATGGGATTTTCGATTGTGGCGCCATCTGTTTTATTGCTCAGGGACTTTTCATCTTACCCTCGTAAAAAGGTGCAAACCGAATTTCACGATTTAGAGAAAAAAATACTGCTCGGCAACGTATCAGAATATCAGCCAGGCTTTTGATAGAATGACATGACAAATTATGAAAACTTCTTCCTCTAGTAAACTAGTATTGTATTCTTAAATCCTACCTAGATGACCGCAAAGCACCTTCTTTATCAATGTCATTAATGAACATATAACTCTTCGTTCATTTAATGGTGGTGTTCCCCAGGTAAGATCCTCGGTCCACTCCTATATCTCCTATATATCGCTGACTAGAGCACTACGGCCGCCCATACAGACACGAATACATTCTATTGAAATATTCAAGAGGAAAATCTATTAACCAACATGTGGGGATAACTAAACAGAAATTCCCAGCTTGATGGCCAAATGGCTGAGAAAAGAGCTTAATAAGAGCTATACAGGTTAATCGTTTAGGAGACTCAATGTAACTCTCTTGGCCAATGCAGGGCCGACATAACATCCATAAAACGCCACGGTGGCTGAAAATTAGCCACCGTACCAATAGGTTATATAGAAGCCGGTTTGAGTAAAAAAATTGAGATTTCTAATAACATTTTAGGTTGTTCATCTGCTTCGAAACAAATCAAAATATCTGATAAACTTGTGTGTAATGTTTCATAGGTGTTCATATGAATCACTTTTGCAAAAACAAATAGTTTTTCTCATGGTGGAATAAGAAACGGTTCGCACATCGATAGAGTTGCATATATGTCAAGTTTTTTTAGACATTTGTTCAAAAAGGCATTTTTTGTTTGTTGAGATGTCGGGGATGAAGTGGGTCCCAATAGATTGGGTTTCTAAAAGATGGTTCACAATTTTAAAAGTTTGGGAGCCCCTGGATTAGATTATGTTATATTACCTGTACTAGCTTATTGAATTCTGGATAATTGGTAATATCATCACATATGGTTGAATTGAATCCATGGTTGACTCTGCAAGCTTTATCGACAAAGAATGCACTTTCCAATACGGTGGTAGTCATGAAAGCCATCATATATAAATATAGCGTGGGTTCCACAGTGATATAGTTCAGGTAAGAGAGAAATTTGTGGTAGAAGCTCCATTGTTCGGTCATCTGGAAATCGGAATATTTTACACTGTAGAAATTAAACAATTGCAATATGAGTTAGTTTAGATTACATTGGGGGTGTTGTTACTACCGAACTATTGTATCCCCCTCTGGGTATCGCTTTATATTATACGCCGGTGAGTTTTAGCAATACCCTCCATAAAACAAGGCCTGCGCGCTCGGTCATGACGTCACAAACTAGAGGTTATACTGCCGCTGGTCACTACGTTACAGTATTCTCGTTCTCATCGAATTTTAAGCAGCTATTTCTAGTTTTCAATGGTATTAAAGGAGGTCATGCAGGCATAAAAAGCCATGAAGACTTTAAATTAGGAAACTGATAAATGGAGACAACATAGTGCTATGCTAATTTAGAAGTGTTAGCGTCCTAATTGAAATTTTTACAACACCCTTATCTTGAATACGGATGTCGTTACGAAAATTTTTTACTAAGCAAACCCCACTTATTTTTCAGTGTTCTACCTACTATCCTAGCAACGGGGCCACCTTTTTTTGAAACACCCTGTATAATTAATTTAATACTTAACAAAACAAGTAAAAATAATACGCACGGTTTTTAGCCGCTAGTACAATCTGGCGGTAATAATAGAAAATAAAAATTAGGTCATGTTCATGTACATTATGCCATAGCAAGATAGATTCTAGGCATTATGCATAGATAATATATTATGGTGCGAGATAGTCTACAATTATTACTATTGTTACTAATAAAGTGAAGTATAGTTAAGTGTAAGGCGTATTTGTGTGGATTGAAATTATTAAAACGAATTCAACATCACATCTCGAACACCCGGTAACAACACGGTTTAATATCGATTACATATTGAACAGATAACTTTACAATATATTATGAGCTTTCCATTCTTGCTCCAATTGGAAAATGAAAACTTTATTATTTCCACTTACGGGTCATATCAGGGCCTCCTTGTTTCGACTAAATGGTTGTCAGGTAGTCAGGTTACCGTTATTAGTTTGTTTTGAAGGGCAAAAGGTTGATGATAGGTTTTAGGTTAGCTTAAACTCATTTGCGGGCCAATGTTTGACCCGCGCTTTTCTTAGTTCAAAAGAACCGATTCCGTTGTTATTCTTTGGAATTAAAAACCTTGGAACTACCGCTTGGAGTTATGCTCTTTGGTTACAACTGATTCTATGTATGAAATTTTTGAATGAACTTACAACTTTGTTGTAGGGATAATCATAGGTGCAAGCTATGCAACTATAAATTCAACGAATTTGATGAAGTGGGCATAATTTTATAATGCTATTTCATATCGTTTTGTTATCAGTTACTATATAACAATTGGTTATACTTATTTATATTCCTATCAACAATATAATCATTTCGACACCCTTATCAATAAAATATAATATAAATGAAAATGAGTAAAGATTAGATTCCGTAGTCCCGAGGCGTCTTTAATTCTAGTTAAATCGATGAAAATGGTGCAAAAATATAATAAAATCAAAAAGCTTCAAGTCAGATTCCTAGGACTAGGAAACTTTAAAACAATTGGCACTAACCAAATTATAATGAACCGAAGTCCACCCTTACTTCAAAACTTCAACCATAAGACATCATTATTTAAAATTCAGCTCATATTGATGTCTTATATAATTTATTTTATCATATTAACTCATTGCCTAGAATAGAAGGCCGGTATTTTGGCTTGTTGATGTCTAAAACATATGATCGAATCGGGCTGACCGAATAGCATGCCGTGTACGTTCAACATAATATTTGCATATTGAAGTCAGTATGTACATGTCTTCCAACGCAGTGAAGTATTAATTTGTCAGTCGTCAGCCGGTGAATCTATTCTACTTACAGAATATGCAGCAATAGAATAAAGAACGAATGTTTTATTTGAGCTGCAAACAATCAACAAAAGTATAGTTTAAGATATTCAATGAGGTAATAAGTAGCGTTTGTTAGATACCTAGTGTCTTTGACAACCATTTTGATTTCATTAGACCAGTATAGTATCTTCTGTTATAAATAGTTCGTTTTATCGATTGTTCGGAAGGTTTCATCAGTTTTCTTTACGATATCTTGATCTTGGTGTGAAAATTCATTATTATTTTGTATCATTTCATATCAGAATGACAGATAATTGTTGTGTATCGAACTCCAAATGCAACTATGCTAGTAATCAAGATGAGATTTCAACATTTGCTTTTCTACGAGAAGAGAGTTTGAAGCAAAAATGGATTATAAATTCTTCTAATAATTTAGTTGGCTTATAGGAAAAAACTGAGTTTATTCAAAGTGGTCTCAATTTGATTGTATTATCAGTCATTGTAAAGAATATTAATAAAGTAAACCTTGTTGAATTGGCCAGCAAAAATTTGGAAGAATCTCTTGACGGCAGATGACGATAATACTGCCTATACATTAGAATCGGACAGTATTCCATAAAAAAAGCTAAAACTAAATCTTGGATTGTCCAAACGTCATTTTTACTTTTAACGATTTATACTATGTGCAACTTCAATTTTTTTCAATTTTCCTGGATTAGAAAGTCGGAAGTTTTAACGTTGCCAAATTGCCTTGTAGTTCAAAGATGTCCAAATTTGAATCTTTTATCAGTCATATGTGAATTTATTCAATTCAAGTTTCTGGTGCTTAAAATAATTGTATTAGTTGTCTGGAGAGTTAAATTTAATGAATTTCAGCTATTTCAAATGGCTTACGGTAATTGTAAAGTCATAAATTATTAATAAATGGCTAGGAGAAACTTTACAATACTTTGCGTCAGGTCATTGAGCCGTCCCTTACTTCAATAAGAAGTTACCTCAATTAGTGTTTTATGAATTTTTTCAACGTATGCATTTTAGTGTTAAAGAAATGTAATAGATATTTACTATATAAATATGGTAAAGATTAATATTACAATATCATAATTACGATTATCGTAATATGAATTTACGGTACGAATATAGTACAATATTTTACCTACTACTAATAACATTACCTACTTATTTATTCAAAAATAGTTAATATTCGTGTAATTAATAATATTAGAAACATGCAACAAGGGGGAAATGTATATGCAAAGGTGGGAAATTTTGCAACGCTTGCTTCGTTGATTTATTGCGTTCTCGTTTATCACACTTTCTGGGAACTGTCAACTTTGATTTTAATTCAAAGTAGTAATCACTATTACCAATGCTCCCATTTTAGACACCTGCCAAAAACATTTCAATAGACTTACTACCGTTAATTGATTTTTGTCTATCTTCCACATATTTTCTGTACGATGGCAAGTTTTACGAGCAGTTCTCGGGAGCTGTCATGGGTTCCCCACTTTCTCCGGTCATAGCTAATATCTTCATGGAAACTTTTGAGGAAGATGCTGTTCACTCATCCGTTCTCAAGCCGAAATGCTGGTTTAGATATGCCGACGACACTTTTGCTGATTGGCAACATGTTCACGAAAATCTTCTTCAATCATTTAAATTCATTACATCCTAATATCCTTTTAACCATGGAAATTGAGTCGAAAGGTTCACTCCCGTTCCTAGATGTATTAGTTACTGAACAGACTGACGATACTTTGAGACATTCTGTGTATCGAAAACCTTATCTATAAATATCTCAATGGCCTTTCACACCACCACCCTGCCCAAAAGCAATCTGTCATAAACTCCTTGGTCCTCAGTGTTGTTAACTTATTAAAACATCTTTCATCCGTCTTATTATCAAATAATGTCTCCCATTATAACATTCAAGAAGCCATAAAGAGATACACTTCGCCTAAAATTTCAAATCAACCTGAGGCACAAACCTCCCGCCTGCTTTATCGACTGCCTATCTACCATATATTGAAAATATAACAGATCCAATTTCTAAAATCCTTAGAAACAAAATTTCTAGTCGGTTTTCCACACAGAAGAATCAGTTTCAGTTCAAGCCTTAAGCCGCCCCTTAAGATGCCACCTGTAATGGTTGACGAAACGTCGGCATCAAGTCGTGCTATTGTGACGCGGAAACCAAGAATTTTCAACGTTATATTGTTGTCATTCCTCACAGCGAACAACAACAAATCTTTGGAAGGCTTGTAACTCCTGAATTAAAACGAATCTGATCTATGTTCATAACATTTTTATCTTAGATACCTACGTTTCAGTTTTAATTTGCTAAAAGGACCCCGCAAATTCCTTACGGGAATTGGGTCTCGGTGTATATTTCTGAATTTTTGATATGATGTAGTCCATGTGATTCTGAACAAATGTTATCAATGCGCCAACCCCCAAAAATGAACAGATTCTCCAATGGTTTTCGAAGTGACCCAGGAATTAATTAGTATTTTTTATTTTCTCAAAAGTGGTGGTTGGGGGATAAGGGAGGCTTCAACATTCCTTCATGGAAGAAGAACAATATTATGCAACATAACATACTCGCCTTCAGAAATAATAAGTCTGTTATGAGTAAAATGTAAATATAACCCTCCCTAGCAGAAAAACTGTTCATTTCTCGGGGTTTGCGCATGAATAAAATTTGTTCAGAATTAGATGGACTACATCATATCAAAAATTCAGAAAAATCCACCAACATGTTTTGTGCATCCCCCATTTGGGGGGGGGGGGGGAGTTGAGTTTTGAAATACAAGTGCGGATTCCGTATTCAAGCTTATTAAAACATTTTACAATGATTTTTGAAGTGAAAAGGTATATTTTTTTTATTTAAGGGGGGTTTAGGGGTTAGGGGGGGCTTAAAAAATGTTTATGGGAGAAGAACCATATTATGCAACATAAACTAGAATGAAGCATGTTAAAATATCGTTCCCGTCTTCAGAAATAAATAATCTATTAAGAGTAAAATGTAAATATAACCCCCCATATCAGAGAATCTGTTCATTTTTGGGAGTTGGCGCAATGATAACATTTGTTCAGAATCACATGGACTACATCATATCAAAAATTCAGAAATATCCACCGAGACCCAATTCCTGCAAGGAATTTGCGGGGTCCTTTATGGTGAAAAAGCTAATATATGACAAAAATAATTATATTAATATTTCGAAAATATTTTTTTTTAAATAAAATACTTTAATAAGTTTATATTTACTATACAAGAAATTAAACATAGTAACATTCTTCAGGCAGGGATTTTATTGAACCTTATTTATTAGATGATTTTTCTCCAAATTACAGAATATCAAGGACACTGGCACAAATATGCCGTAAGATATAATAACCCCCTGAAGATATAAAATAACTCAGTTTGATGGACGTTAGAATAACGTATATTCCTCTCAGATCCCAATGCAATGAATAGATCGACCAAATGTCTTAGGTTGTGTTAAAGTTTTCCATTATTGATATATTGCTATTATTTTACTTACTTGTTTTTAATTATTTAACTGTTAAATTACGTTATCACTGCCACTATTGTACTACAAACTGGGAGACACTTAGAAGTCCAATTTGAATATATCTACCTGAAGATATCGTACGCGTCACTCGCCACCACCTACTGCAAATAATGATGTATAATTGAGCTGTATCAGAAAGAAGAGGATAATCAAATATCCTATTTGGCATAGCTTATATTCATATGTATAACGAACCGAATAAATTGAATAGTACTCGAATATAGGATAATTTCAAATCATACAGGTGCGGACTAGGAATAATTCCGTTATTAATTACGATTCTAGAGCTTAAGGTCAAAATTTATCTGTACAATTTTGCTATATTACTCAATCGATGATATATACCAGGGGGTAACCAAACTACGGCCCGCCAGTGTCATCAATCTTGCCGGGACAGATATTGGCTTATTGTTGTTATTGTTGTTGTGATAAGTTGGATAAAAAGACACAGAATGATAATAACTTGGTTTTATTTACTTGCTAACATTATAAACATTATAACATATTAAATACTAATTGTGATTTTCCAATGACAATAGTTTGTAGTTGTGGACTAATTTTACTTGTACCAATTATTAAAGAGATTTAAGATACTCATCGGTTAACTTAGATCTGTAAACAGAATGTTTTCTCACAGAAATAAGTAGTACCAAAAACAGTAAGCAGCCCACGATCAAAGTTATACAAATTATCAAATTGTACAAGTGGAAGACTCTTTTAACATACCAACAAAGCTGAGTTTTGATATTTGTTCTTAATTTTATATTATGGTTTCATGTCAATATCAAAAGGATTTTGAAAAATCTAACTTCATTCGCACTAACATCAAAGTCTGAGATACGAGTATCAAAATTTATCTTCGACGCAAAATCGACGGGAAAGTCAGTCTCAGTAGTGTGGCTGAATATTTCACATGTTTTGAAATGTGTGAAACATTTTTTACGTAATTATGATTGAAACAGTATTATTTTCTGCCGGAACGATTTGATATTAGTGTATAAATCAGGGAGAAGCTGGTTTTCTCCTGGCAATTTCAAATTCAGTTCTTTCATATGTTTTGTCAAATCGACATAGAATGCTAACTTCGACAGCCTTTCGCTATTTTGTAATTCCGTAAGAGGGCGATGCTTTTCATTCAAAGAAATTTCGATCACTGCTCGAAGTTCAAAAAAGCGCCGGAGGACTTTTCCGCAACTACGCCAGCGTACGACAGTTCGACAGTTGATGTAGTAAGTCATTTTCTCCAATCTCTTCAATAAACTCGAGGAATTGTCGGTGATTCAAACCAGTAGATCTGATGAAATTAACAACTGATATGACTGGGTTTGAAACTTCAGACGTATCCCAATATTCCCGCACAAGGACTGTTGATGGATCATATAATGTAAGACTAATGATTTTGAACCACTAACATTTTCTACAGCCTTTAACACAAGATCAACCACTCCTTTATTTTTACCACACATGTTTTTACCTCCATCATCATCAATAGTAGATTTCAAGTTTTTCCATTGAAGGTTCTTTTTATTAATGGTATTTTCAACTCCCTCAAAAATATCTTCCCCAGTAGTCGTGCTGTGAATACTATCAATATCAAGAAGTTCACTTCATACCTTTTATCTACTCCTCGAATAAAAATCAACACCTGAGCAGTAGCTGACACATCCGTTGACTCATCCAAGGCCAGAGAAAACCACTCAAGATGTCCATTTTTGTCATAGTTGAGATGGTATATTTTTTTGCGATGTCTTCTACCCTCCGAGTCACGGCGTAGTCTGACAAACTGACAGTTTTAAATTAATTAATTTTTTCGGGGCACATTCCTTCGGCCACTATAATTACGCATTCTTTGATCATTTCTCCATCGGTGAATGGTTTTCCACGTTTCGCAATTTCAAAGCCACATGAATGCTGGCACACATTGACTTTCGTAAACAAAGATTGCTACGATTTCAATCCCCGCTTCAAAGCTTCAATTTTTTCTCTCCGTAAACTTCCTGTATATTTTTACTATTTTGAGTAATTTTGAGAACGGCTATGGTCTCATTGCAAATCAAACATAGTGCCTTCTTGCTGGACTCACTCAATTTACGAAATATTGGAAGCTCCATTGATCTTTGAATGTTCTGCATTCACTGTCTACTTTTCGCTTCTTTTCCGTACTAGTAAATCACACACAAAAACAAATTAAAAGAAAATACTGTTACAAAGATGTCTTTTAAACACGCACAAACGCGTTTTAAGGAGCTACGCATTACTTTATTTCACAACAGACAGTTCGCTTCCTTCGCCTTCCCCAGAAGGACTGACTCGCGGTCCCGCCGCTAGCTTTTTATACTCCAATTACTGCCCTCTCGGAACAACGAGATTATTCGCGAATGTTTAATTGCTATTGCGCTTTCGAAAGTATTACTAGTGCTATCTGTTAGCGATAAAGGGTACTACCACTACCTATTTTCGCGTGTGACCACCAGGTGTCGTCAAGTGTCGCGGTCGTAACAATAAAGTACAGTTAGTACGCAATACTAATTGAACTAGCGAATTTAGCAAGCGTATGCTCGCTCAGGGCGCGTACTCGGTGACTAGTCAAGAAATTATAATGGCAGGAAAAATTAAAACGGTTTCGGCCCTTGGAACTTACTGGATTAAACAGTATGGTCCTAAGGCTGGAATGTTTGGAGACCCCTGGTATAGAGAATTTGTTTTATGAGGTTTCTGCATGAGTACAAACAGGCGGTATACCCGGTTAACGATAAGAAAGAAATGACGTCATACATTGCAATTTAGTGCGACCAATTTATTTAAACAATTTCACTAAATAAGTGTCGCACCATCTTCTTTAAACCAGAAATATTTACAGTTAAATGTGAATGTCGAGCGATTTTTTCTGAGGTTGTACTATTGTCAGGCAATCGTGAACAATCGTATATAATCTGGCAACGTTGTATCAGATAAGCACCTTTCAAGTGAAGTACCCAGTTTGTAATATCAATTTTTTTAAATCTTGACCTGCAGTAAAGTACTGTATGAATAATTTTTAAATGTCTGATGATGTTACAACTGATGCCTAGTTGAAGTAGTTTACAGACCATAGTAGAGAGTGATTAACACTGAAAAGTTCTTTAAGAATTGGTTTAAGTCAATTAAGAAGACAATTTTGCAATGATTCTTGTAAAGTTGTTATCACGGTCGTACATACAGGTCTGAAAACTCGAGGCTGTTTCCTATGTGAGAAGTGACTCCGCTAAGCGTCAACTGCCGCGTAGTACCAAAAAGGGTGGCGCAGTAGGCGAAGAATGTTCTCTGACAACTGTCATTCTTGACTTTTAAACACAAGGAATACCTGCGTTTTTAGAAAAAAATGACGAAACTGTGCATTGTGCCGAAATACAAAACGGGGTACAAAAGGGTAAAGCAAAAAACTTCTGTTTTTGAAGTTCCGAAAGATGCGGAAATGCGAAAAAAGTGGATGCTTGCGATTCCGGAAAGAAATCGTTTTAACGAGGTCTTTTATGAAGTTATTTTTAAGGTGAGTAATACATTTTGACAAGAGTAACAGTTCTATTCCTCTCTCAAATCAGAATACTTAGTAACACTGCTTGCGATTCCGGAAAGAAATCGTTTTACCACTTCGATCCAAGCTGAGCGAGGGACTACGAGTTTGGCGACGCGTATGTCAAACATACGAGTTCCCAGACCTGTATGTACGACCGTAGTTGTTACAATTCCCCTTGCAGGTCAACCATAGAGTAAAGAGATATTCCCTTTATACTATGCTTCAACTGTATCGAAGTCTTATCAGTTGATCTCAGTTGGCAGAACCTTGAGCGCGAAACATCTGTTGAAACTTATCGTCCTCTTGTAAACACGACACAATTAGCAAATATGAAAAATTCAGCAGCCGGCTCGGCTGGAAATCTACAATGAATTTGTAGTCATTATCTTTGGATAAATCTAGATGATTAAATATTTCATTTGATAAGGATTCACTTTATATGATAGTACTCATCCAACTCTCAGCAGATAAAATGTTTGAGTACTTACTTAATCCTGGGAACTCGTATACCTTTAGGTGTCGAATTTGTTTAAAGTTAACCTTTTAAAGTATTATCTTTCATATTTCTTTCAACTTTTTTTTTGTCGTTTATTGCTATTTCGCTAGTATATACCTAACCATCTTGTCCCTCTTTTCTCATCTGATGTCCGCACACCCTCCTTTCACGTTCTTCTTGGCCTGACTGCACTTTTTTTGTCCCGTTCCTCTTGCTTGGAAGGTTTGACTGTTCCTATTAGATGGGCGTAAATACTTTATATTTAGAATTTCTCGAAATAGTTGGTTTTTAATTTTATCATTTCTTCTTTTTTACTTTTTCTTCTCAAGAATCTCATTTCGAACTTGTTACTCTGCTTTTGTGTTGTTGTTCAGGACTCACACATTATATTGGAGTTTTTATTTAGTTTGATATTTCCTTCTTACTTGGAATGTTACTCTTTATTACTCGTAAATATTATTTATGAACGGATATATCATAAATTGATAATTATACACGATTTCTTTGACATAAACGTATTTTTATAGCCTATGGGCCTCTTTATTGCCCATATATTATAATGAAACGTCAAACAACAATATCATACCAAAAAAAATAATTTAAACGCTTTCAAAATTAAAAGTTTTCATTATAGATCGCAGTGGCGGCTCGTGAGTTATGAAAGAGGGTGGGCCCAAGAAAAAATCGCTAATTTGGCTTAAAATAGTGTCACATACTTCCTTTGCAATGACATCTCTATTATCTCCAGCTGTCGGTTTTTGTCTTTTCCTAGCAGGTTTTTCATTATTGCGTTCTTGATTGTCATTGTCAGTAGAATTTCTAATTCGAATAAGTTACTGTTGGAATTGTTCATTGCCTTTTGCAGTTGAGCACTGTCAATCCCGCGCATTTGAGTCTGATTAAATAATATTTCAACACTAATAGTAACTGAATCCATCCCATCTTCGTCAATAATTTTGTCTAAACATTCTTTGAAAGAATCCTGGTATTCAAATAATGTGTTCACAGTTCGACTTTTGAAAATTAAAATAAATTCATTTACCTTATTCGTTAGATATATTTCATCTGGAACTTGGTATATAAAGGCTTTTATCTCTTCTATGGTGGAAACTTATTTAGACTTTTTGGGCTTGAATCCGTCTGATTTTCTCTTTAAAAATCCAAATAAGCTTGAGTAACTGCTTATATCTATGTTGTGGTTGGTTTTAATAGTGGCCTTAAGCATGAAGTAAAAAGACCACAGCGAAGGAGGTTTCTTTCTTTTGATAAATACTAAAAATAATTTAGAATACTTTTTTCACAGTAGCAATTCGTTCATTAAGTCTGCTAGTCCAATATTCAACGTTGATATGTGGTTGAAGGAGCGTCATGAATCTATTATAAATCACGCCCATCCTATCTCAACTCAATCTGGTATCTGTGTTTTAATATTGATCTAATGTTTAATAGTATTGGTTAATACGTAACGCTTTAATTTTTTTTTACATTTATTTCATCAAGACTGAAGAGCGATTTCATTTGACAAAAGTTAGTTTGAATTGAAAAATTCCGAATACGGTTCTGTAGTTCGACCTCCTGACTTGCATGTCAAATCGTTTTGAAACACGAGACTTACTAGATGAAGATTGCTGATATCTAATTGAAGTTACAGACGAAGTAAATAGATAAGTTTACGATAATCACATATAACGTAACATCTAGAACAATTTATAAATTCCGTGTGAGTTAAAGACCATACAGATCTAGACTTGAAGGCCCATTCGTACACGCATCGATCGTCCCAAAACAGTGTGGTGTTGTCATAGTGTTATTATTATTAGATTATATTAAAACAATATAATGAATTACAAGTGTGAAACTAGTAAAAAAATATTAATTGAAGAATTTGTGTCTTGTGTACTGAATAAATAAATAATACAGGTATCAATAAATTAATTTTGTGAAAATGTTAATGATTTGGAATTAGTTAGATCTTCTACGCCGCTATAGAAAGCAAAATACGTACCTGGGTCTTAGGTACCGCCTGAGCCAAAACCGCCGATGCATGTTGAACATTGAATTCGGTATATCAACTGTTAATGCGCTAGGGACCTTAGCCAATGACGTCTTTTGGCACCTTAACAAAAACAGGTTGGGACATGTAAAGATGATGTTGCGTCTACCACTGACTGTAATGCAAATCAGAGCGTGTACCAATTACCTAGGCAGGTTTACATCAGAGTCAATATTTTCATATACCTATGAAGATAAAGATCATTGATAAAATGTATGTTTCGATGGTCGATGCTTCGTTATAAATTAACATGCGTGCGTGTTAATACGAGTTTATGCAACGTCATCTAGAGCCCTTATACCATCCACAGAAGCCAGAGGAGCGAGACAGAGAAAGATTGACGCAATTAATGGACCCCCTAATGTTAAGATACAGCCCTTTAAATGGGGCGCCAAAAAAGCAGTTTTTTATTTTTATCTTCTAAATCCAAAAACTTACAAATATAAAATTAAGCACACATTATTTGCTATTAAGAAGGCATCCAATAACTGAGTTGCTGATTTTGCACTATGTTTGTAAGGGGTAGAAATAAACACCCCTAAAACTTGTTTTTCACTTAACTTTTTCTCTTATGTGTATATTGCCAATTGGGCCCTGTCCATTTTAGTGTAAGAGCACGTGAGGTTTTGAATGAAGTCTATCCAAATCGCTGGATAGGTCGAGGTGGGCCTCAGTTTTGGCCACCTCGATCCCCGGACTTAAATTCTTTGGATTCTTCTATTTGGGGGCATTTAAAAACTTTGGTATACAAGACTCCTGTTCGAAACCTGGAAGATTTACGAAACCGCATAATTGTTTCATGTAGGGTTATTCAAGATACCCCAGAAATGTTCCACCGGATACGAGGATCAATGCGTCGCCGTCTAGACGCGTGTGTAATGGCTGAAGGGGGTCATTTCGAACATCTCATTTGATCTCTATTAGTTTTTAATTCAAGAATAATATTTAATTGTTACATTATTTTAGGTGCAGTTTGAGTTCCATTAAATAGCATCTGTCAATTCTGCATTTGTGTACACTTCCATTTTACTGAAATTCTTTACAAAAGGGCCTCAAATTGATAACAGTGTAAGACAATCAACAATGATTTTAACTTATTATTGCACATACGAACAATAATTTAGTTGTCTTAACAAAATATGTCAACATGACAGCCGCCTACTAGGTAAATCAAAGTTTAATTAAAATTCCACAGTATGAGAATCGTGACATGTAAATTATTTTTTTTCTCAGAAATCTTCAATTTTTCGAAAAAATTACACATTAATTGGCAATATAAACATAAGAGAAACAGTTAAGTGAAAAACAAAGGAACAATGATAGTGAAATACACTTTAATTCAAACATTCTGAGTCATGTTTCACATAAACATGAACAAACATAGTGGAAAACCAGCAACTCAGTTATTGGATGCCTTCTTAATAGCAAATAATGTGTGCTTAATTTTATTTTTGTAACTTTTTGGATTTAAAAGATAAAAATAAGAAAATACTTTTTTGGCGCCCCATTTAAAAGGCTGTATCTTAACATGAGGGGGTCAAATGATTTTTTTTATATGAAAGACCCACCTTATTTTTCAACAAGGAATCACCCCCTGAATTTTTTGGCAATTATTCATTTACATCCTGTATATAGTACTCTTTGGTATAACATGCCAATATTTGTTCTTGAGACCTTGATTATAATAATAATTACAAGTAGCGCATGCGCGGCATCAAATACAAGTCAATTCGCCATCGCTAGCGAGTATTCTTCTAAACATGCTGGCGTTGGCATCATAGAGATCAAGAATAGAGTACTCGAGTCCCGTAAGCGTAATGCACGGTCGTATGCTATTGCGTTGACCGACTGTAAGAGAAATTTCGGTGCTCTGTCTCTTTTTAATATATCGGAGATCCGATAAGTTAGAAAAGGAAAGAGCACCGGAAATTTTCTAACAGCCGGTCACGAAATTGGCGGCTCGAGTACTCTATTCTTGATCTCTATGGTTGGCATAGGTACATGTCCACACCATAGAATTATATATATTGTGATTTACAGAATACTGTCCTCGCGAGTTGGTGAAACACGCTACTCTCTACTACACGGTTGTTTGCAGGGCAGGCTCAGCCTGCCCTCGCGCCCCTTGGCTACGGCTCTGCTTGTTGGTCACAGAATAATCGATGTTGCGAAGTTTTATGTAAAAATTGTACTTGGAATATACAGTGCTCTGTGAAACATTTCCTAATTTTTGCCGATAATTACCAACAGAATTGCAATTGATTTTAGTTTCAAAATATAAAATGGCCTCCACGATGAAATTCGAAGACTTCTAAAAAAATTGGTAGATATGAAATAAAAAAAATCACTATAAAACGTTTATTGAAATTGTAAATGACATTAAAGCAAATTAATAACAACAAAATTAAGCAGTGGCTTGAAGATTTTTATGAACACATTCTTCCTTATTAATCAAATGTGTAGTTTTGTTGACGAGCTGCATAAGTGACGACAGATCATGAGCCCAATCGTTGAGTACGTCACTGGGATCTTTAACTTGTTGGAAATGCACGACTCCATTAGGTCTATCAGTTTTCGCTTCAACACTCTTGCTGACAACCATTTGCGATAGAAATTCTTCAGTTTCTGCAGCGGGAAGATCCAAGAGTTCGGCCATACGGGCTATTTTAATACGAGTGTAATATTGGGCCATGACGCGTATATTATGTTCAACCACACGATTCCTGAAATTATGTGGACCATTATTAAGTTTATTGCACTTCCATTAAATAAATTCTACTTTTCACATTTTTATACAAAATAATCTTCATTGTGGAATAATCAAATACCTACAACTCAACAAATAACAATTATTATTGTAGAATAATATCATACGTCCAAACGCAACGAATAAAAATTAAAGCTTAGCTTCAATGGTGAATTCTGCATAAATCAATCAAAGAACAAATTGTATAACACTCCGTAATTCCAACAAATTGTTATGATATTTAAAATAATACATCGCGGCAGTCCCAGCAGCTATTGTACAGTTATATTCCTCGCGAAACGTTAAGTTCACTCATACACTGTTGCCAATTACGGACGCCGAGGAATCCGTGAAGTAAAAGCTGGAATATACAAGGACGCCGAGACATTGATGAAATAAATCATAGATATACATCGGACATACGACGGCGCCAGCTGCGTCTCTCACTGCAAACTTATTGAACGATTATATACAGCGTTATACATTTACAAATTATACATTTCAATATAATCTGGGCGTCCTAGTCGATTTTCGGCAAACGCTTCTATAACACTATACCAGTCCCCTGGCATTTATCAGAATGCAGGTATTCATTCAGTAACTGGACGAATAATTTTATCCATATTCGTCCAGCTAACGGAGACCCCTACCGGCGAGGGCATAACAATTGATACACCGAGTTCAATGTTGATGCTGCAACGGCGATGGTAGTCCAGCCTGTACACCTTTATTGCTTCCGATAGCGTAGATTTGATACGAAACTCTTAGTAGTTTATTTGAAAGTTTGTTTTGTAATTGATTGATTCCTTGTCTTGATAATTGCAGATTAAACTTAGTTGGATGACGTGGCGTTTTGTTTTATTAATAATGATTCTTGACCCAGGTGTTACTTATATATAAATTCTCGGGAAATAGGTCACACTAACACATATGCTTATTATTTTCGTCTTTGAGTACGTTTCGGTCTCACGACCATCATCAGACGACATCAATGTCCAAAACGGGATTTTTAAAAACTACTTGTACTAAGCCCAAACCGTCCTTGTCACATTAATTTCAACTATGAATCCCCACGTCGCCGAAACACGAGTAATCGAAATTGTAATACATAAATGTTTTAAGTACATGAATATGTATCAAGTAAAATAAGTCATTTCAAGCAATGTTTGAATACGACTGTAACAAAAAAAATATAACGCTCAAGTATCCACTTTCGGACCAGATGTTAAAGATAGAGAAATAGAAAAAGGTACCTTATTAGAAATATTGCTATGTACTATGTAGGAATTTGCGAGGGTTTTAATCAATTAAATTAGTATAAATCTGACTTAATCATTGAACGTCTGCTCTATGATTTACAGACTTGGAGTCACGTTTTATGTGAATCATCTCCAGAATAGATCTTTTATAATAATTGGTTTCTTTAGTCAAAATATTAACATTTGTGTAATCCAATTGATGATTTTAATCAAAAAAATGTTTAGCAAAGGCGGTGAAATTTTTGAAGTTTTTGTTTCTTCCGTTACTGCCGGCGCCAGTTGTAATAAAGTGTTTTCGGCTATAGGCCGTTAGCTTTTAACCGCTTTTGGGTATATTTTAGTAGCTAGAAAATTACCTTTGGTACGTCGCACGTTAGACGCGCGTAGCTGAGACCTGAGAGTACCTGTTTCTATTTTAATTAAATTTTCCTATTTAATCATTTTGGGGTCCGAGACTATGCTATTTAGTTGGCCCCGTTCATGAACTAACGACATGGAGCGAAAACCGCATGCGAAAAGTCCTCGTAAAGACGTTCTATGTTCCGAAGATTTGCACTTTTCTAACTCGCGAGCTACGCGCTCCTCACGTGAACGTCATTCGATTTATCGAAAATTAACCATTTTAAAACAGTTTTCGACCCAGTTTGTGGCTATAGCGACCTTGGAAAAGGTTCAAAGTTAACATTTCGTTTTACATTCCACAACCACCCTTGACCAAGATAATTTTTAATTTGTAGTTCATTATTGTTTTACAACTGAAATAAATAGGTATGAAATTTGTAGGTTATTGATGATGTCAGTGTGACAGTGACATAATTATTTCAAACGTAAAGTAAGACACACGTTTTAGATTCCACAACCACCCTTGACCAAGATAATTTTTGATATCCCGGTACATATGATTGACCCTCAAATTAAATTTCTGGCTACGCCACTGAGCAACACTACTACTTTCTGTGAAACAAAATAATAGACAAACAAAGGTAAATACTCACTTCAGATCATCCCAGCGTTTTTTAGCTTGTTCATTACCACTGAACACAGGGGTGGCTTTTAAGTGAACTTCATATAATTCACACAATCCGGACCATTTAATGAGTTCTGTTGTAGTGAAATACTTCAACAATTGTTTGTATGTAGGTATTTCCTCCAAAACTTTGTCAGCCAACACTCGATGTGTTAAATCTGCCTAAAAAAATAATAATTAATGACCGTTGTGTAGGGTCAGTTTGATAAATTTCACTTAATTATGGAACGACTGCTAATGTGTTTCTGAAAACTCTCAACGAGCATGATCATACCGATTTTAGAAACAAAGTATTAACTTTTTCAAGAGCTGTCATCACTACCGAATTATGAAATGTATTGCAATCATCAAGAGCCACATGTTGATGTCTAAATTTTTACCATTCCAAATTAAAAATTTTTTAATGTAGTCTGGTCAAATTAGACATAAAAAATGTGAAAGCTCGGAAAAAAAAATAGTTCCTGGACGCATACTGGACGATATTGAACTTTAAGCAAAAAAGTTCAGAAAAAAACAGACTGAACCAATCAATTGTATTTTTTTTGCAAATCGTTCCTGGACGCATACTGGACGATATTGAACTTTAAGCAAAAAAGTTCAGAAAAAACAGACTGAACCAATCAATTGTATTTTTTTTGCAAATCGTTCCTGGACGCATACTGGACAATATTGAACTTTAAGATCTGGTCGCTTGGACATTTTTCAAAGTTAAACTGGAAATTGGCCAATTTTCATGGTAAATTCATTAGTAAATTATTTAAAAATTTCTAAAATTGGTAAGTATTGCCAAAATTGGCTGATAAACTCCACTCGGGGGTTTTCGAGGACGTTGATCACGATTCCGAAGTTAGATTTACCATTTTCGACCAATTTAGCTGGAAATTGGCCAATTTTATGTCAGAAAAATGGCCAAATTAGATAATATCGCAATTTTTGTTGAAATTGGCTTAAAAACTCCACTCGGGGGGTTTTCGAGGTCGCTGATCACGATTCCGAAGTTAGATTTACCATTTTCGACCAATTTACCTAGAAATTGGCCAATTTTAAGTCAGAAAAATGGCCAAATTAGATAATATCGCAATTTTTGTTGAAATTGGCTTAAAAACTCCACTCGGGGGGTTTTCGAGGTCGCTGATCACGATTCCGAAGTTAGATTTACCATTTTCGACCAATTTACCTAGAAATTGGCCAATTTTAAGTCAGAAAAATGGCCAAATTAGATAATATCGCAATTTTTGTTGAAATTGGCTTAAAAACTCCACTCGGGGGGTTTTCGAAGTCGCTGATCACGATTCCGAAGTTAGATTTACCATTTTCGACCAATTTACCTAGAAATTGGCCAATTTTATGTCAGAAAAATGGCCAAATTAGATAATATCGCAATTTTTGTTGAAATTGGCTTAAAAACTCCACTCGGGGGGTTTTCGAGGTTGCTGATCACGATTCCGAAGTTAGATTTACCATTTTCGACCAATTTACCTAGAAATTGGCCAATTTTATGTCAGAAAAATGGCCAAATTAGATAATATCGCAATTTTTGTTGAAATTGGCTTAAAAACTCCACTCGGGGGGTTTTCGAGGTCGCTGATCACGATTCCGAAGTTAGATTTACCATTTTCGACCAATTTACCTAGAAATTGGCCAATTTTATGTCAGAAAAATGGCCAAATTAGATAATATCGCAATTTTTGTTGAAATTGGCTTAAAAACTCCACTCGGGGGGTTTTCGAGGTCGCTGATCACGATTCCGAAGTTAGATTTACCATTTTCGACCAATTTACCTAGAAATTGGCCAATTTTATGTCAGAAAAATGGCCAAATTAGATAATATCGCAATTTTTGTTGAAATTGGCTTAAAAACTCCACTCGGGGGGTTTTCGAGGTCGCTGATCACGATTCCGAAGTTAGATTTACCATTTTCGACCAATTTACCTAGAAATTGGCCAATTTTATGTCAGAAAAATGGCCAAATTAGATAATATCGCAATTTTTGTTGAAATTGGCTTAAAAACTCCACTCGGGGGGTTTTCGAGGTCGCTGATCACGATTCCGAAGTTAGATTTACCATTTTCGACCAATTTACCTAGAAATTGGCCAATTTTAAGTCAGAAAAATGGCCAAATTAGATAATATCGCAATTTTTGTTGAAATTGGCTTAAAAACTCCACTCGGGGGGTTTTCGAGGTCGCTGATCACGATTCCGAAGTTAGATTTACCATTTTCGACCAATTTACCTAGAAATTGGCCAATTTTATGTCAGAAAAATGGCCAAATTAGATAATATCGCAATTTTTGTTGAAATTGGCTTAAAAACTCCACTCGGGGGGTTTTCGAGGTCGCTGATCACGATTCCGAAGTTAGATTTACCATTTTCGACCAATTTACCTAGAAATTGGCCAATTTTATGTCAGAAAAATGGCCAAATTAGATAATATCGCAATTTTTGTTGAAATTGGCTTAAAAACTCCACTCGGGGGGTTTTCGAGGTCGCTGATCACGATTCCGAAGTTAGATTTACCATTTTCGACCAATTTACCTAGAAATTGGCCAATTTTATGTCAGAAAAATGGCCAAATTAGATAATATCGCAATTTTTGTTGAAATTGGCTTAAAAACTCCACTCGGGGGGTTTTCGAGGTCGCTGATCACGATTCCGAAGTTAGATTTACCATTTTCGACCAATTTACCTAGAAATTGGCCAATTTTATGTCAGAAAAATGGCCAAATTAGATAATATCGCAATTTTTGTTGAAATTGGCTTAAAAACTCCACTCGGGGGGTTTTCGAGGTCGCTGATCACGATTCCGAAGTTAGATTTACCATTTTCGACCAATTTACCTAGAAATTGGCCAATTTTATGTCAGAAAAATGGCCAAATTAGATAATATCGCAATTTTTGTTGAAATTGGCTTAAAAACTCCACTCGGGGGGTTTTCGAGGTCGCTGATCACGATTCCGAAGTTAGATTTACCATTTTCGACCAATTTACCTAGAAATTGGCCAATTTTAAGTCAGAAAAATGGCCAAATTAGATAATATCGCAATTTTTGTTGAAATTGGCTTAAAAACTCCACTCGGGGGGTTTTCGAGGTCGCTGATCACGATTCCGAAGTTAGATTTACCATTTTCGACCAATTTACCTAGAAATTGGCCAATTTTATGTCAGAAAAATGGCCAAATTAGATAATATCGCAATTTTTGTTGAAATTGGCTTAAAAACTCCACTCGGGGGGTTTTCGAGGTCGCTGATCACGATTCCGAAGTTAGATTTACCATTTTCGACCAATTTACCTAGAAATTGGCCAATTTTATGTCAGAAAAATGGCCAAATTAGATAATATCGCAATTTTTGTTGAAATTGGCTTAAAAACTCCACTCGGGGGGTTTTCGAGGTCGCTGATCACGATTCCGAAGTTAGATTTACCATTTTCGACCAATTTACCTAGAAATTGGCCAATTTTAAGTCAGAAAAATGGCCAAATTAGATAATATCGCAAATTTTGTTAAAATTGCCTAGAAAATTTGGCAAATCTAACTTCGGAATCGTGATCAGCGTCCTCGAACATCCCCCCCCCGAGTGTAGTTTTTCAGCCAATTTCAACAAAAATTGCGAAATGATCTAATTTGTCCATTTTTCTGACATAAAATTGGCCAATTTCTAGCTACCAAATTTACAAATTTTTCAATAATTTCCTAATGAATTGACCACGAAAATTGGCCAATTCTAGTTTAACAATTGAAAAATGTCCAAGCGACCAGATCTGAAAGTTCAATATCGTCCAGTATGCGTCCAGGAACGATTTGCAAAAAAAATACAATTGATTGGTTCAGTCTTTTTTTTTCTGAACTTTTTTGCTGAATTGACTCGACTAATGTAGGTTAAAACAAAATGTTTTTTTATTATCTATCTATAAAAATTCATGATAAAAGTGAATGAAATATCATCATGACTAGATACAATATTCTCATTGAATCTATTTGGTGGATTTAATAAAATATTATGAGTAATTTCATGCATCTCATAACATATTGATTGTGAAAACAGTAGTGTGAGGAAATGTACCCGAGATTTGCATATAGTTACTTCAAACTTACTTGTTCATTGTCATGACGAGCCAGAATTAGATATAAAACCACAGCTTGAGCTGCAGCTGTCTTTTCTTCAGGATTCGCTTGGATGCTAGGTGTGTTCAGAACTGCCCTATAATGTTTGCAAGTGGCGAGATAAGACCCATCGTGTTGGTCCAATTCCATCATTAATCTGTAGTATTTTAATTTCAAGTCTTGGGTACCATCATCTTCGAAGAATTTAGTATTTATCTTCTTGGAAATGATCTGTGTCCTTATGTAGTCTTGCCTGGCAAGGCATAATCTCATTTGTTCAAGAATAAGTTCGACCTTTTCACGTTTTACCATCGAACCGTAGGTTTCTACTTGTAATTCTTGAATGATGTTGGCAGCCTCTTCGATGTTGCCTTCATCCTCTCGAATTTGGGCCAATTTATGAGTCAGTCGAGCTCTTTCTACTTCAACATAAATTTTACCTTCCGTTACCTGTCTGAAATAAACAGAATTGATGTGGCAACCTCTTCAAACATTACTATCCAGTATAAACTTAAAAATTAAGAACTAACCTCAAAGTATCTATCAATTTGATTTTGGTTTCTTTGTTGGGAGTTTGGTCGACATATTCACAACATTCTTGCACCATTTTAGCAACGGCTTGTTTCAACTGTGCTCTACGTTTCGTTAACAAAACTATATGTTCGTTCAGAGCTACCCAATTATTTGCTTCCCTACATATTTGAACGATAGCGACTAATACTCTACCGGTTGAAACCATATCTGCACCAGTTCTGGTTTGTTTCTCCAATGCTAATAGTTGTTCAAGCGCATCATGTAATTTTCCTACTTTGGCTAATTTCTTACATTCGGGTATTTTCTCGTCACAGTTGGAACTATAATCTACTTCCATCTTCACGATTTTTCCCGAGTCAGTGGCAATGGTTTCCATTTTGCCTGAAAATTTTAAAATCAGAGGTTAGAAAATAACCTATACAAGTTCATCAATATTTGCATTGATTACTTTCTGAAGATTTAATTATTATTGATGATGAGAGTTGACTTACTTGAGTGTGTACTAACTTGGTTTTATGAAGAACAATAAACTCAAAAAACACTTGTCATGAAATCAAATTTTGACAGTCACAGTTGTTACTAAGCACAGAATATTTCTCCTCTGTGACATAGCTACTTTTTATATCGTTATCAATCATAGAGCTAACGGGCTATGTCAATTATGATTTAGAAACATTTACAAGTTTGAATATAAAGTAAAGTTCGATTCTATCAACGAACTCTCTGAGTTCGTTGGATTCTATCATATATTTCATAGATCATAGAAGTATTATATTGCATTCAAGTCCCACTCTACCTTATATTTACTCGTTCATGAAGGAGGAGAAACGTATAGTGAAACAGGAGTAGACATGGACCTCTATTCAAATCATGATTTCAACTGTTTCGGCATAACGCTTTTTACCTCTATGTTATCTATGTATTAAGCTTTATGCACATATTTACACAATTTGTGTTGCAAACATAGAGGTTTTATATAGATAGAGAAAAATTGCATTATGCCAAAAGTTGAAATAGAGGTCCCCCTCTACTCCGATTTCTCTGTATATTTCCCGTAGCGCCATTCTATGCGGTGAATCAATATCCTCTAGTGTCTATCTAGAGGGTATTGGATGAACGGTGTAAATCTAAGGTAGTGCTTTCTACTCGAGTTAATTTGATTAAACTTCTATGGTTTACGCGCGCCATATATACTACTTACTTTATATTCTAACTTATAACTACTAGTATCATGTTTCTAAATCTTAATTGTGGGTTTCCCGTTAATAAATTAAATCAAATAACTATTTAACATTGACGTTTCTAGAGTCTTTTACGGTATTTTACTTCTAACATGAAATGTGTTCGTATTTTACTATGAATTGTTGTAGGTCCGCCACCTGGCGGTAGTATTTCCAAATGCTTCTCCGTCGATCCTTTTGAATAGCAAAACTGATTTAGTTCATCATTTATGTTTCTTGTAAGCACTATACTGTATTTTTGAGCAGTAAAATTCTAATGGGTTTAATTAATAATAATAACACACAGACATCATGTATGCGTCTAGATCGCTTCAGATATGCTCAAAACGGATACATCCGCGAAAAGCCGGAATTTTTTCTTTTGAGTCGATTACAACACTTCTCTTACACTACATATTATATATAGTCAGGGAAGTAAAAATACCTATAAAATATCATCCATACAAAGATAGAAAGGACACACATGCTTTTCCATTAATTGAAGTCATCTCCCATGTGATATTCAAGCAAAAAATATATTTTATCAGATTCAGAAATGTTTTGGGGTAGACATGTTTTGAAGGAAATAACATTTTATAATTTGATATAAATAAATATTTGAAACAGTTTTATTAGTTTTATCATTGCAGGAACTAGAGAAAACATGTTCTAAATGTAATAACGCATAAAAATTAAAAATTAACGTTTGATATATATTTATAAATATTTTGTTGTAGTCACCTGTTGTTATAGAATGTTTCCAAAATTTCATAGCATGTGCATACTTGAATGAGACTTTAATCAAAGGCTATTTTATTCAAGAAACCATTATCATTTCAAATTATCCCAAACCTAGTGTTACTTGGAATGATGTATAAAAAATAGCCATTAAATATTTTAAAAATTCCAAAATGTTTGTGCAATGGACTGATTTTGACGGGACAAAAAGCATTCTCTTCGGAATTTTATCAGTCTACCTCGTCTAAAGTTGCGCAAAATTTTGCATAATAAATTAACAATTCAATTAGCGTATTATTGCATAAAAATTCATAAAAAATGATCGGGTAAAGACTATTTTTGGTCAGTGAAGATATGAAAATAGTTAAACAAGTAGTTGAATTAACTTCATTTGTTATAAACAATTTATTTACTAGAAAATAGACGAATTCGACCAAAACTACGAGTTTAGGATCGTTTTCGAATAATTTTGGCCTTCTGAGTTGAATTTAGTCTTCAATATCGTCGAATGTATACCCGCTAATTTGTTAATTTGTTATAAACAAATTAGATTTATCAATAAATATACGAATTTGACCAAAATGTTGAGCTCATAGTTGTTTTCATCTAATTCTGGCTTCTGAGCCATACAAAATTTCTGAATTGTTATAAATAAATTATTTATTAATAATTTTACGAATTTGACCAACATGTAGAGTTTACAGCTAATTTTGGGCAGTTGTGTGCGATTTTATTGTTATTATAGTCCTTAAATGCATATACATTTTTGAATTGTACTAAATAAATTATTTATTAATAAATATACGAATTGCGCCAAAATTCCAAGTGTAAAGTGTTTTTAAAATTAATGTATTGATAGTCAAATAAATTATATCAATTTTTTTTTTAAATAGATCTCTAGTTTGAAACGAACCAATAAAAACTATTTTATTCTCGTTCATCTCAGGGTATATTACGGTGCTCATTCCCTGATGTTAGAATTTGAAAAAAATATTCTTTTCGAGGCATTATAGCGGGAATTGTATTATTAGTGATACGTTTGAACGTTTGAATTAAACTATTTTTTTTTTGAACTTGGCATTTTCTTATTAATTAATTAATTAGCTATTTTGCTAAGACTTGATATTTTTTTTTATATAATCTAGTCGACTATTAATACATTAATTTTAAAAACACTCTACACTTGGAATTTTGGCGCAATTCGTATATTTATTAATGAATAATTTATTTATAACAATTCAAAAATGTATCTATATACATTTAAGGACTATAATAACAATAAAATTGTACCCAAGAGGCCAAAATTAGCTGAAAACGATTATAAACTCGACATTTTGGTCAAATTCGTATATTTATTTATGAATATAATTTGTTTATAACAAATTAGCGGGTATACATTTGACGATATTGACGACAAAATCGTACTCAGAGGTCAAAATTATTCGAAAATGATCCTAAACTCGAAGTTTTGTATATTTGTTAATACATAAATTGTTTATAACAAATAAAGTTAATTCAACTACTTGTTTAACTATTTTCATAAGGTCACTGACCAAAAATAGTCTTTACCTGATCATTTTTCATGAATTTTTATGTAATCTCATAAATACGCTAATTAAATTGTTAATTTATTGCTTATAAACAATGCAAATTTTTTGCGCAACTTTAGACGAGGTAGACTTTGTTCCTGATAAAATTCCGAAGGATTTCGAGATTTGGCCTATTTTTATACCCATTTGACTGCACTGAATGAACATCCTGTATATTCGCAAGCGTCAATTTTAGTGATCAGAGTGTGACGCAGTAAAGAGGTTAATGTTCGTTTGTTTTATTTTTACTCTAAATAGAAATATGTTGTATTTTTATTCCATGTCTAAATTTTTATTTGCAATTGAAATAATGGTTTTTATTTGTTTTTTTATTTTTTAATTTATTTTCGTGAATTAACCAAAAACAATTTGATCAATCAATTCCACAACAGTATAAGAGCCGCTCTCTATTGAACGTCCTCCATGTTTGGGCTATCACTTATTTTTGAACAATTCATTAAAAAACTGTTGATAATGTTTATAATTCAACCAATTAGTTAGCACTGTAGCATTCGATAAAACATTGATATTATTCCCAGAGGTAACAGAGCTGTGATTTGTCTTCGTGTGAATTTTTAAATTCGAAAGACCGCTAAAAAACACATCACACACGTCACAATGTATTATATTAGTATACGAATACACGTGCTCCTGAAAGTCCCTATAGTTCCGAAACGGATGACCACAAATCCTACATTCGTACACCTTCTGCACCGGTCGATGTTTCTGTAAATGGTTCAAAAATTTGAAGTTAGTCGTGAAAGTTTGATTGCACTCTTCACAGTATCTACAAGAACTTCCGTCGCACCGATCGCGGCGGTGCTGAGCGAGATCGTAGAGATTGTTCAATTTCAGCGGACACTCGAGACAGAGGACCTTGGCGTGCGACACGATCACATGTTCCTTCATGCAACGCTCACTGTGAAACACTTTCGAACAGTACGCGCACACGCTGAACTTGTTACGTAAAACGCTCAGGTCGTCGAGAACGCGCTCGTTCATTACGAAGATGGTGTTGCACGAATCGCATAGATGGTACGGATGAAATATTATGGCGTGTTCGTCAACGTACGCTTCGTTCGGGAAGGCATTTTTGCAGAAACGACAAGTGTTGGGTTTGGTACGCGTTTTGCGGTAGAAAAATTCGGAGCCGCCTATCAGGTTCGTTATACAACCGGGCGTGCGTATGAAAGAGGGAATGTGCACGATGGTGTGTTTCTGGTATTCGATCAAGTTGTGGAATTCCTCTTCGCATTCTTCACAGATGAACTTCGTTAAGGACATAAGGTCGGATGCTGTATTCAATTTCTGAAAAGACCAAGACAAATCAACTCAAGTGAAATAATTTTACGATGATTTCTGACTAGAAGAATTGCTGAAATCTGAGTTTAACTATTAGTAGAGGAAATGAATGCAAGAACCTCTTATTTTTTGGTAACGGGTTGGATTTTATGAAACCTTTTGCATTCCCTTCATTTTTGGACCAATAAACTTTGTTAACCTTTAGATTTTGGCGTTCGCACCCCCTCTTTTTGCTAGAGGGGTTGTTAGCAACCCCATTTTCTATCTCGCTGAGATCTTAACCGAATTCCTTCAAATTTAAATATAGGAGTTTTGAGGGGTCAGCGATTACGAATCCGTCGAGAAAATTTGAAAATTCGAAATGGAGGCTACAAAATGGCAGGTTAAAATATAAAAATGCATTTTCTAGCCTAATTGATGAGTTTAGAGAAAAATACCAAGGTTTCAAAAGTGTTTAGAATTCAGTTTTGCTTTATACCTTATTTTTATGCCTCATATATCACCACTCATCAACCACCCCTGTAATAATCCGACGGATTATTACTTTTTGTTTTGGGGTCTTTGAATAATATTGATTTAAATTCAAATTGAATATTTTATAAATTATTATATCTTGAACACGATATACCAGACAGACCTAGCGACGGTAATCTGAGTGCTCTTTCCTGTATCATTGGCCGGTCAGCCATGAACCATGTTTTACAAACGTAAGCACGGCTCGAGGTCAATGGTACTTTTTTCCCTGAGTCAGGAAAAGTTTACGTGGAGTTGAACAGAGCAATTCTTTCGCCTAGTTAGATTCCTATTGGCTGTTGTTATATTTCATGGGCGTGTTCTGATCCCGGAATTCTAAATTGAACATATTTTCTAAGATTGAGCATGGGGTGGCCCCCCGCTTCAATGATTTCATAAAAACTAATTACTTTGAGGAAAAAAAGGAGTTCTCAACCACCTTCTCAGTTAGTTCTCCACCAGGTACTTGTCGGTAAGGCCAGCTTGCTTTATGTCCACAGGGATGCTCATTGTTGCATTAAATCAAATCAATTAATATAATGTTTGTCCAGAATATACAAATCAAGTTCAAGAAATTTATAGATATTAAATTAACAATGCAACAAGGGTTATACATCCCTGGGGGACTGAAGCAACGCTGGACTTGTTCGCGTCTTCCGCGTCACGCGTAAAGTGTTTGTTCCCTTATTTGGAATCATTTTTTTGTGCCAATTCCACATCATACCTAATTTAATTCGACGTAAAAATCGAGTGTTTAAATTATTTGTGCCTTATCACTACAAGGGGGTCCGAGAGGGAATTGGGTTATTAGACCAACAGGGTAAGTGCATTTTGATTGCCAAAGAACAACTGTTATATTGACTTCACCCTCGGAATCGGTAATATAATATAATGTGGTTATTTACCATTCAGATCATGTTCCGCCCGCCACTGTTTTAATTGTTAATATAATTTTTTCCTGCCATTCAGGCTATTTTGAGTGTCTATACAAATTCCGCTTATCGGAGATTACTTAGGGGAAATGATAGAGCATCATGTCGTTAGGTTTACCCCAGCTTACCAGAAAGGGAGGAATTCTTTAATTTTTTTAACATTATTTATCAATCATCCGCGTGATCGAGCGCGAAACCGATCACTGTTCCGTGTGTGCTAATCAGTCTTTCATTTGATTCAAACTCTCCAGAGATCCTGGCAGGAACTCGCTAGCTGGTGAAAGGGGCAAAACTAGCGACATTGATAATGGTTTCACAGGTTCCCATTTTGGGGTGAACCTGAATTAGACGTTTTTAGATGTATGCTATCATTCCTTCAACCAAATTTTGGATTAATGTTATAATCGTTCGTCGTTGGTTAATGTATCAAATTTTTTTTTAATTTTGTTTTATTCAATATATATTTATTTTTTTAATTTGATTTACGAGTTTAACTGGTAATTCCTAATCACCTATCAGCGAATGCGACCATCAGAATTTACGCTTGAATAGATATGAAGATACAAGTATAAGTAATTGTACGAGGCGGTCTCTTGAAAGAGATCAAGGGATCAAAGTAGTTAAAAACAGCTTCTAGGTGGCAGCTTAAAAGAACCTTAAGGGTACACGGATCAACTACGATCTCTGATACCCGAACAGGTTCCAACAAACAATTTTAAAATTCATATAACACGTCGATGAGGTATTAACGCTACCTGAAATAATACCCAGCCGACTGTTACAAGTTCAAGTGTTACAAGCAGTGAGATAGGATTCCGAACCCATTCACTTATCTGGGAATATTAAATCTAATTTAATTTACGTTCAGATTTATTATTACAAAAACCCAACACTCGGCGGAACGTTACACCCCTTAGCCGACCTCTTAGTTACCCCCACGCTGCAAATGTAAAACTGCCATTTGCAACCATGATTTTGATTTTAGAGAAAAATTTCAAGATACAAAAAATGTTCTAAATTCAGATTTTTGTAGGAATTGGCCATTTTTAATGCCATTTACTACCCCCCTCCACTTTCCCCCATCCCTATAATTTTAAATTCATTTTCGGGCCATTCTATTGGTTTTAGGCAAAATTGACAAGACACAAAAAGTGTTCAGAATTCAATTTTACGTAATAAAAGTATATTCATATGTTTACTTTCAACCCCTTTCTACCTTGAGAGGGTTAACATTCCTACTTATTTCGTAAAAGAGCCGGATTTTTCCATGTAAATAGGGAAATGTTATATAAAAACACGTGAAATTTATATTTGAAGAATATCCCTTCATTCTGCACCCTATCAGTTAGATCTCCCAGGGGTGGGGGTAAGTCACATGCTGCATCGCTATATACGAGACGAAATAAAATGCCTATTTTTTCCATATTTTATCACGAAAAAACCATCATAAATTATGAAGTTCATATATAATACAAATTATTGTATCTTCGAGTTATTTGTGCAATATAAATAAGTTTGTATGGTCACTTACATACCCCTTAACATACTAAGGGGATGAACATCCCTCTATACTAGTAGGATGTTTGCAAAATGCATTTTTATATTTTAACCCGCGATATTGTAGTCGCCATTTTTAATTTTCAAATTTTCTCGTCGGATTCGTAATCGCTGACTCCTCAAAAATCTCAGCGAGATAGGGAATGGGGTTGCTAACAACCCCTCTAGCAAAAAGAGGGGGTGCGACCGCCAAAATCTAAAGGTTAGCAAAGTTAATTGGTCCAAAAATGAAGCGAATGCAAAAGGTTTCATTCAAATCCATCCCATTACAATAAAATAATGGGTTCTTGCATTCATTTTCTCTACTATATCAAGAAAAATGTGGTTCAGTTATGTTACATATTAATGCTGAACAAGCTGAATTGGCAATTATAATATAATTATTTTTAACACATTAAAGGTAGAAACAAATTAAATCATTTTACAATATTTTTGGATTAGAGACAATTTGTTAAATTGAAAAAATGAATCAGTTATTTTACATATTAATTATCACCCTTTCATACAAACTTGGTGTGTTTCCTTTCAGTGGGGAGACAGCTAGAGTGCAGTTCCGAGTTTGAAAGGATTTTTAAATTGTAACACCCGAAACTCTCTCTCAAAATTGCGAATAGGGTAAATATTGTAATCTCTTTCAAAAAAGGGCAAAGGAAGACACATTACTGGATAGTAACAACCTTCGAAACTCACCTCATTTTCACCACCGGGGAAAGGTAGAGCGGAATAAACGTTCTTCAATTTCGCTTCGTCTCTCTTGCACGGATAACATTTATAATGTTGCTCCTCCATGTGACCGACTAAGTGTTTAGTGAATGTAGAGGATTTCGTAAAGTAAAATTTACACATAAAACAGAACTGACATGGTCCTTTCCACGTCGATATATCCACGACTTTCCAGACGTTTTCCAAGCAACGTCCACAACTTACGTTCTTAATTGTAGCTCGGATGCTGTCCTCGATTGAAATTTGAAGACAGTGATCTTCCGATGTCAGCGTCGAGAAGGCTATATGCTTATGGTCTATCCAAGTGAATTCTACTTTCTTCGTATTAGTCGATGATTCATCTTCTTTCTTAGACGTACTTAAAATTTCGTCTTCGTCGTCCGATATTATTAAAACATCGTTTTCCAGAATGATGGGATGACTTTGTTTGATATCCACCGTGGAAGTCATACCTGCAATATAATATAATGGTGTAACGAAGCTTAAATTTTGATATATCATTTATTTTGGGTCAGGCAGAAAATACGAGTATTACACGTAAACTCCGGTTAAACAGTTTATTATTTCAACAGATATGCGTGCACTCCGAACGTGCATTCCATGATAGTCCATGAATCGCACATACCGCATTCATACCCGCTTAAAAAATATTCATTAATTTCGATTAACTTAAGCAGAAAAAACGGGGAACTCCGATAACATTCCTTTCCCTCGCTGTGAAGGAACTGGTGGAGCATCATTCACGCAAATTTTAGATATAAAAAGTAGCGTCACTATCAAGCGGAGTTCGGGACATAAATGAAAAAAACCACTGCACAAAATAAGGATTTGGTGCTACGGACTGACCAGAACCTCGAAAAACATATAAAAGACAGTGGCAGACAGATAGTAGGAGATTGATTTTTGCTAGTTATAGTAATCAAGTAATCAGAATTAAGCATTTGAATTAGGAATTAATAGTTCCCGAATTTGAACTAAGAGTTAGTGATAGTTGGGATTATTGCAGATACGACAGTTGGGGTTTGTGCACGCTGCATTAATCCCGGAAGTATAAGCCCTGATTGTATAAAATCTGAATGTAAGGTGAATGAAACCAAACCGCCAACTGCTTGCGCACGCTGTACCAAGTAGGGAGTATAACCCTTGTGCCGAATGTGAAGCCCCGGCCGTGGGTGGAGGGATTATTGCAGATACGATAGTTGGGGTTTGTGCACGCCGCGTCAATCACGGAAGTATATAAGCCCTGATTGTCTAAAATCTGAATGTAAGGTGAACGAAATCTGATACTCATCATACAATTACCGGGGACTCCGTTGATAGCATAGGGCTGTGAATAGTAGGCCTAAACATAATAAACTCAGTCGTAAAAATCTGATCGCAAACATAATGACAAGCCTTCTGGTGAGAATCCTAGCAGAAGTTTTCAAGAAGGAGTAAAAAAATCTGGCGCTCGAGGAATTGAAAAAGCGACAAGGCGCGTCATAATGGATACAGAGAAATAATATGAATTAATTCCTGAACTAGTTGATTTAAGTGATGAATCGGCAAGAAAAGATTGAAGAAACATGTTCTTATGAATTGAGAAAAACTATGTAATAAGGGTTTACTACAGGTCATTTTCAATATTCAAAACAAAATCATTTTCAGAAAATTACAATTTCATGTACAATTAGAATATCTAAAAGCAAACAACCTCTAGGGGTTGCCAGATGTTTTCTGTATAGTATCAATAACAAATGTAGCTTGAAAAAAGTAAAGGGATTTATAAAATAAATATAAGACAATTCACACTCGCTTCAACGAGGGCGGTATAATACCATGGCTGGCATGGTCAAGCTGTTCAATAATTTCACACAAGTTTCTAGTTACAAAGGAAATCATAAACCTGTCAAGATGAATAACCAATCTAGAACGGTAAACGAATGATAGTTATATTGTTAATGTTAACTATCTGGAGATGTTTTATGTACATTCAAATCAGTTAATAATTTTTAGAAAGTGACAGATAGATTTATAAATCCTCACCGAAAACATTCTGAACTAGAGACTTCAAGAGAAGAATCTTACTGATTATTGTTTCAACAATTCAGGGATCCTTTTCCGAATTGAAGATGGGTTCTTGAGAAAAAGGAGGCATTACAAATACCAGGGGCAATGCCTAAAAGCTTCAGTTATATTTTCAAGCTTGAATTGTTCTCTTGAGAAATCACGTGACATTTCGTCAATTTCAATTAATTTAATATGAGTTTTTTCAAAAAATGCTGGATGAACAGCATGGGGGTTAAATAGAGGAAGGGGGATGAGACATTTTTCAATTTTGAAGTCGTAATCAGCGACCCCAAAAAACCCCCGAGTCCATCGTTTCATCCAATTTTGATCAATTTTTTCCAAAATTGCTGGATAAACCGAGTGAGGGGGGATCAGAGAAGGGGGGAAGAGGAATTTGGGAAATCTGACGTCGGGTTCGTGATCAGAGACCCTGAAAACCCCCGGATAGACATTTTCAGGCCTATTCGGCAGTATTATTTAATTATTTTCTCAATTTTTATTTATTGCCTCATGAGCTCCCCCAGGAATTGGCTAATTTAAGGGTATTGGGGGGGAAAATAAGTTTTGGACAAAAATAATTTGGGGTCCTTTTGTCTGCATATCTTTCACCGTCGAATGCATCCTGTTTCAGCCTGATCGGTTGTTATTCAAAAATTTTTAATAATAAAATAGGTTGATATTTTTATATCATATTGACTGCACTAGAGAGAGCCATGTTACAGCTAATGAAATTGTTCTCAAAGACAATTCCATAGAAAAGGAATTCAGAGAACGAGGAATGAAAGTGAAACGTGACATCGAACCAAAAAGACTAGACAGGAGAACAGACTCTCATTCAAGTTGTAAGTAAAATAATGGATATAGGATAGGCAGGATCTCAAAGGCATGGAAACAAACGATAGTGCACATTCGTGTGACTCATGTGCAGTAGACGCGATTGTGTAAGCTCCACATTCTGATTCCTTTACTACACAAGCGCTAAGTAGGAAGTTTGGTCGCCTCAATATAAGGGAAGTATTGTAATCGGTCTAAAAAAATAATTCCTGATTGTAGCGGAAATATGATAGTTTCTGAAAACCATGTACACTATTTTAGAGGTGATGTATGTGTGTATGTGCGTTTGTAACCCACTGTGGACATGATTGCGCCGTCCTATTGGCCTGAATAACTGAGAAAACCCAAATTAATTGGAACCCAAAGTAAGTACTATTATTTCAATCTAATATCGCAAATTAAAAGAAAAATCACCATTAGATCATTTAATTCTACTGTATTTGCTCCAGAAATAAAAAAAAACACTCACCAATGTAAAGAACGTCTTCTTTTTCATCGTTCTTTTGACTATTCATTTCCACAATTGGCAAATAACTAATGGAATATACCTTTACATCTTTTTTTGCCGATTCAATTTGCCGATGTTCTGAAGATGCGGTTTCAAGAGAGTCGTAGATATCCCCTCTCCATTCTTCGTTATCAATTCCATAATTATCGCCTCTTGGATGTTCATCGTTTTCTTTTTCCTCACATTCCATCTTAACTTCACCATTCGTATCTAGAGTGGCGCAATTCTTCAAAATGAAACTGTTTTTTTCTGATTCCACTCGTGATACAAGAGAATTCAATATTATGACATTGCTGTCACATCGTTTGGGGTGTTCAGCGTCATTTTCTGGGACGAAAAATTCTGATTTGATGGGCACCACCTTACAATTTTCATTAGATCTTATGGCTTTTGTTTTACATTCCATGGTTTCTTGTAGTATATCTTCATTTGTGTTTCTTCCGAATTCCGATTCATTTTTCTCCGGATAATTTCCGGTCAGCATTGTGGTATGGCATGTTGTTGAAGATGATTTCGTAATACTCTCATCTCCAAAAACACGAGCTTCCGGAAGCATACTTTCTTCGAATTCTTTCTTAATCTCATAGTTACCATTCTCTCTTTTTGTAACATTTTGTAAATCGTGTACAACATCTGGATTGTGATTTTCCTCCAATTCTTTGCAGAATGCATCACTATGTTCTAGCACAGTCCTAGTACTCGAAGGTGCCATTCCGTCTAATTCCAACTTAACATCCCTACATAATCGATAGCTTTCTTCCAAAACGGTGGTAATGTCATCATTCTGTTGGAAATTAGTTAATTCCGTTTCAATTTCCGGTTTAAATCTACAACATTGACTAGAAATTGTGGCAACATCATCATGTTCTTCAAAATACAACGTTTCTGATTGGTTCGTGAAATTATTGGGTTTGAAAGTTTTCACGTCTGTATTAGTTGTCGGATCCGAAGCCATTCTGGCTTTCTTCGGTCTTGATGATTCCGATTCGGCTGCGTCATTGTCGCGTTCAAAAAAAAAAGCTGCCGTTGTTTTTCCATAATCGTTTACATTGCGCGAAGATGATTCTGCTGTGGTGATTATTTTTTTCGTCCAGTCCAAAAAATCTGGTACTAATTCCGCATGTCTATTGTTGCTTGTAACTTTGCCACTAGGCTTCCCTTCGACATCATTTATTTTGGGAGAATAAATTGTTTCACTATTTCTATTATCATGTATGCTTGAATTTGGCATCGGAGTTCTAGGATTCTTAACTTTCTTTATTGTTAACATGAACTGAAATGCGTTAATGACAGATTAGCAAGTACAATAATATTTCAGTATAACCTTTCTCACTTCCAGACTAATAAGCAGTGGCGGCTGGTACTAAAGGGCACAAGGGCACGTGCCCACAACCATCAACGTGCCCATCCAACCACCACGTTTAGCGCACGTTAGGAGCATGCATTGATAACGCTCAAAATTATGTTCCGGAGAACGTTCTGAAGTGTACCTATTTCAAGTATGATTCGGCTGACTATGGTTATTTTCGCCATACGCACTTATATCGTCGGTTTGAGGCACAAAGCATCGTATCTACAGTAAACGTCTTCCTTCATAGTGTACAGTGTGTGAATTCAATTGGAAGACGTGAAGTATGAAATGAGCCTTTGAATTGGCGTTATGAGACATTGAGGTCGGAAAATCCAGGTATTTATGTAGGCTTAATCAACTTTCTAGCTGAATTAGACGCTGTGCTTGCAATACATATGAAATGTTCGGGTTCAAGTGTTTAAAGGCGTCTCAAAAACTATTCAGAACGAATTGCTAGATGCAATGTTGCAAATTTACAAGCAGGAAATATTAAAAGAATAAATAACAAATGGTTGTATTATTCGATACGTGTTTAATGGACAAATTTTTGAACGGTTTTGTTTTTTTTTCAAGCAGGGTGAACATAATGCTGATGTATTAGCAAACATTGCTGAATAAATTGCAAACTATTTCAAATTCTCCTTCTGGGTCTGATAACAATAAGCTAATCGCTCAAAGTTACGATGAGGCGTCCGTGATGAGTGGTAAGGCAAATGGTGTTCAAGTCATTATCAAGAGAACATTTCCACAGGCACATTACATTCACTGTAACGCGCATCAATTTAATTTAATTCTTGAATGAGCAGCACAGTGCAATAAAAAAGTATTTTATTTTTTGCAAATTTCCAGTATTTTTTTCTCGATCGCCATAACGAACGGTAATTTTTGATGAAATAGTCAAACGTACAATAAAAAAGTATTTTTTTGTGGGCAAATATGCACTTTTTTTGTCGATCGCCAAAACGAACGGTAATTTTTGATGAAATGGTCAAACGTGGAACACCACGCGCTGTACCTACACGCTGGATATTCAAAAGTCGAGCTGTGAACACATTGCTTGAATACCAGTGTTTAGACAAAAATATCGACGAAGATGGGATGGATTCAGTTACTATTAGTGAAGCAAAGTGGTTTATTGAAACATTTGAATTGCCCGGAATTTCTCTACTGGTTGAAAATATTATTTGGTCAGACTCAAGTGCGCGGGATTGACAGTGCTCAACTACAAAAGGCAATTCAACAATTCCTACAGCAAATTATTCGAATTGGAAATTCTACTGACAATGACAATCAAGAGCGCAATAATGGAGAACCTGCTAGGAAAAGACAAAAACGACAGCTGGAGATAACAAAGCTGTTATTACAAAGGAAGTATGTGTAACTATTTTAAGCCAAATTAGCGACCGATTTGATTTAAGGGATCACTTAAGTGCAGCAAAATTATTTGATTCTCAAAATTTTAAAACTTATGACATGCATGTCCACAAAAACATTTTGATGAAACTGTGAAAACTTATCCTATGTTGGACAGTGTAAAATTAAAAAGTGAACTTTCAGAAATTTATGAACGCGATTACATGTGTGACTTAAGTGGTATTTTGCCACTTTTAGTGTTCATAACAGACGAAAACATACAAACCGTTGGATATTATTTGTACAACGCCCATGACGACAGCAGAATGTGAACGATGTTTTTCCACCCTCAAACGAATTAAAACTTTTCTCAGAAGCACAATATCAGAAGATCGACTGAACGCATTGGTCCTATCAATAGAAAAGAAGTTCGTCCAGTCTATCCCAGATTTTGACAACAAACTCATAAGACGTTTTTTCCAGCATGAAAAATAGGAGAATGAATTTTATGTACAAAAAATAAGTAAGTTTTTTCTTGTGCGCACCCTCTTTCATAACTCACGAGCCGCCACTGCTAATAAGCTTTCACCTGAATTGTTATGTGCATTTGGTTTTGGTGAATTTTACAAACATTAGACAATAGAATGAAAATATCTTTCCAACTCCCCCTGTTCACTTTACCAAAGAAATGACGTCATACTTGGTTACTTTTACAACCAATTTACTTCAACAATCCCTGAGAGATTTTATTACTGTAGTACCACTACATTGTCCACATAGCTCAAAAAAGGACTAAAGAAAATTGGAAATGCTAATGGTAATGCAGCTGAAGCGAGGTTGTATCAAGAGAACTTTCCATTTCGTCATATACCATGCAAAAAAAGCTTCCCAATGCATTAATTTAACCATGTAATACCCAGAATAAATTCAAGATCATCATTAACATTTTATATGCCAAAACCAAATTGTAACATTTCTTTGAAAGAAAACTGAGACCACCAAAAATATTCTATACAAACGAAACTTCCAAATACATTTTTTTCGCCTACCTAAAAAGTTCTAGTAAAAAATTTAAAGGTGTTTGTGAATTTCACCAATTTCTTACTTTATAGTCAGATAACTTGACATAATAGTCCAGGCTATGATCTGGAAAAAAAAACCATGTAAGTTCGAATCAAACATTTTTTTTTGCATTAGCTTCAGGAGGTTTTCAGGATCATTCATACACCTTAAAACCTCTTGGGAACCCCAACCCCACCCATTGGGGGCGAAAATGGGCCGAAATCTCCAAGTCTTGAATTGTATTTTCTACAATAAAAGGTATTTTCGCATTTCAAGTGCACCTATGGGGTTTTTTGGGTCGCTGAACACGAATCCGTAGCCAGTTTTACTTGCAATCCATCGTAGGGGTGGTAAAATCGGCGAAATTGGCCAATTTTGCACCCCTATATGTTATTTTGTAATTTACGTGTTTTAGGCATTTCGAATGCACCGAGTTTTTTTTTGGGTCGCTGAATACGATTCCAAAGCCAGATTTACACGAATATCATCGTAGGGGTGGGAAATTTACAAAAATGGCTAATTTGACACGCTTCTAAATTTTCATAATTTTTGCATTTTAAAATTACTTCGGAGTAAATCTGGCTTCGGAATCGTATTCAGCGACCCAAAAAATCCCCTTGGTGCATTCGAAATGCCAAAAACACGTAAATTGCTAAATAACATATAGGGGTGCAAAACTGGCCAATTTCGACGATTTTACCACCCCTACAATGGATTGCAAGTAAATGTGGCTACGGATTCGTGTTCAGCGACCCAAAAAACCTCCTTGATGCATTCGAAATGCCAAAAACACGTGAAATGTAAAATAACATATTAGGGGTGCGAAATTGGCCAATTTTGTCGATTTGACCACCCCTACGATGAATTGCAAGTGAATGTGGCTACAGATTCGTGTTCAGCGACCCAAAAAACCTCCTTGGTGTATTCGAAATGCCAAAAACACGTGAATTGCAAAGTAACGTATTAGGGGTGCAAAATTGGCCAATTTTGTCGATTTGACCACCCCTACGATGGATTGCAAGTAAATCTGGCTACGGATTCGTGTTCGGCGACCCAAAAAACCTCCTAGGTGCACTCAAAATGCCAAAATACTTGTTTTTGTAGAAAATACAATTCAAGTCTTGGAGATTTCGGGCCATTTTCGCCCCCAATGGGTGGGGTTGGGGTTCCCAAGAGGTTTTAAGGTGTATGAATGATCCTGAAAACCTCCTGAAGCTAATGCAAAAAAAATTATTGATTCCAATTTACATGTTTTTTTTTTATAATAGCTAAAAGCCCGGTTCACAGCCTGGACTATAAGGTTATGAGGAATTTTCATTATTTTCTGCCAAGGTATCTCCTGCTGCTAATAAGAAACAGCCGGTCTTTAATGACAGGTAATATACTATTTTCTTGTTTATTATACACTTACTTTATCCTTGTTCAAAAGGAACCGTGATGGAGTCCCTGGAGGCCTGCATTTCATGCACGAGCGTTGGCTGTTGATAAAATGGTATTTCATATGTTCCTTCATATTCTTCTCAAATGTATCTTTGATATTTTTATTACAAAAAGTACAGACGTTCCTATACATGGCTTGCTTGATGAGATTAGGTTTAAGAAATTTTTGAAGGCAACAATCACATGTATTATTAATGTCCTTCAAATATTTCCACAAATCTCCACTCATCAATTTAATCCTCTCCAAATTCATATTTTCCCCTCCCCTGATTGTCTTAGTCATTTTCATAACACAATCTGTTTGTGCTGCTTCCTCAACTTGAAACTTAATCTCCTGATTCTGTGGATATTGATATTTTGATGATGCGGCAATATCCGAAATTGGTGCACCGTCCGTACTTTTCATTGGATCACAGTAAATACTTTCAATTGACTCAAAGTCAATATTTTCAATTGACTCACCGTCATTACTTTCAATTGAGTCACTGTCGATACTTTCAATTGACTCACTGTCGATATTTTCAGTCTTCAAATGAATAGGATTGTCATCAACAACATCGTTAGTTGGTAAATTTATTTTAATATCCGTATCTGATATTGCCTTTTGTGAGTAACAGCATTGGTCAAATATATTTGATACTAATTGATATCTCATATTGAGATATTTTTCTAATTCATCTTCATAATCACGGACTTTGGTGTTTCTGTTTGCCATAGAGGAATCCTAAAAATACATATTTCATTAGTTTATATAACATTTTACATAAATAAGCTTATAGTCCAGTCATTTAAGGATTTTTTTAGTCGATTCTCAGGTGTTTTGACACGCTGAACACGATGGTGTAGTTTAAATTTGGATTAACCCTGTGCTCGAAAAACTATGGCAATGTTTTGGACCCAAAAATTGCAATTTTTCGGACCCAAAAATTGCAATTTTTCGATTTTTTGCATTTTGAGCCAAAACTATGGGTTTTATGAGAAAATGTTTAACCAAAAATTGTTGGCCATTTTTGGTTTTAGTCCGAAGTCGATTCGAGTTCGGGGGCCCAAGATAGGGCCCATGTAGTGAGTTTTTTAGCACATTGAAAAATTGAATATATGTCAAAGAGTTTTTGTTTTTTCCATATTTTGTTTCGGGGAAAAGATGGTAGTTTTAATTCTCTTCTTTCGGTTTCTGGTGGTTTGATCGACCTCATTTTTTAGTGCCAAAATCGGCCATTTTGAAAAATCCGTATTTTACAAATTTCAGACGAAATACCCATGTTATCGATCTAAAACCTAATTCATTCGGAAGATTTCAAAAATGTAGCTTTGACGCCAATTTGAAAATTTTGGACCACTGAAAAATTCAATTTTTTGAGGTTAAATTTTTGTACGGAATCCGAATTCTAGGTGCTATTGAAGTTTTTCATAAGCATTATTTTAAGTCTAAGCAGATTAATTTGGGTAGAGTAGAAATGAAGTTATCCTAATAAATGTGTTTGGGCCTCTAGAGGGCCCAATTTTGGGCATATCGACGAAAACCTTGAAGCAAATTACAGAGAAATACATCGGCTATTCAAGTTTCAAACAGCGTACGGAGATTCGTTCATAATTCCAAGTTATAACGAATTTTATCATAAAAAACTAGCGCGGAAATTCATTTAGTAGCAATAAGCGAGTGTCGGTACAATAAATTCCGCGCACGAAATTATAGTTTACTAGCTGTACCCTGCCACGCTTCGCTGTGGCTAACGTAGTGGAAGCAACGATTTTAACGGGGCCTTTCAAAGGTAAAGATGTCCTCATCAATAAAGTTCAAGGTCAATCTTTAGAATATCTGATGGCTCCCTGCTCCCGTTCTCAGACCACCTTTGTGATATATTTGCCCTTTGATTTCAAAAGTTGGCATGAATTGAGCAGTCACGATTTCCGCACCAAATGACGTCATTTGGAAGCAAGAGTTATATTTCCTGATGTTCGGTATGAAATGCTTCGATTCAGCGGTAGATCCGGCAAGTAAATTTTTCAATGGCTCTGGTGGTGCATCAAGTTGAGGCAATTTGATTTTTCCGCCAGCGCAACACATCCCTTTCGTTTCATTATTAAACTTTAGAGCCTGGCAGTTGCTACAGACATGACTCATCTGACCAATGACAACATGCTGACTTGAACTATAATCAACAGCTTGATTGTACCGGAACGCAAGACGATTGTATCCCAGATGCAGATCAGCTGTTCTTGTTTCAGCTATCCTCACCCTTTCGCGTTTATTCCGTTCAGAACGAACCAAATTTGTTGCTGCAGAACGCGACTGACGTGCTCGCAATCGTGCATCCTCAAGCCTGGCTGCTCGTCTTTCTGCTGGGTCCACGTTACGTGTCTGGATGGTGCTTAGTCTGTTCCTCTCTCGTACGGATGCTCGCTCTTCCTCAGTCATATTCGAAAGCCGTCTTCTTGATCCTTCTGTGTGGCGAGTGCGACGGCCCAAATTTGACTTTCTGCGAGGCATTATTTCGGTTTTCACTGAAACAGAAGAAAGGAGGTTATAACTTCTTATGGCTCTCACAGCTCTTATATTCTCCTATCTCTCGTGATTCTCATAGCTGCAACTCGACAACAATGAGACATAGGATAGACAGCATTAAAAATTAATAATATATTTACTGTCCATCTTTCATATAAAATATAACCTCTACTTACGTTTTGGTGAAAGGCGCAGTTCGATCACGACACGATCACACAAAAGTTTCTTGATTTAAGTGAATATTTAATTCAGATTGTATAATAATCACAATCAGATGCAAATTTTTTCGTAAATAAATAATGTAATTGGGAACGAATATTGTTTCTCATGTGACTGCACCATTACTATTGCGGTTGTCAGCGAGTGTTTTCCTCGCTTCCGGCAGATGGCGCGGTCACCGGTACACAGTTGATCGTTAAAAAAACTGTTTTTTCGCGGTCGCGGATATGTGACTGATGCAAAAAATAGATAAAAACAATCCTTGATGCGGATTATATATCATTGCCGTTACCTCGCTCTGACCGGCTGTGCGTTACCTCGCTCTGAGGCGTTCCATTTAAGGCTTGAAGTGCAAGCGAGCTCTCCTACTTGAGTGACCGATGCAATGCGCGTGGACAGCTGCTATACAATAATACATTTACATGTTTTCGTAAGTGCAGTGAAAAGTGAATGTGGTGTCAATTGTTTATAGCAACGATAATTGCGGCGATAAAGGTAATGATTCTTTCGATATTAAATATATGTTCAGTGATATATTATCGAATATTCGTGCTTTCATCATTAAAATAAATAGCATCGGTCCGCTAGTGCAGCGATTGTAGGTTATGCTATAATTGACAAAACTATAACAACAAATTAACAGAACTATTTCACGATGAGTAAAAAATCAATTGCTTTACTATTCGATCGAAATAATTATCGAGCGAAGCTATGATTTCAAAAAATTAAAACATAAATGTTAAATCTTCCACATATCATAACAACGTGTCTGAAATGACAGGTAGGACCAGCCAGCCGTCAAAGGGAACAATTTTCTCCTATATCAAACACATTGAGGCGGGCTTTTTAAAAGCTAAATTGATATAATTGTATTTATGCGTACAAATAAATGTAACTTGATCAATTCAATTATGATTTCCATTTACCTCCTTCTCTATATCCATACAAAATATCTATCAAACAAATAAATATTAAAATTTTCTGTTCAAAAATGAAACCATTCCATCAGTATTTTCTTATGACGTTGTCACGTTCAACTATCGTCAGTAAACCGACTTTACAGACAACCGATTTTTATTTTCGTTTAAATCAAAAATAGTGGTTCTAGGTACCCAAATTTTTGTGGATAGGCAAAAAATTGGGCCCTTCAGAGGCCCAAGCACATTTATTAGGATAGCTTCATTTCTACTATACGCAAATCAATCTGCTTAGACTTAAAATAATCTTTATAAAAAGCTCTAATAGCATCTAGAATTTGGATTCCGTAAAAAATGTCTAACCTCAAAAAATTTGAATTTTACGGTGGTCCAAAATTTTCAAAATGGCGCCAATACTACGTTTTCGATCCAAAATGCTTGAATTTTGGATATTAGATGCAGAATAATGAAATCTTTCGAATTAATTCGGATTTAGATCGATAACATGAGTATTTCGTCTGAAATTCGTAAAATACAGATATTTCAAAATGGCAAAAAAAGAAGGAAGGTCAAACCAACAGAAACCGAAAGAACACAATTGAAAATACTATCTTTCCACCAAAGCAGAATATGAAAGAAACAAAAACTCTTTGACATATACTCAATTTTTCAATGTGCTAAAGAACACACTAAATAGGCCCTATCTTGGGCCCACGACTACGAATCGACTTGAGACCGGACCCAAAAATCGCGTATCAATTCGTTCAACAACTTTTGTTTGAATATTTTTTCACACTACCCATAATTTTGTCTCAAAACGCAATAAATCGAAAATTGGCCATTTTTGGGTCCAAAAAATGGCTACAGTTTTTCGAGCACAGGGTTAATCCAAATTTAAACTTCACCATCGTGTTCATCGTGTCAAAATACATAATAGACCAAAATTAGACCTCGCGGAAATTCGAACATAAATCGTCGATTTTCCTCCTTAAATGCCTGGACTATTATATTGGTAACTATCAAAAACTTTTGATAAATTGTGTACTCATCTTGTGGCAATTCTATCTCCAACACACAAATGAAAAGTTATTTGAATAATCAATCTTTATTGAAGTGATAGTTCAATATAACACACCTACTGCATTGTCTGTATACATGTTTGTGGTTGCTCCAAGTTAATGAAACAAATGAAAGCACTATGTAATATTTGTTTGACAACAAAGCTATAGTTATATTTATTTATTAAATTAGTGTAAATTGAACTTTTAATAGTTATTTTATTTAAGTTTAGAATGAATTTCATCACATAATGGCTGAGTATATTCAATATTTCAATTAGTTTAATTAGAAAATATAGATAATACTAATTACCTTGGATTTCTCCTTATCATTGCTGTTTATTGATTCTGAAGTTTCTGTTGGATCCCTAAAATATTACATAATAATTATAAATTTGAATACCTACCAATTCCACAATTTATTATAGATAAACAGTCCCGCATATCATTTTTTTTTAAATCAAAATATTGTGAAGTTTCTCAAATGTGGTATTATCACCAAAATATATAAGGCAACTAATATTAGAAGAAATGTATGACATTTGAAGTATTGGTTGGTATTGAATAAGCTGAAAATATTTTTTATAATTAGAAAACTATCAATTACAAACATAATGCAAATTGAGGAATAACCATGATACTATCGTAAATATATTTCATCAATTCATTTAAAATCCATTAAATAAATAAATGTCTTTTGTTTCATTTAAATATTAGTTAAATCATCTGGGTGAAAAATGAAAATTTCATTATATAAATACATAATAAATTCTATTATATAAAAAATTCTCGGGAATTAGGTCACATTAACACTCTGTTATAAATGTTCGTCTTTACGTACGTTTCGGTCTCACGACCATCATCAGAAGACTTGTTTTGTTAAAAAGGGGTTAACTAAAACTAATTAGCAAAAGAATGTACGGCCATAAGTATAGCACAAGAAATAATAACTTAGAAAATTCCACCGCCCTTGCTAAGCACTGTTTTGATTATAACCATCAATTTGATTACAAAAATGTTAATATTTTAACTAAAGAAACCAATTATTATAAAAGATCTATCCTGGAGATGATTCACATAAAAAGGGATTCAAATTCTGTAAATCATAGGAATGATATTCAAGGATTGAGTCAGATTTATACTAACTTGATTAATTAAAACTCTTGCAAATTCCTACATACGTCTTTATAATGTTAAAAGTATATTTTAGGAAGAACGCTTAAAGTAAACTAAATTCCAATGCAGATCTAAAACCTTTTCAAGTACGTCATAAATCTACATTTGTTTCGAGTAAATATCAACAAATAGCTTAGAACTTCAGTTGCTTTGAGACCATAGCAATATGCGTTTGTACATTATGAGAATATTACTTAACAGTGGTTTCTTGTTACAAAAAAATATATACTTTAATATTAACGATACAATTTTCGATTATTCGTGGTTCTGTTCGTTTCGACGGCGTGAGCTTTTTGATTGAAGATTGTGCGATATGGACGCTTGTGCTAATTAGTTTTAGTTAACCCCTTTTTAACAAAACAAGTCTTCTGATGATGGTCGTGAGACCGAAACGTACGTAAAGACGAACATTTATAACAGAGTGTTAATGTGACCTAATTCCCGAGAATTTTTTATATAATTCATACTGGGTCAAGAATCTTATTATATTTCATAATAAATTCTTTACTATTGGCTAATATATGGACAAATGTGTTTTGATTCTATTTTAGATTATATGGAAAATATAAAGATAATTGACTTTATAAATAGCTGCACATGAATTCGAGTAATGAATTATTGATTGTAATCAATATCACTCACATTTTAAGTCTAACAGATGGGAGTGCATCACTTCTCAGCACCTTTTTGTCTTTTTGGTTTCGCACCATATAATCCCTATCAGTAAAATGCAATGAACATACACATGAATATGGAGTTAACATAGCAGTTGAACTAATATTACATAAACGGCACCATTGACTCTTCAAACTCACAATTGCAGGAAATCTGGAACAATTTTATTGTAAATTAGTTTACTTAGCCTTTCGAAATATCAGTAAAAATCTGTAGGTACCTATGAAATGATACATTATTTGAATGTTTACGGTATTTCAAATTACATACTACACATTTAAGGGACATTTTCAATACGGTCGTGTTGAAAATATCATAATCAATTCGTTAACACATATTGCATTTTATACTCAGATGAAAATAATACAAGTTAAAACACTAATTAGTTCTAGCCCAATTAAAATCACGTGAAATTGAATGTATAATGAGTATTAAGAAGAAATCTCTTATAAATGAAAAATACTGACTGAGAATCGACGAACCAACACAACCTCAAAACACAAATACCTATATGCATAAAATTGTATTTAATTTTTCTTCTATGATATGGATATTGGTCTTCTGTGAGACTACCAACACTATGGTAGCGGAAGCCCCGTTACTTTGACATCCATCTTAATTTTTCAAATGTAATTGAGTTTTTTTATTTTTTATCTGAAATTATCACTTTATGTATTTTTTCTGTACTTGAAGTGCTAAACTTCTTGATTCTCTGGCACATTTTGATAGTTCATGATCATGTAACAGCCATAGAGATCATATTTAATATATGATCTCTATGGTAACAGCAGATAATATTATGATTATAGTGTGACTTGCGAGTCAACCCAACCTGGCAGCATGTGTGTCACTATGAAACATGGAGTTATGTAAATAAGTATTTAATAATAGTTAACTTTTGTTTATCTTGTTTATGTAGAGAAAAAATTGGAATCACTCTGATTGACAGTTGTCAGCCGTATAAAATGTATTCAACAATGGTGAGTCTTTGAGTTCTATAACGCCGATAGATGTTCAACGAACATTAGATCGAGCTTAAGATAATTTTTTTGTTTTTTCCTTACAGGAAGTCCAACTTTCAGAAACCTCCGATATAACAGCTACGTCATATTATGCTATTGGTGCAACCAGTGCGACATCTTTACACAATTTAAAACCGACGGTTCCTAAATCGAAAGATTTAGAGATCAAATTTGAACTGAACAAACGGCAAATAGCTGACTTAGAGGAGGCTTTCAATCTTTTCGATAAAGATGGTAAGTGCTTAAGGTATTCCTGTAGCATATCTCCACCTCACTGAACGTGGGTCGGCGGGCGGGCACATTTACAAGATTAACAAACTAGCGTGCGATGACCTTACCGTTTGGAGTTTCGTATACGTACAGTAAATTGCCACAGGAGTACCAGGGTTTAATCACTTTGTTCGTAAATGTGAATGTCATTGCTCATAAAATAAACTCTTCTTAAATCAAATAATGTTAGATTTCTGTCCAAGATTTCCATTTGTTTCCAACCGTATGCCTTTAGCTATTTAAGTAGTACACGGGGAATTTAAATGCTTATTTTGCAGTTTGAAATTGCTTCAAAGTTATTGTATCAGACAAATTACTATGTTCTGGATACAAAATATTGCCAAACATTCAGCATATCTTGTTGGGAAGAATAATATATTAGTAGTCGAATATGAGAGATTTTATCAATGTTTGGGAATGCGATGTTATGATATTCACGTTTCTTTATGATGGTACTCTTCCATTATTTTATATTTTGAATTGAATTGAGGGTACTCAAATTTCAAATACTGGACAATAATAATGAAACTCAACTAGGTATGTCTGGAAACCGTATGGAGCAACTTGCGGTGCTACCTTAGTTTGTTGTCCTTCTGAAACTGAACTATTTATTAAGTGAAATGATTCCAAAATACTGAATTGTTTAATAGTGATAGTAATTTATGTAAGATATTGTCAGCCTTATATGTTTTAGGTGTTGGCAAAATAGACGCCGAAGCAGCGAAAATAGTTCTGAAAACTATAGGTTTTGATTTTTCTTTACCAAGACTTAAAATGATGATAAAGGACATGACGGTCGACAACACAGAATGTTTGTCGTTTCCTGAGTTTCTCGACCTAATGACTCGGAAAATGACTGAAGTGGATTTGTATGAGGAGATACTAAGATCCTATCATCTTATTGACTGTACAAGCGAGGGTAGAATTACACCGGCCCATTTGAAACGAGTCGTGATCAAATTGGAAGAAGAGCTCTCGGACGAAGAAATTTATGAGATGATCGATGCTTTGGATACCAATGAAGATGGCGTGTTAGAATGGAAAGAATTCATCAAAATTATGGATCGTACAAAAGCCGAGTTGTATGTATGACGCGGGTTTGTCAAGTCTTTTACAGAATGGTTGAAAAGCTATAGATATTCGCCATAAGTATCACATTTACATTAATTTTTGAGTTTATAAGAATAATAACTATTAACTAATTTTATACTATACTAACTATATTAATAAAGTTATAACTGTTTTATATTTTTGCTTAAAATTGAAGAACTACGCTACAAGTTTCAGAACCCAATTATGTAACAAGATAGCATAGATACTCGCTATGTTGTTTTAACATTTATTTTTTAATGAAAGGGAACAGCCAAACGTATGATTTGAATTGGGAAAGTTATACGTAAAAGGTCTAATAATTTCATATCTGATGTGATTTAGGTATGTATATTGTACATATGTGGTATAAGATGCTTCGCTGATGACTGTAGAGCATAGATATCTAGAATAGAGTACTCGTGTCGACAATTCAGTAGCCTCTTTGTAAAAAAAAAGTCGAGTGATAACTCCGCCCCTTTTTACTCTGTTTTCACATGGCGACGCGGCAGCGCGACAGATCGTCGAGCATTATATTATTTTCAACGCCTGAATTTCTTGAAATGTATCTAACTTTCACTTTTGAAAGGCGCGCCATGAATAGTGGGCGGAGCTATTACCCGACTTTTTACTTTCTTCTTTCTTACAAGGAGACAATTCGAAATATATTCATGGAGATCATATAGTATAGAGGAGTAAAGCTGTAAAGTCCCTATGTAGGCTATGTATTCGTTGCGTAACATGTTCGATCTTACGCGATGAGCTATCCGTACCCCACTCTGCGGTATTTTAACTCGTTCCCCTTACTCTCCCACAATCACGCGCTTAGATGACCGCGTGTAACTATAGTTACTTATAATGTCCGTGGGAGTGGGGAGTGGGGGATACGTTCTTGAAACCTTCTCGCGTTAAGACGGGGCTTTACTCCTCTATACTATACTATCTCTATGAATACATTGTGCTTATACGGGACGAGTACTCTATTCTAGTTCTCTATGCTGTAGAGTAAGTGCTGTAGACATTCGATTAGTTCAAGTTTCTATGGTTTTATAAGTTCTATGTGATCAGTTTTTCCCCTGTCAAGTGCCAATAAAATAACCTTGTTCCTTGTGTAATGCGGATAAAGCAAGTGAAAAGTGAACCGTCTGAAAAAGTCTTTCGACTTGTATATTGTATTCTTGGATTTTAGCGCAATAGATTGGAGTGGAGGTGAATTTTCTCTAGTCTTGAAATTTATAAATCTCTACAATGGCAGATACTGCTTTCACAAAATCTGAGATTATAGGTTTAATTGTTAGATTAACTTTAGTTTCATCTGTCACGTTTTTAAGTATAAAATGGTTGATGAACCAAATAGATCCTACAAATAAAAACAAAAAGAAGGCTAGAAAAAGGGCAGAAGAACAGTTGAAAAGGTAAAGTCTGAGAATTTTAGTTATCCAGATTTCTGTAATTTTCGTTTTAGGTTAGCAGGCACTAGCAATACGCCTCTATCTGTAGACAAACTATCTGATTATGAAATGATGATAGCTGCACATTTGGTGCATCCTCATGATATAAAAGTTTCGTGGAGCGACATAGCAGGGCTGGAGAGTTTGATTAACGAGCTCAGAGAAACAGTAATTCTACCCATTCAACGGAAGGAATTATTTTCTGATTCTAAACTTACCACAGCTCCCAAAGGTGAGTGAGTGGAAAGAATGAAAATAAAGGCAAGTTTCTTGAAAGAAAATTTCATGATTCTAACGAAGATCAATATAGGGGATCACTATACAATTGTACCACTTTACTTCATATTATTAATGAATAGCAAACTGCATATTACATCAAAAGCCCCACAATTGGGATATCTATCTCTTTCATCCAGACAATTCACTTTGTAGGAAGGAATAGGATAATACCAATATAGTTTATCAGATGTATGTTAACCTTACTTTCATATTAACACACTAATTATTTCAATCAATGGGACCTTCATATGAAGTAACTGGTCAATTACCTAAGATTTTATTAGGATTATGTCTATGCCATGACTAGATTGTCATTTTAAAATATTAATATCAAACACTTATGCAGGTGAATTATATGAATGTGACATATATTTATAATAACCAGAAAAACCTTGTTGTCATTATACAAAAAGTAATATAGATTTCATCTGAAAAACTGAATATGGATGCCAAACAAAAGAATCACTTTCAAGGGTGTCCTATTTTTACCACTTCAAAGCCATATTCAAATTTCTATGACCAATAAGAATGATGAAATCATCTGTACAGTGGGTTGCACGCACAGACATGTCAAAAATAGTCTAGCTGAATTAAGGATCAAAAAAGGATATTTCCATCAAAATTCCTGAATTTTGTTCATATGTAGTGAGGGAAGTTTCTAGGCTTTAGGGGATTAGATTTCAAATTTAATTTAGATTCATGTTTCTGAAATATTCGAAATAAGTTTATTTAATTATCTTTCTTCCATTAGATACTAACACATCTTGATTAACAACTAGAAATTACAAATAGAAAAAGTTCAAAATAAATTTCTTAGATTTATTGCATCCAAAGAAAAACTATTCAGTTCTAACACCTTAATTAGACAGTTCTATACTAGAACTAAAACCAAGATGTATAAAGTATGATATTATTTTAATTTATAAAATATTGAATAACTCCATTGAATCTCCATCACTTTTAGAGAAAGTTCCACAAAAAGCAACTAGATGTAAAGATTTATTTTACCTACAAAAGCATTGTGTTAATTATTTTATAAACCCACTTGATAAAGCATGCAATTGTGCAAATGAACTGTACATTATTACAAATACTGATTTATTTAACTTAAATTTTAACTCAATTAAATATATTAGATAGAAGATAATTATTAGTTTCCTCTTATTGTCAACTTCCAATTGTATTAATTAATGGGATTAAGTCATGATTCATGAACATGTTATATAAATAAATAAATAAATATCTGCATTCAATAGAAATTAGTATTGATATTGTACAATTATGTTAATTTTCTCATTTTTTATTCTTTAGTATTAGAATTTATTACATTGTAAAATTAGAAGTATTCATCATTTTTTCATATTGTTTATACAGTATTATTGTATCAATGGGGGTATCCTGTGAATAAAATAAATTCAGAAAATCACATGTTGTCCTTGTGAAGCTTCTCATTGTCTTTCTGAATGCTTGATCTCCTACCATCTTCTGTTATGATCAGGAAACGTTTTCAAACTCTTTTTGCCAAATTCCAATGAATTTTCAAATTTTATGTATTCATCATGAGAACAAATAAAAAAATATTGACTCTGCTGATTAAGATCATATTTGATGGAAAAACCACCGCACAGGATGAAATTTTCGCTATATCTTGAAACTGTATATAAATTCTCGGGAAATAGGTCATATTAACACTTATGCTTTATATTTTCTCGCCTTTACGTACGTTTCGGTCTCACGACCATCATCAGAACACTTAAACACTGTTTTGATTATAACCATCAATTCGATTACAAAAATGTTGATATTCTAACTAAGGAAACCAATTATTATAAAAGATTTATTCTGGAGATGATTCACATAAAACGTGACTCCAAAATCTGTAAATCATAGGACAGATATTCAGACACTAAGTCAGATTTATACTAACTTAATTAATTAAAACTTGCAAATTCCTACATGCGTCTTTATAATGTTGAAAGTATATTTTAGGTAGAATGTCAAAAGTATATTTCCAATAATTGACAAACCTTTTTCTATTGGCTCGTAAATCTTAGCATCTTTATTATATCTTAAAATTGTGTATCTCCTAAAAAAAATCCTTTCACGAATCCGTGAACAATTATTATCTTAGAATATTGTAAATATATTTTGTCTGGGCTCAATTGAAAATTTATCTATACTGTTGATTTCTCAACACTTTTCCGCCTAAAGACGTAGATTTACTGGCCTAATGGCATAATTTGGTGCCAATTTGAATAATATATTGTTATTACATTTTCAACTGATGTTTGAGATGAATTTCTATGTCTGTGGGGACTGGTCAACATAAAAGCATCAAATAAATATAGTAAATCACCATCTTGATAAGCCAAGAAGGCTTATTTGATAGTTAACCAAATTTCCTCATCTCTTCACATGTGAATAAATTTATCTGGTAGTTAAGTAGTCTCTATTTGTTGGATAAGTTAACTTCTAGTAAAGTGTCAGTTATTACCCGATTTGAGGATCGCATTTTCTGAATTTGGCTGAAATCGCTAAAATAATGGGACAATTTACATAAAAAACCTTGCATTAAAAAATTCTTCAAAGCGTGCGCAATGACTTGCGCTATAACCCAGAAGGTTACTAATCACGGCTTTCCTTATAACGGGTGTCCACAAAGGGTAGGGGGTATTTGTAACTTCAATAAAACAAAAACTACAAGTCAGAAAAATATGTTTTTATTTTTATTATTTAGAAAAAATGTTGGAGAATTGAGTGCCAAAGATTATTTTGTACAAATGTCGACCCTCTTGCTGTTGGCACTCCTCTAACCGAACACGGAAATTAGCCGCCACTCGTCTACACATCTCTCTGAAAACGGCAGCCACTTCAGCGCGGATATTGTGCTTCAATTGCAGTAGAGTTCGTGGTTTACCTTCTCTTTATGATATTCCCATAAGAAATAGTCAAGGGGAGTAAGGTCGGAGCTTCTCGGGGGCCAGTTGATGGTGCCTCGACGAGAGATCACTTTATCTGGGAAAAGTTGATTGACAACTTCAAGTGATTGGTTTGAGGTGTGGCAAGTGGCTCCATCTTGTTGAAACCATGTTTCCACATTAAAATCCTGCAGTTGTGGAACCAAAAACTCTCTCAACATGTCGCAATACCGTTCACTGTTTACCGTAAGGGTTCGTCCTCGCCGGTCTTCAAAAAAATAAGGCCCAATGATGCCTTCACCAGACATGGCAGCCCACACAATAACTTTTGGACTATGTAATGGCTCTTCATGTCTGTGTCTTGAATTTTCGTTGGCCCAGTAGCGGCAGTTGTGTCTGTTTACGTGACCATTTAAGTGAAAGTTCGCTTCGTCACTGAATAGAATGTTTTCGAACGTTGGGAAACGTTGAAGCAATTCATTTGCAAAATTCAGCGGGAGAGGATAGACGGTCACGCACTGAAATTCTCACTTCTTCAGTCATTTGTTGACTTCGAACAGGGCGCGGGCGACCTTGATTGTTAATTTTTACAGTCGAACCGGTGTTTTCGAACATTCGAATCCATTTTCTGATGGTATCGTCCTTTGGTGCATTCCGTACTTTAAATTCTGCACGATATAAACGTTGTGTTTTGACCATAGAATCACCATTTCGATAAAAAGCGCGATGGTCTCCTAGATACACTTCCATGGCTACTAAATCTCCAAAGAGCAGTGTAACAACCTATCCTTATCGCACCCCTCCAAACCCCGCCGTTACATGGGCGGAGCAGTTACAAATACCCCCTACCCTTTGTGGACACCCAGTATACATCAGCTCTTGTACTATAAGTGCACACTTAATTGTACAATAATACGACTAAAGTTATATTTATCTATAATGTGCCAGATTGCTAACTAGAAGGGTTCAATTATCTACCGTACAAGTTTCCTTCTGAAAAGGCCGATCTATAGTTAACTGGCCATCAATCTCCCCGATTACTTTATCTGCCAGTTTCCTATCTGAAACTTCATTTGCCAGATAAAAGGTAAATAGCTAACTGTTTCGGTAACGAGGTTTCCATATTTGGTAGAAAAGCTTGTCTATTGTTCTGAAAATGACGCCTTGGTTCATAAGTATGATTTTATCGAACAGTAAGATAACACTTGTAGTCTAGGAAATAAAGCATTAAACCTGGGAAAGTTGGCGCAGTTGGATGGATTGAGATGCGGTTTTCTGCATTCGATTCAGAAAGTGATTTAGAAACTTTGTCCGGTATTTTTGTTTTGCGGAAAAAATTTGTTGCATTTCTACAGCCAAAAAATGCATTTTTCTAAATGCACTTTTTGAGGTGAATAAAAAAACGGACTCGAATTGGTTCCTCGGGGGTTTTTGGGGCCGCTGAACACGAATATGATATTTAAAAAATTCCCTGAGGTCCCCTTGGACCTCCCCGGGGGTATACTAGCGTCCTGACGTCCTGGATATCGACGAAATTAACGAAAAAATTATTTTTAATGTTTGTCAACTGTTCGAAAGGTGATATGAAGGTTGCTAATGATGATAACGACATGAAAAAACTCTTCTGCAATACCTGGTGTACCCTGCGTCCGGGTAACGACGACATCTTCTAGGAATTTGCTAATTTTTCTTCATAAAAGGTAACAAACTCTAGCTCTCAGGGGATTTCAAAGTCGCTGATCACGACTGTGACGCTCACAATGTTCTGCAAATTACCTGGGGGTATTTCCGGGACACTCGAGCCCTGTGTATCCACGTCATCTTCTAGGAATTTTTTGTTTTTTTTTTAATTAAATGTAATAAATTCTAGCTCTCGGGGGTTTTCAAACTTGCCGATCACGACTATGCATGAAAACTGTGAGGGTCACAGTCGTGATCGTGATCGGCTACTTTGAAAACCCCCGAGAGCTAGAATTTATTACATTTAATTAAAAAAAAACAAGAAATTCCTAGAAGATGACATGGATACACAGGGCTCGAGTGTCCCGGAAATACCCTCAGGTAATTTGCAGAACATTGTGAGTGTCACAGTCGTGATCAGCGACTTTGAAAACCCCCGAGAGCTAGAATTTGTTACCTTTTATGAAGAAAAATTAGCAAATTCCTAGAAGATGACGTTGTTACCCGAACGCAGGGTACACCAGGTATTGCAGAAGAGTTTTTCATGTCGTTATCATCACTAGCAACCTTCATATCACCTTTCGAACATTTGACAAACATGAAAAATATTTTTTTCATTAAATTCGTCGATATCCAGGACGTCAGGATGCTAGTATACCCCCGGGGAGGTCCAAGGCGACCTCAGGGAATTTTTTTAATATCATATTCGTGTTCAGCGACCCCAAAAACCTCTGAGAAACCAATTCGAGTCCGTAAGTTTCTAAATCACTTTCTGAATCGAATGCAGAAAACCGCATCTCAATCCATCCAACTGCGCCAACTTTCCTAGATTTGGCCTATTTTAGTGGTTTATTTCCTTGACTATTGTTAAAAGGAGTAGGATAGTTTTACTCGTATGTTTACTCTAATCGATCATTATTTTTCAGGAGTTTTGCTGCACGGCCCTCCAGGTTGTGGAAAAACGTTGATCGCCAAGGCGGCTGCCAAAGAAGCCGGCACGCATTTCATAAACTTGGACGTGTCGATCTTGACCGACAAATGGTACGGCGAAAGTCAAAAATTGGCCGCGGCCGTCTTCACTTTAGCCGTCAAACTACAACCATGCATTATATTCATCGACGAGATCGACTCGTTTCTCAGGGCACGTAACAGCGCCGATCACGAAGCTACAGCCATGATGAAAGCTCAATTCATGTCGCTCTGGGATGGCCTGGTTACAGAGTCGGACTGTACTGTTATTATAATGGGCGCGACGAACAGGCCTCAGGACCTAGACAGGGCCATTTTGAGGAGGATGCCTGCCACTTTTCACATAAGTCTTCCGACTGTTGCGCAGCGTAAGGATATCCTCAATTTGATCCTCTTAAACGAACCGGTTTCGGACGACATCAACATCGACAGATTGGCGAATATTACCGATGGGTTCTCGGGTTCCGATTTGAAGGAATTGTGTCGTAACGCGGCGATGTGTCGCGTGCGCGACTATATGCGCAGTCATAACGAAACGGCAAATATAAGTGAAAACGAGGACGAGTTTCACGACGCCTTAAGACCGATAATTATGGAGGATATGGTTCAATCGTTCACTAAAATGAGAAATTCCAAGATCGCGTGTGGGTCGCTCCCGGTACAAAGTCGAATTGATTTAGATTAACAGCCGTGGTTTCAATATTTGAACAGTTGGTACGCTAATTCTTGTAAATTGGAAGAGTATAGTGAGTTTTCGCAGTTGTTTCAACGGTGTGGAAATTATAAGAGGTAATTCAGTGTCTTGTAACTATGATAGTTAAAAATGTACACATAGTAAACTGGAATATTTATGGAAAGAAAATGATTTGGAACTTCTAAATGTGTTTTAGTTCGTTTTCACGCTATAAAGCGTTCAGAATAATATCAATTGTTTCTTGTTGATTGACTAAGTAAAGGTGCATTGTCATTTTTAACTGTTCTTATTTCAACAAATTGACTGATTTGGTTAATATTGCTGATGAAAATAGTATTGTCTTTGATGAAATATGATGCAATGAGAAAAATGGTTGGAAAGCACTATTTGCTGTGGTTAATACGAAACTTTTATTATTCTAATGTTCTTGGTGAACTAGCTCTCAAATATTGAAACTGTGTAACACTGTCAGATTTTATCAAATAAAATTCCCAATATTTTATTATATTTGATAAATTAATACAATGATAATTTTCATTATAGTCCAGTCATTATAGGAGATCTTTGAGCAAATAATCGAAATTTTTGGGTACAGCTCAATTTTTGTACCAAAGTGTAGGTTTTGGTATCTGAAAACATGTGGCACTGACGCGCCTGCGCGCGCATATTAGCATTCGTCAGAATAGATATATATATACGTTTTTTTGCCATTTTTTGCACAAAATTGAGAATATATCCAAATGTATGCATTTTATCGAAAAAATGAAGAGGAGCAAAGTTGTTCAGAATTAAATTTCCTATAAAAATGCATTATTTGATTTTCCGATTTTCTTCGCAGTTTTCCCGGGCGCGAGAAATTAATTTTCCCATGATTTTCAACGTTAGTTTCTCTTTTTATTTTCATTTTACCATTCAAACAATATTATGAAATTGTGAAACGTTTTTTTAGTATTTTATGTTATTTAAGAAAGACACGTGTGCTTGCATTTTTTGTTTCAGCATTCGTCAGAATAGATATATATATATACGTTTTTTTGCCATTTTTTGCACAAAATGGAGAATATATCCAAATGTATGCATTTTATCGAAAAAATGAAGAGGAGTAAAGTTGTTCAGAATTAAATTTCCTATAAAAATGCATTATTTGATTTTCCGATTTGTGTTGATAAAATTTTCCACGAATTTTCCATCATGAGGCTGAAACAAAAAATGCAAGCACACGTGTCTTTCTTAAATAACATAAAATACTAAAAAAACGTTTCACAATTTCATAATATTGTTTGAATGGTAAAATGAAAATAAAAAGAGAAACTAACGTTGAAAATCATGGGAAAATTAATTTCTCGCGCCCGGGAAAACTGCGAAGAAAATCGGAAAATCAAATAATGCATTTTTATAGGAAATTTAATTCTGAACAACTTTGCTCCTCTTCATTTTTTCGATAAAATGCATACATTTGGATATATTCTCCATTTTGTGCAAAAAATGGCAAAAAAACGTATATATATATATCTATTCTGACGAATGCTAATATGCGCGCGCAGGCGCGTCAGTGCCACATGTTTTCAGATACCAAAACTTACACTTTGGTACAAAAATTGAGCTGTACCCAAAAATTTCGATGAAAATCTCCTATAATGACTGGACTATTAGTTAGGCTCGAATTATTGTTAGTAGTAGTAAGAAAGCAGGCTGTGCATGGCAGTTGAACTTTTTGCATTTCATAGCCCACTTGTAAATATCTGTATTATTTCATTTTTTTTCAAATAAACCATTGAATCTATCCTTGTTTTTGATATTCTTCTAAACAAAATGCCTCCTTTTGATTCTATTCTCAACAATTTCGGATTTCTGATGAAGTAATTTCCAAATTGAACTTCCTGACTGTAAAGTTTCGACCCGAGAAGTAATCGGCTATTAAGGACACGTGCAACGCATTAGTAGCCTTATTAGATTCTGAAAAGGAGGAAATGCAGGAATATAAAATAGAGATTTCTTGAATTCATGAGTTGATTTTCTCGTTTTCTACGTCAAATAGGTTTTGCTGGAGATATATTAATAAAATTTCCAATATTTTATTATATTTGATAAATTAATAGAATGATAATTTTCATTAGTTAGGCTCAAATTATTGTTAGTAACAGTAACAAAGCAGGCTGTGCATGGCAGTTGAATTTTTTGCATTTCATAGCCCACTTGTAAATATCTGTATTATTTCAATTTTTTTCAAATAAACTATTGTATCTATTCTTGTTTTTGATATTCTTTTAAACAAAATGCCTCCTCTTGATGCTATTCTCGGAGATTTTTGATGAAGCAATTTCCAAATTGAACGACCTAACCACAAAGTTTCGACCCGAGAAGTGATCGTCAAGGACACGTATAACGCATTAGTAGCCTTATTAGATTCTGAAAAGGAGGAAATGGATGAATATAATATAGAAATTTCATGAATTCATGAGTTGATTTTCTCTAATATTGCTGATCAGCTAATCAAACTAATATTATAAAGTACTTTGTAATATTTGTTTGAAGAAGGTAGGGTGTCAGCGAAACTAGTTAAAATTATTTATTAAATTAGTCAAAATCGAACTTTTAATAGTTATTTTATAAAAATACAGAACGGATTTTCATCAGGTAGTAACTGATATATTTAATGCCAGGAATAACAATTCCATAAAGTATAAATTAAGTCTTGATTTTGTTGAAACATTGTTTGAATTGAAACTAACTTATTTTATCACAGTACTACTAATGATCCTGGAAAGCTGAAATAATTGCAGTTGGAGAAATTTATCTTGATTCCAACACATAATCAGAAAAATAATCTAATAAATTCGTATTAAATAACTGGGGAGATGACTAGATACAACATACGTCTTAATAATAAAGATAAAAATTACTATTAATTAAATACTTACCTATACCAACAACGTGTTTGAAATGAATATCAATTTGCAACAAGTCCAGGTAAGGTGTTTTCAACATATAGTTCTCCCATTTAGAATTATTTCTATTGCATCAAGCTGAATCGTAAAATTTTAGCTAGATTATACCTGTAGAAATCCTATTGGGGACGACTATGTCGCTGTCAACTATCACTTCTGGAGTAGGGAGGCTGATTATGTATGATTTGATATGTTACTGTTGGTGTTGGTAATAATGTTATCAGTAGGCTTAGGGTGTCAAACTTATACCAACCTACTGTGAACGATAGTGTTCTCCTTTAGAAAACAAAGACTTATTCCGTCGGTGATTTTTCCATTTTCTGAAAAAGTATGTCTTCTTGATTACTTAACACTGTATAAGGATACTTTCGGACCATTAACGCTCAGGAAGTATATTTAAGATTTCAGTTTTGGTTAGGTTTTTGTGGACAAGGCATGTGGTTAGAGGAGCATATTACAAATTGTTCCTCAATATATTACCGAATAATTACAGGGTACAGGACATTTAGGGAAAATAATTTCTGGCGTCAAGTAGTGAGACTTATAGAAAACCCAGTACTCTAATACCTAGTTTATGTTCTAAAAATGAAGCCTACAGTGCATCTTTTAATGTGGGCTCACTGTGTTTATTGAAGTTGTCAACATCTACAGGAGCAGTATTTACAAATATTGAATTTTCATCCAGAGCTTTTATGGGTCTCTGCCTTAGTAATCGAAAATCTGGTAATAAGTTTAAGGGTAAGTATTATACAGATTCTTGAACAGATTAATATTAATATAGTATCAGTTATGGTTATATTTCAAGTGACAAAAGTTAGTATGGGATTGAGAAAAAAGAGCATCAGTATTATTATTACGTTACATACATTAAATTAAAAAGCTCAGAATGTAGATATTGAGAATCGTTACAAGTATAAACAGCTTCATTCCTATGGAACATGTATTTTGATTACAGATAGCTAAATTGTTCTCTATTAGTTAAATTCAGATGTCTAGAATAGTCTCAGAAATGTATTCCCATAATTACATTATAATTATGGGAAATTATAAAATTTTAGTCTCGAAGTTGATTAATGATTAGGTAGGTATTGAACACAGAACTTACTAAATAAGTTAGTTGACAAAATTATTATGTTATCGAATAAAATAAATAGCATTTCATGTGTAGGGTTTCCTTTTCATCTTGTGAATAACATTAACTTTTTCTTGATTCTGTTTTGGTGAATTTTCGCAGAAATTAGGAGGTTATATTGTACAAGGCTTATAAATAAATCATATAGTAGGGTTTATTTTCTCACTCTCACACCACATGCTTTTTATTATAATAAGTCTGATAGTACATGCAATAATCATTGAGAAGTAGCAAGTTTCTGATGTTACAATTTCAATAAATGACATTAACATATTGGTTATCCTATACAGATTATGACTTTTATCATCTAGTGAAATATTTATCATAACGATTATGTACCCTATTTTACACTGACTGAACTTAAATGCAGTTCTAACATTCAAAAGTGTCATTGTCAAACAAGAACTATAGTATTATATATAATTTATTTCCAGTATCTATTACAATTCTATACTAAATATTAACTGAATTATGGAATTTCCTAGAATTAATATAATTGTCGATTATAACATTTTATTATACAATATGTATATAGTTACATATAGGTACTTGCTTATTCAGTATGACAGCTGCCATATTGTTTAACAGTTTGAATAAGTCCATCGGCTTAGAACATCTACCTCAATGTCAATATGAAGTAATTTCTATTACAATCTTGTTAAGTTAATTTATAACTCCAGTTTTCTTAAATGTCTGTTTTTTATCTTTAAATTAAAAAATATTAGTCCAGGCTGTGAACCGGGATTTTAGCTATAATAAGTGTTTTAGGTATTTCGAATGCACCAAGGAGGTTTTTTGGGTCGCTGATCACGAATCCGTAGCCACATTTACTTGCAATCCATCGTAGGGGTGGTAAAATTGACGAAATTGGCCAATTTCGCACCCCTAATATGTTATTTTGCAATTTACGTGTTTTTGGCATTTCGAATGCACCAAGGTTTTTTTTTTGGGTCGCTGAATACGATTCCGAAGCCAGATTTACTCCGAAGTAGTTTTAAAATACAAAATTAAAAAAATTTAGAAGCGTGTCAAATTAGCCATTTTTGTAAATTTCCCACCCCTACGATGATATTCGAGTAAATCTGGCTTCGGAATCTTATTCAGGGTACAAAAAAAACCCACTTGGTGCATTCGAAATGCCTAAAACACGTAAATTGCAAATTAACATATAGGGGTGTAAAATTGGTCAATTTCGTCGATTTTACCACCCACCCCTACGATGGATTGCAAGTAAATCTGACGTGTTCAGCGACCCAAAAAACCCCTAGGTGCACTCGAAATGCCAAAATACCTTTTTTTGTAGAAAATACAGTTCAAGACCTGGAGATTTCGGGCCATTTTCGCCCCCAATGGGTGGGGTTGGGGTTCCCAAGAGGTATTTAGGTGTATGAATGATCCTGAGAACCTCCTGAAGCTGATGCAAAAAAAATTGTTTGATTCGAACTTACATGTTTTTTTTTTATTTTCCGGTTCATAGCCTGGACTATATGGGAGGTTTGCAATCTCGATTTAAAGACATATATTTATTTTGTTTCGTAATAATGTTTAATTACCTTACTCGATTGGCCCCACTTATGAGAGGCAAAGGATCCTAAAAGCTGACTAGTTCATTATTCAATACAAGCAGATCTAAAATAAATCTGCACCTGGACTATTCCGGTCACGGTCTACTGAAGAAACATCTGAGCAGAATTGTTTCAGAAGTATGATCTCTTCAAATGCAATTCCACCTGTATGGGATGCTTAATTCATGGGGGAGTTCTTAGAAGGCAAAACTGTTGGAACTAACTAAAAGAACAAGGCTCAAACCGAGATCCCAATGATTTATTCTCATCATTTCATAAACAACAATATACTCCATTCATTAAAAGATTCACTGTTGATGTAAAATTTCAAATACTTGAGAGATTTAGAAATTGAAACGATGGAAAACTAAACTCATTCCCCAAATTCTTGCCATATCTCCCTCTACTAAGTAACATTTCTAAACTCCTTCAGCAAATTCTTGCAACTTAACATTGTTTATGCTATATATCCCTCTACAAAGTAACATTTCCTATATATGGGGAAATTTTAATATCTTCTACAAGCATTAAAGAACGACTTGAGCATATTTTCATCCCGTTCTATAAATAACTATACGACTGTGAATACATACTTGAAAAGAGTCACGTAATATTGTCGAGCAGTGTACGTTACGTCGTTTGCCTACAAGCACGAAAGTTCGGAAAAAAGTTAGGTAGCCAGGAAAAACGGATGTAATCTCGGCGTTTTTGTCGCCAAACATACGTCATCGGGAGATGGATTTGGTTCAATTTGACTTCAATTTGTACGTGTTAGTGTGTGTGTCTCGTTGTATTTGTACAGAACTTATTTTATTGGGGTTAAACCAGACATTCTTTTATAGGTAAGTGAAACAGAGGATGCTTATAATCTTTTATTGTATCATTTTACAATTTGATGTTCTAATTACATAGATGAAATTGATTCTGTATAATACTCTTCCGTGCGAACCACGTGCAAAATATTTTATATTCGTATTTTTGTGGGGTGACATGACAATGCGATTGAAAACATTATGAACGCGGAAACCCCATTACTATTGCATCTAGAGAGTCATATCTTTTTAATATTATTTGAAATTTCTCATTATCCAGAAAAGTCAGTGGGGAACTCGGCATGTTCACAAAGTAACCAAATTACAGACGACTTGACATATTGTTAGTCGATATCATTTTTTAAAAACTTGTGATTTGCTCTAATGATTGAGCGTGTATACATAGTCGGTTCGCGATAAGAAAGAAATGACGTCATAGCATAATGTGATACAGTGTTGTCAGGTTAACCATGTTTTCAATGGTTCGAATACAACCATAGACCTTCTAAGACATAGATTGCGCTTGTGAGTATCAGTGTGTTATCTTTTTTGAGATAATTGCTTGGGTCAGTTTCTTGACGGCGCGGCGGTCGAAACTAAGTTCCTGAACTATAACGTACCACTTTAGAGTGCTATACGCATATACCTTCTAGTCGATCTATGGCTATATGTCGCTTACTGACTTGTAAAGTGCGACTTAGTGTGACTAAAGCACTAGAATAGCCTTAGTGTGACTGACCCAAGTGACCCAGTTGACAGATAGCTCGCCATACTCTTTTATTAGCAAAATAGTTTTCGTTTGTGTTCAATTTTATTTATCGTTGGTCCTCGCGGTTACAAATATTCAAAACACTTATGGTCCTCCCTTTTTACCTCATCCAGAAACAATAAAGGGCATGAAATTTCAAATTTAAATTCATTTTTAGATCTTATTATATGACCGGATTAAATGAATAAATTTTAATTCTCAGAGTCCGTTTTGTTTGAATAATAAATAATTGGGAGGTATAATAGTATATTAGAAGATTATAAATAGGTAAATTCAATAGGCATGCTTTTACCTCACGAGTTCAAGTTACCCAAAAAAACGAGTGTGCTGAAATGAGTAATAAAACTAGTTTTTGTATACTATTATTTTCTATTCCTCGTTTTCAAAAACAATTTTTGTTGAATTTTAAATCAACTGTGACATATGTCGGTAACTTACCACCAAAATTCTGTACCCCGTACTTTTGTTAATTCGGATAAGGTTGTGATGATACTGATGATTGTTCTTCAATACCAGCTTCTAAAAACTAAAATGCACCAGAATTCACCTATCGTTATAGCATTTGCGTATCATTATAAAGTCATAAGCTTCGCGAAATATAAAAAATATTTTTTTATCGTTCTTTAATGAATAAAATCATGCATGTCGACTTATTTTATGAACTAGACTGGTAAAACATTGCAATTATAAACCGGAACACCCTATATGTATGAAAGGTATTATCCATTACTACTTTATTCAATTTGAAAAATTACAAATATGAAGAAAACAATGGTTATTCTTAATTGCTACTTGAAGAATAAACGTAGCAATTTTGGGGTTAAGCAAGATATATTGTATAAGGGCAACGTGAAAAGTTCCCGAAAAATAAAACAGATGGCGCCACAATCGAAAATCCCATGTGACAAAGATGTACCATCTTCAACTAGAACGCATTAACATTTTCAGACTTATCATGTCTTTCAGTTCTGTTTTGACATCCATCGAAAGCTAACAACCTTGAAGATTTCTGTAAACCTGAACAAAGTGAATTTTAAATATTGTAATTGAAGGATACAAATATTATAAAATAATAATACAGGATCTTACTTTAATAAAACGTAAGGTATGTACAGGGTCATTTTTATATTTGCGTACCCACTTACAGAGGTAAATGTAAGTGACAGAAAAAACTTTTAATACAAAAGTTGCATAATTTTATCCGTATTAACTTTTATATTTATAGTAAAAAACACATGAGAATCGCAAAGTTGAAAAACAATAGCATGCTTTTTTTTAACGGAACATCCTATATATTTCCTGCCAGGACGAATAATCTCTTTCCCCTGATTTAAAAAATGTACAGGTTGTTGCTATTTGGAGAAGCCGTTTTTGAATTATTTAAGTTTGAAATTTTGATAAATTGAAATGATGGTAATCGAGTTGGCCAAGCGTTCCGCATATTTCAATGTGACATGTGTTGCTTCACTTTAAATTAAAACATTCAGTTAGTAAAATGGGTTATTCGGAAGAAGAAAAGCTTCAAATAGTTCGTCTTTTTTATTTTGGCCCACACATCCTGTATCACATTAAGGCACATTATTGTTCGCCATTACAAAAAATATACGTACCCTAATTTTCACGAATATATCTATAAAATTGAATTATTATATTTAACAAAACTTATTTTATTTTTTAACTTTAATACCTGTATCACAATAAGGAGCACAATAGACCCATTATTATTTTTGCGTTCTGAACGTACTGTTACAATTTGGGCTATTACTTATGAACTATTCTGTATGTAATTAAAAGTTTTCATCTAACCATAACTAACAAGCCTAATGATAAAATTCAGTACGTGATTAATAAATTTACAATTTTCACTGAAAACTTCAATTTACTTGTGAAATAGAAGTGAACAGAAACATAAATTTTCTAGATATGAATATTAGGCATGATGCAGGCAAAATAAAAACTTGGTTTACTAAAGAAGTTTGGTCTCTACGTTATCTTCACTTCAATTAAGTTGCACCAACAAGTTATACAAAAAAGTGTTACAAACAGTCTTACAGATCGCGCGGTTAAATTATCCCACCCAGAGGACAGTCCCAAAAATTTAAAAATTGTTCGTAATATACTGGAAATGAATGGCTACCCAAAAAATCATTTTTCAATCCCATCATTAAAGATAGAAAAAACAAAATCTATAATGGAACGTCATATGAAGGTAATACAGATAATTTTATAACATTACCATACATTCCGGAAACCTCAGAAAAACTTAAGAAATGTTTAAAACAGTATGATATAAATGTTGCGCATAGCCCTACAAACTGTGTTGTAAATATTTTTCAAATCTAAAACCTTTAATACCTTAAGATCAACAAACTCACACAGTATACAAATTAAATTGTTTAGGTCGCGATGGGACTTATACAGAAATCTCTAAACAATATTTACAAAAAAGAATGTATGGCCATAAGTATAGTACAAGAAACAAAAACTTATAAAATTCCACCGACCTTGGTAAACACTGCTTTGATTATAACCATCAATTCGATTATAAAAATGTTAATGTAGTCCAGTCATCCTGGGAAATTTTCTACAGCAAAAAATCCAAATAATTCCAATGGACTTTTTCAACGTATAAGGGGGTATTTTGGTGCGCTAAACACGATGGTATGGTCCAAATTGAGCTACCGGATACGGAACATGCCGCAAATCGTCGATTTATGGCCATTTTTTGGCCATTTCCGGGTTTTTCGAAGATATAACAAAATCTATGCATTTTTATGAAAATAGTCAAGAGTGCTTATCAACACTCATCATCTGGTCCAAACTAGATGGCGCTAGCGTTTCTAGAACTCAAAGTATGGCCATTTTAATGTGGCGAAAATGAGAATTTTTGCGTTTTTCAAAGATAGGGCCGAATCTATGCATTTTTATAAAAATAGTCAGGGGAGCAAAGTTATAGTAGTCAAAAATACCCGTAATCTGGTCCAAATTAGATGGCGCTAGCGGTCATGAAACTGAAAATATGGCCGTTTTAGCGTCAAAAAAATAATAACTTTTTGGGTTTTTCGACAATAGGACAGAATCTATGCATTTTTATAAAAATAGTATAGGTAACAAAGTTATAGTAGGCGGAAATACCCATAATCTAGTTCAAACTAGATGGCGCTAGTGGTCATAGAACTCAAAATATAGTGGTTTAACTTTAAATATTTTACAAGTTGCAGTTTCATCTGTTTTTCTGAGATTTCATATGCTTCCTTACCTATTTATGAATGCAGGCCCAAATTAAATACAGCATTTTATTGAAGATCAAAGGAAGGATTAAAAGAATTGAGAAAAAGAATAATAAGTGGCATATTAACAATTGACGATTCAAAAAAGTAGTTTCAATTTGAGTTTTAAATTTGCTTCTTTATTTAACATGAAACAACTTAAACTAAATCTTAAAGAAGATCTTAAAAAATCTTAAGCTAAATCTTAAAAAAATTACGATCTACAAACAATACATGCTAATTTAAAACTAATTTTTTGATAATTTGATGAAGAGAAGTTCATTTCCTCTTCCGATTCCTTTTTGTTGGAATATCAACGCTGCTTTCACTCTCAGTCGTGCAATCGGAAGTGCACGATGTGTCGATGATGTTGTCCTCTCTGTCACTACCCCCAAACATGACCGATGATGGTCATTGTTAATTTCACTCTCAATATCTTGATCGTCTATATTTTCAGTGACTAATTGCCTTAGATCTTCATCCACATCATCGACGTCAGGATTAGTTTGCTCGAGATCATTTCTATCACTGCTTTCGTCTGTATCAAACAAACTTACGTTTGGTTCAGTACAGTTTGTGCAGATTTTTCCCTCACAATGCTTACATAATGGACTGCAATGTAAACTCATTTTGCGGCAAGTACATATTTTGCTCGTACATTTCGTTTTATAGCTACAAGAAATTATTTTTAATAAGTCTTCAGGAGCTGCTTCTCTGTCAGTTTGGACGGGTACTAAACGATTTATTGTTTTCTGCCAACCCCATTTTTCCGGATCAATATTTTCATTACCAAGCCATATTTGTATTTGGTAATATACTCGGAAAATATGCTGTTTTGCAGCACCATCAACTGGCGGCAAACTCTCTGAGTCACAACCCGATTTTTGTATTTTCTAATATACTAACATCTGGATCGGATTTATAAAATTCAGCAATATCGTATTTTAAAAATTTCAGATCAAAAAACTTTAATTTACCTATGCGATAAAAAGCGGATGTGGTGTCATAAAACAGCCATATTTTGAGTTTCATGACCGCTAGCGCCATCTGGTTTGGACCAGGTTACAGGTATTTTTGACTACTATAAATTTGCTCCCCTAACTACTTTTATAAAAATGCATAAATTCGGCCCTATCTTCGAAAAACGCAAAAATTGCCATTTTCGCCACATTAAAATGGCCATATTTGGAGATCAAAGAACGCTAGCGCCTTCTAGTTTAAACCAGATGATGAGTGTTGATAAGCACTACAACTTTGCTCTCTTGACTATTTTCATAAAAATGCATAGATTTTGTTATATCTTCGAAAAACCCGAGAATAGCCAAAAAATGGCCATAAATCGGCGATTTGCGGCATGTTCCGTATCCGGTAGCTCAATTTGGACCATACCATCGTGTTTAGCGCACCAAAATACCCCCTTATACGTCGAAAAAGTCCATTGGAATTTTTTGGACCCAAATTTTTGCCAGGATGACTGTACTAATATTTTAACTGAGGATACCAACCATCTATTCTGGAGATGATTCACATAAAACGTGACACCAAGTCTATAAATCATAGAATAGATATTTACCCATTAAGTCAGATTTATACTAATTTAATTAATTGAAACCCTTGCAAATTCTTACATGCGTCTTTATAATGTTCAAAGTATATTTAAGGGAGAATGCTCAAATAGCAATATTTCTAATAAGGTCTGACAACCTTTTTCTATTACCTCATAAATCTTTAACATCTGGTTTGAAAGTGGATACTTGAGCGTTATATTTTTTGGTTTCAGTAGTACACAAACATTGTTTGACATGACGTATATTATAAGAAAATTGCTAAGCAGTGAATTCTTGATACATATTCATATACTCAAAACAATAATGTGTTACAGTTTCGATCATTCGTGTTTCTGTTCGTTTCGGCGACGTGAAATTGGTGCGATAAGGACGCTTTGTTTTGATACAATTAGTTTTAGGAAATCCCGTTTTAGGCATGATACTTCTTCTGAAGATGGTCGAGAGACCGAAACATGAGTAAAGACGAAAAAATAAGCATATGCGTTAGTGTGATGTATTTCTCGAGAATTTATATACAATAACAAGCCTACTAAATGATAAATCATTCCTATTTACATCTTCTCATCCCATCGAATAGACGATAAAACCCGACTTCTTTATCTGTTACCGGAAATTAATTTCTTGCAAAGTTAACCAAATATAAATCGGTGTAAATTGTAAAATGTGACAATTCACAACAGCAGATCTAACTGTATCTTTTCTCATTTGAATAATCTCATTAGGACATCCGGACTAAAATAAATTTTGCCTTTGTAAGTAAATATTAAAATGAATTGCCTTCCAATATCATCATTCGAATTCTATCTTTCGTTAGAATCTATCTCGCTGACTAACTCATAGTATTTATCATTCCTGTTCGTTGCAATAAGTGACACCATCCTGTCGGACCATTTCATGAATGCTGTCGCACTCATTTCTAGGAAAAAACTGGTGCAGGTGCGATACAGATATTACGAAACTTCTGATTCATGTGAGAAATATATTTGTATTGTTAACATTTCGTGCTTTAATGCTCCGTTATCACCTTGAATATTGTCTTACAGCTGTGGGCTGGTTCTGGGCGTATTGACGTAACCCCCAATAGCAATTCGGAAGGGTTTACGTCTGGCGGATGTGCGGACTATACAAGTTGTGACCGCTTGGAAATTATTTGCTTGTCGAAAACGAATTACGTAATAATCATTTTACTTTAATTGCTGCATCACCTGCATTTTATATGGAAATAATATATGTCGTAAAATTAGAAATTTCCGGGTGAGCTCCACTGGAACTGGTTGGAACATGGTCGAGTTTAGGTTTCTGCACTTTTCCTTACAGGCGGAATGTTGCCGTTGGAGAGTGTGGATCGCGGTCTTCCAGATCGAGGGAATTAAGTAACTCTGCTGTTAAAAACGTGTTACAAAATTACATATTGTCGTTTCCCAAAAGAAAATGTCGATAATTTTGGTTCTCTTTTCGTCAGTAAATCATCCCAGTATTTTTTTAATACTTTGATCACACGAGAGGGAAACCTATAACACTAGCCAACAGCCATTTTGTCCTTGGGACTAGACCGACATTATTCGATTGCTTGGGTGTAAAATAGTAGGAAAGTCGCCATCTATCCCTCAGACTTTGCTTTTGTGGGTCGGATACGTGAAAAAGCATTTTTTTTAAAACTTTTTTTACTATAACTTTGAAACAACGCAAGATAATTTGAATCTGATAAAACTGCTTGAAAGCTTATAAACCGAACTACATTTGGTATATAAATGACCTTGGTAGAATTTTCTGTCAAAAAAACGCAAAAATCGCGTTTTTTCAACCACTTTTTCGATTTTAATCGGTTATAAAAAAAAAACTACGCTAGATAGCTCAGATCAGTTTTGCTGACCTGAAAGCCTATTAAATGGGGTACAATTTCTGTATGGCACACCTCTGTCACTTGATTAGAAGTGTTTTAAATAATGTGTTTTGTTTGAAAAAATCGCGAAATTTGCATTTTTAGTGCGCAAAGAAAATAACCTGATTTTTTAAAAGAAAAATGAATTTTTATTTTACGCGAAATTTGCATTTTTTTGGATTTTTTCCTCTTTATATACCGGGATATCAAAAATTAACTTGGTCAAGGGTGGTTGTGGAATCTGAAACGTGTGTCTTACTTTACTTTTGAAATAATTATGTCACTGTCACACTGACATCATCAATAACCTACAAATTTCATACCTATTTTTTTCAGTTGTAAAACAATAATGAACTACAAATTAATATAGTAATAAAAATTGTCGAAATGTTAACTTTGAACCTTTTAAAAGGTCGGGATAGCCACAAACCGGGTCGAAAACAGTTTTAAAATAGTTAATTTTCGATAAATGGAATGACGTTCACGTGAGAAGCCCGTAGCTCGCGAGTTGGAAAAGTGCAAAAGTTAGGAACATAGAACTTCTTTACGAGGGCTTTTTGCGTACCGTTTTCGCTCCATGTAGTTAGATTTAGTCGCGATACGCACCCGACGGCCCTTCTTTTTTCCAAAAATTCCGTTTAAATAGGAAAATTCAATTAAAATAGAAGCAGGTACTCTCAGGTCTCAGCTACGCTCGTCTAACGTGCAACGTACCAAAGGGAATTTTCTTGCGACTAAAATATACACGAAGCGGGTAAAAGCTAGCGGCCCATAGCCGAAAATATTTTATTACAACTGGTACCGGACGCACGGGGCACGAAACGGCCCCAAATTAACAAGACCGAGGTAAAATGTATAAACTCTAACTGACGCGCAGCATATGTCAAAATGATTACGTTCGTAACTAATGACATAGGACGTCTGGCGTTCATGCAATTGTGTTTTTATACAATTCGAACCTTCTTATTTCGATAGGCCAAGTGAAAATCCCGGAGTCTGAAGCGCTAGAGACTTCTGAGTGTTATAACATTCGTAAAAAATTGCGAAATTTCGCACTTTTAGAAACTTCAAATTAATTAATTTGACACAAGTAAAGACACACGTTTTAGATTCCACAACCACCCTTGACCAAGGTAATTTTTGATATCCCGGTATAATAGTGCACAACACACTTGAAATATGTTATGCATTTGAATGCCTATAAAACGGGCTACAATTTCTACATGTCATACCTCTGTATCGTGTCTTTCAAACATTAATTTTTGTTTGAAAAAATCACGAAAGCTGTATTTTTTCGAACATTCTTTGTAATAGAAAAATGAAACTGCACCGCGCAATTGAAATCCGTTTATTGCATATGAAAGACTATAAAAGGGGCTTCAATTCCTGTAACGCAAACATCGGTCACTTGAACAACGTAAAATAAAAATTTATTTTTCTTTAAAAAAATCAGGTTATTTTCTTTGCGCACTAAAAATGCAAATTTCGCGATTTTTTCAAACAAAACTCATTATTTAAAAGACTTCTGATCAAGTGACAGAGGTGTGCCGTACAGAAATTGTAGCCCATTTAATAGGCTTTCAGGTCAGCAAAACTGATCTGAGCTATCTAGCGTAGTTTTTTTTTATAACCGATTAAAATCGCAAAAGTGGTTGAAAAAACGCGTCCTTCCCTTGTGTATCCAAAGTGGAATCTGCTGCAAACATTCCAGCAAAAAGATTGGCTTTTCTTGTGGTGCAGCTGCCAGTGTGCCATCATCTTTGGTTAGGGGAGCGAATGAACTGGAAGTGAAATTACTACCAATTGCTTTGGCGAAAGTACAAAAAGAACGGGAGTCATTTTGGCATTCGATAAGCTTTGACCTTATTTTGACATATGCCTCGTTCGAAGCCTTTATTATTTCATTGCACATATTCTTCAGTAATCAATAAATTCCATAATACGATACTAGTTCGTCATTCTAATTTTATTCAAATAATTTTTTTCTACTTTCAACCAGGGGGTAAAACGTAATTTCTCTTAGGTTGAGATATGAAGGTAAATCAACTAGCAGCAGTTGGAATAGGACATTTTTCCAATCAAATTCTAGTGTATTTTATCGAACGTATACCACGATACCTTCCAATTGCAGTTCCAAAGATTGCAATACAACATAGAACATTTATACTATCTAGTACTCATTGATATCAAAGGTCATAGGCACATGTTTTACTAGTACATATATATCAGCCAAAATATGATATAAATCGTAAAATTTAGATTCATTTGCGGATTTCCTGGACGATAACAAAATATTTTGCATGACTTGATTAGATTGATAACAAATAAATGCTTCGTAGGTAAATGTTTAATCAGTGCATTCAAACACACCTGGTATACTACGTCGATGAAAATAGATAGAATTGAAAGAACTTATTGTTGGGACTGAAATTGTCAAAGAGTTATAGAACTCTTTGGAAATTGTACGGGCATGTAAGAAACAAATTCTGAGTTAACTCGACTAGCAGCAATCCAGCAAATACCTCCCTGACAATTCAAGGTTATAATCATGAAAATGAACTGATCTGTAAATTATTAATTTCCCCAAACCTCCTTTTGTTATCATAAATTTTCGTTTTTACACATTTCTGCGGGTATTTTTGTAGGAAAATCCTTCACATGACACAGTTCACTGCCTTTATTCCGGTGGTTAACTCCGTTCTGGCACCTGACCCTGCCGTTGTGTGATGTGCGAAGTGAAATTTTCGAGGATGGGTTTCCAAATGTTGGGATGGTAATATCCTGAGTTGCGGCTTAGATTATCTGGATGTTTTAGGATTTCTACCGCTTCAAAGATTTTTCGCTGATAGAAGTTAGGGGCTTGGGCTATAATTTTAGTATGTTCGTAAAAGATTTGACGATTAGTGCCAAACTTGTGTTCCGCAAGTGCAGATCTACCGGTGTCACGAAGCTTTGTACAGCGCTCATGTTCCTTCACACGAGTAGCTACTGTACGACCTGTTTCACCAATGTAGACTTTACCGCAAGAACAGGGAATGCTATAAACACCTTCTAAGTGAAGAGGAGGAAGGGGATCTCTGATACGCTTGTAAAACTGAGATAGTTTTGGAAGTGTGGAAAACCGAGTAGAAATATTGTTTCTTAAGGATTTTGGAAACTCCATCTGTTATATTTTCAATATATGGAAGATAGGCAGTGGATAAAGCAGGCGGGGGGTTTGCGGCTCAGGTTGGTTTGACTTTTTAGGTGAAGTGTATTTCTTTAGGGAAGTTTTACCGTTCTACAATTTCCTTTGAATTTCTTTGGTTACTGAAAGTAGGGTAACTTTCTACAATGCACTTTTGTAAAATTACATCTAATTTGTTCCAGGCATTTGTGAATAGCGTGAACTTTGAACTCTCCTCACGGACAAACGGTACATTTTGTTACTATATAAATTGGGTTCAATCGACTTATTATGACCTCTACAATAACTGGCAGTTTTATTTCCCAACAATTTTGAGACATCCTGTATATTAGTGAGTTGAAATTTACTGTACACTGTGTAAAAATTTAATGACGATAATGCACTCGTTAACTTATTATCACTCATATTTTTATAAACTTAAATATAAATTATTCAGAAGATGTAAACACTGATTGTATTACGTATAAATATACGGATATTTAAAAATAGTGCACGTGCAGTTCTATCGTGCAACGGATCTCTTCAGAGCCTAGAAACTAGGCAGAGATTTTCAATCTAAGTCGGATCATGACACCCGGTAATAAAGTCACCAAATAAAACACAACTTTACTCCATCCACTACAAGATAGAGCGCACGTAGACATATGCATGCGGCATACACGTGAACAGAATACTCACATCTAGAAATGACAATAAATATGGATTAATAGATTAATCGATCATTTGTCGAACTATAGTAATCGTTGACTGATTAAATCATCACAAAAGTAGTCTAGTAAATAAAGGCTAAAATCGAGCTGGCTAAGGAAATTTTTTCCTCATGGACCGATTATGATCTATGAGACCTCATTCGATTCGTCTTAACACCTAGATCAAAGCTTACCACTTTTGATCCTTGACAAATTGTTTATTTGATTAATAAACAATAAATAGTGGAAAAAAAAAAAAACGCTATTTTATTGATTTTAACCAGGTAAAGTGTATTTTTTATTTATTTGACCGATAAACGGTGTTTATTCAATGTTTATAACAATGTGTTGATTGACTATTTGTTAATAAACAATTTCTTAGTTAACTAATTATCAAAAAAAATAAAACTGTTCTAAATATTAGACATTAGAGTCATTTTCGGATAATTAGAACCTGCTAAACATGAATTTGATGTCCATTATTTAATTAGTTGCTAATATAATTAGTCAATAAACACTTTCTTTGTTAAGCAACGAACAAAAAATAAAAGTTTTCTAAATATTCGACATGAGTCATTTTCGGATAATTAGGACCTGGATAATTTTTTTTTCATATCAAGGAAAGGTTATATTCTGAAATAAATAAAATAAACATTTTAAATTATATTTAAATTAGTTATATTCAATTATGACAAAGTTTTGAATGATTATATATACATTATTCATTATTATCATCATCGTCATCTTTATTGTTATCATCATTATTACAACATGGTGTACAAATATCTGCATCGCTGTCATCTTTATTTTCAATTATTCGAACAGTTCCCCATACAATTTTCACATGGTACTGAACAGTTATATTAGCAACTGATTAAAAAATGGACATCAAATTCATGTTTAGTAGGTCCTAATTGGCCGAAAATGACTCTAATGTTGAATATTTAGAAAACTTTTATTTGCTTATTAAATAATTATATCAGCAACTAATTAAATAATGGACATCAAATCCATGTTTAGCCCTAGGTCCTAATTATCCTAAAATGACTCTAATGTCGAATATTCAGAAAATTTGGATTTATTTTGTTAATTAGTCAACTAAGAAATTGTTTATTAACAAATAGTCAATTAACACATTGTAATAAACATTGAATAAATACTGTTTATCTGTCAAATAAATAAAAAATACACTTTACCTGGTTAAATTCAATGTCCTCTGTTTACTGGACTAAAGAATCTTTTTTAATCAATCATTTAATTAATCTAATATTTCAGAAAATAATTTCATTTGAGTCCGTGTTCAGATAATAATAAAACATCAATGAGTACATCATACGTACGAGGGTTCCTGAAAAATAAAACAGATGGCGCTACAATTTAAAATCCCATGTGACATTTGTGATGTACCATCTTTAACTAGGACGCATTAAAATTTTCAGATTGATATGTCATACAGCTCTGTTTTGACCACCCATCGAAAGCAAGCAACCTTGAACTTTTTCGTAAACATGGAAAATAGTGAATTTCGCGTCTTGATTAAATTAATAGCTATTTGTATAACAAGGGAGGAAAGTGCTACTTTTCCCGACACGTAGCGGAGGGCAGTAATCATCCAAGGGAGGAAAAGGCAATTTACTCCCATGTTATACATATGATTTTTCCGCCTCCCTCAAATAACAAGTCATTTTTAAATAATTTATTTATGAAACTAACAAACAAAATTTATTAAAGAACTAAAACTAAGAAGTAGGTACAGTATAACTTATAGGCACGTTATTTTCATTCTTGCATCCTACATATTTTTAATTTGTGGTAGAGTAATTATTTGTACTAATGTTAAACGTGCAGTTTTGAGCAGTGGTTATTTGAATACCACTAGAAGTGAGAGCTGGAGACGAAGCAGTTTTCGTGATATTTTCATTAACTACATTATCATACAGCTGGTAACCCCGGGAAGTACTCGTACTTGGCTGATTACAATCAATTTCATTAACTTCAGTGACTCCCATAATTTGGTTCGAAATTTTTCGCTTTTTTGCAAGAGATTGCTCCACATACCCTTCAGCGATATTCGTAGACTTCCAACCTCCGTGTTGCTTCAAAGCAAGAATGTCTCCCCCAGAATTTGCAAGTAAACTTGCCGAGGTTCTTCTGAAACTATGCCCGGTATAATTTATGGCATTAGGCAGTTTTAAAAATTCTGCAATTTTTTTTAGGAATGTTAGCAATAGTATTTTTTCCAACCATTTGGTTGATAATTTTCCTGCAGACAAATAAATGTGTCTGATTTGTTTTAGGGCGTAGCGATATATATTTTCTATAAATGTCAATATAATTAGGGCCATTTCCCGGTTAACCATTGATTACAAAAGTTCTCTGTATATTTGTTTTAGAATTTGGTATATTTACTATTAAAATTGAACCTTTATCTTCAATATCTGTAGTGGCCATTTTAAGGAGCTCATCACACCTGCATGCTCCTGAAATTCCGAAAATGAGGAAACCTATAAAACAAAGAAAAAAGAATATAAATAAAAAAGCTGTCCACGCCGGAATTTGAACCTACGGCTACAAGTATCATGAACAGTGAGCGGTGCACTAACTCATTGCGCTATCGGGACTCACATAAAACTTTTGCGGAATCATGAACATGACGTATTGTTGTAGGTCTATTATAATATTTACCGTTTAACTTTTATTTTCTTGATATATTTACTTCTTGAAAATATCTTACCTTCATCAATAAATAATTATCATGGGGGCTTTATTTATTTACTTCCTCTCTTGAGAAGGTTTTTGCTTTATTAGGTTTATATCCCTGGTTTTGTCTTTTCAAGAAAGCAATTAATTTTGGGTATTTAATATCCACATTTTCTTTCATTTGAAGCATGGTACGTAGCATCGAATACTTGGACCACAATGTAGAGGCTTTTAACGTATTTGCTAATAGCGAAAAATACCCCAAAATAACATTTTCTGAGTAAGTACGAATATGCTTTTCTTCGGCCCATTGCTTGAAATGTGAATACTGGTTTTCGTATTTTTCTTTAGATTTTTGGGGTAATAGAGATTGTATTGTTATATTAACTTGTTCCAAAATATCCGGTGGTGTATTATTTATATCTTCAAATTCGCTTGAATCACTCATTTTTCAAATATTTTATATTTTGTAGATATATTATAGCGTAACACACTTTGAAACTGTTAATGTGTCAATCGACCATAGCATGCTGTAATATTTCAGTCCTAAATTCGAAAACCGGATGAATCTATGAATTGAAGTCGCATTATTAATGTAAAAATCGTTAAATTAAAATAACAATTTACTGATCTCTACCATTTTGCAAAATACACTGTGTTCTATAAATAAACGGCAAAATTTATACTTATATAATAGAAATGCCGTATAAGTTATTTTATTGATGACGTACCATGACGTCACTTTTACTTTTCCTCCCTAGGGAGGAAAAGTACTTTTCCTTTCTAGGGAGGAAAAGTACGACTTTGCTCCCTACGATGAGGCCAGGAAATGTATACTGTGGATAGAGGTAGGCGGAAAACATTATTTCTGACACCAGAGACCAATGAACAGTCGAAACAGTGGACTTGTCCTGGCGAATCGAACCCGAAAAAGGCCAAAGTGGGTTTATCGGCCAACATGGTCATGGCCACAATTTTTTGGGATGCACACGGTTTCGTCCATATCGATTACCTTGACAAAGGCAAATCTATCTCCGGCGTATATTACGCAGAACTGTTGGATCGATTCGACGCCTATTTGAAGCGAAAGCGGCTGCATTTGGCAAAGAAAAAAGTGCTTTTCCACCAGGACAACGCACCAGCGCACAGGTCCGCAGTCGCAATGGCAAAATTGCATGAATTGCGCTACACATTGGTTCGTCATCCACCATATTCTCCAGATTTGGCCCCCTTCGATTTTTATCTATTTACAAACTTGTAGAAATGGGAAGAGATTTGGCTTCAACGGTGAGGTCATCGCTGAAATAAACGCGTATTTTGAAGGATTGCCGAAATCTTATATGGAAGGGATCGTAAAATTAGAAACACGTTGGACGAAGTGTATCAGGCTACAAGGATATTATGTTGAGAAATAAATGTTTCATTTTTCAGGGATTTTTCATCTTGCCCTTGTACAACATAATCCTAATCATGCATTTCAACAAGATTTGTGGAAGATGTGAAAATGTTTAAGCACAATTTACATCTCATTGAAATTTAACTGTCTATTTTTTCTAAAATATTCATACTTTACCCTTAGGTGGATGCATTCTGATGTGAATCAAATAACTGAAGACTTAATCCGTACTAAAAACAAACTAATTATTTTATTGATTTGATGAGTTTAAGTTGTATCTGTGAGTAGCGACCGACAGGTTGTTATATTTTACGGTATCAAAGAATGTAAAATACAGAATAGCGTAACGTGGATAAATAATATGTTATAACTGTAAAAGTTCGAAATATTATGGATTTCGGAAAACTAACCCGCAAAAAAATGTTATACTTAACTACGATAACATTGCTGTTTGGAGTTTCGCACCTACGGTATAGATCCTAGCGGCAATGTTGTGGTTTCCGTTGTACATGCCATTTCCGGACACTCTGTATATAATATTATAATAATATTAGAAGTATCCACTTTATTGATATTATCAGATGCAGACTTGTCGAACTACCACAACTCCAGGAACTCGATTAATATTTACTGATATATTATTATGACTGCGTTCATTGACCTGATTTTTTTATCATCTAAACTATTGCTACGTGCATTGTAAAAGTTAGGGTTATGTGAGTTCAAGGTCGGTACACCGATTGCTACGTTTTGCGAGGGTAGTTCCATCCCTTGGGTTTATAACCTCGGTGAAGTTTGGGTTTAACCTGGGTTTGGGTTGAAGGAAAACTGTTCAATTGCATAATTGTAGATTGAATAATATTAAAGTTTAAAGTAACTAAAAACACGCTTTGATTACAAAAGCACTAAAATCCAAAAATATTTGTTTTTAATACACTATGTGTGTCATTATTATTATACTCTTCGCAACGAAGTAGGAAGAGTATATTACATTTACTGAAGCTACTTCTAAAATCGTTAAAAAAGTCGTTTTTCTTATACTTTGTCTACGTCCGTCTATCTGGAGCAACATATGAGACTCCTGAGGAACACCGACCATGGAAATATCTATAGAAAAGGGAGATATTCTACGATGTTCTAGAGAGGTCAATGAACTCGTAAGTGTGACATCATCAATCAAACGAATAGCTCTCTTCTGGATATAATCCAAGAGCTTCAGCGTATGCTTGGGAACCTCACTCTAAACATGTGGAACAGTACTCCAGGACAGGTCGAATCTGTGCTTTGTAGATTATGAGGAGCTGCTGGAATGTAAAGCAGCTCTTGGCACGGAATAGAAAACCAAGTCTTTGTGAACCGGTTTGGGTGCTGTTGGTGCGAGCATTGTTTTGGAAGACTTCATAGGAATAGATGTGCCTGGCATCATCGTATTAGGGATTGTGGGATCCGACTTCCTGGAGAAGACACAAGCTTGAGTTTTGGTTGCATTAAACTCTATTAGATTATCAGATCCCGATTTCAAAATCTCTATTTGCGTCAACCTGTCATTGTGTCCCTCCCCTGGCTTCAATGGATGGTATAGGGGCTCTAGATGAGAAAGGGGTATGGAGTGTATCATCATCTGCAAAGCTATGGACGGGGCAGGTGGTCACTTCCAGCAGATCGTTGATATGGAGCTGAAATAACGTTGGTGCCAGAAGAGGTCCCTGTGGAACACCAGCGTTGATAGCCATTGTATCGGAGGATACTCCGTCAACCACCATATGGAGTGATCTATCTGAGAGAAAAGTCGATAGTAAGCGACAAAGTTGAGGCGGCAAACCAGATGACGGAAGTTTCCTAAGAAGGCTTTGGTGCCAAACTTGGTCAAATGCTTTCGAGATATCCAATGAAACAGCTTCATGTTTTTCAATAGATTTCTGCCATACATGTGTTACGTAGACAAACAGATCTCCTGTTGATCTCTGCTGACATAAGATACTTATTTATTTATTTATTTATTTATTTATTTACAAACGAAAAATACATTTCATTTTCACAGTTGAGAAAAAAAAAAATACATATAATTATTTTGAAATAAAATTATCAAAAATAACAATACTATACTTGTTGTGCACAAACATATACAATATAACTAAAAATTAAATAGAACGAGGAAGTTTAAGATTAAAGGACTTACAATTTTCTTTATTTGTGTCCACGCTATCTGATCATTTCCTTTAATGTATCACTGTATTCACCATAACCTAGATCACTGGCTCTATCAGCAACAGGGTTGGGAGAGGGTGCTAGATGTGACTCGAACAGACAGTGACTATAGAGACAGTGGCGACAATAGAAGCTTAATGATGAGGCAAATTTACTATGGAGCAGCATTACGAAAAATGATAAAAGCGGAAATATATAAAATTTAGAGACTTTAAAATTATAAAAAATACTGTAATATGTAAAAATAAAAACTTAGAAGGCCAATGTACTATGCTAAATATTACTATGCTAAACTAATATGGAGATTTGAGAACATTTGAAAAGTTAAAGACTCAAAACAGAAGACTATATCACGCTAATCACTTATTACAACATACTCATAATTTCACCCTTAAAAAAGGGCATAAACTCAAAATTCAATAAAAATTTAAAGTAACATAATATTAAATGACCAGATTGATACAATTCACCACTTGTCAATAATTTTGTATCTTGAATAGTAGACTTCCGATGTCTAATGTTAAAAATTCTTGGCTTCCGGATGGATTCCGCGTAAGGCTGCGATGATTTAAATCAATGATTTAAATCAGAAAAAAAAATTCTGCAAATAATTCGCTTTGATTTAATCAATTGGTTCAAATAGACACATTTTGTATATGTATTAAAACAAATAAATAGCTGGGGAGTAGGGTTGCAATAAAATAAATGTTATTGTGACACGGTGTCAAGTAGATCGTTCGCGATGCGGTCTCCGTTCAGAGGTTTATACCCTGGATTTAATTTTCCGATCGCTTTGAATTCCTTGTGTTCGACACTGTTGAACGAGCTGTTCGTCGCGTACACGTAACGTGCAACCTGTTTATCGAGGGCTTCCTTCTGCGTGGCAGTTACAATGGTGACAAAACTCTTCATGTTCGATGCAGCTCCGGATTTCAGCTTCTTTGCTGGAGCAGCTTCAGAAGCTTTGGATGACGTTGGGCGTCTGTCTGGTCGAATTCCTGCGACAAAGAGTTTTTTGTAATTTGTATGCTCATTCTATTGATATTTATTGTGCTTAATTTTTTGACATTATAACTTTAAATAAAGCATACCTGCAGGTTCATCAGCTTCATCCTCGTCATGAGTGATTGAATCTTTTTCAAATTTATCCTAATGGGTTTTCATCCGTGCAACAAGGCCTTGCAGTTCTTTTTGGCATTTCTTGCATTTGGCACGCACCTCATCGAAATGTTGCCAAATCGCGAAAAACTCCGCAAACGGGCAGCTAGTGCTAGTGCCAGCTAGTGATCTACACTATCGTCCACATGAACGAGCAAGAACAGACCAAATTGTAGCCGTGTTTCTAACCATGTCTTTAGGGTTTTAACTATTCCGCTATTGGTACGTCGATTCAAGGTGGCGCGAGCGTTTCACCGCGAAATTCAAAACTGTTAATTACAGCGATACAGGGTATTGAGATGGGATTATGTTATGAATGCGTAGTTTTACTTGTAATACAAGTAAGAATATGCATTAAATTGCATAAAAATCCATCGTTTAATGAACAGTGCACATAAAATCAACAAAATCTGATTTAAATCAAAAAAGTCCGATTTTTTTGATTTAAAAAAAAAATCATGTTTTTTTCAGCCCTAATTCCGCGTCATAATGGCAGGACTTAATGCCGACGTTTCGCCAACCATTGTTGCCGAAACCTCGGCATCAACATTAACTCACTTATCGAGTATTTTATTTATCTTCAATAGAATAATTTATTATTATTGTACAGTAATTATAAACATGTCATTGTACAATACGGTAAATACTTTATTTATTAATTGTATTTCTCTGTTTATTTATTAGTTTGTATTTCTCTGTATATTTGGAGACAAATAAATTTATTATTATTATTATTATTATCAAGTCGTGTTATTGTGACTTGGAATTCATCCGGAAGTTGAGAATTCTTAATAATTTTATAAATAAACTCCCACCTAAACCAGTGTTTACCCCTTTCCTAAATTTATATCACCCTCAGATTTGTTTGTGATATTTAAGGACATAAATTTACATTTAGTTCCAGCTTATAACTCCAATCATTGAAGATTACACAGTGTGGTGAAACAATTTGCCAGCATTAATTAAAAATTTAATGTTTTTGTGTAAATTTGAGTATCATTCTCCAACGTTACGTTTGAACATGATTTTACACCACGTAAACGCCGAAACAATAGATAAGTAGATGTATTTTCATTTGTTTAAAATGGAATATCAAAGCTATCGGGCAAATCAATTATTTCCCAGTACTGTATATTGTTACAGCTTTGTTGAATCTTTATGGTCTAAATAAAATCATCTGCAAATATTCTGATGTCAACAAATAAGTAGTGATATCATAAACAAATAGCATTTAATACCTACGGGACTTCAATTCGCGTTAAGTTGAAAGATGTTTCCTGGAAATTCCATCAGATTATTATTCTCGGAATGAATAAATAAATAAACAATAAAAGGAATTTAACGAATGATAAAGGAATGGAATAAAGTAGTAATGAATAAACGACTCGATTTTGGTTTGTGCGCCTTAAAATATTTCTGTTTGAATTATTGACACACATATATCTAAATTAAAACAATTAAAACATATTAAATTCCAGCCAATTAACGGATTTTAATCTTATAGGGCTTATTCGATTCGGCTAATCACGTAGATAAAGTGTGGGATAATAATTTTTCTGGAAAGATTTTGTTGCATTTGTTCTTGTAAAAATGTATTTTTTTATTACATTTTCTGGAGATAATTCATAAATTTATCAATATTAACCAAAATTAGCTCGAATTAGTTACTCGAGGGTTTTCGAGTATGCCGAACACGAAGATGATATTTGAAATACTCCAGGAGACGCCTGGGGATAGGTAACCCTGGATATAATGTCATCCACAGGGGATTTTTCAGAATTTTTATTGGAAATGGAACAAAATTTGTTACTAGGGGGTTTTCGAGGGTGCTGAATACGATTATAATATTTATAAGACTCACCTTCAGGTTGGTAACCCTGGATATGCTTTGCACTATTTTTTTCAATCAGACTGGGTGGGTCACTGAAAATTAGGGAAAGATCGAATCTAAAATTATTTGATATACCTAATTGTTGTTAATTTGATTTCCAGCATGCAACGACATACATTTCCATATTTTTACTTCTCTCACTATACGTAGTATGTAGTATAAGGTAAGTACTGTAATCGATCAAAAAAAAATGAAGTTACAGTCTTTTTTATTCAAGCTGGTAGCATCAGGTGTCAATAAAACATAGAGTAGTAAAATATATTATGTAAACTATTTCAATGGAACATAGAGTAATTTAACGTCTTTCAATAGCGGTTTTTAAATCATTTCCAATTCATATTCTGATCCTACAACTATATATTTGACAAGCTGAAGAGTCCGAAACCAATTTTGCTTACAAAAGAAAGGGAAGTTGCGTGATCAATTGATCACAGTTCATTTCGTCTGCCATGTTTCCGTTCTATAAATAATAACCAAAAATAAAAGATTAAAATTTGAATGTACTGGAAAATTATTAGTTTGTAATTATCCCGTTTTTTTTCTTTTTAGATAAAGGATCCAAGATATGCGGCCAAATACAGTCGGCCGTGTCACCAATTCATTTATCACATGATAGTAACTCTACCTCCCCCATACACAGCAAATTGGACCAAAGCCTAGATTCATCCTATCAATACACCAATAGTTTGAACAGTCCCAGTTCCGAAGGAGAGGTCCACAGAAATTCCGGAATGGCAGCAGCGGCCGTCAAGAAAGTCGTCAGTAGGAACAGGAATCGATATAAACTGGATGGTTTCGATCTAGATCTGACATGTATCCTTTGCCAAGTTATAACCGATACTATTGAATTTTATGTTTGCAGTATCATAGAATTAATGACGCAATAGTTTGTTTAGATCACGGTCGTACATACAGGTCTGGAAACTCTATGGTTGACTTGAGTCGCTTACGCGTCGTGAAACTCGTAGTCCCTCGCTCTGCCACCAGCTGGCGCTTGGATCAAGAGGGGGTAAAACGATTTCTTTCCGGAATCGCAAGCAGTGTTACTAATGCCCATTTGCATAGCTTAAAATTGTCGAAATGTTAACTTTGAACCTTTTAAAAGGTCGTGATAGCCCCAAACTGGGTCGAAAACTGTTTTGAATTGGTTCACGTGAGGAGCGCGTAGCTCGCGAGTTAGAAAAGTGCAAATTTACGGTACATAGAACGTATTAACGAGGACTTTTCGCATGTGGTTTTCGCTCCATGTCGTTAATTTATGAACGGGGCCAACTAAATAGCATAGTCTCGGGCCCAAAATGTCGATTAAATAGGAAAATTCAATTAAAACATTTTGAGGTATTCTCAGCTGTCAGCTACTAGCGTCTGACGTGCGATGTACCAAAGGGAATTTTCTAGCTACTAAAATATACTCAAAGCGGGTAAAAGCTAGCGGCCTATAGCCGAAAACACTTTATTACAACTGGCTCCGGCCGCACGGGGCATAAAACGGCCCCGAATTAACAAGATCAAGGTAAAAAGTATAAACCCTAACTGACTCGTAGCGAGCTCCTCGAGGCATATGTCAAAATGATTACGTTCGTATACATAGGACGTCTTTCGTTCATGCAATTGTGTTTTTATACAATTCGAACCTTCTAATTTCGATAGGCCACGTGAAAATCCCGGAGCCGGAAGCGCTATCGAGATCTGAACGTTAAAACTTTCGTATAAAATTGTGTTTACAAGTCAACTGACACTTGTCACAGAATACTCTTCATAGAGATCAAGATGATACTCTTACGTGAGGCCTTTTATGATTCCCCTAGGTGGCGTCTTTTGGTACTACGCGAAAGTCGACGCGTAGCGGACTCACTGCTCACATAGGAAACAACCTCGAGTTTCCAGACCTGTGTATACGACCGTGGTTTAGATAACTCGATAACTTAGGAGAATCAAAAAAAGGAAAGTCACATTCTCCACTCTTTTTGAGACAAATTCACTGGCTGAAACAAAAATTTGCTATCGTCTTTTGTTCTCGAGATGTAGATAGATCATTTTACTTGTTCTTTCTAGAAGTAATGCAGTAACCTAAGTCTAATCATATAAGGTGTAGAACATGTCAAAGACAATAATAAAATTAATGATAGGGCAATAACAAAAAAAATATGGGGTTTCAATGCCTGATAAAAAGAAATATTAGAACTAACTTTACTAAACACAAACATATTAAAATGTTAACATGTTAAAATTAAGATATAGACTCTTACATATAAATATAAAATTGATCGGATATTCACATACACTTTAAAATTTGTTATTAGTCATTACATTCGTTTTTAAAATATGTTAACCAGCAGGTTTTTTCACAATTCAATATAGTCATTTAAATATTCATCTACTGTATAATAAGCTTTTCTTATTAAAAAGTATTTCAATCTGCATTTTAGAATGTGAATTTGCAGAATTCTGTTTATTGAATATTTTCATTATAGTGTGAAAATTTTTTTGCAAATAAGAAAAATTGTTCTTCTCCCCTCTCAGATTAGTTTTGAATCTTGTATCATGTGCATGCTCCCCAATGTATTCCCGAAATATAGACATATTACTCTTCACAAACATTATGCATTTAAAAACGTACAGACTGGCTACCGTAAGAAACTTATGATGGATAAAATATTCTTTGCAATTTGCTGTTCTCTTTAAATTCAAAATATTCCTTAGACATTTCTTTTGAAGAATATAAACAAAAGTTCGATTTTTCAACTTTAGATACATGTGATACATAGTTGTTGGTAAAGTTGGGAGAAAATAACTTTTACATTCTTGAGGCACTGTTTTCTGTATAATCCAGTGGTATCGAGAAAATTTGAAAAAAAAGGTGCAATTTCGAATTATGGCCGAAAGTTGTATTTTTTCGAATGGAAATCATAGTTGGCTATGGTTTAGTTGAAACGGATTTTTGTTCTCTTTCTAACTATGTATCATAGATAGGTCGCTTTTGATGTGTAAGTCTTTAATAGCGAAAATAATATTTTACTATATTACTTTTTGCTTTTTTTTATATTTATTCCAAGTATGCGGGTGTCATCTATGAAAGTCAGTAAATTATCTTGAATAGTAAACTTCTGCGGATAGCTAATCTTGAAAATTCTTGGCTTCCGGATGGATTCCGCGTCACAATAGCACTACTTGATGTTGACGTTTCGCCAACCTTCAGGGCAGACTCGAGGCTTAAACTCAAACAGTTTCAGTTCAACGCCCGCTTGACTAAGGTGGAAAACTAGTATTTTGTAAATAAATCGAAAACGATAATATTTAGGTATATGGAACCTAACACAAAGTTGCCCTAAGTTTTTGTGCTGGATACGGCACTATAAAACATGGGGTTTCCATTTGGGAATTTAGAGCTTTTGGGCATTTTTGGAATTAATATTTCAATAATTTTTTGTGAACATCCTGTACAAGATCGGAAACTTTCTTTATGGTATTCATCTGCGCTTAGTCTTTGACTACAAAATGCCAAAAGCGCGTTACGAAATATGCAGCCGTTATGAAGCCTTGTGACTCTGGGTGATTTGAGAGCTCCCATAGCCGACCGACTGTCTGTGCAAATGTATATGCGCCTATTCTCAGTTTCTTCGCAGATTTTACATGGCACTAGTAAATATTGCGTAGACCTCAGCATGAAAAACCGTACAATAAGCGCGTAGAGTCACTGAGTAGGGCTATTTGGCCTTTTTAGGTACACTCCCGCCCCAGAAGCCTGACCTACCTTGGACCCATCTGTGAACCATACGAGACCATCTGGTGGCAGTAGAGTGAGAGTTTCGTTACTCCAGTCTCCTCTATCCGGGATGAGGATTTTGGGAGAAGTGAGACATATAGCTGGAATCATGCTATCTTGCTTCATTTCTAGTATGGGACTTTTAGAGATTACCTCACTTGATAGCGCTGAGTGTATAAGTGTAGATCTGGTAATCCGACGAGAGCTTCAAGGGCTCTCCTTGTAGCCGACTTCATACCGCTCAATATGCCTACTCATGCAGTCGGTCCAGGGGGCGCTGGGACATACCAGTCCTTGTTCCCAGATACACCCCGCATAAAATAGTTCAAACAATACCTGAAATTTGTTTCGCTTGTAAAAAAATCAATAGCATTGACTTCAAATTGGCTGACGAGTGTTTTTTATCAGCTACATTCTACACTCCACCATACGCCATTGGATGTATGGAGCAGTGTAGTATGTAACTGGTAAAAAACGACATCTGTTGCGCAGTGGCGATAAGTCGACAAAGTCATTCTACATTGTTTAAAACAAACTATCCTGCAATTTGTTTTCGACAAATTTCAGTTTACAATCTTGCTAGGAAGCCAAATAGCTCCTTAGTTTTCTCTGACAATTTTAGTTGTATGATTGATTATCCCAAACGATTTGATTATATTGCTCTGCTAAGGAGAAGAATTACAATCCTTAACGCATTCATCCAGATATAACACCAAAGCTGATAGCCATGGGATATCCAGCGAGCAACATCGAAGGTTTGTACCGAAATGATATCAACCAGGTAGTAAATTTTTTCGAAACGAAACACAAAGGGCATTATTACATCTATAATCTATGTTCGGAACGAAATTACGACAAAACGAGATTCGACAGCAGGGTGAAAGTGTTTCCCTTCGACGACCACAATCCTCCTACATTGGAACTGATCATTCCGTTTTGCGAAGACGTGGACCGCTGGTTGAGAGCTGATCCTGATAACGTGGCAGGCGTCCATTGTAAGGCAGGGAAAGGTCGAACTGGGACAATGATTTGCTGTTATCTTTTGCACAACCGTGAGTACGATTGGATCGTTTGCTTTATCTAACTGATAATAGTTTGAACAAATAAGTATACAATTCCTTTGTTAATTCACAACTATTATTAAACCGTTGATTGATTAAAATGTTATATCTATTTATACGGAGATAATATGAAATGTTGTAATCTCTATTGAATTGTAAAGGTGGTGAAAAAGAAATTCCCACCATTATGGAAACCACTTGGTATTCTTGTAAATGAACCTTCAATTCAATAAAATGAATAAGTTTTCTAAAACTAATTTGCCATTTAGTAGATTATTTGAAGGGTTGTTATGTGTTAATACGAGTATTTCCATTGTTTCTAATCAATTCAGTTTTTATATTTACTAGTCAAATGTAATATATCTAGGGTTGTATACAAGGTGTTCCATCTGAGACGAGCCACCCCGTATATTTCTTATCCGATAGTGAGTGGGAAAATCTCCCGAAACACGTCGAATGATTTTGTTTGGGGGACATCTTTTGACGTATATTTGAGGCTTGAACGAGCTATCCCCTAATAGGGGGCGCTTCAACCCCTCAAAATTGAATAGGGGAGAGGGGTTGAGTGATACGTCATTTGAAAGGTCTTGGAAGCCTCTTTACAACGGTGTATGAAAAACGTAAATTTGATGAACCGTTTTCGCCAAAAATTAATTTTGTTGCTCGAATGCGCCACCTTGAATATTTTGGTTATTTGTACAATGTACAAGCTCATTTTTATTAAGCCTTTTTTACAAACTTAAACAATCTTCAAAAAATCACATTCGTAAAAAAATTGAATTGTATTGTCATGCTTACAATGAAAAAAATTAAATCTGCGTGTTTAAATCAAATGTCTAAATTGTCCTCCATTGACTTCCATACAATAATACATTCTCTCAAACTAATAAATAAGAAAACAGCAAAACATTTCCTTATGTTGCCTTCATTTTTTGTTCTTAGAAGGTGTTTATCTGGTTTTAACGTTTCTTTGATCATTTCATGATTTTAATCAATCTGTTGAGTTACTACTTTGCTGATTTGTTTAAAATTTCAAAAAATATGGTGTACATATTGCAAGAACGTGTTGAGCTGGTTAGCCTTTATTACCGAAATCAAAATTATGCCCTAGCGGCTGCAAAGATATTTAACGAAAACCATCCTGAACGTAGCGTTCGCCATAAGTATGTAATGGAATTGATTTCAAAATCTGTGGAGACGGGTTCAGTAATGGATAAAAAAAGGGCACCCATTGGAATTGTTAATGATGAAGGAGCAGCTGTGGCGGTATTGGGACATGTCCAACTTATGCCAAACACGCAATCTGTACGACAACTTTCTGCAGCTTCCGGTATTAGCCAATCTAACGTTTTCAGAATTTTACATAAACACAAGTTCCATCCGTACAAAATTAAATAAATTCAGGAATTAAATGATGATGATTGGGATCGAAGGCAAGAGTTTTGCGAAATTATGGTCGAGCGTATCAACAATAACCCAAATTTCTTGTACAACGTTTGCTTTTCTGACGAATGCACTTTTTTACCTAATGGAGAGGTTAACCGGCATAACTGTAGAATTTGGAGCGATACAAATCCTCATGTATTTCGAGAAGCTCACACTCAACATCGGGAAAAGCTAAACGTTTGGGTAGGAATTTTGGGAGACCACCTAATTGGACCTCTGTTTATTCCTGGTAATTTAAATGGCGAAATTTATCTTGAAATGTTGGAAAATGCGATTGATCCGTTAATAACTGAACAATTAGAAAACGATCCTCTACTACTTGAACAACAATTGCATTTCCAACAAGACGGAGCTCCTCCTCATTACGCCGCACCAGTTCGCCAATACCTCAATTTGCAATACCCCGGTCGTTGGACTGGAAGAAGAGGTCCTATGGAGTGGCCTGCCCGATCTCCTGACCTGAACTCTCTGGACTTCTTCTTGTGGGGACATCTTAAGTCCAAAATTTTTGTGACTCAGCCTAAAAATTTGGACGAACTACGCCAACGAATTGTAAATGAGTGTGGTCAAATAACTCCAATTTGCTGAACCATGTTAGAGACGGTTTTCAGTCAAGATTGTATTATTGTTTGGAAGTCAATGGAGGACAATTTGAACATTTGATTTAAACACGCAGATTTAATTTTTTTCATTGTAAGCATGACAACACAATTCAATTTTTTTACGAATGTGATTTTTGAAGATTGTTTAAGTTTGTAAAAAAGGCTTAATAAAAATGAGCTTGTACATTGTACAAATAACCAAAATATTCAAGGTGGCGCATTCGAGCAACAAAATTAATTTTTGGCGAAAACGGTTCATCAAATTTACTTTTTTCATACACCGTTGTAAAGAGGCTTCTAAGACCTTTCAAATGACGTATCACTCAACCCCTCTCCCCTATTGAATTTTGAGTTGTTGCAGCGCCCCCTATTAGGGGGTAGCTCGTTCAAGCCTCAAATATACGTCAAAAGATGTCCCCCAAACAAAATCATTCGACGTGTTTCGGGAGGTTTTTCCACTCACTATCGGATAAGAAATATACGGGGTGGCTCGTCTGAGATGGAACACCTTGTATTTCTTTCGAAAGTTCATACACAGTGGATGGACTATTAGACATTGACGGAGAACGGCTAAACATGGAGATCTCAATTTTTTTAAATATTTTTGGACGTGCAGTATTGCCGCTGATATTAGAAAGTATCAGATGCTTTGAAATTTCAAATGTTTACTCAAGGTAGTCAAGGTATATGGTTACTTAAGATCTATGCATATGAGATTTTTTTATTAACAAAACATTACCTTGAAAAATCATCATATCCTGATATGTCCCGGTCATAATTAATCAGAATTCTGAAGCTTTATATCCCACACTTGAATTTTAGAATTTTTTTCAAATAGAGTGTCACATAGTATCGTATTGTTATTCAGAAAGCCCTTTAAATTTGCTACTTCTCTATGTATATCTCGGGATCAGGCTTCATCATAACTTATCGGTTTCTTATCTGGTAAATAGGAGACAGAAAGTACAAGTGAAAGACGGAAATAAAGATAAAGTGTCTGACTGTGATTATATAGATTAAGGAGTACTGCAAGGAACTATAATGGGACCATTATTATTCGTCCTATATATAAATGGCCTACCTAGCGTACTAGAGAACGCCATTTCATTGTCATGGAACTATTTGAAGGTAGTGGCTCTGATTTGGTTTTTGGTCAATCGGTTGCGTTCAATTTTTACTAAAATATTTCAAAAGCTTCAGTTACGATCCTTCAGAAATTGATAAATTTCTAAATTTGCAAACCCATGTATTGATGTAAGAAGAAGTTAGATATAAATTCTCGGGAAATATGTCACACTAACACATATGCTTATTATTTGTTCTTTACGTACGTTTCGCTCTCACGACCATTATCAGAAGACGAAATGAACAGAAATACTTGTAATCGAAATTGTAACATTTTAAGTATATGAATATGTATCAAGAAGCCACTGCATAGCAATGTTTGAATAAGACTGAAAACAAACTATAATACTCTCAAGTATCCACTTTCGATCAGATGTTCAAGATTTATGAGGTAATAGAAAAAGGTTGTCAGACCTAACTAGAAATATTGCTATTTCAACATTCTTCCTAAAATATACTTTAAACATTATAAAGAGTCATGTAGGAATCTGCAAGGGCTTTAATTAATTAAATTAGAATACATTTGACTCGATGATTGAACGTCTATTCTATGATCATCTCCAGGACAGATCTTTTGTAATAATTGATTTAGCAAGGGCGGTGGAATTTTCTAAGTTTTTGTTTCTAGTACGTACTATACTTATGACCATACATTCTTTTTTGTAATCTTGATACATATTCATATACTTGAAACATTAATGTGTTTTTACTCAAATGTGAAAAGTCACATTAACCACCTTACCCCCTCGTAACTCTACTCTGGAGCTCCTCCCCTTGAAGCCTAACTTAATTTAAGGACAGGGGGTCGGATAGATGGAATATCATAAAATAAAGAAATTCAATTCTAATTTAGGTATGTTCACTACGGCTGAAGACGCTCTCCGGTTTTACGGGGAAAAAAGGACAGTCGATCATAAAGGAGTGACCATACCTAGCCAACTGCGATACGTGAAGTATTACGAAGACCTGCTGAAGCTGAAACTAGAATACAAACGGGTGTCGGTTTGGATTAAAGAGATGAAACTTTCGCCTTGTCCCAATCTTCCAGTAGGCATGAAGAACAACCTGCGATTTTTCATCTATCAACAGACGTTGGAAGGTAGCGGCGACGATCGGACCACGACGTGCGTGAGGAAGTTCAAGAGTAAATATCAAAATTTCGAGAGAAACGGTCGTTCGTTCAGGGTGGAACTGAAGGAGAAGGTGTATCTTACGGGAGACGTGAAGATCGAATTTTACTACTCGAATCACGTCGGCAGGAAGGAGAAACTGTTTCAGTTCTGGTTCAACACGTTCTTTTTCGTATACGATTCGTTCTACAAATCCACCACGGTCGACATTGTGAAGGATTATTGCAAGTCGCAATTGGATATAATTTCGAAGACGGATCGGAACCATAAAGTTTTCCCAAAACGTGTTTTGGTGAGTTCAGAATTCTTTAGTATTTTGATATTTATTGCAAATTCGTCTAAGAATAAACAGGAATGCTGTCCCAGTTGGTGATAAACAAAAATATGAAATTTTCTAACGGTTATACTCGGAGGAAAAAACTGTTTACCTACTTTTTGTTCCATCATTGGAATATAGTCTTGTCACTCTGGGAAATGTTTTGGTATATTTTGGGCAATCTGCAGATTTAGTCATACTTTAAGTTTTTTGGGGCGCTGATCACGATGGTGTGGTTGAAATTTTGTTTTACCCTACCGAGCTCTGAACGGCAGCCATTTTTTTAACCTAAAATCGCAATTTTTCAGTTTTTTGCGTTTCTAGAAAAAACTATGCATTTTCTGGGAAAAAAGTTTCGAACAAAAGTTATCAGAAAAGTTGCTGCGCAAATTTTGGCCCCGGTTAGAAGTTGATTGGAGATCATGGGCCCGATATAGGGCTCAATTAGTGTATTTTTTATGGTAATGCAAAATTGAGTACATTATCGAGTTATTTTTTTTGAATATTCTGTTTTCGTAAAAAGGTAGTATTTGAAGTCTTCTTTTGTCTGGTTTTCAATATTTTGCCCTACCTTATTTTTTGGCACCAAAATCGGCCATTTTGAAAAATTCTTATTTTGCGAGTTACGACGAAATATTTAAGTTATCGACTCGAAACCAAATTCATTCGAAAGATTTCAATGTTCCTCACCTAATTTCTAAAATTAAAAACAGTGAATGGATACATTTAAAGATTTCTACCAATAGAAGAAGCCTTTTCAATGCTTAACAAGATTTGTTTTTTTCAGTTCAATTTTTTCTTCCGAAGATGCGTTGTAATCTTTACATAGCAGCAAGCATTTATCCATTTTATCTGAAATATATAATACAACAAACACATTCATTTACTCGTATTTTTTTATCAAATAACTACAGTAGGGTGAAAGTTTCGTTACTCTAATCTCCTCGGGATGAGGACTTTGGGAGAAGTGAGAGATATAGCGGGGATCATGCTATATTGCTTCATTACCAGTATAATAGTCCAGGCATTTAAGGAGGAAAATCGACGATTTTTGTCCGTATTTCCGCGAGGTCTAATTTTGGTCTATTCTTATGTATTTTGACACGCTGAACACGATGGTGTAGTTTAAATTTGGATGAACCCTGTGCTCGAAAAACTATGACCATTTTTTGGACCCAAAAAATGGCCATTTTTCGATTTTTATGGAAAAACGTTTCGAACAAAAGTTGTTGGAAAAATCAATACACGATTTTTGGCTTCCCAAGTCGATTCGAGGTTGTGGGCCCAAGATTGGGCCCATTTAGTCTGTTTTTTGGCACATTGAAAAATTGAGTATATGTCAAAGAGTTTCTGTTTTTTCATATTCTGTTTCGGTGGAAAGATATTATTTTTATTCCTCTTTTATTTTCGTTTTTGGCGTCACAATCGGTCATTTTGAAAAATGTGTATTTTGCAAATTTCAGACGAAATGCTATTGTTATCAATCTAAAACCAAAATTATTCGAAAGATTTCATCATTCTGCATATAATATCCAAAATTCAAGCATAACTTTAGGGCCATTTTACAAATTTTGGACCAACGAATAACTCATATTTTTTGAGGTTAGAAATTTTTCACGGAACCCAAATTCTAGGTTCTATTAGAGGTTTTGAGAGCGAGTATTTTAAGTCCAAACAGATCGATTTGAGTTGAGTAGAAATGGAGCTATCCTAATAAATGTTTTTGGGTCTATCGACTAAAATCTTGAATCATATTACTAAGAAATACATCTGCTATTCAAGTTTAAAACAGCGTACGGAGATTCGTTCATAATTCCAAGTTATAACGAATTTCATCATAAAAATCTAGCACGGAATTTCATTTAGCGGGAATAAGCGATAGGCCCAAAATTGGGCCCTCTACAAGTCCAAACACATTTATTAATCCAGAATATTAGAGATACCGTTTCGATCAATGTACTGAAACTGCTCTATTACGGTCTCTTTCAATCCACAATCGCCTATGGACTAATGTTTTGGGGCTCCGCTCATAATGTTGAGAGGGTTTTCATTGCGCAAAAGAGGGCTCTACGATATATGGCAAAAGCTTCAGGTAGAACACACTGTAGGAATATATTTATAAATTGGGGTATAATGACACTTCCATCACTCTACATATATTCGCTACTCATATATGTTAAAACCAATAATTACTGGGAAAAATGCTCTGATATACATGATTATAACACCAGACAAACAAATCTTCTCCATCAACCGATGGCTAGATTAACAGTTTGCCAACAAAACCCGCGCTACCTGGGGGTAAAACTTTATAACAAACTTGTGAGTAGGCATCAATATTTTGAAAGATACACGTTATCAAAATTTCGTAAGGAATTAAAAATGTTTCTAATAAGCAAAGGTCTCTATACAATGGAAGAATTCTACAAATTGTAAACGTCTGTATGTATGTTGTTCTATATCTATATTTGTATTATATATGTTCTATTAATTATTCTATTCTTTGTATTTGTAGTTGTGTCTTAGAATAAGTTTTATTATGATACATCTCCCTAACTATGACTTGTCCCATAATTTTTGCACTTAAATTTTATGTTATTTGTACAATTTTTACGGACCAATAAATTATCTTATCTTATCTTATCTTATCTTAAGATAGCTCCATTTCTACTAGACTCAAATTGATCTGCTTGGACTTAAAATATTCGCTATCAAAACCTCTAACAGAAAATTTGGATTTTTCGTTGGTCCAAAATTTTCAAAATGGCGCTTAAGTTATGTCTTCAAAGCAAAATGCTTGAATTTTGGATATTATATGCAGAATGATGAAATCTTTTCGAATACTTTTAAATTGATAACAGTAGTATTTCGTCTGAAATTCGTAAAATACGGATTTTTCTAAATGGCCGATTGTGACGCCAAAAATGAGATAGGTCAAAATACCAAAAACCAAATAAAAGAGGAATAAAAATACTATCTTTCCACCAAAACAGGATATGAAAAAACAAAAACTCTTTGACATATACTAAATTTTTCAATGTGCCAAAAAACAAAAAAAATTCCTTAAATGACTGGACTAGTATGGGACATTTATAGATTGCCTCACTTAGAATCGTTGAGTGTCCAGGAGAGTTGTGCGTTTTGGTCCAGTGACCGTTCTCATGGCTTCAGTTTTTATGTATAAGTGTAGAGGTGGTTATCCGGCAAGAGCTTCAAGGGCTCTCGTTGGAGCCGACCTCAAACCGCTCAATATCCTTTTTGTTTACAATTCATTACTCTATTTTTTCCTGGGGTTGTTTCAAATTTCAATATTTTCACCTATGAGAAAGGGTAGCATCCATCCGAGGGAAAAAGCGCCCTCTGGAACCGGGTAAAAATTTAATTTTGGTAGATCCCATTTGTACCGCCATTGAGGAGTTCGGGACGGCCTCTCCGTTTTACGAAGACTGTGAATAAAATAATGGCGATGGTAAAATTACAGTTTGGCTTATTCATGCAGAATTTGCATTTCAACATAAAATGTGTATTGTATAACTGATGACAAAAGGCTTGAATTCTTTTTCTAGTTTCAAGTTCTATGTCAGACGCTTTACCCTCCAGTAGCGGGCGCCGATGAATGTGATACACCTTCGGAACCGGTGCGCTTCTACGAAGATATGCCATCAGTGCCCGAGGAAGTCGTCCAGGCGAGCCATAGCGATAGCGGCGGCGAATCGGTCGTCGACCAGAGCGAAAATGAAGAAGATGAATGGGATTCGGGTGAGTGCAGCTTACTAGACAAATTGCACGACGAGCCCGGTTGTAGCACTAGTAGGAAATGACACGAAAATGTGACCTTGTAAACACGCCGCCATTAAACCACCACACCCACACTCGTACGGGCGTGTTTTCCAACTTGGCTAAGGCGAATATGGTTCGCACCGTAGCTAGTATTATTATTTTTGACAAGCAAAAATGTGATAGCTTTTTATATTTTATTCGTTGAGAGTGCGGAGCCTGTATATTTTGAATCCCTTCTGAATCTTCAAATGCGACGTTCATATACATATTTAACTTTTTTTCTGACTATATTCTACTAATGTTTTACGTAAACTGTGAATAATATTAAGGTTACGCTGTGACGAAGTATTTAGAAAATGATACGATTTTTTATTGTCACCTATCTTCAACTTTGCTTCCAATCCGATAATAAGCTTAATAATTATTATTAATAATCGCCACAATTATTGCGATCAAATAAAGGGCTCTAGTTGGAGGCCCGTTTTTGGGAAGACATGAAAAAATGTTAAACTTTCACTAATCAGAAATAGAGGAAATGATGTAGATCATAAACTGAAATGTAGAGTTGTGTGTAAAGTTTCAATCCATTACACTCACTGTATTGCGAAATATGTTCATCGGAAGATCGGATCCACCAAGCGAGGGTGGTTTTTGCTTCAGAAATCTTGACAATGCTGCTTTCTTTAAAAGTGGGCGTAATGTTAATTATCGACTTCGCTTGAAGACGTTATGTTCTAGGGTTTTTAATAATGATTCTTGACCCAGAAATGAATTATATATAAATTCTGTGGAAATAGGTCAAATATGACCTATTTCCCGACAATTTATACATAGTTTTACGGTCTCAAATGTAATTTTATTTATTTTTAGGCACTTACTTTTGCACATGCGAACAAACTGATTTTAGCAAAATCTTGTTATTTTGAGATTACAAGTTGATCTAAGAACAAATTTCGATCAACAACTATTCTGGTTACGACGATGAAAAACGCCTTAAAGAACTTACAATCACTGTATTGCGAAATATGTTCATCGGAAGATCGGATCCACCAAGCGAGGGTGGTTTTTGCTTCAGAAACCTTGACAATGCTGCTTTCTTTAAAAGTGGGCGTACTGTTAATTATCGACTTCTCTTGAAGACGTTATGTTCTATGGTCTTTAATAATGATTCTTGACCCAGAAATGAATTATATATAAGTTCTGGGGAAATAGGCAAATATGACCTATTTCCCGACAATTTATATATAGTTCTACGGTCTCAAATGTAATTTTATTTATTTTGAGGCACTTACTTTTGCACATGCGAATAAACTAATTTTGGCAAAAATTGAGGTATTTTGAGTATTTACAAGTTGATCTAAAAATAAATTTCGCTTAAGAACTATTCTGGTTACGACGATGAAAAACGCCACTGTATTGCGAAATATGTTCATCGGAAGATCGGATCCACCAAGCGAGGGTGGTTTTTGCTTCAGAAACCTTGACAATGCTGCTTTCTTCAAAAGTGGGCGTACTGTTAATTATCGACTTCTCTTGAAAACTTTATGTTCTATGGTCTTTAATAATGATTCTTGATCCAGTAAAGAATTGTATATAAATTCTGGGGAAATAGGGCAAATATGACCTATTTCCCGACAATTTATATATAGTTCTACGGTCTCAAATGTTATTTTATTTATTTTGAGGCACTTACTTTTGTACATGCGAATAAACTAATTTTGGCAAAAATTGAGGTATTTTGAGTATTTACAAATTGATCTGAAAACAAATTTCGATCAACAACTATTCTGGTTACGACGATGAAAAACGCCTTAAAGAACTTACAATCATGTATTGCGAAATATGTTCATCGGAAGATCGGATCCACCAAGCGAGGGTGGTTTTTGCTTCAGAAACCTTGACAATGCTGCTTTCTTTAAAAGTGGGCGTACTGTTAATTATCGACTTCTCTTGAAGACGTTATGTTCTATGGTCTTTAATAATGATTCTTGACCCAGGAATGAATTATACATAAATTCTGGGGAAATAAGTCAAATATGACATTTGTTAACTTTATTTTTGTAGGTATGACGACGGTCAAAATAACAAAACTAGTAGGATTTTTTGACCAAATTTTTTTAATTAAAACAGTTAGACCCTTGCAAAATGAACAGCTTGTCGTGCAATACACTTCATTTTTACGACATCCAGATGCTCTTCAAAAAATTCCATTCAAAGGAGATGAAAATTTATAATAAATGATATTTTTGAACATTTTAAATATCAAATTCGTAATCAGCGACCAAAAAAAACCATGTAGCGGCTTATCACACCATAATTTTTTCCTTGTAATTTTCTTTGATTTTCCGGAATTCTTAAACAATTATATTTTTGGCTATACTTTTAATTTTTTTAATTTAACATGGACATTGAAAATATAAACGTAAATCAACACGACACTCAAAAAATTACATTCAAAAAAGAATTCATAATAAAATGTTCCGCGTTTTTCCGGAAAATGATATATTTGAACTTTTTAATTATCAAACTCGTAATCAGCGACCAAAAAACGCCTACAGGGTCCTATCACACGATAATTCCAATGACTTGGGAAAAAATATTCTGTTTTTTTTCTACTTCGGATCGAAATGCGCTCTATTATGAATAAAACGTGAAGAATTACAAAATTTGCGTGAAAATAACAAAATTTCCTCGATTTTTCGGAAAAATCACTCCGGATTCGTGTTCAGCGACCCAAAAAAGCTAGAACCCATTTTGGAGGCTCATTTTTCATTTTTCGATAAATTAAAAATTATCTTAAAAAGGGGGTTGAGAATTTAGCGTATATGGTTGAATGGGGGAAGATTGAAGTGTCAGTCAGTAATCCCGAATGACCTTCATGGTCCATAGAACATCATGCAAAAAAAAAATTCCGATACGACCGTCTAGTAAATTTTTAGAAAAGTCTGCCTATTTCCCCAGCTTATTGAGTGGACTAAATAAAAATAACGGAGTTATAAGGTCCTAACTTTATTCGTAACTAACTTCGTTATATTTCATTCTAGCTAAAAGTTTATGATAAATAACCAATCTTAATCTGAATTACAATATTTTCAACAATACACTATACAGGATGTTCCATGAAAAAATGTTCTGTTCAAAAACGCTATGTTCAATTGTTTTCCGATTTCACCATTTTAATCGGCGGAAAATTCCTACTACTTTTGCAAATTTGACCGACATGATGCCAATATATTCCAGATAATATAGATATAAATTCCACCAAATAGATTGAAATGAGGGAATAATTGCAACAAAAGTCATGCGTCGTGTGCTGGGAAGGATGAAAGAACCACAAACTTTGACACAAATAATTTTTATTCGTAATCAACATATACTATACAGCATGTGCCATATAAAATGTTGTGTTTAAAAACGCTGTGTTCAATTGTTCTTCGATTTCACCATTTTAATCAGCGGAAAGTTCCCACTACTTTTGTGAATTTGGCCGACGTCGTAGCTACAAGAATAAAGAAGTTACCAATGATGCCAACATAATCCAGATAATATAGATATACATTCCACCAAATAGTTGAAAAACTGATTTGAGGTTTCAATTTTCACGAAATTCGTATAAGTATATCTCGAAAACTAATGATTTTTACTTATTCGCTATTCTTATTCTGTCTTGTCGTTTAAAAAATGTTCAAGACGAGATAGCTGTAACATTTTTCGCCACAAAGTCAGTTCAACTAGTCCATCTAACTCTTCAAAGTATTAAAATATTAATTCTGATTGCCAATTTTAAGAGAATCGATGTTTCAGTGGGAATATAAGTGACGTTTGTAAGCGGTTCAAATACATAAACTATTCTTTCTCATGCACATGTTTTATTGCATGAAAATGCTCTTTCAGTAGTCTTAGACAACTCGCACAATTGAGTACAGTTCAACAAATCTACCTGTTCTAATAACTTGAGGATAATTATGATTTTGTACGGGATTTCGTGTTTAGATTGTCTGCTAGAGCATATTTTCATTTTTCAATAATGAAATATGAGAGTACTAGCTGAATTGACCAGCTGACTCTAAAATCAAATCTCTCGTGAACAAAGCAATGTTTTATGTTTTTGCAAAAAAGATGAGAAGGTTTTGCGTTTCTATGAACACAAACAACAATAGCTCTTAGTTGATTTACCATATTTTACACGTTTAAAATCTACACGAAAAGGTTATAACATCCGTATCAACAGATTTGTTCAGAATTCAAGGAAGGGATTCAAAATATACAGCAAGACTTTGTACTTATTTCTCAAAGTTTGTGTTTTAATCGCTAAGCTAAGAGCCGTTCGGCTGAAGGACCTACTACGTGGCCCATTGAAGAGATTAATTTTAATATAAAGATCAGATTCTGAACACAGTTGCTTAACTGTATAAAATCGAATTTCTTGACAGTATTTCCAATAAAATAATTATTCAGAATTATTTAGTTTCAATGGCATGTACTCGCTCGGCATTGAGCAAGAGTTTAAAAACAATTGTCTTGATAAGCAATTGTTTTAATCTTTTGCTATTCAATTCTTAATATACATCTTGCCACCAGCCTAACTGGAATAGTTTTCCTTCTGTAAGAATACGTTATAAACATGTTCAATCCAGCATCTAATTGTTTGAACTCTTATTTATTATTAAACAAATTAAAACCAAGGTTTTACATTTTGAAAAATAAAGCTTCATTCATATATATTAATTATGTAATCATTTATCAAAAAATTATTCTGAACTTTTCTAATTAATTGAATTTCATTATTCAAAATATTTTGTTTGACAATTATGATTATTTACGTGATTTTTTTCAATATATTGCTTTAAACTTTTGAATCCTCAATAGCTTTTGATGTGGCTGGGCTGCAAAATTTGAGCAACCAACGAGCAGCAATTTTTGTGATTTTTCGTGTTGTTTTCAGAGGATAATTATTTTCTTCTCAATTCTTCTCTCTTGTAATTTAGTGTGAGCTAAAGTTGGTGTATTTTTCTTTATTGGAAAATTCCATTTTAAATCAGCTATTTTCCAATAATTTTCATACACTTCCTGCAGAGCCTTATAATATCTAGGAGATTTTTATAAATTGATTTTTGTATCTTAAAGAATAAAAATTCTTTACAGTACATTTAAAAAAGTGAATTGAGGAGAGAAAAATTATTCTAAAATTTTCTAAGAACATGATTTTTTGTAAAAGTTCAAACTCCATTATAGATTCAAAACTTCACATGATTTTCAAATTTTCATATTAGTGTGCACGAAAAAAAATTGTTATACAGGGTGTAAATAAATAACTGCGAAAACATTCAGGGGGTGATTCCTTGTTGAAAAATAAGGTGGGTCTTTCATATAAAATTTTTCTGTAAATCACTTCCTTTTCGAGATACAGGGTGTTGAAATTGGAAAAAAAAAATATTTTTTTGCGAATATCTCCGGAACCGTTTATCGTACAGAAAACAGCTTCTGTAAGCAATCTCTACTCATAGTAAGCTATGTTTTGTGCGTTAAAATTTTTTTTTTTATTCATAATTGGTGAAGATTTTGAAAGGGTAGTGGTTGTTTTTCTCCTCAACTTCTACGCCACTGGGAAAAGTACGGTTTTGAGATGCCCATTTGAACCGCCAATGTTTTCTACACAAAAAAGGTACTCATGATTATAAGCTCTAAAGTTAACAGTTTTCGAAAAAAATCAACTTTTATGTTGAAAAACATTGTCAATTCTTTGAAATAAAATTTATTTTTTACCAATTAAACGAAATTTCTTTACACAAGTAACAAGACCAAAAATTTCAACATAAAAGTTGATTTTTCTCGAAAACGGTTAACTTTAGAGCTCATAACCAGGAGTACCTTTTTTGTGTAGAAAACATTGGCGGTTCAAATGGGCATCTCAAAACCGTACTTTTTACAGTGGCGTAGAAGTTGGGGAGAAAAACAACCACTACCCCTTCAAAATCTTCACCAATTATGAATAAAAAAAATTTTTATCGCACAAAACATAGATTACTATGAGTAGAGATTGCTTACAAAAGCTGTTTTCTGTACGATAAACGGTTCCAGAGATATTCGAAAAAATTAATTTTTTTTTCAATTTTGATACCCAGTATCTCGAAAACGAAGTGATTTAGAGAAAAATTTTATATGAAAGACCCACCTTATTTTTCAACAAGGAATCACCCCCTGAATTTTTTCGCAGTTATTTATTTACACCCTGTATTTTTAATATTCCTCATGTGTTGATGACTATTTTTATAATTAATATGTAGAAATGCATTTTGAGTCAACTGTTGTTGACACTTAAACCTGTTTTAAACAGTGAATTATAACTTTTAGGGAACTGAATTTTTGAAATTGGTTTATTACGTATTTTTACATAAAAAAATTATGTCAAATATAAGTTGCCGTAAAATTGTAGGATCAACCAGTAATTGGAATAAATTTATATTGAAAATAGTTAGTTTTTGGATCCTGTTAGAATATGAAACTATTGACATTTCCGATCTAATATTAACTTATTAATCTGATAATTATAGAAGTGAGAGATTATTTTTCTACAAATAATATCTCTCGAAAGGAAATTCTCAAATGTTTCAGATCTGTATTCCCAAATTTTATTTGATGGAATTCATTAGTTAAGAATGTATTTGTGACATTAGTTCAATTATTCCGTTGAAGAACAAATTGTGTATTGAATATGAAAACATGTTGATACTGATGACTGCTAAAAAAATTCAAATATGTACTTCCATATTTTATCATTTTAGTAATTGAATCTCAAAATGAATTATTTAATTTTTTTGTTATTCACTCATTACAAAATATCATGAAAAATTCAAATTTATATTTAATTAGGTGATAGATATTCAAAATTTCATTTTATGGAATCTGTAGGATTTATTTGTGAAATTTTTATTGAATTCCGTTAAAGTACAAATTGTATTGGATACAAAGGCAGGTTGATATTGATAAATGTTTTGTAGAGAAATCTCAAAAATTGATAGCATCGTTTACAATATCACATTTTATGTAGTTATTTATTTTAGAAATAAGTAGAAATAAGTGTACCGAATGTTTTCAAATAGTTTTCTTTCAAAACCTTGTAATGTATGACACTGCGTTTATATGAATGAATTATTTTATTTTTGTACAGCTTAAGTAAGATTCTCCATTTTGGCTATTAATTTCAATAAAAATTATTTTCTTCTATGGTATGATTTTCAAACTATTCTATTAAAAAATCCCTTGTAAGTATCGCTTACTTTATTTATATGTTCTAACCAAGTTATATGTAGAATGCTCTAATATAAATGCTTCAAATTTGCTCAGCGTTTTTTTTATCTTTCTTATTAATTTGCATCCGCTTTTTCATCCCATTATTTAATATTTAATGCTTATCGTAACGTAGATATTGGAAGATGGTGATTCTTATGTCAGTATTTACAACAATGTGAATTTCAGTTTATACATAAAAAATATTGTGCCATTAGAAAAAGTGTTTTGAAAATTAGGAAACAATTTAAATTTAAATTTTAAATTTTAGACTAGGCACTGGAAAAATAGTTAGGAAAAAACATATACCGGGATATCAAAAATTATCTTGGTCAAGGGTGGTTGTGGAATCTAAAACTTGTGTCTTACTTTACGTTTGAAATAATCATGTCATAATTAATTTGAAGTTTCTAAAAGTGCGAAATTTCGCAATTTATACGAATATTGTAACACTCAGAAGTCTTTAGCGCTTTGGACTCCGGGATTTTGAAGTGGCCTATCGAAATTAGAAGGTTCGAATTATCTAAAAACATAATTGCATGAACGCCAGACGTCCTATGTAATTAGCTACGGACGAAATCATTTTGACATATGCCTCGAGGAGCTCGCTGCGCGTAAGTTAGAGTTTATACATTTTACCTCGGTCTTGTTAATTTGGGGCCGTTTCTTGCCCCGTGCGACCGGCGCCAGTTGTAATAAAGTGTTTTTGGCTATGGGCCGCTAGCTTTTACCCGCTTCGTGTATATTTTTAGCTGAGATCTGAGAATAGCTCAAACTGTTTTAATTAAATTTTCCTATTTAATGGACATTTATCGAAAAAAGAAGGGCCGTCGGGCACGGTCCGATACTAAATCTAAATACATGGAGCGAAAACGGCAGGCGAAAAGTCGTCGTAAAGCCGTATTAGTTACAACCAGTTTGCACTTTTCTAACTCGCGTGCTACGGGCTTCTCACGTGAACGTCATTCGATTTACGGAAAATCAACTATTTCAAAACAGTTTTTGACCCGGATTGTGGCTATCACGACCTCTGAAAAGGTTCAAAGTTCACATAATTATTTCATAATTTGTAGTTCATTATTGATTTACAACTGAAATGAATAGGTATGAAATTTGTAGGTTATTGATGATGTCAGTGTGACAGTGACATAATTATTTCAAACGTAAAGTAAGACACACGTTTTAGATTCCACAACCACCCTTGACCAAGATAGTTTTTGATATCCTGGTACAACAACCAGGTTTACGACAATTACAACAATCTCAAATTAATGAAGAATATTCTATTTGATTTTATAACAATGGTCCAATAGTTTTTCCCCTTTTTGAAGAAGCTAAGATTCATCTACACCTAAAACGTCGACCTCTCAGCTCCTTTTTAAAAAAACTCTAGCGCGAGGTGAAGAAAAAGGAAGAAAAAATGCAGCCGCCCTACAAAGTCGAGCGTCGGTAATGCAGATTTCACAAAAAAACCTATAAATTTGGAATTTTTGATTTTGAAAAGTAAAAAAAAAACAAATAAATCTTTGATTTCTTATAAATATAATATATAATATATAATACATATAGATAAAAAAAAGTATATATATCTATACTATAATATATATTGTATATAATAGTAATAAAATATATATAATGATTATCAAATTATACCTTATTGGTATAAAAATCACTATTATTATTTATACATGCATCAATCTCTTGTTCAATAATTATTTTTAATATTTTTAAATTGATTGAGATTGAGATAAAATAAAAGTGAAAGTTACACGCGTACAATATGATCCATTGATCTCCATGGTAACGATGAACATCTGCTCTTTGAGAAAAAAGAAACTGAGCGTATAAGAATTTTTTATACCTGGCTCGAGTCTTTGTATGTATGCGTATATAGATGCTGATGAGGTACCACATTTTTTTTTATCTAGATCATATATATTTGATTTTTTCATAATTACGTATATATTTTTGTTATAATTTTTTTTTCTAATTTTCAGGACTAATAAAAAATAAATAAATGAATAAATAATTAATTGAATCCTCAATTATAACATTGTATTTCCTTTTCCCATACTTTTCAAAGTGATTTATCTGAAATAATAAAAAAAAAAATTCAAAATGTATAGGTTTTTTTGTGAAATCTACATTACCGACGCTAGACTCTGTAGCGCGGCTGCATTTTTTCGACCTTTTTCGTTTGACTCGCGCTAGAATTTTTTTTTTTTTTTTTAAGAAGCTGAGAGGTCGGCATTCTAGGGTTAGATAGAGTAAGGCCTCTTTTTTCAAATGAGTCTTGGCTTTTTCAACAAAAACCAAAAAATGAACCCACTACGGGCCCAAACATACAAATAGAGATATTTCGAGATCTACTTGTTAAAAAAAGGGCTTCAAAGGCTTAAAATACTCATAAAATTATCTTCTATTTGAATACGAAATTTGAAGTTTATACGAGTTTTCTAACCTAAAATTTGTGAATTTTTTCGGAACAAAAATTCTTAAAATGGCCTAGTTTCTCTTGTTTACAAGCGAAGTGGTTGGATTTTGGATATGTTATTGAGGGCATTAAACTCTTCAATTTGCATTTTGGTTTGTGTCAAAAAACCCATTTTGGCGCTGCAATAGTAAAAATACGATTTTTCCAAGATGGCGGATTTTGGGGCAAAAAAAAGGAGATAGAGATCACATAAAAATTGGGTCCAAAATAAATATGAAATGCTACCTTTCAGCAGAAAATAAAGTTCCTAACGCAAAATTTGTAATAGGAAATTATATTTTAATTTAACCAATGAAAAACCCGAAAATGGGCATTTGATCGGCCCCCTCTTGAGTTACTGACTTTTTATTAGCGTCATTCGATGCGTTTCGACTTCCTCTACAACTTTGCTGCCAGAAGTTCTTTTCGTTTAGAACGCAAAAAATGACGAAAACTGCCAATTTTTGAATTAAAATATCCATTATCTTGTAACGCATCAGATTTTCGAATTTTCAACTAACATATTCGTGATCAGCACTCCAAAAAACCCAAAAAAATCCCAAGTTGAGCAGTTATGATTATTGAAAATTCTCAGCTTCCGGATGGATTTTGCGTAAAAGCAAAACGACTTGATGCTATTTCAGTTCAAGTCTGAAGCCTGTCCTAAAGATGCTACCTGTCATGGCGAAACGTCGGCATCAAGTCTTGCTACTATGATGCGAAATCCATCCGGAAGCAAAGAATTTTCATTTTCAAGATTAGCTATCCGCGGAAGCCTATAGGGAATCTCTACCTGTAAAATTGGGACTTCCAAAGCATTTGACCGAGTCTGTCACCAAGGGTTTCTTGGGGAACTCCCTTCATATGATTTGCCATCAGAACTTGGTCGCCTACTATCGAGTTTTCTCTCTGATAGAACACTCCATGTAGTGGTTGGCGAAGGCTCCTCCTGGCTATTAACTCTGGTGTTCCACAGAGATGTCTTGGCCCCAAGTTTGTTTCTGCTCCATGTATATCAACGATCTGTTGGAAGTGACCTCTTGTCCCTTCCACAGATATGCTGATGAAGCCAAAAATGCAAGACAGAGACAGGTCGATGCAATGAATGAAGATCTGTAAGAAATTTTGAAATGGGACTTAATTTTTCTATCGAACGGCGAAGTTGTGTAACTCTTTGCCTATTGAGGTCTTTTTTCCTGACATCTATAGCTTATAACTTTTAAGTAAAATTCCAATGCCCAACAGTCCACCGTGGTTTACACGATGTTCTACGAACAGTATAGGTTTTTCTCTCGTGTAGTCAAAATATAAAAAAAAACTCTTCCTTTAAACACTATCAAAACATGAGATTGTACAATGAACATTTTATAGATGCTCTTGCGAAGGTGGTATTTCCCAATTATGTTTTGGAATCAAGCAAATTTTGAAACTTATGACGTGTAGTACTGTTGTATCAATAATATGCAAATAACTGACAAAAGATTCATAACTCGATCGAAAGTTATTCAAAAGGAAAATGGTTTTGAAAAAAAGGATTTTCTATAATTGTAAATGACTCATAATAATAATAATAATAATTCATTTTGGATAACTTTTGCGCAAATAATCAAAACATAGTGCATGATCTTAACGTCTACAGTCGTTTACTTTACTCCAGTGCTGGATAATTCTACCCTGGATCCAAGGGGAGTTGGTTACAGAATCTTGTCGGAATGTGAAATTGCTGCTCAGCTTTCTTCTGGCAATTGCGAACAGCGTACTGAATTATTAACTGCCTGAAGTATGTTGCTCTACTAATATAGTAATAATTTGATGTAAACATTTTATATTTTACCACTTAGACTGAAACTTTCAATATTTTGCAGAAAATATTATTACAGTAAGAAAATATGCAAAGTTTAAGTGAAATTCTCATTTATAAAAAAACTAATATAGTTTGATTTCATATTGAAAATATTTCAAGCTAAATTAATGCTATCAGAATTATTCCAAGTCTACTAATTAGCTTTGATATTAAATAGTAGTTTGAATAATTATGATTATATTTGAACAGTCGAAAAGTGGTAAAAAATTATCAACATTTTGAATAGTAAACATTTTCTGAAGCATATTGCACCTGGAAATTGCCAATAATTAAAAAAAATATCATGGTTTAAGGTAATCTTTTACATTTTTATATTTCATAATAAATTTAATGATGCACACTTGATTGTATGAAAATGGTTAATTATGCGGGAAAAAACATATACACATATTTTACAAAAACAGTTTTTCCAAAAAATTGAATACTTGGGTCAAAAAAGAATTAAAATAATTGCTAGACGATAATTTTTTTTCGAATATGTAGTACACATTTAAAGAACAATGTATGTAAATTCTAGGGAAATAGGTCACATTAGCACATATTTGAAACACGAATAATTGAAAATGTAATGTGTTACATTTTCAATTGATAGCTGATGAAGAGCTTTGATATTATGTAGCTACAATAACAATATTATACAAAAAAAATCATTAAATAGACAATCGAATGGCGCACTACATAATTAACGCCGAAACTAAATAAATAATTTATCTCGAAAGCACCATATTTCAGTTTCTAATTGTTCTTTTTAACTAAAACGTGTCAAAAATTTTTAGTTTTATAAAAACACCAGATAAACAAATTTAATTTTACGGTTTTTGGCCGTTTTGAGATATTCTTTTTTATATTTTTTGTAGTGCTCACCAGAATCAATTTTCAAATTTCAAAAACGAAATGTACCTATTCTTGGTGTTTTCCTGCAGTTCACTCATAACGTCCAAATATTCTTTACTGGTGTACTGCAGTTCCCATAAAAAAAAATTCCTAGGTTATTTTTTCAAATGAGTGTTTGGTCCCTATTTATTATTTCTGTTAATAAATAATTTTTTTAAATGATTTCCTGCTCTAAATAATTCGTAACATAAATTTCGTACAATTATAATATTATAGTTGACCCAGTTATATATGACAGATTTCAATGATTAACCATTATTTTTATATCATTAGTTTATTTATCCTAAATGTTCAATTGTAGAAATTATAGAATACTTGGAATCAATAAGATTTGATTCAGAATTTACTAACCAATAAATTAATAGTCATTATTAATATTTCATATTTCATTAATTAATAATTCTGAATAATTGTTAATAGAACTCAAGAAAAATTTATTTACAGGGGATTCTACATACCTATGACGGAAAATCTAAATGAATAAGGCATGTTTAATGAAACTGGTTGTAGTGTTTATGCACTATATTCATTTAAGATCATGTGATACTTTCATATTCATTATCATATGCTTGCTTATTACTTTGTATAGTTTGTTTAATTTAATTTGAAACTAATATCGTTCACAATATTAAAAAAATGTACCCTTTCTGCTCAAACAAATCCAAATTATACTAATTATCCACATTAACAGAAAAAATTCGAAATGCTGAAAGAAACACTATCAACCAATTAATATTATTGACTTAACTTTCAACCATTTAATATTATTGAAAAAAGAATTTTTATTCGAGAATGTGTCCATTTTTTTTGGTTGTCACGATATTCTTCAAGTACAAATAGAAGCTACTTCTGATCTCATTTTTTGTATCTTGCCAATATTCCTTTGGTTTCATAATAATATTGTCGTCTTAGAAATTTTGAAAAATTCATTGTAAATATCTTGTTTGTACCAAATAATAAGTAACAAGTGATCTTTAATTTTACGAAATAATTCAATGTTTAATTTAATTATTTTAATGTTGCAACATTATCAAAAGAGAGGATGAAACTCATAATTATTAAAGGAGGGGCTTATTGATGATGCTAGTTTGGTGAAAGAGCTCAAATTTAAAACTAATATATAAAAATATATTTGTTAGTGATACAGATTTCAAATCATTCTTTAAGGGCAATTTTGATTTAACTGTAAGACAGATTTTTTAATAATAGTCAAGGCAATATTTACTAGTATTGAATTTATGAAATCAATTAATTAATTAAACATTCAAAATGTGTTTGAAAAAATGTGAGACTTGAATGTTTGTATCCTTACCCAAATAAATTTGATTTTACAATGAATTACTTTAATAAACAGTGGCTTATGAAAGCGGATCTGGAAATACGTTTGATATTATTCGTTAACCATACAAGTTGAGATTAAAATAAAATAAATGAAAAATCTTATTTAGGATCTAGAAATGATAAATCGCCTGTATGCCCTTAGTCTACATGGGATTGTAGTTTTTTGTAAAATATATGAATACAACAGAGAACAATTTTTAATAAAGTAATAATTTATCTTCATTTTTAATCCCTATAAAGGTCCTATGAAAATACATAATACTTTATGTGCTCAGTTATGGAAGCATTGATCTTAATTAATTTATCACAGTAAGAATATGGTAATAATGGTTTAAATAAATGATGTAAGTAAAACAAAATTTCAGATCATTTTGAATTAAAATTTATCTCACAACAGGTAAGTTGAATTATTTATTTTTTGGTACCATTTTATTGCAATTTTGATCACCTGTAATTTTTTTTTTAGTTTCTGGTTTATTTGATTCAATTAAATTTATTTCGGATTTTCTAATTATATTTTTTTGCAATTGTTTTTTTGAATAGTAGTAAAGAAAAAATATAAGTTAATATTTCTATTAATTTTTGGCTTCTGTATTTGTTTTTTAAATGATTCTAGAGGAAGAGTGGGTGAAAGACTCGAATCAATTTTATTCAGGTATACTTGTTGCCAAATTTGAGAAAGTTGTGTAGGACAATGCGGTAGAAAATTTGTGCATATAAACCTTGTCGCAAATGAACTAATTTTCTGCAAAAAAGTACCTAATCAAGTTTGGCAACATTTTTTTGACACACCCTGCATAATAATTTTTTTCTCAATGTAGGTACATACTGCCAAATAATAATCACAAAATTTAATTTTCTCAAATTTTATAAGAAAATAGCTATGAATTTTTTTTATACATGGTGAATCCAACAGGCTTAGAGAGAAATTTCAGGTAAGCACAAATTTTGATTTTCTTAGCAGTAAATGAGCTGGTGATTTTAGAATTGTATCTATCTTACATTTCAAAAAATCTCTAAAAATAGTGTTAATTAAATATTATTGTTTATCATAATTCTCTCGAATTGACTTGAAATACAGTTTTTTGGAGAGTTGAATACACTATTTTAAAAGCCATGGAATAATAATTGAGATTATTTTGAAGATAACGCAATTTAATTTATTACTTGATGATATATTTTCATAAATTTCCAGCGATACAAAAAATGCGCAATTTTCAGTCATTAATTTTGATTAAGGGATTATACGCTGAATTTACGGCTAATTAATTCTTAGGATTATCATTCAATCTAAAAAAATTCTAATAATTTTTGGGGAGTCAATGATAATTCTTTTAGAATAATTTAGATTATAGATTCAACCGATACTGGCACAATATTAAAAAAATTCTAAGAAATTTAGGGAGTCAATGATAATTCTTTTAGAATAATTTACATTGTAGACTCAACCGATACAGGCCCAATATTTGAAAAATTCTAATAATTGTTTTAGAATAATCTAGATTATAAATTCAACCGATACAGGCAGGCCAATATTAAAAAAATTCTAATAAATTTAGGGAGTCAATTATAATTCTTTTAGAATAATTTAGATTATAGATTCAACCGATACAGGCCCAATACCGAAAAAAAATTCTAATAATTCTTTTAGAATAATTTAGATTAGATTCAATCGATACAGGCCCAATATTTAAAAAATTCTAATAAATTTAGGGAGTCAATTATAATTCTTTTAGAATAATTTAGATTACAGATTCAACCGATACAGGCCCAATATTAAAAAAATTCTAATAATTCTTTCAGAATAATTTAGTTTATAAATTCAACCGATACAGGCCCAATATTAAAAAAATTCTAATAAATTTAGGAAGTCAATGATAATTCTTTTAGCATAATTTAGATTAGATTCAATCGATACAGGCCCAATATTAAAAAAATTCTAATAAATTTAGGGAGTCAATTATAATTCTTTTAGAATAATTTAGATTATAGATTCAACCGATACAGGCCCAATATTAAAAAAATTCTAATAATTCTTTTAGAATAATTTAGATTAGATTCAATCGATACAGGCCCAATATTAAAAAAATTCTAATAAATTTAGGGAGTCAATTATAATTCTTTTAGAATAATTTAAGATTATAGATTCAACCGATACAGGCCCAATATTAAAAAAATTCTAATAATTCTTTCAGAATAATTTAGTTTATAAATTCAACCGATACAGGCCCAATATTAAAAAAATTCTAATAAATTTAGGAAGTCAATGATAATTCTTTTAGCATAATTTAGATTAGATTCAATCGATACAGGCCCAATATTAAAAAAATTCTAATAAATTTAGGGAGTCAATGATAATTCTCTTAGAATAATTTAGATTAGATTCAATCGATACAGGCCCAATATTAAAAAAATTCTAATAAATTTAGGGAGTCAATTATAATTCTTTTAGAATAATTTAAGATTAGATTCAACCGATACAGGCCCAATATTAAAAAAATTCTAATAATTCTTTCAGAATAATTTAGTTTATAAATTCAACCGATACAGGCCCAATATTAAAAAAATTCTAATAAATGTAGGAAGTCAATGATAATTCTTTTAGCATAATTTAGATTAGATTCAATCGATACAGGCCCAATATTAAAAAAATTCTAATAAATTTAGGGAGTCAATTATAATTCTTTTAGAATAATTTAGATTATAGATTCAACCGATACAGGCCCAATATTAAAAAAATTCTAATAATTCTTTCAGAATAATTTAGTTTATAAATTCAACCGATACAGGCTCAATATTAAAAAAATTCATATAAATTTAGGGAGTCAATGATAATTCTTTTAGAATAATTTAGATTAGATTCAATCGATACAGGCCCAATATTAAAAAAATTCTAATAAATTTAGGGAGTCAATTATAATTCTTTTAGAATAATTTAAGATTATAGATTCAACCGATACAGGCCCAATATTAAAAAAATTCTAATAATTCTTTTAGAATAATTTAGATTATAGATTCAATCGATACAGGCCCAATATTTAAAAAATTCTAATAAATTTAGGGAGTTAATTATAATTCTTTTAGAATAATTCAAGATCATAGATTCAACCGATACAGGCCCAATATTTAAAAAATTCTAATAATTCTTTTAGAATAATTTAGATTATAAATTCAACGATACAGGCCAATATTAAAAAAATTCTAATAAATTTAGGGGGTCAATTATAATTCTTTTAGAATAATTTATATTATAGATTCAACCGATACAGGCACAATATTAAAAAAATTCTAATAATTCTTTTAGAATAATTTAGATTATAGATTCAACCGATACAGGCCCAATATTAAAAAAATTCTAATAAATTTAGGGAGTCAATGATAATTCTTTTACAATAATTTATAGATTCAACTGATACAGGCCCAATATGAAAAAACAAACCACTATATTTTCATTGTATATTTAAAAAAATAAATACAAATTCACTTTGAACTTATAAAAACTGCATTGTATATGTATCACTGTCTTCCTCGACCCCTTCCTCGTGGAAAACTACCTCTACCTCGATTTCCTGCTGTACCTTTTCCTTTGGCTGGAGGACTTTTCGGCCTTAGAGCCTCTATCCTTTCAGTACATCCAGTAGTTGTGCTATTAGTATTGAAGGAATTAGAATATAAATCGACGTTGAAATTGGAATTTGTTAAATCGGGCCCTATGGTCAACCAACCAGGTCTTATAGTGCTATCTCTTCCAAAAATGTGTAATCTTCGTCTACCTAAAAGGGACATATCAATCAAAATTACACGAGATTGACAATGATACATATCAATATTCCTATTATTAATATTATTATTCAAATTTAGTAGTGTATAATAATGACTTACCTAGGCAGAAATGTTCAATTATGTGAAATATTTCAACAGGTTTTTCTAAACTTCCATATTCATTTTCTTCTGAAATTATTAAATCTATATCTACATTTGCATGTATAAAATCCCCATCTGTTGACCTCCTTACTGTGCCTTTAATACCCATGAGACAGTGCTCTTTAGTTCGCTGAAATACAGCTCTTGGTTCAATATTTTTCGAATGCCCTGGATTTTTAATGTTTGTCCTAATCCAACAGATATCTTCACATCTGAAATAACAAATTAATTCACATTTATAGGCAGTAAAACAATTCAAATTGTCTATAAACTTCTAACACTAGAACTTACCTTCTGAAGCCCCATTTTCTCAAACACACCCTTCCCATATCCAATCCCTCTGAACTGCCACACCAAAGAAAAACAAAACTTCGTTGAGCAGCCACTTCCCCTACATCCAAATTCATTATTTGATCCCAGGGCCAAAATTGCATGTTTGTTGCCCCCATAGTCCTCTGATACTCCTCTAGAGGAGGTTCAATCAGGATAACATCAAATTTACAATTCAAATTTTTGAGGTCATAAGAGGTTAAATCACATTTGAGATACATAGGAGGTGTAGCTGTTTCTTGTATCAGTTCGTCTTTCAACTTGATTAACTCTCGAAGTTTTGGATACTCTTCAAAACGATCAGCTAGACCAACATCACGAATGAAGTTCTGAGGCCGCTGACCTGTATCAACAAAATGCTGACAATAATCGTTGTGTGGATTAGAGGATTGTGTGCCCTAAAATTGTATGATATTTAGATACGTCTCACTTGAATTTGTATCAATGTATACCTTTAGAAATGTTGATGAATCTCTGTACACAAGTTCGTCTGGAGCGTCCTTTTTGTAGTCGTATTTATCAACATGGTGAGAATTTGAGCCAATATCACTTCTTTTCTTAGGGATCTCTACAACCGTACCCAAAACCTGACGGAGTTCTTCAGCGCTTGAAACTCCTAACTGAATTGTTTGAGGTTAGAATAGATGAAATTTTATTATACTCACACTTTATAATCAATGTTGTAGCTTACAGTTTGCGCAAGTAATTCTTTTCTCTTCCGAGATTTTTCTCGTAACTCTTTCAACATATCGCCCATTTGGTGAAAATGTAATAATAACAATGGGCAGAGTTAACTTCTTGCAGTTGAGCCCGTTGGTTTGATGTGTACATAGATAATTCTAGTACTGGAGTAGAGTTATCTATGGATGTATATGTACTGAGCACGGTTGTACATACAGGTCTGGGGATTCGAGGCTGTTCCCTATGTCTCTATGTGAGAAGTAAGTCCGCTAAGCGTCATCTGTTGCATAGGTGGCGCGACAGTCGAAGAATGATCTCTGACACGTATACGATCTGGCAACTGTCATTTTTGACTTGTAAACACAAGGAATACCGGCGTTTAAAATTACGAAACCGTGCATTGTGCCGAAATGCAAAACGGGGTACAAAAATGTAAAGCAAGAAACTTCTGTTTTTAAAGTGCCGAAAGATGAGGAAATGCGAAAAAAGTCGATGCTTGCGATTCCGGATAGAAATCGTTTTAACGAGGTCTTTTATGTGTGCGAGCATGTATAACGAAAAAGGGGAAGTTATTTTTAAGGTGAGTGATACATTTTGACAAGAGTAACAGTTCTATTCCCCTCTCAAATCAGAATGGTAAATATATCGTTACAAGAAAAATTATTTTACTTAATAATGTGATTGTTGCCATACTTCGATCCAAGCGCTAGCTGGTGGCTGAGCGAAGGACTACGAGTTTGGCGACATGTAAGAGACTCGTGTCAAACATAGAGCTCCCAGACCTGTATGTACGACCGTGGTACTGGGGTACATTTGTTCTGTGTGAGCTACATTCAGCCACAGATTCTGATCTGTGGAATTGAAGCTATTGAAAAAGTGAAAATTGAAGCATTTTGAATATTACACCTAAAAAAGCTATCACAGAACAACTATATTTGCAATATTTTGAAGTAAGAATCATAATGGAATAAAAATTAAAAACTTCCTTAATTTACAAAAAATTTTGCAGTGGCAATGTGCAAAATGTCTAGCTGCGCATTGAAGATAAAGAAACCTGTTGAATAAATAGTTTTCTAGATAAAGTTTTGGTTTACCATGGTTAACAGTGACAACACGTAGTTTTCTATTTAAATGCTCCAATTTTAATCATTAGTTGCGTCATCTGTACGGGTTTCAAGTAATTATACCGCGCATGACCGATAAGCAGATTATCAAAAAGCGTAAGTAAATCTATGGAATGGAAGTAGGAAGTTGTAGTGTGAACTTCTCACCGATGTTATGTGGTGTTTTGTAAATTTTCTAGTTTATTCAATGTTTTGTGTTAATTCAACTTTGGTTTAGTGTGTTGTTTCAACGTTGAGTTCATTTGGTATTCCCGATTGCTTTCCGGAGGATGTAAGTACATAGTTATAACGTGATATAGTTTAATTTTGATGCAAACGAACATTATAGGAAGGCTCATCTATGAAATCGATTATGCTGACATTTTTGCCGAATTAAATTGTTTACGGTGTGTTTTTCGCAAGGCTAAGTGATTTCACCGATGAAAATCAGATACGCTGTATTGATTTCAAACCGTAAATTTTAATTTGCAGCATAAGGCAGGTGAATTTATTGTAGGCGGCCGCTGCTGTCAATCATTTCGATAGGTTATGTTGCAGTTTTATTGGTATACTATTTAGCTATAGGAAGAGTAGTTATTTCCCAAATATCCAAGTTTCACAAGAATTTAAAAGTTTTTAGGTTTGTTGGTATTTCGGTAACAACTTGCCAAATAGGTACCTACTTGTATCATATCAAATATCATTTTATATGATAATAGTTTTGTGACCAAATCTATAACAGGTGATATTATATGAAACAGGGTCTTCCTTTCCTAGGTATCATCCTTGTACTCTATTTTATTTATTTATTTATCTATTGTATTACATGCTTTGAAATTGATTTTGAGACTCTGAATTTCTGAAGTCTTATTACTCGTAATATAATTACTCCCTATGATTTTGTGCCATGTGTTGGCCTTTGAATGGTCAGTAAGGCCTTTGAATGGTCACTATATTTTGCATCTAAGGTTTGCTGGGATGGGAGTACGTCAAGGATATCCGCAGATTATTCTATAACTAATATTTTGGTGCAGTTTGTTGGTTGGTTGGCCTTTTTTATGTTTTGGTACATTTAGCACTTAGGCACAACTAACTGTGTTTTAGTCAGAGTTGAAAAAACAAATCTATGAGTCAATAATTGTTAATTACTTATTTTTAAACTAATATTAACCTGGATATTATTGGCGATAACCTATGACCACTAATGAGTGGTCTCTCTCAACCGAGGGGATGACCACTCCTAAAAATAGTGTACATGTATTGCGAAAAAAGATACTCGAGAGTATTGAGGTATGAAATTGCTTATCGTGAAGTATTCTACTTGATTTAGAACGTAATATGATGAACTGCGGTAGATTGCGATGTAGTGCTATGGTAATGCGATAGGTTACATGTATTGCAACAGTTTCAGATTTTGGGACTTTTCATAATTAGGTACATAAAATGAAATAGTCTAGTTTTTATGAAAAACGTATTTATTCAACTTGGTATATAGTACATGTCTAATGCAATTTCATTAATTTATTTAGAAAACCTTCCTCATTTCTTTATATTTTTTCTATTGCTAATTTTACTGCTTTTTAAATTGAATGGTCCATTTCATATAACATATAAGGTCAATGGGCCCCTAAAATACAAAGAGTTAAAAAAGTCTACGAAATTTTAATCATATTAAAATACGTGTTCTTTTGCGGTTTTTTATTATTTCTGCGAAATTTTCGAAAAATAGGAAAATTTATAACCTCAATAAAACTATTTTATAATAGGAGTTTTCATTATTATCAATTATTGGTGGAAAAACATACTATTTCCAAAATAAAATTAGGAAAACTAAAATGCGAGATTAAAAAAAAAACTCCCAAATTCGTCTACATACGTAAAATAATATGTAATAGTTTTCAGCAATCTCCTGCACTTTAACTCGCCGATCGTCCAATATCAATAGCCAATTTGTAAGGGTTACAATTTACTCTTACTTAAGAATAAACTAAAAGCTCTATTTTATCACTTGGTTGCCGACAGCTACAGTGAAGACGGTCGTGAGTTATAATTTTAGATGTTAAGAATTCGGGCGCCAGAGTATTTTAACCAACCAATGAATTACGTATATAACTAGGGGATACAAATACTCAAGTCCCCAGGTTAAATTACCCTGAAAGAAAGAAATAAAAGACCTGTACCCAAAATGATTGAAATTTACTAGTAACTGAGATACTAATATTGATACAGTTTATGACACAACTTATACTAATGAGATATGAAGCGCATGAATTGAAAATATGGATGAAGTTTAAACATTAAATCAAGAAAACAGTTGAATTTACTCAATGATTATTTCTATTGTTACATAAAACCAAAATCAGTAGCCTGACCTGGTGAGAGCTGGATGTTGTGCTTGCTTGATTATAGGTTAATGCTTCTACTTGATGTAGGGGCTCCTGCCACAGTTATAATACCGTTTCCACGATTGTACACCACAAGTAAATCAGCGATTCCTAAGTAATCTTTTCCACAGAAGACTCAAGCCAGCCTCAATACACTTGTTGAGTTTTCCACAACATAAACAGAAGAAAAGGAAGAACCCTCTATCACGATAGGGTTTTCCTTCCAATAAGACAAACTTTACTTCCGTCCACAACCAGTCACGTTGAAACTAAGTTTTAAATCCCCTAAGGTACATTAATTACGCAATAATTCCAATAATCTCAATACAAATTGGTAATTGATGTCTTTGCTTTCAACGGAAGAATATTCCCAGAATTTGGTTCCAAACATAAGCTTGATATCACTTCCCTGTTGAAAATAACCTAGCAACACGACTTCCCGCTTGAACGATTGACCAGAAGATTTTATCGACGATTTCTGGCGTTGTAACCTTAATTAGTCGACCAGAACGTTCGGCGTTCTTTGTGGTCATACTACCACAACGAAAATTAGTAAACCACTTGTGAATCGTTCCAATCGATGGGGAAGAGTCCCCATAATGTTTAACAAGCGATACTTAGGTGCTTGATCAAGACTCGAAATTCGCCATGTTTACAAAAATCTTCAAGGTTGCTTGCTCTCGATGGGGTGTTAAAACAGAAATAGTGCCTTGAGTTATGCCTCTACAGTATGGGACTCTCGCTAGATTATTTATATCAAACAACTGGAAATTATTCAAATCATCTTTGTTTCAAAAACTGTAATTCCATATCAAATTTGATCGGCAGACGTATTTTACAATTCTTTTACCACCTTTGTAAATAAACTCAAGTCATATTCCTTTTCAAACCTCTGACTATGAATATGAATATTATTAGGATTATGTACATTTTCATGATTTCATGTTCTCTCCAAATTATGTATGACATAGATGTATCAATACCCCACTGAATTTCTTAGTTTATTACTTATTATCACCAGTTTATATCTTTCTATGAATACTTTTTGATTTGGGTTCGTCTTGTTTGTATTCCTATTCTTAAATAAAAACGATAAAATAAATAAAATAACTAATTTTATCAGTATTGCTGAATGTGCTGCATTCCGTTAAGTTCGCAAACTCAACACGAGAAAAATCGCATGGTCGGAACCCATAAACCATAAACGAGATTTATTTCTGCTAACTAACTAAAAATGTCGATAAAGTTTTCGGTAGTGTAGTGTGTATCTGGATGTAAAACGAACGACAGGAACACTGCGCAAAATTCATTCACAATCCGAGTAGTTTTTGGCCGTCTTCCAACGTGAGAAATCTGAAGCCGGCCTGAATTATGTGAATCAATAAAACATCTCTCACGAGCAGTTCTAATCGCCTTTCTTACTTCAAACCACCTTCGCTATGTCGTTACTTTCAATCCTTCGGCTAGAACAGAATCACTAGGGGATGTTTTACGCTTATCTGACGGCGAAGTAGTTTCTGGGAATTTCTCGTTATTTTACGCCCTTTCTTTCTTCGTAAATGTTGATGTTAGACAATGGCAGATAATTGTTATCAGGATAATCCAATTTGCAAGGATAAGGCTAAACGATGAACCATTTCCACCTATATCCTGGAATGTTCTGTTGTAAATCAAAGAACTACCGACGAGGAAAATAGCAACATTTTGATAACTTATCATTGCGTTTGTTTCGAAATATTTTTTTTCACAAATAATACCCTGAGGTTCATTGCCGTAATGGGGTATTACTTGTTCAATTAACAAATGGGGCAATTACTCAGAAGGAATTGATATGACAAATGTAATATCTAAGTTCCAATTATAACGCAAAACTGTTACCCTGAGGGTTTTCGATGTGGCCGAAACGAATCCAAAGTCAAAATATGAAAATTCGATATGGCGACCAGGAAATGATAAATTATGTACCGCAAGTACATTGAATTAGATGAAATTATAAACATTTTCTTAAGAAAATGTCATCCAGGAGGTTTTCGAGGTCACTGATTTTATTGAGATGATATAAAATTCAAATGGTAGCTTCATGTATCAGGGCTATTGCAGATTTGAAGCATCGTTATACAGGGTGTCTCAGATTTTAATCGGGAAAATCTAATAGACGATAGAAAATTTGATTTTGAGAAAAAAATTCCTAATAACATATATGCACAGACGCTTAGTTTTTGAGATACAGGGTGTTGAAATTGATACAAAAATTTCGTTTTTTGCGAATATCTCCGGAACCGTTTATCGTACAGAAAACAGCTTTTGCAAGGAATTTGTACTCATAGTAAGCTATGTTCTGTGTGATAAAATTATTTTTTTTTGGTCATAATTGGTGAAGATTTTAAAGGGGTAGTTGGTGTTTTTCTCTCCAACTTCTACGCCACTGGAAAAAGTACGGTTTTGGGACAACCGTTTGAACCGCCAATGTTTTCTACACAATAAAGGTACTCTTGGTCATAAGCTCTAAAGTTGACCGTTTTCGAGAAAAATCAACTTTTATGTTGAAAAACATGGTCAATTCTTACTAATTAAACAAAATTTATTCAAACGTTAGAACAAGTAACAAAACCAAAAAATTGACCATGTTTTTCAACATAAAAGTTGATTTTTCTCGAAAACGGTCAACTTTAGAGCTTATGACCAAGAGCACCTGTTTTGTGTAAAAAACATTAGCGGTTCAAATGGTTGTCTCAAAACTGTACTATTTCCAGTGACGTAGAAGTTGGGGAGAAAAACACCCACTAGCCCTTCGAAATCTTCACCAATTATGAGTAAAAACAAATTTGCATCACACAGAACATAGCTTACTATGAGTAGAAAATGCTTGCAGAAGTAATGAACGGTTCCGGAGATATTCGCAAAAAACGAAATTTTTTTTTCAATTTCAACACCCTGTATCTCTAAAACTAAGCGTCTGTGCATATATGTTGATAGGAACTTTTTTCTCAAAATCAAATTTTCTATCGACTATTGAAGTTCTGCTACTAAAACCTGGGACACCCTGTATATTAAATTGTGTTACAAACAAAATTGTGTTTTTACTTAGAGCAGGATTCGAATCTGCGACCTCTAGATTGTCGGTCAGTACTCTACCAACTCCATCGGTAGTTCAGATGGTAGAGCACTGACCGGCTATATAGAGGTCGCAGGTTCGAATCCTGCTCGAGGACAAATTTTTTCTGGAATTTGAATAACTTAGAAATTTGTCTGCACCCCACGAATTTTCTTCATTATTTTACTTATTATATAAAGTAATTCAAATTATGTGTGGTCCTAAATGTTATTCCCACAACAGTTGTAGTGTGTTAACCAAATGTATGTAATTATTTAAACTAAGAAAAAAGAACATTGGATATTCTGCTTTCTCGAGAGATGCTGGAACTGAAGGGCAGTGTTACGTGACTCCATTCACATTGTAACAAATAAAAAAAATCATACTATCCGATACACTAACCCGCCCCTTCCCAAGTTTGTGACCATTTTCTTAACAGCCTGTATATGTTAGGGACACTATTAATAACTAATCGATTTGTATGCAATGAAACAATCGACTGATACATGTTGAGGAGCGCGTTTCTTACCCTTTTTAAATCTATTCGACGAGGAATGTTCTGTTTAATTGAAAACATCGATTACAGTTTTCTCGTGGTTTTAACATGCCGGCGGGATTAGCGAAGTAAAACTTTACGACTTGATCGTTGGCGAGTCGGCAAATAAGGAATCAGGAATCGAGGAGCTTCAACGTTATAAAAAGCCATTTCAATTCATGGGATCTCATGGGGCGCACTCGACACGACCGGGCACGTTTAAAGTTGAGAACTTTCGGAATCGGCCGTCTCCAAAGATGAGTATCATTGATCTCAAACTGTTTTACTTTATGGGCGTAAATATATTTTCGTAAAGCCGTCGATTTTACCCGGAACGTAGCTATTTCAAAATCATGGCTGCACCTATTTAAATTTGAAGTACGTGAGTAAGGCCTGGAGTTAATCTTTCCCTTCGAAGGGCAAAGTGAAAAGTCCCTGAAAAATGAAACAAGAAATCATTTATTTGGTCGAAACTTATTTTATTTCTCAATTAATCTCCTTGTAGCCCGATACACTTTGTCCAACGTTATTGTAATTTTGTGATCCGTTCCAAATAATACGATTTCAGCAATCCTTCAAAATAGGTGTTTGTTCCAGCGATGACCTCATCGTTGGAGCCAAATCTTTTTCTACCGTCATTTATTCAAGTTTGGAAATAGATAAAATTCGCAGGGGGGCAAATCTGGAGAATACGGTGGATGACGAACCAATTCGTAGGGCATTTCATGCAATTTCGCCATTGGAACAACCGATGCCTTGGTTTGCGTATTGTTTTTTCCACGCGAGAAATAATGTCTCCCCATGGGCAAAACAGAACTGAATGACATACCAGTCTGAAATTTTTAATACGTCCTAGTTAAAGATGATGGGACCTAAATAAAGTAAATCAGCTACAGAAACTGCAAAATCGTGGTACGAGAATCATTTTAAAAGTGAATCGATATTCATCTATTGTTTGTATGTCTAATACGTTACAATGGTTCACTGTCTCGCAGAGAATTTACTACCTCGCTATGGTATTCATCTTCAAAATTCTGAACAATCTAGCTCCATCTTATTTCCAAATGTTTTTCGACGAGATGTCCATCCGTACCTAACTAGAAATTGTGATGATTTTCATATCTCTAAAACAAAACGCAAGAGCACCATGAGTTCTCTGTTTTTCAAGGGTTTCCAGGAGTTTAATCAATTACCTTTTGCAATAAAAAAACAGTTCCACTCTCTCTGCTTTTAAACAAATATCAAATCTCTCATAAAAAACCAAGGAAGTTAACAATTTTTGTCTTATCAATTTATAATCAACTAGTCATTGTTATATATTTATACATATTATGTTGATTAGTATTTTCTTTTTTTTTACTTTTATTTAAATTGATAGTTTTTTCTTCATGGATGTAATATGGGAACTATGTACTGTACGTGTTCATACTTAATTACTTATTTATAGTTATGCAGTATTATGTTATTATTATTATGAGTATATTTTATATGTATTGTTATGATTTCATTTCATAAACAATAAAAATTTAAAAATAATAACTTACCGAACTTTGAAAATCAGAAAAGATCAAATAAAAGATATTTATATGGAATTAAAAACAATAGTAAAAGCTAAATAATAGTTAGGATATTAAAATTAACAATGTAAAACATAATAAACAACAATGTGATAGAATAAGAAGTGATAAACAAGAACTTCAGTGAAAGTGAAGAAACGTACTGTGTAACGAAGGCAGAAATCATAATTAAAGTGATTACAAAACTATCATGAGATAGTACAAAACATTGAATAATGTTATAGATATAAGTTAGGATTAGTAAATTTGAGTTATGTAATGTTAAAAGAATGTTATTGATATAATATAGTATGTATTAGATTTAAGAATAAGTAACTGTCAAGAAAACCATAAATATGGGAATAATCATATTAATAATAACCCAATCATAGGTTATATTATACCAAAGTGTGGGGAAAAATGTAGGCAATATTAATTTAAAAAGAAGGAATCACTATCAATTAAAATAAGTTGAAAATCTCCAATAATTCAAAAATTATAGAATACTAAATTCTGATTGGTCGAGACGAATTTCTAGTGTCAAGCTGGTAACAATGAGTACTTGTGTCAGTTTAACAACAATTAACTTGGCATTCTTGATATGAAAAGTAAACACTTCATTGGTTAATTTTGAAAATGCTTGGCGTCGGTTTTGGAGGCCTATAAAAGGGTCTGAAAGTAAAGCCAAGTTGAGTTTGCATTAATATCCAAGTAGAGACTGTTCTTCTCTGGCAACTCACCAAAATTTTCTAACCTAAGTTTATAAAAATAAACATCAGTGAACGCAAGTGTTCCAAACTTCGATAAGTTCCAAATAACCGAAGTTAATAAAATTTATTAAAAGTCAACGAGTGTTCCAAGTATCTAAATCAAGTAAAAGGTTGTAATAACCTCCAATTTATAAGAAGTATCCAACGATTGCCATTCTTCAATATAATTTCAATAAAGCATCGAAAGTTTTATGTCTCATCTAAAAGAATAAAACAAAGTATTATCAACAGTTCCTGATTCTCAAGAAGAAGTAACCAAAATTAGTTACCTGTGATTATCGTGAAATAGCATAGTATTGTGTAAAAAGTGAATCAACGAAATTATAAAAGAAGTAAATTGAAAATTGCCAACATTGTTAAACACACTTTTGGATATTATCTAAACGTAAGTTTGTTCATAATTTCTACATCATATTATCAGTATTATCTGTAAAGTAAAAGGAAGATTGTTGATTATAACAGTATAAACAAATATTAGTTGTAAAAGTGATTTTAAGGTTATGTCATAGATTTTGTAAACATAAAATTGAATTACCCGAGATAATAAGAGTCATAGAAATTAAATATTGTGAAATCAAAGAGCATTGTGTTTAATTCCATATAAAATCATTCTATAGATAAACTTCAGATAAACTTCAAAACTTCATAAACATTAATTCAAAGTTCAAATATAATCAAATTAAAAAGATAAAAAGCTAGCCGGTAGAATCAAAATATAATTATTAATAACAAATAAAACAAAATAAACTCATAAGAATTTAGTTAACAGTATATTAGGATTCCTAATTAAATAAAGATCTATCTATCTATCATACATCACAAATGTCACTTGTCACACTTTTCATCTTGCCCTCGTAAAGCAGTTACAACTCTACAGTTTCGCCTTTTTACGAGGTGATTCATAACTTACTATTTTTACTTTCAAACTGAAAAAAATATTTTTATTCCTCGACCAGACGACGAAATTTTCACTTAAAATTCAATGCAATATTTTGTCAGGGTATTATTGTTCAATTGTGATTTTGTGTTTCTTCTGAAATAATATCAGACATTCTTATTTCAAGTTTTGATATAATACATAGGTGCAACGTTGGACCAGAAAAAGGGGATTACAAACAATACTTCTCTTACACAATATACTACGTATAGTGAGGGAAGTAATAAGTAACATACTTACTGTTTCTAGTCACACAAACATGTCGTTGAATAATATTATTCCAACAAATATTCAATTCGAATCCAAATTCAATAGTACCAAAAAAACGTTTATGTTTTTTTGGTATTTAATTCAATTATAAAATAAGGAAAAGCAAATGAATGGCGAAAGGAAGTATTTTTCATAATATTCATTCCCGATACAAAATGCTTAGTTAAAATTTTTTTGATACTTCACTTGAGCCTACATCTAGAAGATTTATATAAAGATATGGAAAATCGACTTCCAGCTTCAAGTCAATATTATTAATCCGTACTATTTTTCATATTGTGATGTTGAAGCAAGTATTATTTTCATTAAAACGAACACTCAAAATACATGATTATCAATTTTCAAATCACTGTACGATTTCCAAATCTACTTTCGACAATCTTAGTACTTGACATTATTGTAGTAGAATGAATATAGTATTTCAACAAATATTCAAGTAGGGTAGGGTCCATTTTTACAGCACTAAATGGAAACACATTACTTACGGAATTGGATTCACTCGGTAGTTGAACGAAAACAGAGTGGAAGAAAACATTTTTCAGTTTATTCATTTCGGTTACATCTTGGATGATTTTTACGGTATAAAAATAAATCTTTGGAAGAGGAAGCATATATAGCTTTAAATCAATGTGAGTATTAAATCTGTTGTTTTCAAGAAATGTGGGCCAGATTGATCACTCCATGTGGTGATTGACGGAATCTCCTTCGATAACATGGCTATTAACGCGATACCTAATTAAATAAAGATCACTTGTCACACTTTTCATCTTGCCCTCGTAAAGCAGTTACAACTCTACAGTTTCGCCTTTTTTTACGAGGTGATTCATAACTTACTATTTTTACTTTCAAACTGAAAAAAATATTTTTATTCCTCGACCAGACGACGAACTTTTCACTTAAAATTCAATGCAATATTTTGTCAGGGTATTATTGTTCAATTGTGATTTTGTGTTTCTTCTGAAATAATATCTGACATTCTTATTTCAAGTTTTGATATAATACATAGGTGCAACGTTGGACCAGAAAAAGGGGATTACAAACAATACTTCTCTTACACAATATACTACGTATAGTGAGGGAAGTAATAAGTAACATACTTACTGTTTCTAGTCACACAAACATGTCGTTGCATAATATTATTCCAACAAATATTCAATTCGAATCCAAATTCAATAGTACCAAAAAAACGTTTATGTTTTTTTGGTATTTAATTCAATTATAAAATAAGGAAAAGCAAATGAATGGCGAAAGGAAGTATTTTTCATAATATTCATTCCCGATACAAAATGCTTAGTTAAAATTTTTTTGATACTTCACTTGAGCCTACATCTAGAAGATTTATATAAAGATATGGAAAATCGACTTCCAGCTTCAAGTCAATATTATTAATCCGTACTATTTTTCATATTGTGATGTTGAAGCAAGTATTATTTTCATTAAAACGAACACTCAAAATACATGATTATCAATTTTCAAATCACTGTACGATTTCCAAATCTACTTTCGACAATCTTAGTACTTGACATTATTGTAGTAGAATGAATATAGTATTTCAACAAATATTCAAGTAGGGTAGGGTCCATTTTTACAGCACTAAATGGAAACACATTACTTACGGAATTGGATTCACTCGGTAGTTGAACGAAAACAGAGTGGAAGAAAACATTTTTCAGTTTATTCATTTCGGTTACATCTTGGATGATTTTTACGGTATAAAAATAAATCTTTGGAAGAGGAAGCATATATAGCTTTAAATCAATGTGAGTATTAAATCTGTTGTTTTCAAGAAATGTGGGCCAGATTGATCACTCCATGTGGTGATTGACGGAATCTCCTTCGATAACATGGCTATTAACGCGATACCTAATTAAATAAAGATCACTTGTCACACTTTTCATCTTGCCCTCGTAAAGCAGTTACAACTCTACAGTTTCGCCTTTTTTTACGAGGTGATTCATAACTTACTATTTTTACTTTCAAACTGAAAAAAATATTTTTATTCCTCGACCAGACGACGAACTTTTCACTTAAAATTCAATGCAATATTTTGTCAGGGTATTATTGTTCAATTGTGATTTTGTGTTTCTTCTGAAATAAAATCTGACATTCTTATTTCAAGTTTTGATATAATACATAGGTGCAACGTTGGACCAGAAAAAGGGGATTACAAACAATACTTCTCTTACACAATATACTACGTATAGTGAGGGAAGTAATAAGTAACATACTTACTGTTTCTAGTCACACAAACATGTCGTTGCATAATATTATTCCAACAAATATTCAATTCGAATCCAAATTCAATAGTACCAAAAAAAACGTTTATGTTTTTTTGGTATTTAATTCAATTATAAAATAAGGAAAAGCAAATGAATGGCGAAAGGAAGTATTTTTCATAATATTCATTCCCGATACAAAATGCTTAGTTAGAATTTTTTTGATACTTCACTTGAGCCTACATCTAGAAGATTTATATAAAGATATAGAAAATCAACTTCCAGCTTCAAGTCAATATTATTAATCCGTACTATTTTTCATATTGTGATGTTAAAGCAAGTATTATTTTCATTAAAACGAACACTCAAAATACCTGATTATCAATTTTCAAATCACTGTACGATTTCCAAATCTACTTTCGACAATCTTAGTTCTTGACATTATTGTAGTAGAATGAATATAGTATTTCAACAAATATTCAAGTAGGGTAGGGTCCATTTTTACAGCACTAAATGGAAACACATTACTTACGGAATTGGATTCACTCGGTAGTTGAACAAAAACAGAGTGGAAGCTGAAAGAAAACATTTTTCAGTTGATTCATTTCGGTTACATCTTGGATGATTTTTACGGTATAAAAATAAATCTTTGGAAGAGGAAGCATATATAGCTTTAAATCAATGTGAGTATTAAATCTGTTGTTTTCAAGAAATGTGCGCCAGATTGATCACTCCATGTGGTGATTGACGGAATCTCCTTCGATAAAATGGCTATTAACGCTGGTTTTCCACAGGGACCTGTCTTGGCACCAACTTTGTTTGTGCTCCATATATCAAACACTGTTGGAAGTAACCACCTTTCCCATCCACAGATTTGCAGATGATGGTAAACCTCATACTGCTTTCTCATCTAGAGCTCCTATATCATTCATTGAATGTCAGACGAGCGAGAGCGAGACAGGTTGACGCAATTGATGGATATCAAACCAAAACTCAATCTTGTATTTTCTCCAGGAAGGCGGATCGCAAAATCCCTAATATGATGATGTCAGGTACAACTATTCCTATGAAGTCTTCCATAGCCATTTCCGGGATCACCAACACAGCATCCTCTCATGAGATGATCATGTGAAGTTCATTGCGAAAACCGCTTAACAAAAATCCTGGAGTACTGCTCTCATGTTTGGAGTTTGGCAAAAACATAGAGCTATCCGTCTGATTGATGTCACACGAATTCATTGATCTCACTAGAACATCGTAGAAAGGTGGGCGATCTCTTTATTTTCTATAGATATTTCCATGATCTGTGTTCATTAGAAATCTCATATGTTAGTTCACCACTAGGCGGATTAGACGATCTCAACATGCCGAATTCTTCCTGCCAGGCTTCATTTTTTTTGAACAGCGAAGTTGTGGAACTTTCTGCCTAGTGAATGCCTATAACATTCTACCTTTCAAGAAAAATTCGAATTCCCATCTCGCCCAACATTCCACCGTTGGCTCACAAGATGTTCTTCGAACATTAAATATTTTCCTCGTCGAGTACTTTGTGGTTAGGTTAGCTTCGTATTTCTCTTCTTAGTTAACACTTAACGTTTTGTTAAATTTAGGGATTCACTCTCAATTTCGGGTAACAGTAGCGTTTCATAAAAGTTTCACTTTAAAAATGCTAATTCAACATTTTGGTAGTCAGTTTTTTCTTCACTACTTTTGAAAGGTTTATGCAATTTCGTGATATCACAGCTTCATATTCGTATACAATTTCCATTCTTATAAGGGTAAATTCAATATAACTTGGAAAGTAATATAATGAGAACACTTTCAATCTTCTACTTCGAAAAATGAATTACAGATGCGTGTCGTCATATTTGCAATGCACCTTGTACGGAAAGAGGGCAACAAATTTGGAGATATCAAGCTTGAAATTTTGTATATTATGTCGCTTTTTATGTAGGTATGTAATAGCTATCGCCCCCTTTCCTCAATCGGAGATGTATTCGAGGATATATCTGCTATTGTAGACGCTGCACGGCTCCTCTGATATAGAGTGTTGTTCCAACCCTCTCCACCCTAGTTTTGGTGTGCGAACGCTCTGGAGCCATAAAAGCTCGAGGCGGAACTAGAGAGTTGCATTGTCAATAAGGAATTCTGTGTAGATCGATATTAACCACACCCGTTTACATGCCCATTCTATGATTCTACAATAGTTTTATAATAGCCGCAGAATTAGCTCCGGGTTTACATTCCGCATATCTGTTTAATTAACTCTCGGGCAGTCCTTGGGGGAGTGTTAATCGATACTCACTTCTTGTAGAGAGCGTTAACCTACGGTTTTTGTAAACTCCCAAGTAATTATTTTTTGCGTGACATGGTCTGGGAAATGTCGACATTGCACATAGATGTAGTTGTATAGTACTATACCGTTGATCTTTACTGCAATAAAGCAGCTAGCTGATTACACCCCATTGTCTTCAAACCGCAAGAAATGGATGCAGGGTCGGCTTGAATTAAAAAGTATTGATCAATTGAAAATAATATTGTATTTTATTACTAAAGATATAATAAGTATAATAAATTCGATATTATTTTGGTCATTCCTACCCTGTACTATTATAAGATCTAAATACAGCGACAATCCTTTCTTGCCTTACGGTTCTTAAGATGGGACAAGAGTCGGTAATCGATGTTAATGGCACACTGCTGTGATGCGAAGCGCGGGGATGTACCGACCTTGTATCTGTGAATCCCCGAATGTTAACAGAGCGATACAGCAAATGGCAAATATTCAGTCGCCTGTTTAATTTTCAATCGTGCCCGTTAGTCGCCTCGTGTTTTGTGTAATAATGTCATTTAATAAAAGTAAAGTTTGGATTTTTTTCGTAATTTGTGATGACAATAACTCTTTCGCAAAGTGTACGCTGCACAGTGGTCGGAAATCAAAAATTCCTGGCCAAAACTCAAAAAGTGAATGTTTTTTGTTTATTCATACATATTAATAGTTTTTGGGGTCGCTGATTACGAAAATGGATGTCAAAAATCAAAATTCAAAATGGCGGACATTTTTTTCGAAAAGTATTACGATTATGCTGAAATTTGGAATATACGTGCTTTCTGGGTTGCTGATTACGAAAATAAGTGCAAAAATACCAAAATCATAATTGTGAACCCCAAATGGCAGACGACCTCCATCTTGGATTCTATCAAAGATTATTCAAAAGTTAATTTATTAATTAGAACTGAGAATATTAATTTTATTTCAATTTTGAATTAATTAATTCAATTAATCATTAGTTTTTTTTTACCAATTAGAAATGACCGTATTTATTATTTTAATTATCATAATCATATTATAGTAATTATCTAAAAATTAATTCATTTATACCTAAATAATTAGGTATTTTCACTTAAAAATTTCATTCCAAATTTTAACAGTTCATAGAAAATAATTTGACACGTATTTTTTCTATTTAAGGTATCTCGAAAATAGAAAGAGATAAAGCATTTTGAAATGTGCACAATCATGACGTCATCACACAAATATGACGTCATTTATATAGTCAGTATATCTATATATACGAAATAGAAAATTTGTGTATCTTTGGAAAAAATCAATTTTGAGGAAAACAAAAAAATACCTATTTATTTTTGACCGAAAATACTTGATACATACATCGCTGAATTTGACTAAATTTTTTTTTTAAATACCCAATTCTACTGTTAACTTTTTTTGAAGTTCATCTGTTTACAATCCATAAATGAACTTTTTATCATTCGCGTTCTAAGAAAAAAACAAATTCAACTGCAAATTTTTATTTAAAATGTCATTTTACTCGACTTCCGACATACTTTTATTCCAAATATATGGTATTTTTTATCTGAAGTTCCAATTCAAATTTCAAATTTCGCGCCGCAGCTGACCCTTCTCTCTCCAAACATGTAGCTTCTCTCTTTAACTTAGCTGTCACTCGTGTCGCGGTTCGTATTTTCACAGAATTGTGAGCTTTTTCTCACTCAAAATCCCGCATCTTATATCGCATTTAATAAATATTACGATTTATCACCTCTTCTCGACACTTTGTATATTACTTCGTATGGATTATTTCAACGAAAAATTTATATTTTTGAGCGGCTAACTTCACTTTCATACATTTTTTACGTTCCCCAAATATATTGATGAGAAATAAAATGGTTTCTAATTATTGACGGCATGTAATTCACGGGGCTCTTACAGAGTCCATGCATAAATACATCAACAATGCTATAAACAATTTGTTTTTTGAGTGAAAGGGGCAAAAAAGGGCAAGTGATGCCGACGGTTCCGAATTTCCTAATATTTTTTACGCGTGAAATTGTTGTAACCTTTGCAGGAGCTCGCGGGATCATTACTAATTCTCTACCGATAATAATAAATTGTGATAAAAAATAATAATTTAGAGCCCATACATTATATTATTAACACCATTAACATAATTCAAAATACGGCGGTTCTCCTAATGTACGTAATTTACATACCTTCAGGACTATTCTCCATTACTAAGCATTTGCTTTTGAAGCGAAATGCGAGACGTGGAAAGATTTTTGTCGAGCGCTCGGGAGTCCTAACAGTGACGATTTCACGCGTGGTTAAACGACGGTCAAGTTTGTGTATGTGTCCAGGGCCAGGAACTGAACCTAAACAGCTGATTTCTTGGATTTTTATGCACTAACGCCATCTATCTAAGAACATATAAAGCTTCACCTCCTATGATAACTTTTGATTCTTGAGGTTTTGGCCAGGAATTTTGGATTTCTGACCACTGTGCGCTGTGTGAAAATAAGTTTTCTCGCGGAGATGAAGGAAAATCTGCGTCGACTTCGCCATTACTCAAACATCTAAAAATATCTCATCCAAGCGAGTATAACATTCATTTTACCAACAAAAATGAAAAACATTAATTTAATGTTAGTCACCCAGGAACAAGTAGAAGTGTGCCGGGTTCTAGGACAATGCATGTCTATTTGAAAGCATTTCTCCGCCATACAAAATGCCTTCCCGTAACTTTTTTCGCAATAAGATTATACCAGACATATATAATAGAATTTGTGAAAATATGTAATTAAATCTAAAAGATAGTCAATATGTTTCATTAGCATAACGGGACATTGTATCACCAGTGATTGGAATAAGAAAAATCCTTCCAAGGCAGCCATACTGGAATATCAATTGCTGAAAAAATTTCGAAGTTGTTAAATACATGGCATGTTAGTAAGGAAAATATACATTTAATGCTATGGGATAGTGGGGAAAATATGATAAGAGGCTGTAAAGGTACTGACATAAGTAGCGAAGCTGTTTCATACATACCATACTTTGCAATTGGTAATTCTGTTTATTCAGATGACAGTGTCATTTGAGGAGTCCTGTCACCAGTTTTAAGCCTCTTTTGCTCTTAGAGAGAAGGGTTTAGAGCGTTTTGACAAGAACTCCCCGATCGCTGGATCGAGGCCGGGGATGCCTAGGGAACTCTGTGCCGATTCATCGACCACTTCGTTTCCTTTCACGCTAGAGTGGGCAGGTACTCTTCGGTATAATTCAGCCAAGGTCTCCCTGCACTCCAAAACAAGCCCAGAAGTCACTATACGGACGCGAAGTGCAGATATATAGCCTCCTACCTCTGTAGTTCAGTCTCTGGTTTTCAGGGCACAGGTCCGGATTGCACATACCTCGGCCTAGAAAGCAGTTACATGAGCACCTAGGGGACTACTCTTCTGATAGCAGGCGCTATCGCATCACGCTTCAGTCGGAGAACCCCAGCAGCCCAATCTCATATTTTTTCACGACCGCGAGGCACGCAAGCACCCACCCACTAACCCTGACCGGCAAGACAATACGCCGTACCCTCAACCAATCTTTCAATGTGCAGCTCTAGGGGGACGATCGCCACCAGGACCTCCAGAGCCCTAGTGGGGGCGGTCCTCATAGCCTCCGTTATTTCCACGCAGGCGTCGCAGAGCCTTGTCCAGCGCCAGATGGGACAGACAGAACCGTTTCCGTCGCCGGCCACCACACTACGTAGGCTATAATTGGGCACATCATGGCCGTGTAGATCCAGTGCAGAACCCGTGGCCTTGGCCCCATGTGCTAACGAAGGCCCTCCTGCATGCCCGTGAGGATGCAACAGCCTTCTTCACCCGGGTTGCCAGTTGCATTTTCCAGCTAAGCTTAGCATGTAGGATAACTTCAAGCTACTTTACTGAACCTTTCAGGCGCCTGGTTTCCTTTTCCCCGTGAAAAGAACCACTTCGGTGTGGTGTATAACGATTTGTCAGCATAAATTATTGAACATTGAATGTTTTGTTTAAATTAAATTTCATTCTCCTACTTCAGAATGTTGATGAATATATGTCACATTATGCAGATGTGATGAAGATATCTACTTCCGAGATATGGGCACAAGATTTTGATTCAATTTTACATACATCTGTTTTCAATCTGTGCTTCTTATTATCGTATCATGCGTAAGTCTGCGACGTTAGAATTTCTATTTAATTTAGTTTTACCCGAAGCAATTCGCTAGACCATTTCAGATCGATTCGCAAATTGTCCTGAAGTCTTCTATGACTTTGCATTTTCGTTAATGCAAAATCAGGCTTTGGATTCGTATAGCTCGCCGATGTAATTTTCATCAGTCCTCTCTCACACCGGTGATTGATTGTTTTCAACGTCATTAATTTTAGCGGAAACGCGGCGAACTGAATATGAATGAAACCAGGCATTCTTGATTAACCGCTGAATATTGAATAAATTTAACATTTAATTAAATCTAATTTGTTATTTGAAAAAATTTAAGATATGCACAGATTAATTTGTTAGGTAGTTAATAAACATCTATCTCAAAAATCTGCATCTTTACTCATTCTTTACGATTTTTTGACATCCACATAAAAGATTTGTACCAAGGGAAATATATTTACAGGAATAATTAAGATAACTCTAAGATATTCTTGGTTTTCAATGTTTGGTGAAAGTTCTTTAGTAGGAGTTCCACAAATTAATTGTCCGTGTGCAAGTTTAGACGACTTGTTACATACGAGGGCATGGTGAAAAGTCCCTGAAAAACAAAACCGATGGCGCCACAATCGAAAATCCCAAGTGACATTTGTGATGTACCATTTTTAATTAGAACGCATACACATTTTCAGACTGGTTTTGTCATTCAGTTCTGTTTTGACGCCTTTCGAAAGCAACCTTGACGATTCTTGTAAACATGGAATGAAGTGAATGAAAAACATTAGGCAAACCAAAGCATCGCTTGTTAAACATTATGGGGACTCCTCACCATCAATTGGAATGATTCACAAGTGGCTTACTGATTTTCGTTGTGTAGAGCACAAAGAACGCTGAGAACGCCAGAAATCGTCGATCAAATTCATAGTTTTGACCAAATAAATCATTTCTTGCTTCATTTTCCTAAATTTTATAAGGGACAAGTATGGAAAAATAGTGAAAATGGTCGATCCCATCGATCGATATAACTGCGTCATAATACACTCTCGTGGATGAGAAAATCGATACTACCAATAGTTTTTGCCTCAGACGCTGAGGCAATATGTTGAGCTGCGGTCATTCCTTTTATAAATACAGCAAAACATCACTCTTAACACGATTAATGTATTCGAAATTGTTATTTACAACCTCGTGAGATCCCATAGAACAAGTTCCATCAGTTACATGAACCTTTTAAAATTTACTCATTTTCCCAAATTTCATAAGGGTATGGAAAAATAGTGAAATTGGTCGATCCCATCGATGACGATATAAGAATCTCGCAAAGCGATCAGTAAGGAGGATTTCAGATCCTGAATATCATCAACTTCTAGATCTATATGAACAAGCTCTTGTTTGCGACATGGGTTTCTGATTTTCTCTTTAAAAATTCAAATAAGTTTGATTATCTATGTTGTGGTTGGATGCAACAGTGGCTTTAAGCATGGAATGATGAAAGCCACAGAGGAGAGGAATTTCTTTCTTTTGACAGATACCGAAAACAAGCTAGAGTACTCTTTTCACAGTAGGTTTTTGATGGAATCCTCCCTCATGTCACACCATTTAAGGTATTCATTATACGTTTTTCGATAAACCTCAGATTTTTTAGAAATCAAGCTACTGTTTCTTACTCCTTCTGCAGCCTCATCAATTTCGTTCATTTTCCGCTCAATTACCTGACACAAAATTAAACTCAAATATGGCCACCGCTGTTTACGCGCTACCATATAGTTACACCTTGAAGCTCTAATTTGTTTAAAGCAACGCTAGATGCTGGTGAAAAATTCAAATTATTTTATAAATATTTCTCAATTAATAAATCTTCACCCGTGCAGAATTTTGTGTATGTACCACGGACGTAAGTTGCTTTTATGGCCTTCGATGTCTTTCGCGATAAAAGCCTCTTTACGCCCGTATTCCAATTCACTTCAAGAATTTCCCGAAGTAAGTGCCGCGCTATTTTCGTCAAATCATCGTATATTTCATTTTTACAATTGGTAGCACGTTACAGAGTTGCCGATATAAATTGTAGATATATTAAAATTGACTTGACAGTTCATGTTTTGCTAGGAATCTAAATTTTGATAGAATTAAAATAAAAAAAATGTGAGGGAGCCGCATCAATCTCAGTTTCCTCTATGTCTAGGTACGTTCCTGCAATTTTCCCCTTCTAAGTACTTGCAAGCGACCGAGTACACAAAACCGGCTTTTCTGCACCACAATAATTGGTTTTACATCGTCAGCTTCATGACGTTCTGGCGCTGGCCCCCTTGTACTCATCTCTGGTTCAAATCCGTGCACCGTCTTTTTCCAACCACAATCCAAGGGATTCAAGGCATTGTCCGACCAAGCCTGCCCTTGACAATAGACTCTTTGGTAATGGAGATTCGCCGCATCAGGTGACGGTGGTAATGAACACAGATTAACTTTACTTTTGGTAGCAGATTGAGTGAACTTTTTCTGTCAAAAGTCAGGCCGGAAATTTTGTTGATGCCTTTGTATGTTTGATGTGAGAGACTAGTGGAAGGGAATAATACGAATCCATGAATTCAAACAGCTCAAGTATTGAATTGAATCTGTTGATAAACTAGCTAAGGTGGTTTTGAATAAAGAGCAGACATATGCCGCGTTTTATGTTATTTCATTAGAAGTTTTGAACGTTCTTCCGGTTTTCATAAATTCGCAAAGTTAGACGGCTGCCTCAGACGTGGCTTAACTAGTCGAATACCAACGATGGCGCTTAGCATCTGTTTGAATAATGTCCGGATAGTGGCGGTTGTCAAGCACCGAGGGGATGAGACATTATTAATTGAAGTGCATAACCTCCCTCTCTACAATCCTTCCATCACTGCCTGCCGACTATCAAAATGTCATTCCACCGCTCTCGCCCTTGCATGAGTTGAAATTTCAACCAGCAGTCAACTGAGCCTGTAATTCTAACATAACAGAAGGATAACGCTGGAAATTAAAGTGCTTTTTATCAACGGTCGGCGCTTTCATGATTAGTCGTAAATTGATGGTTTCTCATTAATTTTACAATGATCGATTCACGCCAAGCTTCATCCTATGATGAGATATATACGATATCGCTTCTATTAATTGTGACAGTTGTTATATTTCTCTCATTTCCAACGGAAGGATTGAAATGAGTTCTTAACAATGGTGGAGTTATCATCTTGGAAATATCATTTTAATTCACTGTACAGCTTTTGTAAAGGTGTCCCAAATATATCCGAATGAGGTATCTCCGTTAATATTCGAAAAACCGACGACGCGTTCGCTTTTTTTGAAAACAATTCTATGGCGTTTAAAATTTTTTCTCTATCAGTTTTTTTGACGCCACAGCCATCTTTTCGACTTTGCCCATTTCGACAATGCCTTTTATTTCGCTTAATATCAACGATATTGGCACTTTTTTACAAGGAATCCATTGGTGTAGTCAGATATTTTTTTTATTCGCATTTTTGAGATATGATTTAAACTTATATTTTTTTAATGCAAATCATAGTTGGCTTTGGCCTCTTTAAAAATATGTTTTTCTGATTTCAACGATTTCAACATTGAACTAAATAGTATGTTACATTACTAGAGTGGAAAGTGACCCTTTGTAAGTAAGTGAATCTCATCAGAAGCTTTATTTATAAATTTATTAATTTCTTGTTGCTATTTTCAGATTTATATTCGTCACTTTTCCTCTTTGAAAACGCCTTATGTTTACTGTATTTAGTGTATTCATATCAGGGACCGAAGTTCAAGGTTTCGGAACGCTGTAAAATGTTGCCTCAGCGTCTGAGGTAAAAACTAATGGTAGTATCGAATTTATCATTCATGAGAGTCTATAATGACACAGTTATATCGGAATCCACCCCTTTCCCGGAAACCCGTATGAAGAGGTATTTTTCTTCCAGAATATTTTACACTAGGAGGCTTCATCTTTAGTATTTTCAGATAAACCTGGAATGAATAAAATGTTGGTTTGGGTAGGGAGACAGGAAAATGGGTATGAGGGTGAGACCGAAAGTATCGGCCATAACTGAAACATGGGGTTGCCCACTCCACAGCATTTTTGTCGTGTCCAGGTGGTGGGTTTCACCGGTCTATGAGGAAAACTCCTTTTAGTCGCCTTTTACGATAGGCAGGATTTACCATGGGGAAATTCTTAGTCTTTCCCCATACGGATGAAATAATAAAAAAAATTATTAATTAAAATTTTCAATCATATTCCTGAATAATTGAAACTTTTGTCATCAAAACATGCATTTAAGAAAACATTTAAAGCATTCTATAATTTACATGAATATTTTCAATGTCGTATGAACTATTAATCTTGACTTAATGTTCCTAACTTTAATCACTCTTTGATTCACTCATTCTATAATAATGTTTATGTTGAATTAAATATTGAAATGAATAGACTAACCTTAGTCTGTGTTTATAGATACTTTTCATTATTTGTTTCCACTTTTTAATCTATAATTTGTTCTTTTTTATTTTTTTTATGGAATAATCTTATTTATATATTTATATGTAAACTATCGACGTATTCTACGCTGTAATGGCATAATTGAATTAAGACTCATTGTATTATTTTCTAATAATCAGTGGTTGATAGCAAATTGGTCGATTCGTTTGACCTGAATTACTTAAAAGCTAATCACCATGAGAGCTTCCCGCACTCGAGTACTTTACAGTTCACATAATTCGGAATAATTACTTATTCCGAACATGAAGGTAACCGAATTCGCCAGTCAATTCAGGCGTTATACGTTATCCATCCAAGAAAACTGTCAGTCGCTTATTCTCCCAGTTGTAAGGTAGAAATCCATTAGATAATTGCATTGATAGACCCACCCGTCCCACTAAAATTATTAATTCAACTACTAGGCACTGTGTTTGAAATCACTTTGACGGCGAATTCAATTCAATCTGAAAGTCAATGATAAATAACATATGGCCATCGGCAGACAAAATGAAAAAGTAGATGTATTTGATGGAAACTTGGTTGCGGTCTATTGAAGTCGCTAGAAGAAAAAGAATCCGTTATCTGTATCAACGACGGCGCCAAGTTTATTGCATCATTGATGTTTTGTTTCAAGTTTATAACTTCAAACTAAGTTGTTATTTTCCGGGTTTTTACACTTCCAGTTCATTCCCTACCCTAACCAAAGATGGTGGCACACTGGCTTCTACACCGCAAGGAAAAGCCTACCCTTTTGCAGGAATGTTTGCAGCAAATTCCACTTTGGATCCACAAGGGAAAGACCCTCCTAATATTGCTACCACCGATAGTCGTATGCCTGGAATTGTCTTTTGCCAGCGAATAATTAGGCCCAATACCAAAAAGTCTAAGGGGCAAGACGAGATTCCATTTGTCGTTCTGAAAGAATGTGCGCCTGAATTAACACCAGTTTCCTGCAGGTTGTTCACCCTTTCATACAATCTTGGTGTATTTCCTTCCAGCTGGAAGATAGCTAAAGTCCAACCAATTCCAAAAAAAGATAAGAAGACCCTTCCTAATAATTATATTATTTGTTATCTCTAACTAAAGTGATGGAGAAAGCAATTAACATCGAGCTCAACCAATATCTAGAGAGCTTACATCAGAAGAGATCAACGGAAGACTTGCTTGCCTACGCAACACATGTATGGCGAACATCTATTGAAAAACATGGGGAATCTCTAGTTGTAGCATTGGATATCTTCAAAGCATTTGCTCAGTCTGGCAACAGAGCCTTATTGGTAAACTTGCGTCATATGGTTTACCGCCCCAAATTTGTCGCTTACTACCGAGTTTTCTCTCAGATAGATCACTCCAAGTGGTGGTTGACGGATTATCCTCTCGTTCAATGACAATCAATGTGATGTTCCACAGGGATATGTATTGGCATCAACTTTGTTTCTGCACCATATAAACGATCTGCTGGAAGTGATGACCTCTCCCGTCTACAGCTTGGCAGATGATGGTACACTTTATGCAGCTTACTCATCTAGTGCCCTTATGCCCTCCAATGAGGCAGAGGCAGGTAGACACAATCAATGAAGATCTGGCAAAGATTTTGAAACGAGATCTGATAATCTAGTAGAGTTTAATGCAGCCAAAACTCAAGCTTGCTTCTTCTCCAGGAAGGCGAATCCCACAATCCTTAATATGATGATGTCAGCAGTGCTATGCTGCTAATAGTTATAGCCTAATTTCGGACTATAAAAGCAATTATAGCTGCCTTGGCATTTATCTTATAGCCGGTTTTTGAATATTGGTATTCTACTAGCCGCTAAAGTCTGTTTTGGAGTCTATAATGAAAGTTGATTTTATAGTCCATCGTTTAGTCGTCAAGATAGCTGCCTAAACCTTTATAAATTCATTTACTGCAATTGGAAATGGCATTGATTCTTATAGCAGCTTTCTTGCGGGAAAGAGAAAGAACTCGTGCTGATATTTTTCATTTTAACATACAACGCAAGCATTTACGGGATACTTCAAATCCGTTCGACCTACGAAATATTGAGTTTGTGGCGATTATTCCGAGTGAATAAAACAACGGCATCGTTCCTAACAAATAGGTTGAAAACATATAGCCTAGTATAGTTAATATAAATCAAAAACATTCCTTTACTGATTGCAATTTACTTTATTGCACTTAGATTAAAAGTAATTAATCAAGTGCAATTTAAATGTTTAATTACTATTGAAGATTTCTTATTTTATGAATGCCAGTTGGAAATACTTTGAGGGTCCTTTGTAATTTTGTATTAGTAGTATTACTTATGCACATCACTAATGTTATATTCTTATGACAAGAATTATATTCACAATATTTAAAACCTTGCAGGTAGATACGATACTAAGTACACAATGTACAATTAATGAATTCAATAAAAATATAACTTTCGTCTGCACGAGGACTGAGGATTGAGTAAACGAATAACGTCGAGTATCCGACTCAGATATGCACACATGTGTAAGCGTATAGAGAGCTGACGCCTGACCCACGTAGTTGCGCACGCTGCAGTATACATAATACCTAATATATATATAGCTACAGCGTGACGGCACGTGACGGACTCATGGTTTTACCCCCATCTGAAATAGCTCAACGCGCCTAAAAAAGTTTTCACTTCAAAAATGGATTGTGAGAATTGAACATTACAATATTAATATCAATATGAACTTACACTTGGATGAAACCAATTTATTGACATTTAAAACTACAAATAATCTGAATTATTTGATATAATAAGTAAAGAACTAAATTTGCTTCAATTTATTGAAGTAAATGATTAGTTGTATTCAAAAACATTGAAAACCTTCTCAACCTGACAACCATGACTGACTTTGAACCATAACGTTATTTCTTTCACAACGTGAACAGCGTTTATCTGTATCGACGACGGCGCCAAGTTTATTTCGTGAATGATGTTTTGTTTCAAGTTAATAACCTCAAACTAAGTTCTGCTTTATACTGCAAATACGTACAAGTTGAGCTTAAGAGACCGGAATTAATTTAATAGAAATATAAAAACGTCATAAACGTAATTGATATTCCTTCTACAATACGATGACGTAGGATATATTCGAATAAAGGCGCATGGAGATATTTACGTCATCCCTTCAAGGATACGGAGTTGGAACGAGGAAGAATGCCGCAATTCGAAAAACTCCATTAGTTTTGATTTAGTGACATAAACTACTTGGATTACTGACACAGCAAGACAAACATCTCTCCCTATATGTACGAATTGCGACCCTCAGATGTTGATACGTTGAATGATGGTCATATTGTTATGGTAGATGTTCCAGATTATGTTCAATTCCGACTAACATTCGGATAGACAATCGAGGATGGTGAGCGTTTCGAACAAATTGATTTTGATGAGGTCTGGTAGAAAAGTAATAACAGTCACATCGGTAAAAAACAAATTCATTCATCAATCAATATATATATACATGACATGTCGTATTGAAACCGGCGATCATCGATGTTGTTAACAGACGAAATTCCCTGCAGCAGCGTGTTCTGTCATCTTCTGAAAGATTTCCGCCAATTACGCCTTCAAACAGTACCCTCTATAGTACAAGGCCTATACGCTGAGCACAAGTCCCTGTGACGTCATCAACAAGATACTTCGAGTTGAGACGAAGCTCACGACAGTATCGTTTAGTTTTAATGGCGCCTAGCCGGTATTGTATGAAATTATCTGTCCTCTTGTGATTGAAACCTATTTTTACCTGTAAATAAGCGTGTATAAGAGTGTTATGACTGAATAAAGTGCGTTGCAATATGGCTTCTTGAATGTTTATGTTGGTTCTTCTCGCGTTTTGTATCGTACGTACAATTTACTGACGTTTGTTAGTTTATTACTTATGCCCAATAAATGTTTTGTTCCTGGATGCGTGAAAAGTTACAACGTTGGGCCGAAAGTTTAAATGTTAAGTTTTCGTGTATAATGAACTATGTAAACAATGGATATCGGCTGTCCCTGTGAAATATTTCATGGTAACAACAATAACAGAACAAGATTCTCGTAGTATTATCGCAGTAATTTTGTCAATTATATTGAAATTAGAACAAATTGGTTACAAAATATTCAGTTTTAATATCACAAGAGCATAGAAAATAATCGATTATACTTCCAAGTCATGAGACGTATTCAGCGTTAGCTGGAGTGGTGTCTTAAGGACATTCGAAGGGAGGGTGAAAAGTAAAGAATCCATATACATATACTTAAAACATTAATGTGTTACAGTTTCGATTATTCGTGTTTCTGTTCGTTTTGGCGGCGTGGGCATTTTTAATTGAAATTGGTGCGATACAATTAGTTTTAAGAAATCCCGTTTCATACATAATACGTCTTCTGATGATGATCGTGAGACCGAAACATATGTGTTAGTTTGCCCTATGTCCCGAGAATTTATATATAATTCAAACCTGGGTCAAGAATCATTATTAAAGAACATATTCATTTATTTCTTGATGTTACAAACAGTTTTATGAAAAACTAGGAACTATGTTTGAGTTGTTACGCAAGATGATAAAGAAAGGTAACTCGATAACGATTTTTATTTTGATTTGCCCTAAAATCGTACTGTCATAATAATGATAATAATAATAATAATTTTCATTGTCCATAAGACCAATGATAACATGGTATAAGACACGTCAAAAAATATACAGGTATGTAAGTAAACAAATAATTAAATAGATAAATGAACATGTATTTTGGTACAACAAATAAGACAGAAAAGGAAAACAAAAAAGAAAAAATTATGCAAAGAAATATAAAGATAATACTTCTTGTGGAAAGTAACAAATACTAATTACGATTATAGCCCAGTATCTACTATACTTATTTATAAATATTAATTAAATTAAAGGAAATGAGCAAGACTTTATGGATCATCTGTTATTATAGATGCCAAGTACTCAGAAACACTATAAAATACATGCTCTTGCAAAAGTTCATGAACTCCCTTCTTAAACTGATTTAACTTAACATTATCCTTCAGCGACTGCGGAAGCTTATTGAAAATCTTTATGCCCATATATCGTGGACTTTCTTCATACAGAGACATCTTATGCTGCGGTATCAAGAGGTCTGCTCGGCCTCTAGTAGAATAAGTATGATTGAAATCATTGCGGGGAAAAGAACCAACATTTATTTTGACATATATCAAAAGTTGCTTTATATATATACATGCAAGGGGTAGTAATTGCAATTCTCGGAAGATGTTTCTACATGAGGTTCTTTTATTTGCTCCTACCATACTTCTTACTGCAAGCTTCTGCATTAGGAAGACTCGGTCCGATTTAGATGCAGATCCCCAGAATATAATGCCATAAGAACATCTTGAATAAAACTGTGCATAATAATAGGATAGTAGTATGCATCTACTTGTAAGAATGTGCAACCTCCTCAAAGCGCACACAGTTGATAATTTGCTACATATCATGTCAATGTGAGCATCCCAGTTCAAAGCGTTATCTATACATAGCCCCAGAAAACGTACAGTCTGAACTTGCCTCAAAGAATGTCCGGCAATTTTTAAGAGGCAACTCTCATTGTAGTTTATTGCACGAGGTGTAAAATAAATAAAAACTGTTTTTGAGGTATTCAGAATGAGTTGATTAGCAGCAAACCATTCTACGCAGGCATTTAGACTATTTTGGGTATTTTTCACCAGCTCGCGTGTGTCAGATGCGGTCCTTAACATTGAATTATCATCCGCAAACATCGTTAGAATCCCTAGCTTTAGTACCATTGGCAAATCATTAACAAATAACAAGAAAACATATATATGTCTAATAGTATATTGGTTTTGTTTCAGATGCTTCTAGGATTATTAAGCAGCTCAAATTAAATCGCACAATAGGGTAAGTCTTGTAATCAATAATAGGTTGCGGCAATGCATTGAATAATTGAGGAGCTAAAAAGCTGTAAGATCCAAATATTTTACTTGCAAACGGATGTAGAGGATCGAATCAGCAATGCTCAAAACAAATATACGATAAAATGAGGAAAATTTATTTTGCCCCAATTACAAACAATGCTTCAATTATATTACGTAGAGCGAGGAAAGTAACAATTATTTGAAACAAAAGCAGGTAGGCTAAATTTTTTCAAGAACGTTATTCGGTATTGAATTCCAAAACTTTGTCCCAACAGAGATCCCCGTGGTGGGGCTCGATAACGTGAAGGTTATGTAGAATAACTGCGAAGGAATCATCATCACGATTTTGCTTAAAGTTCTGATACCGGGATATCAAAAATTATCTTGGTCAAGGGTGGTTGTGGAATCAAAAACGTGTGTCTTACTTTACGTTTGAAATAATTATGTCATTGTCACACTGACATCATCAATAACCTACAAATTTCATACCTATTTATTTCAGTTGTAAAACAATAATGAACTACAAATTATGAAATAATTATGTGAACTTTGAACCTTTTCAGAGGTCGTGATAGCCACAATCCGGGTCAAAAACTGTTTTTGAAATAGTTAAATCGAATGACGTTCACGTGAGAAGTCCGTAGCCCGCGAGGTAGAAAAGTGCAAACTGGTTATACCTAATACGGCTTTACGACGACTTTTCGCGTGCCTTTTTCGCTCCATGTAGTTAGATTTAGTATCGGACGTAAAATAAAACACACGTTTTAGATTCCACAACCACCCTTGACTAAGATAATTTTTGATATCCCGATATAACCGAATCGTAGACCCAAGCGATAACGTTTTCCTTAATCATTAGGAATGCAACAACTTCGATGCATGTACAATTTGGATGTTAAATTATATATAGCACAAGCACATTAAAAATGCATTAACAGTTTCGAACGTGCATATAGGTGATTCATCCTTATCGATGGAATTGGTAGGATTTGTTGATAACCAACTGGAAATGTACCAATAAATATATAGATGAGATTACAACATTTTCAACTGTTATTTCATTACAACATATATTTTACTCATTCGCTTACTAGTGTAATGTTCAAAAAACACTTGTCAACAATTTTAGAACAGAAATGAACAGCGTATTCCGAGAAAATATAAAGTTTACCTCTATGTCGGAGATAGAACTACTTAAGGACGTCGTTATCGTATCAACAAACACACAATTATCTAATTCGAATTCAAATAAAAGTCACAACTAAAATGTGATCATCTTCATTTTCGAAATGGCAGTTTCCATTATATTCCTGGATGAATACTTGGAAATGGACGTCAACAAAATTTTATTTTTTTACGTGAAACCAATCGATTTTTCTGAAAAAACAAACGTGAGTGGCGAAAAAGATTATCTCTCTCGCTCTCGGAGTATCCTCCAATACAATGCCTATCAACACTGGTGTTCCACAGGGATCTGTCTTTTCACCAACTTTGTTTCTGCTCCATATAAACGATCTGCTGGAAGGACAACCTGTCCCGTCCACAGCTTTGCAGATGATGGTACACTTCATACAGCTTTCTCATCTAGAGCCCCTATACCATCCAATGGAGCCAGATGTGTGAGACAGGGACAGGTTGACGCAATTAATGGAGATGTGGCAAAGATTTTGAAATGGGGATCTGATAATCTAGTAGAGTTCAATGCAACCAAAACTCAAACTTGCGTCTCCTCCAGGGAGGCTGATCCCACAATCCTTAATATGATCTCAGGTACAACTATTCGTAAGAAGTTTTCCAAAACAAGGCTCGGGATCACCACCAACAGCACTCTCTTATGGGACGATCATGTGAGGTCCATTGCGAAAACCGCTTCACGAAAACTTGGTTTTCTATTCCGTGCCAAGAGCTACTTTACATCCCAGCAGCTCCTCATAATCTACAAATCACATATTCGACCTGTCCTGGAGTACTGTTCACATGTTTGGAGTTCGGTTCTCAAACATACGCTGAAGCTCTTGGATTCTATCCAGAACAGATCTATTCGTTTGATTGATGATGTTACACTTACGAGTTCGTTGTCCTCTCTAGAATATCGTAGAAAGGTGGGAGATCTCGTCCTTTTCTATAGCTGTTTCCATGTTCGGGCTTCATCAGAAATCTCGTCTGTTGTTTCACCACGAGAGATTCCAGATAGGCGGACAAGACGAGCTCAAACTAGTCACCACTTCACTGTCAAACTCGAGACCTGCCGAACTTCATTCTACCAGACTCAATTTTTTTATAGAACTCTACCTAGTGAGGCTTAACCCTATGCCTATAACCTCCAAATCTTCAAGAAAAATACGAATGCCTATCACTTCTCCCTAAATTCCACTCCAGGCTCACACGATGTTCTTCGTACCCTCTCGTGTAGTGAAATTATAAAAAAAGATGGTCTGCATTGCAAACGCGATTTGAGTATTCTGTTCACGAGAACGCGCGCTCTATCTCTAAAGCGGATAGACTTACGGTAAGCTACATATCCATGAAAATGAGTCAGTCGACATCAAAAAAAGCGGCTTCGGCACACAATGCTGACAAAGTCGACATCTGACAAACTTTGTTTTCTCAACGTCCGTCGGTAAATTACTTCATTGAAATTAGTTATTTGAATTTTCCCGCGTGTTCACTATGTGGCGCCTTATTACAGATAAGTTTCTAGTTCTTGTCACTGCTCGTTTTCCGCCATCAATCGTTAAACCTTCTGAGCAAGAAGTTGAGTAGACCATGGATCGAAAAGAAGATCGACGTAGAGAAAAGCGGACGTTTTTGAGTGGATCCGAGAAGCGGAAAAGGCCCAAAGAAACGAAAGAAAAATTGGCATACGCGTTGAGTCGATTTCCCAACCTCAAGAACTACTTGAATGTGGTGTCAAAGATCGATTTTGTATTGTAAAGATATTTTGTGGCATTCGATATTATCGTCTACCATATGGGCCCCCACCAGACTTGTGCCCACGTGCCCCCACCACTCTAAATCCGCTCTGCTCAATAACTCAAAAATGGCTTAAGGTACGACAGTAAATTTCGAGCATCATATCTACTTTGTGTCAAAATTTGAAGTGGATTGCATTTAGCATTTAGCCTTTGGTCGTTACACGAGAACATACATTTGCCAAATAACCCTACTGAGTCAAGAGATTTACTTAACCAGACCATATCCCAATTGGATAAGTGTTCACGTATGTTGATGACGCTACCATTATAGTCTGGGGAAATAGTTGCATTGAAATACAAATCAAAGTAACAAATTTACTTGATCACTGGTCTCTAGAAAATAATGATAAATTAAAAAAAAAAATGGCTTGTGGAATTCTAAAACACACCATCATCCAACACTTAGTATCGATATTAAATTGAATGACATTATTATATCAACGTGGGATCTTACATATTTTCTTGGGGTAAACAGTCAAGTGACCTTTAATTTACATCGTGAGTCATTCATTATGTTCAAAGCAGAATAAAACTTGCTTTGCACTTAGGAATCTGAAACACATATTAAATAATGAAGCCTTACTCAATTCTGCAATCCGCTATAATATTACATATTGGGAAAGCCCCTGATATTAGTCATGTTTTTCTCTTTATAGAATTTAAAATCTGGTCGATGACATCGATAAAGCGATCAAACTCTCCGTTTGGCGGTCTATATAAGCTTATTATGATAATATTTTCATTAAGGCACAAGATTGCACACAGTTCACAGTGATTCTCGATCGAGTAGGAGTTTATCTCGTTTAAGTTTTTAAAAGCTAAATTTTTCCTGCATAAAGTTAACACTCCTCCATGTGTAGACAGGGAACGACTAAAAGAACTGGCAAGATTCCAGTTTTCCATGAACCAGACTTCACATTCCAGAATGTTTAACCAATGTTCGCCAATTGAAACAATGTCGTAATGGTTTTGGGACAAAAATGCTTCCAGTTCATTTTTTTTGCTACGGATACTTTGAATATTTATGTGAAGAATGGAAAATAAGGTTTTATTAGTAGGTTTTACTTTATTCCGTTGATTCCGCTCGCCAACCGAAAATTTGTACCAGGACTTGTATTTTCAGTTATTGGATCGCTCGAAGTTTTGTCCTTTAATTCTCTTGGTTTGAATTGAATGTAACGCTTTACTCGTAGCCCGTTGCACCAGAAATGTGTCAAAAAGAGACTCCGATAATGTCAAAATCGCAATAATGAACACATTCAACTGCTGAAATCATGAACATAATTATATCCGTCTACGCGATGACAATGTTACCTCTACCTTGCCGCACATGTGCGTAAGAGAAAATTCACTTTTCCAAATATGACTGGTCGCTAGGTTGACGATTGAGGCAATACTCGATTTGTCTCAAGTGAATAACACAGCTAGATTCTATGCATATGAAGTAAATACACACATCAAAAGAATCTAAGGGTCAAGCACATTTTGGGATTGTTTGTTAATTCTCGGAGATCCACGTGACATTATCGCGTTGCAGATCTTTGTTTGTTATTAACACAATACTTTTTGACGTGCCAGACAACGTCTTATAATTCGATGGAGCCCGCACGAGAAAACATGATTCATGCGGCATTACCTCGCTCTGACCGGCTGTGCGTTACCTCGCTCTGAGGCGTTCCATTTAAGGCTTGAAGTGCAAGCGAGAGCGCGCTGCTATACAATGATACATTTACAATGTTTTCGTCAAATATGAAGTGCAGTGAAAAGTGAATGTGGTGTCAATTGTTTATAGCAACGATAATTGCGGCGATCTTTCGATATTAAATATATGTTCAGTGATATATTGTCGAATATTCGTGCTTTCATCATTAAAATAAATAGCATCGGTCCGCTAGTGCAGCGATTGTAGGTTATGCTATAATTAATAAGTTAACAGAACTATTTCACGATGAGTAAAAAATCAATTGCTTTACTATTCGATCGAAATAATTATCGGGCGTAGCTATGATTTCAAAAAATCGATTGTAGGCCATGCTATAATTGACAAAACTATAACAATAAGTTAACAGAACTATTTCACGATGAGTAAAAAATCAATTGCTTTACTATTCGATCGAAATAATTATCGAGCGTAGCTATGATTTCAAAAAATTAAAACATAAATGTTAAATCTTCCACATATCATAACAACGTGTCTGAAATGACAGGTTGGACCAGCCAGCCGTCAAAGGGAACAATTTTCTCCTATATCAAACACATTGAGGCGGGCTTTTTAAAAGCTAAATTGACATAATTGTATTTATGCGTACAAATAAATGTAACTTGATCAATTCAATTGTGATTTCCATTTACCTCCTTCTCTATATCCATACAAAATATCTATCAAACAAATAAAATTAAAATTTTCTTTTGAAAAATGAAACCGTTCCATCAGTATTTTCTTATGACGTTGTCACGTTCAACTATCGTCAGTAAACCGACTTTACAGACAACCGATTTTTTTATCATTTTGAACATCATGGCATGTGTTCCTCTTTTTTTCCAACGACTATTCATTTTCTTCATGTCGTTCCTTGTTTCATTCATCAGATCAAATCAGATGTTATCCGACCAGCGAATGGTAATTATTGAAAATTGTGAGTAGTGTTGTTTGTCTAAATTATGGAACGTAATCACCTTCAGAGAGACGTGCACTTAAGGGCCATTGGAATGCTTCAAGCTGGAATGTCGCAGAGGGTTGTTGCCAATGAATTAGGGACTAACCAGTCCACTATAAGTCGTTTATGGATTCGTTATAATCAAACTGTTGATGTTAGAGAGCAACATACTGGCCGTACCAGAATAACAACGGCGGCACAGGACAGATTTCTGAGAATTCAAGCTCTGTGAAATCCAACCCACACGGCAGGCCAACTAAGTTTGGAACTCAGAAACGCTCACCATATACAGATAAGTGAACAAACTGTGAGAAATAGACTACACGAGTCCAATTTACGTGCCAGGCGTCCATGGAGAGCTCCACCATTATCCAGAGGAAATTGCGAGGCCCGAATAGTCTGGGCTAGAAATCACATCGAATGGGGCGTGCAAGAATGGACTCCTGTGTTGTTTAGTGATGAATCGAGATTCGTTTTACGTCCAGATACTAGACGTACTCGTGTATGGGGACAACCTGGAAATGTTTGGAGCCTTAGGACTGCACAGGAAGTTCACAGCTACCAAGGCGGAACGGTGATGGTTTGGGGTGGTATCAGCATTGACGGAAGAAGCGACCTCGTATTGCTGGAGAGGTTTGTAAATGCTCTTAGATATAGGGACCTGATATTGGAACCATTTGTCATTCCGTATGCAGCTGCAGTAGGTGAAAACTTCATCTTCATGCATGACAATGCGCGCCCTCATACCGCCGCGATCGTAAGAGATTACTTGGATGAGAGTGGTATAAGTGTTTTGGATTGGCCTGCTCAATCGCCAGACCTGAATCCGATTGAGCATGTGTGGGATTTGCTTGGCAGAAGAATTCTCTTCCAGACACGAAATCAATTGTTTCATACTCTGGTTGAAGAATGGAATGCGATTGATCACGAAAGCATCGATAACCTTATTATCAGCTTACCAAATCGATGTAGGGCAGTTTTGAACAATCGCGGTGGACACACTCTGTATTAGACATTGACCAGTGACAATTTTTTTGTTCAGAATCCTAAGTGCATTGAATTCGAATTGTTCACTCTTTTCAGTTAGATTAAAGCTTTCAATTGATTTGCAAACTTTGTATGAAATTATAAATAAATTATGTGGCAAAAGATTATGTTCTACGTGGGTAACAAAAATTGTATTGAATTTCCCATTACCAAGTGACGAAACCCTGAAAATATCGCTGACCCCTACATTTTTTTGATGTGTGTACTTCACTCACCCTTTGAATATATGATATATCATATTTGAATACATGATGTTTATTGAAATCTATTCTTATCTCGAGATGCTGCGCAATATTTGAATCTAGTTAAATTAGACTTAATTGAATAATAATGCTTATTTTTCTATTCGTGGTTTCTGCCTCCTCCGCCTACCCGGAGAAGCCGTTGTTAGTTCACATTATTATTCACGTACTCATGCTTCCGTGAGTTCGAAAAGTCAATATCAATAACCGCACGAGCTAGCGCGGCACTATTGTAATATTATTTACGAGTGCTCTGCCAACCTTTCGAGCACTCTTCCCGGCTCCATATAGAGTATAATTGACGTTTTGATGGACGAGCTATTTTTCTTTTGTGTAATGTATACGAGTACGTCGTTTTCTTACGTCACGTTATATGTACTTACATCTATGTCGTATATAATTTGATGAAAATATAACATTTTCCTATAATGCCAGGACGATAATGAGTATATAGAAAAGGCACGTTCTGTTTATATTTACTCTGAATTATGGAGTTGGTATGTCTGTGAGATGTTTCAAATTTGATTGCGTTGAAATGAATAGTTTCTTGAGAAGGGCCGCAACTAACTACCACATTAAAGCCATTAGCTTCAAATAGTTCAATAAAAGTCATCATCCTTCTGTATTTAATAAATTCCATAATTTAATTTCTACATTTGCACTACACGGGGTTCCACAAGGGACAATTCTAGGACCGCTATTATTTACGCTATATATAAATAGTTTACTCAGTCTTTAATCTTCGAGCTCAATAATCAGCTTTACAGACGATACTGCGATATTTCATGAAGAGAAAAACTAGTTACATCTGAAGGCCATGGTTGAAATGGACCTAAAACTCATAAAAGATTGGTTCGATTACAAATTGTTGACTGTGAATTACAATAAAACAAAATATTTACTTTTCCGTTGTTATTCTAATAATTTAGCACCATTTAACTCATTACAATTTGAAACGAAAGCAGTTGTTGAAATATTTGAGGCACATACTATTAATTACCATAAATAGTCATTTAAGATGGGTTAAACATATTGATCGAGTTGTGAGTAAATTAAGAGGAACCCTGCATAGATTTAGATACTTCAAAGATTTTCTAGATATTCACAGCATGAAAATATTATACTGTGCCCTTGTAGAATTCCAATTGGCATACGGGATTATAGGCTGGGGAGGCTCTAATAGTTGTCACTTAAAAAAATTGGAGGTGTTACAAAAAAGATTCTTAAAAATAATGTTTCAGAAAACCAATACAAATCCTTCCACGGAACTATTCAAACTTGCAAAGGTACTGGATATTCGTCAGCTATATGCATATGCTATCGCTATTATGCAACATTCAAATTGTAGAGCCACGGATTTCGCGCATCACGCATCAGTATGGTACTAAGAAAAGAAATATAAAAACTTCCGTTTCAAACAAAACTATGGGTCAAGGAAGTCATGTGTATCTGGGTCTTAGATCTATTTAAAATTAAACTCAAACAATTTATTTTAAGTTCAGGTAGGGATTTATTTCATAAAATAATTGAACATAAAATATCTAGAATCTTTCTAAAATAATTATTTATTTTAATAAAATTGTATTATTATATAGATCATCCAATTACAGTTATTGTCACCTTACTGTTCATAGACAAGTACAATTCTATACTTTTGTGAGTAATCGTAGTTTATTAGTTATATATTGTTATGATTTCATTTCATAAACAATAAAAATTTAAAAATAATAACTTACCGAACTTTGAAAATCAGAAAAGATCAAATAAAAGATATTTATATGGAATTAAAAACAATAGTAAAAGCTAAATAATAGTTAGGATATTAAAATTAACAATGTAAAACATAATAAACAACAATGTAATAGAATAAGAAGTGATAAACAAGAACTTCAGTGAAAGTGAAGAAACGTACTGTGTAACGAATGCAGAAATCATAATTAAAGTGATTACAAAACTATCATGAGATAGTACAAAACATTGAATAATGTTATAGATATAAGTTAGGATAAGTAAATTTGAGTTATGTAATGTTAAAAGAATGTTATTGATATAATATAGTATGTATTAGATTTAAGAATAAGTAACTGTCAAGAAAACCATAAATATGGGAATAATCATATTAATAATAACCCAATCATAGGTTATATTATACCAAAGTGTGGGGAAAAATGTAGGCAATATTAATTTAAAAAGAAGGAATCACTATCAATTAAAATAAGTTGAAAATCTCCAATAATTCAAAAATTATAGAATACTAAATTCTGATTGGTCGAGACGAATTTCTAGTGTCAGTCTGGTAACAATGAGTACTTGTGTCAGTTTAACAACAATTAACTTGGCATTCTTGATATGAAAAGTAAACACCTCATTGGTTAATTTTGAAAATGCTTGGCGTCGGTTTTGGAGGCCTATAAAAGGGTCTGAAAGTAAAGCCAAGTTCAGTTTGCAATTATATCTAAGCAGAGACTGTTCTTCTCTGGCAACTCACAAAAATTTTCTAACCTAAGTTTATAAAAATAAACATCAGTGAACGCAAGTGTTCCAAACTTCGATAAGTTCCAAATAACCGAAGTTAATAAAATTTATTAAAAGTCAACGAGTGTTCCAAGTATCTAAATCAAGTAAAAGGTTGTAATAACCTCCAATTTATAAGAAGTATCCAACGATTGCCATTCTTCAATATAATTTCCATAAAGCATCGAAAAGTTTTATGTCTTATCTAAAGGAATAAAACAAAGTATTATCAACAGTTCCTGATTCTCAAGAAGAAGTAACCAAAATTAGTTACCTGTGATTATCGTGAAATAGCATAGTATTGTGTAAAAAGTGAATCAACGAAATTATAAAAGGAGTAAATTGAAAATTGCCAACATTGTTAAACACACTTTTGGATATTATCTAAACGTAAGTTTGTTTATAATTTCTACATCATATTATTCGTATTATCTGTAAAGTAAAAGGAAGATTGTTGATTATAACAGTATAAACAAATATTAGTTGTAAAAGTGATTTTAAGGTTATATCATAGATCTTGTAAAACATAAAATTCAATTATCCGAGATAATAAGAGTCATAGAAATTAAATATTGTGAAATTCAAAGAGAAAAAAAATAATTAAATTTTGTTAACAATATATTACATACTGCATATTGTTTTTTTTTTGAAAACCAATAAAATATTATTATTATTAATACAACCAGCTTATGGATGTAAGAACAAGCTAAAAAAATCATTTAGGCAACACCTTCGATAAAGTTTCCGACTTTGACAAATCCGGAATTTCAAAAATCGATTGTGTGTCTTGTTGAAAATGTTATGCGGGTCAAACTGGAAGGAACATTTTAACTCGGTATAAAAAACAGTTTGCCCATATACAGAAAAATACAGCAGCGTTAGCTGCTGAACGTACTTTGAATACAGGTCACACCATTTGTCAAGAAAGTTTGTCACTTTTAAAACACAATAGGTACGAACAAATAGTGAAAAGTCCCTGAAAAATTAAACTAGAAATGATTTATTTGGTCAAAACTTATTTTATTTCTCAACATAATCTCCTTGTAGCCCGATACACTTCGTCCAACTTTTTTATTAATTTTCCGACCCCTTCCAAATAATACAATTTCGGCAATCTCGAGAATATGGTGGATGACAAACCGGTTCGTAGCGCAATTCATGCAATTTTGCCATTTCCACTGGGGACCTGTGCGCCGGGGCACTATCCTGGTGGAAGAACACTTTTTTCTTTGCCAAATGCGGCCGCTTAGGCTCCAAATCGGCGTCGAATCGATCCAACAGCTCTGCATAATATACGCCGATGATCGTTTTGCTCTTTTGATGTAATCGATATGGACGATACCGTGTGCATCTCAAAAAAACTGTCGCCATGACTTTGTTGGTCGATAAACCCTTTTGTTGGCCTTTTTAGGCTTCGATTCGCCAGGACAAATCCACTGTTTCGACTGTTCTTTGGTCTCTAGTGTGATGTGATGGATCCATGTTTCGTCCGCGGTTACGAAACGGCGCAAAAAGTCCTTCTTATCGCTCTTGAACATCACCAAACACTCCTTTGAAGTTGTCACAGGGTCGCACTTGTTGTCAACAAGCAAATGCGGCACCCATCTGGCAGATAGATTTCTCATATTCAAAAATGTATGCAATATGTTCCGTACCCGTTCGGTTGAGGTTTGATGACTCGCAAACCATAGGAACACCAGAATCGACTTCTTATTATCAATATTTAGTCTTATGTTAGCTAACAAACAAATAATTTACCACAAGGATGAAGTAATTATGATATTCAACTCATTTCAAAAAGTAAACTTACAATTCTTATGAAGATTTTGGTATATATTAGAGACTAGAAATTCGTTTGAAAGAATTTAAAATTTATCACGACTAAGTCTGAAATGCATTTTGAATTATTGTTCGTTATACATGGATATGACCTAAGATATGGATACAGAGACAGTTCAAAGAAACATTTGTTATTGTTTCATGCAATACTCTTACTCCAAAATAATTTTCAATACAATTTCTATTAGTTAAAATGGCTTCTTAGATCTCCAAATCATCTATTTCTTTAATCTTCAGATGAACTAGAAGAGAATGTATCATCTGTTGCAAGGCAAAAAATAGCATTTTTGATATTTTTATTTGTGTACGTTTTTGAAAATTTTCTAGGCTATGTTGACTGTGTCGAAAAGTGTTTGTTTGCAGTCATTCTTCTTTGCTAATCTAAGCTACTATTATCTGCTTTGTGATGACATTAACTGATTTGATCAGCTTGCTCTATACATTAGCAAGGACACAAATGAACAGACCGATAGAGTGCGCTTCCCGTGTATTCATTGCATGTCGAGCTTTGTCGAGTTATTATTATAACGTCCTGTCTTTTTTCTCATTCTAACTGCTTTTTTCTCTCTCTGACTCATTGTAATATTTCGAGCGGCGCAGTGAGACTTTTGAGTATATAATAAATACTCAAAGAGTGAGACTCCGCGCACTGAAAGAAAGGTTAGTCAGTTTTGTTTTTAATTAATTTATAAAAGTTGTGAAGTTATTTTCATTATGCCTACCAACAATTCATGCAGTGTAGATGACTACAAAATATCTAGTGATGATCCTATTGCAATTAAACAAAATATTTCTCTTCATTTGTAAGTAAATGAAAGGTTGTCGATTAGAAAGAGAAAGCATTCTCCACAAAAAGTCGTCATGCTTTTTCACGCTCAACCGCACTCCATATAATAAATACTCAAAGGTTCTAGTTGAAGATGTCACAAATGTCGCGTGGGATTTTCAACTGTTTCTTTTTTCAGGAACTTTTCATCTTGCCCTCGTATCTAAGCAATTTTTATCTTATCTTATCTTCTTATCTATTAATTGAAAATAATATTTAAATTGGCACATTTTTTCTGTAATTTAGTTTACTCTGATGAGGGCTACTAGGTAGCTGAAAGGTCGTCACTACTTTTATTTAATAAGGGTGATTGTGCCTTATTTATAGTGTTGTAGTGTATCTACAATGTGAACTATTTCATAATGTACTTGCATTTTTTGTAACCCCTACCATATGTCACTCAATTTTCAATATGTTATTTTAAATTTCAAAATAAAGCGAATAAAACATAACGTCAGTGACTTTTATTTTGGAACATATCAATGCTTAATTTGACTGTCGACCCTTTTAAAGTGCTTTATTAATATTTAATCAAAACTGTACGATCACTGCTATACCTACGCTTTTGTATATGTTTGGTTTATATTGCCGGTAGATGACTAACAGAGTCGGCCTCTGATATTTTCTCAACAGTAATGCACTCTGACAGTGATGAATAAATTGAATATGGTAATTTAACACAACCTATTTTGGCAACGCGAAAATCAGTTTCCATTGTTTTTAGATATTTCCTACGAAACTCGAATCTCATGATAAACTCGTCGTTATCCCGAAAACCGATCTCGTGTAACTTGAAGTCCAATTGTGCCTTGTAAATATGGGTTTGCAAACACGACATATATTTATGCAAATTAAGAATATCAGTTTGAACTTTATGTAGCCAATTGCTTGAAACGTCTTGAACTTGCATTTTTCAACGTTTGACCTACGACCAGGGGCGTTATTCTTGAACGTTCGTTTCTTATTGTTCAAGATCGTTCGCTTTTCACAAAAGTTTGTATGTTATTGCAGTGTTGGTATTCTTGACCGTTCGTATAATGAGCGAATATTCGCATTTTACAGCGAGCGAATTTTGTTGATCGCAAACGACTTGTGGGTGCGTTTTGACTTGATTTCTTACCTATAATTGATCGGAAGATTGTGGTAATTGGATGATTTGCAATATATTGCAAATTTAGAACTTCGTTGGCAAAGTTGGCAACGTTTTGCGACGTCTGTGTACTGTTATGATTTCATTTCCTACATAACATAAAATGATAGAATTTGAACTTACCGAAACATTAAAAATAGAAAAGATTCAAAAGTATATATAATATGGAATTGAAAACATTATTTAAAGTTAAATTATAAGTAGTATAAGATATTAAACATTGTATAATAACATAAACCAGAATGTAATATAGAATAAGAAGTGTAAAGAAGAAACAGTGAAAGTGGATAAACGTACAGTGATACGAAAGATGAAAATCATAATTAAAATGATTCAAAGACTATCAGAAGATAGCCAAACTAGTAAAATAAGTTATAGACATAAAATAGTATTAAGAAATTTGAGTTCTACAAAGTTATGTAGATGTTATTTATATTTTAAATTATGTATTAGATTTAAGCAATGACAAATGTCAAAATTGACATAAGAATAAGAATAATCAAGTTAATAGGAACCTAATCATAGGCTATCACATATCAAAATATGTGGAAAAATGTTGGCAATATCAATTTAAATAGCAGAATGCACCATCACTTTAAATAATTTGAAAATCTTCAATATTTCAAAATTTCAAGAATACTCAATTTTCATTGGTCGATACGAATTTAGATATTTCAAAGGACAACAAATAAAAAGTTCTGTCAGATCCAACAATGGGAATAGCATCCTAGATATGGAAAGGGAGTACCTTATTGGTTGAATATGACATGAGCTGGCGTCCTTTTGTGGGTCCTATAAAAAGGAAACAGGAAAGGAAGCTAGACAGTGACACTGAAAGTGTGTCCAGCAGTTCAATTACCATAACCTTAGTTTTTGGTTACATCGGAGAACTGAAACAGTCTCTGTAGCTTCGACAAGTTAATATAATCGAAGCAAATAAATTATTCCTACGAAGCAAGTAGTGTTCAAGAGTCTTCGTATCAACGTTTAAGGTTATAATAACCACATTTATTAAGTAGCATCGTAGAATATTCAATCTTCGATAGCCGTTCCAGTTTATTATAGAAGAAGTTTTATATCTTAAAAGAATAAAACAATCAACAATTTATTATCAACAGTTCCTGAATTATAAAGAAGTAAGTAGTTTACCTGAGTATGTGTAATAGCAGAGTATTGTTTTAAAGTGAATAATCAAATAACCAAGAAGACATATAAAATCAACAGAACATTGCCAACATTCTTTCTAGTATTATTGGATATATCTAAAAGTAAGTTTATTTATAATATCCTCATTGTATTTGTGTCTCTGAATGTAAGATTGTCATTTGTAAAAAAGTACTAATTTTAAGTAGTTTGAGTAATAGAAACATGGAAAATTTAAAAATACAAAGAACTATTGTCAACATAGAAATTTCAGAACATAAATTTAACTTGTAAAATCTGTAAACTTGATATAATAATACAGGGTCATTAATATTGAAATATAAACTTTTAACATTCAAACAAAGTATTGTGTTTAATTCCATATAACATATAATACAAATCATTCATTCAAATCAATCAAAACTAATCAAATTAAAAATTAAAATCAAAATAAAAAGCTAGCCGGAAGAATAAAAGAAAATTTCATATAAATATATTTCATAATCATTAATAAACTCATTAGAGTTTAGTTTACAATTGTCACCACAACGTGGGGCAATCTAAACTCAGTAAAGAGTTTCTTAATAGTACATATTTTCTTTGACGCATCTCAAGTTCCGGGAAGTCAATGTTTCTGAAGAAAAATCTTAGGGAAAACCATTTGAAGCTAATTCTTTATGCAATATTTTAGTTGGTCTTTCTGTAGGTTCTTCTTCCATGTTTCTTTTGCAGGCAACACTAAGCACTTGTCTAGCAATTTTTTTTTCAGGTTCGTGATTATGTTGATTTTTTAATGTTGTTACAAAAAAACTACACGATTCCTTAATGGTATACACATAAACCTTACTTTTAGGCCATTTGATGCACCTCCAGGCAGTTTTATTAGTAGAAGATTGATGTTTAGAAAACTTACAATTCGTTTACTAATAATTTCTTCCACAAACGACATTTTAAATTTTGAAAATAATGTTAACTATTACTTGTTAGCACGTACAATACGAAAAATATAATGATTATAAGTTTGGAAACAAGCCCCTGTCTAGACTTAATAAGCAATAAATATTCAATTAGCCCATCCTTTCTGTTCCAACCAAAGAAAGCTCTGTGTGACGAGTTTCAGGCACCCTTAAAACTTACCTGAGATCTTTACCTGTCCCCGTAATCAAATTATCAGGTTGTGCAAACTTTAGACTTACAAAAGAGTTGAGCAGGTTTTTAATATAGACGCCTTGACCCTCTTTATGAGATCCCAACGTAGACCGTCTCATTTGAGTATATTCTACACATCTTAATACATAATTTTTTTTCGTGGAGCACGTAGGAGATTTTTTTTGTCGAGATGTCACTATGTTATTTTCATCAATCTATTGTCAACGGGAGGGAACGTTTTTTCTGGAGATGTCGCTATGTTATTTTTATCTGATAAAAGTCTGTAACATCTACCGGGCTGGGCAATGTGTGGAATAGAATTCATATCTTTTTAACAGGCAACTTAAAAAAAAGCGCTAAATTAATTCTAAATATTACACATTTTCTGGCAATAAAATAATAGTATATTCTGTAACAAGGTTAGAATGAAAATTCGATGCGAGTGAAAACCATGGGCATCACGAATTTTTATTCTAACCTAGTAGCAGACTATACTTTCTCCACGATCAAAGATTTTAAATATATGTTTTTAAATGGAAATGAACAAAAGATAATTTTGACACTTACTCAAATTTTACCACTACGATGACAATCAACTGCGTCAAGGCTAATGTTATTATTGCTAATCAATGTGAGAATATTATTCTATTACACGGGAGAGAATTTGAATACATTTAAATTGCATGGGGGCAGAGGTGTTCCAGAATATTTTTTCAATCTCAAGAGAGAGAATTTCAGCATTCTGTAATCAAATTAGATTTCAGAATTGGAAAATTCTGTGGAATGATCGTGGAGAAAATATTTTCCTTCCACCCTTTAGCTGCGAGCCACCTCAACTTTTTTTTTTCATTTTTGTCTTCTAGCTGTGTTGGATCTTTAATAAAAATAAAATAACTGCAAATCTTTTACAACATTAGTCCCATCTACAAACAATTTAACGAAGCAAATGCTTGAAATAAAACAAACGGCATCGATACTTAAATCAGGCATAAAAATCACGTTTTTTCTGAGAAGTCTGGATCATTTCGTTGTAAAATTGAATGTAAACGCTCATTTTATTAATGTGGGTGCTCTCACGTTTTTTCTTTACTCAATGAAAACCCTGCAGGGTCCTATCACACGATAATTTCAATGACTTGGAATGATTTTCTTCTCAGGTTTTCCAAATTTTCCTGGACTGTCAACCTTTGTTTCGTAGAAAACGCTAATCACGTGAAAATGACCAAATTTCACCGATTTTCCGTCCATTAAATGAATTTTCTGGAAAGATGCCTTTGAATTCAACGACCCAAAAAACCTCCTAGAACCCATTTTGGAGGCTTAATTTTAATTTTTTGATAAATTAACAATTATCTTGAAAAGGGTGTTGAGATAAGGGTTATTTTGGGGTATAGGGGTGAATGGGGGGGAGATTGAACTGTCCTTCAAGGTTCATAGCACATCATGCAAAAAGAATTTTCCCGATTCGACTTACTGCAAAAGATTTAGATATTCGGCCTTTTTCTCCACCTTACATACAGGACTATATGTGGTGGGCTATAATGGCTGGACCAGCTTGAAATGTCTGATAAATTCACATCCTTCCAGTTTACATCATGTTTGACATCAACATATTACAAACCGCACTTTTTCTTGCTGAAAGAGTTACTTTAAATGTGAATTGCGGAGAAAAATGCAAAACTATTATGACAAGTGCGTAAACGTGTCATGACATTGGGAAATTCATCTTCTATCGTCTCGCCGTCGTTGGTCTGAATCATGTTTTTTCCAGATTACATTTACGCACAATCACGTCGCTATAAGCTAACATAATAATTGAGAATAATCGAGTTGAAAGGGAGAGTGACGGTTTAACACGTAAAGGTCGGCTGCGGTGGCGTCGAGCCGCCAAGAAAACAATTGACGTAGATGTCCCTCGTATTTATTTTGGCCTAGAAAGAGGGAATAGGCGGCGTCAGCACAAGAATGCATCAGAAATCTCCAACGGTCTTTAAAACGATACGGGAATGTCAGCGGCGTTGCCATATTTTCATTGGTAACTTCTTCGTCTCTGTGACTTATGCCTATTATTGTTGAGGGATGAAGCCCTGGCTGGCGAAGATTATAATTTATCATATCATACCCACACTTATAGGATATTCGGATGAAAAGGAATTTTGAATTCTTGATAGTTTGATTTCAGAGCTGTTAGTTAGGGTGACAGTTTAATAAAATGGTAAAATTGCCTCATTACTCTGCTTAATATATCGAAAACGTTAAACATTCTATACTAAGGCACTCGTGGTATCGCTGTCAATTCTTCCAACTCTCATCTAACTGACCAGACAACGTATTGCGTAAATCAGCTATATGATATCTGTTATTGATTAAGGTGTTCTGCATGGTACAGTTCTTAAGCCCTCTTTTTCAGGGTTCCATGGAAACTTGTACATAATTTACTGATCATTTGGGAGAAGCATCTTGTACCATCAGTTACCTGTTTTTATTTTCAGTAGGTAAATTCAAACTGAATTGAGAAGATGCAGTACCTATCTATTACTGCAAAGAAAGATTACGCTTAGTGAGACTCCATAAAGCTTTTCACACACAGTGTGTGCGCTCATAGCTAACAAACTATAGAGAGCTGAAATGATTTGAAAATTTACGCACCCCGTTACTTCACAAAACGATTTTACAAAATACTGAAATAATGACTGCAAACTACGCTTCGAGGAGTAGTTATAGGAAATTAATAAGTTTTAACTTGAGGAAAAAACTTAAGGCTTAGTTTTCTATTTCCCTTGTTGCTTCAAACTACTAAATATCGCCTTCAAAAAATCCAAAATTACTGTTGTACATTGTTCTTGGTCTCCGTAAATACCGGGATATCAAAAATTATCTTGGTCAAGGGTGGTTGTGGAATCTGAAATGTGTGTCTTACTTTACGTTTGAAATAATTATGTCACTGTCACAGTGACATTATCAATAACCTACAAATTTAATACCTATTTATTTCAGTTGTAAAACAATAATGAACTACAAATTATGAAATAATTATGTGAACTTTGAACCTTTTCCGAGGTCGTGATAGCCACAATCCGGGTCAAAAACTGTTTTGAAATAGTTAATTTTCCGTAAATCGAATGACGTTCACGTGAGAAGCCCGTAGCACGCGAGTTAGAGAAGTGCAAACTGGTTGTACCTAATACGGCTTTACGACGACTTTTCGCGTGCCGTTTTCGCTCCATGTAGTTAGATTTAGTATCGGACCGTGCCCGACGGCCCTTCTTTTTTTGATAAATGTCCATTAAATAGGAAAATTTAACTAAAACAGTTTGATCTCAGCTACGCGCGTCTAACATGCGACGTACCAAAGGGAATTTTCTCGCGACTAAAATATTCACGAAGCGGGTAAAAGCTAGCGGCCCATAGCCAAAAACACTTTATTACAACTGGTGCCGGTCGCACGGGGCAAGAAACGGCCCCAAATTAACAAGACCGAGGTAAAATGTAGCATAAGCTAAATTTCGCACACACGTTTTAGATTCCACAACCACCCTTAACCAAGATAATTTTTGATATCCCGGTATGACAGAGTATCAGCTAAAATCAACAATCTAGGCTGGCTTAGGATCGACAATTTGTTCAGATATGATATGAGCTCGTTGATCTTTCGTGTACTTTCCACCTCCACTCCCCCGTACCTTAAAAGTAGACTAATATATAGAGGAAGTTTCCATGACCGCAGCATACGTCATACTTACAATTTAGACTTGCCTAAATTTCGTCTTTCTTGGTCAAATAGAGGTTTCACCTACAATGCAGTTAAAATATATAATTCTATACCCCCTGCGTTCAAAACAAGTTCAGAAGGAAAACTTAAATCGACGCTACTAGACAAAAAGAACAGTTGGCTATATATTGCAGTTTGTGAAGTATTTTATTTACTTTTGCATAAATCTATTTCTTTTCTCTGTAATAAACTTAAGATTATTAGATAATTATTTTTTTCCTTTTTTCTTGGTAGTTAAAATTCATGTAAGTAAGTTTATACTTTCTTTTTAGTCTTTCTCTTTATTTTATTTTTGTTAGAGGTCAAGTATGAGTAGCATAAGCTAAAATTCTCTTTTTTACATTGTATTTTCTTTTTGCTTTGTACAAAATAAAGGCAATTTATTATTATTATTATTATAATAACATATATGACTCAATCTTCTCATTTTAATCTCTAGTATCACCTGTTGCTCTATGACGGAAAAGTTATGAGACACCTGTATATTCTATGTATGACTCAGCACCTCAGCAGAATTTTCCGTTTTCGAACACTTCTGGGATTAAAAGTATGATTGTTATATTATGTATATTCACTAGCTGCTAACACCCGCAGGAACAGTTAACTAATATATTGCAAATGATTAGAAGCCGCTAAAATATTGGAAACACGTCGAATACTCTTATGTCAAAATATTGGAAGTTTATTTGAATTGAAACATGTGTATTTATATTTTGTATTTGATACATCTTTCAATTTTATCTGATTTCTGTCAAATGTTTTGAAAGCCCTCAATGGATAAATGAGGAATTGTTGTTTCAATTATGAATAAATTGAAAATTTTTAGCTCCATTAGCACTTTGGTTTTTGAAAGTATTTTTCACTGGGAGGATATAAGACATTTCTGATGCATAGAAATTTGAAAAGACACCCAATTCCAAAAACAAAAGAATCTTGCGTACATCTTCGTGGGGCTGACAACGCTGGAGAGTAGCCTTCCGCGATTCTGAGTAGGTCTGCCAATTTCGGGCATAATTCTGGCCAATGCTTTGGCCACTGCACTGCTCACCAAACGTAGATGTTCGCCGAACCGCAGGCTGGCATCTATCCGAACTTCCAGATATCTCAATGATGGTTGCGAAGGTATGTCGCAGCTACCAACGATGTCACAGTTTCTGGCGTTTTCTTGCTGATCACCAGTATTGCTTCGGTTTTATGGTCTGCCAATTGGATGCCATTCGCCGAGAGCCACCGGCGGATCGTGGCGAAAGCCGCGTTCGCTTCCTGCGTGGGTTCTTCCAAGTACTTGGCAATGACAACCACTGCGAAGCCAACAGTATTTGTCCCCGTGGGCATGGGTAACCTCAGCACCGCATCTTATATGATGTTACACAATAAGGGTCCATGTACTGAGCCTTGTGACACGCCTTCTATGGTGTTATAGGTTTGAGGCCCATCGTCCGAATTGTAAAACAAAGTCCGTTTACTAAAGTAGCAATGTACTCCGGAACATCCATCACTGTCGATTCCAGTTGAACGCAATACAATCGAATCTCACTTTTTACCGTTGAAAGGTGAGTATCATTTCAATAGGCTAGGCTTAGTCAATCATATGAAAAATTCTTTGCCGGCAGCGTTATTTACACTACAAAGCATCAATGATGGAAGACGAAAAAAACAAATTGTCGAAAGCAATATTTTATCTCTCAGCATCTGATATAAAGAAGTTGAGAACTAATAAACCAATAAGGGTTCACACTGTGGATACACTATAACACTATAATAAGAAATAATCATGATTATTCACTAAAATACTGTTAAAGTACTGACTTTCAACTACCAAGTAGCCACTTCATAGTAAACTAATTTACAAATCCAAACGTTTCTGTTCAAATACTATTTGGAACTTCTTTCAATTATTTTTACCGTCGAGCAGCAGAGGGAGTACGTTCAAGAATTGAATATGGTTCGACCTGAGTGGTCTGTTAATTAACAAGAACCGAGAAAGGGCTAAAGAATTCAGAAATTTGAAATTAAATTAATCGATTCTGGCGAATCCGTGGACTTGCCACGTGAATCTTGAATTTCCAAATATATGGAAAGTGTTCCAGAATCGGCAACACTGTAACGTCGGTTCACTAACCGGGAAATAGAATCACGCAAGCGCCACCAAGTGGTCGATATGAGAAACGGAGGCGGTTGACGTCGTATGACGTGAGGCGAACCCTACCAAAAAAAACACACGAAATACTGATCGGTGCTGTGTGACCGCTCGTAGGTAATTGTAGATTCAGAGATTATCTTTGGATGTAACGACCTACGATATCGAAACTTAGGGGAAGCGTTTATTGCTTGGGACATTGACGAGAGAAAGACGCGCGTGCTTCTGTAAAATCGAATTTTACAAACGCTGTAAATTTATTTAGTTCATAAAATTGCTATTAATCCGTATAAAACATAAATCCTGCACTCTTTCAAGTAGTACCTATATAAAATAACGACTGAAGTTTATTCTTCCGATAGTGGTGCTGCATTTAAAGTAATATATAGTCTTGCTACAGTCCAAACTTCACACTGCTGTGCATTTTTCATATTTTGTTCGGTTTCTGACTCAACTTTTAGGTAATTTTGCGTGAAACAAAAAAGTTTATATTTATGTTTCATCTTTTCTTCGATACGAAATCGGAGCATATTCTGATCAAATTAAATGATAGAAAAATTAATTTTTCGTCCAACATAATGGTAAAGAACCGTGGTAGATGATACCAACAACCTGGTTGAGTAGAGTAAATTAAATTATATTTGATATTTTTTTAATATTTTGACTAGGTACACGAGCGGAAATTCTATACTAGTCATAGAATATCGTGTGAGGCAGCTGTAAACAGTTGATTTTCAATCGATTTATTAAGAAAGAGAACGGGCAAAAGCTAGATTGTAGTAAAAAAATATACACCCTCAACAAATATATGCTTAAGATGGATTTCAAAACAGAGAAATCAACCTTTAGGCCAAGGGGATAATATGTTAAAGATCTGGAAGACAACGTGCTTGTATTTTGGACCAGATACGAGGATTCGATATAACAGGTTTTTCTTATTCTTTCCTGTTATACAATACTCTAAGGGTAATCATACGTAAATCGAGGAAAAGAGGCTGTTGCTTTGTCTAAAATTGTAACTGGACTACACGAGAGGGAAACCTATAATGTTCGAAGAGCATCGTGTGAGCCAGACGAGATTTCTGATGAACACCGACCCTGGAACAATCTATAGCCTTTCTACGATGGTCTAGAGAGGTCACTGAACTCGTAAGTGTGACATCATCAATCAAACGAATAGCTCTCTTCAGGGTATAATCCAAGAACGTCAGCGTATGTTTGGGAGCCGAACTCCAAACATGTGAACAGTACTCCGGGACAGGTCGAATCTGTACTTTGTAGATTATGAGGAGCTGCTGGGATAGAAAACCAAGTTTTTGGGAAGCGGTTTTCGCAATGAACCTCACATGATCGTCCCATGAAAGGGTGCTGTTGGTGGTGATCCCGAACATGGCTGTGGAAGACTTAATAGGAATAGTTGTACCTGACATCATCATATTAGGGATTGTGGGATCCGCCTTTCTCGAGAAGCTTGAGTTTTGGTTGCATTAAATTTTACTAGATCTTTGCCAGGTCTTCATTAATTGAGTCCTCTGAGTCACTTCTCCTGGCTTCAGTGGATGGTATAAGGGCTCTAGATGGGAAAGCGGTACAAAGTGTACCATCATCTGCAAAGCTGTGAACGGGACAGGTAGTTACTTCCAGCAGATCGTTTATATGGAGCAGAAAGAAAGTTGGTGCCAAGATAGATTCCTGTGGAACACCAGCGTCAATAACCATTGTATCGGAGGATACAACGTCAACCACCACATGGAGTGATCTATCTGAGAGAAAAGTTGATAGTAAGCGATAAAGTTGACGCGGCAAACCATATGACGGAAGTTTCCCAAGAAGGCTTTGATGCCAGACTCGGTCAAATGCTTTGGAGATATCCAATGCTACAGCTAGAGATTCCCCATGTTTATCAATAAATTTTTACCATACATGTGTTACTTAGACAAGCAGGTCTCCTGTTGATCTCTGCTGAGGAAAACCATATTGCCGGTCATTCACGATTTTGGAGCTCTCTGGGTATTGGGTAAGCTCGATGTTGATTGTTTTCTCCATCAATTTAAAGATCACAGATAATAGTGTCTCCTTTTTCTTTTGAATTGACTCAAGCTGTCTTCCAGGTGGAAGGAAACGCACCAGGTTTGAAAGGGTCAACAGAACGTCATGTGGAATTCCGTCTGGTTCCATAGACTATTTTGGTATATTATTATAAATCTCTATACTGATTTTATTATTGCCCCACGTTGTGGTGAAAATTGTTATAAAAAGGCTTTACTGAGTTTATTAATTGAATAATGAACTCTAATGAGTTCATTAATTTTTATGAATTATATTTGTTATAAGATTTCTTTTTATTCCGGGTAGTTCTTTATTGATTTTTATTTTTACTTTGATTGTATTGAATTGAAATTATCATTATATTATATGGAATTAAATAAAAACTTTTATTTAAAATGTTAGAACTTTTATATTCTATTTGTTTATGAACCCTGTATCATGTTATGATTACAAATTATACAAATTAACTTTATGCTTAAAGTTCTCTATGCTGACAATTTTCTTTATGCTTTAAACTTCTTTATGTTTCAAGTTAACCCTATTTCCTTAAAATTAATTCTTATTACAATAACAATTTAACATTCAGATACTACGATACAATGATGAGATTTTAAATAGACCTACTTTTATATATCCTACAAATATTAGAATAAATGTTGGTAATGTTCCGTAGGTTTTCATATTTTCTTATTTTATTTGGTTATGCACTTTTAAAAACATTTACTCTGCTATTACACATTCACAGATAACACGTTGATTCTTCTTCTTATTCAGGAACTTGTTGATAATTTGCTGTTAATTGTTTTATTCTTTTTTAAGATATAAAACTTTGTTGTTTATTACAAACTGGAACTGCAATCGAAGATTGGTTACTCTTCGATGTCACTTAATTAAATAACTTCGGTTATATTAACCTTACTGAGATGAAGATTTATGAATACTATTAGCTTCGTAGGAATTACTAATTGACTTTGGTTATATAAACTTTCGGAGCTCGTTTAATAATTCTCAGCCAATCAGGTAATTCTCCTTAATATCTAGGGAGCTATTCCCATTGTTGAATCTGACAGTTCTTTAGTCAAGTTGAATTTTGAAACGTCTAATTGTTGTATTGACCAATGGGAATTGAGTAGGCAATTGAAGATAACGTTCTTTTTCTCAGCAGCATTAAAGCTTAGACAAGCTTCAGAAAATCGGTTCTATCTTGGATTTTGTGTAGACCTTCTCTTTCTAACGGTAGTTCTTAAAGTATGATGGCCAAGTAGGAATGAAGGCACGGGCTGCTGACTTATGATTAGCTTAAAGACAACTTGTGGTTTTTGTTCATTAACATAAATACTAGACAAGCTTCAGAAGATCAGTAATATTTTGGATTTTCAGTAGAACCAATTGAAATGCATTCAGTTACTTGAAACGAATGAGTGTAAAGAATATTCTCTTTACTTTTTGATACGTATTTGAAATAACGCTGAGATTTATAATGTATAATTTTTTGTCGAATTTAGGAAAAATCTTTGTTATACCAATATTAATTATGTGAGCCAGTTCTCCCTTCAGGAGGTATATTTAAACTTTAAAGCAACTGCTAATGAACCTCTTACGCTCCTTTAGAATTACATTAATTAGGATAATAGTGAACAGTAGCTTCATTGTCACCTGAAACGTCAAGTCACCTATTTATGACATAACGATTTAACGTAATAACATTCCACTGAACTGGGAAGGGTTATTTCCCTAATTAGAAATCGATTCCTCTTCGTAGCGATGAGGGAAATCGTGTCAAATTTGCCGCACAAAGGGTAAACAAGTTAGCAAATTCACGACGTACAAGCTATTCTAAGGGTCGATACTAAATATACCAATTCAGGACTATTGGTCCGGAAGAAGTTCGTCAAAATCCTGTTCTGTCGGAAACTAGTTCTTATATATGTTAACTAAGGGCGCTAAGCTACGTCTATGTAACAATATAATTATTTGTAATCTTAAGAAAAAAAGTAACTGTATGTAATTGTTTAAGATAAGAAAAAATAACATCGGATATCCAGTTTCCTCGAGAGATACTCAACGAAGCTGGAACTGTAGGGCAGTGTTATGTGAAATCATTCAAAATTGTACATGCATATTCAGTTTCTTACGTATCATTTCAAGGATACAAATGATACAATGATCGTTTGAAGCAGAGGTGAATGTGAAGTTTATGATACAGCAACTTGCTTTGCAGAATTGAGCTTTTGATGAGCACCTAAGCACAGCATCAGATTTTAGCTATTTGCGATATGTTTCCGAACCACGAACATTACATAAATAATTATTTTTTGTAAAGTTATAACTACGAAAACGATCAGCAGTAGTTGGAATAAAGTTGCCCAATTTCCATTTATTTTTTCTTTGGTGCAGCATTTCTTAAAGGAACCCTAAAAATCAATAGTATATTATTGTTATAGTATAGTATACCATAATTCCAATTGAAAAATGTTAGGAATACCACTCGAAAATTAAATTATTCAAAAACAATACAGTTGCTATTTTCACCACTTTAAAGCAAAATTTCAAATCCGTACGACCAATAGGAACGGCGTAATTGCTTCCATGGGTTTCGCACATGCATGCACACATACCCAGATACCATGTCAAAAACAGTCTAGATTGAATCAGAAATGCTGAAAACGGATAAATCCCCGAAAATCAGGAAACAATTCTAGGTCTGTTACAATAGTGCCCTTACACTATGTACCTTGTTATAGTAAGGGAAGTAAAAGAACAGTCACTTCTGTGGTTTGGTGCAAGGATTGATAAAAACTAGTTAAGAGAGATATGGATGTTATCATAGACTTATTATCCTAAGGAGACGAAACATCTCATTTATAAAACTCCATTTGACTTGTCGCAATGATTACATGAAGTATGCCAAAGAAAACCAACGGACCTCTTTGTCATCGAGTCATAATTACTCCTTATTGGCAACGCTGTAACTATGATTGAAAACTTGGTACCACTTGTAAGGCAACACCGCTTTGAAATAGCTACGAGAAATACGGAAGCTGTCAAATTGCGTAGTACAGAACAAAGTCGCCATCCATAAAAGGTGCGCGGCGTTGTCGCCTTCTGAACTAATGATGCAATGGCATGGAATATATTTAAAAATTTAAATATTCTATAATTCGATTGTATATTCCAGGTTATCATAAATTATGGAATATTTTTCAGAGAAAACGACATTCCAACAGTATTCCTTCTAATATAACGAATAAATAATGCTATGGACGTTTTTATAATAATTACAAATCTCAATCCGGCACACAGAAGAACTAATCCGGCAACAGCACATTCCATAAGGCAATACTTGTAATATACAGCGGTCTGAGTGGCCCGAAATTTTGGCAATGTCTGATCTTGTTTAAATGTAAACAATTCTGCCTCCTTAGGATAATAGGTCTATGGATGTTATAGACAAATATATTGTTAAGTTATCTCTAATGAGTTTATTAATGATGGTGAATTATTTTTGTAATGAAATTTTAATTTTATTATTCCGGCTAGCTCTTTATTAGTTTTTTAATTTTTAATTGATTTGATTTGAATGAATTGAATTTATATGAATGATTTTATATTATATTATATGGAATTAAATGAAACCTTATTTAAACTGTGTAAAAAATTTATATGTGAATTCATTAATGACCCTGTATTATGTTTACAAAATTATTCAAGTTAACTTTATGTTTCTATGTTGACAATAGTTCTTTGTACTTCAAAATTCTCTATATTTCAATTATAACCTCAAACAACTTAAATTTAATACATGTTTACAATAACAATCTTACATTCAGCTACAATGATTATATTATAAATTGACTTACTTTTAGATATATCCAATAATATTAGAACGAATGTTGGTAATGTTCTGTAGATTTTATATTTCTTCTTATTTATTTGATTATGCACTTTAACATATTCTGCTATAACACATTCACAGGTAAACACGTTGATTCTTCTTTATAATTCAGGAACTTGTTGATAATATGTTGTTAATTGTTTTATTCTTTTAAGATATAAAACTTAGTTTTTAATAAACTGGAACTGCTATCGAAGATTGAATATTCTACGATGCTACTTAAATATCTTTGGTTATGTTAACCTTAAACGTTGAGATGAAGAGTCAAGAAGACTGTTTGCTTCGTAGGAATTATTAATTTGCTTCGGTTATATTAACTTGTCGAAGCTACAGAGACTGTTTCAGTTCTCCGATGTTACCAAAAACTTAGGTTATGGAAATTAAATTGAGCTGCTTGGAGACACTTTAGTGTTCAGATGTAAATGCAAACTGACTAGCTTCCTTTCATTTTTCCTATTATAGGGCCCACAAAAGGACGCTAGTTCATTATCTAATTAGCCAATCAGGTACTTCTTCTTAATATCTAGGATGCTATTCCCATTGTTGAATCTGACAGTTCTTTTGTATTGTTAAGCTTTGAAATATCTAATTGTTGTATCGACCAATGAGAATTGAGTATTCTTAAAATTTTGATATTTTGAAGATTTTCAAATTAATTAAAGTTATTATGCATTCTGCTATTTAAATTCATATTACCAACATCATTTTTTCCCATATTTTGATATATGATAACCTATGATTAGGTTCCTATTAATTTGATAATTCTAATTCTTATGTCTATTTTGACATTTGTCATTGCTTAAATCTAATACATAATTTAAAATATAAATAACATCTACATAACTTTGTAGAACTCAAATTTCTTAATACTATTTTATGTCTATAACTTATTTTACTAGTTTGTGCTATCTTCTGATAGTCTTTGAATCATTTTAATTATGATTTTCCTCTTTCGTATCACTGTACGTTTATCCACTTTCACTGTTTCTTCTTTACACTTCCTATATACTATTTTATATTTTGATTTCTGTTATTATACAATGTTTAATATCTTATACTACTTATAATTTAACTTTAAATAATGTTTTTAATTCCATATTATATTTACTTAATCTTTTCTAATTTTAATGTTTCGGTAAATTCAAATTCTATCATTTTATTTTATCTAGGAAATGAAATCATAACAATATGGAAATTATTCACTTGGGTACTGTTTAGTGTCATTGTAACAAGTTCTAATTAGACTTTGACTCTGATTGTCTAGAAACCAAGGGTGTCTATAATGTATATGTCGTTCTTAACTAGTTTTGATCAAAATATGACATTGGCACTTCTTACACCAGCCACAGATTTAATCTATAGATTCCGGTGAAGGACCATAAAACAAATGAATGGATGAGACAAGCAGGACATCATTAGCATAATAGCGTCATTGAAATGGGATTGGGCTAGACATTTGTCCGGAGAAGGAGACAAATTGAGTAGAAAGATATTAAGATGGAGACCATGGGGATATGAAAGCAATGTGGGAAGAACTCAAATGTGAAACAGCAGGACAAAACAGGTACAAAGTCCCAAAATTGCGAAAAGTGAGAATACATGAGAGAAGCCGACTTCCGCCGGATAGAAAACAGCTATAAAATGAAGAGATCGTATTGCCTAATCAATTCAACAATTGCATGTTGTGGAATCCGTATCGGGATCAATAAAATTCTACACAGACAAATTCCATAAATATATAACTCTATATTTGCTTTTAACGATAAAGTAGGCAAGATAAGCAGTAAATATAGTAAGCTTTGAAATGTAATGGGTTTTTAAGTGAATACTCATGTGTTCTATTGAATTTAATGCAGAATATCGCGTTTTCTAATGTTATGCTGCTTCAGAATCATGAAACGTGAAACGTACCTGTAGACTTATTAGATATCACATCAAACTAATGATATTGTAAATATGACTTGGTCTTTCAAGATAAACTAACAAGTGCAAGAAAATTCAAATTAATCACTAAAAGTACATCCAATAATTTTATTAATACCTGTAAATCAATAAAAGAAACTGTTATTACTTGAAAGCAGATAAAGGAAATTCGGTAAATACCTTGTTGAATGATGGTCTATATGAACAGATTTCCAGAAACCCTTTATCAAAATGCATTAAATTAGTAAATCAATCATTAAAATGATGTACTCTCTGTAACCTTCGATAATTTAAAATATAAACTTAGACTTCCGAAGCCTAATTCTTCTTCACCGTATTGCTAATTTAAAATTAATAATGCAGATAATTCCATGAGACCACTTATTCTAAACATGGCAAAATAATTAGTTCATGAAATTAGCAACTTCCAAGCCGCACCAAGTTTGTCTGTAAAAATTCTTTGTAATTCATTCCAAAATTGAAACATTTCAAACTTAAACCTGGTGATATTCTCGTTTCATTTGATGTTGTTTCACTATCTCCAAATACCCCAATCCCTGAGTCGAGGAAATGGCTTTCTGATATTAATATCCCCGATAAAAACTGTACAGGATAGATCTTTACGTTTTTGTGTATGAAGCAAGATTTTTTTCACTTTGAACCTAAACTACTATAAACAAAGAAGCGGATGTGCAATTGGCAATCCTCTCTCCTTTTTTGGCCAGTATTTTTAAGGCGAACTTGAATTTCCTCATAATCAAATCAGTTCACAAAAGTTTGGCATTCGAGGACAAGGTGAAAAGTCCCTGAAAATTCAAATAAGTAATGATTTATTTTGTCAAAACTCATTTTATTTCTCACCATAATCTCCTTGTAATTTTTCGATCCCTTCCAAATAATACGATTTGGGCAGTCCTTCAAAATAGGCGTTTGTTTCAGCGATGTCCTCATCGTTGGAGCCAAATCTCTTTCCGGTAAGCCATTTCTTCAAGTTCGGAAATAGATAAAAATCACAGGGAGCCAAATCTGGAAAATAAGGTGGAAGACGAACCAATTCGTAGCGCAATTCATGCAATGCGGCCACTTTCGCTTCACATCGTCTTCGAATCGATCCAACAGCTCTGCATAATATTCGCCGGTGATCGTTTTGCCCTTTTCGAGGTTATCGATATGGACGATACCGTGTGCATCCCAAAAATCTGTCGCGATGATTTTGTTGGCCGATAAACCCACTTTGGCCTTTTCGGCTTCAATTCGCCAGGGGAAGTCTACTGTTTCAACTGTTCTTTGGTCTATGGTGTGTCAAAACAGAACTGAATGACATATCAGTCTGATAATTTTAATGCGTTCCAGTTAGAAATGGTACATCACAAATGTCAGAAGTGATTTCCGATTGTGGCGCCATCTGTTTTAGGTTGCAGGGACTTTTCGCCTTGCCCTCGTAGGTATGTCGATAATATTTTCGCAATTATAAGTAACGATTTACATTTACATGCCTTTTCGAACACGGTCAATTACCTGATTCATTATCAAAGGTCATTAATTTGTAACGTGTAAATTCCACTTCACGGCTTAGAAATGGCCGCTGTAGTACAATCGGTTAACTCGTGTGCGTCAGCTATGCTAGACCGTATATTTTAAGGGTCATGGTTGTTCGGTGTCAGATCCGTAGTTACCGCTTCTATTTCGAGGTTGTTCTGTGAGACAACGGGACGCCGGAAAGGAAGAAAAAATGGCGTTACTTCTGGTCAAATCTTTCAAGCGGGAAGTCGCTTTGCTAGGTTATTTCAACAGGGAGGTGATACCAAGGTTGTGTTTGGAACCAAATTCTGGGAATATTCTTCCGTTGAAAACAAAAACATCAATTACTAATTTGAATCGGAATAATTGGAATTAATTGAGTAATTAATGTACCTTCGGGGATCAAAACTTAGTTTCAACGTGACTGGTTGTGAACAGAAGTAAAGTTTGTGTTATTGGAAAGAAAATCCTATCGTGATAGAGGTAAATATCTTTGTAATTCCATTTGATTTATTCACTGACTTCAGGAATTAATTTGCCTTCATAGGTGGTATCTGACAGGACATAGGCTAGTCCTAATTTGTTCAACAATTGTTATGTATTTTGTTCATGCCTGTCTTCTGAGGACAATAGAACAATAGAGGTTTGAACATATCCTGATTTCAGAGTTCTTTTTTTGTCTATGTTGTGGAAAATTCAACAAGAAGTGTATTGAGGGTGGTTTGAGTCTGCTGTGGAAAAGATTACTTAGAAGTCGCTGATTTACTTGTGATGTACAATCGTGGAAACGGTATTACAATTGTGGCAGGGACCCCTACATGAAGTAAAAGTATTAATCCATAACCAAGCAAGTACAACATCCAGCTCTCACCAGGTCAGGCTACCGATTTTGGTTTTATGTAACAACTTAAATAATCATTGAGTATTGTATATTGTGTAAATTCAACTGTTCACTCAATGATTTAAGTAATTAACTTCATCCATATTTTTAATTCATTCGCTTCATATCTCATTAATATAAGTTCTGTCATAAACTATATCAATATTAGTATTTCAAAGTAAATTTCAATCATTCTGGGTACAGGTCTTTTATTTCTTTCTTTTAGGGTAATTTAACCTGGGGACTTGAGTATTAATATCCCCTAGTTATATACATAATTCATTGGTTGGTTTAAATACTCTGGCGCCCGAATTCTTAACATCTAAAATTATAACTCACGGCCGTCTTCACTGTAGCTGTCGACAACCAAGTGATAAAATAGAGCTCTTATTTTATCCTTAAGTAAGAGTAAATTGGAACCCTTACAACTTGGAACTCAACATATTCAGAAAACCCACTCTAACAAATAGGTATACTCCTGGGGTTTCAGTTACACCAATTATTTATAAAATAGCGACATTTAATAGTCTTGTTCATAGATTAACAAACTTCTCTTCGAGCCCGCGAAATTATAACAACGAAATTGAGAAACTTCAGCAAATATAGCGATGAACAATGATTACGACAATTGGGCCAAACTAAAAGGAATATTCTATCTCTGTATAAAGAACATTTTGCACCTATAAAGAAAAATAATGGTGAAAAATCAGCGTTAGCCAATTACGTTTTAAATACAGGTTACACCATTTCCCAAGAAAGTTTATCTCTCTTGCAACACTGTAATGACAAATATCTGGGTAATTTAGAAGGGGTGGAAATGTATGAGCGAAACGCAATTCAATGAATTCAGATTTATCTCAAGCTGAGGGTAATGCCTTATAAACCATATTAATTCAACATAGTATTTAAACATGCACATTCTGATTTATAATTTAGTTTACTCTGATGATAACTACTTGGGAGCTGAAAGTACTTTAACAGTATTTCTGGTTGATAATGTTGATTATTTGTTATGTTATTATAATATATCCACAATGTGAACTCTTTTATAGTTTATCAAACAATTGCTGTATTGTTTTGATTCGAGATCGTAGGATGGTTCAGTTATTCGGTTATTTATTTTCAAACTGGCCAACGAATATCTTTCCTTATCGATCGAATACACGGGAAACGCGATGCCTTTGTTCACGATTTTCTCCGATTCTATTCGAGACAAATTGCTCAAAACAGTTGAAAAGACGCTGGAATCTTTCCGAGGCGGAAACATGAAGCAGGTTGCTGTAATCTCTGGTATTCGGAGGGCATTTTTCTTTCACAAGCGACGTTAAGTGCACTCTGTTTAATCTCCCGACTGTTTGCTTCGAGAATAATTGTTCCGAAACCTTAAGGTGGATATGTAGAGGCCCGTCAAGGCGACGAAGAAACGTTATTTAAAATTCATGTGGGAATTTTTGCAGGCCCCAGTGTAATTCGCCCATTTATTTTTATTTAACCATGTGCTTTCAATCATCTTTCATGAAATTATAGTTTACATAATTCATTTCATGTCATTTTCTCGTTGTGACATTTCAGGACATATTACTACAACCTTACCCACTTTAGTACCAGTTAATAAGGTTATGATCAAGGCATACTAGGTCAAAATTGAATGTTATTGGGAAATGTCATGCGGATAAATATGTTAAGATTGCCTGAAATTGCCTTTTGTGTCACGCTTCCTTCCAAGTGAATGGAAAGTTTTTGAACTATTATGAGTTTGAATCGGATGTTAGAAAGGAAGTCAAATATTTCCTTCGAGTACTCTAATAACTTGTTTGCTGAAACTCTTGCTTTATACCCAAGGACAGTAAACCCTAAAAGGATAGCTCGATAGCGCAAATCTGTTCGCCGAGCTCACGTGTCGCTTGACGTCAGCCGTAGACCCGATGGTTTAAAATTCGTACGAGACACCCGGGATCGTCGTATTTTTGGGATTATTGTTATAATTATAGGATTACAAATTTCAGTTGGGTATTGCTCCTATCTTTAAATCAGTTATAGGGACTTTTACTGGCTCAACTCGTTTGGTGTCTGTGTATTTGTGCCTCTCTCTTGTCAGTGGGTTGTGTCAAAGAGAAAAGTGTACGTACAGCCTAGTATAATATTCTGTGAAGTTATGGCAAAGGGATTGCCATATAATTACGGGAGATTGTCAGGTGCCAGGTTCTATAGGGGTTGTGATTGCTGGTGGTGTGGTTGGATGCAAATTATATCATAGTAGGGTGTATCGGTTTATTGAAATAACACGTACACATTTAACAACGGTTCAAAACATAGAACTAATTCAGAACTGCCTAATGTTACTTCTCTAATCATTAATTATGATTCTAAAATTCTTGTTATATTATGCCTATGATAACTCTATCCTAACTATAAATACTTCTCCTTTCTTAACATTATACATCGATGTTGATACGTCATTCCATAACATTCATTCATATCGATGTTGACATGGATGATGAATCAACAATAAGCTAACCTTGCTCACGGTGCATTTTTACACATATAGTCCACTTTGTATGCTATATTAACCTCATTACATAACTTGTTGATATAACATGTAAACAATTAAACAAATAGAGTAATGTTCGGAATTTACCTAATTTAGGAGTTATTGAAGATATAATATACCCTTATTACTTTTCCATTAAACTAGTGAAATATACCTGTAGGTAAAAATTGGGTTCCACGAACTTTCGAAATATAAAATACTATAAGGTCATTAAAATATTAGAAATAAAAAAAGTTCAATATTAATTTTTTTTAAATTTAATTAACAATTTTATTCAATTTTTGTCCTGACCTTTCCATTACCCTAGTGATATATACCGGTAGATAAAAATTGGGTTCCACGAACCTTCGAAATATGATATACAATATTAATTCTTTTAACTTATTTTATTAATATTTTTTCTTGACCTTTCCATTACACTAGTGAAATATACCGGTAGATAAAAATTGGGTTCCATGAACCTTCGAAATATAATATATTATAAGGTCATTAAAATATTTGAAATAAAAACCAAGTTCAATATTAATTTTTTTAAATTAAATTATAGTTTTATTCAATTTTTTTCCTGACCTTTCCATTACACTAGTGAAATATACCGGTAAATAAAAATTGGGTTCCACGAACCTTCGAAATATATAATACTAGAGGTCATTAAAATATTTGAAATGAAAACCAAGTTCAATATTAATTTTTTTAAATTAAATTATAGTTTTATTCAACTTTTTTCCTGACCTTTCCATTACACTAGTGAAATATACCGGTAAATAAAAATTGGGTTCCACGAACCTTCGAAATATAATATACTAGAGGTCATTAAAATATTTGAAATGAAAACCAAGTTCAATATTAATTTTTTTTAAATTAAATTATAGTTTTATTCAATTTTTTTCCTGACCTTTCCATTACACTAGTGAAATATACCGGTAAATAAAAATTGGGTTCCACGAACCTTCGAAATATAATATACTAGAGGTCAGTAAAATATTTGAAATGAAAACCAAGTTCAATATTAATTTTTTAAAATTAAATTATAGTTTTATTCAATTTTTTTCCTGACCTTTCCGTTACACCAGTGAAATATACCGGTAAATAAAAATTGGGTTCCACGAACCTTCGAAATATAATATACTAGAGGTCATTAAAATATTTGAAATGAAAACCAAGTTCAATATTAATTTTTTTAAATTAAATTATAGTTTTATTCAATTTTTTCCTGACCTTTCCATTACACTAGTGAAATATACCGGTAAATAAAAATTGGGTTCCACGAACCTTCGAAATATAATATACTAGTGGTCATTAAAATATTTGAAATGAAAACCAAGTTCAATATTAATTTTTTTAAATTAAATTATAGTTTTATTCATTTTTTTTCCTGACCTTTCCATTACACTAGTGGAATATACCGGTGGATAAAAATTGGGTTCCACGAACCTTCGAAATATAATGTACTAGAAGGTCATTAAAATATTTGAAATAAAAATAAACTTAATTATTATTTTTTTTCATTTAATTTACAATTTTATTCAATCTTTGTCCTGCTGACATCAGCATCTCCAATTTCTTAAATCTGGAACAAAATCGTTATATTTTTTAGCCAGGTAGCCAGCAAAATATTCTAATGCATCCTCAGTCTTTTTTTAACCCTTCAGTAAAATAAACAAGCTCTGTCCTACACGCGGAAGAAAAAGATGAACTCCTTACAGGAATCTGAGATTCATTAATTTCATTGCAGTGGAATACTTTTATTTTTGCGGAACAGCATATTCATCCAGCAATTTTTCTTCTGTATTTATTTTGAAATCGAGGTTACCGAGATTTTTACCTAATATTATCATTCTCATTCTGTGAATTGCGGTTAAATGACTTCATTGTTCATCAGGCCATCTACTTCTGATTTTAAAGAAAAAAATTTTCTTCCTTTGCTTACATCCTTGTATAGATATGGTAGAGAGTTCAATAACGAATAAACATGGACATTTTAAGAGAATCGTTTCCAAACAGATTCATTCCAAGAACTGGTACGTTCATCGAAATGTTATGCAAAAATTTGCTAATCAATTAGAAAAATGCATTGAGAACAATGGCGATCATTTACGAAGCACTATAGTTAAATCATAAAAACTACAATCTTTCTAGTTTAAAAGTAAGTATTAGTTCGTTTATTCAAGTTAATACATTTTTATAACCTGTTGTTTAAATTGGGTAATTCATTTTGCAGAACTCTGTATAATTTTATTTTCTGCAAAACATGAAATCTTCAAATTGCTGTCGATACAAAAACCTGAAACAATCTTTAGAACATCCATTAATATTTTCATCAAAAATAATTTTTAAATATGCTGGTTTCGGCAGTTTCATAAAAAAAACCTCATATTTTTGTTTTTTAAGATGTTTACGTTCAATTGGAATTTTTTTCGACTAATAGATAGGTCGAATCGGAAGAATTGAACAAGTTTTGGATGTTTTCTAGGAAACGCAGGTACAGGTTCACCATGTTTTATCTTGTCTTCTCTAATAATTTGCCAGCCGGAAAAATGTTTACAACATATGTATGAATGTGTATTGGGAACAAAAGAATTTCGATGAATTGCTCTATTCCCTCTGTGTCACGTGGTCAAGGTGTTGGCCTGTAGTAGAGATGGCTATGCCAAACGATTCAACATTGCCTTCAACATTAATTTTAGCACTACTTACTGTTCTCTTGTTGCAATAAGTATTCGATTCAAAGAACCTCTACTGAAGTTGACCACCAACTAAATTGTCGGAATACCATAGCTCTGGCAGGAATTTATTCATTTCCATTGAATCCAAATCGGCACTCTACGTTATGAAAATTGGAATTTAAGTTACCAACCACTGTCGGATATGGTTTTGTCGCTCGTAACCCGAAGCGGAATATATGATTCTGATAAAATCCGTCTAGCGCGAATATCGTTAAAAGGGTCGTAATCCCCAAAGCTAATATTTAAGTTTGGCTTATATTATTTACGGGAGAACTTTCTAGTTATAAGGGACTTTAACCGTTATTAAAATCTTAAAGCAACGGCGTACGTACAGCGTTTGTTTGTTTTCAACAAAAAGATCTATGTTTCTTTGTTTGTCTAATACTAGAACAGGACTTGCAAAGATAAGAATAACTTGGGTTCGTAGGATCTTTAGATAATTTTGTTTCAATAATGTAATTTTCCGACTATTGCTGTTAGTGTTAGTTAACCAGATGCGAGTATCTGACAATTCGGTCCTTCGAGCCGAATGTATTAAAATTGATTTTTCATTAATTTGTTATGGGAGTTATAAGAAATCTCTAAACAATATTTGCAAAAAATAATGTATGGCCATAAGTATAGTACTAGAAGTACTAGTAGCAGTTTTAATAAATCCCGTTTTAGACATTAATATGTCTTCTGATGATGGTCGTGAGACTGAAACGTACGTAAAGACGAAAATAATAAGCATATTTGTTAGTGTGGCTCATTTCCCGAGAATTTATATATGTTGCATACATGGGTCAAGAATCATTATTAACAATTACAAACAGAATTTGAAAATCAACCAATAATTTTTTATCAACGTTTCTCAATATGGTCTCTCTAACTATATGATCCGAAAAGCTAGTGATCTCAATACATAATAACAGAACTTTGTACAATACAATCTTGTTCGTAATAATGGAATATGCGTTTCACGAAAGCGACTTAAAATTATTGTATTAATATGTTTATTCTGGAGGATTTAGGTAACTCTGAGTCATGTTCTGAATCACTCTGTAGGTGACATTCACGCTTCTTACACTATTAATTCCCAACTCCAGATAATAAAAAGTCTTAGTGTATGACGAAACAAGTAATAATAAGCGAGTTTGGTATTATTATTTTTTTCTAAATACTAATCACGAAAAGTTATAACTAATCGAAACAACTCATTTTCTGTTTCCAACTGATATTACAATATTTCTATTCAACGGAGCATCGATATCTTTTGATTTAAACCCTCAGTTTCCAGTCATGATAACTTTATCTGTTATAAAATAACATTGCGTGAAACTCATCGGTCTTGGATTAAACAGTGCGCCCAAACATAATTGTCAAACGCATAAATATATAATTGCTTGTTTATTTGTTAAGACGGAGTTGGCCTAGTGAACGAAGTGGTTTATTGAATCGAGTTATAGGGCACCACTCAAAATTTTGTCACAAACTAGATACGATGCTCGAAATTTACTGGCGTAAAAAATCAATGTCATATCTGAAGCAGTTTTCGAGTTATTGAGCAGAGAGGTCCGTTGAAATAAATACTCGACGCTTTTCGCTCAGTTTCGCTTGTAGAGGGCTGAATGATCGAGCTCGCGCTTTTGATCGACTTATGGGAAAGGCAGAGTGAATGTGGCGAACGAAGTCTTTCCTCCTTTAGGCTGATATGGCCCGCTCTCCGTGACTCCGATTTACTGTACCTGAAGCCTAGACAGACTGCAGCACGCGCTCTTGATCGGCATATGCGAAAGACGGAGTATAATCCTTTGAGCATATGCGCAGCGTACTGACCGACCCAGTTTTCATCATAATCTTCATTCTGTATCGAGAGAGATTTAAGGTAACATCACTTTGTTGATTTTGAAGTTTAAATAAAATGGTTATAAGATGCTTTTCGTCTTCTTAAATGCCAAAATGATTCTACTATGGAGTACATTTCGAAAATACTTCAAAGGCCAAAAGTGAATTCATCAACTCATCCTTATTGTTCTATTCCAAAACATCCTGGTATCTCCGCATATCCAGGCAATTCGTGCTTTTGTATTTCATACCAGGAGCGAATCCAAGGGGAACGAACGGCCATGTGAGCTAAGAGAGAAGTTTTTCGTGAATAAAATAAGATATATTTTGCACAAAAACAAAATAAAATATTTATATTTTTAAGCTATTGCATATAGCTTTTATCGCGGGCTTTGAGCGCGGCGACCGAATCAAGAAATTCCGTAACGAAAAATAATGTGAGACCTAAACACCTAACATGTGTCAAATTAATTAATTAATTTGAAGTTTCTAAAAGTGAGAAATTTCGCTATTTTATACGAATGTTATAGAACTCTAGCGCTTTAGACTCCGGGATTTTCACGTGGCCTATCGAAATTAGAAGGTTCGAATTATCTAAAAACATAATTGCATGAACTCCAAACGTCCTATGTAATTAGCTACGAACGAAATCATTTTGACATATGCCTCTAGGAGCTCGCTACGCGTCAGTTAGAGTTTATACGTTAGACGCGCGTAGCAGAGACCTGAGAGTACCTGTTTCTATTAAGCTATTGCATATAGCTTTTATCGCGGGCTTTGAGCGCGACGACCGAATCAAAAAATTCCGTAACGAAAAATAACAGGAACTCGTTTATGTTGCGCTCTCTCGGGTGACTAATATTGAAAAATTGTATATCACGACAAAAAACGATAATTCTACATTCAAGTTTTATAATAATCGAAGGCAAGCTGCATCGGCTACATCTTTGTTGCAAGAATTCAAAAGACTGCCTTTGAATAGTGTTCAGACGACAGCTCAAAGTATCTTAGATTTCATTAGTAATAGAAATGGAATTTCAATAATGACTTTCAATTGCCAAAGTCTAAATAGTCACAAATACGATTTACAAGATTCAGTTACGAGACAAACAAATGTGTTACTTCTTACCGAAACTTGCATGGCGCATGATAATCCGATTGAAATACCTAATTTCAATTGTATTGTTCAATTCAAACGAGACACTGTTCCAGAAGGTGGGGTATCTATTTACCAAAATAATAATAATGTAACTAATATTATGACTCCGAATATTGAAATAAATATTGCACACGTTAACGATTTTAATGTTAGGCGCTCATTTGTTGGACATATTTGTGCGTGCTCATGCAAACTTAGAAATGGCCTACACATAGTCATGATAGCAATTTACATTTCTCCGAATCCAAAATTGGACGAGGTAGAGCATTTTATTCATCGCACTTTACTGGAGTACACTGAAGAAGGGTCGAAAATACTTGGTACAAATGGTAATAAATTTCCACTTATCTTGGCTGGCGATTTCAACATCAACTTCGCTGATGAAAAATCAGAGCGGTTGACAACTTTTCTTTCGGAAAAATTGAATTTGAAAATGAATAATGATCCACAAGAATCCACAACAAAATATGGGGCCACCATTGACGCGGTATTTTCCAGATATTTAGAGGATATCAAGTCTCAAACTTATGTCTCTTATTTCAGTTACCATAAACCTATATTTTCAATGATAACAAATTCCTGAATAACCTACATGTATTGTAAGATAATTAAAATATTTTAAACGATGTTAACTTCTTATTTATTCAATAAAAGAAAAAAAATTGTTTTCTTATCGGTCACCACGCTCAAAAAGTGTAACTTGAATTAATATCAAAGAAAAAACTTGAATTAAAATATCAAAGAAAAAAAATACTGCATAAATTTAAAAAAATAAATAATTATAATTGCATAAGTTGAGAAAAAATGCTATGCAATAGCTTCACCGCGGCAGTCCCCGAGTGCCACACGTATTTTTTTTATACGTTCATGGTCAAAAGGGATTATTTATTAATTTGAATTGAAATTAATGCAAAAATTGTTAGATCCGGCCCTGCATACAAATATTTTCTTTCATATTTTCCGATCCGTTACTCATTGAAAATCCTTTCGCAACGGAATTATTTCCTCTCTTGAATTTGCTGAGCCAACGGTTGCTTAGACTGAAGTGCTATTACAAATTGTGTGGGTAAATTCAGTTGGCTTTCATCGAAAGTTTTCTTCGGTAAAGGGACGATGCAACTTGTAATCCCTAGTTTTTCTTCGAGTTGTGGGAAAATGAACATTTAAGAATGTGGGTTCGAACAACAGTTTAGTTTGTGTATAGAGGGGAAAGCAAAAGGATGACTTGGGAACTTTCAATGGCGATAGTTAAGCTCTAAAATAAACTGTGTAGAATATCAAAAATCGTTCAAATTAGTTTTGCTTGTCTAATTTCAATTCCAACTATGGATAACGTACTGTATGGTTTTCGAGAAACTACTAATGATAATTGAGTTGATGTATGAAAGGAACCTTGTTTGCATTTTTTGTTCGTTTACTTACAACCAGTGGATTCCAACGGATCTACCTCATCTTTCTACTCTTCCTGTTGTCTTACAATCAGCTGATTCTCCTACATACGAGAACATGATTATCATCGTTCCTATTGGTCGTCTTATTCGAAATGTCTTCAGACAATGACCAAATTTTTTTTTTAGTGATTTGAAGTCGTCTATATCGGATATTATAGGACCAATGTGAAAATGGGAGACGTCTGAAACATAATGAAAAAACGTGTGGCACTCGGGGACTGCCGCGGTGAAACTATTGCATAGCATTTTTTCTCAACTTATGCAATTATAATTATTTATTTATTTTTAATTTATGCAGTATTTTTTTTTCTTTGATATTAATTCAAGTTTTTTCTTTGATATTGATTCAAGTTACACTTTTTGAGCGTGGTGACCGATAAGAAAACAAATTTTTTTCTTTTATTGAATAAATGAGAAGTTAATATCGCTTAAAATATTTTAATTATCTTACAATACATGTAGGTTATTCAGGAATTTGTTATCATTGAAACTATAGGTTTATGGTAACTGAAATAAGAGACATACGTTTGAGACTTGATATCCTCTAAATATCTGGAAAATACCGCTTCAATGGTGACCCCATATTTTGTTGTGGATTCTTGTGGATCATTATTCATTTTCAAATTCAATTTTTCCGAAAGAAAAGTTGTCAACCGCTCTGATTTTTTATCAGCGAAGTTGATGTTGAAATCGCCAGCCAAGATAAGTGGAAATTTATTACCATTTGTACCAAGTATTTTCGACCCTTCTTCAGTGTACTCCAGTAAAGTGCGATGAATAAAATGCTCTACCGAATCCAATTTTGGATTCGGAGAAATGTAAATTGCTACCATGACTATGTGTAGGCCATTTCTAAGTTTGCATGAGCACGCACAAATATCTCCAACAAATGAGCGCCTAACATTAACATCGTTAACGTGTGCAATATTTATTTCAATATTCAGAGTCATAATATTATTTACATTATTATTATTTTGGTAAATAGCTACCCCACCTTCTGGAACAGTGTCTCGTTTGAATTGAACAATACAATTGAAATTAGGTATTTCAATCGGATTATCATGCGCCATGCAAGTTTCGGTAAGAAGTAACACATTTGTTTGTCTCGTAACTGAATCTTGTAAATCGTATTTGTGACTATTTAGACTTTGGCAATTGAAATTCATTATTGGAATGCCATTTCTATTACTAATGAAATCTAAGACACTTTGAGCTGTCGTCTGAACACTATTTAAAGGCAGTCTTTTGAATTCTTGCAACAAAGATGCAGCTTGCCTTCGATTATTATAAAACTTGAATGTAGAATTATCGTTTTTTGTCGTGATATACAATTTTTCAATATTATTTACCCGAGAGAGCGCAACATAAACGAGTTCCTGTTATTTTTCGTTACGGAATTTCTTGATTCGGTCGTCGCGCTCAAAGCCCGCGATAAATGCTATATGCAATATATGCAATAGCTTAATAGAAACAGGTACTCTCAGGTCTCTGCTACGGGCGTCTAACGTATAAACTCTAACTGACGCGTAGCGAGATCCTAGAGGCATATGTCAAAATGATTTCGTTCGTAGCTAATTACATAGGACGTCTGGAGTTCATGCAATTATGTTTTTAGATAATTCGAACCTTCTAATTTCGATAGGCCACGTGAAAATCAAGGAGTCTAAAGCGCTAGAGTGTTATAACATTCGTATAAAATAGCGAAATTTCTCACTTTTAGAAACTTCCAATTAATTAATTAATTTGACACGTGTTAGGTGTTTAGGTCTTACATTATTTTTCGTTACGGAATTTCTTGATTTGGTCGCCGCGCTCAAAGCCCGCGATAAAAGCTATATGCAATAGCTTAATAATACAAGCATTACAAATCTGTTCCGTAAAATCTTAGTTTAATATCACAGCTTTTGGTGGTAATTTCCCGAATAACAGTTTGGACTTTTAGATTTTGTATACATTACAATTTTATGTTGGACGATGATAATGAAGAAATTCCTAGGATATCAGAAATCAACCCCAGTCATAATTCTGTATCTCATTTTGATAAAAAAATTAAGATCATTTTGCTGATCTCAATAGGAAAGATTGAAGAGAAATTCACCCAATTTTACATAAAAACTGTCGATTGTCCAACGAAAAGAATTTGAAATGCATAATTTATTTTTTTTCTGAAAAGCTTCCCAAGGGAGATCGTTTTTTTATCGTAACTCTGGCCGATGTAGCAACTTTTTTAACAAAATTGTCCAGTGCCGTAGCTTCGGGGAGTTTTCTCAACTTATTCTCTACGCCACTGGATATTTTTCAGGCTAGCCTTCGTTCAATTTGAGTTATTCTTGTGAAATTATTCCTTTCAAATATGAGAAATAAACATGATACACACATATCTTGTTACGTCATAATGAAATAACTTTTTACTCTGCATGAAACCAAAGAAGCCCACATGTATGCTAATGCAGCATGGTCCTAATTGAAAGACTTTCGTGATATTGCACCTCCTGATGACAGGTTTGCAGACTTATCCATGCGTTATTAGAATTTATCCAGTAAAAGTCAACAAAGCTGCTAAGAGTTGACAGGTGTTTTGACCTATAACCTTTGTTCCCATCTTTGGAAGCCAAAGATATACGATACCAACCTCCTTTCGTTCTATGGTATGCAACCCAATAGAAAGCATTACGTCCAATGTCAACTAAATTAACTAATATGTTGCAAATGAAACAGCTAAAGGCGTGAAAAGGCGTGATGTGAAAGATTCACAGGGATCTGTTATGAAGTGGTTTATCATTGAGTAAATGTCAATGTAACAGCAGATTAGCCCTCAATCTATGATGTGTCTGTTGAACTTTATTTCATACTGTCTGGAAAATAGAATATGCAACCAAGCAACACCGAACTCCTGTCATATTTTATACGAAATCTCACATATTTTCATAATTCCAACACATTATTTTTTGTCGTATTTCTTTGAGGATTTGCTTGGAATCAATTTTCCCAATCCCATTGCTTTGGTGGTCTTAGGTTCAATTTCTTCCCCGTTTACGTCGCCCGAACAAGATGCAGTGTCCATTTTTTTGACAATGAGACTAGCTGTCTCTATTAGCGACTATTCTAAAGCAACTTAATGGAACTGTTATTCTGACATTGTAGATTAACATTTTTATTTCAGTAAAATTGTACGACACATGACCGTAAAATACCCGTTTGCAAACTCCAGACTCGGCTCCTCCGTCGCCTCGTTCGTAAATATCTAAACTTGTACTTAATAAGTTAAAATATACTATGCCCTTTCATCCCTTTTGGAGCGGAATGCCTACGTGGTATAAGGAACCTATCTGCCAAATTTCAAGTCTGTCGACTTTATAGCTTCGAAGATTGCGTGATGAGTGATTATTCCCTGTTTGGGAGATTCTTCGCTTTGATGCATGTTCTTCATGCACGACGGTGCACCACCTCATTTTGCACGTGCCGTAAGAGAATATCTTGATGAACAATTTGCTGGTTGATGGATTGGTAGAGGACAAAAAACACCTATTCAGTGGCCTCCGCGGTCTCCAGACTTGAATCCTTGCGACTTCTTCATTTGGGAAGCGTTGAAACACAAGTATACAAGGTTCAAATTGATAATTCCAAACAACTGTGGAACAGAATTCAAAATGTTGTAAACTCAAAATGTTGTAAACGCAATACGAGAAAACGACGTTGTGTTAAGGAGGGTGCATTTCAATTTTTTTGCGCCGAACACCAAACTTTTATCTTCGTGTTCACTGAATTTTGTACTACAATTTTATTAAACTTGTTCTAAGAATATTGGATATCATCTTTCTAAACTACCGGGATATCAAAAATTATCTTGGTCAAGGGTGGTTGTGGTATCTAAAACGTGTGTCTTACTTTACGTTTGAAATAATTATGTCACTGTCACACTGACATCATCAATAACCTACAGATTAAATTAACTAGAGTTTATATTTTTTACCTAGGTCTTGTTAATTTTGTGCCCCGCGTGACCGGCGCCAGTTGTAATAAAGTATTTTCTGTTATAGGCCGCTAGCTTTTACCCGTTTCGGGTATATTTTAGTAAATAGAAAATTCCCTTTGGTGCGTCGCACGTCAGACGATCGTAGCTGACAGCTGAGAGTACCTGTTTCTATTCGAATTAAAATTTCGTATTAAAACTACATTTTGGGGCCCGAGACTATGCTATTAAGTTGACCCGGTTCATAATCTAACGACATGGATCGAAAATCGCACTCCAAATGTCGCCTTAAAGTCGTAGGTGGGGGAACACTATTTTGCACATTTCTAACTCGCGAGCTACGCGCTCCTCACGTGAACGTCATTCGATTTACGGAAAATTAACCAATTTAAAACAGTTTTCGACCCGGTTTGGGGCCGTTGCGACCGTGTAAAAGGTTCAAAGTTAACGTTTCGACCATTCTTGTTACTAAAACTGTTATTTCATAATTTGTAGTTCATTATTGTTTTACAACTGAAATAAATAGGTATGAAATTTGTAGGTTATTGATGATGTCAGTGTGATAGTGACATAATTATTTCAAACGTGAAGTAAGACACACGTTTTAGATTCCACAACCACCCTTGACTAAGATAATTTTTGATATCCCGGTATGAGAAATTCGGAATTTTCACAAGAGATATTACCACCCCTAACAAAATTATTAAAAAAATATCAGGGGTGAGGGTGGTTTTACCCTTCTACAATTTCCTTTGAATTTCTTTGGTTACTGAAAGTAGGGTAACTTTGTAAAATGCACTTTTGCAAGATTTCATCAAACTTTTTCCACGCATTTGTGAATAGCACACAGAAATGTGATTTTTTGAGTGAACTTTGACACGGACAAACGGTACATTTTTTTACTATATAAATTGGGTTCAATCGACTTATTTTGACCTCTACGATAAGTGGTAGTTTAATTTCCCAGCAATTTTGGGACAGCCTGTATATAGATTTGGGATGAATATCACCCTTAGGAACAGCAAAATCAAATAATCCTGCCTTATAATTCAAGGAATAAGAGACCTTGATTCTCTCAACTAAATTTGATACTGGAGAAATTGAAAAATCTGAGACAGAAGTCAGACGATAAGGGTATCAGTTTTCAGCGGCTCCTGTAGTGTAACATAAGGAGTCATTAAAATATAATCGCAGAAACAGTATTGCTTGTTAGTCATGTAACAGTGGCGTTTATGCATATTTAATAAACAAGGGCGACGTACCTAAATTGAGGTATTTATTATGCACGGCTTAATACATTACCAGGGGTATAATATCACGGTAATTAATGCAAAATATTCATTTTAATTAACAACCCACCCTATTGCCATCCAACCAAGTTGCTTTTTAACATTATTATTCGTAGTTAATTTTTAATAACCGCGTTTTAATTTTTTCCCACAAACTCCGGTGTAGACGCACGTTCGTTGCATTTTCCGTACTTTCGTTTTGAGTTTAACGCAATTAAACGAAACCACTTAGCTCGAGGCTTCACTATCCAGATTGCGGATTTAACACGACTTAATGTGATCTAGATTAGCTAGCTGCATTCCATTTCTATTAAGGGAAATATAATTTTTTTTTCCATGGAGAAACGCGTGAATATGAATCTCATTTTGTTGGATTGTGAATAGTGAATTTTTATTTCATAACATGCGGAAAATTAGCACGAGCGATACATGGAACCTGATATACGAGGGCAGTGCCGAAAATTCCCGCCCTGGCGTAGGTTCAGGTGACGCAGCGGGTCAAAGTGTTGAAATCTTATTACCCGTGGAAAAACAAAAATTGATCTTACGTCAATTAGTTTTCTTATGACTGTCACTTGTTTATCAAGATGTTGAACCGTTATCAAACTTCTTACTCGAGACCGTCTTTCTCATCAAAACGACTAGATGGGGTGTATGGGGAAAATTAACCGTCTTATTTGGGGGTATAAGATTGGTGAAAATGGTTTTGAAGATGACGCTAGAACAGGAAGATTGGTGGAACTGGTAACAGACCACAGAATTACCCTTTGCAAGGATCTCTTATTAGACGATCCACGCTTGAAGGCGAGTGAAATAGCATAAATGTCCGAATTTTCAGTTACAAGCTTTCACGTAATCATCCACGAACATTTGAGCATCAGCGTCAGCTTCGTGTTGTATTTTGAAGCTTCGTGGAGAAACCTATGGTTCTCTTCTACGATCGTTGGTCCATGAAGGCGAAAAGCGTACCGCTGGTTCGGGGCATATTAGAAGTTCTAGATCCCCTAGTTTTGCAAGATCATCGGCTATTTGTTTCCCTTTATTCCAGAGTGATCAGGGTGAGCTTGCCTTCATCTCTGCCAAGATTGTTTAGTGTGTTGATGCACTCCCACACCAGCTTCGATGTTATTCTCATGGTACCCATCGCAGCAAGGGCTGCCTAGCTGTCTGTGCATATACTGATGGGTGGGTTTGCATTCTTTCTACCAGCGCATTATTGCCAGTATCTCTGCTTGAAGAATGGTGGCGTGTTTGCCCAGAGGTATAGGAATACTTCCACCTGGACCCTTGCGGTATATCCCCGCTACCACCTGCCCATGGTTACTGGCTCCATCAGTGAACCAGATTTCACCATTGGTTGGCAGGACTGATTGGTCATTGTTTAACCAATCTTCTCTAGGAGGTATGCTCATACGATACTTCTTATCAAAGGTCCATCGTGGTGTTATCCCATCCATTCTCATTGAGTAGATGGGATGTGTTTCACCACTGATTGGTAGTGAGGTGTGACTATAGTTTGCTTTCCACAGTCCTATTGATATAAATCTGGGGACAGCTTTTGTTGCCGCACCTTTTATAGTCAGGTGGAATGGTTCCATCTTCATTAGTGCTCCAAGTGGGACCGTGGGGGCACTTTTCGTAGCTCCCGTGGAAGCTTTCTTAGATGCTCCAGGATTGATTTGGTCGTCCTGAACTTTGTTATTTTCGACCACACCACCTAGCAAAAACTACAATTTCTGTTTTCTTGGGGTTAACCATTTATTCCGTGCAGTCAGGGGTGATTATATTAGGTCCAGGACATTTTCCTCTGATGATTATGAGTATGTCGTCGGCATACCCGATCACATGACAGCCTCGGTTGGCAACTTTCCTCAACCCACTGTCGTGGGTGAGAGTACTCCCCCTTGTGGACATCCGTTTTCCACAGATCCACTAATTGTGATGTCACCTCTGGAGACTTGGAGGTTACCTGTTTTTCAGCATGTTCTGAATCCAGGTGCTTGCTAAGTTAGAAACTCCTTCATCCTTGAGGGCTTCGCAGATTGTTGAAGGTACCCTCTATATCTAAGAAGTCTCACACTACATACCCTCCCTCTTCTATCTCATTATCAATGAGGGTGACTGCTGAGTGTAGGGCAGATTCCGTCGATTGATCTTCTTTGTATAGGCGTGTTGTTCCGCCCACAGTGTGTTCGTGCTCAGTACTTCATCTTTGATGTACCGATCGATTAGTCTTTCCAGGGATCTTCAGCATAAAGGACGTTAGGCAGGTAGGTCTAAAATCTTTGGCGTTGGTGTAGCTTTCATTACTATGTTTGCGGAATGAAGACAACTTTAGCGTCATGCACGTGGAATGTGTTATAGTCCTAGCAAGTCTCACGAAGGGGAGTCGATCTCTTCCAGAATCCTAGGAAGCAGAGAGAATGCCGTCCACCCCAGGCGACTTGTATGGGCTAAAGAATTCAACCACCCACCTGACTTTAACCGGCGAGAGGATGCTGCGGGCGAGTTCCCAGCCCAACGAGTGCACCTTTCCCTCTACCCCAGATTTCACAAGGTGGTTGCCGCACCGTCCCTGTTTAGCTCTCCGTACTCTTCAAAACCATAGAGGCAGGTTCCCATCAGATGAGCCAATGTTTCCCCGTCTCTGCATAACATTCTTTCGTTCAAGATCCCAGTTTTATTCCGCTAAGATTATGTCATATTAAAGCACAACAAAGCATTAGATGAAATCCTCGTTCAATCCACATGACTGAGTAGGCGATAGGAATGATTAAACAGACATTGGACGTGCCTGCAAATAAGCAAACGTGTGCACTGACCAGATTGATTGGTTGATTTACAAATGACATACAGGTGGTCCGAGTTAAATTATGTCAGTTGATAAAAAACGTCGAGCTTTCGAATCAATTTTCGCAGCGCGAAGGAAAATTAAAACTTGATGAGAGAATCTGGATATAATGAAAGGAAAATGATGGATGAGCACACCTGTATTATGGTGTAAATTGACTAAGTTGATTTACAACGAGTAACTTGTTTGAATTTACTGTACTAATTCTGACAAATGCAGATACAGGCAACTGTTATATGAGTAAATATTATGATAGCTTTGTCACTTGCTCTCCGGTAACCGTAGCATAAACGTGAATGTTTTATGATATATCCCCAAGTTACCATCATACAAAATTTCAGCGTCTCTCAACAGGTCTCGGTGGAAAACTGTAATTTGCATTTATGGATGGCTCTACAGACCAAAGGGGAAATAGTATCAAATTTCACTAGAACGTAATAAGGTACAACTGAATAATTCGATGAAATCACAGGAGTTATTACAATTCATTAGAGATACTCGGTCTTGGCCAAAAATTCACCCGAACGTGTCATTGAAACACGAAATACAAACAACTTTTTTTGTACAACAGTAAGTTATATTAATCTTCTGAACTACTATGTACAGGGTGTCCTCGAACTGCGTGGCAAAAATAAAACCGAAGATTCTTTGATTCGAAAAAAATTTGATGAGCCTTTTTCCTTTTGCCTCAGTGTCTTGTTTACCCGGTAGAGGGCTTCAAAATTGCAAAAATAATTTCGTTTTTTCGGTATAACTTGAGAACGTGATGAAGAACTTTTACAATATTTAGCAGGTGAGTTACTGTCAATAATGGCCATTTTTGAGAGTGGAGCACAGAGCCTTAGAGACCATAGAAATGGCTCAAACTTGAGGATGTAACGGGAAAAGTGTCCAGAACTTTTTTGTGGTCAATGTAATTCACTCGATATTTTTTATGTAGATAGCCTATCTAATTTGAAAACTTTTCTTACTCTTAGAAAATTTTGATAAAATCAACGGATTAGCTTGAAAAAAATCAATTTTCGAGTCTCTGCAATTTTGGCTTACTAATTTTACTTGATTAAAATACCTTAGTTGCCTTTGCTTTTCTAATGTCATTTTGGCATTTGGAGAATATATTCTCAAAACTGTCAGTTTCTACTTTGCTTTCCGTAAAAATTTTATAAAATTATGGCTCAAAATTTCACTAACACTGAAATGGTTGATATGTTATTGATTTATGGAGTTTGTCGTTGCAATGGCCGGAGAAGGGAAAGATATCCGCATCGCAGAATTCCAAATCGGCAAACCTTGGCGAAACTGGCAAATTTGAAGCAAATCGCAGAGAAACTGGACGCAGACGGACAAGAAGGACGTTAGAGCTCGAAGAAGCGATACTGGAAGCGGTTGAAACTGAATCTGGGATAAGCACACTACGTTTGGGACTTCGTATTGGAGCCTCAAAATCATTAGTTCATAATGTACTGAAAGAAGAACTGTTGTATCCCTATCATATTAAAACAGTTCAAGACTTATTGCCCATGGATCCAGGTCATCGACTAGATTTCTGTCGGCTTATTGTCCAAAGACAAAACGCAAACCCCAATTTTTGTAGAAGAATTCTGTTCACGGACGAAGATACTTTCACGAGATGTGGTCTTTTTAACCTCCATAATGAACATTTCTATGCTGATGAAAATCCTCATGAAACGGAAGTTACATATTTTCAGAATCAAACTAAAATCAATGTTTGGGTTAGAATTGTGGATAACTTTATTATTGGCCCTACCGTTATACCCGATCGATTGAACGGGGAGAACTACTTGAACTTTTTGGAACAAAGGCTACTTGAACTGTTGGAAGACTTGCCCTTACACATTCGTCGTGGCCTGGTTTATCCATGATGGTCCACCTCCTCATTTCACATTAGCTGTGAGGTGACATTTGAATGCGGAATATCCAGATCGCTGGATAGGTAGGGGACACGATGCACCAGTGAACTGGCCGGCCCGCTCCCCTGATTTGACGCCCTGCGACTTCTTTCTATGGGGCGCTTTGAAGTCGAAAGTTTATGCAGCTCCAGTAAACACACGAGAAGAATTGTTGCAACGAATTAATCATGAAGCGGATTTATTGAAGAATGATCCTGAAGTACTAGCCAGAGTTCAATCCAATTTCTTGAAACGAATTAATTTGTGTATTCAGGAAAATGGGCAACATTTCGAACAATTGATGCCTTAGCGATTTCCCAAAAAGTTTTGTTGTTTCTTTTAATTTAGCATTTGTTTTTCCTAAATAATCACATCGTTTCCCCATTTCTATTGTTTTTATTATTCGTGTTTTACCGAGATATTAACCATTTCAGTTTTAGTGAAATTTTGAGCCATAATTTTATAAAATTTTTACGGAAAGCAAAGTAAAAACAGTTTTGAGAATAAATTCTCCAAATGCCAAAATGACATTAGAAAAGCAAAGGCAACTAAGGTATTTTAATCAAGTAAAATTAGTAAGCCAAAATTGCAGAGACTCGAAAATTATTTTTTTCAAGCTAATCCGTTGATTTTATCAAAATTTTCTAAGAGTAAGAAAAGTTTTCAAATTAGATAAGCTATCTACATAAAAAATATAGAGTGAATTACATCGACAACAAAAAAGTTCTGGACATTTTTCCCGTTACATCCTCAAGTTTGAGCCATTTCTATGGTCTCTAAGGCTCTATGCTCCGCTCTCAAAAACGGCTATTATTGACAGTAACTCACCTGCCAAATATTGTAAATGTCCTCCATCACGTTCTCAAGTTATACCGAAAAAACAAAATTATTTTTGCAACTTTGAAGCCCTCTACCGGTTAAACAAGACACTTGAGGCAAAAGTAAAAAGGCTCATCAAATTTTTTTCGAATCAAAGAATCTTCGGTTTTATTTTTGCCACGCAGTTCGAGGACACCTGTATATATAAATAAATAGTCTAATATTATATCCCAAGACTCATAATGTTAATCGATTAAACTGTCCAACATATTTGGAGCATTATAAATAATAAATATTCCCCCTTATCCACTAAAACTACTCTGAAAGTACTGAGAATCTTTCAACTACCAAGTAGCCATCATCGGAGTAAACTAAATTATAAATCAAAATGTGCCTGTTTAAATAATATTTGGGGATAATAATGCATACAAGGGGTTCCTCTTAGCTGGAGATAAATCGGAATTTAATAAATTGCTTTTTCGTTAATACATTTCTGAGAAAAATTCTTTGGAACTAATTTCAAAATTGAACCTGGTGATACTCTGGTTTCATTTGGTGTTGTTTCACTATTGACAAATACCTGAATCCTTGTATCTACAAACATTCTGAAGAAATGGCTTTCAAATATTAATATTCCCGATAGATACTGCACAGAATACGTGATCCTAACGTCTTTATGTATGGAGCAAAATTATTTCACTTATAAACAAGCGGATGTGCAATAGACAATACATTCTCTCATTTTTGGCCAATATTTTTCGAAGCGAACTTGAAATCTCCTTAAATTACTTTCCAAAAATTTGGTATAGATATGTTGACGATATTTTCGCGATTACAAGAGAAGGTTTTGATTTACATAGCTTTTTGAACACGCTTAATAGCTAATTTGAGTCACTGAAATTCACTGTCGAAATAGAAACTGATAATCAGCTTCCTTTCCTTGATATTAACATTATAAAAGATTGTAATCACTTAGTTTCCGACATATACAGAAAATCCACTCAAACAAATAGGTATACCCCGGCGGATTCAGCTACACCATTTCTATATAAAATAGCTCCATTTAATAGTCTTGTTCATAGTTTATTGAGCGTCCCTTTAAGCCAGCAAAGTTATAACAACCGAGCAAATAGCGGTGGACAATGGTTACGATAAATTGTAAGGGTCACAAATTACTCTTACTTAAGGATAAACTAAAAGCTCTATTTTATCACTTGGTTGCCGACAGCTACAGTGAAGACGGTCGTGAGTTATAATTTTAGATGTTAAAAATTCGGGCGCCAGAGTATTTTTAACCAACCAATAAATTATGTATGTAACTAGGGGATACAAATACTCAAGTCCCCAGGTTAAATTACCCTGAAAGTATAAAAAAATAAAAGACCTGTACCCAGAATGATTAAAATTTACTAGTAATTGAAATACTAATGTTGATACAGTTTATGACAGAACTTAATATTAATGAGATATGAAATTAATGAATTGAAAATATGGATGAAGGTAATTGCTTAAATCATTAAATCAAAGTGAACAGTTGAATTTACACAATATACAAATACTCAATGATTATTTCAAATGTTACATAAACCCAATGTAGCCTGACCTGGTGAGTGCTCGATAAGATGTTCTACTTGCTCGGTTATGGATTAATACTTCCTACTCGATGTAGGGGACTCCTGCCACAGTTATAATACAGTTTTCACGATTGTACATCACAAGTAAATCAGCAACTTCTAAAGTAATTCTTCCACAGAAGATTCAAGCCAACCTCAATACACTTGTTGAATTTTCCACAACATAATTAGAAAAAAGGAACCCTGAAATCACGAAATGTTTAAACCCCTATTGTTCTATTGTCCTCAGAAGACAGACATGAACAAAATACATAACGATTGTTGAACAAATTAGGACTAACTTATGTCCTGTCAGATACCACCTGTGAAGGCAAATTAATTCTTGAAGTCAAGTGAATAAATCAAATGGAATTACAAAGATATTTACCTCCATCACGAAAGGGTTTTCCTTCCAATAAGACAAACTTTACTTCCGTCCACAACCAGTCACGTTGAAACTAAGTTTTAATCCCCTAAGGTGCACTAATTACTCAAATAATTCCAATTATTCCAATCCAAATTGGTAATTGATGCCTTTGCTTTCAACGGAAGAATATTCCCAGAATTTGGTTCCAAACATGAGCTTGGTATCACCTCCCTATTGAAATAACCTAGCAACACGACTTCCCGCTTGAACGATTTGACCAGAAGTACGCCATTTTCTCTTTCTTTCCGGCGTCTCGATGTCTCACAGAACAACCTCGAAATAGAAGCGGTAACTACGGATCTAACACCGAACAACCATGACTCTTAGAATATACGGTCTAGCATAGCTGACGTCACAGGAGTTAACCGATTGTACTACAGCGGCCATTTCTAAGCCGTTAAGTGGAATTTACATGTTACAAAATCTTTGATCAATAATTTAATTTCTAAACAGGAAAGGAAATGTTCTTCAGTAATTAATATCATCCTGGAGTAATTAATAAATTCCATAATTTGTTTTCTACATTTGCAATACAATCAGTTAATAGAAAAACTGTTAAGGCAACACCTTTGATGAAGTTTTTGACTCCGAACATTTTAACTCGGCATAAGGAACTTTCATTTCCTTACAACATGAACTTCATAAACAATTGGATTTCAGAATGATATTTTGTAAATTTAATAAGGTAAGTAATGCGTTAATTGGTACTTTTAATGGGATCTGTAGAAAACAAGAAAACTAGCTAATAAAGTGGTCGAGGGGACTTCTCTTCACAGAATAAAATGCCACTTTTAGCACTTATATCATAAATAACTATTTTGCACGGTGAAAACAAGGATAGGTTCACGTATCGATAGAGATGAAAAAATGTCAACTTCTTTGACAGTTGTAAAAAAAAAATGAAACGTGTGGCACTCGGGGACTGCCGCGGTAAAGCTATTGCATAGCACTACGCCACTGGAAAAAGTTGGGCAGAAGAACATCCACTACCTCTTCAAAATCTTCACGAATTATGAGTAAAAAAGAGTATCATCGTGATCTCTATGAAGAGTATTCTGTGACGAGTGCATAGATAACTCTACTACCGGTAGTAGAGTTATCTATGGTGACAAGTGTCAGTTGACTTGTAAACACAATTTTATACGAAAGTTTTATCGTTCAGATCTCGATAGCGCTTTCGGCTCCGGGATTTTCACGTGGCCTATCGAAATTAGAAGGTTCGAATTGTATAAAAACACAATTGCATGAACGCCAGACGACTTATGTAATTAGCTACGAACATAATCATTTCGACATATCCTCGAGGAGCTCGCTGCGCGTAAGTTAGAGTTTATACATTTTACCTCTATTTTGTTAATTTGGGGCCGTTTCGAACCCCGTGAGGCCGGCGCCAGTTGTAATAAAGTATTTTGGGCTATGGGCCGCTAGCTTTTACCCGCTTTAGGTATATTTAAGTAGCTAGAAAACTCCCTTTCGTACGTCGCACGTCAGATGCTAGTAGGTGACAGCTGAGAATACCTGAAACGGTACGTACTACGACTATGCTATTTAGTTGGCCCCGTTCATAAACTAACGACATGGAGCGAAAACCACATGCGAAAAGTCCTCGTTAAGACGTTCTATGTACCGTAAATTTGCACTTTTCTAACTCGCGACCTACGCGTTACTCACTTGAACGTCATTCGATTTATCGAAAATTAACCAATTCAAAACAGTTTTCGACCCAGTTTGGGGCTATCACGACCTTTTAAAAGGTTGAAAGTTAACATTTCGACAATTTTAAGCTCGGCCGAGCTACATGGTAGGAGGAGTGGTGGGTGTCAGGATATTTCCTTACGGTATCTGTTTTTTGTTTTTTTAGATTTTCGTTACGGTATTTGTCTTTTGTTTTTTTTTCTTGATTCGGTCGCCGCGCTCAAAGCCCGCGATAAAAGCTATACGCAATAGCTTAAAAAATTTGGATTAGCCAATCCCAGGATAAGAAAGTGCCTAGAATATCGGATACTGTCACTGATGCAATGAATAATGCGATTATCCCTTTCCACGAAACTAACACGACATTCGTCGTGTAAAAGCCCTAGACCTAAAAGAATAAATAGTGCCAGAAACGGTAAAAGCTCCAGGGCGCTTTGGCTGAATTACGAGAATAAAGCATTTTTATTTTCGTTCTTAACACCTTCTATGTTTCGTTGAAACGATTCCTCGATGACATGCCTATTCGTCGGAATTTCATTTTGATAGAGAATATCTTGAGTGAGGAAGTTTCGTGACAATAACTTTTATTAGATTTCATCATAATTCCATCACAATGTTTCCGTTTGTTAGCTGTTGAGAAAGAATGAAAACATAATTCGATGAAAATCTCCCTTACACAAGGAAAGAGGGAACAAACATTCAATAATTTATTTATGTATTAATTCATAATATTAATGGTATTACTCAAGATAAGAACTAGCATAATAAAAGTATGGTAAGTTGGTAAGTAAAAGGGGAATTCATTAAAATATCACATAAATGTTACCGAAGATAAAGAAATGTGTGAAATAGCGCTACATACTTTGGTATGTTATTTACTTGGGTATAGGTACATATAAATTGTTAATTTATGTGATATGATAATACATTCCACTTACACCATTTGATGAATATTCCATATTTGAGATCTTACCTTTAAAATACTTCCGCTAAAATCCTCACAGATGTGTAAAGTACATTTTATACTAACTGGACTTTTTTTCACGTCGTTCATAGGTAGACAAATTTTTTTTCTTATCTTCTCATTCTTTGGCACATAAAGTAATATTTTTTTGGGGGGCAGTTATTGTTCTAGATGTATATTGGACAGGGAACAGCTCTTTTAATATTTATGTTCAGGCACTGTCATTGTTATGTCTTTCAAGTTCTCGTCATGTGATTCTGAATCTGAACCCATCACGAACTAAACTAGATTAAAATTAACGAAACTTGTCTTCAATCTTCACACAAATACTCAAAACTTGTTTATTGTCATTTTACCAATAATAGTTTCGCCTGAAAGTGCATTTGGAACAAAAATTTCAATTTAGGCGACAACATTTCGTTCTGGATTTATGGAAATGTTTAAATTAGAATTATTAGCACAAAAGTACTAACAGTATTATATAAAATTTGTTAAACAAATCTAAAAATAAATCTCTTATGCGATTTGATTCGAATTTCGTTTATTTTTTGAGACGGTCCTTCCGAACTTGTTCGAATCGATCGTAAGATGTCCATGTTCGAAATTCCGTAAGAGAGTCGCATATTGCATTCAAAGTTTGAATGACTTTGACAACGGATTCGAAAGTTTCAATCACATTCAGAAGCAATGCGGGCCGGTATAAATCAGAGTTATTGAATGCCACGCCACCGGAAAACCATCTTATTTCCAATATCCACCGCAAGGGGATCAGGGGATCAATGATTTCGTGTCACTTGACATTTGTATGGAATTTTCATACTGAATATCTGAACTGATGTTTGCTCATCTCCCTTTATCTTTGACTTCGTTCCACGGTTTGCTCAGATCATAAAATTCCCGAGATAGAAGGCGGTTAATGTACATAAAAGCTCAGTTATATTGCTTGATGATGCTTTCAAATGTAATGAAATGAAAAAAATGTGGTAGACTCGCGAAAAATAAGCTGATATTGCACAACTCTACATACATTCTGATAAGCTCATATTTTTTATACAATAGAGAGTTTTAGTGCATCTATCATAATATAGAGATTTAACAATAGAATTAAAAACCGTAGCAGCTAATAATGGTTTTGAAAAGAGCTTCATAGATGAACTGATAGAGAAAAAAGAATACAGTAAAACATTGAACCTAATATCCTTAGTTTTAATAGACTATATATTACTTGTAATAAATTTTCACAAACTGAGTAATTATTAAACAAAAAGTGACATGTTCGACCACATGGTAGCTTTATCAAACTGGTTTATTCCTTAAATATTAAAATTAAGATTAAGGAGGGTATGAGTGAGGTACGTGTACCTTAGGATAAGAGTTACTTGTAAATAAATTTAATAATGGAGAATTGGTAAGGTCTTTCTGATCATTTAAAAGGTTTCTTGTATTTTTGAACTTATTAATTTCAATTTTCTCTAAGTTGTTTAATACTTTACTTTTAACTGACTTATGGAGAATCTCAAAATCATCTTTGAAATGATCAGTTCGATTAATTTAACTTTAATATAGTATTAACTAATCTCTGATGAGTTTTGATTGCCCCACGTTGTGGTGATAATTATTATAAAAAGTCTCTAATGAGTTTATTAATTAATAATGAATTATATTTTGTTCAATTTTAATTTTATTTCCAGCTAGCTCTTTACTGTTTTTTAATTTTTACTTTAATTTGTTTGTCTAATTTGATTGAATTGATATTATTTTTATATTATGTGGAATTAAATAAAACCTTATTTAAAATGTAAAAAACTTTTATATTTAAATTTGTATATGACCCTGTATTATATTAGGTTTACAAATTATACAAGTTAATTTATGTTTCTACAGTTTCTATGCTGACAATAGTTCGTTATACTTTAAAATTCTCTATGTTTCAATTTTAACCTCAAACTACATAAAATTAATACATGTTTACAATAACAATCTTACATTCAGAGACAACGATACAATGATGAAATTGTAAATAGACTTACTTCTATATATATCCTATAATATTAGAACGAATGTTGGTAATGTTCCGTAGATATTTATATCTTCTTATTTTATATGGTTATGCACTTTTAAAACATACTCTGCTATAACACATTCACTGATAACACGTTGATTCTTCTTCTTATTCAGGAACTTGTTGATAATTTGTTGTTAATTGTTTTATTCTTTTTAAGATATAAAACTTCGTTTATAACAAACTGGAAATGCTATCGAAGATTGAATATTCTCCGATGCCACTTAAATAACTTTGGGTATGTTAATCTTACTAACGTTGAGATGAAGATTTATGAATACTATTTGCTTCGTAGGAATTATTAATTGACTTCGGTTAACTCCGACTTTAGGGTCGTTTTCGAACAATTTTGGTATTCTGAGTTCTATTTTATCGTCAATATCGTCGAATGTATACCCACAAATTTGCTAATTAGTTATAAACAAACGAATTTGACCAAAATGTCGAGTTTACAGTCGCTGTCGCATAATTTAGGCTATTATGGTCTTTAAATGCATACATAAATTGTTGAATTTTTATAAAAAATATTAACAAATAAAGGAAAAAGAAATGTGATATTTTATTCATTTTTATTATGCACACTCAGAACTTGGATTTTGTTGACAAAATTGATGAAATGTATTAAGTCTTAATATAATAAAAAAATGGCATGCCACTAATTTTAAATAATTGTTTTCCCTTCCATAACAATTCCCATACCTCCTTAAAAAAATTGATATGTTTGATATTATGTATAATTATTGATACTAAAACATCCAAATTGTCATAATTTTTTTCTAATTTACTTTTTAAAATTTCCACGATAATAATTTAAAGACCATATAGCTATACAATCGTACTCAGGAGTACTCAAAATTATCCGACAACGACTATAAACACGACATTTTGGTCAAACTCGTATATTTAATATTAAATGTAATTTGTTTATAACAAATTAGCAAATTTGTGGGTATACATTCAACCATATTGACGATAAAATTGAACTCAAAATACCAAAATTATTCGAAAACGACCCGAAAGTCGAGTTTTGGTCGAATTCATCTATTTAGTTGATGAATAAATTGCTTATAACAAAAAATAGTCTTTATTCGATAAAAAACGGTCAAATTTTGCATTTTTTAGAAATTTGTTATGTAATCTCAAAAATGAGCTAATTAAATTGTTATTAACATTGTACTATTCTAGCTAACTTTTTTATATGTCGTCATTGCTATAGTTTCAAGTTTCACTTTCTATAATATTCGTTATCTGATATGTTACATTATGCTCGCAAAAAGGACAAACTTTCAGCCTTTTCGCCTGAAAATAGATCGTGTTTTGCTCAGTTTAATAAAGCCGCCGCACAATAGGGAGTTTGGAAGCATCGAAATGAAACCATAATAACTGGCGCAACTTCGTTATTTTCTCCGTTTTCATTATCGTCTTACATTTCACAGAGTATAACCGTAATAAATACTCAGCGCGATGGTAATTATTGATAAGGGAACTGCCGGAAAAATTGCGGCTTAGCGGCAGCTCCAAGATGTCTAAAACCAAGTTGTAGATGACATAAACTCACATTAGAGGATGTCGTTAGTCGACAAAGCGGGTGGCAATGTAAAGCTTCAACTGCAGAACAAATTTCCGCGAATCGATTTGGAAGCTAAAGCTTATAATAATTGAAGCATTTCACATTTATCCTCTTCTCGTGTTATTTTGGAAATCGGTGATAGTTCATATCGAGGAGTGGATCATAACAAGGAATTATCGACCAAAGATCTTTACCGACAGATACGAGGGCAATGTAAAAAAAGTTCCTGAAAAATGAAACAAGAAATGATTTATTTCTCAACATAACATCATTGTAGCCCGATACACTTCGTCCAACGTTTTTCAAATTTTTCGATCCCGATTTCGGCAATTCGTTTGTGTGGCGTTTGTTTCAGCGATGACCTAAACTGTCGCCATGACTTTGTTAGTCGATAAACCCACTTTGGCTTTCGACTGTTCTTTGGACTGGTGTGTTGTGATGGATCCATCTTTCGTCCACGGTTACGAAACGGAGCAAAAAGTCTTTCTTCTCGCGCTGGAACATCGCCAAACACTCTTTTGATGTTGTCACACTGTCGCGTTTGTTGTCAATAGAAAACAAATGCGGCATAATCTGGCAAATAGCTTTCTCATCCAAAAATGTATGGAAAAGTTTCGTACCCGTTCGGTTGAGATGCCCATAGCCTCGTGCACTTTAACTCGCCGATCGTCCAATATCATACCATGGATTTTATCGACGATTTCTGGCTTTGTGACCTCAGTTGGACGACTAGAACGTTCAGCGTCCTTTGTGGTCATATTACCACTACGAAAATCAGTAAACCACTTGTGAATGGTTCCAATCGAGGTTGAGGAATCCCCATAATGTTTAACAAGCGATGCTTTGGTTTGCGTAATGTTTTCTTCACGCAAGAAATAATGTTTGATCAAGACGCGAAAAATTCACTTTTTCCATGTTTACAAAAATCTTCAAGGTTGCTTGCTTTCGACATATCAGTCTGAAAATTTTAATGCGTTCTAGTTAAAGATGGTACATGGGATTTTCGATTGTGGCGCCATCTGTTTCATTTTTCAGGGTCTTTTCACCTTGCCCTCGTATTATGGCCAAATTGATTGTCAAAAGTGAATTTTAAGTGGATACCGGTGATTATTTCTCATTTATAGTGTCAAAAGTGACATATAAAATGTTACCGTCGGAAGCTCAGTTAACTACACTATAAATATTATGGACTTGGGTGAATTTGTTGTTTCATAGACCAGGTTTAGGTCCTCTAGGTCGAACAGTGACATCAGAACGAGTAATAAGATGATGGAATCCTTCCAAATGGGGTGTTTTATACCTCCGGCGGAACTGCACGAATAGTGACTTCATCGTCTTACTCTATCCGCTGATGACCTCATGAGAGAGCGAAACAGCTGCTCGGAACTAATAGACGTGATGTCGCTGTTTGACCTGGAGAACCCAATTCGCGTTTCCGTAACAAAATCCATACACGAAATGCATTTCACTATATTCTTTAATAAAGATTCGAAAAGGCATTTTTAATATTCTCAACCACGGTCGTACATACAGGTCTGGGGACTCGTATGTTTGACATGGGTCTCTTACGCGTCGCCAAACTCGTAGTCCCTCGCTCAGCCACTAGCTAGCGCTTGGATCGAAGTGGTAAAACGATTCCTTTCCGGAATCGCAAGCAGTGTTACTAAGTATTCTGATTTAAGAGAGGAATAGAACTGTTACTCTTGTCAAAATGTATTACTCACCTTAAAAATAACTTCCCCTTTTTCGTTATACATGCTCGCACACATAAAAGACCTCGTTAAAACGATTTCTATCCGGAATCGCAAGCATCCACTTTTTTCGCATTTCTACATCTTTCGGCACTTTAAAAACAGAAGTTTCTTGCTTTACACTTTTGTACCCCGTTTTGCATTTCGGCACAATGCACGATTTCGTAATTTGTTTCTAAAAACGCAGGTATTCCTTATGTTTACAAGTCAAGTATGACAGTTGTCAGAGAATTTCGACTACTGCGCCACCCTTTTTGGTACTACGCGACAGTCGACGCTTAGCGGACCCACTTGTCACATAGGAAACCGCCTCGAGTTCCCAGACCTGTATGTACGACCGTGTTCTCAACAGACTTATTTCAAACGCTTCACAATACGGATAAGTGTCAAATCTCAAAACTAAGTCATCGCCTACTTCGTACCGTTTACTTTTGTAGGTGTATATTTCAGAGTTTCTCGAAGCCTTCATCTCCAATCTCTCTAATCAAAATTATGCAAGAATAACATACTTTCCCAAATCCTAAAATGAGTCAGCAGCGTAGAAAAAAAAAGGGAGAGGGAAGCAAACCCCCGTAGTTACGAACAAACTGAACAATTTTGACCATTGTGTCCAGTGTTAAATAATAGGTATCTAGTTTAGAAGCACTTGAACAAAATTCGATCAAAATCGCCGTCAGAGTTACGATAAAATAAACTTCTGAAAGTCACCATATGACTTGTGAAATTGTTGTAATAAATATTATATACATTTGTGGGAATAATATTCGACATTTTATGAATTTCTTCTTTTATTGCAGGATAGAACTGTACGTCGACCAACCTTTCTGACACATCAAAGATGGATCACTCTTGGTAAGACATTATTTCTGATTCAATTTTCATTGCTAGGTAATTTTCACGTTCGCCTTTCCACTAATGATATTGCATATTCTGTATTTCAGAATGAGAATTCTATGGTTGTTTTGCATGTAGGTGGCTTAAATAAATTCACCTTGATATTCTGACATTGCAGGCTGAGATTCCTCTAGATTTTCCATTATCTTGCTTAAGTTATTCCGATAATATCACCTCACAACCGATTTCACTGCCGTAGATTTAAATTCATATTTTGAACCTTTATCCTGTAATTATACCGTAAAATATAGGTACCTAGTGTTATAATCGAAGTTTTCAAAGGAAATCTGAGATCTTACAAATCTTGTAGAACAATAATGATGAGGGAGAAAGCAACTTCATGCCCTTTTTAAGGAAATCAAATCTTAAATTAAATATAAGTTAGATTTAGGTAAAATAAGTGATACCTGGTGAGAAACTTCCAAATGGTTTTAAATAATCAAGTGACGTATCGGAAAATTTCAAGAGCAAGAAAGATGCATGTGTATTAACTGAAATAAAAATTTAATGACTACAATAAGTAGAATAATAATATTAGGCATGTAAATAATAAGTAGCATCAAGAGTTAATTAGTATTAATAAGTATTATGATAAGAAAAGATTTGAAATATCTCCTCAATAAATAATGGAGAAAATCCAAAAATAAAAGTAAATAGTAAAAGAGGAAAGTACGCTATATACAATAATACAAAGAGTTTCTAACAATCAGTGAAGAAAAGGTTTTATTTCATGAAATTAAATAAATTTTGACAGTCCACAAAATTTCAGAATAAATTTATTATTATTTGAAATTTCAAGAAATAACAAGTCCAAAGAAAAAGTAGTGATCATAAATCAATAAAAATTGTATAAAAAAAGCTTAAGATAAAGATTGAATTGTAAAAGTAATATTAACATAAAAACCAAAAGTATTGAAATAAACCTAACTTAAGTGATAGAGATAGCATCATTTGAGTTAGAATATAAACCAATGGGAATAAAGAAAAAGACAGTCATGTGTCAGGAATCAAAATAGACCCTAGTAAACACACTTGATTTTGAAATTATAAAACACATGATTGGTCGAAAAGAAATAACGCATCAGACCTAAAAAGTTATAAATAGCTGAACTTGATATTTCTCTAAGAAGTTGAAAATTCATCTCTGACATAAGATGTACTCCTCATAAGTAATATGACAGCAACAAATGTCAAGTAAATAATAAGGTTATAAATAACCAAATGTCAAAGTGACAAGTGATCAACAGCCAATGTGCCTAGATTCAAGTTGGATATAGGTAGTTTCAAAATAGGCTAATCAATCAACAAATGGGATGAAATGATTGATAATAATGAATGGAATTAATTGATATGGAATAAACAATATACTAACGTTGGAAATATAAAAGGATACAATTACATAAGTAATCACAATCCAAAAAGAAAGTTATCTTTTATAATTATATCCATTTGAGTGTTGTTACCAAGTCAAAGAACAACTTGCCTTCAACAACTTACTATCTTCAGCAATAGTCCATGTGTTGAAACAAGTAACTTTCTTCAATAAAACAACTAGTGAATTAAGATTAAACTCACATTTCATTTTAAGCGCACAACATTAATAAACACAGAATCAATCCTAGTAATTTTACAGTAGGTACCAACCGAAACTTCCAATTTAAGACAGTCCTATTCACCGGGATATTATTGGTTGTGGAATCTAAAACGTGTGTCTTACTTTACGTTTGAAATAATTATGTCACTGTCATACTGACATCATCAATAACCTACAAATTTCATACCTATTCATTTCAGTTGTAAAACAATAATGAACTACAAATTATGAAATAATTATGTGAACTTTGAACCTTTTCAGAGGTCGTGATAGCCACAATCCGGGTCAAAAACTGTTTTGAAATAGGTAATTTTCCATAAATCGAATGACGTTCACGTGAGAAGATCGTAGCACGCGAGTTAGAAAAGTGCAAACTGGTTATACCTAATACGGCTTTACGACGACTTTTCGCGTGCCGTTTTCGCTCCATGTAGTTAGATTCAGTATCGGACCGTGCCCGACGGCCCTTCTTTTTTCGATAAATGTCCATTAAATAGGAAAATTTAATTAAAACAGTTTGAGCTATTCTCAGATCTCAGCTATGCGCGTCTAACGTGCGACGTACCAAAGGGAATTTTCTCGCGACTAAAATATACACGAAGGGGATAAAAGCTAGCAGCCCATAGCCAAAAACACTTTATTACAACTGGCGCCGGTCGCACGGGGCAAGAAACGGCCCCAAATTAACAAGACCGAGGTGAAATGTATAAACTCTAACTTACGCGCAGCGAGCTCCTCGAGGCATATGTCAAAATGATTTCGTTCGTAGCTAATTACATAGGACGTCTGGCGTTCATGCAATTATGTTTTTAGATAATTCGAACCTTCTAATTTCGATAGGCCACGTGAAAATCCCGGAGTCCAAAGCGCTAAAGACTTCTGAGTGTTACAATATTCGTATAAAATTGCGAAATTTCGCACTTTTAGAAACTTCAAATTAATTATGACATAATTATTTCAAACTTAAAGTAAGACACACGTTTTAGATTCCACAACCACCCTTGACCAAGATAATTTTTGATATCCCGCTATAAGTGACCATAGAAGTAATTAAAAGTTTAATTCGCAGAAAAATAATGTAGGTTCAAATAGCTATTCCAAATAATGATATTCTAGAAAACGAAAACAACCTATAAAATCGAGGAATATTTGAGTAAACCTGTAGATAATGGAAAGCTTCATATATTGATCGATCAAGTAGATCGTCTAAAGATAGATATTAAGAACATTTTAATTGATTTAAACATAAGTCAAGTTGAAATTTTTATTTTCATCAAAACTTTTCTCACATTAAAATATTAGATATACGAGGGCAAGGTGAAAAGTTCTTGAAAAATAAAACAGATGGTGCCACAACCGACAATCCCATGTGACATTTGTTATGTACTATCTTTAACTAGAACGCTTTAAAATTTTCAGACTGTTTTGACATCCATCGAAAGCAATCTTGAAGATTTTTGTAAACATGCATAGAAGTGAATTTCGCGTCTTGATTACACATTATTTCTTGCGTGGAAAAAACATTACGCATCGCTTGTTAAACATTATGGGGACTCTTCACCATCGATTGGAACGCAACGATTCACAAGTGGTTTACTGATTTCCGTTGTGGCAGTATGACCACAAAGGACGCCTAACGTTCTGGTCGTCCAATCGAGGTTACAACGCCAGAAATCGTCGATAAAATCCATGGTATGATATTGGATGATAATAAAAGATTTCTCAACTTGTTGATCTGCTTTGAATAAATTTTCCAATTTATAATTTCTATTAATTAATTTCTACAAGAATGTGTTGGCAACGATAAAAAAGATCAATTATTCATATGAACATATGATGTCACTTACGTGTAACATTTCAATGACAATACTATTAAACTTGTTATCAAGTGGACCATTTGGCGATTTTCCAATTTACGCATTTTTTTGTCTGGGTCAAAATAGAATGAATTGAAATTAAATTTAGATTATCGAATGCAGTAGGTATTAGCCGCATTTCACAGCAAGTCAGATTTAATGAATGAAGACATTTTTATATCTGTAAACTTATTCGGATAAACATTCTCTTTCTGAATGCAAGCCAGAGTTGAATGAAAATTGCCGTAAGTGTAAAGTTCCGTCGCTATATTCAGAAATTGTTATAAGATTACTTCCAAAGAAATCATTGTTTTCTATTACACTCTTACCGATCCGCTAAACTGTCTAGACTCTAGACCAATGTTCTCCCCAGAGTTGGGGTTTAATAATAAATACGATGAATGATTTTTATTTGTGAGCCTAAAAAAGATTTGTGAGCGTATCAAAGACGACAGATTATGTCCTCATATTTGACCGAATAGAATGGAATATATTTTCCAGTATCGGTGAACGTTCATTTTATATTTGATGAATGATAGTGTAATAATGTAAGATAATTCTTGGGCATTTACTACTTGATTTTTATTACGAAATTTCACCGAAAATGTTACATATTTCCCACGCTGCGATAACCACTTTTTGTATAGAATACCGTCATTGACAGTGCTGCCAAATCGACAAACATTATTAGAATATCTGTATAATTGTCACCAGAATTTTCCTGATGTATATTCTACACACATCAAAAAAATGTAGGGTCAGCGATATTTTTAGGGTTTCGTCACTTGGTAATGGGAAATTCGTAAAATTTTTGTTACCCACGTAGAACATAATCTTTTGCCACATAATTTATTTACAATTTCATACAAAGTTTGCAAATCAATTGAAAGCTTTAATCTAACTGAAAAGAGTGAAAAATTCGTATTCAATGCACTTAGGATTGTGAGCAAAAAAATTGTCACTGTCAATGTTTAATACAGAGTGTGTGCACCGCGATTGTTCAAAACTGCCCTACATCGATTTGGTAAGCTGAGAATAAGGTTATCGATGCTTTCCTGATCAATGGCATTCCATTCTTCAACCAGAGTATGGAACAATTGATTTCGTGTCTGGAAGAGAATGTTACGCCTTAAAATTCTTCTGCCAAGCAAATCCCACACATGCTCAATCGGATTCAGGTCTGGCGATTGAGCAGGCCAATCCAAAACACTTATACCACTCTCATCCAAGTAATCTCTTACGATCGCGGCAGTATGAGGGCGCGCATTGCCATGCATGAAGATGAAGTTTTCACCTACTGCAGCTGCATACGGAATGACAAATGGTTCTAATATCAGGTCCCTATATCTAAGAGCATTTACAAACCTCTCCAGCAATACGAGGTCGCTTCTTCCGCCAATGCTGATACCACCCCAAACCATAACCGTTCCGCCTTGTTAGCTGTGAACTTACTGTGCAGTTCTAAGTCTCCAAACATTTCCAGGTTGTCTCCATACACGAGTACGTCTAGTATCTGGATGTAAACCGAATCTCGATTCATCACTAAACAACACAGGAGTCCATTCTTGCACGCCCCATTCGATGTGATTTCTAACCCAGACTATTCGGGCCTCGCGATTTCCTCTGGATAATGGTGGAGCTCTCCATGGACGCCTGGCACGTAAATTGGACTCGTGTAGTCTATTTCTCACAGTTTGGTCACTTATCTGTATATGGTGAGCGTTTCTGAGTTCCAAACTTAGTTGACCTGCCGTGTGGGTTGGATTTCTCAGAGCTTGAATTCTCAGAAATCTGTCCTGTGCCGCCGTTGTTATTCTGGTACGGCCAGTATGTTGCTCTCTAACATCACCAATTTGATTATAACGAATCCATAAACGACTTATAGTGGACTGGTTAGTCCCTAATTCATTGGCAACAACCCTCTGCGACATTCCAGCTTGAAGCATTCCAATGGCCCTTAAGTGCACGTCTCTCTGAAGGTGATTATGTTCCATAATTTAGACAAACAACACTACTCAAAATTTTCAATAATTACCATTCGCTGGTCGGATAACATCTGATTTGATCTGATGAATGAAACTAGGAACGACATGAAGAAAATGAATAGTCGTTGGAAAAAAGAGGAACACATGCCATGATGTTCAAAATGATAAAAAAGTATTGTGTAAATAACAAACAAAGATCTGCAACGCGATAATGCCACGTGGATCTCCGAGAATTAATAAACAATCCCAAAATATGCTTGACCCTTAATTTAAAGTGTATTTAAAGTGTATTTAAAGACTCTGACTTAATTTCTGCTGTCTGTTAAAACTCAAAAAATTCCGATGATTATTTGTCTTTTTTCACATCATCGAAACCCTATACCATCCAATGAAGCCAGAGAAGCGAGACAGGTTAACACAATTAATGGAAAAAAATTTGAAATGGGGATCTGATAATCTAGTAGAAATTAATGCAGTCAAAACTCAAGCTTGCGTCTTCTCCAGGAATGCCTATCTCCTTCCTTACATTCAACTGCTGGCTCACAAGATGTTCTTCAAACATTATAGGTTTCCCTCTGGTGTAGTCAAAGGATAAAAAAAAATACGTGTGGCACTCGGGGACTGCCGCGGTAAAGCTATTGCATAGCATTTTTTCTCAACTTATGCAATTATAATTATTTTTTTTCAAATTTATGCAGTATTTTTTTTTCTTCGATATTTTAATTCAAGTTTTTTCTTTGATATTAATTCAAGTTACAATTTTTGAGCGTGTTGACCGATAAGAAAACAATTTTTTTTCTTTTATTGAATAAATGAGAAGTTAATATCGTTTAAAATATTTTTATTATCTTACAATACATGTAGATTATTCAGGAATTTGTTATCATTGAAAACTTTAGGTTTATGGTAACTGAATAACTGAAATAAGAGACATAAGTTTGAGACTTGATATCCTCTAAATATCTGGAAAATACCGCGTCAATAGTGGTCCCATATTTTGTTGTGGATTCTTGTGGATCATTATTCATTTTCAAATTCAATTTTTCCGAAAGAAAAGTTGTCAACCTCTGATTTTTCATCAGCGAAGTTGATGTTGAAATCGCCAGCCAAGATAAGTGGAAATTTATTACCATTTGTACCAAGTGTTTTCGACCCTTCTTCAGTGTACTCCAGTAAAGTGCGATGAATAAAATACTCTACCTCGTCCAATTTTGGATTCGGAGAAATGTAAATTGCTACCATGACTATGTGTAGGCCATTTCTAAGTTTGCATGAGCACGCACAAATATCTCCAACAAATGAGCGCCTAACATTAACATCGTTAACGTGTGCAATATTTATTTCAATATTCGGAGTCATAATATTAGTTACATTATTATTATTTTGGTAAATAGATACCCCACCTTCTGGAACAGTGTCTCGTTTGAATTGAACAATACAATTGAAATTAGGTATTTCAATCGGATTATCATGCGCCATACAAGTTTCGGTAAGAAGTAACATATTTGTTTGTCTCGTAACTGAATCTTGTAAATCGTATTTGTGACTATTTAGACTTTGGCAATTGAAAGTCATTATTGAAATGCCATTTCTATTACTAATGAAATCTAAGACACTTTGGGCTGTCGTCTGAACACTATTTAAAGGCAGTCTTTTGAATTCTTGCAACAAAGATGCAGCCGATGCAGCTTGCCTTCGATTATTATAAAACTTGAATGTAGAATTATCGTTTTTTGTCGTGATATACAATTTTTCAATATTAGTCACCCGAGAGAGCGCAACATAAACGAGTTCCTGTTATTTTTCGTTACGGAATTTCTTGATTCGGTCGGCGCGCTCAAAGCCCGCGATAAAAGCTATATGCAATATATGCAATAGCTTAATAGAAACAGGTACTCTCAGGTCTCTGCTACGCGCGTCTAACGTATAAACTCTAACTGACGCGTAGCGAGCTCCTAGAGGCATATGTCAAAATGATTTCGTTCGTAGCTAATTACATACGACGTCTGGAGTTCATGCAATTATGTTTTTAGATAATTCGAACCTTCTAATTTCGATAGGCCACGTGAAAATCCCGGAGTCTAAAGCGCTAGAGTGTTATAACATTCGTATAAAATAGCGAAATTTCTCACTTTTAGAAACTTCAAATTTCTTGATTCGGTCGCCGCGCTCAAAGCCCGCGATAAAAGCTATATGCAATAGCTTAAAAAATTATAGGAATATAACACTACAAATAAAAGCTTATCTGCCCCCCGATGCAAAACAACAAGAGAATAAAAGATTAGTTGTCAACATTTATATCGAAATAAATAATAATAAATGAATGTTTGTTTTCAAAAACAAACCCAACTAGATTAAATTGGCCGACACCAGTTTTGTTAAGAAGGATTAATTTCGTTTGGTGCGACGTAATTATTCCCTAGCTACTACTCATAAATTCCAATCGTCTCGATTTTACCGAGTCGCGTTTCGACTTTACATCCATCTCCAGTGCGATTAATTCGACTGGATGACCTATTAATATTGCATACACTTTTAACGCTTACATTGTTTTGTTTTATCAGAGTGCGGACTAACCTAAACGCCTTCCTCGATGTCGATGTAGGATTTTAACGGGCTTTTAGCAGGTTTTTGTTACAGACGACGGCGCCGACATATCGGGACTGGCGCAAGATGTCCCGTCTATCACAGTTCTACACCGTGGAGGTGGGTGACACCAAATTTACAATTCTGAAGAGATACCAAAACCTCAAACCGATCGGCTCTGGTGCTCAAGGAATCGTTTGGTGAGTACCTTACATATCTGGAACTGTAGCTAAGTGACTGTGTTTTTATAGCGGTTGTTTTGGGTTCGCAAGATTTGGGGGGATGAGATGCAGAAGAAATCGTAACATTTCAATTGATTTTTATGTTCGTCTTTGACTCGAGTCTGGAATTCAATTTGCAAATTCCAAGAGTTAAAATATTTTGGATTTTATAGAATATAATTATTACTATCGATTGTATAAAACATATGTTGTTGCATATTTTGATTCTACGGAAAATTTTAGACAGTTTTCATGTATAATGTCCTATACTAAGTCTAACCGTTTTTGACGTATTGATAAGATACTCTTTACTGTGTTTTGATTGCCCCACGTCTTGGTGAGAATTATTATATAATTATATTATATGGAATCAAATACATGAACTTTACTTTATTATGTTAATAATTTTTATAATCTATTTATTTTATGAATTCTAACAATTCTTATTGAAATCTTTCAATATTTACAAATTAACTTTATATTACCAAAATCTTCTATGCTTACAAATTTCTATTTTATGCTTTATAACTTCTCTATGTTTCAAGTTAACCTCATTTCCTTAATTTAATACACAACCACAATAACAAATTTAACATTCAGGTGCTCTTGCACAATGATGAAATTTTAAATAGACTCATTTGTTATATCCTACAAATATTGGAATAAATGTTGGTAATGTTCCGTAGGTTTTTATATCTTCATATTTTATTTTGTAATTCACTTTTAAACACATTTGCTCTGCTTTAAACTATGTGCACAGGTAGAAATTGTTGATATGTTGTTGATAATTGTTTTATTATTTTTTTGAGACATAAAACTTTGTTGTTTATTACAAACTGGAACTCCAATCGGGATTTGTTTTCTCTCCGATGCCACTTAATTAAATAACTTCGGTTATGTTAACCTTTACTGACGTTGAAATGAAGGTTTATGAATACTATTTGCTGCCTCGTATGGAAGTACTAATAAACTTTGGTTATGTAATCTTTGAAGAGCTGCAGACACTTTCAGTTCTCCGATGTTACTACAAACTTTGGTTATGTAATACTAAATGAGTTGCCAGAGGAGAAGAGCCTCTTTCTAGATGTTGATGCAAACTAAACTGGCTTCCCTTTGATTTTGCCTTTTATAGGGCCCACAAAAGGTAGCTTGTTTTATTTAATTTCGACCAATGAGATAATTTTCTGAGTATCTAGTAAGCTATTCCCATTGTTGGGATGACAGTTTTCCACCATTGTTGAATTTTGACACATTTTAATTAGGACCAATAGGAATTTAGTATTTTGAAATTTTTGATATATTGAAGATTTTCAAATTAATTAAAGTTATTTAGTTAGTTTGCTAACTTCAGATAGTCTTTAAATCATTTTAATTATGATTTTCCCCTTTCGTAGCACTGTGCGTTTATCCACTTTTCACTGTTTCTTCTATACCCTCCTATAAACTACTTTACATTTTGATTTTATTATAATACAATCTTTAATATCTTATTCTACTTATATATTTAACTTTAAATAAGTAATGTTTTTAATTCCATGTTATATATACTTTTTAAACTTTTCTATTTTTAATGTCTCGGTAAATCCTAATTCTACCATTTTATTTTATATCGGAAATCATAACAGTATTTTAAAATTTTATGTCAAAAATGACGTTTTCCTGAAATAAATCAATTTTTCCTATGAGGAAAGTGCCCTCCATTTTGGGCAATACAAGTGGTACAAAGAGTTTCTAAATACAAAACGGCATTTCTAACATATTCAGCTCCATTTAGGTATTCAAAAACCTTCTCGAATCCGACGTTCAAGTTCCTGCGCAGTTGATGGTTTGTGTACTAGATCTTTAAGTATACCCCATAGAAACAAATCTGGGAGGGTTAAGTCGAGGCTCCTCGGAGGCCAGGCATGATTACCATTTTCCCACATCAACTCTCTATATGGCCAACTTAAGAGCCATATAGCATACTATAGCATTTTTGCAATAGAAAAATGTTATATTGTCAATATTTCGAACTACAAAATTTTGGAATAAACAACTTTACATAAACTCGCCCTCATTTTTAATGCTTAATAAGTAAAAATTATAAAATTTGGGGTTACCATTTGAAAATTTCGATTTTTAGCAGTTTGCTCAATTTCATTGTTAATCGTATTATTTGAACAGTTTTTAAAATTCTATTAAAGTAGGTAGGTCCTCTTCAACAAGGAATCCAATCCAAATTAAATAAATAATGCTTCCTTGTAGGAAAAGTTGATAATTATTTTAGGGCCTGGCCTGAAACGTCATTTTTGACATGAAATTTTAAAACGTGTCAAAAACGGTTAGTCTAGAATTTTGCGTAGAGTCATAATATGCAATAATATATAGGGTGTCCCATTTAAATTAAGAAAGTTGACGCGTCCACAGAAAATAGAGCATACTGTATATACAGAAGTATTTAATTGTTAAAATATAAATCAAACTAAGTAACTTTTATACGAAACATTTTTCTCTACCTTGTATATTTTATGGGATAAGGTAGTATTCCAATACAAAACATGTGTCTAGATCAAAATACAAGAAATATTGCTCCAAAGTGTTACGATTTCTGATTACTTGAATGTATTTGAAAATATTGTAGATAATTGTTTGAGTTTGTCTTTAGTACACCATGTTTTTAAAAGTATATTTATCTGTAGATCACTCCAGTAACTTTTCTGGAGTTAACACTGCATGGTATTTATGGTGATATGATTGGTGGTAGTATAATTTACAAATATTTTATCTTCTTTCCTTCTTCAAATTTATCATTTTGGGGGCGGTACATCGGTTATGGTACATTTTATGAATAACTAACGAAATGGAGCAGTCATAATAAATACATTTCGAATATAAAGTATAGGAAGTGGTTGTTACAAGTAATTTCGTGTAAACAAATGGAATTCTTCAACCGTTGTTAAAGTAAATACGATAAAATAGTGAACGTATTTGTTATTTCCTATTAAATTTCTAATTCTGCATATTGTAACATGAAATAATTATTTTATAAATCATTTATCAACATTGGATACAGCGAGGTCCTTTGGAAAAGTTACTGTGGTTACTATTCACAATCTTTTTTTTAGATGTAACATGTACTGTATTTTGGTTTCAATTGGTGAGCAATTGGTTAGAGAGACATTCTGAATAAATATTAAATACATATGAATCGTACAAGTATATGCAACATGAAACTCAAAATCTGTCTAAAAGTGCTATGTTTGATTTCATTTAGTGGTGTTATTTCGTAGGCTATCATATATGCTCTCTCGGACAGTGTGAGAATGCTCCAGACAGCTCCAAAATCTTGAACCACCGACAATATGACTTTCGCTACCATAGATCAAGAGAAGATCTTGTCTACGTAACACATAGATGGCAGGCATCGGTTGGAAGATATGGGAAGTATTTGGCTGTAGCTTTGGAAATCTCCAAAGCATTTGACCGAGCTTGAAAAACTTTGGTCATATGGTTTTCCGCCTCAAATTTGACGTTTACTGTCGAGTTTTCCCTCAGTTGTTGCTCAGTTGTTTACAATTGGGTGGAAGATTTTGAAGGAGGTCATACAACTACCAGTGTTTGAATCGTTCGGGGCGCGTCCACTTGACGTGAGTACATCAGAAATTTTCGATCCACAGCCATATCACATTTCAATTTTGCACGAATCATGGGGATGAAAAAATATATCGACAAGATGGATGCCCTGTTTGCGGATAATGGAAAATAAACGTAATTATACACTACACGAGGTGGAAACCTATAATGTTCGAAGAACATCGTGTGTGCCAGCAGTGGGATGTAGGGAAAGGAGATATGCATTCGTATTTTTTTAGGCTTAGAGATTATAGGCACAGGGAAAGACCTCAATAGGTAAAGAGTTCCACAACTTCGTTGGTCGGTTAAAAATTAAGTCTGATAGGAAAAAATTAGTGACATCATCAATCGAACGAATAGTTCTCTTCTGGATAGGATCCAAGAGCTTCAGCGTGCGTTTGGGAGACAAACTACAAAAATGGGAACAGTACTCCAGGACAGGTCGAATCTGTGCTTTGTACATTATGAGGAGCTGCTGGGATGTAAAGTGCCCTTGGCACGGAATAGAAACCCAAGTTTTTGTGAAGAAGCGGTTTTCGCAATTGACCTTACATGTTCTTCTCATGAGAGGGTACTGTTGGTGGTGACCTCGAGCTTTGTTGTGGAAGACTTCATAGAAATAGTTATACCTGACACCTTCATATTAGGAATTGGGGGATCTGCCTTCCTGGAGAAGATGCAAACTTAGTTTTGGTTGCATTAAAGTCTACTAGATTATCAGATCCCCGTTTCAAAATATTTGCCAGATCTCCATTAATTGCTTCAACCTGTCCCTGTCTCACTCCTCTCGCTTCATTCGATGGTATAGGGGCTCTAGACGAGAAAGCGGTGTGAAGTGTACCATCATCTGCAAGTTGTGGTCACTTCCAGCAGATTGCTAATATAAAGTAGAAACAAAGGTGGTGCCAAGACAGGTCCTTGTGGAACACCAGCCTTGATAGCCATTATATCGGAGGAAATTCCGTCAACCACTACATGGAGTGATCTATCTAAGCGAAAAGTTGAGGCAGCAAACCGAATGACGTAAGTTTCCCAAGTAGGCTTGGTGCCAAACTCGGTCAATATCTTTGGATATATCCAATGATACAGCTAGAGATTCCCCATGTTTATCAATAGATTTCTGCCACGTAGGCAAGTAAGTCTCCTGTTGATCTCTGCTGAAACAGAAGCCTATTTTTTTTGAAATCTTAGTAACGGATGCGAAACGGACCGCTTTGGTCGGTTTTTAATTGGCCCAAGTAGCTCAAATTTATGTAATTAATCTCAGGGCTCGTAGTGAAACGTGCCCTGTGATTCTAGACTTGTGAATTGCCTGAGCGCCAACTGCTTAGAAATAACTACAAAAATAAATGAATTCACAATCAAGAATACACAGGCACTACGAGATGGTTATAGTTGATGGATATTCAGGAAGACAAGATAAGTCCAACTTAACAATTTGATTCATTCCAAGAGGAATTTGGGTTATTACAAAATGATGAATTACAATTTTTATAATGAACTAATTTGTAATATAAATTAAAATTGAATTTTGAAATGAACAATTAGAGAATTAAATCAATTTGTAATACAAATTAAAATTGAATTTTGAAATGAACAATTACAAAAGTAAATGTGAACCTCTAAATGGATTCAAAAAAATTTAGTGAAATACAAATTCAGTTGGATAACACAAAACAGAGAGGTGAAAATATGGTTATTCAAACCAAAAATGTTACCCTCCTTGGAACTTGATGGAAATGGAAATCGGTCCGGCCAGGATATTCACTAAACCGTCTCGGGAAAAAGAAGAGAGGCGCCTCAGTTGTTTTTACCCTGTAAATTCAAAATACGAACAGTACCTGTCCTAAGTCCAAAGGAAAGAGTGACACAATCAATCGGAACAACCATGCGATTCACAACTGATTATGTTATCTCTCCAAATTGTAAAACATTGTATTACAAAATTGAGATCTTGAAAAGATATCGAATCAAACAACAATCTAAATTAATATGAAAGAATTAAATTATTACAATAGATCCTTGAATCGGCAAAACATTAAAATGTGGCTGAAGAAAGATAATCAAAATGTATCTGAAAGAGTAATAATCAAATGTTGGAATTTGTCAGTTAGCATAAATCTTAATACTTGAATTGAATTACACATAAGAATTAATGATGTTGTTTAATTTACTCTACAACCCACGCGAGCGTAGCAGACCTGATAATTAAATATCCAATAAGCAGTAATTGGAGAAAAACTCTATGTTAATCCTTAACAATATCTACAGCACGTTTCACTCCAAAGACAGCTCGGTATACTTTTGTACCAGAACTACAAAATGGCGATTCAAAAATAAATCACTCAAATTACCATGTGCTATTGTGGGATTAAACACAAAGGGAATAAAGAAATAGTATAACTGAAATCTGCCTACGTCCCGCTAGATTGTCTACATACAAAAATTACAACAAATAATGCAGTGATGGAAACGATTATCTCTGAAATATGCTAATACAATTTGATTCGGTGAAACACTAGGTATGTCGAGCACGCTTCTACTGAAATAAAATCACATCCAGTCGTCTAATTACAAGTCCAAATCAAATTATATGCTACCTGATGTGAATAAAATTTCAATAGCAAAAATTGAGGAAATGAATGCAAAATCAACGAATTATGAAATCTCGACTTACCTAGTTTAAATTTCACACGACAATGAATTCTCTTCGACTTCCGTTATCAGACCTACCCCACTTCGCGATATTTAGCGACGCGACATCACACATAAGGAATGCTAGTTTCAATAGTCCTAAAGGAGGATGTTGAAAGATGAAAATGAATCAACCTAAAATAATTTGTTTTATTATTGTCATGTTAGATCTTATTGACCAACCCAAATTTGCAATATCGCAGATTATTGGAAAACAACAGCGATTTTGAATCTTCTATAATAATTCATACATATGTGTTCTAAATGCGGCAGAACGTATAAAATCTTTTACTTGATTTGCCCCGGGTTATTAAATAAAAAAAGTCCTGTATCGATAAATTATCATGTTGTGAACCTACACATTAGTACAACTATAACAAACTATAGGAATTACTGTTGTGCAAAACTATAAAGCTATAATGGTATCATTCACATTAAATACAAGTTCAAGCCCTGAAGATACCACCTGTATTAATTGGCGAAACGTCGGCGTCAAGTCAAAATTAAATGCAATGTTGCGCATTTTTTAGTTTGTTAAAGCCCTTGGGGGGGGGGATGGAGATTTAAGTTTCACAGCCAACTCAATTGTGCACTTTTGGACGATTTTGTAAAGTAAATGATTGATCCGATTATGAGAAGAATCTAACCAATCAACGCCACGCCAAATTCAAAAAAGATTGTGAATTGAACAAACTATAGATGTACTTTGACATATTACGTGTGTTATCACAACCGTTTTCTTTTGTTTTCTTTTAGTTGATTTGGGCCGTTATATTGGTGCTTGTTTTTTTCTTATTGTTGTTTGTGGTTTTGCTAATTTGAGTGTTGCACGATGTCGGTTAGACCTGGATTCAAGAAGTACGTATTCGGCGATATCGTATTTTGGGTCCCCGATCGATATACCACGGTTACACCTAAAGGTGGCGGAGCACAAGGTCTCGTGTGGTAAGTGATATTTTAAAAAGGTTGCGAACGTTACGATAAAATCGTTGTTGACTAACTGACGCGTCGTTTCATTTTTGGGAATACAAACTAATATTTGTAGAATAAATGAGATATCCGATAATAATCGGGGGATGGATATTTTGAATGATAAATTCTTGATGAAACACTACCTTACATTTGGATAATATCAATATAATTGACCCTTGGTTCACCATCCTCAGAATGTGAAGATTATGGATGAAAAAACTAGAATGAATATTTAATTCGGCTAATAATAAGATCTGGTTCACCCGAAATGATGTGATGTAAAGTTTAGCAATTTAATTCAGTATTCTGATATGACGAACACATAACTTATGGTACAGGCAACGAACTGGAAAAAAAAATAAGTTAGAATTTCATAAAAAATTTGTATTTTGTTCCTAATACCCCATAGATCATTCATGATTATCGAGACCGCGGGGGTCGACCTTTCTACCCCCCCCCCCCCCAAACGGGGTTTCAACCCCTCAGAGGAGCGTTCTTGTGAAAACAATCCAAAAATTAAAAAAAATTGATGAATTAAGAGCCGAAAATGATCCTCCAAATGCTATAGCGTTATTTGAATTCTAGTGCATTTTAGTTTTTAGAAACTAGTATTGACGAATAGTTATCAGTATCATCACAACCTTATCCAAATTAACAAAAGTACGGGGTACGGGATTTTTTGTCCAGGCAATAAGCCGGGAAAAAGGCCATAATAAAAAAAATATATATAGTAAGCTAGAATTTCAAAAAAATTTTTGCATTATGTTCCTGATACCCCATAGATCATTCATGACTATCAAGACGGCGGGGGTCGATCTTTCTACCCCCTCAAAACGGGGTTTCAACCCCTCAGAGGAGCATTCTTATAAAAACAGTCCAAAATTAATTCATTAAGAGCCGAAAATGACCCCTAGTATGTTTTTTGGGTCGCTGATCACGATTCCGCAGTTAGTTTTCTCGGAAAACTCCCTCCAGCTGGGAAATCTGAAAAATTTATATGTAATATATAGTTTATAATTTTGTTGCAAAAATGACCTCCAGTAGGTTTTTGGGACGCCGATCGCGATTCCGCTGTTATTTTTCCCAAAAAACTCTCCAGATGGAAAATTCGGGAAATTTGAGAATTTCCTGAGACGATTATGAATAATGAAGTATAATTTTGTTGAAAAATGACCTCTAGTAGGTTTTTTGGGTCGCTGATCACGATTCCGCTGTTATTTGTCCCAAAAAACTCTTTCCAGATGGAAAATTCGTTATAGATAATAAAGTATAATTTTGTTGCAAAAATTACCCCTAGACAAAGGGCCAAAGTGGGTTTATCGACCAACAAAGTCATGGCGACAGTTTTTTGGGATGCACATGTTGAATTACATTTTTGCTGACGTCTTTAGTTTGAAACTTATTCTGAGGATGCCAGATGAAACAATAATTGTCAATAGTGTTATTCAATAGTAGGGTTAATGTTTAATTCCCAATGTTATTCTAAATTAGAAATTAATTCATACGCTAACGTAAGAGAACGAAAAAAGTGATATTTTGACTGCAAAGAAATAATGTTTCTTTTATCATATTGATTTCACGTATGAAATAGTTATTTATTGTTTACAGATTTATTTACAAAACTAATTTGACCACCTATTCAAACAAATCTTTGGTCGTTTATTTACACCTACGTTTTTTCACTTAATGTATCGTTTTGGCTGTAATTCACAAGCTTACACAAAAACATTATTTGCCTCTTTTCAATAGGGAATTAACTGTTGCTTCTCTGCATGTTTAGATATATCTTATAATCTTATAATTTGTAGACTAGAGAAATATTAATTTTTGAATGTCTGAACGTTATTTTTATGACTGTTGTGTGTGATCCTAATTTGAGAACATTTTTTAGCGCTGCCTTAGACACAGTTACATCTCAAAATGTAGCCATTAAGAAACTAAGCCGACCGTTTCAAAATGTTACACATGCCAAAAGGGCATACAGGGAATTCAAACTCATGAAATTAGTTAATCACAAAAACGTAAGTAATTTATTCTTTGCACCGAAAGTTTTCCCCCACAACTGATCATAACTATCTACAGATCATTGGTCTCTTCAATGCTTTCACACCTCAAAGGACGTTAGACGATTTCCAAGATGTATATTTAGTCATGGAATTGATGGATGCTAATTTATGTCAAGTGATCCAAATGGACTTAGATCATGAGAGGATGAGTTATCTCCTTTACCAGATGTTGTGCGGTATCAAACATCTACATTCGGCTGGAATTATTCATAGGGTGAGTTATAAACTCATTCCCCGTTGAATAACTTCAAAAATTGATTGTCATTATCTTTCAGGACTTAAAACCAAGCAATATAGTAGTTAAATCAGATTGTACATTAAAAATATTAGATTTTGGTCTTGCCCGAACCGCTGGTACAACCTTCATGATGACTCCGTACGTGGTGACGAGGTACTACAGGGCCCCGGAAGTGATCTTAGGCATGGGTTACACGGAAAATGTAGATATCTGGTCGGTGGGCTGTATCATGGGTGAGATGATAAGAGGAGGAGTTCTTTTCCCGGGAACTGATCACATAGATCAGTGGAATAAAATTATTGGTGAGTACTGCTTCATTTACGCGAGAAAAGAAAAAAATTATGAATCTCTATTGCAGAACAATTGGGTACGCCATCTTCGCAGTTCATGGTGAAATTGCAACTGACAGTGCGGAATTATGTGGAGAATCGACCCCGTTATCCGGGATTCGCCTTCGATAAGCTATTTCCGGACGTCCTATTTCCTTCCGATAGCAATGAACACAACAGACTGAAAGCGAGCCAAGCGAGAGATCTTTTGTCAAAGATGTTGGTGATCGATCCATCTAGACGGATATCCGTGGACGATGCTCTCCTTCATCCGTACATTAATGTTTGGTACGATGAACAGGAAGTCAACGCTGTGAGTATCTAGTTCTCAGTCGATAAACTAATTCTGATCTTAATATCTGTATGAGGAAGCATGTGCCACAGTGCACTTTTCTTTATCTCGGATTTATAGCCTTTTCTTGATAGATTTTATTAAGCTATTGCATATAGCTTTTATCGCGGGCTTTGAGCGCGGCGACCGAATCAAAAAAAAAAAACAAAAGATAGATACCGTAACGAAAATCTAAAAAACCAAAAAACATACTGTAACGAAATATCCTGACACCCACCCCATCATGTAGCTCGGCCGAGCTTAAAATTGTCGAAATGTTAACTTTGAACATTTTAAAAGGTCGTGATAGCCCCAAACTGGGTCGAAAACTGTTTTGAATTGGTTAATTTTCGATAAATCGAATGACGTTCACGTGAGAAGCGCGTAGGTCGCGAGTTAGAAAAGTGCAAATTTACGGTACATAGAACGTCTTAACGAGGACTTTTCGCATGAGGTTTTCGCTCCATGTCGTTAGTTTATGAACGGGGCCAACTAAATAGCATAGTCTCGGGCCCCAAAATGTCGATTAAATAGGAAAATTTAATTAAAACAGTTTGAGGTATTCTCAGCTGTCACCTACTAGCATCTGACGTGCGACGTACGAAAGGGAATTTTCTAGCTGCTTAAATTTACCGAAAGCGGGTAAAAGCTAGCGGCCCATAGCCCAAAATACTTTATTACAACTGGCGCCGGCCGCACGGGGTTAGAAACGGCCCAAAATTAACAAAATAGAGGTAAAAAGTATAAACTCTAACTTACGCGCAGCGAGCTCCTCGAGGATATGTCAAAATGATTACGTTCGTAGCTAATTACATAAGTCGTCTGGCGTTCATGCAATTGTGTTTTTATATAATTCGAACCTTCTAATTTCGATAGGCCACGTGAAAATCCCGGAGCCGGAAGCGCTATCGAGATCTGAACGTTAAAACTTTCGTATAAAATTGTGTTTACAAGTCAACTGACACTTGTCACCATAGATAACTCTACTACCGGTAGTACAGTTATCTATGCACTTGTCACAGAATACTCTTCATAGAGATCAAGATGATACTCTTTTTTTCTCATAATTCGTGAAGATTTTGAAGGGGTAGTGGATGTTTTTATGCCCAACTTTTTCCAGTGGCGTATTTCCTATGCAATAGCTTTACAGCGGCAGTCCCCGAGTGCCACACGTTTCATTTTAATTTTTGCAGCCGGCTCCAGGTCCTTACGATCACAGCGTTGATGAAAGGGAGCACACTGTTGATCAATGGAAAGAGTTGATCTATCAGGAAGTGATGGAATACGAAAGTATACATGGACAAGCAACTTCCAGTACACAACCAAGTCCTGCCACAAACTCTGAACCAAATGGTACGGCAGATGCGATGCGGTAGAAGAGGTAGGTAATTCACTTTTCATGTTACTTTGTCAATTTCTGTATGTGGGATAGACATTTGAATAATTTATTGATATAAGAGGGTTATGAAATTTATCATATGCATGCGAATCGCATAAGTACGTTAATAAAGTATTATCGCACGTATATTGCACAAATCTATGCCCGTAAAAAGTGAAAATAAACAGTAATTGAAATATAAAATGTGTCATGATTTTATATTTTTTTATAACGGGTTTTCCATTAAGGCCGGGTAGATGTTAAAATTAAATAAAACAAGTTGTGTGTGTGAGATATCAACGAATTTTTTGTTTTATTTGAAAGGCCTATTAATGACATTATGTGTGAAATATTACATCGTTTAAATGGCCGCCGCAGCTTTGGTGTGTGGCGCGCATTCGAGAGGTCCAATTTTCGACGACTCTGGCGCATAGATCAGGTTGAATTTGAGCAATGGCACAGGTTATGTTGACTTTCGACTGCACCGGTCGTTTGCGGCCTATTGGCATAGACCTGCGACTTGAGGAAACCCCACAAAAAAAAATCTAACGGGGTCAAATCGCACGATCTCGGTGGCCAGTTTAAGTCGCCTCTGCGTGAGATAACCCTGCCCTCAAATCGCTCGTGCAGAATGTCCATTGTGGCATCAGCTGTGTAGCACGTGGCGCCTTCTTGCTGAAACCATATATCGTCCACATCCATATGATCCAATTTGGGCCAAAAGAAATTGGTTAACATAGATCGGTAGCGCTCTCCGTTGACGGTGATGGCAATGCCATCGTCGTTTTCGAAAAAGTACGGACCGATAAGGCCGCCGGACCACAATCCACACCAAACAGTGACTTTCAGCGGATGCATTGCCACTTGGTGTTAAGCCATGGTGATTTGTCTTGAGTGACTGAATAATAAACAATAGATTTGAGAGATGCAGCCTAAATAACATGGCTGCCATGAATTGTCAAAATCTACCCGTCCCTATTGGAAAACGCTTTATAAGGGTGACACCTCCCACCCATAGAGTTAATATTGTGCTCCTAGCGACGAGCGTCTTAACTATTGATATACCAAATTCAATATTCAACCTGCATCGGCGGTTCTGACCGATGTCGTAATAATAATCCCCTAGTTGTCGAAATTATAGTGATGTTAATGTTTCTATAACTCATACAAAACAAATGTTTTATTATCAAGTGTAACCTAACAAAACCTTGATAAATAGTCGACTAAATTTCGATTGCATTTTAAATAATTTAACGAGACATAATTTTGGCCCCCGGCTTTCATTTCTGATTATTATTACCAAAATTATTTCAATTCAAATTAATATAACACAGAAATTTAGCAATCAAATGTAATTAATTAATCAAGATCGTGTTATATTTATGATGATTATTTCTTGAATTTAATGAATTCAATCGAATTATTTTATTTTATCAGATAGACGTACCGGGATATCAAAAATTATCTTGGTCAAGGGTGGTTGTGGAATCTAAAACGTGTGTCTAACTTTACGTTTGAAATAATTATGTCACTGTCACACTGACATCATCAATAACCTACAAATTTCATACCTATTTATTTCAGTTGTAAAACAATAATGAACTACAAATTATGAAATAACGGTTTTAGTAACAAGAAAAACTAAATTACAGTAATTGTTGGAAATGCCCTGTTTTGTTCGATGCACAAGTTGACGCGCATCCTCATGCTGTGAAAACCGTTTTGCAGCATTTCTGGCGTTATGGTTGCACATTGCTAAACTATTCTTTGTTGAAGTTGTTGCAAATTATTTACCGGAGTTGCGAAAATCTTGTTTTTTAAGTAAGGAAATATAAAATAGTCCATAATGGTCAAACAAGGTGATCTCGGAGGAAACTCAACTTCTGTATGCGAACTTATCAGCCGGTCATCAAAAAACTCGCGGGGAAAGTAATATTTTCTCTCAACAGATTCTGATACAACAAAACATATTCAAAAATTTAAAGCAAGGCACGCGTTTTACATTCCACAACCACTCTCGACCAAGATAATTTTCAATTTGTAGTTCATTATTGTTTTACAACTGAAATAAATAGGTATGAAATTTGTAGGTTATTGGTGATGTCAGTGTGACAGTGACATAATTATTTCAAACGTAAAGTAAGACACATGTTTTAGATTCCACAACCACCCTTGACCAAGATAATTTTTGATATCCCGGTTTATTCACAAACTAGCTGAATAGTCGGTGACTACTGAGGTAATATTGTGTGTTGATTGGTCTTGTCAATAGTAAACAAATGTGTGATTGGTAAGACTGATATTTGACAGGTAAAAGAAATAATTTATCTATACGCGACATCATAATTTTATTTTCGAAGATAGTGTTTCGGGGGAATTCAAGGCGATATTTATGGTCCATACTTTGAATACACAATAATTGATTAAATTGACTATGAATGTCATTTATTTCAGGGTTCCCTATTTGAAGGACGAGCTGCAATTTGAACTAGTCGAAACATATTTATAATACCCATCCAATATAAAATAGTTTCCCAAGCCCACAGTTATAAAACCTGGAGGGAAATTATACTGTGTTTTATAGTGTGACATGTTCTACAAGCAAGCCCCTTTTTTATTAAACAAAAAATACCTTTGATATATCTTTAATCAGTATGTGTGATATAGGTACCTTAATACTAGTTTGTATTTTCTCCAAGAAAAAAAAGGTCTTCGGCAATGCATTTTCTGAAACTTTCCATTTCTATCCGATCTAAAATTAGTTTGCATCAAAATCTTTCAAAATAAATGAAAGTCTTCCACATTGAACAAATTTGATATTAAGTGTAATGATTGTATTTATACAATAATTGAAAAGGATATATGAGAAAAGCGCGTAAACATTGAAGACAGTTTAATTATTTTCTTAAAGTTTTGTTGAACATTTTTGTTTCTATTGATTGTCTCTTTTAACATTTTGTAGTTGCAGTTATCTAGAAATTATCATTATTAATAAGTTTTATTGTTTCTGAATTTACTGGTTTTCAACATAAATAGATATTAATCTGTTTCCCTTCAAATTGAACTATTAAATTATAAAATAACTGAAGACAATCATATTTTTATACATAAATTACTTCAATAAACATAAAAATACAAATTAGTAATGAAAGGTAACAAAGTAAAAGGTAAGCTCTAGATTTTAAGTTTTAACGTTCTGTTTTTCTTGCAATTTATATTTTATGACACGATATGTTTTTTGTTGATGTATATTTTGAATTTGTTTATTTTTAATGTGTTTATTCTACATAGTTAGGAAGAATATTTAGAATTAGTGAATATAATCCAAAATTAAATAATAATAATAATAACAACAATCGGAAATAAATTTCAGCAATTTTAGCATCAACTTGTACTGAATACCGGTATCTAATAAGTTTATGTAAACGTAATTGTAAATGGTAAACAAATCATCCGATCCAAAGTATCTATAAATGAGATGTTAGTAAAATTTTATAGCGGTTAACTTTAAATATACTCACTTTTACACTTTTCATTCCCTTTGTTGTAATTCGGTAATATTAAGTTAACTTTAGGTTGGTGTGCAATGTTTTAATCATATTTATGTAGAAGTTTAGATATATTTTCCTATGCCACTACCCATTTAAAAGGTAAATTAAAAATCTTATAAATTTTCAAGCGTATTATATTCATTGTAAATTCAATATTACTAATATTGATTATTCAGCGATTATATACTATGACGAAATAAAACTTAAACTCATTGTAATAATAAAACTATTTAGGTTTCTTGAAATTTCATTGATTTAATTATATACACTTTCTTCTACACATCTCATGAACAAAACCTAATTTGTGTTGATACATCATTGTTGAATGAATTATATGAATATGAAGTTAGAATAATAAAAATAATCAAAATTTTCACACTTCCACTTGAGTAATTTTTATTTAAATTTGGTAAGGAATGCATATCATAAACTTCTTCATAGGTATATTGCTTATGTTAATTTATCATTTAAAGACATGAGATTTGTGATTTATAATATTAAGTTACAAATTTAATATTTGAAATGAATGAATGTTTTTTATGAAATTTCATGTAGTCTTGAAGGGTGTTTCCTTGTTATTTTATTTAATAATGTTCCATTTATCCATTATAAATTGATTTCTTGAGTTATGTAAATAATATTTTAAATTGAATTTTATTTTATCTTCAATCTAATATTGTAGTCAGTAACTAAGCATAGTCCTTGTAAATTGGTGAAATATTAGAATAAGCCGTTGATAGTATCATTATTAATTTTAAGCAGTATTCTGATATTTTTGAATTTACAAAATGTCATCTTAGTAATTTGTAGTATATACAATGCTTGTATTGTTCTTTCTGCTTTGTAAATAAAGGAAACTTAACATTTCAAGATCTCGCTGTTTGAATTTAAAGAATATTACCTATCATTTATCTAAAAGAATGAAACTGCTCATTTAATCTGCTTTTCATTTATAGTTGCAACGAACCGGAAAAAAAATAAAATTCCTTAAAAATAATTTTGGGTGTATTGTTTTCATCACAAACAATTTCTTTATTTCATTTAGAAGAAATGAGACTTCTTTGAAAAACGGCATAAAACTTATTATGTGTTGCCTACATTGCTACTCCTACTCCTAAATATACCTCTTCGCTCGTATGCTCTCCTGGTAGGAAATTTCAATTTCTAGAATAAAATCATTAACACTGCATCAAAAATTCCAGTAGAAATTAAGATCATTATCCTGCAACCAATAATACATCAAGGTGTATTATGTGTTGCCTACTTTGCTGCTCCTAATAAATATACCTCCTCGCTCGTATGCTATCCTGGTAGGAAATTTCAATTTCTAAGATAAAATCATGAACGCTGCATCAAAAATTCCAGTAGAAATGAAGATTATTATCCTGCAACCAATAATACATCAAGGTGTATTATGTGTTGCCTACTTTGCTGCTCCTAATAAATATACCTGCTCGCTCGTATGCTCTCCTGGTAGGAAATTTCAATTTCTAGGATAAAATCATGAACGCTGCATCAAAAATTCCAGTAGAAATGAAGATTATTATCCTGCAACCAATAATACATCAAGGTGTATTATGTGTTGCCTACTTTGCTGCTCCTAATAAATATACCTGCTCGCTCGTATGCTCTCCTGGTAGGAAATTTCAATTTCTAGAATAAAATCATGAATACTGCGTCAAAAATTCCAGTAGAAATTAAGATCATTATCCTGCAACCAATAATACATCAAGGTGTATTATGTGTTGCCTACTTTGCTGCTCCTAATAAATATACCTCCTCGCTCGTATGCTCTCCTGGTAGGAAATTTCAATTTCTAGAATAAAATCATTAATACTGCATCAAAAATTCCAGTATAAACTAAGGTCATTATCCTGCAACACATAATACATCAAGGTGTATTATGTGTTGCCTACTTTACTGTTCCTAATAAATATACCTTCTCGCTCGTATGCTCTCCTGGTAAGAAATTTCAATTTCTCGGACAAGCTTTGCACTTTGAAGCAAAAGTTCCGTAGAAAACTAGTAAATTGTTACACAACTCCTGGTAACAGATAAGGATAATTTGGGATAGAAAAGTGGGATTTGTAAAAAAAAACAAGTCCATGTTATAAAATATATTGTCTCTTAATGATATTATGTACAATTCGAAGGTAAATAGGTTGTTATGTCGAATGTGCTTAAATGCTAAGGATAACATTGCATTATTATCTCCAAATAGCATTGAAACAGGCACATTGTGATTCATAATTTAGTTTACTCTGACGATGGCTCTTGGTAGACGGAAGGTCCACTGCACTTCACAGTATTTTAAGAGGATTTAGGAAATTTCAATTTCTGAGATAAAATCATGAACGCTGCATCAAAAATTCCAGTAGAAACTAAAATCGTTATCCTGCAACTAATAATACATCAAGGTGTATTATGTGTTGCCTACATTGCTGCTCCTAATAAATATATTTCAGTCAGTTTTTCAGTACTTATTTCCTTTTAGGTTTTATTAAAAACAGATATTCAAATTGTTTGTTATTATGAATTCAATACAAAACAATAGACAATAGAAATAACAATATAAAGGGCACACATTCATAAAAATAAACAATCTTAGGTACACACCTACATAAATATTCAGATACGATAACAAATCCATTACAGTTGAAAATAGAAAGAGATTAATAGCAACATCACATTCTAATTTGAAATCGCCAACTGTCGTTATATATTTTACACCCTTAAAAGACTTATACTTCTCCCCGTACATGTCCAGTCTGTTCACTTTCAAACCATGTTATTTTTCCCAAAAAAACTCTCCAAATGGAAAATTCTGGGAATTTGAGATTTTCCTGAGACCGTTATGATTAATAAAGTATAATTTTGTTACAAAAATGACCCCTAGTAGGTTTTTTGGGTCGCTGATCACGATTCCGCTGTTGGTTTTCTCGGAAAACCTCCAGAGTGAAGAATCCTGAAAATTGTAATTTCCTTTGCAGTTTCGGGGAATAAAATGAAAAAAAAATTCAGGTATGTATTATAACTTTTTCTATTTTTTATTAAAGATCTACTTTTCTAAACTTCATTATTCTACATATTTGTTTGCATCATTATATATATATATATATATATATTTTCATTATTATTATTATTATCATCATAATTTTTTTCGTTCATTTACATAGTTTTGAAAATATAAAATTTTCAGTTCATAGTTATTTTAATAGTCATCAGATTCATTTTCTAAAATTCTATTATGATCATCATAAAACATACTAGGGGTCATTTTCGGCTCTTAATTCATTAATTTTCTAAACTTTTGGATTTTTTATAAGAATGCCCAATTGAGGGGTTGAAACCCAGTTTTGGGGGTAGAAAGGTTGACTCTCGCGGTCTTGATAGTCATGAATGATCTATTAAGTATTGGGAACAAAATGCAAGAAAAAATTTGAAATTCTAGCTTACTATATTTTTTTATTTTTTTTTCCGGTTCGTTGCGGACTGGTAATGGATTCGATTATACTTCCTGAACACTAACCTTTTACTGTGGTGGCGCACAGAATAAGGCTTCTATGCATAAGCTCCACGTTCTCTACTTTTGTTTACATGAGTATTCAATAATCTATGGTTGGAAATTACTTCTCCCTATAACATTTCGGTGGTCTAGATTGCATCTGTTTTATTCGCTGTTTGGTGTCAAAAATCAAAATAGAAACTGAAAATGGCTGCTTATATGATGGCCAATGTATGAATGATATCACAACTGCATATTGTATAATAATAGTCCAATCACGTACTGTAGTTTCAAGCAAGGAAATCGTATTGAAAGGTAAATCTAATATCATTATTAATATTATATTAAACTAATACAAAATGAGTGATGAGTTGCAAAACTATCGCCTACAACTGCAGCAAGTAGAAGCAGCTCTGCTGACCGATCCCGACAACAAAGAACTTCAGAAATTGAAGATAGATCTTGAAGAAGTAATAGACCTAAGTTTAGATCTCAAAAATAAAGCGGAAGAGGCTGCGAATCAACCCGAATACACGGAACCTGTTGGAGTGATTGAGGAAGATGAAATAACAAAATCTCTATTAGCCGTCGAAGAGTTTGTTGCCAAAAATAAAGCAAAAAAAATATGGAGAATAGGTGACATTTGCAGTGCGAAATGGAGTGACAATGGACAGTATTACGAAGCTAGGATAGACGCCATAAATCCGGATGGACAGGTAAATGTTACTTTTGAAGCATTTAAAAACCGCGGAGTAACTATCTTAGCTGAACTTAAAGAATTCACAGGACAGAAGCGTGTGTTGAGCGAATCGGAAAAAATCAAACGAGCGAAATTGAACAACAAGGAGTATCTCAAGAAAAAGAAACAAAAGAAGCAACAACGATTTAAAGAACTGGAAGAGGAACGGGAGACCGAAAAGCAAAAATGGATAGCGTTCACAACTAAAGCGACAAAAACCAAAAAGAGTGGTCTGAAAGGCAAGAGTATATTTGCGTCACCCGAATCTGTTAATGGGAGAGTCGGGATAGGTACCTGTGGTATAAGTGGTAAACCAATGACTGAGTTCACAACAGCTGAGAAGTGGAGAAAAGGTGTGTAAAACAAACTATTGTGACGATAAAAGGATTAAAGAACTATTATCAATTTTTTCAATTAGAGACTAAAGTGATGTTACTCCGATTGTGGGAAATTTGGAAGGTGAAAGGTAAACTGTTACTTCCTCTACTACCAACAGACTTTGAATATACATTAAGTCAATGAATGATGTTAATTGCATTAACAAATTGTAACCTATCCTTCCAAATTATAATTTCTAGAATGAATCTATAATGTCTACTTGCTATGAAGTTTTCTGATTTGGTATGAATAAACTTAACACCCATTGTTTTCAATACATTTTGATTCTTTATCCCTAAAAATTAGATGCAGGGCCGGATTTAGAGGTCTGGAGGCCTCGGGGCAACAAAGGAGTGGAGGCCCCCTGGTCCCAAATTATTTGCCTGATTGAAGTGAACAAATAGTCCAGGCAACGAACCAGAAAAAAAAAATAGTAAGCTAGAATTTCACTTTTTTTCTTGCATTTTGTTCCTAATACCCCATAGATCATTCATGACTATCAAGATCGCGGGGATCGACCTTTCTACCCCCTCAAAACGGGGTTTCAACCCCTCAGAGGAGCATTCTTATAAAGACAGTCCAAAATTAATGAATTAAGAGCCGAAAATGACACCTTGTATGTTTTTTGGGTCGCTGATCACGATTCCGCAGTTGTTTTCTCGGAAAACTCCCTCCCAATGGGAAATTTGGAAAATTTATATATAATATATAATTCATAATTTTGATGCAAAAATCACGTCTAGTAGGTTTTTTGGGTCGCTGATCACGATACCGCTGTAATTTTTTCCAAAAAAGTCTCCAGATGGAAAATTCGGTAAATTTGAGATTTTCCTGAGACGTTTGTGAATGATAAAGTATAATTCTGTTGCAAAAATGACCTGTAGTAGGTTTTTTGGGTTGCTGATCACGATTCCGCTGTTATTTATCTAAAAAAACTCCAGATGGAAAATTCGGGAAATTTGAGATTTTCCTGAGACGGTTATGAATAATGAAGTATAATTTTGTTGCAAAAATGACTACGAGATCATTTTTGCAACAAAATTTTACTTTATTATTTATAACCGTCTCAGGAAAATCTCAAATTTCCCGAATTTTCCATCTGGAGAGACTTTTTTGGGAAAAATTACAGCGGAATCGTGATCAGCGACCCATAAAACCTACTAGTCGTAATTTTTGCAACAAAATTATACATTATATATTATATATAAATTTTCCAAATTTCCCATCTGGAGGGAGTTTTCCGAGAAAACTAACTGCGGAATCGTGATCAGCTTCCCAAAAAACATACTAAGGGTAATTTTCGGCTCTTAATTCATTAATTTTGGACTGTTTTTATAAGAATGCTCCTCTGAGGGGTTGAAACCCCGTTTTGAGGGGGTATGAAGGTCGACCCCCGCGGTCTTGATAGTCACGAAAGATCTATAGGGTATTAGAAACAAAATGCAAAAAAAATTTTGAAATTCTAGCTTACTATAAATTTTTTTATTATGGTCTTTTTCCGGGCTTATTGCCTGGACTAAAATGTAGATCAATGATTTCTGTTAATATTTAAGAACAATATATCATGTTTGTACAAAGGTAAAGGTAAAACAGCGAAAAAAAATATCAAAGGGAAAGTTGTTTACTATCTTGAATAGTAGACTTCCGCGGATAGCTAATCTTGAAAAATCTTGGCTTTCGGATGGATTCCGCGTCACAATTTGGCATCAAGTCGAGCTATTGTGACGCGGAATCCATCCGGAAGACAAGATTTTACTAGTCGGAATTTAAAAGTTTTTTTCCGAAGTCTATCGTGGTGGCCCTTTTTTGTGGAGGCCCCGGGACTGTGGCCCCGGTTGCCCTCTCCTAAATCCGGCGTTGATTAGATGCATGGAAACATTTTGAAATAGCCGATATATTATTCAATCAACAAACAAAAATTCCTCATATCATTCTTGTTTTCAATATTCACACAATTGAATAGCTATCGGATTAACATGGAATTTCTTGCAATTTTTCTTGAGTTTATAAGATACAGAAAATGCAAAACTACGAGTTGCATTTCCAAGATCCAGTATAGTTCATCTACTCCTTGTTGCTCTATGGCATTTAGTTAAAGGATATTTGTAAAGATATCGGTTTTCCAATTGTCCATTAATTAATTATGGAAAAGTCTTGATTAAGAAAAAGTCAAGCTGTTCAGATAGTGCAGTCAATACGGTATTTTTGAAATAAAATTTTTGAATAACTGATCGGGGTGAAACAAAATGCATTCGACGGGAAAAAATATGTAGACAAAAGGACCCCAAACTATTTTTGTCCAAAAACTTATCCCCCCCCCCCAATACCCTTGAATTAGTCAATTTCTGGGATAAAAATTGAGAAAATAATTGAATAATACTGCCGAATAGGCCTGAAAATGTCTACTCGGGGGTTTTCAGGGTCGCTGATTACGATCCCGACTTCAAAATTGAAAAATATCTCATCCCCCCTCCTCTAATTAACCCCCCATGCTGTTCATGCAGCATTTTTTTTAAATCCAATGGTAATATGCTAACGAATAAATTGTTAATGAAGTAATTAATTTAACTGTCAATTGCAAAAATAACATTAAATTCACGTTCAGCGAGCTCAAATTATCCGAAAATTACTCTAATCTTGAATATTTTGAAAAATTGTTGTTTTTTAATAATTTGTTAACAAATAAAATCGTTATTTAACTAATTAATTTAACTGTAAATTGAAAAACTGACTTCAAATTCGTGTTTAGCATGTCCAAATTATCAGAAAATTACACTTTGAAAGCTTACAATTAATGAAAAACAAGATTCCAATTTTTTTAATGATCTTATAAAAATCCCATTTTTTGACCATAAATTCCTAGATATTTCTGGAATGCGGAATTTGTCACTCGAAAAAATACATGGGGGGTTAATTAGAGGAAGGGGGATGAGATATTTTTCATATTTTTTTTTGGGATCGTAATCAGCGACCCCAAAAACCCTCAAGTCCACCGTTTCATCCTGTTCTGATGGATTTTTTCAAAAAATGCTGGATGAGCAGCATGGGGGTTATTTAGAGAAGGGGGGATGAGATATTTTGATGGATTTTTTCCAAAATTGCTGGATGAACCGAGGGGGGGGGTGGTATTTGGAAAATTCGACGTCAGGATCGTGATCAGCGACCCTGAAAACCCTCGAGTAGACATATTCAGGCCTATTCGGCAGTATTATTCAATTTTTATCCCAGAAATCGGCTAATTTGAGGGTATTGGGGGGGGGGGGAAATAAGTTTTGGACAACAAAAAATTGGGATCCTTTTGTCTGCATATCTTTCGCTGTCGAATGCATCCTGTTTCAGCTTGATCGGTTATTATTCAAAAATTTTAAATAATCGACCTATTTTTATACCATGACACTGAGTTTAGAAACTTAAAAAAACTAATGGAACTTTAAAAAATACATAAAGCTCTGTAAAAGTAATGCATCAAATCCTTGGATTGATGTTGACAGAACAGAATTAACAATGGAACTTCTCTTTACTTTTGGGTAAGTAAATACTCTTATCAAATAGTATCAATACTTTTATTCGAATCTCTGAATGTTTACCAGAATCTTTGACCTCAATCGAATAAACCTGACGTAAATGTTTTTTTTGATAAATTTCATCATTCATTCGAATGGGCAGTATATGTAAAATATATTATATTATACAAGTATTTGAATGATTGACAAAGAAGCAAGAAGTGCATTTCCCAAAACTGTATTTTACATCTTTATAAAAAAAAGCGTACCTAACCGAGAACATTGCCTAAATCATAACTAGGTGATGTCGAATTCAAAAATACTGTTATATCTCTTCCAAGTAGAAAACAATAAATACACAGCAGATAATTAGTATGAAATCTTTAAAGCACTTCAATGCACCTAGATATGTGAAAAACAAAGGTTCTAGAATGACTGAAGAGCCTGGGTCGAATCTAACTTGGGTGTAATAGTTACTATGAATAAGCTAATTTCCAACGGCCTATGCTCTTCCTATGCCTAATAGTAACATAAATCAGCAAGGTAGGTAGTAAGTAGTAATTGTGGAAAATTCAGAAGCTGCTTATATAAATCTTCAAGGAACGTCAAATTTCCTCGCATCTAAAATGCAGTGAAAAAGTTTTGAAGGGGTGGGAAGTATCGAAAAAAAAACACTCATTCAAGACTATTACTAGATCATCTTGTTTACACCGAAGTACAAAGATGCAAAATCAGAATATTGGAGAAATTCTAATTTAAATTTGAAAAATTTAGAGAATATTACCAATAATCTGATAGCGAAAGCTTCAGACAATAACCAACCTGTCAAGGTAGAGTATGAATTGTTATTTGAATCATGTTATCAGGAAGTCAAACTGCATTTACGGCTTGGACAATCGATAGTTTTTATTTGCGATTCCGTTCTTGAAATGTACAAATAGTTTATCTGTGTGAAGTGAGCCTCTGTTAAACCCAGCCTCACTTCGACTTGGCAACACTGCGCGCTTCTAACTTAAAGCTTCTCACACATATTTTACATGAATAGGAAATGTAATATTCATTATAGGACATATCACTCTCTAATTTAGTCAATTGGAAATAATATGAACTGACAATACTAACAGATTTTTACTTTATTTCGATTACATTGTTGCGTGAGAATAATTCAGCCTCTCTGTACAACGATGAAACTTTCAGTGTGCATTCCTGAAGATATGAGCTTTCATTTGATATTATATACAATAGGGCACCTACAAGATAGCATACTTAGAAAAAATAAAAACTGAGACATCTCATGAATTTCAATTTTTTTTTCAATTTCTTTTTGGGTGAGGACCCCTTCAACCTCTCTGTGCAATGATCAACCTTTCATTGTACATTCTCTAGGTTGTTAGCTTCAATTTGATACTATACACAATACGGCACAAACGAGATAGCATACTTAGAAAAAATAAAAACTGAGACTTCTCATGAATTTCAATTTTTTTTCATTTTCTTTTTGCGTAAGGGCCCATTCAGCCTCTCTGTGCAATGATGAAACTTATAGTGTACATTTCTGATGATGTTAGCTTCAATTTTATACTATACACAATATGGCACAAACGAGATAGCATAATTAGAAAAAATAAAAACTGAGACTTCTTATGAATTTTTAATTTTTTTTCATTTTCTTTTTGCGTAAGGACCCATTCAGCCTCTCTGTGCAATGATGAAACTTATAGTGTACATTCCTGATGATGTTAGCTTCAATTTGATACTATACACAATATGGCACAAACGAGATAGCATACTTAGAAAAAATAAAAACTGAGACTTCTCATGAATTTCAATTTTTTTTCATTTTCTTTTTGCGTAAGGGCCCATTCAGCCTCTTTGTGCAATGATGAAACTTATAGTGTATATTTCTGATGATGTTAGCTTCAATTTTATACTATACACAATATGGCACAAACGAGATAGCATACTTAGAAAAAATAAAAACTGAGACTTCTTATGGATTTTTAATTTTTTTTCATTTTCTTTTTGCGTAAGGACCCATTCAGCCTCTCTGTGCAATGATGAAACTTATATTGTACATTCCTGATGAAGTTAGCTTCAATCCTAAACTATACACAATACGGCACAAACGAGATAGCATACTTAGAAAAAATAAAAACTGAGACTCCTCATGGATTTTTAATTATTTTTCATTTTCTTTTTGCGTAAGGACCCATTCAGCCTCTCTGTGCAATGATGAAACATATAGTGTACATTCCTGATGATGTTAGCTTCAATTTGATACCATACACAATATGGCACAAACGAGATAGCATACTTAGAAAAAATAAAAACTGAGACTTCTTATGGATTTTTAATTTTTTTTCATATTCTTTTTGCGTAAGGACCCATTCAGCCTCTCTGTGCAATGATGAAACATATAGTGTACATTCCTGATGATGTTAGCTTCAATTTGATATCATACACAATATGGCACAAACGAGATAGCATACTTAGAAAAATAAAAACTGAGACTTCTTATGGATTTTTAATTTTTTTTCATTTTCTTTTTGCGTAAGGACCCATTCATCCTCTCTGTGCAATGATGAAACTCATAGTGTACATTCCTGATGATGTTAGCTTCAATCTGATACTATACACAATATGGCACAAACGAGATAGCATACTTAGAAAAATAAAAACTGAGACTTCTTATGGATTTTTTTTTTTTCATTTTCTTTTTGCTAAGGACCCATTCAGCCTCTCTGTGCAATGATGAAACTTATAGTGTACTCTCCTGATGTTAGCTTCAATTTGATATCATACACAATATGGCACAAACGAGATAGCATACTTAGAAAAAATAAAAACTGAGACTTCTTATGGATTTTTAATTTTTTTTCATATTCTTTTTGCGTAAGGACCCATTCAGCCTCTCTGTGCAATGATGAAACATATAGTGTACATTCCTGATGATGTTAGCTTCAATTTGATATCATACACAATATGGCACAAACGAGATAGCATACTTAGAAAAATAAAAACTGAGACTTCTTATGGATTTTTAATTTTTTTTCATATTCTTTTTGCGTAAGGACCCATTCAGCCTCTCTGTGCAATGATGAAACATATAGTGTACATTCCTGATGATGTTAGCTTCAATCTGATACTATACACAATATGGCACAAACGAGATAGCATACTTAGAAAAATAAAAACTGAGACTTCTTATGGATTTTTTTTTTTTCATTTTCTTTTTGCTAAGGACCCATTCAGCCTCTCTGTGCAATGATGAAACTTATAGTGTACATTCCTGATGATGTTAGCTTCAATCTGATACTATACAGCTGAATGGGTCCTTACGCAAAAAGAAAATGAAAAAAAATTAAAAATCCATAAGAAGTCTCAGTTTTTATTTTTTCTAAGTATGCTATCTCGTTTGTGCCGTATTGTGTATAGTATCAGATTGAAGCTAACATCATCAGGAATGTACACTATAAGTTTCATCATTGCACAGAGAGGCTGAATGGGTCCTTACGCAAAAAGAAAATGAAAAAAAATTAAAAATCCATAAGAAGTCAGGTTTTATTTTTTCTAAGTATGCTATCTCGTTTGTGCCATATTGTGTATAGTATAAAATTGAAGCTAACATCATCAGAAATATACACTATAAGTTTCATCATTGCACAGAGAGGCTGAATGGGCCCTTACGCAAAAAGAAAATGAAAAAAATTGAAATTCATGAGAAGTCTCAGTTTTTATTTTTTCTAAGTATGCTATCTCGTTTGTGCCATATTGTGTATAGTATCAAATTGAAGCTAACATCATCAGGAATGTACACTATAAGTTTCATCATTGCACAGAGAGGCTGAATGGGTCCTTACGCAAAAAGAAAACGAAAAAAATTAAAAATCCATAAGAAGTCTCAGTTTTTATTTTTTCTAAGTATGCTATCTCGTTTGTGCCATATTGTGTATGATATCAAATTGAAGCTAACATCATCAGGAATGTACACTATATGTTTCATCATTGCACAGAGAGGCTGAATGGGTCCTTACGCGAAAAGAAAATGAAAAAAAATTAAAAATCCATAAGAAGTCTCAGTTTTTATTTTTTCTAAGTATGCTATCTCGTTTGTGCCGTATTGTGTATAGTATCAGATTGAAGCTAACATCATCAGGAATGTACACTATAAGTTTCATCATTGCACAGAGAGGCTGAATGGGTCCTTACGCAAAAAGAAAATGAAAAAAAATTAAAAATCCATAAGAAGTCTCAGTTTTTGTTTTTTCTAAGTATGCTATCTCGTTTGTGCCATATTGTGTATGATATCAAATTGAAGCTAACATCATCAGGAATGTACACTATATGTTCCATCATTGCACAGAGAGGCTGATTGGGTCCTTACGCAAAAAGAAAATGAAAAAAAATTAAAAATCCATGAGGAGTCTCAGTTTTTATTTTTTCTAAGTATGCTATCTCGTTTGTGCCGTATTGTGTATAGTTTCGGATTGAAGCTAACATCATCAGGAATGTACACTATAAGTTTCATCATTGCACAGAGAGGCTAAATGGGTCCTTACGCAAAAAGAAAATGAAAAAAAATTAAAAATCCATAAGAAGTCTCAGGTTTTATTTTTTCTAAGTATGCTATCTTGTTTGTGCCATATTGTGTATAGTATAAAATTGAAGCTAACATCATCAGAAATATACACTATAAGTTTCATCATTGCACAGAGAGGCTGAATGGGCCCTTACGCAAAAAGAAAATGAAAAAAAATTGAAATTCATGAGAAGTCTCAATTTTTATTTTTTCTAAGTATGCTATCTCTTTGTGCCATATTGTGTATAGTATCAAATTGAAGCTAACATCATCAGGAATGTACACTATAAGTTTCATCATTGCACAGAGAGGCTGAATGGGTCCTTACGCAAAAAGAAAACGAAAAAAATTAAAAATCCATAAGAAGTCTCAGTTTTTATTTTTTCTAAGTATGCTATCTCGTTTGTGCCATATTGTCTATGATATCAAATTGAAGCTAACATCATCAGGAATGTACACTATATGTTTCATCATTGCACAGAGAGGCTGAATGGGTCCTTACGCGAAAAGAAAATGAAAAAAAATTAAAAATCCATAAGAAGTCTCAGTTTTTATTTTTTCTAAGTATGCTATCTCGTTTGTGCCGTATTGTGTATAGTATCAGATTGAAGCTAACATCATCAGGAATGTACACTATAAGTTTCATCATTGCACAGGGAGGCTGAATGGGTCCTTACGCAAAAAGAAAACGAAAAAAAATTAAAAATCCATAAGAAGTCTCAGTTTTTATTTTTTCTAAGTATGCTATCTCGTTTGTGCCATATTGTGTATGATATCAAATTGAAGCTAACATCATCAGGAATGTACACTATATGTTTCATCATTGCACAGAGAGGCTGATTGGGTCCTTACGCAAAAAGAAAATGAAAAAAAATTAAAAATCCATAAGAAGTCTCAGTTTTTATTTTTTCTAAGTATGCTATCTCGTTTGTGCCGTATTGTGTATAGTATCAGATTGAAGCTAACATCATCAGGAATGTACACTATAAGTTTCATCATTGCACAGAGAGGCTGAATGGGTCCTTACGAAAAAAGAAAATGAAAAAAAATTAAAAATCCATAAGAAGTCTCAGTTTTTATTTTTTCTAAGTATGCTATCTCGTTTGTGCCATATTGTGTATGGTATCAAATTGAAGCTAGCATCATCAGGAATGTACACTATATGTTTCATCATTGCACAGAGAGGCTGAATGGGTCCTTACGCAAAAAGAAAATGAAAAAAAATTAAAAATCCATGAGGAGTCTCAGTTTTTATTTTTTCTAAGTATGCTATCTCGTTTGTGCCGTATTGTGTATAGTTTCGGATTGAAGCTAACATCATCAGGAATGTACACTATAAGTTTCATCATTGCACAGAGAGGCTGAATGGGTCCTTACGCAAAAAGGAAATGAAAAAAAATTAAAAATCCATAAGAAGTCTCAGTTTTTATTTTTTCTAAGTATGCTATCTCGTTTGTGCCATATTGTGTATGGTATCAAATTGAAGCTAGCATCATCAGGAATGTACACTATATGTTTCATCATTGCACAGAGAGGCTGAATGGGTCCTTACGCAAAAAGAAAATGAAAAAAAATTAAAAATCCATGAGGAGTCTCAGTTTTTATTTTTTCTAAGTATGCTATCTCGTTTGTGCCGTATTGTGTATAGTTTCGGATTGAAGCTAACATCATCAGGAATGTACACTATAAGTTTCATCATTGCACAGAGAGGCTAAATGGGTCCTTACGCAAAAAGAAAATGAAAAAAAATTAAAAATCCATAAGAAGTCTCAGGTTTTATTTTTTCTAAGTATGCTATCTCGTTTGTGCCATATTGTGTATAGTATAAAATTGAAGCTAACATCATCAGAAATATACACTATAAGTTTCATCATTGCACAGAGAGGCTGAATGGGCCCTTACGCAAAAAGAAAATGAAAAAAAATTGAAATTCATGAGAAGTCTCAGTTTTTATTTTTTCTAAGTATGCTATCTCGTTTGTGCCATATTGTGTATAGTATCAAATTGAAGCTAACATCATCAGGAATGTACACTATAAGTTTCATCATTGCACAGAGAGGCTGAATGGGTCCTTACGCAAAAAGAAAATGAAAAAAAATTAAAAATCCATAAGAAGTCTCAGTTTTTATTTTTTCTAAGTATGCTATCTCGTTTGTGCCATATTGTGTATAGTATAAAATTGAAGCTAACATCATCAGAAATGTACACTATAAGTTTCATCATCGCACAGAGAGGCTGAATGGGCCCTTACGCAAAAAGAAAATGAAAAAAAATTGAAATTCATGAGAAGTCTCAGTTTTTATTTTTTCTAAGTATGCTATCTCGTTTGTGCCGTATTGTGTATAGTATCAAATTGAAGCTAACAACCTAGAGAATGTACAATGAAAGGTTGATCATTGCACAGAGAGGTTGAAGGGGTCCTCACGCAAAAAGAAATTGAAAAAAAAATTGAAATTCATGAGATGTCTCAGTTTTTATTTTTTCTAAGTATGCTATCTTGTAGGTGCCCTATTGTTTATAATATCAAATGAAAGCTCATATCTTCAGGAATGCACACTGAAAGTTTCATCGTTGTACAGAGAGGCTGAATTATTCTCACGCAACAATGTAATCGAAATAAAGTAAAAATCTATTAGTATTGTCAGTTCATATTATTTCCAATTGACTAAATTAGAGAGTGATATGTCCTATAATGAAGTCAGTATTACATTTCCTATTCATGTAAAATATGTGTGAGAAGCTTTAAGTTAGAAGCGCGCAGTGTTGCCAAGTCGAAGTGAGGCTGGGTTTAACAGAGGCTCACTTCACACAGATAAATAGTTTACAGTTCTATTGTTTTCCGTGATTAGGTTCCAAACACGATAAACTAAACATGTCGCCCTACTTGACAAACTTCACTCAAAAACTAAAATGAGGCAAGATTTGAAAAGAACGACCCCTAAATGACAACCAACCAGAGATGTAAAACAGTGCACCACACAGTAACGATCAGAATGAGTAATATAACTAAAATATTAATGTATTTCTCAGGTACCCGGTCGTTTTTTACTCCACCGGGTGTCAACAATGCTTGGATTTGGATAGCATCCTACGTAAATTATATTTATTCGAAAATGATTACCTGAAGTAAGCCACTAGTGGTGCCGCAGCTTATAGTGAGTGGAGTGTCACAGGCAGTTTCATCTCTATGGTTGACCTTTGACAATACGAACAATCAAAGAGGAATTTTAACGACATCTATGGTTATATCTCGAATATATTTCTGTAACAATGGTTAAAATTTAGTTTGGATCATTATTTCAGCAATTGTTATTGGATGTGCTAAATCGAGAACAAGATTACAATTATAGTAACTTTTACTTCAATTTCAAAATGAGCGTGCGCTGTAATTTATAATAAGTATGTTGAGTAACGCGTGAGTTTGTATATGAACGTTCAAATCTCTATGATTCCGTTATTGATGTAATTGCTCGAATTTGTTGCGTTGTAAGAAATCAAATAAAAGATTCAAACTGGATGTAAATATTTACTATGGAACTTATACTATTTAAAAAAGGAACAGTTACAACGAGCAGGAGGTTCTTCTATGATATTCTCATCCAAAATGATTTCTTTGAACTGGTAAACTTCATCCTCGCTGTACAAATCCGGTAACGTTTCAGCGATACGCCTAAACAAATATTTCACGTTGAAACCACTTTTTGCGCTGGTTTCCATGAACAAAACGTCAAATTCTCTAGCTTCTTTCTCACCTTCTGCGTGCGTCACTTGTCTGGAACCGTGGAGATCGATCTTATTTCCAACCAACACTATCACCACGTTGTCACCCCTTTCTCCTCGCACGTCCTTAATCCACTTTCCGATTTGTTCGAATGATATTAAATTGGTTATATCGTAAACTATCACAGCTACGTTGGAGTCCCTGATATAAGAAGGTATCAACGAGCGAAACCTCTCCTGTCCAGCCGTGTCCCATAGCTGTAGTCTGACCGTTTTGTCTGGTAGATAAACAGTTTTAGAGAGAAAGTCGATACCCACCGTAGCTTGATATGTATTTTCGAAACTGTCGTACATGAAACGGGTTATTAACGATGTTTTCCCAACACTTTGTTCCCCCAAGAAAACCAGTTTGTACTTACGGATGGTTCTAATCGTTTTTGATGGGATTTCGAGTTCCATTTTGACATTTTTATGATTTGACGTTTCTCAGTCAAGTACGCAAAATTTCAAGCAATAGAATTGAAGACGATGTTACACATGTCGGTATCTCTACTAATCCGTCTACAGCCTTGTATTGGCCAAAGAGTTCTATATATAGAGATGACAAGTTGTATCGTTTGTATATAAAGAAAACGTATTTTGAGAGTCCAGCGCGGTTACCCTCTCTCTGCGTCCCAAGCGATCGAGTCGACTAGTTTTTGCAAGTGAACTTGGGTGAAGCAACATTGTTTCACACCACAATTTCCGTCGTTGAAGATTTGCAGGAAAGCTGTAAAGAAATAGATAATAATACATAAATAACAAACAAATTGAGGTTAAATCACTCAAACAAAAACAATAATATAAACAAAACGAAATAACGAAAATAACTTTATTCTGCTGCAATAGCGTCATAAATGAATAGCTGAAGCTGTCTGCCTCGATCATGCGTAACGAACGAAAAAGGGAGACTCCCAAAGTACGGTATAAATCCGACTTGTCATCTCTATATATAGAACTCTTTGGTATTGGCACACCACTGACATTTTTTTGACAGGAAAGACTTTGATTATGGAATGTTTCCGTTTCCTGATGTATTGTCGAGAAACATTACAGATCAGCTACCAAAATAATCTGCCGATGATGTCTCATTATATCGCTTAATCCAATAGCGGCGCTCATGACAACCTTTGAAAAATATGGACATGGAGTTCTTACTCCGGGTCTCGACCCAATCCAGTTAATTCAATACCAGCGCTGGTGAAAACTTTTTGATAATACGGACGAGGATATAGTGGAGCTTTACTCTTACTACTCCAAGAAACCATGATAAGTTGATAAGCCCCCGATCATCAACGTAAGTATGAATGGTTCAAAAGTCCCTTCAAACTACAGAAGGGGAAAACCGTTCCAATTGGACGAACGGGTACATCTGAGAGAACATTTCATTTTACTTGCATCGCACAACGCACCAACTAGCTAGAATAGCTGGGATGATTAAAGAAGGCCACAACAGGGAAATGCCTATCGGTGCAATGTTCCTAGATATAACCAAAGACTTTGACAAGGTATGGCACACTGGACTGATAAATGATGTACACATACAACCTATACCATCAATAGCCTACCTGAAGCTTATAGATTCGTACCTCACGGGCGCAGATTCAAAACGAGGGTGAACGATATCACGTCGGAAGAAAGACAAAGGCAGGTGTACCGCAAGGATGATCCTCGGACCGGAACTCTGTATCTTGTATACCTAGACAACAGGAATAGACTTGACGCAATATGTAGACGATATAGGCGGCTTATGCCAAATAAAATACGTACAAGCAAGGCTCCAAAGATACATCACCGACCTCGAAGATTGGTCAACAAATGCCGAATATAAGTGAACGCCACAAAAAGCCAAGCGATAATGTTCTCAACGAGATACATTACACACAAACCGAAGAAAGATATTGAGATAAACAAGAAAAGGATACCTTGGGTGAAAGAAGTGAAATACTTGGGAGTAACGCTGGACAGTAAGCTAATTTTCATTTCCCACCTAAGGAACATAAAGAAAAAGGCAAATCAGATAAAGGGGCACCTACATCCGCTACTCAACAGGAAAAGCAAACTAAGTACCAAAAGTAAATTAGGGATCTATACTTCTGTGATAATACCAATAATAACATACGCCGCCAAAATATGGTTACAAGCATCACCCGCGCAACTAAAGAATTTGCAAATAATAAAGAATAAGGTAATCAGATCCTGTCCAGATGCACCAAATTACGTAACCATCGACCTGCTCCATAGGGATACAGGAATACCTAAAATTGAGGAAATAACTCGGTAACAGGCGACAAACACCTACCAAAAGATGGAAACGCATAGAAGCCCCACAATCAGAGGCGCAGAGGCATATGACCCGCTGTTGGAGCCAAAGTACAAGAAACCAAGAACGACCCTTCTACTTAACGCCCAAAATGGGCAATAAAAAAGAAATAAACCTAAATAATAAGCAAAAGAGCTTTTAATAAAAACGCAGCGGAAAACGAGCAGCAAATGCAAGACATGCTGTAGGTGATGCAGTATGTCAGGTTTCCAATGTTTTTGAATACAACTAACTTTTCTAAAAAATGGAAATGAATTTGCGTGTTACCATACCTATGCTCCTTGTCCAGTTTATTGCACAAACACATTAAAATAATAAATATCAATTCACTACTTTACACACCTCTTTTTCGTTTACCTGTGACACTCAGTTGAGAAACTGGAGCAACACTTGTCTCCAACGGAGTTGATAGGAAGATCCATTTTCACGTTCCTCTTCAATTGTAATTGTAATTTGAAGCGTCGAAGCTTTCATCAGAGCCAAGACCAAAACGCTATGCTGCCCCTCCAGCTTATTGCCTAACCACATTAAATTAATAAAAATAACCTCATTAACAACACAACTCTGTTTAGATTACCTCCGATTTTGACTGTTGCTACTCAGGTGTAAAGCTGCAGCAACCCTGTGTCTAGCTGTATTGATAGGGGATATAACCTTCCAATTTCATGTTCCTCTTAGAGGTAATGTATCTTCGCACTTTAAGCAGCACACGACGTACTGGGAGGAATTTTGAATCATGTACACGCCCACAATTCATAACGCTCAAAAACCGCCACGTCGACTTGTGCTTTTTACTGTCATCTTTTAATAGCGTATAGGAACGATCAAGAATTAACGAATGGTGAACATCATGCGCAATTTAACTGTAGATTGCTTAGTAAGCCAAAACACTTTTTAATTAATGTTCTGTCTACCACTACTGATGAATTGGATGCTTTTTGTTGTTCCAGATCATGTAACCAATGGCTATGAAGTTATGCTCAATAACATCAACAAGATAACGAATTATACAATTAAATGTCAGCTTCAAATGGGTATTATTTGGGGTTTATGCACTTTAAAAGTAGTTCCAGGATCAGTTTACACTCTACGAGTAGTTCATAGTGAACTTTATTTTTCACTCCAGTTTGAGTATAACTCTGATCCTCAGAATTCTTGATTGAGACATGCAAATTTATTTATTCATCAGGAAGACTGTAGGATTGACAAAAAACTGAAAATTAACAACTTATTTAATTAATATATTCTATAATATATACATTCTTGGAACAATATTTGCATAAAGTAGAAGAATAATTATTCTTTAAGTTTTGTCTGTATAGACTCTTCTACTTTCTTAAATTGTTCTGCTGATATTTTATCCACTTCATCTAAAACTTGTTCAACTGCAACCACTTCAGGTATATAAAATTGTAGCATATTTTGAACGCCATTTTTTAATGTTACTATCGAACTGGGGCAGCTTGTACAAGCACCTTGCATTTTTAATTTGACTACTCCATTATCATATCCCATAAAAATTATATCACCTAGAAATATAATTATTCATGAAAAATCATGTCAAGATCCAATTAAGATATTCCAAACTTCTATTTATGTTAAAATTGCTTTAAAACCACTACTTACCTCCATCTTCTTGAACTGTAGGCCTAATTCTAGTATCTAAAAGTTCTTTGATCATTTGAACTACTTCACTATCATCTTCATTTGCTTCTAAAACAAGTTAATAACAATTTGATATGAAGTAAATTTGAATAAAGTGCCCTTCAAATATCATAAAATTTTTAAAAAAGGCCTAATTGTCAGCAAAATGTTGTTGCCTTTCAGTAAAAATTCAACAATCCATCATGAAGATGACATTTTTCAAGATTTCCACATTACTAAGAAACCAATTATTTCTCAAATTTAAACTGTTTGGAACAATAAATAGTCCAGGCTATGAACCGGAAAAAAAAAACATGTTCGAATCAAAAAATTTTTTTTGCATTAGCTTCAGGAGGTTCTCAGGATCATTCATACACCTTAAAACCTCTTGGGGACCCCAACCCCACCCATTGGGGGCGAAATTGGCCCGAAATCTCCAAGTCTTGAATTGTATTTTCTACAAAAAAAGGTATTTTGGCATTTCGAGTGCACCTAGAAGGTTTTTTAGGTCGCTGAACACGAATCCGTAGCCAGATTCACTAGCAATCCATCGTTGGGGTGGTAAAATCGACGAAATTGGCCAATTTTGCCCCCCCCCCTATATGTTATTTTGCAATTTACCTGTTTTTGGCATTTCGAATGCACCAAGGAGGTTTTTTGGATCGCTGATCACGAATCCGTAACCACATTTACTTGCAATCCATCGTAGGGGTGGTAAATTGACGATATTGGCCAATTTTGCACCCCTATAAGTTATTGTGCTATTTACATGTTTTTGGCATTTCGAATGCACCAAGGGGGTTTTTTGAGTCGCTGAATACGATTCCGAAGCCAGATTTACTCTGAAGTAATTTTAAAATGTAAAAATAATAAAAATTTAGAAGCGTGTCAAATTAGCCATTTTTGTAAATTTCCCACCCCTACGATGATATTAGAGTAAATCTGGTTTCGGAATCGTATTCAGCGACCCAAAAAACCCCCTTGGTGCATTCGAAATGTCTAAAACACGTAAATTGCAAAATAACATATTAGGGGTGCAAAATTGGCCAATTTTGTCGATTTGACCACCCCTACGATGAATTGCAAGTAAATCTGGCAAAGGATTCGTCTTCAGCGACCCAAAAAACCTCCTAGGTGCACTCGAAGTGCCAAAATACTTTTTTTTGTAGAAATTACAATTCAAGACTTGGAGATTTCTGGCCATTTTCGCCCCCAATGGGTGGGGTTGAGGTTCGCAAGAGGTTTTAAGGTGTATGAATGATCCTGAGAACCTCCTGAAGATAATGCAAAAAAAAATTTTTGATTCGAACTTACATGTTTTTTTTTTATTATAGCTAAAATCCTGGTTCACAGCTTGGACTAAAATGTAAAATAATCTTTGCTCAACAATATAACAAAGAAATGTTCTGTTGAGCATAACGATTCAAGATCTAATCAGCTGCATAATTTTCAATTAACTATTTTCATTTCCTGACGCCCTATGTGGCAATAAATATGATTAGTTCAAAAAGGAAATGTTTTTATACAGATTGGCATTGTCTGAAAGGTTTGTGATAGAACGAATCACTTACGAGTATCTGTATTAGGAGTAGCATCCTTTAAAACAGGTAATCCGCTAGCAAAGAAATCCATAATAGTAGCAAAAATTTCAGGCTTCAAAATTTTCCAGTCCACCTCATCATCTATCTTTGTAACCGTTATGAAATCAGAGCCAAGGAATACGCTTTTGACACCTTCAACTCTAAACAGTAATTTTCCCAAAGGAGAACAATATGCCGATTGTCCATTAGGGAAATCGATAGTCTGGCCACTTTCCAACACTTGCACACCCGGTAAGAACTTCAGACTGTTGGGATTCGGGGTATCTTGAGTTTGTACAAACATGCGTAAAATTCCGGTCGTTTTGAGGTATCGTTGAGATGTGGCAACCAAAAACTGGTTGTAAAACCTGAAATATCGACTTTAGAACTAAACGTTGAAAGTACTTTCATTTCACGTACTTGTCCTGTGATAACGCATTTCGATGATTTGAACCTCTCTCAACTAATCGCAAACAGTTTCTCCACATTGGCTTCAACTAACGTAATAAAATCCACAAGAAGTGATAAGCAATAAGGATTTAAGGCAGAAAGAATTTAGGTTATATTGTTGGATTGGATTTATGTTAGTTATGAAACAGATATAATTAATACACGCGGCGCCATCTACCATATAATACTAGATTCTACCTAATAGAAAACAAAATCCAGACACAGAAGCATAGGAAGACTAAAGAAGAAGGCCATAGAACAAAATACCTCCCTGAAGGTGTTCAGTGACGGAGACCAAACCATAGAGATCATATAGTATTGAGGAGTAAAGTCCGTCCACGGTCGTACCATCGACATATACATAATGTCGATGGGTCGTACATAAAGTTCTGAAAACTCTATGGTTGACATGAGTCTCTTAAGCGCCGCCAAACTCGTAGTCCCTCGCTCAGCCACTAGCTAGCGCTTGGATCACGAAGTGGTAAAACGATTTCTTCCCGGAATCGCAAGCAGTGTTACTAAGTATTCTGATTTGAGAGAGGAATAGAACTGTTACTCTTTTCAAAATGTATTACTCACCTTAAAAATAACCCCCTTTTCTCGCACACATAAAAGACCTCGTTGAAACACATTCTTTCCGGAGTATGTACTTATTATCTAAGGCTTTTTTGGTAGTAATTTAAAAAGAAAATGTATGAAAATAATCGATCGCATATAAACATTTTTTTAATTAAATTAGGATTACAATCAAAATAAATGTATACTAGTTTAGTATGTTGTCTTTCATTATGTTCACAATCAAAATACATGTATACTAGTTTAGTATGTTGTCTTTCATTATGTTTACAATATATACTGTTATGATTTCATTTCATAGACAATAAAAATTTAAAAATAATAACTTACCGAACTATGAAAATAAGAAAAGATCAAATAAAAAATATTTTATGGAATTAAAAACAATAATAAAAGCTAAATAATAGTTAGGATATTAATATTAACAATGTAAAACATAATAAACAACGATGTAATAGTATAAGATGTGATAAACAAGAACTTCAGTGAAAGTGAAGAAACGTTCAGTGTAACGAAATCATAAATCATAAGTAAAATGATTACAAAACTATCATGAGATAGTACAAAACATTGAATAATGTTATAGATGTAAGTTAGGATTAGTAAATTTGAGTTATGTAATGTTAAAAGAATGTTATTGATATAATATGATATGTATTAGATTTAAGAATAAGTAACTGTCAAGAAAACCATAAATATGGGAATAATCATATTAATAATAACCCAATCATAGGTTATATTATACCAAAGTGTGGGGAAAAATGTAGGCAATATTAATTTAAAAAGAAGGAATCACTAACAATTAAAATAAGTTGAAAATCTCAAATAATTCAAAAAGTAAAGAATACTAAATTCTGATTGGTCAATAGGAATTTCTAATGTCAATCTGGTAACAATGAAGACTTGTGTCAGTTTCACAACAATTAACTTGGCATCCTTGATTTGAAAAGAAAGCTTCTCATAGGTTGATTATGACATCTAGTAGCGTCGGTTTTGGAGGCCTATAAAAACGAATCTGAAAGTAAAGAAGTGCAGTTTGCCATTACATCTGTAGACTGAAAGTACTACTGCAACTCACCAAAATTTTATAACCTATAATAACCTCCAATTGAACGAAAGTGTTCCAAACTTCGATAGGTTCAAAGAAACCAAAGTTAATAAGTTTTATTAAAAGTCAACGATTATTCCATGTATCTGAATCCAGTAAAAAAGGCTGTAATAACCTTCAATTAAGAAGAAGTCTCCAACGATTGCCAATCATCAATAATTTCAATAAAGCATCGAAAAGTTTCAGGTTTTATCTAAAAGGATAAAACAAAGTATTATCAACAGTTCCTGATTCTCAAGAAGAAGTAATCCAAATTAGTTACCTGTGATTATTGTGAAAAAGCATAGTATTGTGTAAAAGTGAATCATCAACGAAATTATAAAAGAATTAAATTGAAAATTGCCAACATAGTTAAACACACTTTTGGATATAAACTAAAAGTAAGTTTGTTTATTATATCTCCATTGTAGTGTTATTTGTAAATCTGAAAGAAAGATTGTCGTTTGTAATTTTGTAAACAACTATTAATATTGAATAGTTTTGAGGTTAAAGCTAGTTCTATGCTTAGAACATAAAACTAAATTGTAAATTTGAAACCCTGAGATAATTAGAGTCATAGAGATTTAAATATAGAAATATTTTAACATTCAAAGAATATTGTGTTTAATTCCATAAAATAAAAACTCAGTAAGAGTTTAGTTAATAATTGTCGCTCAAACGTGAGGCCATTTGAAAAAAGGAATAGAACCGCGAATCAAAATAATTTAAAGAACTAGATTAATTAATAAGAAAGTAAAAATGGAAGGAGATAGACAGAGGACTCCAGAATTGATAGGATTTGATCAAGAGGGTGAAATGATTAGTGCAGAAAGACCACCAATAATAGATAGTCAATCACAAATAATGATATTGCTTGAAAGTTTAAATTTAAAAGCTAATGAAACAAATAAAAAAATTGAACAATGTAAGAATGAAACTAATGCTAGAATTGAACAAGGTATGAGTGATATAAGAGATGAAATTAAGAGAGTGAATGATAAATTTGATAAAAGAACTGAGGAAATTATGAGAATAGTTGAAACTGAAAAAAAGGAAATAAGACAACATGTTGAAGAAAGTATAGATAATAAATTAGAAGAATATAATAGCTTTGTAAATAGAAAGTTTAATAATGTAGAGAAAGAAATAGATATTATGGAAAATAGAATGAATGATATGGGGAAGAATATTGAAGAGAATGTGAACGTGAATGTACAAAGTATGAAAGAAAATCAGGAAAAAATGATAAATGAACAAGATGAAAGAATAAAAAGAATTGAGAATAGATCCGAAGAGAGAATGAATATAGAATACAGAAATGTAGGTCATGAGAATACAATAAAATTTAATGGAAACATAAAATTATTACATCCATGCATTTTTGTTAAAGATTTGAAAAATGAAATACAGTATGAAAGGAATATAGAGAGAATGAAAAAATTAATAAGAGAACGATTGGTTGATGAACCTTTGTTGTGGTTCAATTGCAAAGAAAGGGAATTAAATAGTTTAGATGAGTTTATAGATGAGTTTTTAAATAATTTTTGGGGTGAAAATGAACAATCGAAATGTCGAGAAAGGTTATATTTTAGGAAGTATATAGAAGGGACTAGAAAAAGCATGAGTGCTTATGCACTTAGCCTATATAATGAAGCGCAATATTTAGAACCTAAAATGAGAGAGGAAGAGATAGTTTTATACATTTCAAGACAATATCGAAGTCAAATATCTGAGGCAATAGCTATTGCAAATATTAAAAACATGAATCAACTACTATCATACTTAAATAGAATTGATAATAAGAATAACATAGGAACTAGGCAACAAAATGGACATAATGATAACAGGAACAATTACAGGGGAAATCAAAATTATAATAATAGATTCCAAAATAATAATTATCAAAACAATTTTAGAAATAGGGATAATAGAAACCAAAATTATTATAATAGGGAAAATAGATATAATGGAAATAATGCTAATCAAAATAGATATAGATATAGGGATAATAGAAGTCAAAATAATAATAATAATAGAAATAATAGTAGAAATGAAAACAATCAAAGGGAAGTAAACTGTAGTAGGATAGAAAGTAATATGGAAAGGGAAGACTCTTCAAGTCAAAATAATCAACAAAATCAGGATTTTTAAGAAAGCACGAATACCACGTTAATGTATTATATGAACATCAGAGGGAATACATTGACTACGAACAGCAAAGGGAAGAAAATGAAAGTATAGGTTTAATTAAATTAAAAGGTTTTTTAAAAGGGAAAGAAGTAGAAATTATGTGTGATACAGGATCAGAACTATCTTTAATAAGGGAAGAACTATTGTCTGAAATAAAATTAACAAATCAATTGAAAATACCAAAAGTAGAATTAGTAAATATTAGTGGAAAGAAAATTACTGAAGTATCAAAAATGATTACTGAGCATATTATAATAGGGAAGTCAAGTCTAGAGATGCAATTATTTGTAGTGCCGAATATGAAATTGGATATTGTTATGGGAACTGATGAATTAGAAAAGCATGGAATTATTATAGATTACGAGGAAAAGGAAATAAAGTTGTTAGATGAAATTATAAAGATAGGGAAAGGGGAAAATGAAAATATTGACAGACCAAATGAAGGTTGCAATATAATAAATGCGGTCGAAAGAAAAGACTCAAGCAGAAATTTAAATGAAATAATCTCGCAGATGAAAATATCCGAGAAATATAGGGGAATAATATCAGAAATAATTTCAAAACATAAAGGTTTAATAATTGATGAAACTCGTATAGCTAGTAATTATATTCATAAATTCCAAGTCAAAGAAATTGAAAATTTTAAATCCAAGAACTATCCAATCCCATACAAGTACATAGAAGATGTTAGGAAAAAAATCGGTGAAATGCTAGAACAAGACATAATAGAAAGAAGTAAAACAAAATATATAAACCCTATTGTTATAGCAAAAAAGTCAAATGGTGATATTAGGTTATGTTTAGATGCTCGAACATTGAATAGATTGTCAGTACCACAATATGAAGCTCCTAAAAATATAGAGTCAATTTTTGGTAGAATAATAAAGGCACAAATTTTTAGTAAAGTTGATTTAAGACATAGTTTCTGGTTGATTCCTTTACATGAAAGTTGTAGAGATTACACTGGTTTTATGATAGATGGAGAAGTGTATCGTTTTAAAGTTACGCCTTTTGGTATTCAAAGTGCATGCAGTGCGTTAGTTAGAAGTATGAATCAAATATTAAATAAATTTGAAATTTTTGTAGTTCATTATATCGATGACATATTAATATTTTCTAGAACAGTAGAAGAACATAAAGATCACATAAAATTAGTTTTGAACGAATTAGATATAGCAGGTTTAAAAATAAATATTGAGAAATGTGAATTCTATAAAACAGAAATTAAAATTTTGGGTTATAAATTAACGAGGGAAGGTTTAGAAATGGATGAAGATAGATTAGATGTAATTAAAAATTTCAAAAGACCCACCAATCTTAAAACTTTGAGGGGATTCTTAGGTCTAATAAATTATTTCAAAAGGCTCATTCCTGATTTAAGTCAGAAGGAGATTCCATTAGTAGAATTACTTAAAAAAGGGGTAAAATGGAAATGGGATAATGAAAGACACGAAGCTTTCCAAAATTTAAAAGATATTTTCATTAAAAAATTAAAAGTCTATCATGCACAATATGATAAACCTTTCATATTAAGAACAGATGCTTCTAAACAAAGATTCAGTGGTGTTTTATTACAAAAACAAAATAATGAAGAAGTGCCCATAAGTTTTGTGTCAAGAATGACAAAAGTTCATGAAAAAAATTACAGCGTTACTGAATTAGAATTAGCAAGTATAGTTTTTTGTGTAAAGAAATTAAGATTTTATTTGTTAGGGAATAAAGTAAGGGTAGAAACTGATCATAGTGCATTAACAAGTATATTTAAAAACAAGTTTGTAAACAGTAGGATTCAAAGATGGATTTTGTTATTGCAGGAATATGATTTTGAAATAAAACATATTCCAGGAAAATTAAATATAATAGCTGATACTTTAACAAGAGAAGAGGGGAATTTAAAAATTGATAAAAGGAAATACAAAGTAGGAGCAAATATTTTATTAGAAGTAAGGGGTTTATTTTCATTAGAGAGCATTAAAAACAATCAAAGTACTTTATCAGAGAAGGATAAAAAGAAATGTAAAATCAAAGAGGGAGTTTATTTACAAGATATAGGTAGGAAAGAATTATACAGAATAAATCAAGACCTAACTTTAAAAATTTTAAATCATTTACATAGTGAATTCAATCACATAGGAGCAAGGAAAATGTGGCTCATATTCAGAGAAAATTATATAGGTAAAGGAGATTACCAAATTGCAAAAGAAATCACAAAGAAATGTGACATATGTCAAAGAGCAAAGCCTAAAAATATAATTAATCACAATTTAGCAAAGAGTATTATAGTAAAGGAATGTTTAGAAATAGTAGCAATAGATTTTTTAAGTGAGTTAATAGTAACAGAAAAAGGAAATAGACATATTTTGGTTGTAGTAGATTTATTTTCTAAATATATAAAATTATATGCTTGCAAAACGACAAAAAGTAGAGAAGTAATGCATAAGTTAGAAAACTATTTTGAAGAAATTGGTAGGCCAAGAAAGTTAATTACAGATAACGCAACATATTTCAAAAACATACGTTTCAAGTATTTTTGCAAAAGGAATTTAATTTTTCATCAATTAACAAGCATCAGACATCCTCAATCCAATCCATCAGAGCGATATATACAGGAAGTAATAAAATATCTGAGAATATCTTGTGAGGATAAACATCGTCAATGGGATGAATCAATATCCAGAGTAGAAAAATGTTTAAATCATTGTCCAAATACTACAACAGAGAAAACACCTGTATTAATAATGAAAGGCGAAGAACCAGATAGAAAATGGTTAGATGAAAATTCAGTAGAGCGAAATGAAATTTTGAAAGATATCAGTAATAGGTTAGAAAGAAATGCAAGAAAATATATGAATAGGGAAATGAGAAAAAGAGGAAGGTTAATTAAATTTGAAATAGGTGAATTAGTAATAGTAAGAGCAATGAGAGTAACTAATAATAAAAAGAATATATGTGGAAAATTATGTTTTGCTTTTGAAGGTCCGTATGTAGTCATGAATGAAAATGCTGAAAATAGTTATGAATTAATGAATCCTGAAAACGGAAAGATAAGGGGAATATTTAATATTGATCAAATATACAAGTATAATTATTAATAAATTTAGTTCATGAAAATAAAATCAAAAGATAAATAAATTTTAAATATTAATGTGATTAATATGTTAAAATTGATTTAGGGGAATTTGTTATGATTTCATTTCATAGACAATAAAAATTTAAAAATAATAACTTACCGAACTATGAAAATAAGAAAAGATCAAATAAAAAATATTTTATGGAATTAAAAACAATAATAAAAGCTAAATAATAGTTAGGATATTAATATTAACAATGTAAAACATAATAAACAACGATGTAATAGTATAAGATGTGATAAACAAGAACTTCAGTGAAAGTGAAGAAACGTTCAGTGTAACGAAATCATAAATCATAAGTAAAATGATTACAAAACTATCATGAGATAGTACAAAACATTGAATAATGTTATAGATGTAAGTTAGGATTAGTAAATTTGAGTTATGTAATGTTAAAAGAATGTTATTGATATAATATGATATGTATTAGATTTAAGAATAAGTAACTGTCAAGAAAACCATAAATATGGGAATAATCATATTAATAATAACCCAATCATAGGTTATATTATACCAAAGTGTGGGGAAAAATGTAGGCAATATTAATTTAAAAAGAAGGAATCACTAACAATTAAAATAAGTTGAAAATCTCAAATAATTCAAAAAGTAAAGAATACTAAATTCTGATTGGTCAATAGGAATTTCTAATGTCAATCTGGTAACAATGAAGACTTGTGTCAGTTTCACAACAATTAACTTGGCATCCTTGATTTGAAAAGAAAGCTTCTCATAGGTTGATTATGACATCTAGTAGCGTCGGTTTTGGAGGCCTATAAAAACGAATCTGAAAGTAAAGAAGTGCAGTTTGCCATTACATCTGTAGACTGAAAGTACTACTGCAACTCACCAAAATTTTATAACCTATAATAACCTCCAATTGAACGAAAGTGTTCCAAACTTCGATAGGTTCAAAGAAACCAAAGTTAATAAGTTTTATTAAAAGTCAACGATTATTCCATGTATCTGAATCCAGTAAAAAGGCTGTAATAACCTTCAATTAAGAAGAAGTCTCCAACGATTGCCAATCATCAATAATTTCAATAAAGCATCGAAAAGTTTCATGTTTTATCTAAAAGGATAAAACAAAGTATTATCAACAGTTCCTGATTCTCAAGAAGAAGTAATCCAAATTAGTTACCTGTGATTATTGTGAAAAAGCATAGTATTGTGTAAAAGTGAATCATCAACGAAATTATAAAAGAATTAAATTGAAAATTGCCAACATAGTTAAACACACTTTTGGATATAAACTAAAAGTAAGTTTGTTTATTATATCTCCATTGTAGTGTTATTTGTAAATCTGAAAGAAAGATTGTCGTTTGTAATTTTGTAAACAACTATTAATATTGAATAGTTTTGAGGTTAAAGCTAGTTCTATGCTTAGAACATAAAACTAAATTGTAAATTTGAAACCCTGAGATAATTAGAGTCATAGAGATTTAAATATAGAAATATTTTAACATTCAAAGAATATTGTGTTTAATTCCATAAAATAAAAACTCAGTAAGAGTTTAGTTAATAATACATTATACACTAAAGCCTCCGGTACTGTACACTCGACGGGTCCGGAAACCTCGGCTATAACGACACTGCCACTTTTTCTCGTAACGCAATATTTACTATTCTGATTTGAGAGAGGAATATAACTGTTACTCTTGTCAAACTCACCTTAAAAATAACTTCATAAAAGACCTCGTTAAAACGATTTCTATCTGGAATCGCAAGCATCAACTTTCAACGCATTTCCGCATCTTTCGGCACTTTATAAACAGAAGTTTCTTGCTTTACACTTTTGTACCCCGTTTTGCATTTCGGCAGAATGCACGATTTCGTAATTTGTTTCTAAAAACGCAGAGGTAAGGATAACTCATCGCGTAAGATAGAACATGGTACGCAACGAATACATAGGCTAGAGGCTTTACTCCTCTATACTATCTGATCTCTATGGACCAAACTTCCTATCCAGCTCATAGAGTACTTGTTGTTATAAAATCTTTGACTCGGTTTATCATTTGAATTTTGTAAAATTGACCTAAACATAGCATAATTAATAACTATGCAATAATTCACACTCTTACACAAAACAAAACCTATTTTGCTTACAAAAATGACGGAAGTCAATTGATCACCATTAATTTCTTCTGGATAGCTTAATCAATTTAACGTTTCCTTCACGATTCGGACATTCGGTATTCCTGTGGTATTCTATTTCTGTGAATTGCTAATTTTCTATGGTATATAAGATTGTTGTTGGATAAATATTTTTCAATTCATTTGAATGAACGTACTCTTAGATTCGGAATAAATATAAATCCAGTCTTGTGCATGAAGAAAGAATCAACACTCAAAAATAAATAGAATATATTCAGAAGTCCACCACTATAATTTCTGAAGTAAATTTTAGGTTAGTGGTAATTTTCAGTTTAGTAAAAACTACATAACGTTAGTTGTCGGAGTATTCTAGAGAATCATGGAAACAGTTGATATACAAGCAGTTGAATCCAAACTGAGTGATGTGACAGTGACTGCTATACCTATGAATTCAAAACCCGCTGTTGCCACAAAGATAGATTCACAACAACCAGGACAGTCAAAATATTCTCAGCTATTGGGAGTTATTGAAGAAATGGGCAGAGAAGTGAGACCAACATATGCAGGTAGTAGAAGTTCTTCAGAGAGATTAAAACGAGGCCTTGTGAATGCAAGGATATTAGTTAGGGAGTGTTTGATTGAAACTGAACGAAGTGCTCGACAATAAACATTATTTTTATGGTTTTTGTTATTGGGGGTTAGGTAGATATGTTTACTTAGAATAAGTCGAAACTTAATTTATGTTTACTAAAATCATAGTCCATAATTCCACCAAGTGAATTCCTTAAATGGTTGTTATCGTTACCAAATATTCTAAATACATTAAACTTAATCAGGAATAGAAGTACAAAATACATTGAAATATGAATATCTAGTTTTTACTACAAATGTTAAGTACTGAAAAGGGTTATACCGTTTTTATAGATTGTAAAGTTGAAAATTATTTATAAAAAATATAATTATGAATGTGTAATAAAGATTCTTGACCCAGGTATGAATTATATATAAATTCTCGGGAAATAGGTCACATTAACACTTATGCTTTATATTTTCGTCTTAACGTACGTTTCGGTCTCACGACCATCATCAGAAGACTTATTATTTCAATAACCTGATTACTTAAAACTAATTGTATTAGCACAAAGCGTCCTTATCGCACCAATTTCATTTAAAATGCCAACGTCGCCGAAACGAACAGAAACACGAAATCGAAATTGTAACACAACAATGTTTTGGATAGTAGACTTCTGCGGATAGCTAATCTTGAAAAATCTTGGCTTCCGAATGGATTCCGCGTCACAATAGCACTACTTGATGCCGACGTTTCTCCAATCGTTGCGTTAAGTTTCAGTTCAAGCCTGCCCTGAAGATGCCATCTGTAATGGTTGGCGAAACGTCGGCATCAAGTCGAGCTATTGTGACGCGAAATCCATCCGGAAGCCAAGATTTTACAACAATGTTATAATATAATATATACACTGTAGAATTCTCAAAAAATACGTACACATCTCATCAAGGTCTATGAAAGACTAACAAACGAGACGAGACATCTGGTTCGAAAGTAAATACTTGAGCTCGTCTCGTTTGTTATTCTTTTATAGACCTTGATGAGATGTGTATGTATTTTTTGAGAATTCTACTGAACAGTGGATTTTTGATATATTATATTATAACATTGTTGAGTTACAATTTCGATTTCGTGTTTCTGTTCGTTTCGGCGAAGTTGGCATTTTAAATGAAATTGGTGCGATAAGGACGCTTTGTGTTAATACAATTAGTTTCAAGTAATCAGGTTATTGAAATAATAAGTCTTCTGATGATGGTCGTGAGACCGAAACGTACGTGAAGACGAAAATATAAAGCATAAGTGTTAATGTGACCTATTTCCCGAGAATTTATATATAATTATAAATGTGTTAATTTGGGACATTTTCCACACTAACATAAATGATGAATAAACATGTTACAGAAAGTGATTCCTGTTGAATAAAAACTAACAATTCTTATAATTAAGATCATGGAAAGGCTATTAGTAAATGTCACCAGGACGTAGCTTAAGAATCTTATTTTTAGTGTCTTAAAATAGTAGGGTTGTGATTTTGGAACTTTTGCAGCAAAAAAATGTATAGATAAGTTTAAGGTGAAATAATAATGAATTGTCACAAAATAAGTCATCCATAAACACTTAAATTAATCTACTTGCTTTTAAGTAAGTTTTGGACATACCATTTTAATCAAAGTAAGAATCATGAATTAGTAATTAAGCTTGAAACAAAATATTTGTAGGTGAAGGCTTATTTCGTGAAAATCCTTTCTGATACATTTCAACTATTTTGTTCAACACTACAGTAAATTGAATTGTCCATAATTACTCAGGTTTATAGTGTATAATAAATATTGTTAAAAAACTATCTATATATCGTTAGCTAGTTTTAAAATATAAAATGGAGAATAAGATGATATTTTACATAACCACTTTATTTCATAAGAAAATTATCAAACCAAATGAATAATACTTTTGAATAAACTTATATTTTAAATTTGTTCTTTATTTTATATATATTCCAGGTCATATTCGCACTTCATCCCAGGTGAGGTTTTTGGATTGCGCTGAAATTTTGCAGGTAGTTTCTGCCTCAGGAAACATTAGCTTTCCCAAAATTTCAAGCCATATATTTCAATAATGCGCCGCCTAGAATATTTTAAATTTTTTATGTAATTTCATTGATTGAAAATGAAAATACTTTTTCTGTAGAAACGCATTACCGAGGCAAAAAAATATTCCAAACCATGGATTTGATGGGAAATGTTCCAAGGAAATCCAGCGCCGCCTTCAGAGTTGGGCTATCGTTTCGCGCATGCGAGCAAACTCAAAAAAACTGATTTTTTCTTCAAAAATCCACATCTCCGGTGCTGCTACTCCGATCGTGCTGAAATTTTGTGTGAAGGCAGTTAAAAGTGAATAGTTCAAAATGCTGTATGAATGATTATGCATAAATTATGAAACAAAACAGCTAGAGTCAATTATCTGTATTTTCAAAAATTCATAGGCCATTTCTTTCAAGTTCATGCTGATGGGTGAATGTTTATCTCTAATCTGATCCCAGATTCAGATTTCTCGGAAATTTTTCGATCGATTATATACTTTCTAAACATTTTTTAAGTCGATTCAATCGATATTGCGAGCATGTTTTTTTCAATATTCAAATTTGATTGAAAGCGCAGTGTACATTTCTTGATGAAAATTCAATGTCTTCTTTAAAAAAAATAATTTTTATTATTATAACTCATTTTATTTAATTATTATTTTTTTAAAATTATTATTTGATAATAATTTTTATTATATAACTTATTTTATTTAATTATTATTTTTTTAATATTATCATTTTTCTTTAAAAAAATGATAATTTTTAGTATTAAAACTCAGTTTATTTGATTATTTTTTAAAGAAGTTAAATTTTTAGTATTAAAACTCAGTTTATTTGATTATTTTTTAAAGAAGTTAAATGTTTATCAAGAAATGTACACTGCGCTTTCAAACAAATTTGAATATTGATAAAAACATGCTCGCAATATCATCGACATATACATATGGACTGCGCGTGGCAATGATAAGCGCGGCTAGTTCAGGCGAGAGAGAGGGAAAACGAAGAGGCCGGCTCTATCGCGTTTCTATTGGCCGCTGCGTACTGTAGCTAGTATGTTTACGTCCCGAGCCGGCCTTTTCGTTATCCCTCTCTCTCGCCTGCACTAGCCGCGCTTATCATTGCCACGCGCAGTCCATATGTATATGTCGATGCGCAATATCGATTGAATCGACTTAAAAAATTTTTAGAAAGTACATAATCGATCGAAAATTTTCCAAGGAATTCGAATTTGGAATCGGATTAGAAATTAATTTTCACCCATCAGCATGAACTTGAAAGAAATGGCCTAGGAATTTTTGAAAATACAGATAATTGACTCTAGCGGTTTTGTTTCATAATTTATGCATGACCATTCATACACCACTTTTAGCTGCCTTCACACAAAATTTCAGCCCGATCGGAGTAGCAACACCGGAGATTGCATTTTTGAAGAAAAAATCAGTTTTTTGTACAACTGTCAAAAAAAACTTGACATTTCTGTATCTCTATTGACGCGTAAATGTTTACTTTTTTCACTGCCAAAATAATTCACAAAATAAACATGAAACATTACTTTTTGAAGGATTTATTTTCAACAGAGTCAATTGTTAATTGATTATTTATCATAAAACAATTTCATTTATTGGAATAATAATTGATAGTAAAGTTTGAACTATTACGTTAGATATTTCTTGAAGAGTTGATTCCACAATTCAATCAGATATTTTTATCTAATGGGGTATCACTACCACTATCATAATCAATATCCGTCTTCTTGAAAATAACTTGAAATTGAAGCAACTACGAGCAAACACAGTCAAACACGCGGCGTGCCAACAAACCGTTTCTATTGTAACGACACAGAAAGACCACTGGATGCTGTGAAATTATATTGGAAGTATTTATTGACGTGACAACGTCTTATAATTTGATGGAGCCGGCTGCACGCACGAAAAAACATGAATCATGCGGCGTTACCTCGCTCTGAGGCGTTCCATTAATCAGCCTCCGCGTTCGGCAGCGTTCGACATCTGTCTCTCTCCTACTTGAGTGAGCGATGCATCCGCGTGGACAGCTGCTATACAATAATACATTTACATGTTTTCGTCAAGTATGAAGTGCAGTGAAAAGTGAATGTGGTGTCAATTGTCTATAGCAACGATAATTGCGGCGATATATGTAATGATTCTTTCTATATTAAATATATGTTCAGTGATATATTGTCGAATATTCGTGCTTTCATCATTAAAATAAATAGCATCGGTCCGCTAGTGCAGCGATTGTAGGTTATGCTATAATTGACAAAACTATAACAATAAGTTAACAGAACTATTTCACGATGAGTAAAAAATCAATTGCTTTACTATTCGATCGAAATAATTATCGAGCGTAGCTATGATTTCAAAAAATTAAAACAAAAATGCTAAATCTTCCACATATCTATCATAACAACGTGTCTGAAATGACAGGTTGGACCAGCCAGCCGTCAAAGGGAACAATTTTCTCCTATATCAAACACATTGAGGCGGGCTTTTTAAAAGCTAGAGTTACAAAAATTTTAATCATGTTTCCAAATTTTAAATTTAAGATTTATGAACAATAATTTGATCACAGTTTATTATTATAATAAATTATTCAAAATTATTACTTTTTCACAACAAATTACAATTAAATTTGCAAAAATAATTAAGTAACTAATTGAACAACAACTTTTATTCAGTTTACTTGCTGAAAGAAATAATGTCAATACAAAATTTATTATTATAAAATAATAAAATCAAAAATCAAATTTTAACAGTCGAGTAGAAATTTAAACAATAAATTTTATTCAAATATTTTGTAAATTTAAAATGATTTTCTGAACGAAGAATTTTATGAAAAAATTTTCTAAATTGTTTCGAACGACGATTCATTTTGCAGAACCGCTTACAATCGCACCATGGAAAAACAACCTGACGAACCAGAGGATTTCACGATGTACATTGTAAAAAAAATAAATAAAAATTGACAATTGTATTTATGCGTACAAATAAATGTAACTTGATCAATTCAATTGTGATTTCCATTTACCTCCTTCTCTATATCCATACAAAATATCTATCAAACAAATAAAATTAAATTTTTTTTTTGAAAAATGAAACCATTCCATCAGTATTTTCTTATGACGTTGTCACGTTCAACTATCGTCAGTAAACCGACTTTACAGACAACCGATTTTTTTTAAAATATATTTCAGACGATGTAAATTCACATTCACAGTTATACAAAAAATGTTGTTTGTATTCCGTGTATAAAATTCATGTTTTCATGGCACATTCGAGAGAACAACACTCTCAATTGTCATTAAAAAACACTCATTTTACGCACGTCATACAAAAATAACTATTATGAGTTTGCGCGCATGCGCTACACGATGGACCAATTCTGAAGGAGGCGTTGGATTCCTTGGAAAATTTCCCTTCAAATCCATGGTTTGGAATATTTTTTTGCCTCAGCAATGCGTTTCTACAGAAGAAATGCCGTATTTTCATTTTCAATCAATAAAATTACATAAAAAATTAAAATATTCTAGGCGGCGCATTATTGAAGTATATGCCTGCAATTTTGGGAAAGCTAATATTTCCTGAGGCAGAAACCACCCGCAAAATTTCAGTGTTATCCAAAGACCTCACCAGGGATGAAGTGCGAATATGAACGGGAATATACTAGAAAAAACTGAATTTCCTTGAATAATTAATAATTCCTATTACTGAGTAACAGCCTTCCAAATAACAGTTAAAGTAATATCTATCGAATGTGACATTGTCCTGTCACTTCAATTAGGTGCAGAATATATTTATTTTGATTACCATTTGTAGAAATATTTATTCATTGTTATGTTGAAAGAAGCAACTGAATAAGTTATCATATTCCATTGAATTGTATATGAATTATGAATGAATAAATTGAGACAGATTACAATATTTTAAGAAATACACATAAAATTAATCAGAATAAAAACATGTGATACTAGTGGCAAATAAAATAGTGCAGCCCTTTAGAAAATAACATGTATTGTTGCGATTAATCAAAAAGTTTCAATTTTGACGATTTGTATATTTAAAGTCATGTTAATGGTTTATGTTTCTCTATATTGTCTATATATCATTTAGATTTAAAGGATGGATGGACTAAAATTTACTTCTTTATTAAGAACTGTTTTTTAATTAGTTAATCTTTTATGATTTTATACGAATACTTAGTAAAATTAAAGCTTGATTCATTTGGGTCTTAAAAACTCACGACATATTAGCTTGAACGTCCTTTCCACATAATAACTTCCTCAAAGAACCTAACCGTGTTTAACTGCTGGTGGTTCTGTCATCTGCAGGTGAAGCATTTATCGATACTGGAGGAAGGTAATAGGCTCTCACAACACTATGAAGTCTTGCTATTTCAACATCTTCCCTTTCTAAGGAGCGTAACATTTGGGCAAACTTAACCACACCATCACGACCTTCTGGAAATCCAAACTCCTTTATAACTTCCATTTGGATTTGCATAACAATTGGAAAAAGAAACTGCATCATTTTGATCATCTCGTTTCCAACATTGTCTCTTGCTTCATCTAACTTCAAAACATTATCAGGGGTTTGAAGTTGTTCAAGTGTCTTTGTTAATATTTCCGTGGCTAGTTCAGGTGTTAAATTTGGAGTATCTTCTACCTTGGACATTTTTCTAGCTACTCTTATGTTATAATCATCAATATTTGATAAATCAAATTCGTACTTTTATATCCGGTGTTTCTGTTAGAAACATGAAATTATTGTGATCTGTGCCTCACTCGGTGTTAAACACAGAAGAGTACAGTAATGACTAATGCGTTTATTTATTACTCTATGGTTTTAATTACGTATTAATGATATATAACTAGTTTTTGTAGTTCTAGGTACCTTTGTTTTTGGAAGTATAATTATAGCACCTACCGTATTCACGGATAAAAGAAATAATTGGTGATGGGTGATTTAAATAATTGTCAGCGACAACCTAAAGGCGGCCACACGCTATCCGACTGGATGCGTTAATGGATGGTGCACACTACACGCCTAGCTTGCTGTTCAAAAGGGCGTATACCGTAGAAACAACTACATACATATTAATGATTAAACAGTTTATTACTGTATCTTGGTACTTGTGAAGGTTTACATGTGCTGTGAATTACGTTGCCGCAGCTGAAATCGTCAAAATTAATTCAAATAAATTACATTTTGCTACAAAAGTAGGTTAGATTGAAGTTTCTCTTCCATAACAGAAGTCTTTTGGACAAGGACCGCAACTTGGAGATCCCGCCTACCATGCGTCCATTATTTGACTCAACCCTTCTACGAGTTCTTCAGAATCTGGCTAGTACAGGCAGGGGGATCATAGAATATCAAAACTATTAAAATCACAGAACGAACCAGTTCGAGATGAAAACTGCAACGGTAAAGTATGGCATTTCTTAAATTTTGAATGCTGGGGTCTTCTATTGCGATTCTCGAAGCGGCCAAATCGAAAAAAATTAGGTGTAGGAGTAACAGAAATAACCAAACGTTCAAATATATATATTTTGTTCTTTGTTCACAATACGTATTTGAAAAACTGTCCAAATTTGTTGAAAGCAACGTAAATACTGGACAAATTGTGTTACTTAGAAACTTGTCTATAACTTCGCAGAAACAGAAATCTCGCAGTTAATAATATCACTTTCGGAATGTCAATAAACAATTAATATAAAAATACATATAAAATTCTTCTTAATTACACTTTAAGCACTCAAGATTCTTTGGTCATAATTCTACGTGCATTGCAACCAGCTTGGCGAAAGAACTAAAACAATCGAAATTACATTATTCAATCAAGTAACAGTTTGGTAACGTATCTGTAAGATGGTGTTCTCATTGTTCATATTTAAAGATGCGAAAAACGATTATGTACCCAGTTCAATTTTGATCGGTATGTAGATATTCCTTTTGGATCACTGTGAGGCTACAATTATTAGTCTAGAGGCGGTCTAAGAAAAAATGAAAACAAACGGCAGTTGATGCTAGTACTTTTTTAGCAGCTGTTGAACAATATATTTCAGGGAAAGCAGAAGCTTTGTGGAAGAAATAAATTTTGAATCTTCAACCAAAAATACACAAGTTTAATCTGAATTTTTTTCTTTTCGCGACAGATGAAATACAATCGTATTTTCCATTGTTTCAAGGTATATGGTACCAATTGTATGATAAAGAACGGATGCTTTGAATTTGAAAGATCAATCAAAGTGGACTAGTTTTGTTTACCTTTCGGGGTATTTGTTTTCGGGCTCCCCCACCACTCACCGTCCTGGTGCATGTTTTCCGTGAAAATTAAGCCTTCCATTGCGTATTTATTCAGTTTTTTAGGTTGATATTAAAATGTAGGAAACTATTGCACATTTTGTAATCTCTGTGACCGTGAAAATCAATCTTGTAGCTGCTTTAGCCGCCATTTGCGTCTTTACCGGAATTTATTTGAACTGGGGATATAATCTCACGTACCTCCGAGGCTTCCGATTATACTCAACATCTTCATATGTACAGCTCGGCCAAACTAGTATGATTCTGAGAGGCTTAAGAGTGAAAAAGCTACACTATCTCTACCGTATGTACAAATTACGTAACGTGAATGAGTTTCCGTATAGCTCCGGTATCTTGTCTACTGCGCATCCAATATTCAGAGGCATAGCTAGTTTGATCAAGATATGAGGGCACCATCTTGTAGACCTCTTGGATTTTAGATGGTTAATAAAGTACTACATGTTACTCCACGAAGTGACATAAAGCTTTCTGTTCAATAGCGTTTCCCTTGAATATAGAATGAAGGGGGAATGGTTAATAATCATTATTTGTAGGTCTTATCTGTTATGATTTCGATAAATTTAATATGCAAACATAGTTATTATAAATAACCTCAAAAATGTGTTGTAATTGGACTATTTAACAAAGTGATTTTTAATTAAGAGTGGAATATCACAAGGAAGCGGAAAAATCCATTAAATCCTCATGGAAAATTAAAATTTTCCTCTTATTTATTTAAACAATATGAAAACCCAACTGGGGCTGATAATTTATTGGAATCAAACCTAGTCCTAAAAATATATCGAAACGAATACACAGATTCTATTGAGTTTGCATCAATACTTATCCAACTTTTTGGAATCAAAATCAGGGTGAAACTTGAACAGAAGCTTTACGTACTTGGCCGATTATTGGATGCAACTGTTAAATGTAACAAAGAACCTGAACATGAAAATAGTATAATTATCCAACTAAAAAAAGATTCATAGACAAGAACAACTCGATACTCAAAAAAGACGTGCGCAACACATTGCAAACAACAACAAAAAAACAACAAAGCCACAATATGATACTTACAAGTTTTGTTCATAACAGTGGCAATTTTTTTTTCTTCCGCGACGGACCGGAATTATTTTGATTATTGCAATTCAAATCGGCTTTAGACTAGAACAGCGGCACATTTAAGCCAAAGTTGTACTGGTGATGTGATGTAGCAGTGAAGAGTGGGGGAAGCTCTTATGCTTTTACATAGCGCTTGTCCCAATCGTAGATAATTAAAAATTTGAATTTCTGTATGAAAAATAGCATCAACGAGTGACAAAGCGATAGAAATAAGCTCGGAATAAGAAAAATTCTATTTAGGGAACAAATCGTTGAAGGTAGATCAAGTGCCCTACTGCAAAATTAAAGGGTCTCTAGTGTTTTGCAAAACCGATGTTCACATATTTGAAGTTCGGCGACCAAACATACGCTGAAGCTCTTGGATTATATCCAGAAGACAGCTATCCGTTTGATTGATGCCACACTTACGAGTTCATTGACCTCTCGAGAATATCTATAGAAAGGTTGGGGATCTCTCCCCTTTCTATAGATATTTTCATGGTCGGTATTCATCAGAAATTTTGTCTGTTCTTCCACTACGGGAGATTCCAGATAGGCGGACTAGACGACCGAACTCCTTTTTTATCAAACAGCAAAGTTGTGGAACTCTTTACCTAGTGAGGTCTTTTCCTATGCCTATAACCTCCAAACCTTCAAGAAAAATTCGATTCTATACGATATTCAAAGATATATGTTGATTCCTCGTTGAAGTTGCATTATTTTTATTAGAGGCACCGTTTACAAGGTATTTGAGTTTTAACGTAAATACATTCGACTACTCAATTTTCGGGCCAAGAATATCTTTGGAGATACCCGGAGGGGATATTCTTCAACTCAAATTGTTTCAGAAACGTCCTTTAAATTCGCAACAGGGCACTCAAGAAGACTGCAAAGTCTTTTATTGAATACACTATATACATATAATTTTTGATCTGAGACTTTCATCAGCTATCCTTTAGTAAAAATAGGTAATTTTTAGCCTTTTAGACGCACAAAAATTGGTACTTTCATGAAAAAGGGATCATTCGTTATAAAAAAAAACAAAACGTACTAGTTCGACCCCTGGATCTTGGTTTGCCCCTTCAGCAGGGAATTAAAGGTGCTTGTTTTCGGTTTCTCGCAAAAAACTCGGATACAATTAAATCGCTTTAAAATAAATGCCTTGATGGGTTAATTATGTGAGAATTTTCACGAAAATTAATCGGTTAACGCGCTATAGCTTTTTAAAATGTCCATATGTACTTCAGAATGGTATCAATCTCTTCGTAATGAGTCACTCTACAGATACAAATCGCGAAAAAACGGTATTTGGATCTGAAATTGGCTCTAAATTTTTTATTTGGCGATTTTTACATCGAATTTGATGAAAATTTTGCGTTTTTAACCTATTGCATATAGCTTTTATCGCGGACTTTGAGCGCGGCGACCGAATCAAGAAAAAAAAAACAAAAGACAAATACCGTAACGAAAATCTAAAAAAACAAAAAATAAATACCGTATCGAAATATCCTAAGACCCACCACTCCGCCTACCATGTAGCTCGGCCGAGCTTGAAATTGTCGAAATGTTAACTTTGAACCTTTTAAAAGGTCGTGATAGCCCCAAAGTGGGTCGAAAACGGTTTTGAATTGGTTAATTTTCGATAAATCGAATGACGTTCACGTGAGAAGCGCGTAGCTCGCGAGTTAGAAAAGTGCAAATTTACGGTACATAGAACGTCTTAACGAAGACTTTTCGCTCCATGTCGTAAGTTTATGAACGGGGCCAACTAAATAGCATAGTCTCGGGCCCCAAAATGTCGATTAAATAGGAAAATTTAATTAAAACAGTTTGAGGTATTCTCAGCTGTCATCTACTAGCATCTGACATGCGACGTACGAAAGGGAATTGTCTAGCTACTTAAATATACCGAAAGCGGGTAAAAGCTAGCGGCCCATAGCCCAAAATACTTTATTACAACTGGCGCCGGCCGCACGGGGTTCGAAACGGCTCCAAATTAACAAAATAGAGGTAAAATGTATAAACTCTAACTTACGCGCAGCGAGCTCCTCGAAGATATGTCAAAATTATTACGTTCGTAGCTAATTACATAAGACGTCTGGCGTTCATGCAATTGTGTTTTTATACAATTCGAACCTTCTAATTTCGATAGGCCACATGAAAATCCCGGAGCCGGAAGCGCTATCGAGATCTGAACGTTAAAACTTTCGTATAAAATTGTGTTTACAAGTCAACTGACACTTGTCACCATAGATAACTCTACTACCGGTAGTAGAATTATCTGTGCTTGTCACAGAATGCTCTTCATAGAGATCAAGATGATACTCTTTTTTACTCGTAATTCGTGAAGATTTTGAAGGGGTAGTGGATGTTTTTCTGTCCAACTTTTTCCAGTAGCGTAGTGCTATGCAATAGCTTTACCGCGGCAGTCCCCGAGTGCAACACGTTTCATTTTTTTTTTACTTTTCTGCAAATAGCAGCCAAACAGTCTTACATATGCAACTTTTAACTGTTTATCTCGCTTCTCCACACAATTGCGAATAAGTCAAGTTTATAAGAAGCTATTCCAGGATATTCACAGCGTTTTACCTTTGGAAAAAAATTCGCCCTGAGCGCAAAAGCAAACTTTTCAACTTCTAAGGTGGCTTTTAATTATTCGAAATAGATGTAGAATCGAACGCAAACATCGGAAAGGTTAGACAGAACAAAAAGTTGAATAGGGATGCGAGCGACAAAATCTAGAAGGGTGTATTTTTTATTGGTCCAAAAATGAAGCGAATGCAGAAGGTTTCTGGTTAATACACCCTGTTGCAAAAAAACGAGAGGTTGATGCATTCATTTCCTCTACTATAATAAATAAATGGTTTATAACTAAAAACATAGTCTTTAACCGATCAAAAACGGTCAAAAATTACATTTCTTAGGAATTTTTATGCAATCTCAAAAATGAGCTACTTAAATTGTTTATTTATTGTTTATAACAATATAAACAATTTGCGCAAATTTATTTGTGGGCAACTTCTTTTCTGATGACATTCTAAAGAAAATGCCCTTTGTCCCATCAAAATCGATCCATTTGCCAAGGATTTACGGGTTCAATACCCATTTGACCGCACTATGTAACCAAGAATTTTTCGATATGAAAGATTGTACGAATAGAATTCTTTGATTTGTTCATAGAACTTATTTCCGAGTCCATATTGTCCGATCTCGAAAGGAAGAATTTCATTAAATGAATGTAAAGCTTTATATATAAATTCTCGGGAAATAGGTCGCAATAACACTTATACTTTATATTTTTCTTGTCTTTACGTACGTTTCGGACTCACGACCATCATCAGAAGACTTATTATGTCTAAAACTTGATCACTTAAAACTAATTGTATTACACAAAGCGTCCTAATCACACCAATTTCAATTAAAATGCCCACGTCGCCGAAACGAACAGAAACACGAATAAACGAAATTGTAAACCTCAATGCTATAGTACAATTATCAAAAATCCACTGCTAAGAAGAATTCTTAATAAATGCGTATTCATGTCGACACAGTAAATGATCGACTAGAGACGAGACTAATAAAATTCAAAAAATCTCTCCAAATCTGTGAATCATAGGACAGATACTCAAAATCTAAGTCATATCTATACAAACTTAATCAAATAATATCTCTTGCAAATTCCTACATGCCTCGTTATAATGTTAATAGTACATATTTTAGGTAGAATGTCAATTATACCTCCAGTCCCTGACAAACCTTTTTCTATTAGCTCGTGAATCTAACATCTGGTTTGAACGTGAATACTTAAGAATTAAATTTTATTAGTCTCTTCTCTAGTCGATCACTTACTGTATCGACATGAATACGCATTTATTAAGAATTCTTCTTAGCAGTGGATTTTTGATAATTGTACTATAGCATTGAGGTTTACAATTTCGTTTATTCGTGTTTCTGTTCGTTTCGGCGACGTGGGCATTTTAATTGAAATTGGTGCGATTAGGACGCTTTGTGTGATACAATTAGTTTTAAGTGATCAAGTTGTCTTCTTATGATGGTCGTGAGACCGAAACGTACGTAAAGACAAGAAAAATATAAAACAAGTGTTATTGTGACCTATTTCCCGAAAATTTATATATAATTCATACCTGGGTCAAGAATCTTTATTACAATTTTGAATGTAAAGCGTAAGAAACTGGTAGAAGTTACTAAATAATACTTTCAAGTCAAATTTATCACAATATCGAGAATTAAATTCGTAGGAGAGAGCAATCAAGGCAGTACGCGTTTTGTAAGTATCATATGCGAAAGAGGGGAAGGCGTGTGTCCGACTAGAATGAAAAAAAAGCCCAAGAGGTACCGACAGTGTTGTTCAATTCAGGTACTAACAGTTTTAAATATTCGGCAACGAAGACCCGTATTATCAGGCTTAGGTCGTGGATGGCGTCGGGATCCAACACTTCATAGGTATCGTCCGCGGTGTGCCATACATCGGGAAACGGGGTGGGTATCACATGGATAACTGGAACGTCTGAAAAGAATTCATCACATTTGATCAATTAATCGTAAGCATTATGTGGTATAGTGTGACATTTGGCCAAGATGACACCCATAATTTAATGAATGAAATGAATTAAGCATGTTTGATTTATTAATAATATTTTACGTGTTTAGTTGTAAGTAACAAATGATTTTAATATTTATTCAATCTAGTCTATACAGGATGAGTCAGTTTTTTGTAGCCAAACTGCAACAGGAGATAGAACAAGTGTTTTTAAGAAGAAAAGTTCAATAAACATATGTCGTAGAAGGCTTCGTTTTCGAGATACAGGGTGTTGAAATTGAAAAAAAAAATCGTTTTTTGCGAATATCTCCGGAACCGTTTATCGTATAGAAAACAGCTTTTGTAAGCATTTTCTACTCATAGCTAAGATTTGGTCTTCCGAATTTTCGAGTGAGAACAAGGTGTCTGCAACAAATATGCTTGCCGTTCCAGTCCCGATCCTCTCTTTTGGAGTGGTGAAATGGACGGTCGATGAGCTGCATAAACTCGACAAAGACACCCGGAAAATGATGCATATCCATCACAGTTTGCATCCTAGGTCGTACGTTTCCCGCATTTATCTCCCACGTCACCGGGGAGGTAGGGGACTCCGCAGTCTGGAGGGTCTGTATCGAATTGTGGTTCTGAGTAGTTTGTAACGTTCTTAGGAGTTCGGACCCCCTCCTGTGCCTTGTTAAAAGTCACGAATTGGCCGGAGTGGGGACATATCGTTAAGGCAGCACAAAAAGCTGCGGAAGAACTTGGTCTCGAATTTCAGATCAGTCGAGAAGGCCGACTAGAGGACAACCTCGAGTTCCAACCTTCTCGCCTGAAATCACAGATAAATGCCGCGGAGCAAGATCTTATGCTCTGGCGTCATGTTGACAAGCCGATACACGGTGTTTTCTATCGAAACATCGAAACGCTCGGCTTGTCAATTAGGCTGGCCTTCGGCTACCTAAGGTCAGCTGGGCTTACATCCGAGACTGAGAGATTTACCGCAGCTTGCCAAGATGGCGTAATTAACACCTTGGTCTAACGCCGCAATGTGATGGGTGTGCAGGTCCCTGAGGTGAGACGCTTTTCCCCCTGCTGTCGGCATGTCCGGCAAAAGCGGCCTCGGCGTACACCCATCGCCATAATGCGGCCCTACGGGTGCTGTATCACCATCTAAGGCACTCGTACGGAATAAACCAAGAGCCGGTGCTGCCTTACATGCCGGGAGATATTGAGTCCGTTGTCGGAAACGAAAAATGCCAGATCTACTAGAATAATCCGTTTCCGACCATCAGGTCCAGACAAGCAAATAGGTCTGACGTTGCCCTCCTCGATAAACTAAGCAAGACTATGTATGTCATCGAATTCTCTGCTCCGGCAGAGAAGAACATAATCTTGAAAGAGGAGGAAAAATGAACAAAATATCGAGATCTCCTGTTCGTGCTCCGTACGCTATACCCAGGCCACAAGGTCGTATTAGTGGTTCTGATCATCGGTGTTTTGGGCGGAATTCGGTATTCGCTGCGTTCGAACTTGAAGATCATTCCGGTCTGTAGGAACTCGGCGCAGATCGCAGTCATTCTGGGTTCAATTAGAATATTTAGGGCCCACGATTTAGGAACCTGAAGCTACTTACCGACCGGTGGGAAGGAGTAGCTTCGGTTAACCGCCTTTTAGGTTTTCTGGCTGCTGCGATGTCGTCGGAGCTCGCAGCAGCCCCGACCAGGTTTTAATGTAAAAAAAAGTATATATATACGCGACGAGTGGAAAATTGGTAGAAAATTGAAATCTGGGTAGTCAATACTCAATTCTTATGGTAAATTTAATGCCGAACAACTTTTGTTCGAAACTTTTTTCCTAAAATGCATAGTTTTGAAGCTATTAACGTGGCCGAAAAACACGGAAAATTGTATATACAGGGTGTCCTCGAACTGCGTGGCTAAAATAAAACCGAAAATTCTTTGATTCGAAAAAAATTTGATGAGCCTTTTTTCTTTTGCCTCAAGTGTCTTGTTTAGCCGGTAGAGGGCTTCAAAGTTGCAAAAATAATTTTGTTTTTTCGGTATAACTTGAGAACGTGATGGAGGACTTTTACAATATTTGGCAGGTGAGTTACTGTCAATAATAGCAGTTTTTGAGAGCGGAGCATAGAGCCTTAGAGACCATAGAAATGGCTCAAACTTGAGGATGTAACGGGAAAAGTGTCCAGAACTTTTTTGTGGTCGATGTAATCCACTCTATATTTTTTATGTAGATAGCTTATCTGATTTGAAAACTTTTCTTACTCCTAGAAAATTTTGATAAAATCAACGGATTAGCTTGAAAAAAATAATTTTCGAGTCTCTGCAATTTTGGCTTACTAATTTTACTTGATTAAAATACCTTAGTTGCCTTTGCTTTTCTAATGTCATTTTAGCATTTGGAGAATTTATTCTCAAAACTGTCAGTTTTTACTTTTCTTTAGTTAAAAATTTTATAAAATTATGGCTCAAAATTTCACTAACACTGAAATGGTTAATATCTCGGTAAAACACGAATAATAAAAACAATAGAAATGGGGAAACGATGTGATTATTCAGGAAAAACAAATGCTAAATTAAAAGAAACAACAAAACTTTTTGGGAAATCGCTAAGGCATCAATTGTTCGAAATGTTGCCCATTTTCCTGAATACACAAATTAATTCGTTTCAAGAAATTGGATTGAACTCTGGCTAGTACTTCAGGATCATTCTTCAATAAATCCGCTTCATGATTAATTCGTTGCAATAATTCCTCTCGTGTGTTTACTGGAGCTGCATAAACTTTCGACTTCAAAGCGCCCCATAGAAAGAAGTCGCAGGGCGTCAAATCAGGGGAGCGGGCCGGCCAGTTCACTGGTGCATCGTGTCCTCTACCTATCCAGCGATCTGGATATTTCGCATCATGGATAAACCAGGCCACGACGAATGTGTAAGGGCAAGTCTTCCAACAGTTCAAGTAGCCTTTATTCCAAAAAGTTCAAGTAGTTCTCCCCGTTCAATCGATCGGGTATAACGGTAGGGCCAATAATAAAGTTATCCACAATTCCAACCCAAACATTGATTTTAGTTTGATTCTGAAAATATGTAACTTCCGTTTCATGAGGATTTTCATCAGCATAGAAATATTCATTATGGAGGTTAAAAAGACCACATCCGGTGAAAGTATCTTCGTCCGTGAACAGAATTCTTCTACAAAAATTGGGGTTTGCGTTTTGTCTTTGGACAATAAGCCGACAGAAATCTAGCCGATGACCTGGATCCATGGGCAATAAGTCTTGAACTGTTTTAATATGATAGGGATACAACAGTTCTTCTTTCAGTACATTATGAACTAATGATTTTGAGACTCCAATACGAAGTCCCAAACGTAGTGTGCTTATCCCAGGTTCAGTTTCAACCGCTTCCAGTATCGCTTCTTCGAGCTCTAACGTCCTTCTTGTCCGTCTGCGTCCAGTTTCTCTGCGATTTGCTTCAAATTTGCCAGTTTCGCGAAGGTTTGCCGATTTGGAATTCTGCGATGCGGATATCTTTCCCTTCTCCGGCCATTGCAACGACAAAGTCCATAAATCAATAACATATCAACCATTTCAGTGTTAGTGAAATTTTGAGCCATAATTTTATAAAATTTTTACGGAAAGCAAAGTAAAAACTGACAGTTTTGAGAATAAATTCTTCAAATGCCAAAACACATTAGAAAAGCAAAGGCAACTATGGTATTTTAATCAAGTAAAATTAGTAAGCCAAAATTGCAGACTCGAAAATTAATTTTTTCAAGCTAATCCGTTGATTTTATCAAAATTTTCTAAGAGTAAGAAAAGTTTTCAAATTAGATAAGCTATCTACATAAAAAATATCGAGTGAATTACATTGACCACAAAAAAGTTCTGGACACTTTTCCCGTTACATCCTCAAGTTTGAGCCATTTCTATGGTCTCTAAGGCTCTGTGCTCCACTCTCAAAAATGGCCATTATTGACAGTAACTCACCTGCTAAATATTGTAAAAGTTCTTCATCACGTTCTCAAGTTATACCGAAAAAACAAAATTATTTTTGCAACTTTGAAGCCCTCTACCGGGTAAACAAGACACTTGAGGCAAAAGTAAAAAGGCTCATCAAATTTTTTTCGAATCAAAGAATCTTCGGTTTTATTTTAGCCACGCAGTTCGAGGACATCCTGTATATAAATAGCGACATTCTCCTACATTGGAGGTTTTCTCTCAATATTTTTTTCGTAATCTACGCAAAATTTCCTAACTTTCGGTACTCTCAAACCAAAAGTCGGAAAAAAGTCCCACTTTTGGTAAAATGACTGTACTTTATTTTCAGCTGCAGTTTCATGCACTATCAGAAAACAAAGATTATTTCAAAGTTGATGACAATCTTAGTCTAATCTGGTAATCTAAAGGAACTTACTTCTTTTGATGAAAGGAACATGATCATCTTGTATGAAAGCTTCTCTTGTCGCCTTGATAAAATAAGGATCTCTGTTTCGGCGTAATAATCCAATTTGATATAATCGTCTCTCAGTAGCGCACAATGCCGTGTATCTGAACACAAATTAGGGAATATTAACTGAATAAAGAAAATCAATGCAAAAGAAAAAATTTCACCAGATTAACCAAACAGTAAACTAACAAAATACTCACTGTTTCTTGGTATCCTCAAAATAGTTGTAGAAACGAGGAGTAGAAGCTCCCAGAAGATCCAATAACATCAAAATATCTATTCTTCTCAAACTATTAATACCGCCATCGTTGAGTCCCTGCGATTTAGTGGTATAAATGGTGTGTTCTAATTGTTTAGCTAAATGTCTAGCTCCGTAAATAGAGTCCTTTGGACCCCAAGACACAAACGCTTCTTCTCCATCGAAGAATATGAGTTGTAAAGACAAATCGCTATTTTTCAATTGTGGATTGATAGCTCTGTACATTTTTGCCAAATGTATCATCATTGCACAGGGTACTGCAGCATCTGTAGCTCCTGAAATTGATCAACTTGTTACTTTAACCTTTAATATCACTTCTTTGATTCCATTTATTTCATAGATAAACATATTTCACTTCATTTTAAAATATATACAATATACCGGGATATCAAAAATTATCTTGGTCAAGGGTGGTTGTGGCATCTAAAACGTGTGTCTTACTTTACGTTTGAAATAATTATGTCACTGTCACACGGACATCATCAATAACCTACAAATTTCATACCTATTTATTTCAGTTGTAAAACAATAATGAACTACAAATTATGAAATAATTATGTGAACTTTGAATCCGGGTAAAAAACTGTTTTGAAATAGTTAATTTTCCGTAAATCGAATGACGTTCACGTGAGAAGCCCGTAGCACGCGAGTTAGAAAAGTGCAAACTGGTTGTACCTAATACGGCTTTACGACGACTTTTCGCGTGCCAGTTTCGCTCCATGTAGTTAGATTTAGTATCGGACCGTGCCCGACGGCCCTTCTTTTTTCGATAAATGTCCATTAAATAGGAAAATTTAATTAAAACAGTTTGAGCTATTCTCAGATCTCAGCTACGCGTCTAACGTGCGACGTACCAAAGGGAATTTTCTCGCGACTGAAATATACACGAAGCGGGTAAAAGCTAGCGGCCCATAGCCAAAAACACTTTATTACAGCTGGCGCCGGTCGCATGGGGCAAGAAACGGCCCCAAATTAACAAGACCGAGGTAAAATGTATAAACTTACGCGCAGCGAGCTCCTCGAGGCATATGTCAAAATGATTTCGTTCGTAGCTAATTACATAGGACGTCTGGCGTTCATGCAATTATGTTTTTAGATAATTCGAACCTTCTAATTTCGATAGGCCACGTGAAAATCCCGGAGTCCAAAGCGCTAAAGACTTCTGAGTGTTACAATATTCGTATAAAATTGCGAAATTTCGCACTTTTAGAAACTTCAAATTAATTATGACATAATTATTTCAAACGTAAAGTAAGACACACGTTTTAGATTCCACAACCACCCTTGACCAAGATAATTTTTGATATCCCGGTACAACCCGCCCCATGCGATTATACCATAAAGAATTAATGACTCCACCAAAGATTTGTAAACTGTTACAAGTAGACCATTTTGTAGTATTTCCCTTAGTAAGTAAAATTTATGTATTAGTTGTTTAATCTTTTTACTCAGATAAATGACATGATGGTCCCATTTAAGATTCTTATCAACATAGATACGTAGATATTTAATTGTATTAGTTTCATAAATATATTCAGTAGTATTAAATTGTAGGTAATTAAAATCTGACCGAGAATGGTTGCTGATTGAGAATGCAATGTAGTTAGACTTTGTTAAATTAATTGTTAATTTAAGAGCATCCAGCACGGTCTTTATCGTTTTGAGACCTTCGCAAGCACTTTCTTTTACAAGATCCCATGATGGACCAGAGAAAATCAAAATTGTGTCATCTGCATAGGATATTATTTTACCGTTTATATTGCAATTGCAGAGTGTGTTGATATAAACTAGGAAAAGTATCGGGCCTAAAACTGTACCCTGTGGATCTCCTATATTAACTGTCAATGAGTCACTTAAAGTACCATTAATTTTAACTATTGGACACCTATTTTCTAAATAGTTTTTTATTAAAGTGTGTGTCTGTCCCCTGATTCCATAGATAGAGAGTATGTTTAATAGTTCTTTATGTGAGACCATGTCGAAAATTATTTGTGATAAAGTTTGTTAATTCAATGATGGCATCAGTCGTACTCAGATTATCTCGAAATCCAAATTGATTGTTGGAAAGAATACTCTATTAAAGAAATTCATTATCCTTTTCACTTCATCATTTGAAAAGCAGCAATTGTATTTCCATGTATAAGTAGATTCAGATAGTTTGGCTAAAGATTAGGATTACAACAGCCTTATTGACCTAATTATATGCAGCAATTTAGTATGTAAACATGTTTAAACAGATTCTTTCCTCAAAGCATCAATAAAGTTAATTAAGTTAAGTCATCCTCATTGGGCACTGATCTACTTTCAAAAGGGTAGAATTAAGGTGCTTTGCCATAAAAATCGACTTTGTTTTTTTTTCCTGATTTTTTTTTATAAATAGATGTATTATTGTTACACAATTGGTCAAAGTTTAAAAGAGCCTGTCTAGTTTCGGAGAAAAAAAATGTTGAAAATCGTAAAAATCCTATGTGCGTCCTTTTCTTACCACAGGCTCATATGGAAGCCGACCCCGACAAGTTACTTTGTTTTAACAAATGCGCAAAAGAAAATTGTTTTTTTGCAAAATAAAAACTTTTCACATGTTCTTCGAAGTTATAATAATGTTTCCTTCGGTTAAAATAATCACTCGCCCGTTTCTGTATATAAGTAAATCGCGATGTTAAATGATAAACAACGCGAAATGGCAACGGATAATTCGCTTATAAAAAGTTGGCAACACCTCTCATCGCGCGCAGAGTTTGAATTTACGTACGCGGTATATGCGTTCTGCTTGCAGCTATTCATTCTTCATTGCTTACGCGTAAAAGTTATCAGACCAACTAACATTTCTAAATAATAAATCTCATCTTATCAATAAAGCAGTTTTCTACCGCGGTACCCTTCGTAACCGCTAGATGGAGCACCTCTCGAAGGCAAAGCACCTTAATAACATAATTACTTATTTCATCTTCATCATGAATAAATTACTACTTGTTTCATGAAATGGCTTAATTGTGTTCATCAAGTTTACCAAAATTGTGATAAATAACTAACCATTGAGGAAATGAATATAAATGTAATGACATTTGAAGTTTAATCACTAATCATTTTCAGGTTTTACAAGGTCAATTACTTATATTGGCAACATTATAGGTTTGGTGTTAAAATTATCACTTTATTGAAATACTTTTGATTCATTGAATCACAAACTTTATCTAAGTTCATATATGAAAACAACAAACAGATAATTCAAGTGAAGGAAATTAACATTTTGTTAAAAATTAAATCTGATGACTTTCACTTCCACATGATAAACATTGAAATGAGCAGTTTCCTTTTATGAAGCATTGTTCATAACTCTGTATCTAGATAACTGAATGCATACCAATTTGACGTTGGAGCTTCATTTACCATATACAAGAAGGATAAACTTATGAATTGCATACTGAAACACTTACCAACAAATACATCATACTCCATATATTTACTATCATAATGACATGCCAATACTAGGTATCTATCTGCATTTGGATTAATTTTGGCTATGATATTTTTGAAAGTCATGTTTCCCTTAGGAGTTTTATCAACAAATTCATCAATTTCTATTTTCCAGTCCAACTTTTGTAATGTTTTTATGATGTAAGCACCAACTTTGGCATGGTTTGGACTTCCTACAGTTCTTGGCACTAAGATTTTCGAAAGAATCTTATTGAATTCACTTTCGTCGTACAAGTGGGCCAGGTAGTTTACCTCACTAGTGCCCAATTCACCCAAAACATGTTTATGCTAAGAGGATAAATATAATATATAAGTAACATTGTACTAATGAAATAAATTATTTACAACATGATAGATGAGAAGACAATATCAACTTTTAATAGTAAAAATAAATTAAAAGTGTATTATAATATGAAATTGTGAATGATTTAAATCAATGATGAAGATTGAAATTAAAATGTTAGTTCAAAAATAATATTTCTTACTAACCTTCAAATCGTCAAATTCCATACTAACGTAAGTTACACATGATAAAGAAATTAATACGAACGTAATAAAAATTGAATACATGGTCAATACAAATATTGAAAGGATTTATTGAAACATATGTTGAGTAAGTTGAAAAATAATCTTCCCATTAATATATTCAGGAAACACCGGAATTTACACTACTTCATAGAAAAAAATAAATTGCGAAATCTCTATGTATCGAAGAGTTCACAAGGACAAATGATACATAGAGAAACGTCTTCCTTTCTAGTGGTCTTATAGAGGATCTCAAGAAAGAATTTGAATTTTAGCAGAAATAGTTTTCAGTGAATAACATAGAGTTATTAAGCTAGTGAGTACGCGATAATAACCTTCTCTATTAAAAAACTGTGCCGGTTTAAATACTATTTGGGGTAAGTAATGCGAATGAGGGATTACCCTCAGATGGAGTTAATCTAAATTCATTAAATTGCTTTTTACACTTGTCTAGAATACGTCATTCTTCGCTACATACAATTTGACTATACTCACGTGTTCTACGACACCTAGCCTTTAATAAATAGAAAATATTTTAGAATCATCTACAATTATCCTTGCCCTTTCAGAGAAAAAAGTTACAGCTGTTCCAAAATCAATAATAACAATAACTGGAGTTAACAGGATAGGTCTATTTATATAATAAATGTGGCATCCCTTTCAGTTGAATGAAAACCATCTATGCGAGGCCGTACCGTGAAAAAATAAATTAATATGATTTAGTGACATAAGGATCAATTTGCACAATATAAGTATAGTCAACATTTGTGTAGCGAAGGACGTATTCTCAGTTCAAATCTCAAGCCTGTCATGAAGATGCCACCTGTAATGGTTTGCGAAACGTCGGCATCAAGTCGTGCTATTGTGACGCGGAATCCATCCGGAAGCCAAGAATTTTCAAAATTAGCTTTCCGCGGAAAATTCTATTCAACATATCCAACCTTCTACGAAGAGGAAATCAAGAAAAACCCTGGGAAATCTTCGCACTAAACTGGTGAGTTTACTTTGTTCGCTTACTTTTCTTTGTCGTGATCATAATTTAATTCCCAATTTCCTTAAGATATCCCATCCCTTAAATTCACATTCATCTAAAAACATATTTAAACGCGCTAGTTTATCTTTGATTCGGGAACGAATTAAGTATACAAGACGTGAGATTAATTCCATTATAGGCCTTCACCTTGACCTTCAAATACGCTTTCAGCATTCGATTGGTTGGTTCAAGAACGAATTACTCATGATCAAGCCGATCAAATTCGTACCCACAATTCCAAACGTCATACTCAAAAATTTAATAAGCTTCTTGCCTCCGAATGCCATCAGCACCAACCTTTCAAATCAGCCCCTCTTGTAAATACTGTGGTTAAGTTATCTTTACATACCCTTTCCGAAGCCGAACAATGAGTTCTATCGAAAGGTCCTTATTTTGTTTCCCCCCCCCCCAAATATATTCCTACGACATCCATTATTTCTGCTGTAGAAGCATCCCTACATAAAGTTCCCCATCCCGCAACAGATGAAATTAGTTTCGAATCTGCGAAAATTCTTCGTCATTCCAACATTCATAAATCAAATTGCCCTAAACTCTTAATTCCCTCAAATCGAATCCTGATTTAGCTATTTTAAAAGCTGATAAAAGGAAACTCCACTGTTGCCATGAATCGTTCAGATTATCATACCAAAATCCTGCAACATCTCCAAGCTAATTCCTATAAACTCCTCCTACCAAAAGATCCTACCCCCTCTATAGAACGTTCAGTTTCACAAATCATCCGTCATTCTTCTCTTCCTAATCCAGGCAAGAAATTTCTCATCCCTCATTGTTCAAGAACCGGGGGCTTCGAACAATGAGGTTTTCCCTAAAAGTCATAAACCCTCAATTCAATTGTCACCACTATCGAATCCCCTACTTATAAATCCTCTCGATATCTGTCATCTATTCTTAAACCGCTTGTAGGTTTTTTCTATACTTTGACTACACGAGAGGGAGACCTACAATGTTCGAAGAACATATCGTGTGAGCCAGCAGTGGAATGTAGGTGGAGGAGATAGACATTCGTATTTTTCTTGAAGGTTTGGAGGTTATAGGCATAGGGAAAGATCTCACTAGGTGAAGAGTTCCACAACTTCGTTGTTCGATAACTCGTCAATGAACTCGTAAGTGTGACATCACCATACAAACGAATAGCTCTCTTCTAGGTAGGAATCCAAGAGCTTCCTTCAGCTTATGTTTGGGAGCCGAACTCGAAATATGTGTACAGTACTCCAGGACAGGTCGAATCTGTGCTTTGTAGAGTATGAGGAGCTGCTGTGATGTAATGTAGCTCTTGGCATGGAATAGAAAACCAAATTTTTGTGAAGCGGTTTTCGCAATGGAAACAAAATTGGTGCCAATACAGATTCCTGTGGAACACCAGTGTTGATAGCCATTGTATTGTTGAAGATACTACGTCAACCACCAAGTGATCTATCTGAGAAAACTCGATAGTAAGTGACAAAGTTGAGACAGCAAACCATATGACGGAAGTTGATTTTGAACATGTATTGAACAATGAACATTTAGTATTGCGGAAAAGAGTTATTACGGTGTATTATACAATTGGCTTATGCTAGCTAATGGGAAGGGATGGGTGCGTCTGAGGCCGACTTCGGTCTTCGTGCAGATGAATCCGGTAAAACTTCAGAAAACTGGGATTCTGAAGACGGGTGGGTGGGTGGTTTTAATGTTAAAAAATATATATAGCAAAGGTCTTAATTTTAGTCTTCGGTTCTTGATTCCAGGGTCTTCGATTCTAGGTGCTTGATTTACGCGAAGGTCCTATTCGTCACAGACGGATCGAGGGGACACGGCGACTTGTAACTAAACGGCCACCCCGTGGCCGACAAGTGAGTGACGGGTTGAAGTGTGACTGGTAACTTAACGGTCATCTTACGGGCGACAAGAGAGTGACGAGTTGAAAGGACGGGCGATATAGTCAACTTTCGACCGGGCGATGAAATCAGTAAGTTACGAGATGACAAACGTATTTCTCAATATGTAACTTGTAGGCAGGTATCACTATCACACTTAATTTTTTTATCGAACAGCGAAGATGTGGAATTCTTTACCTATTAAGGTCTTTCCCTACGCCTATAACCTCCAAACCTTCAAGAGAAATACGAATGCCTATTATCTCTCCCTACATTCCACTGATGGCTCTCACGATGTTCTTACATTATAGGTTTCCCTCTCGTGTAGTCAAAGTATATAAAAAAAATAATTCCCCAGAATATAAAAATTTAACCAACTAACCTGAGACAGCGCTGCCACTTGGAGTTTACTGCATGTATACAAGGACAAGGAAAATCAAACAATTACAAAAACACACTTTAAAATTATCAACTAACCCAGAATTCCCAAAAATATATAAAAAATAACAAACTGAACTGCGATAACGTTGCCACCTGAGTAGGTTCGATACACTAACAGAAAGAACAAGACATACATGCGAGATCTAACCAGTGGCAGCTCCTCGAAGGAGGCTAAGGAGGCTCAGCCTCCTCACCAATTTATCTTTATGATCATTCTCCATTTTATTTTCTGTTTCTCTGATAATTTTTAAAATTTTACAATTAATTCCCCGTTCTCAGTAGTTATTTTTAATCTGGCAACAGTGCCCTGAGGCTAGACTCTATATATCTCAAGCAATGAGCATGTGTTGTTCAACGCAGTTGCCGTTTTTCCCATCAGTCCGATCGCCAACTGGGTAAATCAGCGAAAACGGCAACACCCTCTGGAGGCTAGCCTGCGGCAGCCGCTAGCAATCTATGAAATACGAGACGTGCGTCCTGCCGACTGCTAAGTAGGTTAGTCAGTGCTTGTTTATGTGTTGTCATGCCACGCGAAGTAAGGTTAGATTGTTGTCTGTTGTAAATTTAAAATTAGTGTTAGTGAGTTAGTTGCTGCCTTTTAGAAAATCCATTTAGTGAATTAACATATGATAAAAGTGTTTCTTTTAAATAAACGGCCCTTACCGGATTTGAAAGGATTAGTAATGTCAGGTAACTATCAAAATCGATCATTGTTAATACTAATAGTAGTATTGACAAGACGAAGTTAAAAAAAAATCATTGATTTCCCTGTAATGCTCGAACTCGATGGAATTTTACATCACGTGCAATGTTTAGTTTACCATCCATAAAAATAAAGACAAATTAATTGAAACATTTGATTTTATATTAAACAGTGATGACTTTTCAACAGATCAGGTTTCATTAAATGCTGCTGTTGGTTTAAAATCTTATTTAGAAAATGAAGATTTTTTGTTTTTTCTTGATAATTTTAAATTAATATTTGAACAAACTGATCTTATTTTTCAAATTTTACAACATAAATTCACTGATACAATTTATTCAAGAGATCATTTGAAACATCTCATTGGAAAAATTTCAAGTTTCCCTAATACAGAATTTCATTTTAATATTTTATTTGAAAATTTTTCAACTGATGAGGCTCCTCCCGCGAAAAGGAGGAAAACATATAATTTGGTAGACAAGAAACTACATTATAAACAACTTTTTTATGAAATTTTAGATACTATTAAAGGTCAAATTGAGATTCGATTTTCCGATTTACATGAATTGAAGTTTTTTGACTTGACGAATAGAAGATTTTTCGAATCTTTTTCAAAAGAATTTCCCAATACACTTTAAGATAACCAAAATATAAATTTTTTGATAAAATAGCACGGCACAATGAATTATGCGTTATATACTCGGATAAAGATATTTTAGGCCAGTATGACAGTCACGCCGATATGATAAAATATATGATAGACAATGATTTGTAACAAGTTTCACCTCAGTTTTATAAACTACTTTGTTTGACAGTCACCATTTCTGTCACGTCGGCATCGGTGGAGAGATCATTTTCTACTCTCAAACGAATTAAAACTTACATGCCAAATATAATGGGCCAAAATCGTTTATACAATGTTAGTTTAATATCTATTGAAAAAGATTTAGTAAAACACTTAAAACAAAATGATACATTTTTTGATAATATTATTGATCATTTTTCGCAAACTAAGGACCGTAGAATTCCGTTAATATATAAAAAAAGTTAATAAAATTTATAAAAAAAAACAAAATATGAAAAATTCCAAAAAAAAGAAAAAATATTAAAAATCCAAAAAAAATTGAAGACAAAAAACGAACAAAAAAATTTTTTGCCAAGAGAAACTATACCTCCACGTTGGTTCTTGCTGGGTAACAATTAATTTTGTCACTGAAGTAGCTGGTACGGTCGCTGTGCAAAGGTTAAAAGGCTGTGAATAGAGTATATTTTTACAAAAACGTTTTATGTCCAGCCTCCTCTCTCAAAAATTCACGAGCCGCCACTGGATCTAACCGGCTGGGCAACCGTCGTTGTTGCAGCATCAACATTGAATTCGCTAAATCAATTGTTAATGCGCTCGCCCCTAGACGCTGCTACGATTTTGTGTTTATATTTTTTATGTAACCATAATGATATCTGAATGTCGAATACGAACTTACCTTTATTTCAATTTGAATAATAGTCCATCTCGTCTTGTAGCTGAAAGAATGTTTAGGTTGGAATAAATATAAAGTGATCAAAAATATGGTAAATTATAATTTCAATATATTTTTCGTATAAAAATAGATATGTACAAAATTACCCAAAGTTGATACTTGTTTATGAAAATATTTTAAATCTAATTGAAGTAGCTTAACATACAAAAATACAATCTATGACATGGCAAAAGAATACTATAACTATGACATAATATGGCTCCAATTATCGATACTATACAACTGTACAAATATTACAAATTTTCCACAAAACTGGAAATAAACAAGTGAATACTTTTATTTACACTTTTCATTAACATCACTATAAGTACATATAGTTTATAACTAGATACATTAAAGCACAAGAGAGTAAATTGGATTTACCTTCGACACAATACGAATACCAAGGTTAATATGGCATTTAGGCCACGCTTATTATTTTTATTTCTAACGCAACATGCTCCTGGTTTGGAAATTCAAATTGACATAATTTCTCATCATAGTTTATGAAAACAACTCTTCAACAAATTCGTGATATATATGTGGAAAATCATTTAGCATATTTATGACCAAGCCAAACAATTCTATTAGTCTAGGAGCCAGAGCGATATTGATGGTCTGAACATTAACCCGATGGCACTATGGATTATCGTTAGAGGACGGTTCAATGACCAATTCATCTCACAGACCGAATTTTCGCCGGCTGCTAGATCTCGAGATACAGCATCCGCATTTTTTTTTTGACCAGAGGTTACCCCTTTTCAACTTGCGGTTAATTGAAAAGCATGCCATTCTTATACACTCCCACCATGTGCCATCATATTTTATCGTGTCCGTTTATCAGGCTCAACAGTTATAATTGGATCGAAAATGGACTGCAAGTTAACTATCCCAAACCTGGTGGAAAATGTTCATTGGTGTTGGCAATTGTTAAGATACCCTATGCCATCAAAAGTTATCGCTCCATTTCCGAGTAATTGGCCATTATTTGGACCAACAATGTTTTTTTTCTACAAACGCTTAACAAAGTAGCCTTTGACGCTTTCAGATTTCAACGCAAAGTTGACGTTTTCCGTGAAATGTCATTTTCTGACAGCATTTGCGCTCTAAAGCGGAAATATTTCGAAAACGCTCGCTTCTCCAACGTATTTCTGCATGATGATTAATGATAGTGACAGTGAATTATCAAACACTCCTCCTGATGTAGCAGAAAGTGCAAAAATTGTTACTTTGAATCTCCTACCAGAGAAATCAAGGAAGAAATATGAATTACAATACGGTAAATTCATGACGTGGTGCCAGTCGAAGAAGGTGAATAAGTATTCAGAAAACGTATTACTGGCTTATTTTGGAGAAAAATCATTGATTTGTAAGTCATCAACTCTTTGGTCTACGTATTCGATGATACGGACATGCTTGAATGTTAAAAATAACATCGAAATCAATAAGTATCCTAAACTTATCGCATTTCTGAAGAAACAGTCTGTTGGATATAAAGCGAAAAAATCCAAAACATTCACCACTGAAGATATTCACAAATTTTTACAAGAAGCGCCCGATGAAGAATATCTACTAAAAAAGGTAAATTTTAATATTTCATGCTCTTAGTAGTTTGAGAAGCGGTTAGTATTTTTTTGAATTTAGTGCAATTTGGTTTGCATAGACATTTGGAATAGCTATTAATTGCAGTTTTTTTTATAGGTTATTCTAATTATGGGTATTGCTGGTGCCTGCAGGCGCGATGAGTTGGTCAAAATGGAGATTGGTGACATAGAAGATAAGGATTATATTTTAATAGTCCGAATTCCCGATTCAAAATCGAGAATAAGCCGTGTTTTTACGATCGTTGGTCATAATGAAGAGAATTCAGTTGATTATCTTTCAATTTGTAAAAAATATATTGCACTCAGAAAACATTGTCTGAATAACAATACTGTCCAACGTCTATTTTTACGTTATGAAAAAGGTAGATGTATGAAACAAGCTGTGGGTATGAATACAATCGGCAAGACTCCCAGTGACATTGCTGAATATTTGAAATTGCCCGAGCATAATTTATATACTGGACACTGTCTCCGACGAACCTCTGCTACTTTATTGGTGAATGGTGGAGGTGACCTAATACAACTGAAAAAACATGGTGGATGGAAAAGTAACAATGTAGCAGAAGGCTACATAGATGATTCAATCAACAATAAGATTGAAACTACCAAGAGAATATTCTCAAGACCATCTACATCTCGTTCTGTAGATTTCCAATATTCGGGGGAATTAATGTTAGATAGATTTATCTGATCGTCCATCAGGTTCAGGAATAATAATTAAAGAGTGTCACAATTGTACATTCAATTTTAGTAAAGTCAATGATAAATTAAATCAACATTAATCAGGAATTTATAAACTGTACTTGATGTACTTTTGTTGAATAAAGCATCTGGTGTTTTTTCTTTTTTTTTTCTGAAAACTGCGTTTGTAGAAAAAATCTTGTGTGTATTTCGAGCACAAAGTGTCATTGTCGCTCTCCAAAGATTACCGCGCTCCGCTTTGCGTCGCGCGGTAACTCTCTTTGTCGAGCGACAATATATCACTTTGCGCTCTTAATACACAAATAGCTATTTCCTCATTTTGTAGCTAAACCTTGCGGATTACAAGGTAGCATGATGACACCATGTTAAATAACTTCATTGGAGGTCAAATAAAGATTCAAAATTATTGCCATCACTCCTGGCCTATTTCAACCCCCCAAAACCATCCCCCAAAAAAATAATGAATAATATGACCAATTTTATAATATTTTTATTTTGCCGGATGATTTTAGGGAGTTTTGGGGGGTTGAAATAGGCAAGGAGTGATGGCAATAATTTTAAATCTTTATTTGACCTCCAATAAAGTTATTTAACATGGTGCCATCATGTTTCCTAGTAATCCGCAAGGTTTAGCAACAAAATGAGAAAAAAACAATTTGCGAAAGCTGTATCTCGAGATCTAGTAGCCGGCGAAAATTCGGTCTGTGAGATGAATTGCGTCATTAAACCGTCCTCTAACAATGAACGATAGTGCCATCGGGTTAATGTTCAGACCATCAATATCGCTCTGGCTCCTAGACTATATAGATCGTCGAGTTCAGTATTTTGTGCCGATAAGAAAATTCACAATTCTGTACAAACTGATATGTCCTAGGCGTAGGGCCTAGGAGTTCTGCCGCTGACCTCCACAAAGGTCTTGTCTCGCTTTTTGTCAGCAATTATGATAAAGTGGTAGAGAATAATCCCATCAACCATTCCAAACTTCTTTGGCGCTATATCTAGTTCAATAAAAATTGAATGCCCATGCCTGCTTTTTTGTGCAATCCATGGAAAACTTGAATCCCAAAAATCCACTTTGCGCTTGTTTGGAGGCGTGAAATGTTTTTAAGCAATTTATTTCCCTTCATTAGTGTCTGAAGGTTTCAAATTGTATAGACTTATTCAATTGTGTAATGAGTGAACAAAAATCATTTTGCTCACTTTAGATTTGTAATCAAAATCGCTTTGTAAGAAATACTGAACAAATTTGGCTATTTAGACATAGCCTACTAGAGAGTTAGATCATCACCTAGAATTTCTGACGTCACCAACTCGGATCGACTCTAATAGTCTAGGAGTTAGAGCGATGTTCTAGAGTTAATCGTCTTTCTTCAGAATTTTTACGTTTGATTGGAACTTTCTTTGAGAAATAGGGAGGTTGATTTTGAAAAATAGAAAGTACACAATTTTGAACAAGTTTCGGAATTTTGAAAATTCTTGGCTTCCGTATGGATTGCGATTTGATGACGACGTTTCGCCAACCATTACAGGTGGCATCTTCAGGGCAGGATTGAGGCTTGAACTGAAACTGATTCTTCTGGTTTCTGTAGAGGTATTTATTGTAGCCAAAAACCTTAATGCTACACAGTTCATTGCCTTTATTCCGGTGGTTAACGCCGTTCTGGCACCAGACCCTGTCGTTGTGTCCGCATGTGCGAAGTGAAATTTTCGAGGATGGGTTTCCAAATGTTACGAAGGTAATATCCGGAGTCACGGTTTAGATTATTTGGATGTTTTAGGATTTCTAACGCTTCAAGAATTTTTCGCTGATAGAAGTTTGGCGCTCGGACTTGGATGTTAGTAGGTTTGAAAAGGATTTGATGATTAGTGTCAAACTTGTGCTCCGCAAGTGCAGATCTACTGGTGTCACGAAGCCTTGCACAGCACAGCTTCTTTCACACGAGTAGCTACTATACGACCTGTTTCACCAATATAGACTTTAACGCAAAAATAGAGAATGCTATAAAGACCTAAATGAAACCAGAAGAATCTGTTTCAGTTCAATCCTCAAACCTGCCCTGAAGATGCCATCTGTAATGGTTGACGAAACGTCGGCATCAAGTCGTGCTATTGTGACGTGGAATTCATCCGGAAGCTAAGAATTTTCAAGATTAGCTATCCGCGGAAGTTTTGGAATCTTTCTAGGACACACAAGAATAGATCCATCACGGTTCTTTATCTTGTATTCTTTTATAATGTCACTATCAGAAATAATTTTATTGTGAAAAAATTTTTTTTTCTATAAATTGATCTATCCAATTTTGTTTCAAACTCTCGTCTTGTGGAAAAGCAAATGTTGGATAATAAGTCTTGTCTGAACTACTGGCATAGTTTTTTTTCAGTTCGGTAAACAACACTTTGCTGTCATTTTAATATAAAATGATACAAGATGAAACTAATAAATTTCCTTTCCAAGATCTAGATATCCTCATGAAAATTGATAAAAATTTCCGAACTATCGATAAAACAAACTATTTACTGAATTTTCTTTCTAAGTTAATACGAATAGATTCACTGACTGACTAACAAATTCTCCACTACACTAGAAGTGAGTGAAATAATATGTTGAAGTGGCATGCCGGGTTGGAAGGCCCGAGTTGAACATATGTTATGGGCGTCACCGAGTCTTCTATTCTAGTAGGCTATGGTTTAGGTAAGCATTTTTTAGAACGCTGTAAGTTTAGTGTCGTGTAACGAAAATTTACTTTTTTTCCCTAAAATGTTTGTTGGTCTATTAGGATTGATATTAAAGATCTCCCATTTGTATAAAATTAATTTTTCGAACATAATTCCTTTAAAAGACTGAATAATATTGTTATTCATTACCTATTTGATATAATCGATAATAACACGCTTTGGAATATTAGGTTTGTCCGGAAATCAGTTTTGGAATCTTTCTAGGACACACAAGAATAGATCCATCACGATTCGTTATCTTGTATTCTCTAATAATGTCACTATCAGAAAAAACCAAAAACAAACTATTTACTGAATTTTCTCTAAGTTAATACGAATAGATTTACTGACTGACTAACGAATTCTCCACTATACTAGAAGTGACTGAAGTGGCATGCCGGGTCGATAGGCCCGAGTTGAACATATGTTATGGGCGTCACCGAGTCTTCTATTCTAGTAGGCTATGGTTTAGGTAAGCATTTTTTAGAACGCTGTAAGTTTAGTGTCGTGTAACGAAAATTTACTTTTTTTCCCTAAAATGTTTGTTGGTCTATTAGGATTGATATTAAAGATCTCCCATTTGTATAAAATTAATTTTTCGAACATAATTCCTTTTAAAAGACTGAATAATATTGTTATTCATTACCTATTTGATATAATCGATAATAACACGCTTTGGAATATTAGGTTTGTCCGGAAATCAGTTTTGGAATCTTTCTAGGACACACAAGAATAGATCCATCACGATTCGTTATCTTGTATTCTCTAATAATGTCACTATCAGAAAAAACCAAAAACAAACTATTTACTGAATTTTCTCTAAGTTAATACGAATAGATTTACTGACTGACTAACGAATTCTCCACTATACTAGAAGTGACTGAAGTGGCATGCCGGGTCGATAGGCCCGAGTTGAACATATGTTATGGGCGTCACCGAGTGTTCTATTCTAGTAGGCTATGGTTTAGGTAAGCATTTTTTAGAACGCTGTAAGTTTAGTGTCGTGTAACGAAAATTTACGTTTTTTCCCCAAAATGTTGGTTAGTCGATTAGGATTGATATTAAAGATAACATAATTCTTTTTAAAAGACGCTTTGGGATATTAGGTTTGTCCCGAAATCAGGGATGGCCGGTAACATAAACAAAAATTAAAGTTTCACTATTTCACCTAAAAAGCTAATGTTTAGGGAAAGAGGAAATGCTTGATTGCTTTCCATTTTCCGTTTATATTTAGAAATTAACTTATTGATCAAAGATTTGTCGTAACCATTTTCCACAGCTATTTGCTGAAGTTTCTCAACTTGGTTGTAATAATTTCGCTGGCTCCAAGGGACGTTTGATAATCTATGAACAAGATTATTGAATGGAGCTATTTATAATTAATTGATTGCTGAAAGGTCCCCAGTACTTTAATTTTGTTTATTCCTTTTTATAGTGTTATAGTGTATCCAAAGTGTGAACTCTTCTATTGCTAGAATTTGAGTTTGGCGCAGTGGAAGATCTGGATTATGTTTTCAAAATATTTTGAGAAATTGAATAAGTGCGCATTTGAATTTTCTCACCAGTTAAAGGCCTGTAATCAATTTTCAATTTTCTCGAAACGCATAAATGAATTTTTCCGATGCAAAGTGTTTTTTTAACACTCGATAAGATTTGAAAAATATTTTTCCACATATCGCTCATTTTCAATGAAAGATATTTCGAACTTATTCAACCATTATTTGGAACAAAAGAACAATGAATGAGTTATTTTAATTTTACAAACAAATTATTAGTTTAAAAGATGTAGTTTTTCGAATGTCAATATGAATTTTCCACAAACTTGCAGACTTAAATCTCATTCTTCCAAGGAGAAGTGCCGTCCTGAAAGAAGTTTTCTCGATGACATTTTTCTGTATTACCTGATAATCGATACCACACAATTCGATATAAAACTACTGAATCTGCAGTTGCTGATTGCCATCAATTTTAATTGTCGAGGGAACAATTTCAAATTACTTAGTCCATATGTAAACGTCAAACGTAACTTTCACTCTCGGCATCTGTAACTAACAAAAGCCTGGCTGTTGCGTACGTAGGAGGCGGTGGAGGTGGCGGTCTGTAAAGTGGAGGTAAATGTAAGGGTGTAAAATGTCGCAATGTTAGATGTCTCCGAGGTGGAATAGGTGGACTGCATAAACTTTCGTTAGAAGCACAGAAAGCCTCGTCTTCTTCTATCCACGTGTTGTCTATAAATTTCATCCTGGCGGCTTGACGGGCCCAGTCTTGTCTATGGAATGAAGGTGTGAGGCAATTGAGTCCCGGACTGTCTCGATCGTCTTCTGACAAAGTCAATCCAGAGTCCCTGCTCAACGATTTTTGGTCTTTACTCAATTCTGAACTATCCAAAGACAGGCCCAAAGCTATAAAAGGAAGCTGATGTCATGTCATGTTGATTAAGTCAGAACATATAATTGCATGTTTGGCGCCCAACGTGTGGCGATGAAATATTCAAAATTACCCGCCGGAAACTTTTAGTTCATTTGTTATGAAGCATTAACAATAGGTGAAAATGGCGCCCAACGTGTGGCGATGGATATTCAAAACTGTCACCAAAAAAGTTTCAACAATGTAATCGGCAAACCTTTTGAGTGATTTGGCAATCAACTTACTGTCCGAATATCAAGAACTTGAAATTATGATTCTTTGATTCAAGTGATGAATCTGAATCGGCGGTTAAAGATTTGTCCAGTAAAACAGTTATTAAAATTGCAAATCATAGTTTCGATTTCAATTAAAATATGTTCCTAGGATTATTTTGAGACGTTATATATTCGGTGCCACATTCATCGCGCATAATAAGAATTAAAAGTTAGAAACATTTTTTAGAAATTTCGAATTTATAAGAATATGTGACGATTAGCTTCGCGATTTTGATGTTATTTTCATTAAACCTTTTAGTTCGTTTGTTATGAAGCATTAATGATAGAGTGAAAATGGAGCCCAACGTGTGGTACGTAAAATGAAGGTTGAACGTCACTTACAGTGTAAACTATCCGATTCTTCGGCTCCGCTATCATTCGCTACTTCACCAAGAAGTGAAACAACTTGAGGACCGAATAAAATTTGACATTGATTGATGAGCATCTCGATTAATGTTGGTAATGTTCTCATCGGCGAGTGCGGACTTGATTCCCATAAAAGACTTGGACCGACACAAACCGCTGCAATACAAATAATAAATATTAGTTACTTGACTTTGTTTATTTTATAATTGTATGATTACATATTGTGTCTAGGTGACGTGATCGATTACTTACCTAAATTACTGGCCGACATTAGGTTGAATTTACTCCTTTTGGCAATATTGTATAAAACACAAACGACATGTTTCAATAGCAAGTAGTTTTCAGGTGGCAGGACGGATAACAGATTCCTTAAATGGTCCACCCGGCCGCTGCTTGCCGTGTTCAACCATTCCTGAACATTTCCCACCAGTAATGGTTCCGGTAAGCTGCGTAAAAATTCTTTGAGTAAAGCTGCCAGCAATAACGCGTGGCTATTCGATATTTCTTCCGTTATAGTAGCACCTGGAAATGAGACATAAACTTATTTTCCGCAACTTGACTAAAATACGTAATTGCGAGGGCAAGGTGAAAAGTCCCCGAAAAATGTAGTTGGTCAAAACTTATTTTATTTCTCAACATAACCTTCTTGAAGGCCCGATCCACTTCGTCCAACGTTTTTCTAATTTTTCGATCCCTTCCAAATAATACGATTTCGGCAATCCTTCAAAGTAGGCGTTTGTTTCAGCGATGACCTCATCGTTCAAGCCAAATCTTTTTTCGCAGAGCCATTTCTTCAAGTTTGGAAATAGATAAAAATCGCAAGGGGCAAAATCTGGAAAATATGGTGGATGACGAACCAACGTTCGGCGTCCCTTGTGGTCTTACAACCACAACGAAAATCAGTAAACCACTTGTGAATAGAGTCCCCATAATGTTTAACAAGCGATGTTTTGGTTTGCGTAATGTTTTCTTCCACGCAAGATATAATGTTAATCAAGACAGGAAATTCACTTTTTTCCATATTTACAAGAATCTTGCTTTCGATGGGTGTCAAAACAGAACTGAATGACATATCAGTCTGAAAATTTTAATGGGTTCTAGTTAAAGATGGTACAACACAAATGTCACATGGGATTTTCGATTGTGGCGCCATCTGTTTGAATATCGATAAATGGGATCATACTTGATGGTATAACAAACTAGTAAGAATATTTCTAATATTTTCCGTTGAAGAAGGATCATGATCCAAAAACTGTTAGAAAAAACTTCAGACGATGTTGCTGGGCAATCGAAACAGGTCAAATTATCGAAGTTAGTGTAATTTCGTTTTTAATTATTTTAATAACCTTCCCTCAATCATATTATATTGAAATAATAAGTTTATTAATGGAAAGAAAGATAATTTGCTAAACTTACCATGAGAATCAACTTTTTCTCTTAATTCCCTTAGAGCTCTCGCAGAAGCACATCTTCTGAAAATTCCTTGAGTATGTGGACCTTTCACGAAGAGACCTTTTAGGCAAGCAGTTATGGCTGGCGGCAATGTATTGTTCGCACATAATCTGGATAGAGATACTCCAAATATTCGGGGGCAACTTGCTTTTCGAAATAATTTCAGTTGAGCTCTAAGATACAAAAAAGATAGTCGTTAAACGCAGTTGCCAACTAATGGACAAAAATAGTTCCTGCTAATTGGATGAAAGTAATTAGTGAATATTTATTGTTCATTCTTGTTCAAAAAATGTTTCACTCGAAATCACCTTGATCTAATGAAAATACTGAGAACCTTTCAGATACCAAGTAGCCATCATCAGAGTAAACTGAATTATAAATCAAAATATGCCTGTTTAAATACTATTTGAGGATAATAATACATACAAGAGATTACCCTCAGCTGCAGCGGTGAACGTCTAGAACGATAGACATTGGCTATTATTAAAAGCGAGAAAATATTCTGTAACACTCTCAAGCTTGTACTTTACCTGCCTGAGCTTTGATAAGGAAACTTATTTACTTCTACTTTTTAATTACGGAACTCATTTCCAAAATCGGATAATGAGCGGCTACGGGGATATTCTCTATCCCGCAAGATCCCGGATTAGATACCTTATGATTTTCTATTAGGGATGTAAAGAAAACAACGATACGTGTGTCCGAGTCATCGCTTTCTAAAATTCGAATCTGCCGCGCTACTGACAGTGACCGACTGTGGCGACTGCACAGCTGATTTGTAAGAGAAAAGAAGTGTTTCGATGAGTGATCGCATTTGATTTAAAAACTTATTAATTAGACATCACCTGAAGTAAAAACTTTGATTGTTGTTTTCTGTTTATATTACAGGTAATGTTTTATTTCTTTATTCATTGTAAATATTGTAGCTAGTGGAAAAATTAAATCAATCTGTTTATATTACAGAAACCCAACTTGAGTTTTCATTTCTGGAATTATTTCTCAAGATAAAAATTGGGAATATATCCTATTATATGGAGATTTGTGAAACGTGAAATTTACATTTTTCAGAAATCTAGTGAAACTAATCTATTGCTGCCATCTATTTGAAAACTTCTGATAAAAAATTCGAATAGATTATATTCCACAAGTTTCACTTACATCCTTTTAACCAAATATATGAAAAAAATTATTAAAAAAAAATAGTTAACCCCGCTAATCGAAAGCCTATGACTTGGCATGGTGATACGTTCAGGACATAGACTTGAGTTTATATGAAAACCGCCCTTACTTTTGCCAAAGTGTACAACAAAATATTTACTTACTTCCTTGGTGTAGGTTTGGTGGTCGGTTTCAATTCGAAAATAATATCACTTGGTATTCTATTCTTGTTGTTACAATGTGTGAGGTCGAATCCTTCGTCGGCGCACAATGACTGCCTGATCCTGGCCAACTGTATCGAGTGCGGTCTTTCGCATCCAATCAATGGACACGGACCACTAACCCTATCTCTCGCGTACAACGTGAAACTCCAGTCTCCACTTCTCATTTCGTCCAACGCTAATCGGGCCACTTCACCCGAACTCGTCTCGGGTCTCACGCCGACCGTTTTCGAGCATTCGGTGCCGCTCGATGGATCGCGAAAAACCACTTTAATGTTCGTCATTTCCGGTTCCAATCGCATTTGCACGGCGAGGGCTTGTTTGAGTTCGCGCCACCACGAATCACGAGCTGCCTGAGTGCAGAACCTCACCAGGTAGGTTTTCGTGGGCGAAGGCCATCCGAGTAAGAAACCAGTTTCTGATTCCGCACATGCAGCCATCCATAACTCTGACACTCTCACGCTCTCCTGTAAAAATTAAGTTCAGTGAATATACAGAAAAACCTAGTTACTACTTCAATGGGAATTTTTCAAAGGTATTGGTTGGCACCATTCAGAATAACCCCAGCCCAGTCTGAAGGACTTCTGCCTCTAGGCTCAGCAAGGCTCTTCGTTTTTGGGTAAATATCCCTGAATTGGAATTCGAATGGACATGGTATTTGAAGGACTCATAAGCCATTTGACACTGAGAAAGTTAAACGTTTCAAGTGATTTACCTTTAATTTGAAGGTTCCTGGAGATCTAGGTTTTGCCACCAGCAACAAATCAGAGAACAGGAACAGATGTCGAGGTTTGACATTCATAGGTAGATTGGAAGGTGACATGGCACAAGGAGCTTCCACTAGAAATGTCCGGCTGCAGTTGTTGTTGTCCAACAGATTCAAGTCGTTCATTGACTTCTTTCGGAGGGATTTGGTTTTCTGCAAAAGAAAAATAAAGTAATAAAGATGTGTTACTTGACAATTGTACATCAACCACATGTTGATCTACTGATTTGATTCTACAGTTCAATTCGTTCTTCATTAAATAAGTCTTTGAAACCTATATAAAGAAAGAGTGTCACCAATGACTCAAGCGTGCAATTTTTCAACTCATTTATGAAGGTATTTAAAACATGTCCGAATAGAAATGTATATTAACATTCCTTGTTAATACTGTTAGTACTTTAATAAACTGAACAGGAATTCATGAGAAATAACTTTAGATAATATTTTTTTTTAGTAAAAAGCTACATTAAATAAAAACTCTTCATATTAATAGTACAATTTCTACGCAAAAAATTAAATTCTCCGCTATGTTGGGATTGAGCCTGTTCCCCGAAGCTTCATATATATTTCCAGCTTGAGAAAATAGCTTGATACGCTTCCAAGTAGAAATGATAAGTATATCAGGATCTGGAAGAATAACAAAGGTCTTTTTTATTTGATTACCACGTGTACGGATTTTATTCTCGGCAAATTACCTCCAATTTCGTATACAATGTTAATTCGTCTTCTGATTTTTAGAAGAAATGATTTTTTGCCAAGTGGATCTAATTCTGGGGTTACTCCAGTACTTAACCCAACTTTGACTTGTTTCTTGTACGATTCCCAAAATAATTTGTGAGCATTCGATATTTTGGTTGTTACCGAAGATTTGTTTTTGGGAAAATATTCCTAGTTAACACTTTTTTGATGAAGGGCATGATCATCATCATTTGAGGGGAGGAGTTTAGCCCCAAATGCACTTAGTTGGGCCCATTGTGCGCACCGTGGTCAAAAGCCTATTCTATTCTAGCACCTTTGTGGCTCGCCAGAAACCCAGAATATTGCTAACGCTAGCTTCCATAAGTTCTTTTGGGAGCAGTTTTGATTCTCCGAAGTGGCGATGCCTGAGGGATGTCAATGCAGGGCATTCCAACAGGATGTGAGAGGCAGTTTCTTCCACATTTCCTCCTGCATCTACTAATATCGTAGTAGATGAAATGAGTGTCCAGTGTATTTTTCAGGATCCTTTAGATTTAAAAATTTAGCCTCTACTCTAGGTATATTTCCAATTTTGTTAATGCCCACCACTTGTTTTGTATATTTTTGGTCTCTATAATTAAGAAAGAAACGTGTTTCGGTAGTTGGTGGTCTTAGATTGGCATACTTCTTATAATGTTCTTATATATGCTACTAGCGGACCCGACAGACGTTGTCCTGAACGACGGTTCTGGACTAATTGGGAATTCCGAGTCTGTCGACCAATATTTCCTCCTCGTCCACGAAGACGTGGCATTGTTTCATGTACGTAACTTATATGTGAATATAATACACTTAATATTCACTGAAATGCGACACCTGAAATATCAAAGACACCGTACAAAAAAATTAAAATGTCAAAATAACGAAACACACTTAATATAGTACACTCAAATTAAAATGTTGAAAAATAAACGAAATCCTATGCACGTAACTTATATCTGAATATAATACGCTCAATATTTACGTAAATGCGATACATATAATATCAAAACACAGCGTACAAGAAAATTAAATGCATTGAATGAATACATACACAAAATGAATGAAATGAATGAATGAATGAATGATTGAATGCATACACAAAAATTCATTGAGTCGATCCAGCCGTTTAGTTGCAGTATAGATAAATAACCTAGATACCGACTGCAGCGCCATCTGTCGGGCTGATTTGTGAATCTAAACCATCCAGGGCGCCACCCAAACGCATACAAAAAAATTCATTCAAATCGGTCCAACCGTTTAGGAGGAGTTCAATTACATACACACGTACAGTAGAATTATATATATAAAGATAAAAGTTTCCAGTAATAGTGAACTTGCGACAGCATTTAATTTTTTGTATTACTAATTTCAAAGCCAGCCGCAATCCCCAAATCTTCAATGTTATTTATACGTAACTGGGTAAGATCTTGCTTGCGGCATGCAACTGATAAACCCATAACCAAGACAACCTTAAAAAAGTTATAATGAAAAAAATTGATAGACTTTGGTTAAATACCGATGACTTACTTTTGAAGTAAGTAAGAAGCTTTATTTATAAATTCATTAAATTCTTGTTGCGTCAAAATTTTGACTTTTTTATATATATCCCCGTCACTTTTCCTCTTTAAAATAGCCTTAATTTTATTATATTTGGAGATATCTACGTTATGGAGAGTGGATAAAGTAGTACCTATGCAACATAGAATATTAAGCCCATAATGTTGAGCATTGGATTCTATTAGAAAGTTCACCCATATTTGCAAGCAAAACATTTTCGGAAAAGGAGCTTCTTATTTTTTCGCCATGAAAGAAATTAGTTATAATGACGTTAATTGTGCCTCTTTAATTTCAGGTGGTGTACATTGATCATCATTGTTAATTATATCCATGTTTTATGGAGTTTTAGATACTATTTTTACGGTTTTTTTATATAATAAGTTTAATGATGAGTATGCAAAACATACAATCTGACGTTTCCGGAATATCAATTTCAAAGAACACTTTAAAAAATTCCATATACAATACATATAGTTGCATTGTGGGCTGCCTAACAAGTAACTAACCGATCGACGCCTAAAATACTTTAATATAGTTAAATCTTAATACACATCTAGGGTGATATTTGTCATTTTGGCATGTGGTCGTCGGAAAACTTAATTTTCAATTAAGTGGGGGTCAACGGATGAACCTCAAATGTTTCCATGCAATTTTCTTATTGAATAGATCTACCGTTTAATAATTAGTACATAATTAACTGTAAGGACGGCAATATATTTTAATAGTTCCACGTTTATAATTAAATGAAAATAAACGTTAAGTGGAGAGAACCTGATCAATTATTACCCATTCTTTGCAAATTATTCTCGCACGACGGAGAGAAAGTTCAGTCACATGCAATGACTAATTGTGAAATATGTACCTTTTGCACGTCATTATTCAATATAATTATTAACATACTTTGAAGATCTTACTTTGTTTCAGATGCCAATTGTGTTTAGTTCAACAAACATCAATTGATCAATGATAAACTTATTAAGTATTCATGCTGTCACATTTCTTACTTAGAACTACGGCCTAATATTTCTCAATGAATGTAGATAAATCTAAATAAAAATACGGTATATGTAATATTGCATTAATATTACTCTCTAATAAATATAAGTACAATATAAATAAATTGCAAAGCGAGGCCAACTTTATATTTGAAAATAATCATTGTAGTGAAACTACTTAATTATCATTAGAACTCTCATAGTGATTTTATGTCTATCTGTACAATATTGAAAAATATTCTGTTCGAGTTTTGGGGAAAAACATGAAAAACCAGCCTTTTCTTGGACGTTCTAGCGCTTTGAAAATATTTAATTGAAAAAATTCAGACGCATACATTGAGGCCTTCTAAACAATTTTTGTTTTTCGAAATTTTTTTGAGCTACGGATAGTTTTTCGCGACGTAAAGGTACTAACTTTTTAGTACATTAAAATATATAAAAACATTCGTAAAATTGATTGAATTGATATGTATTATTGTAAAAAAATATCAAATCTATATTAAAACCATTTTTAAATGTTAAAAGAAATTTTTGAACACAAATAGCAGGAAATTTTTAAGGAGATTTCATTCGAAATTTTTATTATTTAATGATACAAGCGTGAGAAGTAATACATACACATGGTTAAAATGAAACTTTTTAAAGATAACTTTTTCACAAAAAACATTTGTTTCAGTTTAATGATTAAAAAAACACTTGTAAAAACGGAACTTTTGTATTCGCGAAAAACTTTTTGCACCTCGGAGAATACGCATGTTAAAAAAAATTTCAAAAACCAAAAATTGTTTAAAAGGCCTCATTGTATACGTCTGAATTTTCAATTTCCTAAATTGAATATTTTTAAAGCGATATAATGTCAAAGATAGGGCAGGGCTGGTTTTTCATGTAACAAAATGCACTTGAGAAAAAAGTTGTAAATGAAAAAACTTTTATTTGGATGATACATTCATTCCGACTGAATTTTGTCTCTACTTTTTACATTTCACCTGCCCACTTTTAGGAATTTTCGAGTGGCCGCATCTGGGAAAACACCATTTTTCAGAAAAATTCGCAAGAATATAAACAATGTACACATTGGGCCAGGACAAATGAGCATCGTCAAGATCGTGACCAGGGACGTGTTAGGCATAAGAAAACGATACTCTTTTAACAACACATTCAGGGTATCAATACCAGAAAGGACTGAATGGGAACATACAAACCTGGGGGACATTCTACAGGGAAAGATCTGGTATACAGACGGGTCTAAAACTGAAAGAGGTACAGGTGTAGGAGTATACGCAAGAAACCCAAAGACTGCCTTCAGCTATTCATTGGGTAAACATACCTCTGTCTTCCAAGCAGAGCTATATGCAATCCTCCAATGCGTGAAGGAAAAGCAATAAGAAGTCAGGAAGTGAGATCCCGTCTGGTATGGCAAAGAAGAACTTAGGAAAAAAATATTGGTAGACGAATTGATAATTGGAATTAACTGCTGAAGCTTCAACATAATATTACTTCCAAAAATATCTACAAATTATCGTTATGAAGACAAAAACGCTGATATATAATAGCTTTACGTGGAACAAACATTTTTATTTTTATTGCAATGTGTGAGATCCCACTTCTCGTTTTTATCTATAACCGAAAATCTGACTGAACCTGTGTATTGATATTATTCATACGACTATTATTATTTCAGGAATTCCCAACTTATCTCTGTTTAATAAATGATAATATTCATGATAAAACTCCAAACTAATGATTCGTGACAGGAAATGCAAAGAAATCAAAAGGAAGAAAGAAGAGTGTTTCAGACGATCGAAGATCGAAAGTTACCTAGATCTTGCGTAAAATAAATAAATCGTTCATGGTAGAATGATGACATTGACAAATACCCACTGACAAATGGCAAGAGAAGATGCAGTGACATTTCTTAATAACAAATAATGATTCAGGGTCAAGCGGGAAGCAACAGCAATATGAATTCAAACACGCACAAACGCACACGCTGGCATCTAATCAACAATGGAGATATCTTCGTTAAGGTATCCATACACGAGCGGATAAGTTGATCCGATTGCAATACACAAACGAGCAAAATACATCCATCCAGGTACACAATCCGGTACTATGTAGGTATATATTTCAATGTCACTTCCAGTGGCAGAAAAATGTAAACTTCGGATGAAAAATAACATTTAAAAATTAAATAAATTATTCTGAATATAATTTTTTCTTCTATACTGCAGTTCATATAGGCAGGCCACTCCTCTCATTCTCATTTTTGCTCTATTAGTTGTTAAATCTTAATCTTTTTGTATGAGGACTGAAAACTATTATGATGAAACATAAGATGTGCAGGCCTTGCATCACATAAGTCCATCCCTTCAGATGTTCAAATATAAAACGTGTGGCACTCGGGGACTGCAGCGGTAAAGCTACTGCATAGCATTTTTTATCAACTTATGCAATTATAATTATTTATTTATTTTTTATTTATGCAGTGTTTTTTTTTCTTTAATATTAATTCAAGTTATACTTTTTGAGCGTGGTGACCGATAAGAAAACAATTTTTTTCTTTTATTGAATAAATGAGAAGTTAATATCGTTCAAAATATTTTTATTATCTTACAATACATGTAAGTTATTCAGGAATTTTTATCATTGAAACTATAGGTTTATGGTAACTGAAATAAGAAACATAAGTTTGAGACTTGATATCCTCTAAATATCTGGAAAATACCGCGTCAATGGTGGTCCCATATTTTGTTGTGGATTCTTGTGGATCATTATTCATTTTCAAATTCAATTTTTCCGAAAGAAAAGATGTCAACCGCTCTGATTTTTTATCAGCGAAGTTGATGTTGAAATCGCCAGCCAACATAAGTGGAAATTTATTACCATTTGTACCAAGTATTTTCGACCCTTCTTCAGTGTACTCCAGTAAAGTGCGATGAATAAAATGCTCTACCCGTCCAATTTTGGATTCAGAGAAATGTATATTGCTACCATGACTATGTGTAGGCCATTTCTAAGTTTGCATAAGCACGCACAAACATCTCCAACAAATGAGCGCCTAACATTAACATCGCTAACGTGTGCAATATTTATTTCAATATTCGGAGTCAAAATATTAGTAACATTATTATTATTTTGGTAAATAGCTACCCCACCTTTTAGAACAGTATCTACAACAGTATATATATCTACATGTATACTTACAGGGCGCACATGCGATGAATGTGGTATTATAAAGATATGATAGATACCTATACACCTATATACTTTCTCACAAACAGCTGCTTACGTATTCGTCCGATTTCGGAGCAGCTCGTCTCGATCCGTGCGAGCTTCGTACAGTAGTACCATATACATACACGTTAAGCGAACGCTCGGCCGAGCTACATGGTAGGCGGAGTGGGGGGTATTAGGTTTTATTTTCGTTACGGAATTTCTTGATTCGGTCGCCGCGCTCAAAGCCCACGATAAAAGCTATGCACTAGCTTAAAAGTTTGCAAAGACCAACGTGTGTGATTGGAAACTGCTCTGATCCAGAAGTACTGGGAATTGGGTTCCTTTACACACCTACATATGACTGAAGATTTAGATTATTTTATTCATCTTACTATCTACAAGGAGAAGAGGGCTTGAACTCCCCCAAATGTGAGCATGATAAATATATCATGAATAAACGTAAAACATTGAACCATAGGCGTAAATCGAATCCACATTCCTGGATGTAGTTCACCACTTTGGTCCCGTCATCTTCATAATCCTATGTTATATTATTTAAGTTATCTTCATAATTCAGAAAATTTTATTCTGTATCTCTTAATGTACCTTACACGAAATTGTCGTCAATTAGACAAAGAAACTTGTTTATACTTACCCAGAACATTTCTCAGTCAGTTCTATTGAAATATATAAGAACTGGGATACTGTCGTCGAATGAGTACTGTCAGAGTAATTACCAACCATAGTAATACTCTAACCTACACTCCTCACTTCAAAACGATTGAACTTTAGATGAATATGCGTGAATAGTTGATCTATAGCGAAGCATCGAATCGCATTTTGTTCATCATAACTATTATGTACTTTCCTTTCAGAGGTTTATATTTACAAAAATATAAGACTCTGAAGGGACCAAACTGCTGTAATTAAACACCCTGGACTAAACATTAAGAAATGTGGGTTCAAATCCCGCCTACGGTTTAATGTTTTACGTTTATTCATCTTTATAATCCTATGTTAAATTATCTAAGTTATCTTCAATTCAGAAAATTTGATTCTACATCTCTTAATATATATAGCTTTTTATTAAAGTAGTCGAAAACAAAACTGGTAAATACGAGAATTTGAACCAACAAATCATAATATACAAATCTTCTTGTGACAGTAACTATACCTCGTTCGTGTGTGGAAACCTTTATATAAATAAGGTTACACGACACACCTTTTTATCACACTCATTGTTTTATTCATACGACGACTCAGCAACGATTCCCTGTTTAAATTATGATCATAATTTTAAATAACGTTAAAGGTATATTTCAGCAGATACAATCATTCAACATCTTCGAACTTCTTCAGTGTATGAAACATGGAAACGAACATTCCATAATCTTTTGTTTCTACCATTATTCGTTGTTCTTAAAGACAATTCCATTTTTATAGTTTGGTTTTGAATGATCTATACAAAGTCAATAAGAATGTGTCAAAGACTTTTATTTGAGTGAGTAACATTCTTAGGTTTTAATGTTTTAAATATCTCGTAATGACTAATTATTATAGTGCGTTCGTATGATGTGTGTTTTGTTATTATCATAGTATTTCAATGAGTTTGTGTTATATTTGAACAAATAAGAGGAATATATTATGTTGTTTCTAGGATTATAAGATTTCTAAATCAATAATATAAGAATAATATTGAACTGTGATAATTGATCAGGTGACTTCCCTCACTCTTTTTGTTTTAGTTTCCTCATTACCATGCAGCGCTTTGGCAGTTCGGCAGTCGTCAATGCTTCTCCATGCTGAGGCATGTTGATCTCTCAGATGATTGATGTCTGAGGGCCGTGCAAACTGGCCCCCGCCCTGGCCAGTTTGTCCGCTCTCTCATTTTCTTATTTGAGACACAGAAGTATCAACACCTCTAAATGTAAGAAAGTTTCAATATTTTATGTAAATTCTTAGAAAATATGTCGCAATAGCACCTATGTCAATTATATTTTCGTATTTACGTACGTTAGGATCTCACGATTACTATGATGATGGTCGTGAGACCGAAACGTACGTAAAGACGAAAATATAATAGGCATATTTGTTAATTTTTCCTATTTCCCAGGATATTTACCTATAATTTGTGACGTACCTTGCTACTTTTTGGCGATAATTTCTTATGACGGCTTCAATACTCCTTCAAGTCTACCAGATCTGAATCCGATTGACTTTTATGTTGATTTCTCGGGTGCCACATTTTTGTTAAGGTTTATTTCTCGTTTGAGAGCTTCTGCTACGGCCCTCACCACAAAGCGTATCACTGTGATATCTATGGATAGCCTTGTCTCCCAGGATAGTCTCAGTGAAGTAAGTAACCAGGGGTCAATAGGGCAGAGTGAATAGTATTGAAATTGCAGGCTTTAATTGCAATTAATACTTGGTTACTTCTTGACTACTTAAATACTGTTGCAGAAAGTCATGTTATAGACAATCACGGAACTTCCCAATAATAAGTTTATTTATAGCTTTAACATCGATAAATATTTGACTCTGTCTATGTAATAATAATTTATCCCGACCCGGGGGAAGCACAAGGAAGCTCAGAAACAATAATCGCAAAGAGAGCGGTCCAAGCAGGCTATTTCCTTATTATAGCCTTGCAAACAAATAGTAATGTATTATTAAAAACGCCTATTCATGCACTAATACTTCAACGGCAACTGGCTATAATTAATTCAACGTTTGCATGGCGTTCTTTCAGGTATACCAATCGAAGTGCTGGTCAAGTCACCTACACCAGCTCCAGCCGAACCTTTTTTGCGCTCATGATGCTCCACCAGTTCCCTGATTCTGTGCCGTGGTTTTATGCTTACGACATCCGTTTCGTTGTCTTATGTTGAATGCACGGTTCTGAATAAAATTAAAATATACGCAGCTTATGAATTGAAATGTATGCAAAGCTATACGGATGTCTATGCCCAGTACTATCTATATTCCTATACAACAATCTAGTTATTCAGAATTATGAATTCTAAATACTAATATAAACAAAATTATGGACAATTTACGTGTTTCCCATTAAATAATTAGAGCTTCGTTACAAATTCATACCCGGGTCCAGAGCCGACAACAGCGTGAGCAAGGAGTATGCGCCTTCTTACCCCATCCCCCGGAAACAGTTTTCGTTCCAGAATTTGTTTAATAGTGTACATGATCTAGAACGATCAACACATTATATTTGTTAATATCATGAAATAACCAATTCAGGTGAATATCATTTCTTGTTAATCTATGATTAAATCAAAATAATATCGAATAGACAATGTTTATATGAAATTTCGTTTGAAAATAGGTGTCCCCAAAGATTCAGCACCCAGAGCGATCGCCCCAGGTCAGGAATTAATATCAGAAGTTTCATATTCACTTCATATAACCCATTATCATGTTTAAATCGATGTTAGTGATTAATAAACCATCGCGGCTGGTTCTAGCCAACGGGTACAGACAATAAACTGTTAATCGAATCTATTACAAGAATTCAATATGAACAATATAATCCGTTAGTTAAAATCCTATATTCCCGTAAGTAAGAAATATCTGAATATCGCATTCCAAGTTTGCACACAACAACCTGACGACGCAGAATACTTCGCAGGTGTGCAATCGCGAATGCAAAATGTGCATCTAACTGACAAGGATTACATTATTCTGGGGAATATTATAAATTTATTATTCACATGTTATAACCGAAAATTAACAAACGTTGCGTTGAAATACCCTTGCAACTTCAACATCGGCAGATGGTATAGTATCAAACCAATGATATACAGCTGAAAAAACAAAGTGGCCAAGTAGGAATGAGACTAACTTAATTCTTAAACGAATAGGAGATTCATTTCAAATTGCAAAACGTCCAGAAACTATTTGGCAGTAGCATTTTTGAGACAATGACACAGTGTTGCCATTTGAAATTCTGCGGGGGCTGCGGAAAATTAATATAGACAGGTACAAGGAAAAGAAAGTGATTCGTTAATTATTCGTAAAACAAGAGAATGTCGAATCGTCGAATGCGTTTAAATGCATTGCCAGCGGGTTTCAATCGACGAAAAACGTTTCATAATATTTACGATTGAGGTCTTAAGAAAATGTCATTTGATATCTGTTCTAGTCAAAGTCTAGCGTTGAATTTACGAGCAGTTATAGATTTTTAACGTCACTTTCACATTTCAAGTTCTACTTATACCTCGAATTATTAGCATAATATTTAACCAATAACTTGGAAACTTTCATTTTCCGATAGGTTTGTTCGGTACTTACGTCTACGAGAAACGTTCAGAAAATGTAGACAGACTTATCGATCGTTATCTTCGCTTAGGAATTTATTAAGTGGACGTTTAATAAATATTTCGTAATTTTAACGTAACCTTAATTACTAATCAAAGGATTTCATGCTTAGAATACTGACGAATTTGAGTTCCACTTTTAGTAATATTTTCGTAAATCGTTTATAATCATCTTAACTTTCTGAAATTTAATTAAGTTAATCCAACTCTTGCGTATGTTTTTGGTACTTTTATTTTACTTGTTGAATCGAATGCGAGTCCATTCACCCAACCCTACAAAGTTGTTGTCTCGTGTAGACGCTTTTCTTACGAAATTGTCCTTGCCCAATTATAATTAAACCTTTCTGAAGACGACAGTAAAAATAAAAATGTTATTTTACTACATAGAACTGGAGATAATAGCTTTTGAATTTGCATTTTATTGACTATTATGTATAAATTGTAAGGTCTATAAATCGGATCATAAAAACTTTAATTTGAAAAAAAAATTATTCTTACAGTTTCTATGAGAAACTACTATAATTTTAAGTAGCTTCTTACAATATTCCACAAACTCACGGTACAATCTCTCCTATAATAATTCCAAATGATCAAATAAATGCTACACTAGCGCAATTTCGTTTGCAAAATTCTTGTGGTTCGAAATACGTTTTTTATCTTGAATAGTAGACTTCCGCGGATAGCTAATCTTGAAAAAATGTTGCCTTCCGGATAGATTCCGCGTCACAATAGCACGACTTGATGCCGACGTTTCGCCATCAATTACAGACGACATCTTCAGGGCAGGCCTGAGGCTTGAACTCAAACTGATTCTTATGGTTTCTGTAGTGGTATTTATTGTGGGGAAAAATCTTCACGCCACGCAGTTCACTGTCTTTATTCCGGTGGTTAAAACTCCGTTCTGGCACCTGACCTTGTCGTTGTGTGATCATGTGCGAAGTGGAATTTCCGAGGATTGGTTTCCAAATGTTGGGAAGGTAATATTCTGAGTTACAGTTTAGATTATTGGATATTTTAGGATTTCTATCGTCTCAAGAATTTTTCGCTGATAGAAGATCGGGCTAGAATTTTTGTCTTTTCAAAGAGGATTTGAAGATTAGTGTCAAACTTGTGTTCTGCAAGTGCAGATCTACAGGTGTCACGAAGCCTTGTGCAGCGCTCATGTTCTTTCACACGAGTAGCTATTGTACGACCTGTTTTACCAATGTAGCCTTTACCGCAAGAATATGGAATGCTATAAACGCCCTCTAAATGCAGAGGAGGAAAGGGATCTTTGATAGTCTTGTAAGACAGATAGTTTTGAAGGTGTGGAAAAAAGAGTAGAAATATTATGCTTCTTAAGGATTGTGGAAATTCGATCTGTTATATTTTCAATATATGGATGCTAGACAGTGGATAAAGGAGTGGGGGGGGGGGGCGTTGTGGCTCAGGTTGATTTCGTATTTGAGGCGAAGTGTACGTTTTTTACTCAAAACACCATTTTTACTGTCCACATTATACATAGTATACAGTGTGGGAGAAGTATATTGTAATCGGCCCAAAAAAAGGTGGGTCCTCATTTTCGCGGATATATCTGTTTTGAGCATTTCTGAATCTATATATACTAGTTGTGAGCGTAACCCACTGTGGAGTGCGCCATTCCTATTAGTCGTATACAGGGTGTTTCAGCTTTTTCGTTCATAACTGCGGCAAACGATAGGGGTCTTTCATATAAAATTTTTCTCTAAATCACTTCGTTTTCGAGATACAGGGTGCTGAAATTGAAAAAAAAAATTTAGTTTTTTGCGAATATCTCCGGAATCATTTATCGTACAGAAAACAACTTTCGTGATTAATCTCTACTCATAGTAAGCTATGTTTTGTGCAATAAAGAATTATTTTTTATTCATAATTGGTGAAGATTTTGAAGGGGTAGTGGTTGTTTTTGTCCCCAACTCCTACGCCACTGGAAAAAGTACGGTTTTGAGATGCCCATTTGAACCCCAATGTTTTCTACACAAAGAAGGTACTAGTCATAAGCTCTAAAGTTGACCGTTTTCGAGAAAAATTAACTTTTATGTTGAAAAACATGGTCAATTTTTTGGTTTTGTTACTTGTTTAAAGAAATTTCGTTTAATTGGTGAAAAATAAATATTATTTCAAAGATTTGACAATGTTTTTTACCATAAAAGTTGATTTTTCTCGAAAACGGTCAAGTTTGGAGCTTATGACCAAAAGTACCTTTTTTGAGTAGAAAACATTGGCGGTTCAAATGAGCATCTCAAAACCGTACTTTTTCCAGTGGCGTAGAAGTTGGGGCGAAAAACAACCACCACCTCTTCAAAATCTTCACCAATCATGAATAAAAAAGAAATTTTTTATCGCACAAAACATAGCTTACTATGAGCAGAGATTGCTTACAAAAGTTGTTTTCTGTACGATGAACGGTTTCGGAGATATTCGCAAAAAACTAATTTTTTTTTTCAATTTCAACACCTTGTATCTCGAAAACGAAGTGATTTACAGAAAAATTTTATATGAAAGACCCCTATTATCTTTAAGTTATGAACGAAAAACCTGAAACACCCTGTATATTTGAAATTTTGCAGATCGCTTTAAAGTGGTGAACATGACTGTATTGTGTTTGGATACGGTAGTCCCGTTTCGAGTGGTATTTCTGACGTTACTCTTAATTTTTTAAATGAAATTGAGATTTTCTATTGAACCATAAGGACAACCATGTTCCTTTGGTTATAAATATATATCACACGTATATATTTAACCTGCAGAGGGGTCAGAAATTCTCATTTTGAGTTTTAAGTCACGTCATCGATGTGACGTTACGATCTATTCTATTTCTTTGTTATGTGTAAAAGGTCTAGATTACTTGATTCTGTGATGCGTTTCGATTGTTCATGTGACAACCGTAGAGATAAGCGTTCCTGAGCGGATTTGAATCAGTTCTCTGAAGGACAGAAGATACTAATTCTCCCGTCTTCTCTGTCGCTCTTCTCGTGAATGAGGGCCACGAGGGGGTAGCTGCGTGCACCTGCCCAGATATTCTCGTATACATCAACAGAAGTTACTGACAACGTGTTTTCTGACGACAATTTTTTTATTACCGCCTTTGAATTTTAAATTATCGTTTACATGCTAAAATTAAAACCGTGAAAAAACCAAGATACACTGTGAATAGAATAAACAGCACGGATCAGAAAAATATATTTTTTCTATACTTTGGAAAGTTTTATACTAGAGGAGTGTTCGAAGAACACCGTGTGAGCTACCTGTGAAATGTTGGGAGAGGTGATATGCATACGTATTTTTCTTGAAGGTTTGGAGGTTATAGGCATAAGAAAGCCTTTACTAGACAAAGAGTTCCACAACTTTGCCGTTCTATAGAAAAATGAAGTCTGATAGAAAGAAATTCGGCAGGTCTCGAGCTTGACAATGAAGGGATGACAACCTTGAGTTCGTCTAATCTGCCTATCTGGAATCTATCATGGTGGAATAACAGATGTTCTGATGAACACTGACCATGGAAATATCTATAGAGAAGGAAGAGATCGTCCACCTTTCTACGATGTTCTAGAATCTCCTATTCTATGCTGAGGGCACTTAGCCATAGACTATCTAACAGAAACAAAGTTGTGGCCAAAATAGACCCCTGTGTAACACCAGCGTAGATAGCCATTATATCGGAGGGTACAATGATGTCTGATTTGCAAAAGATCACATATAATACAATATTCTAAGAATGTTGAGAACCGATTTTGAAAATCTGTTGCGTCTGGTTGGTCACTTCTGGTCGTGTACAAAACAACTGCTCCAAATTTCCACAAGCGCGTTACACAGACATGTTACTTTTACGAAAAACATTGATAGGCAACAGTATTTCTTGAAATCACTTCTGTTTACGATGATCAAAGTCACGGTTTGCTAATATGAATAAGGAATTGTGTTCATCAATACTTACCAAATGATAAGAAGAATTCGGTTCCGGATCGTGCAGTCCCAGATGATCGTGAGGAAATAAGTCTTGAATTCGTTGAAGGTCTCTCCTTCTACCATCTAGCATTAACTGCGAACCTCCCTTGAGTCGACTATAGTCAGCAAGTCTTTCAGCCTGGAAAGAAGTAATTTGATAAATGCGTGTCTAAGTTTCGGTTCAGAAATTATTCAAGCGGTTTTTTCATTTTGTAACCACTCGATCTGCTAACCAGTAACTATATTCTACTTATCCAATATGTTATAAACATAATATACAGTGGTGGGCGAAATTAAAAAAAATCAAAAGTTAAGTATTTTTGATCATTCAACTAGAAATGAACCGATTTGATTGGTTGATATGTGTATGTTGATAAACGAAAATCAGTGTTTTCGACTTTGTCATTCGCCGTGTTATTGGTCTTTTTTATGAACAAAAAACAGTATTCATGGTAATGAATTACAAAATATCATAGACTTCACTATCAAATAAAGTAAAGATGATTGTTGTTGTTGAGATTTAGTGAATATAAATCATTTCTATTTTCCTTGAATGTGTATTAGTAATTATTTGAAATGTATTCCTCTACTCCGGATAAAACTATGTTGCTTTTGAAAATTTCGCGATAACTTTATTGGTTTTCACGGTGAGCCGCAGATGGCAGCTGGTTAGGTTGAAATTAAAAAAAAACTTTTAATAGGGTCGTTTTCGACAGACGGGAGTGGTGTCGTTGGCCTCCACTCGTTGGGGGAGCTCGAAAATATATGGGTTGGCAAATGCTGAGAACGACAATACCGGTTAGAAATTAACTTATTTATTAAAGATTTGTCGTAATCATTGTCCATCGCTATTAACTGAAGTTCTTCAACGTCGTTGTTATAATTTTTCTGGCTCGAAGGACCGTTTAATAATCTATGAACAAGACTATCGAAAGAAGCTGAAAAAACGTTTCGGCAATACCATTTATAAAGTTCCAGATTTCGACAAATCTGGAATTTAGAAAATTGATTGTGAGTTCATCTCCAGTTGAGGTTGCATTTTGTTTACTAATTTAGTTTTCTTCGATGATGTCTACTTAATAGCGGAAAGGTCCTTCGTACTTTAATAGTATTTTAGTAGACAAGGGTCATTATTTCGTACTCATCAGTATCGTAGACAATGTTTATTATATACATGGGAAACAAGGGCTGATAAGAATTCATTCATTTTTAGCAAAAACTGATTCAAAACAAATTATTTAATTGAAAAGCTCAAAAAATAGCGAGTTAACGTATAATCATTTGTTTGTTTTCCAAAGTACCTACATCTTCCAAATTTCAAATAAATTGCTCAACTAATACTGGGTGTTGCGGTTTTATAGAAATCAGTATGTAAGTGTTAATAAACGAAGTTAAAAGTGTTTTATTATAGTAATCAACTTATTGTTATTATAATTCTTGCTCCATTCAGAGCTAAATATTGGATTTGTAACAAATTTAGACGTAACAAACGCCGAAATTCTATAATTATAAATAAATTACAAGACCAAATCTGGTAGAACAGTTAACTAACATGAAGCTTTCGCCATAATGTTGAATAATTCCGGATTATGAGGCTCTTTTTTCTATTCAAAATAAAATTGACTTTTTCTATATATTCCTAATATAGACTTTCGTTAGACATTTGTCTCTTTTTTCTAAAGTTCAAGGATCCCGGCAATACAGTTATAGTCGGTAGGAGAACAATTGAAGTACTATAGGTACATCCAACGCCTCCTTCATGAACAATGTTCTATAATGATGGTACGTAGTAAATTTAACCGTTGATATCGATAAAAACTGGAATTATAAGTTGTTTCTTATACCCGGTCTTATGTTATGTAAGTTCATATTAATAGTATCATGTATTACATGAAAAAAAAATAATTTTACCGTACAAAGCATTGTTTCATGACAGATTTATTTCACCTATTATTCTTCACATAGTTTCGCTAGTCACCTGTAACCTTTATTCATTCTTGGTTGAATATTCATTTCGGTTCACCAAGTAGGTTCGGCGTGTACCTGATTGACGAGGGTATGGTCTAAAATGACCATCAAAAATTTAATAGCATATATTATATAGAGGCCATTTCAAGATAAAGCTTCCAAAATTATTCTTTTCATAGATTTCACAATTCCATGACCCATTAATGGTGAAATACCCATATCGTAACCTATTACAGGGTAGTAATACATAATTATTCATTCTCATGTTACAGTAAGTCCATGATCAGTGTTCGCGCACGAAAGAAGAAAACTAATAATAATGTATTTGGTATAAGACAACAGACATAATTGAGGTTGCTTTAGATCGAACAGTGACAACACGCCTGTTAGTTCCAGGCAGCTGTTTCGCTCTCTCATTAGCTCATCAGTGGAACGGGTAGGACGATGATGTCACAATTCGACGATTTCTGCCAGTGGTATAGAACCTCATTTGGAAATGCTGAAGCACCAAACGCCATCTACCAGAAGATAGATGTCCTTTCAGTGCATTGATTCAAAGTTCTTACGCGTTTCAAAGAAATGAGGGGGATAGTGTTGGACATAAAGCCGCTAGGTGGCGGTAACGAAACAATGAATTGGATGAATCATTATGAATAATAAATAATCACCCTTATCCACTAAAGATACTGTAGTAGAGTAAGTAACTAAAGTAAAGTAATTTATTAAGCTTCAGAAGAAAATTATAATGAAACAGTGAGAAGCGAGTCAGGTACAATGAGAATAAAACAATCATATTAGTATTTTAAAAACTATCCAGAACAGAACACATTAAAATTAAAATGGTATCCAACAATGGCCAAAAACATACAGTTGATATAAAATCGGGTTTAAATTTTTTTATTTACAAAGTAACTAATTTAAGGGTGACCTATTTGCACTTCACTCTTGAATATTTTTTTAAAATTAATCAATTCATGTAGACCCTTGGGTAGACATTTATAAAAACGAATGCGTGTATAATATAGTTACAGCTATTTTTATTGCTCGTGTTATATTAATGATCTATCAGTTCCTGTTAAAATATGTGCTGCTTTTTTGCAAACAAAGTAGGTTTTCAAAGATATACATGCCCGGTGTTGTTAAAAACTGGTTACTAGCAAATTTACCTTTACATTACCGATTGAGTTTCATTCTTAGAATTACTCTTAGAACTATTTAAAAAAAGTTAAAGTACTGAGTGAACTAAATTATAAATCAAAATATACTTGTTTTGAATACTATTTGGGAATAATAATGAAAACATGAGGTTACCCTCAGGTGGAGATAAATCGGAATTTAATATATTGCTTTTTCGTTTATATATTTCCATCCCTTATAAATTATCTAGATATTTGTCCGTATTGTTTTAAAAGTGATAAACTTTCTTTACAAGTGGGACCTGTACTTAAAATATGTTCGGATAACGCTGATGTTTCTTTTATATGTGCAAAATGTTCTTTTCATTAATTACTTGGAAATTAGGAATCAATACAAATATAATGTGGTATTTTTGTGTTCCCTTCAAACAGACTATAGTTTCTCTTCTACTAAACTGAATTATATTTAGAAAAAAAACAGAGAGAGAGAATTACTGGCTGCAGCCAAATCAAATAGAAAGTATATTCTTAAATTTAAATAAAAAATTATAATTTCAGTTTCCAAAATTAGTTTATTTCTTGTTAATTAATTCTTTTTTTTACATATAATGTAATTCTTATATATATAAAAATTCTCGGGAAATAGGTCACAATAACACTTTGTTTTAACTATTCGTCTTTACGTACGTTTCGGTCTCACGACCATCATCAGAAGACTCACTATGTCTAAAAAGGGGGTTTATTAAAACTAATTATAGCACAAGCGTCCAAATCGCACAATTAAACTTCAATTAAAAGAGCCCACGCCGTCGAAACGAACAGAACCACGAATAATCGAATTGTATCGTCAGAATTAATGCGTCAGAATTAATGCATTAATTCTGACGATACAATTCGATTATTCGTGGTTCTGTTCGTTTCGACGGCGTGGGCTCTTTTAATTGAAGTTTAATTGTGCGATTTGGACGCTTGTGCTATAATTAGTTTTAATAAACCCCCTTTTTAGACATAGTGAGTCTTCTGATGATGGTCGTGAGACCGAAACGTACGTAAAGACGAATAGTTAAAACAAAGTGTTATTGTGACCTATTTCCCGAGAATTTTTATATATAATTCATACTGGGTCAAGAATCTTATTAGTAATTCTTATATAAGTAACTACTTGAATTATTATTTATATGATTATTATTTTGCTGAGATTTTGATTAAAAGTACTCAATAATAGATTATTTTACTTTATGGCATTTATTAGTAGTTATTTATCGATGTACTGCGATTTTTGATCATACGTATATTGATAATTTCTGAATGTTTGTTCCTATTTTCTATTTTATTCGGTTTATAGTAATCATGTAAACATTACTTAATAAATATATTTCATGTTACGACCTATAGAATAGTGGGTGTTATTTTCGGACATACCCTCATTTGAAAAGTTTCTTTCTATTTATAATCTACTTTGATTATTGATAATAATTGTTTGTGATGTTTTATGTTTTAATTTGTCTTGTAATTATAATAAATATGAAAAATCAAATCAAAAATAATTCAAGTGTTTCATCTTCAAAATAGCAGCAACATCAGTTTCATTCCATTTGAAAAATCAATATACCAAAGCCTTATAAAAAGCTCACTATTTCTCTAAATTTGATTCATACAGTTCAGTAGTAAAGAAACATCTGTTTGAGGGGAACGAAACAGTAGGACAAAAATACCCCCCCTATATTTTTAATGGTACTAAATATTTAATGAATTTTGAAATGCATGACTTTGAAAATTTCAAAAAATTTCCAGCATGGGGCTATTGCCCCCGTACCCCCTGCAGAAAGTCCTTATAAGCGATTATATTATTGAATATTCACAATATTCACTTGCAGTCACTGACTCACCACCGGTCAAATGTCATATCCACAATTCCACAGTACAAAAAAAACGGTCATATCCATAGAATAAAGATAAATATTTATATTGTTTACGTCATATCTTACACAGAGAAGCAATTTCTCTCCAGTGATATATATTTACGTAATGGCGCCAACAGCCAACAAATGCCAATGATTTTGATTTGTAAACACCAACCGTTATGAGGTTATCTGTGGTCTGCCACGGATAGTCTGAGCTGTGATTAGTCATCAATGAACGATCTGTGTGTCATGGAAGCATTACGTGATTATAGGAGTTCCTAAAAACGTCCCACTACCGATTACAGCCCCTTTTATCCTCTTAGAGGTCGAACTTCTGAAATTCCTTTCTTAGCGGGTACCTACGTCGCATAAGGAACAAACCTGCCAAAATTTCTGTCGGCTTCACAGTTTCGGAGATTATATAATAGACTAGCTGTTGGCAACGCCCGCAGAAACAGTTAACACACGTAGAAACAGACAATGCGTCGGCTCCGCCGCTGCGATGTCCTTCCCCAAGTTTCAAGATTTAAATGCTTATTTCAAATAACCTCTCATGTGACAGTTTATTTGAATTGACAGGTCTATCTTCGATTTGAGGTGGTCTGTCACCGATATTGTGTGACTGTCAAAGTGATGGCAACGTTCCATCGTATATTTGGAGGGACGGTCTTTCCCCAATTTTATACAACCTTTTTCATGGAATTTTTCATCTAATTTGTAACTAAGAACGCGATCATAAATAAATATAAGTACTTCCGAATAACGTTCATTCTGATCTTGATTCTAAAATGTACAGACATAATGCGTATACGCAAACGAATGACTATGTTATTCAGATACACCTCGAGAAAGTTTTGTATTAGAATTTAACATCCACATTTTATTCGTGTGATTTACCTTATGCCGGCAAAACATCTGCTATTTTCACTATTAGGTGATCCAAACTTTCCAAAGTAGGTTGATAAAGAGTTTTTAAAAATGGGTGAGGTGCCCGAGAGAAAGTGAGCATCGAAAAGGGCGTTTTTAAGCGAGGGACGGGCTCTTAGCCCGGGGTCTTGCACGTTCGATATCTTGTAAATTATGCCTCAACTTTGAATTCGCTGCCTTATTAATTTTAATTCATAAGTGAATTGTTTGGTTTCTCATTTGTATTCATCAAATTAATGGCGGCATTTCCTTTATGCCCACGACGTGGGACCAATTTTACCCGTGTCATTGATGTCATTACAACATACCCGGTTGCTAAAAATGATTGTGTCACATTTGAACAACATTTTGAATGAATCGACTAGATACAGAGAAAGTTTATTTCAGTTCAACAGTAGGTAATCCAAATATACCGATAGAGCAGCTGCTATTGATCTATTATTTTTAGTAGAACATCCAAATTTTTGAAATAGGCACAAATGAATATTTGTGTTACTATTGAGGTGAGGATATTGATCAAATAGGTTTTGGATTCTATCAAAATTGTTTTTTGAAGTTAAATGAAAAAAATTACGAACAAAACAAAATCGAGAAGTCATCCAGGGGTAAAATGTATTGTTCGTCATCAGTGAGGGGAAGAGGCTTAGCCTCCAAGTGCTCTGAGGCAAGTTAGTTGGGCCCATTGTGCGCACCAGGGTCAGAAGCCTATTGTATTCTAGCAGGTTTGTGGCCCTCCTGAAACCAAGAATATCGACAGCGGTGGCTTCCATAAGTTCTTCTGGTAGCTATTCTGATTCTCCGAAGTGTCGGTGCCTGAGGGATGCTAATGCTGGGCATTCCAACAGGATGTGAGAGACAGTGTGGAGCATACAGACATTCTTCTATGGACAGCCAACAATTTATATTATTTTTTGGCAACAATCTGGTTTATCCAATCGAAATACAGCTTCAATTTGATGGCTTGAAATAGAGGGATTCAGAACAGCCATAGCAATAACATTTATAGAAACTTCTTCAGTATCTTCAATGTTATATTTTTCTACCTTTTGGTTGGTTAAATAATGGTTCTGTTCATAGACCTATTATCCTAAGGAGAAAGAATTGTTTACATTTAAACACGATCAGACATTGCCAAATTTCGGGCAACTCAGATCGCTATATAGTACAAGTATGGCCGTATGGAATGTGCTGTTGCCGGATTAGTTGTTCTGTGTGCCGGATTGACATTTGTAATTATTATAAAAACGTCCATAGCATTATTTATTCGTTATATTAGAAGCAATACTGTTGAAATTTCGTTTTCTCTGAAAAATATTCCATAATTTATGGTATAATATTAAATAGTTGGTTGCAAAGGGGGTCGTTATTATTATCATATTGATAATGTGGTTGACAAACAAAAAATTGTTTTCACTTATCTCCTATAGTAGGATCCCTGTTGTGCTTCTCCTAAACCACAGTACCAATAGCTTCAATAATAACCCCCCTCTTATTTATTATCTCAATAACAATGAATGAAAAATTTACTGGTGATTATGATTATGCCACTGCCATAAATTACACGTTTATTGCGTTTTTCCCACATCCTCTAGAGTCCTTTACTCATGCCTACTTTTTCCAATAATGAACATTTCAGCTGATACATCATCATAAAATGTTGTAATTTTTTTCCACATTTTGTAACTATTCCTGTTTATTTACCTTAAACTGATCTCATAGCCTCAGATTACCTACTATACATTTACCACAAACCCAAAGTGACAGGTACTCTTAAATACTATACCCAATCTGCTCAAATAACGTTTACTACCACACACACCATCTGTCCCCAATTTAACATTAATAAGACGCATGTACCAATTAAAAATGAGTTTGTGTAAAATATGTGTATTCAATATTAAAAATAGTAGGAGCGTTGGATGTAACATGATTGATAATCCTTCAAAATGTCATTCAGTTTGAATTACGACTTTTAATAATTGCTGATTTTTATATGTAGTATTTGGATAAAGGTATACGTTATTGTTCATTAATTTTTGTTTTTGCCTCAACAATTATTGAAAAATATCAACTGTAATTCGAAACATCTTGATGAGTTTGAACATTTTTGGGTTCCGCACGTACGCTTAAAGTAGATTTTTTGAGAAGAACAAATTTCTCCTTCAAATTTCCTATCGAACTGTAGTTTAGGTTTTTTATATTTATAAAAAATTGTCAGGTTTATATCAGTTGGTAATGATTTAAGACTTGAAAAAGCAAAAAGTTTATATTCTACTAGCTCATCCTGTATAAAAGGCATCATCATTTATGAATTGCCCCCTTCTAAGGTTTTTAGCTGAGAAATGGATGTTTCTACATTTTCCCAACATTTTCGAAACAGAGAAGCATCTAGAGTTTTTCTCCTTTAAGTTTCTTATAGAACAGTAGTCTCGGTTTTCATAATTAATAAAAAATTGTCAGGTTTATATCAATTGTAAATATGGTTTATAAAATAAATTATTGAATATCTGAGAACAAATATTAATTTAATGTAAAATTGTATGTACTTTCACTTAACAGCATCAACACAAAAATTTATATAATTGAATTTAATCATCAAAATATACAAAAGTAAGTCAATTACTTTCAGAATTAAAAAAACTATTATTGAACATTTAATTCAAGACATTTTCTCTTTGTAGCCTACTTAAAATATTTCTTATAGAACTGTAGTTTCGGTTTTCATAATTAAAAAAAAATTGTCAGGTTTATATCAATTGTAAATATCAGTTAGTAATGATCGTAAGTGGTTTATAAAATAAATTATTGAATATTTGACAACAAATATTAATTTAATGTACAATTGTATGTACTTTACTTACAGTCCAGGCTATGAACCGGAAAATAATAAAAAAAAGCATGTAAGTTCGAATCAGAATTTTTTTTGTGCATTAGCTTCAGGAAGTTCTCAGGATCCTTCATACATCTTAAAACCTCTTGGGAACTCCAACCCCACCCATTGGGGGCGAAAATAGCCAGAAATCTCCAAGTCTTGAACTGTATTTTCTACAAAAAAAGGTATTTTGGCATTTCGAGTGTACCTAGGGTTTTTTTTGGGTCGCTGAGAACACGAATGCTTAGACAGATTTACTTGCAATCCATCGTAGGGGTGGTCAAATCGACAAAATTGGCCAATTTCGCACCCCTTATATATTATTTTGCAATTTACGTGTTTTAGGCATTTCGAATGCACCAAGGTTTTTTTTTTTGGGTCGCTGAATACGATTCCGAAGCCAGATTTACTCCGAAGTAATTTTAAAATGTAAAAATAAAAATTTAGAAGCGTGTCAAATTAGCCATTTTTGTAAATTTCCCACCCCTACGATGATATTCGAGTATATCTGGCTTCGAAATCGTATTCAGCGACCCAAAAAACCTCCTTGGTGCATTCGAAATGTCTAAAACACGCAAATTGCAAAATAACATATTAGGGGTGCAAAATTGGCCAATTTTGAAGATTTTATCACCCCTACAATGAATTGCAAGTAAATCTGGCTACGGATTCGTGTTCAGCGATCCAAAAAACCTCCTAGGTGCACTCGAAATGCCAAAATACCTTTTTTGTAGAAAATACAATTCAAGACTTGGAGATTTCGGGCCATTTTCGCCCCCAATGGGTGGGGTTGGAGTTCCCAAGAGGTTTTAAGGTGTATGAATGATACTGAGAACCTCCTGGAGCTAATGCAAAAAAAATTTTTGATTCGAACTTACATGTTTTTTTTTTAAATTATAGTTTAAACCCCGGTTCACAGCCTGGACTATTAACACCATCAACAACAAAATTTATATAATCACGTAACTGGTAGTAATGAATGAATTGTGAATTTTACACATTCATAAAAGAGGTAGATTCTCTACGGTTTCGACATTTATTGATGTGGCGTTTATATTTAGTATACTCTATAATAATAGCAGATTTTTCTTATCTTAGATATACTGTATAAACAATTGGCATCATAGTTTAGTAAATTATAAGCCTATGTAGCTGCTTTCGTATCGAGTAGTCGTTCAAATCAACCACAAAATGGGATTATTGATTTCACAAGAAATATTACTATTAATTTAGTTGAAATAAGTTTTAGAATGTAGCTAATTCCATTGAAAAAAAACGAGAAAATATAACACGATCCTTAAATATTTTAATATAATATTCGGTGACGAAGCAGAACAAATTTGAATTTCTCTCCTTTTCTATACTTAATCTTGTCCGTATATACACGTAATTATTTGATATTTTCACCATATATGGGTTCCTTTGTGTGGTACCGAACAGCTTCGAGCTATGCCTTCAACCTCAAAGTGAAAGTCTTTCTCCATCACATCCTATTACCGTAACGATCACTTCCAACTACGCCAAAATACAGCATTCAGGTAAAAATCACGTACTATTACTACAGCTTGTAAACCGTAACGATACTGTCGTAAACTTCATATATTATAATTGTACCTGTACCTAGAATAATGTTTATTGTCATCACTGGTACGTGATTACAGACACCTTTGAGGAATTAAATAATTACTATCGATGTGCATTTGGTGAATCGTTACGAAATCCCAAGGTAACACAATGTAGTACTGTTGGAAGTAATCTCTACCTTCTTGCAGATTTGTCCACAGGATTTATTACCATACAACACGTGAATCATTGTGGTAGGTACATTTCGAGGAAAATACAGCTATAAAATCGAGAGGGTTCCACATTTACTACTGTGTTATCGGGACACAATCTGGAATCTCGACATCTTCCTTCTCTACTCGACAACACGACAACTTATATCATCTTTCCGTCTCGTAGCTAGTGAATACAAAACAAATCTTGATCTACTATCGCTCAAAATTCATTCTTTAATTTTATTTGTTGCAAGTTTACAACCTACTCGGTTTAACAGCGGATATACAGTGTGTTCGAAATTGGTGATGACAGTATAGGAATATCGGAAACCATAATAGATAGAAAAATGGTTAAATGGAGAAAGTTTTATTCAGTTCAGTTAGTAGTGCAATGGCGGTTGCAGATTACTTCTAGACGATTTGATTTTTGAGATATTTTGAAAAAGCTTGAAAGATGCAATTTCTTCATTTGTTAATATTTTTCAAATCTGTGAAGACAATTTGGAAACAACTTTTTACGCAGAAAAACACTATAGATAAGAAATAATCACACTTATCCACTAAAAATACTATTGAAGTACTAAGGACCTTTCGGCTACCAAGTAGCCATCATCAGAGTAAACTAAATTATAAATCAAAATGTTCCTGTTCTAATACTATTTGGGAATAATAATGTAAACATGGGGTTACCCTCAGCTGGAGATAAATCCGCAATTTAATAAATTGCTTTTTTGTTTATATATTTTCATCCCTTCTAAATTACCTAGATATTTATCTGTACAGTGTTTTAAAAGTGATCAATTTTGTTGAGAAATGGTGTGACCTGTATTCAAAATATATTCGGCTAACGCTGATTTTTCACTATTATTTTTCTTTATATGGGCAAAATGTTCCCTATACCGAGTTAAAATGTTCCTTCTAGTTTGACCCACATAACATTCTGAACATAGTCAAAGTATAAAGGTCTGTTGGAGCCTTCCTCATCGTTTCTCACGCCGGGTGACGTCACCCGTCTCCTCCAATCACAGCCTTGTTCTCATCGGTGAAAGGTCGCATCCCCGTTTCACGTTGTAGAGTAGGTGCTTACCTAACATATTATTTAAATTCAAATTCAAGAGCGCGACATTCCCGCGAAATAAACGACCAATCAGCTTGCGCTCGAATTTTAAAAAGAGTAGGAGGGAGGCTCTAACAGACCTTTACAATTTGACTATGATTTTGAACATGACTCGCAATCGATTTTGTAAATCCCGGATTTGTCGGAGTCGGAAACTATCAAAGATGTTGCCTAAACGGTTTTTTAGCTTGTTCTTACGTTTAGAAACTGGTTGTATTGCAAATTTAGAAATCAAATTATAGAAATTATTATTTACTGAAGGGGATGATAAGTGAAACTTTTGAATTTGAAGTATTTGAAGGTAATGGCTCTAATTTGGTTAGCTGGCACGTACCAAATTCCTTTTTTGTTTAGAAATTAAATTATTGATCAAAGATTTGTCGTAATCATTGTCCAACGACCATTAATATCCGATTTAGCTCCAGCTGAGCGTAGCCCCTTGCTTACATTATTATTCTCAAATAATATTTAAACAGGCACATTTTAATTTATAATTAAGTTTACTCTGATGTATATTATTTTTAGTGGATAAGGGTGATTATTTCTTATCTATAGTGTATCCACAGTTTGAACTTTTCTATAGTTTATTATGTAGAATAAGTTTGTCTCATCAGATTTGAAATACAACGTTTCGGTTATCTGGAACTATCATCAACTTTGTCTTTTCTTATGGATGCCATGTTTTAGCTGTTTTTAAAAGAACTTTTCCTTAGCTTTTTATCGATGTACCACACATTATAATTAAGTAGATATTAAGGTGGAAAAAAAAAGAAAAATAAGTTTACTGGAAATTGGTGAACATTTAGAAAGTATTAAATAATAAAATTCCTTGATGCTACATTCACTGCAACTGAAAATCAATTATAATTACCTAATAACATTAATACTGAATAATATTAGCAATGTACTTATCTTGGACAACACACTGTATATTTGTGAAGATGTTTTTCAGTCAAAGAGGAGACCTGCTTGCCTACGTAACACATGTAAGGCAGAAATCTATTGAAAAATATGAGGAATCTCTAGCTGCAGCATCGGATATCTCCAAAGCATTTGACCTGGGTTTTTTAGGTCTCTAAATATTTGTGACGTTTACGTACATTTAATTTGGCACAAAAATAGAAGATCTCTAGTATTCATTTCTAACTTAGTGTTGCCGAAAATATTGAACTACCAACTTGCATTTTCCAAGCAAATTATTGACTTTTCTGCTAGGATTTCCACCAGATAAGTAAAGCCGAAACAAAATCGAAACACAATCATCCGAAAAAGAAGCCAATTCCTTGAAATTCGGGTGCCCGGCCTTGTTTCTAGTAACAGTAACATCTTTTTTTTATCCCGACGCTGAAGCTCCATTGAGTATTACGTTTCGTCTGTGTTCCAAGGAAGACTATTGGCCTGGTGGAAACGTGGTGCAGTTGTTGTAGTCTACAAGATGCGACCCACTAGATGCAACAGATTTTCGAAATCGGTACTCGAAATTCTCAATGTCTAAATTAACCATTCCGTATTATTTTTTCCATTTTGGAAGCGTACACACTTTCCCAGTACCATTTTCGCGGCCTTGTAAATAGCGTTTTATCGATAATAATAATCCCAAGGGAAAACATTATCTGTTCTTGAAACTAGACTCTGCTGAAGTATGTTTGTCTGGTAGCAAGGCGAAGCCACGATCATTCACCAGTAGACTGGCCAGAGGGTGAGCGCACATGAGCAAATTGCACGGTAAGATGTATAACGAGCTATACAATGTGTTGGAAGCCGACCGCATAATGGGAATGCCAGCGGGCGAGATGTTTCCCAAGTAAAGCTTTGAGAAAAACTTCAAAATCGCCACAACAGGCAGAGTGGCATGAAAGGGAAGACCTTCAACAAATGCAGGAATGACCTGTTACACAGACGGCTCAAAACCCGAGGAAGGTGCATGAACAGGAATATATATATAGCTGAGTCAAAGACAAGAGTCTCACTGAGTGTGGGTGAACACGAGACGATGTTCCAGGCAGAAGTTGCTGCAATGCATCATCACTGTGCCGAAGAGCTATTAAGGCAAGAGTTTCAGGGAAAAACAATCGCCATATACAGCCAAGCGGCTATAAAAGCATTCAGTTCAGCCTGCGACTGCTTAAAAACCCTACAAGAGTTGGCCAATCAAAACATAGTCTGTAGCCTGGGTACCAGGCCACACAGCTTACAAAGGCAACAAAGAGGCTGACTCACTGGCCTGAGAAGGAGCACGTGTGGCACTAAACGGTCTAGAATCCTTCTGTGATACAGCAAAATCGCTACGCAAATCATACATCTGTACATGGATGAAAAATCAATCTCCGGGAATGGTGAGACAAGGCGTCGGGAATGAAAAAGAGTTCATTAAAGAACCATCGCCAAAATGCATGGAGTATCCACTAAGCCAGAATAGAAGATCAACTAGAATCATGGTTGGAACAATATCGGACTAGCAGATACAACCTTATGCAGGTTCTGCCAGGAAGACGAGGAGACCTTAGTACACATACTGTGCTACTGCGAAGGCCTCAATGATAGGAAAGGAAAAACCTCAACCCTCTCATTATATGAAGGACCTAAGCTCTGGCCTGGTCTACACAGGGAACTCTAACATAACAAGACTGCATACACAATAGATCTGCAAAGGTCGCGGTGGTGAAGCTTTTAGCCCACAAGTCCCATACAACCTATTTATCTATCTGGTAGCAATCAGTCTTTACACAAACTCATCATTTCACAAAAGAAGGTGAAGTAGCTAGTGCATTTATCTACTGAATTTCTGAATGAACATGAGGAAATTTCTGATGAAGCTTTAGTGTTGGTTGATGTTTGACACGGAATAAAGATGTATTACTATTATTTATTATCAAAAGACGCCGTATCGTCAATTTACGTTAAAATGAGAAATAGTCTATTCTTTCAAGCTAGTCAGGTTTTGAATGCATACAATAGGTCTGACATGAATTATAAAAAGAATTTTTATAAAATAATACATTTCATAGATAAGTGTATGGATATTTTCTATTGTTTCCTCCGAGATAAATTAACATTCGTTTGAAAGGACAGTTTTACACATCGTGAATAACAAAGCCCGAGGAGTGAATACATGGCATACATTAATAAAAATGAATTGTGAATATTAATAGATGGTATAAAATGTATTTTTCTTTCTCGGCGTTCGAAGACTTGCATCGTAATGTGCATTATCTTTCAAACCTGTTTACTACAAATTATTGTTATTCAATTTGTTGTTGTACACGTCGGAAGACGTTGAATATTTTTAAATTCAGCGGATTTGTAGTGATTTAAAATTTTATTGGTCTTTTTATCCGAATCTTGAACGTGCATCGTCGAATTAATCAATATTTTGGTCGTTTTTCTGCAGAAAATTCTACAGGCTCAACGACCCTCTTAAAACACGTCTCTACATACACTGCTGTCGATTTTTGTTTCGAAGTTCATCTCTTTCGAACATTCGCGGTTATGACGTCACTGCTAATGTTTTTGTATAGACAGCACCCTGTAAATTTTTCTATTTTTTAAATATGCTTGAAAAGCTGATTTCAAAAATATATCACACTTGGGGTTCAAAGTTAATAGTCCAGTCTACAAAGTGTTAAAAGGACCAAAATCTCTTATTTAAGTTTTACAGAATGAATTTTGAAGAAACGTTGTGCAATGGGTTAGTAATGGCGTCAATAAAAAAGGTAAAAAAAATTAAATGTGTAAATGATCAGAAGGGGTAGAAAACACCACTTATATCACGGTTTCCGTAACATGTAAAATTTGGGTAGAAATGAAAAAAATATATTCTGATCTTTTTTGCAAATTTTCCTGAAAAATGAATATTTTCCGAGATATGGGCACTCGGAAATTCTTAAAGAGGGTGAGGGAAATCTGAAAAATTCAGGTGAATGTATGATTGAAATAAAAGTTTTTTCATTTACAACTTTTTCCTCAAGAGTGCGGTTTTTGAGATTTTCGGGAAAAGATGAAAAACCAACCCTTTCTTTGATATTGCAGGACTTCAATAATATTTAATTGAAAAAATTGAAAAAATTCTGACGTATACATCAGAGGCCTTTTTTCTAACATGCATATTTTTCGAGTAAAAAACGACGACAAAAGTCGTAAATTTGTAGTACATTAAAAAATATCAAAAAATTTGTAAAATAGTTTGAATTTATATGTATTATTATAAAAAATATTAATTCTAATTATAAAGACCATTTTTAAATGTTAAAACGATTTTTTAAACTAAGGTAGTATTTTTTTTAAATTTTCATTCTTTGATGATAAAATTGTTGTAAGTGATACAGACGATTAAAATAAGACTTTATTATCAATAACTTCATTTTGTAGAACTCAAATAAAAGGTTAAACCCCTCATTGACTGGACTATAAGTGTTTGGGAATTATATAATTTAGAAACGACGATTGTTCTCCATCCCTTGAAGTGACAGCTACGCTTCTAATCGTTTTAAATTTAATGAGGGGTCCAGTGATACCCCATTTTGAAGAGTATTCGATTGTCTATTCAGCACTATAAGATTTTATAAATTTCGTTCATTCTTTATTTAAAAAAAAAGCATTATAAAAAGCTGTCATCGTTTGATCATGTGACTTTTCTCAGTCGTTAATGTTGGTTAAGTTGGAATTCCTTGAATACTCTTAATTTCTCAACCAATTTCATAATGAACTTGAAGTAGTTTGAATTTTTAAGGCGTTCTTATATCTTATAATTTACGTATCATTATCTGAGAATTCATTATTTTATTTAAGTTCTTCCGATTCTGAAGATTATAATGATGTTTATGTGAAACGGACTAAAAGTATAAGAAAAGGAAGAATATGAAACTGTATTTCGTTGCAGTTTTGGAAATAGCTGGCAATTATATTATCAACAAACAGCTAAGGTATAATAACTTATCTGACTGCATATGATATATTAAATATGTAATGTTACATTCCACCTTTACCTTTTACAACTGCTTTCAACTTCCAAATTGCATGGAAACATGCAAATTTTCGTTGCTGATTTTATTGGAGTTATACGATTCTCTACTTGCAGAAAAATCTAGAGGGTATCATATGCTTTGAGACATTGTTATATAATAAGCTGTTACAAACAAATTTGGGTTCTTTACTTAGTATATCAAATATAATACACTCTCTATAATCTTGAATGTAATTTACAAGCAATTGTAGAAATTTTGGAAGAAAAAAGTACTTGTATCAAATAAGAAAAAAGAACATTGATTATCCAGCTTCCTCGAGGGATACTTACCGAAGCTGGAACTGAAGGGCAACTTTTCATGGTGATTTAAATAAAATTATTTTTTGAAAACAAAATTGTGAAACAAAATTCAAAAATCTTTAGGCGAATGTGAAGTTCATGATATAGCAACTTGCTTTGAAGAAATCTGCTTCAGGTTTAAGCCATTTGCGACATGTTTCCAGACCATGATATAAATAATCATTATTTGTAAAGTTATAACAAAAACAGTCAGCAGTAGTGGGAATAAAGTTTTAAAGCCGCACAATGTCCATCTATTTTTCGTCGTTCTAAAAATCAATATTGTATTGTAACTTTTAATTCTGACAGTTCAATTATTTACATCATCACCCCGACGAGCGAACACAGAAAATAGACCATCTACACACTTCGATGACGTCACTTGAAACTAAAAATGAGAATTTCTGACACTTCTGCAGGTGAAATATATGCGATTTGAGAAAATGAAGATGTATATCAGAAATACCACTCGAAAAACAGACACCATGTCAAAAATAGTCTCAATCGATTCAGAATTGCTCCAAACGAAATATCTCTTTTTGGGTCGATTGCAACACTTCCCTTACACTATATAGTCACTACGTATAGTGAGAGAACTAAAAAAGGCTATAGTACCAAGTATTTAATCATCCGACCCAGATATCAATCAATTTAGACGAGACCAAGAAAAATCAAGTTGAATATTGAATTGACTGGGCATTTGGAACGATAAAACAATTATTGATATCAAAGAACTAATATAAACATATTGCTCTTATATTAATATTCCAATTATCTAGTCAAGCATTGAAGCATGTAAATATTCAGAGTATATCCCCATTATGGTTCTATATAATTATATAATTCAACCTGTAATTTATTAATAATATGTTTTAGACTATATAATATGCTTGCTGAGTTTTGTGACAACTATCAACATTTTTAGCTTCGGGTATACTAACAACTTAAGTTATTGTTGTTAGAGTAAGGCAATAAATATTGAATCGTTAATGATTTCCATATTCTATAGAACTATATATAGAATTATTAAATTCCAGAAGTGTTTGTTTTATTCTTCTTGAAATTCTCTTTATTAATAAAGTGTTTGTTAAGCTAAAATATTATCGTTTCAAATGTAACTATGTTTTTCAAATGTAGCTACATAGTGGTTCAGAGTCATTCCCTTTTGGAAACACTGTTTGGAGAAATTGGTATAAGAACCTACGTGATTGTCAGGTGTGTACGATTTTATTTAGATGGTTTTATGTGGAATGTATTGATCTTGTCTCGTAATTGAAATACTGGGTTCCCCATAATAGACTACCCATTTTAATATTTCAATTAATATTTTTTTAGTTAACAAAACTATTTATTTTACTAAATTACAGCTAACTCTTTGGGATTTATGATAACTTATAAATATTTGGCTAATTTAATTCTAACTTTTAAAAATCACGTCTTCTAAATGACCTCCACCAACTTCAACACATTTTAGATAAAAAGTGGTTCATTACACGGCGTAGCAAACCTTCGTCTATTCCTTCAACTTCTTCACGAATTTTGACTTTCAGTTCATCGATTGTACCTGGACGACTCGGAAATACTTTGGCTCTTAAATATCCCCTCAGAAAAAAATCGGGTGCCGTTAAGTCGGGGGACCTTGAAGGCCAAGGCAAATCTCCGAATCGAGAAATGAGTCGGCCATTAAACATTTCTCGCAAGACGGTATGAGTTGTTGCCCCATCTTGTTGGAATAGTAAGGCATTGTTTACTAATCCTTATCTATTTAATTCTGGAATGAGAAATGTCTCTAGCATATTAACGTTGCGCTCGTTACTGTTACAGCGCGGTTATTTTCATCATCAAAAAAATAAGGGCCAATAATACCAAAAGATCCTACTCCACACCACACAACAACTTTTGGATTATGGAGGTTCTGTGTAAAGATTTTGAGGATTTTCATTTGACCAGTATCTAAAATTCTGTTTATTGACCATGCCGTTCAAATAAAAATTTGCTTCGTCGGTCATTAGGAGACTGTGAATTGCTCTTTGATGTAAATCCAAAAATTCTTGACAAAATGCTAACCTTTCTTCTTTATCTTGATTGCTAAGGTGCTGTTCCATTTGGTATTTATAGGGATGAAATTTTAAATCCCTTTGAAGAATTCGATTTAAGCTTCCCTTCGATATTCCTAGGATAAGGGTTTGTCGATTAGCAGACCTTTTAGGACTTCTCGTAAACGCAATTCTAACTCGTTCAATATTTTCTGGTGTACGAGCTGTTCTTCGACGTCCAGGCTTTTTCAAATTTTGTTCAGAACCATTTTCACGCCAATGACGAACCCATAACTTAACCGTTTTACGATTTGGCGCGTGACCCCTATTGTTGTTATTAAACTGACGCCGGAATGCACGCCTAACTTCTTCTATCGAATTGCTTCTTATAAAAGTTTCCACACAAAACACACGTTGTTGGACTGAGTAATCTATGAAAGTTCAAACGGATGTTGAAATAATATCTCAAAGGAAAAAAATTAAATAATTATTGATGAAAACTAACAAACTTCTCGTAGAAAAATGGCGTTCCACGAAATTATTAATTTAAAATTTATTTGTGACAGGCGCCTACCTGATTAATAATTTACTTAAATCCCAAAGACTACAGAAGATAATCCCACAGAGAACAACCTATTTAGTTATCTCGTAGGGAATTTATTAATAATATAAAATGGGTAGTCTATTATGGGGAAACCAGTATTTCGATTTGAGAAAAGTTTTAGGTAGATTTTCTGGATGTGAATATTCAATTGCGCCAATGGTAGGCTATTTTCTTCCATTTTAAACCTTCAATAATGCTTAACTTCTGATAGGTTCTATTTCGACTAAATTTATAAGTATACAGATTTATCCAAAAATCCCGCATGAAGTATATTTTTTTAAGAGCTAATGTTAAAAAATAACGGAAACAGGCAAATTAATTGGAATTGTTGTGAATCTTTCAGTAATACTAATACTAACTATTGCAAGTTTTTTCTTCAAATGGTAACCTTTATCATGTGTGGGGGTTCTGTGTGAAGGTTTTCAAAAACTAAATCCTATGGTCCCAACCAAATTGTGGTTTGCTCATTTCGTTGCCAGTCCTAATGAGATTTCCCAAATATCTGTTATTAATTATCAAAAGCCTACATTTACAACTGACCACTACATTTTTTTGAGTTATGATCCTCTCAGAAAAACAGAGAATTAAAATTTTGCTGGGTTGTAGAGACAAGGAACTGCGTCAGAATGAAGTTTGTGTCTTGTATGTCAAGTGGAAGGTCTTTTTCAACATTATTTTGCTACATCAAAACGAATCAGAAGAGTGCTATATATCTACTTTGAATAGATACTTTTCTTTGCAAAATGTTATAAATTCATTTGTTTTTAAAACATGTACCATGAGACTATGAATAAGAAACAATCATCCTTATACACTAAAAATACTGTTATAGTACTGAGGATCTACCAAGAAGCCTGGTGATGGATAAAATTTGGGGTGTTAATATATGAAAAAATTGAATTTCTTAATATTTTAAATTTGTCACTTTTATGACTGGTTTATAACATTTTTTTTTAATTTTCGTTGACAGATTTATAACTTGTTGGAATATTTGTTTTCGGTCCAAATAATATTAAAATCAACTTTTGGACAAGATCAATTGGTTTTGTAGCTGTTTATAGTCAAGCACATGTTATTTTGCTGTAAATCACAAACGAATTATTTTCAAAAATCGAAATTCATATGAAAAGTCTAATCAAGACCAATAATGAATTTTATGATTTGTTTTATAATATTTTATAAACAATAGAAGGATTTTTAACGGTATTTTTTCTACAATTTTGTGTGCTGAGATCATTCTAATGATGCATAGAGATAGTGCTTTGGGTACCAAAACCACAATAACGTTTTTGTTGCAAAATTGTTTATTTACAGCGAGTAATTGAGGAAATAGAAAATTATTTCAAAGACTTTTTCCTGGTTATTCGAGCAATTTTCGGTATAACCTAGAGCAATCGGTAGAAATCATTACAGAAAATTTTCTAAAAAATAATTGCACCAAATTACGGGCTATACTAAATAAACAATTTGGCAACAAAAAATTATGGTAATTCCGGAGCCCAAACAGTAAATAGTAAAAAAAATTATTATATAAAAAAACATAAAGGTATTTTTTTATATAATTTGTTATTCGTTATTTTTTATAGTTTGTTATAAGCAATAAAATAAAAGTTAAATAAATAATTGATTCCATACTTTGATTTTGTCCAAAAGTCTATTTTAGTATTATTGAACTTCTCCGTCATTGAGGCATCTCGTGACTAAATGTTTTTGGCCTGCTTCGCTTCGAAGAAGAGACATAAATATAAAAAAAATTAGGGCGTTGTATTTAAAATAACAAAGTTGTATTGGTGTTAAGTTAAATAATAATAAAAGATATAAATAATCATTACCTGTTTTATATTCACCCTATCTTTAATGTGCATCTTACACATAACACTGGTTCACCTATAATTAATTTAACTTCCCGTTACGAACGAATAAATTGTCACCCACGTTGTAGGTTAATTATGGCATCTTTGTTGTACCACGAAGCGTAATTTAACTGTACCGGTTTTATAGAATTGTGCGTAATCTCTGATGCGTAAAGTACGTGACTTACTTCCGCGGAGGACCTAGGCAAACTAGTCGAAGTTGAGTTGAAGTGTTGTTGTGTTGACGTCCAGAAAAAGTTACCTGGTATGTCGTAATCAGTAGTAGACTAAAGACAGCGCTGGAGGCGATCCCGATGAAGCTCGGTGATTTACTGGCATCGGAGCCACCAGTAATTGAAACTGTTTATTCCTCGGTTTATTCGTTAAACGATCTTTTATTATTTTGTGTACCTGTCATGGGTAAATACACTTAATCGTAATCCTTTCGTCTGTGTAACATCCTCCAGACTATGAAGATACGGTGCCAGGTGTCACTTTACAGTCTGTTCTAATTTTATCTCTACATAATAAAATAATACCTGTACTAATCTACAGCCGGAGAACAGTTATGCTAGTTTCCACGATAGAAAATACGGATTATGGTAGCTTATTTTCCCGAATTCTTGAGAATTTTTAATAAAATTATTAGTTCAAACAATGAAATGGGTTTTGGGCCTAATCAACTGCAGCTACTATCCTCCCAAGACTCAGTCAAGCAGTTCTCGTATGGTGGAAGAGAACCGAACTTGTTACGGCCCAGAAACTTCTGGATAGAATATAGGGACTTCCCCTCTGCAGCATTTAGGGCATTGATTGGCGATGAGGAATCTCGCAATGATAGCGGTCTACAGGCTTAGCTGCAATGGCTTCCTAAGGAGTGCAGATTAATTCTTTTTAGGGATAGGCTGCGACTAGAAGCACAGCATAATTTGGTGTACGGAAGGGTCTAGATCACACACAAGATTCGGAGCAGGCTTTTGAGATCCTAGATATATTTTGTGGGATCTCAACACAATCTTCCAAGACGAGTTGCTTGGCATCTACAAATGGGCGGAGACGTTGCTTGGGTGTGGTAAATAAAACCATCTGGATCTGTTCAGACAATCTAGCAGCACTCAATGCACTGAGAAAACCAACGGAGAATTATATGGTCCAGATTGACTCCGGGAGTAGATTCAGCAAGCAACGTCCTTTGCGTCAGTCTCGAGATAAGTAATCCTTCGGGGCGAAACTAACAGTTGTCACTGCAAAAGATCCGGTGAACTGTGCACCACATACATTTAACCACTAAAACCACGATATCGTGTCTTCTTATGCCAGAATTCTGGCCGAAATGGATTCACGGGCTCGGTAGACATATGCGGTAGGCTATTTGAACGAAGCCGAACGTTGACTCGTCAAACGTTCCTGGTAAAACAAGCAAGCAAGCCCCCGTAGTTGGTCCGCCTAAAGTAGTCCCGCCGGGGGCGAATAAAAATGCTGCCTCTGCGTGGGTAAATGCTGCACCACATGGCTTTACTCCTAATGTCCGGTATCTGAGTATCCTATCCCAGGTCTCTGGATAATGGATTCGCGGCCAGGGAAATGATATGTGGTAGAGGCCGACGGCTACTCATCAAACGAAAGCTGCTTAACACTGAACACGAGTATGCAGGGGGAAAGGGGCTCAAATGGTTCAAAAGATCGTCTCCTCTCAAATTAGAGGCGTTGGTCTCTGCTGAGCAGTTGGCCTCCTGTTGAAAGTAGGAGAAGCCTCAATGTAACATGACTAAAGTCTGCGGATGGGAAGGCACCGTTATTTTCATGTATCCTAGAGGCTAGTCAGGTATACCAAGAAGATCCTTAATAGGCTAGCCGTGTTCAACAGGCTCATCCTGAGTTGGATCCCAGATTGGTTGGAAAGAGAATGAGAGAGCTGAGAAACTGGCCAGACAGGGAGCCAGATTGGAGGGTCCTCAAGACTTTAATGCTGGTATATCCTACAGCGGGACTATACAGGTTTTGCAGAGCCATTTGAGAGATCAGCATACCTCAGCATGGAGAAGCAATGATAGCCCAACTGCCAAAGTGCTGCTTGGCAAAGAGGTAGGTCCAAATGTCAGAGAGATACTCTCGCTGAGTATGCAAAACATCAGGATAATCTCCGAGATCTTCACAGGCAAGGAAATCTGATGAAATTCAATTATACAGTAGGGAAGAGTGACACTCCCTTATTCGAACCAGGTTAATCTGACTGGGTTCGAGGACCTAAGCGTAAAGCAGATTGAAGGATTCTCTCAAGCAGCGGGGTCTCCAAATACAAAGGGTCTTTGGTTATATGCACTAAACTTTTTATCAAGCCCGCTACCATCACAACCAATACCAATACCAATGCGTTCAGACAAACAACTGATCTGGACACCTAACCACTTTGTTAAGGGGGACAATGAGGCAGCAGACTCTCTCACAGGTTCAAAATTTATCGGACTAGAATAGTCTCTGGCACATATGCAAGCACAGCTAAAATAGCTTCATCATCATGTACTGAAAGTAGAATTCTTCTCTACTGGCATACTTTACAAGGATTCATTCTTCGTTCATTAAAAGCCCTTCGAGCTGAACAAAGCAGGATAAACCTACACATAATACTGCCGTTAACTACCATCTATGAAGGTTCGGCTTAGTGGAAAACGCTCAATGTTGCTTATGTCTACCAGAAGATCTCAACAACCTCAATCAGCAAAATTATCAGCGTTGTAGGAAGAAGAAATTGCTGGGTGAACTATAATTAGAAGTGAGCCGCAATAGACAACACCTTGTAAGGTTCCTACAGATCGTCATCTGAGAAAGTTGGCAATAAGAGACAGATTTTCCACAACACGAAATGTGGGAAAATATTGGAGGGAAACTTTGAATCGAAAGAGTGTATAACGATCAATAAGATCAGGTGAATTTCGTTCTTACCCACCGTTTCTATGCCTACACCTTAATAGTCCCTTTCTGCTTTTGAGCCGTGAAGGGTGTCCCAACCTCTCTCAACAGTTAAAGCACTTCTTCCATGCCCATGGTTCTTAGGAAGTTCAGGATACTGGATAGCTTTAGGTTAAGTAAGTCTCCATGTTCTATTTGATGCGCTTCCAGGTATTGTGCCATCGGGCTTTGCAGGGTTATGTATTCTGAGAGGTTTCGTCTTCTTTCTCGCAGACTCTGGTCCCTTCTTCCTCTATTAATCACAACTTCTTAAGACGTCCTCTCAACCTGCTGTGCCTTGTTGGTATACTGAGTTTATATTTTTTTGGTTGGTTGATGCAATTGTAAGATCTCTTTTGGATATAGTTTTTCACCAGTATACCTTCCTTGATACTTATTCTGCAGAAGGATCCAGTGAGCCTGAAATTGTGTTCCATCCCATTTTTTTGCTTGAGTTCTTGGGCTTTTTCTTTCCCCTTCAATCCGCTGTATCGGAACCCATAGGAGTTTTGTTTTTCTAAGCATTCCCAGACCATCTTGAAGCTGCTTACATGGGAGCTCAGCGCATTGAAGCCTGCTCGACTGTGATTCATTATCTACGAGATATTGAACTGGACACTTTTCCTATTGCGTGAATTTTCGCTTGAAAGATACTTGAGGATTTACCTAAGCTTTCAAAGTGTTCTGTTTCAGACCCATTGACTTCTGTTCCAGTTCCTTCTGTTGTTCAATGATCAATACTAATTCAATAAAATTTAAATAGGACCTACATTTACATGAATTTTTTTTGATTATCTTTCAAAGAAGAAGCCAAAATTTTTTACTGTATATTCATTCATTCAAGTAAATTTTCAGTAATGTAAGATATGGATACTTTTAAAATGAATCTTGAAGGACCTTCCATTTTGGAACCAATATTGTTGTACGTTTGTGAGAATGTGCTAAGTGCTTTCGAGTGATTTATCTCGATATTACTTCCGGTACTTCATATCTCGTTAGATCTAGGTACATATTTTCTGTAAATCTCATGCTGGGTTACAAATAATGAGCATTTTTACCATCAGGTAAAATTTCAGGACGAGCACTAATTATAGACTGGTGATAGTTGAAGAACGTGGCGCCATAGTTTCGTTATAACCATGCTGCAACTATGTTGATTACGATTATATTTGATCTGTGTCTAACTGGTTGACCACGTCTGGAGGTATTAATTCGGCACCTAAAATCCATTAAGCTGTTCTAGCAATAATTGTAAATAATCCGAATGTTACGTATGATGCACACTCTCAAATAAGTAAACGGTTTGATGGGTTGAAGAGCTGGAGAAAGTATTAATTCTTCTACGACACGAGATTAATTTTAATGAGTGCCTATCACGAACTTCACCCGAACACTGTAAAACATTTTCCATTTTAATTGGGAACACTTCAAGTATTTTATGGGACAATTATTTCGCCTCGCTCATTATGTTTCAGGAAATAATAGTGTCTGCTACTCGATATTAATACAAGAAAGGTGCAAATAAAGCTACTAAACGAAAACTAAATTTGTTATGAAATATTTAATTGACATTTAAATTATACTGTTTATGTTCAGGTGCCACAAAAATACTTAAAAAGAACAGCTTTCATAAGAACTGCATTGAAAAGTAGACTAAAAATATTTACTTGAGGCGCCTAAGTGAAATTTTATGTTGATGGCCCTATGTTTTTATTACAACGTTACCAGATTAGTATTTTATCAAATCGAGAATTTTAGTAGTCACTAGTACTACGAAACTAAAAACATTCACAACCAGTTATATATTTTATCTGCAATTTTACTGGATACTCAAATAGAGGTATTGTCATGTTCACCCTCTCTATCCGATAGCACTTAAGCAATTATACGAGGGCATCCCATGTGATATTTGTGATGTACTATCTTTTGTGGCTCAGGTTGATTCAAAATTTTACGAGAAATGTATATTTCTTGATGGCTTTTTGAATATAAGACAGATGAAAGGTGTTTCAACTATGATTCCAAGGATTAGGTGTTCGGATAAGTAACAGCTCTGTGGACCAAGGAATTTATGACAGATTTCTTTTGGGCAGGGTGATGGTGGAAAAGCCATTGAGGTATCTATTGGTGTGAGTAAAGAATTTAAATGATTTTCGCGACCATGTTGCCAAATAACAAAAGTGTCGTCGACATATCTAAACCAACATTTCGTCTTCAAAACATATGAGTTAATGGCATGTTACTCTAATGTTTCCATAAAGATATTAGCTATGACCGGAGAAAGTGGGAAACCCATGGCATACTCCCGAGGACTGCTCGTAAAGTTGCAATCTTACAAACAATATCAAGTTTATAACTCATTCTGATTATGCCAAAGTGTGATAAAACAATTGTTAACATATTATTGATTTTTGTTCATTGACCATTATTAAAATATTCCTCATATGTCCATTGTGATTGGATATACAAATCACGAGATAATCTCGTGACATTTAAATCTGAATAAAGCTAGAAGGCCTTATCAACTGCCACGTTATCCAGAATAATAAATAAAACCTATGGCTCTTAGTCTCACATACAAGCTAATATTTAATTAATTCATTCTGATATTCCCAAATTGAATAGTCGTTGTTATCTTAACGAATTCAGCAAACTTAACCTCAGTTCTATCATACTTATCTATTTTGGATGAATTGATGATTTAGTCAAAATATTTGATTAATTGTTGAGTAGACATTAAAATGTGGAGACGTTGTTCTCGTCTCCAAATAATCAAGTCTCCTCTTAATCTAATCTTAATCAGTAATGGGCTATTTACATGGAAGAATGTAAAGACTGTAAGTATATAAACAACGCGCGTGCCTTCAACAAAACTTTCCATGTAAAATCAGTAATCAAAAGTGGACATCTAAGCACTTGAGTGCATCGAAATCATGTTTATAATACATATAAGTGAATCCTAATAATACCATTTTTCATTTATATCCACCAAGCTGATTTGTTACTTTCTCTTTGATTCGATGAACGGTAAAAAAATGCATTTTACAATTGACAGTGATGTTTATATAGATAGGATTAAGTGGATTTCTTCTTTATCGTCCCATACAATTGAATAGAAATCATGCATTTAGCTTTATCTGATACGGACAGGGTTTCGAATCTCTAGGTTTTATTTACCTCTATATGCGTCCCATTCTTCTAACTGAAAAGCAATTGACCATTTCTGATTTTATTAACGATTAAATTGTTCGAATTGTTGATTTGTTTATACAATTTTAGATAAACTAAGACGCAGTGCATTCAACAAAGTGACACTGACATTCTTCCATACATTATTATTATTCATTCCGATTTGATGCGAGGGAAGAAGATGGCCGGTTTTTCGTGGTTTGCAATAAGCGCGGGACGTTCATGTCGAGGTTAAAAATTACGATACAGCATCGGGGCATGGTCAATGGTCAACATTATTTGTAATTGTTCCCCCCACATGCTGTACAACCGAACTGTCAACATGGCCAAATTGCCCGAAAATACAACAATATGAAATCTATCTACAGTGTGTCCACGTTAAGGACTTACCACCCTTATAACTTTTGTATTTTTTAACGAATTTTGATAAACTTTTTTATGTTAGGTTGGTATTCAATATTTGCATTAAACTAGTGGATATCATTAGTTTTGGGCTGTAATCATGGCCACCTACGACCACTTTTATTGGCTTAAATTTCAGAAAGTATTATTAGCCATTTTTTTAGAGAAAAACAGAGACGGATTCTTATTTAGGATAACGTTCAACTTACCTGTTCCGATTTTCAGTGTTCTAAAATACAGGGTGTCCAGGAAAAGAAAATGTAGGTATTGTTAGTAGTATTATCAGGCACTGCACACTTCAACATTATTTCAACGATCATCCGAAATTTCAAGTGTTTATAAATTGCTTATTTTAAAGTTAGTTAATTCAGGGTAGTTATGTAAAAATAAACAAGGTGTATCATTTTGAAAAATGTTATTTTTGGGAATATTTCGAAAACTCCACGTTAAATTGTTTATCTCTTTTCATCATTTAATCATTGGTGAAAATGCCACTAGTTTGGTAATTTAACCGACTTTGTAGAGAAATACTTATAAGTTTTTGATTTTTTATTATTTTGTATGATTTTATTTATTTGAAAGTATTATCAGGCATTGCTCACTTCAACTTTATTTCAACGATCATCCGAAATTTCAAGTGTTTATAAATTGCTTATTTTTAAGTTAGTTATTTTAGGGTAGCTATGTAGAAATAAAGACGGTGTATTATTTAAATAAATGTTATTTTTGGGAATATTTCAAAAACTTCACGTTAAATTGTTTTTCTGTTTTCACCATTTAATCATCGATAAAAATGCCACTAGTTTGGTAATTTAACCGACTTTGTAGAGAAATAATTATAAGTTTTTGATTTTTTATGATTTAAATTTATTTGAAAGTACTATCAGGCATTGCTCACTTCAACTTTATTTCAACAATCATCCGAAATTTCAAGTGTTCATAATTGCTTATTCTTGAGTTAGTTATTTTAGAGTAGCTATGTAGAAATAAAGACGGTGTATCATTTAAAAAAATGTTATTTTTGGGAATATTTCAAAAACTCCACGTCAAATTGTTTTTCTGTTTTCACCATTGAATATTGGTAAAAATGACACTAGTTTGGTAATTTAACCGACTTTGTAGAGAAATAATTATTAGTTTTTGATTTTTTATTATTTTGTATGATTTTATTCATGTGAAAGTTCTTACAGGCATTGCTCACTTCAATATTATTTCAACGATCATCCGAAATTTCAGGTGCTTATTTTTAAGTTAGCTATTTTAGGGTAGTTATGTAAAAATAAACAGGCTGTACCATTTAAATTTTTTTATTTTTGAGAATATTTCGAAAACTCGACGTTAAATTGTTTTTCTGTTTTCACCATTTAATCATTGGTAAAAATACCACTAGTTTGGTAATTTAACCGACTTTGTAGCTCCAATGATAACGAAGATAGCAATGGTGAACAGATAACTTTGGACACTTGGTATAGAACTAGTTAATATGTTACGGCATCTGATATTCATTTAAAAGGTGTGTAGACATGAAAATAAACAAAAATCTGGACAAATTGCAGGCTTTTATAATAATTGTCCAACAAACCTCGTATATTTAACAAAAGTGGTGACAATTACCTTAGTGTTGGCAATAACATTATTAAATATCATTTCTGGATAAAACATAATTAAGGTAGCTGGTAGAGCGTTATTTTTAAAAAGCGAAACCTGAGTAGTCGTTTCAAGGCCTGCTTACTACGTTTCAAATAACAACTTCTACATCAAATCCACTTTTTTGTTTTTCTTGTATTTTCATATAAAAAGTTGGATATCTATACTGGTAGTACGTCGTCGAAGACACGAGTCCACATTAGCCACATTAGATCCAAACAAACGAACACGATCGATTACAGAAATCACTAGATCACATTATGAGATGAAATTATCGAATTCCTAATTCGTACTGGATCGATGGAAACGAATGAGCTGTTATGTCAAAATCGGTAAATATCTATTATACCGGAAGAACCATTTAAAATAATCCCCTCGGGTGGGGAAGGGGGACAACTTTTGATATTAAATTACTTCTATTGTAGATTCAAATAGGTCGTCAAACATTAGGCATTAGGGTATATCCGTAGAATTTTCTTGTATCCCTGACAGATAGCGAATAATTTTGAGAAGAATATTTTTGGTAGTGTCAATAGAGTATTTCTGTTCGTACGTAGTGTTGCAATAAGAGTGCACGATTCAAATTTGACGCAATTTTTTTTCTTTGCAGGTTGCAGCTCTGAAATTTGACAGCTGGCATCAACGATTGTTCCGATTATTAAAAATGGAGCGCTACACAATAGAGCAACGCATTATCATCGTGAAAACTCATTACAAAAATGGGGAAAGTTACGCTGAAACCGCTCGCATTTCGGGCGTGGAAATGCACCTAATGTGACAACAATTCGAAGAATGATCAATAAATTTGAAGAAACTGGGTCGATTATGGACAGTAGGCCTCCTGTGCGTCGACGTACAGGCCCGTCTCTCGAAAACATTGCTGCTGTAAAAGATAGTGTTGCCCAACAACTTCAAATGTCACGAAGCACCACGCAGCGAATTCTGATAAAAGACCTCCACCTTCACCCATACAAGATTCAGCTCACTCAGGAGCTCAAACCAGCAGACCATGCACAGCGCCGCGCCGGCGATTCGTTCAATGGGTGACGGAGCAAAATGAAGTGAATGCCAATTTTTCGAAACAAATCATCTTCACCGATGAAGCGCATTTTCATCTGACTGGGTTCGTCTACAAACAAAATTGTCGGATTTGGGGCTTAGAAAATCCGCGCGCGATCCATGAGAAACAAATGCACCCACAACGAGCAACTGTCTGGTGCGGATTTTGGTCAGGCGGCGTGATTGGGCCTTATTTCTTTGAGAATGAAGCCGGAAATGCAGTGACCGTGAATGGCATTCGTTACAGGAACATGATAACGGAGTTCTCGTGGTCTCAACTGGATGGTATGGATCTGAACGACATATGGTTTCAGCAGGACGGCGCCACCTGCCACATCGCACACGAAACAATGGATTTATTGGAGCAACGATTTCCAGATCAAATCATCTCCCGAAATTCCGATGTCTATTGGCCGCCAAGATCGTGCGATTTAAAGCCGTGCGATTTCTTTCTTTGGGGTTTTTTGAAATCTCAGGTCTATGTGAATAAACCACAAATAATTCCTGACCTCAAGGCCGAGCTCCAACGCGTCATCGATGAGATAGAGCCACATCTTTGACAAAATCGAAAATTTCATGAAAAGAGCAAGGGCCTGTGTTCAGAGCTGCCATTTGCCGGATATTTTATTCCATACATAATCGGAACATCTCTACTTTACAATGCAATAAAAATATCACCACTTCCTGAAAAAAATGCGTTTTATTTTTAAATTAAATCGTGCACTCTTATTGGGACAATTATATATGCTGGAATGTTTAGTTATTTTGGTTATATTTAATTTGGTACAAAGCGCTATGTATTACTTTTTGGGCTTGCGATCTCAGTTGTTGATATTTTTTAATAATAATAATAATAATGATGATAATAAAATAGCCCAATCTGATTTACTGAAATTTATTCAAGAATCCATACTACACTACATCTGAAGCGAGTTGTAGCAAGCCTAGTTTCAGAAGTAACAACACAAGGACATTGATAATTGTTCGAATTTTTTTAACAGATTTCGGAAGTACCTATGTTCCTTGGAAACATATAAGCTATATACAAAAACTATAGCAACAAGCTTGAGAAAGTTGTTATACAATTTTTGAGCATTTACCAAATTTTGTTTATTTATAAACAAATAACAAAAAACGAAATGTTATATTTTATTTAATTTTGAGAAATAATTAGTTTTATTCAAAAGTATCACGAAAATTACTTCAAAATTCCCGCTTTAATGCCGCGCAATGAATACGTATTTTTCAAATTCTAGCATCAATGAATTCCAAATGAGAACCATATTAACCCAAAGATAAATGATGAGAATATGCAGGTACTAAAAAAAAAGAAAAAAATCCTGTACGGCAGCTGTTCACAAAGACGACGCTCATCTCAGTATATCAAAAGTGACATCGACAGAAATAATTTCATGACGATAATCTAGATGGTACGAATGAACAAGATGACGATGACAACATAGAAGAAGATATTAATGATATTTATTTTGATTCTGATGTTAGGGACGATGTAATTTTTTACATGAACATTATTTTACTAAATTTTATTAAATTTATTATTAAAATATAAAATTTAAAACTATTGTTTTTTAAAATGAAAATCAAAACCCTTAAATCTATTTCTACAATTTGTTTGTAAAAAATTGCTTCTCTGAAACTTTATTCGATATTTATCGTCTAAATCTCGTGCACTCAAACTCCTCGATAAAATATTTTGTATTTCTTCGTTTCAAAATTTGAGATTTTTCTAGTAACATACATATCTATTTGTATTGATAAAATTTATTTGATTATTGATAGATTAATTTTAAAAACAGTTTACACTTGGAATTTTGGCACAATATCGTGTACTTGTTAATAATAATGTGTTTATAACAATTTAAAAATTTTGGTATGCATTTAAAGACCCTAATAGCAATAAAATCGTACTAAGGAGGCCAAAATTATCCGAAAACGACTATAAACTCGACATTTTGGTCAAATTCGTATAATTATTAATAAATATAATTTGTGGGTTTACATTCGACGATTTTGAAGATAAAATCGAACTTAGAATGCCAAAATTATCCGAAAACTACCCTTAACTCGGAGTTTTGGTCGAATTCATCTATTTGTTAATAAATAAATTGTTTATAACAAATGAAGTTAATTCAACTATTTGTTTAACTAGTTTCATATGTTCACTGACCAAAAATAGTCTTTAGCATTTTTTATGTTATCTCAAAAATTAGCTAATTAAATCGTTAATTTATTGTTTATAAACAATATAAACAATTTGCACAACTATATATGAGGTAGACTTTGTTTCTGATAACATTCTGAAGAGATTTACGGGTCCAATACCCATTTGACTGCACTATTAGCTATGTATGCAAAATATTCAATGTAAATGCATTGCATAAGATTCTTTGCTAGCATTCAATATTACCGACACTAATATTCTATTTCAGATGATATGAAACTATGCGGGATATGCAGAAAAACAGAAATTCAAGCTCCCTAGCTACATAATTTCGCAAGAATCTTAATAGCAAAGCATTAAATTAAATACATAGTCTAACATCGCTGTTAATATCCACAAACATAACCTTAATCTAAATGCTCTGTTCATTTACTTATTTATGCATCATTGTTTCTTCAAATGGAATGGATAATATAAAACGGTATTGTGAATGAAAATGAATGCCCGAGATCTTGCAAAATATTACTATTTTCTTGAATACGCATATTCTGCCAACAGTTCTTGAGACATTGAAATTGTTTGTTTGTTCTTTTGCGATGTTTTTACCATTTTCTACTAGTAATAGTTCCAATCGATGGTGAAGAGTCCCCATAAAGTTTAAGAAGCGATGCTTTGGTTTGCGTAATGTTTTTTCCACGCAAGAAATAATGTTTAATCAAGATGCTTAAATTCACTTTTTTCCATGTTTACATAAATCTTCAAGGTTGCTTGCTTGCTTTCGATGGGTGTCAAAACAGAACTGAATGACATATCAGTCTGAAAATTTTAATGCGTTGTAGATGGTACTTCATAAATGTCATATGGGATTTTGGATTGGTGCTCGTACACTACTTATTCCAAATAGTATTTAAACAAACACAGTTTGATTTCTAATTTAGCTTACTCTGATGATGGCTACTTGGCTGAAAGGGTAAATGTTTCTTATTTATAGTGTTATAGTGTATCCACAGTGTGAACTTTTTTACAGTTTATTAGTATTACGTATAATCAAGTTCAGAATTCCCAAATACGTTGCCTTTCTATTATCCCGAATTGGGATCGTTAAAATAACATAAAACGGCATAAAACGATGTAAATTAAATCTTTCGTCCGTTTTTACCTGGAATGCGTCAGAAATTATTGTCGCATTAGTGTCATGACGTTGAAAGATTTTTTATTCAAGAAACAATAATAACAGAACTCCAAAATAGGACTCTAACGACCACGATGCTCATTTTAAAAGTTTCTGGACCTGTCATTATTAAAGGCGCCGCCCGAATCTATTAAAATAAGCTCATTTATCCTCATAACGGAAAACAGATGTTTTGTTTGTGTAACTTCGGTCCAATTCGACAGACGTTTCTGTGATAGGTCTGGAGAAATAACATTTTAGAATAATGTAAAAGGCGTTTTCTAACTTGTACCTATGAAATGCTAGAAATCAACATAACAAACTGAAAAATACAACTAATGAGATACAATGGAGTTCTACATCAGTAGAATATAATTGAGTGAATTAATTTATGTTTGTATTAGAAAATATGATTTGTATCTAGTGAATTGGATTTAGGCGTTCTTTACTATCTTCATAAAAAGCATAGTTGCTGAGATATTAATGGTTTTTAGCAATAAACGTGAAAATATGTATAAATACATAAATATAGATATATCTTCCGACATTGGAGGAATTTTTTATCTATTTTTTTCTGAAAGTATATATTATTCCCCACCTTTTCATACACTTATCTCAATTGCTCCAAAAAAGTCCAAAAACCAAAAAAATCCCGTAAAATGACTGTACTATTTGGATAAAGGAGTGTTTTTAATCGTTTTCTATTAAGAAGTTACAAGCCAAAACATGGAAATGGCCTGGTATAAATTTTGTCGGTCATCTAGCCTGAGACACCCTGTACACATAGGTGATGTATCCTAAAGCCATTTGAACTTTGGATTTTATACTTAGGCATTCCAAATATTCCAACAAACACTATTAAAAACTTTGGTTAGACCAAAACTGGATTATGCTTCGCTCATTTGGAACCACACAGTATAAATTCAATTATATTATATTATATTACATAGATTTTAATCATGGGTTATTACTATCAATTTTTGATTATCAGGCACTTGAGTTGAGAAAAAATGCAGAGCGCAATATTCTTCCATGAACTGTTAAATAATATTGGCATCAAAGCTCATGTGGGATTGGATTAACACGCTAAACAACTTTAGCGGAGACGGAAGCCCTATTCTGGATTCCCAGTCACTCTGGAATATGAGGAAATAGATAGCCGATGAGCTTGTAAAACTGGGACCCACAGAACCTCAAATAGACAAATAGACGATCCCCTGCTGGGTCAGCTCACAACAATCGAGTGGCAACCAGTCAAAGGTTGAAGACAGCCTAAAGTACTGATTACGGAAGACTGGTCTCAGTAAGTGAAGAAGATGGTGAAAGTGATATATGAACTAGGTTATATGTTTCTACGTTATTCAAAGTGAACTGTTTATTTAGTGGAGGAATTTTAGCAAACGGTTGTTCATGGTGGTAACAGACCTAGACAATAATAATCTGTAATAGCTACTATACGTCACTGGACATAATACAGGGACTCTTCCATTACATCAACGAGGAAGAGTACATCGACTGCAGCATTGAGGGCTTTGCTGAGCGTGCCACCCCTATCAGGCTTAGCTGCAATGGCCCCCTAAAGAGATGGACTGCAGATCGATCCCGTCTATTTAGGGGGCAGCCTGAAAGGCTGAGACTAAACCGCGGGACAAAATCAAAGCCCTGTGGTGCACGGAGCCTAAAAGGCAACCAATTTGGCGCCAATTTGAATATTTAACATGGTTCCGACATGGTAACATGGTATTTTATTGAACCATAAGGACAACCGTGTTTTCTGGTTTTAAATATATATCACACGTATATATTTAACCTGCAGAAGTGTCAGAAATTCTCTTTTTAAGATACAAGTGACGTCATCGATGTGATGATTTATTTTCTGTCTTTATTCTGTGGTACATTTTGACACTTCAATGATTAAGGTCAATCTGATAGTAGGTGTCAGTGTAAAACATACGAGTTACAATAAGTAGACCATTTGGATAAAATGTCAATGTAACATACAGTAGAATATACCGTCTTTTATTAGCGTTTTATTCTAATATACGAGGGTCGTTCTTTAACTCTTTAGAAAAAGATACAAAAAGCTTTTTGGTAAAAATTTTTTTTATTTACTACGTAATCTCCTTTTAGGTCTATACATTCTTCTAAACGGTGTTCCAACCTTTTAACCCGTCCAAAAAGTAGAATTTCGGAAGGTCCTCAAAATAGCCATTTCTTTCTATACATTTTTCTAAATGGTGTTCCAACCTTTTAACCTGTCCAAAAAGTAGAATTTCGGAAGGTCCTCAAAATAGCCATTTCTTTCGGCGATGACTTCCTCGTTCGTTCCAAACCGTCGTCCGCCGAGCCATTTTTTAAAATCTGGGAATAGGAAGAAGTCACTGGGAGCCAAATCTGGTGAATACGGTGGATGTTCTAATAATTCGAACCTTAATTCTACAAATTTGGACATTGCAACTTCACATGTGTGAACTCGTGAATTGTCTTGATGAAAAAGGACTTTTTTCTTTTTCAAATGAGACCGTTTAATTTTCATTTCATCACTCAACCGGTGCAATAATGACGCGTAATACTATCCAGTTATTGTTTTTCCTTTTTCTAAGTAGTCGATGTAAATAATTCCATGCGCATCCCAAAAAACGGTGGGCATAACCTTTCCAGCCGATTTCTAGCCCTTTTCGGAGCCCTTTCGGATGCAAAAATTCACTATTTTGATTGTTCTTTGGTCCCAGGAATGTAGTAATGTATCCATGTCTCATCGACAGTTATGTATCGACGCAAAAACTCATCCGGATTGCGACGAAAAGGCGCTAAAGTAGCCTGAGAGTTAACCACAAGATTGCGTTTATTCTCCTCTGTATGCAAACGCGGTACCTATCTTGCAGCAACCTTTTTAACACCCAATTTTTCATCTAAAATTGTGAATACTGTACCTTGTAAAGTGCCTGCGGCCTCAACTATCTCCCGCACTTTGATGCGCCGATCGCCCAACACCATATCATGGATTTTGTGAATCATTTCTGGGGTAGCCACTTCTATTGGCCGTCCCTAACGATGTTCATCTTTTGTCGATGGAGGGCCACGTTTAAACTCATTTACCCAATTATAAACAGTGGCAAACGGTGATGCAGAAGTGCCATAAACTTAATTCAACACGGCTTTTATGTCTTTTGGCTTTAAACCTTTTAAATGTAAAAGTTTTATAACCACTCGAAACTCACTTTTTTCCTTTTTTTCTTAATAAACAAAAGTACTCTAATTTAATCGACGATAAAAATGATAACACGTGGGCGATATATCAGAAACTTTAACAGCTATCTACTGAGTAATGACACTTCCCAAAAACAAACGATTTTAAAGAGTTAATGAACGACCCTCGTATTTTCTGTTCCTATAATCATTTACTTTTGACCCGCAGGAGTGTCTGAAACATATTTACTAACAAAAATGAGGGAGTTCACATGATCAATTGATCACAGTTCATTTTTATACTAGTGAGAACGCATATTTTAATTTCAACCATCAGGCACTATTTCCAATTGAAACATTCTATGCGATGGTTTTATGTTATAATTAAATAATAACATTCATTCATCCAACTAAAATGTATTCAAATTACTTATTGACCTCGATTGAAAGTTTTCTGATACCTTATTCACTTGAAATGCTATACAATCGATAAAAATTAATATTTTATGTTTCCATTCGCTTGTGCATAGACATTTGTATATTAAGTGATATTACTCTTGATGGGAATTTAGTCTACGTATTGAGTTTAATGTATTTTATTATTTTGTTTTCTTGTAATTAAAATTCCTATGAGAATCAACTGTTTCCATATGAACGTTCCACGTCGTATTTACAACGTTAGGCTCCATTATGTCTATGTCATTAAATTGAATGCCCTCAAATCCTAAAGAATATATCCATCCTAAAATTAATTATCGATGATACGGACACTAATTTCGTCTTTGAAAAAGTTATAATCGTAAAAGCTTCATCGATTATCACTTCATTTTACAACTGTACACATTATGAAGTTTTTCAAATTCTACGTCAATACCTATAATGATTCCGGATGTTGTTTTAAATAATACAAAAGCTGCATAATAACACAATATCTGACAAATGACCACTGTGTTTCGTCTGCAGGATGTAGTGATTTATGATACTTACTCTATTCCTTCGTTTATGTTGTCTACTTTATATGTACCCATGTTTATCTTATTGTTTTTAGCTTATAATTATACTAGCTGGATACAACCGTAAAAGAAAATTACAAAAGTAATATGATTTCACGTTATGATTATGTAAAAGGTATGTCATATTATAATCAAACGAACCAAACTAACTGCGTCTAAAGCATAATAGTTATTTACACACCAAGGAAGGAAAGTTTTCCTCGAACTTTTAATCACTGAGGTTCCGGTCGCGGGTTCGAATCTCAGTTACAGCGGAATTTTTCCGATGGCCCGAGAAAGTGGTGAGGCGAGATACAATGGGCCGTTAATCCTAAGTGTTATGGATACTGCCCTGGTTGCAGAATCGAGCCTACCTCACGAGGAGGAGTGTTTAGTGGGTATATCTGAGGTGATTAAAATCGGACTGAGAGACTCCCACAATATCTTTATGGGATATTACAGGCCCAGAAAGGGTTACAACGACCTCCCAACAAAAACAAAAAATGGAAGAAATACACTTTACTCTATAGGAATGTATTTAATTCTTTTCTTCTGTTAAAATATAACATTTGAAATCAGTTAGTATACATCGCAGAGACTGGCGTTGCCGAGACGTTGTTTACAACAAAGTGAAGTATTTCAACGGATTTTCTTCATTTCTATCATATGTTATCAATGAAAAATTGAATATGAAGCTGAGTATATTATTCCTCAAGACATTTTAGAATCTGCTAAGTTGGTATTGCTAAGTCTTTTGGCAATTAAAAGAAAGAGAAAGAAGAGTACGAGCTTTTAAAAAATGGCTGGAGGAAAATCTAAACTTAAAAAAATTAAACGTGTGGCACTCGGGGACTGCCGCGGTAAAGCTATTGCATAGCACTACGCCACTGGAAAAAATTGGGCAGAAAACCATCCACTACCCCTTCAAAATATTCACGAATTATGAGTAAAAAAGAGTATCATCTTGATCTCTATGAAGAGTATTCTGTGACAAGCATAGATAACTCTACTACCGGTCAGTTGACTTGTAAACACAATTTTATACGAGAGTTTTAACGTTCAGATCTCGATAGCGCTTCCGGCTCCGGGATTTTAACGTGGCCTCTCGAAATTAGAAGGTTCGAATTGTATAAAAACACAATTGCATGAACGCCAGACGTCTTATGTAATTAGCTACGAATGTAATAATTTTGACATATCCTCGAGGAGCTCGCTGCGCGTAAGTTGGAGTTTATACATTTTACCTCTATTTTGTTAATTTGGGGCCGTTTCGAACCCCGTGCGGCGGGTGCCAGTTGTAATAAAGTATTTTGGGCTATGGGCCGCTAGCTTTTACCCGCTTTCGGTATATTTAAGTAGCTAGAAAATTCCCTTTCGTACGTCGCATGTCAGATGCTAGTAGGTGACAGCTGAGAATACCTCAAATTGTTTTAATTAAATTTTCCTATTTAATCGACATTTTGGGGCCCGAGACTATGCTATTTAGTTGGCCCTGTAAATTTGCACTTTTCTAACTCGCGAGCTACGCACTTCTCACGTGAACGTCATTCGATTTATCGAAAATTAAACAATTCAAAACAGTTTTCGACCCACTTTCGGGCTATCACGACCTTTTAAAAGGTTCAAAGTTGACATTTCGACAATTTTAAGCTCGGCCGAGCTACATGGTAGGCGGAGTGGTGGGTCTTAGGATATTTCGTTACGGTATTTGTTTTTCGTTTTTTCAGATTTTCGTTACGGTATTTGTCTTTTGTTTTTTTTTCTTGATTCGGTCGCCGCGCTCAAAGCCCGCGATAAAAGCTATATGCAAAAACTTTTTGATTTTACCTACCCTAGGGAAGAAAAGTGCTATATTCCACCCTAATTCAGGGGTCGTAAACGTCATTTTCTAAGAGACTAGTAGGAAAAAATTATTTGATCCCTGTGTGAATGTATATTTGAGCATATTTCCGCTAGTTAATAAAACGTTGGCTCATGATCCATTTCTATCATTCTAGTGTCATCAAGTCATCAACACTGATCAGATCCACCATTTCCTAGATGATAACAATTTGCTTCTGATGGGTTTGGATTCATTCCCATCCCAAGGAAGAGGTTTATTTGATCAGTGCAGATGTACATTTTCAACAGTTTCTCCCGTTTACGGGGCCGCATACGGGAAAACCGAAATTTGCAACCTCATCCACAATCATGTTCCGCTGTTGGGGTTCCATACGCATCCCACCGACCCTCCCATAACGATGGTGTCGCAACATGCTTTTATAGATTCGAACGCACGCACCCATTTGTGTCAAACATTATCGTAACGACAAGGAGATCTTCTGTTTTCCACATTTAGGTGGAGAAAGCGCAACTGGTGGTTACTCAAAAGAGGCGTTGGACATTGATCAGTAGAATTCAACTGAAGAATTGCAGGAAATAAGTGTGAAGGGAGGTCCACCAAGCAAGCGAAGCATAATTGATTAAGCAATCTCACGTGCAAGTATCAGTCCTCACACCGACTGGTATCTTGTGTTATGTTTCATCTGTATAATGAAATCATATCAACCTTTTCATTGGAAAATTGAGTTGAGGTAACATTTTGTTATTCCGGTTTCAACGTTCGAATAAATTGCCTTTCGTTCTACGTTTATGGTACTAATAAACTTGATAAATACTACCTGGGTGTTTTTCTATACCGTCGCAAAATTCGGTCTCCATAAAATATCATTTCGTCGAGCAACTGGAAGACCATATTTGGGGCAGTCGAGCAATTCGGATATAGCGGCAGGTGAGAGTATAGTGTTATGCCTACATATTTAACTTAATCGTTCAACTCAATTTGCTTCATGTGATCCAACTTTTTTTACCTGGTAAATGCCACTAGGGTTAATTCCTATTCCAACTATCATTCCTACGATCTAATTTTCGTGACCTTCCCCCCATCCTGATTCCAGGCTGATAGCTGAATTATTAAACATATAGCCATACCATTGAGAGAACAGATTGGTAAATATGGAATTTGCTTGTCTAGATAATGATGGCCACAATGATAGTGGATTCATGGGTATACCATAGGAAAGGTAATATGTTGTTGACTGAGAAATAATCATGCTCTAAACATAGAGGATGTCACTTTGCGGTGAAAAAATTCTTAATATATTGTTATCAAAGTGTGAATTAGTGTTTTATTTCTATTTTATTAATAAATTTGGATGATTACATCGCATATAATATGAAAATATATAAGTGAATGATTCCGATTTATTGTGTTAGGAACAATAGAAATATCGATTGCACTATAAAACAATTTTGAAACTATGAACATACTAGAAGTAGATAAGTATCTTTCAGGTGACTTTGTAATTACCTCACTCTACCTACTTAATCGTAATATAATGACATTAAATTACATTTCTTATAACCTGGCTAATAAGTTGTAGATAGTTTAAAATAGTTATATACTTATTATTAAACTGCCTTGGTGATTATAATCTACTCAGCTGTATCAAGTCAAATTAGAGAGTTCTAAGTAGAGTTCAAAATTCGTCAGGCAGATATAATTTAAAAAGCCACCAATACTATGGTTCTTGTAGATTCAAAACAGAATTTCGATTTCCGAGTTCATTCTATTCTCCTGAAATTCCTAAGTTTATTTTCTGTAGGACATAACTTTACACTAAATAAGGAGCAATTACCCTTATCCACTTAAAATAATGTTAAAGTACTGATGGCTACCTGACAGGTCCTCAGTACGTTAACAGTGTTTTTAGTAGATAAGGGTGATTGTTTCTTATTATAGAGTTATAATAGTGTATCCAGAGTGTGAATGAACTCTTTCATAGTTTGTTATTAACAAAACGTTACATGCACATTAGTAAATACCTCGATAAAGTAGAGAAGAGGTTTACCGCTTCAACACCTAACAACCAGAAACAAAAGAATTTGAGGCGACTAACAATTTAATTTAAAAATAAAAATAATTGCTTCGTTAATTAACACTGAGTTTGTTTAATAAACGTTGATTGCGATTTCGATCATAAGTTATATGTTTTGAAAATTAATAAGTTCAAAATTAGTTGATTACTAACCAAATTTTATTTATTTTAATTTAAAATTTATGAAAACTGTACTGACTTTTAAAGATATTCAATTAAGCCACCCGTTTAAAATTACGTCACAAACGTAAATCAGGTCACTATAATTATTTTTGAAAAAAGATTTTGGCGTATTTTTGACACCCTTAGAAAAAGGTGTAGGCTCCGTGATAGTAAACTTTATTTTTATTATCATAATGGAATATTACAAATTCCACATTCAATTTATCCTGTTCTCTTTTATTTCTACAACATCATCCCTGATTATGATGTCGCCATCAACTTGTCATTTCGTTTTTTTTACTTTATTTTGTTCTTCTGAATATTTCCAAATGTGTTTCATATTTTTCTTTGTATGTAAAATTGAAATATTTGTCTATTCCGTTTTTTGATTTTTTTTAATGATTACTAATAATACTTTTTTTTACTATTTCATATACTCCTTCAAATTTTTTTACATAATTTCCAAAATTGTTCAATCTATTTCCAGTTTCATAAGTAGTCAAAACTTGTCGGAATATAATCTCTTTACTAGTTTTTGAATAACAGAGCTTGAAAAAAATTTTAAAATTTTTCTCGCATTCTCTAACACACGAAAGAGAACATTTTTAAAATGCGGAAGATATATATAAATATTAGGATTAAATGAAAAATATTCATAATTGTTGAGTGAAAAAGCCGAAGAAATTCAAGTACCTATGAAAAAAAAAGTCATAAAGAGGTGAATTTAAACAAACCAAATATAAATACACATAAACTTTCAGTTAGCAATTAAAGAACCCTTCCTTTCAAACCAGGGCCCCCAAAATTATTAAGGAACTTCCGGTGAGGTTAAAACTGGAAATCAAGAAATAAAAATACTTCACGCTACATTAACGTGCAAAACTTGCCCCTCAACGTATGTTGCGATATAATGGAAGGTTATTGAAACAAGTATAATACGAAAAATTGATTTGCCAAAAATCGAAAATAAATGATAAAAAAATCAGACCAATCATATTATAAATTGTTGAAATCAACAAAAAATCCTCTTTTTAACGAAACTATAGCTTACTATGGTTTATATTCTAAAAAATACAAGTTCATGTTATAACTTGTAAATGGAAATCGCTAAAAAAATTCCGCCTACGACAATGGATTTGGCGCAAAAAAGTGCCAATATAATGTTTTACTTACATGGCTATAGCTTAAACATTAAACATGTTACGAGACATTGTTGAACTCCTGAAAAATCGTGTATTTGGCAAAAGCGCCTAAACAAATGAAATGAGTCAAAATTCATAGGCACCCCCAAATTTGAATCAAAAATAGAGCTCGAGGATGCGCGGTCGGTTTTTTCTAGCTCGAATATTGATTGAGATACTCTATAAGGAGATCCAATTTGGTCCATCCTGTACAAGTAACCCATTGTTGAATAATTATTGCTCAAGAACTAACAACCAATTAAAATCTTCAAGTAGAAGAGCAGTAATTTTTGCAATAATAACTCGAAATTAGCTTATCCCTGAAATATAATATTATAGGGGGTACATAGAAGGCAGCATGCGGAGAGTAACAATTGATATCGTAGCCAGGGTAGGGGGCGCAACAGTAAGCTTTAGGGCGTAGCTAGAAATGCTTGCCGAATGCTGGATTTTTGGCTCCTCTAGTCACACACGAATGGAGTGCTCATTATATATCTTGAAAAGTAAAATTTTGCGATGAATCATGTCAAAGGCACGGGAAAAAATCGAATAGTTATATCAAAAAGGTTTGAGGGAGATTCTCATTTATTGACATGAGTCTTTGATCCATGTCGCAATACGGCAGAAGAACCTATCATCATAGGGCTTACTCGTCACGTCCGGTAGCCCCATTCAAACAGGAAATATTTGTCCTAAAAAGTAAATAATACTTTAGTTTGACTGTCGTTATTTCAGCATTCATAATGTACCGGTGACCAGCTGCAACATATCCTCTGGCTTGAGACGTCCCGGTCAAGCGTTCAGGCCTTGCACTGTTGAGGGTATTAGTAATTGGCGGCCCAAAGCCAAGTAGACAGTAGAATGGATCGTCTAGACGCTAATATTAAAACATATTTCTGAAACTCAACACCGATGATCCCACCGAAATTCAATACGCTGTATGTCATTCTGGCAGATAACAGGAAAATCCGAAGCATGTACAGAATAAACTGCGTTATCTTTGTTTTAACAATAATTGCACCGCTAAAGTTGCACAGAATAGGTGTTACATCACTTTCCCATGAGCATATGATTACAATGAACAGTGATAGGAAATATTCATTCATTAATGAATAAGATTAAGATATCAAAGTCATCAACAAAGCAAGGACGATAGACGTTTCCCTGCTGAATAATCTAAAAAAATGAATTGTTTATTTAATCTAATAGGTGCCAGACGTTTCTGGGGCGAATTGTTTATTCATTAAGCTATTTCATAATCGGAATGATGGTGATAATTTAATTTGAATGGAATGGATCATAAGAGATAATATAAATAGTAAAATACACTGGCATTATCTTATCAATGGGAATAGGGTTGGAATGGCGTATAGACATATCTAAAAAAGAAAAAAAAGTTGTATTGATTAGATATTGAAGTGTATTTTATTAATTCCTAACACCATTTTTATTTCATTTATTTTAACATTTTCTTGATTATGAGTTCGTACAGTATCAAAAATATATCAAAACGAGTTGACACAGTTTCGACTATTCCTTGATGGTCAGATAATGGGCGAAAGGGCATTAACAATTCTCCACATTTGTCCAATTCTGAATGAAGCTCAATATAATTCGTGTGGAAGATAAGTCGAGTAAATCATTTTGTAACTAGGAGTTTGGCCAGTACGTTGCGCAGGCCCGATGGGTTAAGACGGATTGAGTGAGTGTGCCGAAAGGATAGTTTTATGCAAAAGCACACCCCAGCACCTCCTCATAATCTTCAAAACACCAATTCGACCTGTCCAGTAGTACTCTTCACACGTTTGGAGTTCAGCTGCCAAACATACGCTGAAGCACTAAGATTCTATTTAGAAGATACGCCTGGTTAGTGAAGTCACACTTACGAACTCACTGACCTCTCTAGACCATTGTAGAAAGGTGGCCGATCTCTCCCTTTTCTATAGATAGTTCATGGTCAGTGCTCATCCTTTCCACTAGTGTAGTGTCGTAATGTCCGATCCGAACCTAATATTTTGAATAAAACTTCTATAAAACAAACAAAACGATGGCGGTTAAGTCTAATGAACTTAGATCGCTTGATTAGATTCATTATACGCCCTTTGGAACAAGGTTCAGTCTGCAGACCGGAGGCAACGCCAAACGCAAAATGTTTGCTTATTCTGATGTTCAAGCCTTTGGCCCAAGGAGGCATGGGCTCGCAGCAGAGCTGTTACTGCCTAAGAGAAGCTAGTGGTGGATATTCTGCTAGGATATGAAAGACTGTTAAGTTCGCCTCTCAGCATCTACTACAAACCTGAGTCATCTACAATGCCCATTAACAGATGTGTGTTCAGGAGACATGATATGATAATAACTGTGGGGGTTTTTACACCCCCTGCCTTCCCGTCGTTAGTGTCTAGACATTCTACGTAGTGCCCTCTCCTACTTAACAGCACGACAACTGCCCGACAGAGACCTACGCCTATATTGGAGAGGAGACGGTCTTTTGAACCGTCCGGGTCCCTCTCCCCCTGTCTACTCGTGCTAGTGTTATATTTTTATAACAGCTCCCGTTTGACGAGTCGCCGTCGACCTCGTATCATCGGTCTTCCACATACCGTTGCCTCGGCCTCGAATCAATTTCCCAGAAAGGCCATAAGAAGCACCGACACCGGACTTTATGAGTAGAGCCATGTGGTGCAGCATTCTACCCCCGCAGAGGCAGCTTTTGTTCACCCCCGGCGAAGTTATTTTAGGTGGACCCACTTCAGGCGGACCAAAAGTGGAGCTACTTGCTAGACTCATATAATGCCCCTTCTGGGCTATGGTCAATTCCACCTCCTCGTGTTACCTGTTTCACCAGGAACGTTTGACGAGTTACCGTTCGGCTTCGTTCAAATAGCCTACCGCATTGTCTACCAAGTCCGTGAATCCATTTCGACCAGAGAACTGGGATAGGAAGGCACAAAAACTTGGTTTTAGTGATGAACTGCATGTGGTGCACAGTTCACCGGATCTTAGGCATTGACAACGTAATTTTCTTCCCGTAGGGTTACTTATCTAGAGAACCACGAAAATGTGTTGTTGCTGAATCTATCCCCGGCCTAACGCCGGACCAAATAGTTCTCTCTCGAGTGTTCAGGAGACAGTGGCCTGTGAGAAGGGTTGTCACCAGTTCTATGCTTCTTCTGATCATAAAGAGAAAAGATTTCGGGCGTTCGAATGAAAACAGTGTGAAGCTTTCCCTGCTTCATACCAAGGATACCGCCCCACTCCAAGATCCATTATTTGCTCAGTAACTCAGTGGTCGATGAGATTCCGATCGTTGGATCGGGGCCTGGAGTTCTTAGGAAACCCTGTTTGGCCAATTCATTTCTTTTAACAGCTTGACTCATCAATTAAAACCAAACGATTATGACTTCCTAAAAAATAGCCTTTATAGCTTTAAAGTTTATTTCGAAATTGGTGGATTCGTAAGCGAACAGAATTGCAGAATATGATGTGAGGAAAATCTAAGAGAGCTACTGGTTCGAGATATTTCTTCTGTGACTAGTGACATATACCTTCCAATTGGAACATCAACCAGTTTGTTACAGCATTTGCGTTCGAATCTCACCTGAGCCAATTGCTCGCGTTAATTAATCTTATTAGTCTTTGTAAGAATGTTTAGGATATATCTGGTGTTCTACAGGGACCTGTCTTGGAACTAACTTTGTTTCTGCTCCATATAAACGATTTAGCGATGATGCTATCTTCTAAATGACTCATCATTTCGAGCTTTTTCAAAAACTCAAAATTCAACGCTTCAGTATCTCGTTCTTTTTCATGGGACCAGACGTAAGCCACCAAGAAACCATTTTTATTTGTACACAAACCAACAAACAAAAAAGATGATGGTATACTTCATACCGATTTCTCATCTAGAGCACCTACACCATCTATTGAAGCCAGACGAGCCAGACAGAAACAGATTGGCGCAATAAATGGAGATCTGGCAAATATTTTGAAATGGGAATCTGATAATCTAGTAAAGTTTAATGCAGCCAAAACTCTAGCTTGCCTTTTCTTCAGGAAGGCTGATCCCACACTCTCTAATATGATGATGTCAGGTATAAACATATCAATGCTCGGGATCATCACCAATAGCACCCTCTCTTTAGACGAACATGTGAGGTTCATTGCGAAAACCGCTTCACGAAAACTTGGTTTTCTATTCCGTGCCAAGAGCTACTTTACATTCCAGCAGCCTCCTCATAATCTACAAAGCACAGATTCCACCTGTCCTGGAGTACAGTTCACAAACATACGCTGAAGCTCTTGGATTCTATCCAGAAAAGAGCTATTCGTCTGATTTATGATACACACTTACCGAGTTCACTGTACTATCTAGAACATCATAGAAATGTGGGAGATCATCTTTCCCTTTTCTATAGATATTTGTATGGTCTTTCCCTATGCCTATAACTTCCAAACCGAATGCCTCCTCTTCCAACACTCCATTGCTGGCTTATACGAAGTTCTTCGAACATCGTAAGTTGCAGATGTTACAGCATTTGATAGAGATTCGTTCAACCTAACGTAATCACTCCCGTTAATTGATATTGATAGAGTTGAGCTCAATTTATGAAATATAAGGGAATTCCATATATTTTGTGTCTTTTATCTGTAACCACTAGTATCTATAGGAAAATAAAGTGATCCATATTTCTTCTGATATTTCTGTTTTGTTTCTGGAATGCGACCATATATCATTGTTTGTAAATTGCTGTATACAACACGTCTATACATAGTATGTCATTTATGACAACAATGTTCACAATAACAGTATTTAAAAAGAAAAATTTAGTGGCCGACATTTATGATTGCACGGTATAGTTGGTGCGTACATAAAAACAATGGACATTTCAGCTGCGACGATCATTACGCCGGCGAATATGTTATGTACGTTAAGACTTTGGGATTTAATAACTGTTTTGGGTACCAACTTGTGCACTTGGAAATTATTGCATTCCACACGTGGTCGTTATCCCAGTACTTTGACCTTAACCAACTTCTCTTTCGGCATGCTAAAGCCTAAATTTATAACACATTCGTGCGAAGGCATTTTTAATTAGCTGGAATGGCACAAGAGCATGTGACACATATCTCTTAGATTACACTTTCGTCGTATACTTTTAAGAAGGACTGTTTTGGAAAAGATGCAATTCGGCATTCGGTTTTAGATTTGAAAAATATTTCCCAACACAGTTAGTAGGTTTATGCGCAACATTTATAACATAGTTTTTTAAACATTTCTTAATTTTCTTTAAGGTCTCCGGAATGTATGGTAATGTTATAAAATTATTTGTCCACGAGTATTGTGTAAAATATGCATAATACTTGTGTTTCCTCGAGCATAATGATATCCATTAATCACTAGTGAATAATGAAATCATTATTCACTACCATCAATATGACAAACATGATAGAAACGTATAGACAAATACGATAAAAATAGACCGTGCTATGAAACGTCAAGTTAGATCGAATTCAATTTGAAACGTCAACAATTTGTTGGTTCGACTTGTTTCAACAGCAAAGTTTATTAGTATTAAAGTATTATTTATGGGTCGTGGACAAAGTATAGTATTCTACTTGCATATTATGGCTATTATTCACTTGGATGATTTACGACACTCGCCTGCGGCTCGTACCGTAAACTTCATCCACGTGAATAATAGCCACCATAATATGCTCGTTGAATAATATACTATTGTTGATGTTATTTATATATGACGTTCCATTATAGATTTTGTTTATTCTTTCCTTTATGATAGGATTGAAAGCTGTTTTTGGGTAGCCATTCATTTCCAGTGTATTACGAACAATTTTTTAATTTTTGGGACGGTCCTCTGGGTGGGACAATTTAACCGCGCGATCTGTAAGGCTGTTTATAACACTTTTATAACTTGCTGGTGTAACGGAATTGAAGTGAAGATAACGTTGAGACCAAGCTTCTTTAGTAAACCACGAAGTTTTTATTTTTCCATCTGCGTCATGCCTAATGTTCATATCTAGAAATTTATGTTTTTGTTCACTTCTATTTCACAAGTAAATTGAAGTTTACAGGGAAAATTGTTAAATGTATTAGTTACGTACTAAATTTTATCATTGGAACACACATTAGGCAATCATCTACATACCGTTTAAAGAATACGGGTTGAAAATCTAATGAATTTATTACAGATTTCTCTAGGCATTCCATAACTAGGTTAGCAATAGTAGATGAAATGGGAGATCCCATTGCTGTGCTGAATATTTGCCCAAAATATTACTCACCGAATTGAAAATGAGTGCATTCTAAACAAAACTTCACTGCATTTATAAATTCAGATTGATGTATTATATTGTTGATGGATTTCAATAAATTGTAGGTAGGCGCTCCAATATTACTCACAGTGGGTCTTAAAGGTATATCACTTTTATGTAGTTTCAGAAGCCCATAGATATAAGGTGCTCGCCCATTATGTCAAATTAATTTATTTCTCAATTCAATAGGAATTATTTTATTTTTGTACCATTTATTTATTAATTTATTCATGTCATTTTGTACTGATAATGTAGGGTCAGATTTTAATTGTTTGTAAGTTATTTCATCATTTGATTCCTATTTTCTTTTCGTAATCATTTCTATGCATTATGACGGTTTTATTACATTTATCCGCGTTCAAAACTACTTGAGGGTTAGCATCTAAGAACTCTTCTGCCTTTTTTGTGTGATAATTAAAGCTATTTTTTCTTATGCCTATTTATGCTTTCTGTTTATTCTTTTTATTCGTCAAGATGTTACAAATTTAATTTTTTTCCTCTAAATTTTTATTTCTAATTCCGCATTCTAAATTAGCAATTATATTGTCAATAGTCAATTTTTTATTATCAGCCATTGCAAAATTTGAACCTAAGTTTAACGTGTGCTGCACCTTATCCGGAATCTTTGTGTCTGTTAGGTTTGTTAACCATTGTTTATTGATATTTTGTTTTTCATAAGCTACGCACATCATTGAACTATTCATCTTTTGTGACTTGAGGGCTTTGATTTTGTTGAATTTTTTTTAAATTGTTCTGCTGATTTTGAAAAAATTGGGGTGATAATTCATTCACATTTTATCCTTTGATTTAGATTTGTGCATTACAGAAGCTTGCACAAATGTTGTAGAGGTTGAAAACAAAATTGAGCGCGTTAAGCAATCCTGTTATCTGAATTTTGATAGCAACTTTATCATCCAGTACAAGAACTTAGAAAATTCCACCGCCCTTGCTAAACACTGCTTTGATTATAACCATGAATTCTATTACAAAAATCTTAATATTTTAACTAAGGAAACCAATTATTGTAAAAGATCTATTCTCGAAATGATTCACATAAAACGTGACTCCAAGTCTGTAAATTATAGAACCGATATTCAATCTTTAAGTCAGATTTATACTAATTTAATTAATTAAAACTCTTGCAAATTCCTACATGCGTCTTTATAATATTAAAAGAATATTTTGGGTAGAATGCTCAAATATTTCCAATAAGGTCTGACAACCTTTTTCTATTACTTCATAAATCTTCAACATCTGGTTCGAAAATGGATATTCGAGCGTTATATATTTGGTTCATTGTAAGGGTACAAATAACTCTTACTTGTGGATAAACTACATAATCTATTTTATCGCTTGGTTGCCGAAAGCTACAGTGAAGACGGTCGTGAGTTATATTTAGATGTTAAGATTTGGGCACCAGAGTATTTTAACCATCCAATAAAATTATGTTACTTAACTAAGGGATTCAAACAATAAAATGTCCTCAGGTGAAATTACCTTGAAGGTATGCAAAAAAATAAGTTCCTTCAGTCGTATTACATACTGTGATTTGATATGACTTCTAAGTTTATAAGAAAATTGCTAAGCTTAAAACATTAATTTCGATTACTCGTGTTTCTGTTCGTTTGGGCGAATTTTAATTGAAATTAGTGCGATAAGCACGCTTTGTAATGATACAATTAGTTTTAAGAAAAGTACGTTAAGACGCAAATAATAAGCATATGTGTTAGTGTCACCTATTTCTCGAGAATTAATATATAATTCATACCTGGGTCAAGAATCATTATTAGTTATTTCCACATTTTCTTATTCAATTTGATTGAATCTACACGTGGTAGAAGATACAAAACTTTACAACCAATAATTTAATATTCAAACTACAGTCCATTCGGATCGCAGACAATAAAACTGGAGTCAAATTTCTCATATCGAAAATTGTGATGTTTGCGAGCGCCCCACGGTACCTGAACCTATGCAAATTCGACTATTTCTTTAATTTAGTGTGGGTCGACGTATCCGCGCCCACCCACTACTCCGAAATCCACCTGCACGACTCCGTTCAATTACAACCAACTCGTGACAACCGAAGTCATGTTTGAGGATTTCCAACTTTTCATAAATCATTGTCGAAATGTACGAATTCCACGTATTCGCGTCTGCAAATACGGCAACTACGTCGCGCTTTGGTTTCAGACAAAACACAAACAGGATTTATTTCACATTCACGTTCTATCACAGGTGTGACGTAAAATATATCGAGGATCTCGTTTTTATAAAAAATATACTCAGTATATACTCGGTGTCGCAGTGTTCCTGTTCCAGCGGGATATAGATCGCAATTTGTGATATACATAGATCGCCACTTGTGCAGTATTACGGTCAAAGATCAAATTCATTCATCGCCAAATCCGGTTTGCCTCAAAGCTCAAACCTTGGTCCTCTACTGTTCCTGTTATTTATTGATGATTTCGCTAAAACTATTTTTTGCTGATGACTCGAAAATATTTTCAGAAATAAAGAAATGGTGCGCCAACAATAAAATGAGTCTAAATATTATTCAATATTGTGTGTTAGCTTCAGTCGTAAAGTCCATCCTATTTTTTTCGATTATCTTTTAGATTCATTAATAATTTCTCGTAGTATCAATTAGACCACGTGAATTGTCTCCGGAAGTGTGAAATCTACTATAAATATTGATTCTCAGTTTTGAGCCACACTGAGGCCCAACACGTTCGGCAGCACAATATCTTATCCCGAAAGATTTTAGAAGATGACCAAAAAGGGCTCTATCGATTCATGAGGATGCCACCGTACCAGTACCACATCGTTTAATAGAGAAGAGTACCATTAGAAACTACTGAACAGCCATCAATAGACGGTTTCGATGTGGCTGATTCTTGGATCTAAAAATGGCGAAACTGAGCTTCAAAGGAGTGACAGCCTGTACTAAGTACCAAACAGCATCTAGAGAAAACCGCTAACAAAGCGATAAGGGCCCTGTGGACCTGTCAACGTACAGTCGGGAGAACCTAGGGACTCACTCCACGGATGGTACACTGGGTACACACCACAACCATAGTGAGACCCATTGTTACATACGCCGCCATCGTGTGGTGGCCAAAGACAAAAACTGAAGCATCCCAGCATTCACTGAACAGAGTTCAGAGGCTGGCATGCTTAAGAGTAACAGGTGCAATGTCGACCACACCAAAGGCTGCTATGGAGAAGCTGTTGGGGTTGGAACCACTGCACCTCGCCGTTCAGGCAGAGGCCATAAGAGGAGCGTATCGCTTCGATCTTATCGACCAAGGAAAGGATGAGATCCGATAGGATCAAGGTTCACAGCACTTCCGTGCCTTTCATGATTAAAACCGTGAATGGGCGGGAGAACGCTGGGGGCAGTCCTCATATGATATCAGGAGATTCCTTATGGCTTACCGAGGGCACCAAGACGGAAAAAAGTACGGGTGCTGGAATAGTCGAGAAAATGGACCAAGGGGAAAGAATTTCTTTGAACCTAGGGACTTTTGCGACAGAATTCCAAGCAAAAATAGTTGCAATTACAACATGTGCTCAAATTATGAGGGAGAAAGCCTATGAGAATAGACAAATCACAATCATAGTGAGCAACCTGACAGTGCTCAAGGCACTGGAGTCATACACAATCACCTCACAATGTGTACTTGATTGCGTCAAAGAACTAACGGCACTAGTAATGAACCCCAATAGAGTAACACTCGTTTGGGAGTCTGAAGAAACCAAACGAGAAGGGACAGAAACTGCCGTCGCACTCGCTAAAGCGGTGGCGGAAAAACCACTGATTGGACCAGAGCCAACCTGTGGCATTTCTCATGCCACAGCGAAATCTGTAATCCAAAAATGGCTCGAGATAGAGCGCCGTGCTACTGGAGGGAACTGCCCCATATGTCGCACTCCAAGCGACTGATGAGAGATCTCCAGCAGCAACGAACAAAAAACCTGCTGACGTTCAGCAGACAAGAAATACGGAATCTTGTTGCATTCCTGACCGGACACGCCCCATGCAACAAACACCTCTACACTAAATTCTAAATTCATAGAATACACCGGACTGATGAGATGGTAGAAACAAGTGAGGGCACAATAGGACTATAATGACCGTAGTGCTGTGGGGCTCCCCTAGGATGAAGAACCAACCTCACGGAGGAGGGGTTTTAGTCGGTAGGAATCCGGCACACCCGGGGGCACGGGCACCCAAGGCGTCTATGTAAGATTTCCCCTCCTCTACGAAAAAAAAAAAAAAAAAACCAAACACCCTCCCTATGGATTCAACTTCAACCTAGCATGCCAAAGCTGGATATCCCTCAACAGAATACAAACGGGTTATGGCTAGTGATGAGCAAAGCTAGACGAATTGCAAACTAATATGTTTCTTGGTCTTGGTCTTGCATGTTAAATCTTGGTATTAGTCTTGGTGTTGCATCAAGAGTCTTGCGAGTCTCGCTTTTTCACAACGATCGAACAGACCTAGTGTAGCGTAATCTATTATAAAATAGTTAAAAGTTCCTAGACTTGGACCAAATGAAAAGAAACAATAAAACTATAAAACCACAAACGACGTCGGTCGTTGCAGAAGTCTTGGTCTTGCAGGATATGGTCTTGCTATTGGTCTTGTTCTTGCATAGTCTTAGTCTTGCTGTCAAAATACGGTCTTGCTTTTCATGCAAGACCAAGACTGCAAGACCAGTCTCGCTCATCACTTGTCATGGCAGGTGCGGTCATATCATATGTTACATAAGTGGGGTATTAGGTCGAATTCTGGTTGCGACTGTGGCGTAGAGAGACGAACAATGGCACATATGGCGTACTAATGTGAACGTCGAGCCACACCTGAAGCCATACACTGTCTCCAAAACCTTGATCCTAGACTGTGACCTCTTTTATTTTTCAAATATTATTGTTTGATTTTATCGTCGAGGGTAATGAATTGTAAGTAGCTTTTTAATTTAGGTTATAGAACATGCAAGTGAAAATACCTTGATATTCATTTTTCTGAGCAAGACCATAATCTAAGCGCCCTGTCTCAGTGAAGTTGGCCGAGTTGGCCACTGAAGATATGAAATTTCTGAATTCAAGTCATAACAAACCGAAATTTACTGAAAGCCTTTACTGACAAAGAATCCGAAGAATAATACACTCTACTAGTGTGCCGTGGCGGCTCCTGGAAGGAGGCTAAGGAGGCTCAGCCTCCTCACCAATTTATCTTAATGATCATTCTCCATTTTATTTCCTGTTTCTCTGATGATTCTTTAAATTTTACAATTAATTCCCCGTTCTCAGTAGTTATTTTCAATCCGGCAACAGTGGTCAGAAGCTAGATTCTCTATATATCTCAAACGCTGAGTTGTGTTGTTCAACACAGTTGCCGTTTTTCCGACCAGTCAATCGCCAAATAGCGTGAAACGGCGAAAACGGCAACAGGGTAGGGAGGCTAGCTTTTCGTATCCATTCGTCGGTCGAATGAAATACGATTACTTGCGCTCCCGCCTCCCGCTGCTAGAAGAATGCGGTTAGTTGTTGTTTTTATTCCACGAGGCGTAGTAAGGGTAAGTAGTTAATTTTTAAGTTATAATTTATCTAATCGGAATCGGTGAACGTTAAAATTATAAGTGACTTAGTTGCAGAGTTCTTAGAAAATCCATTTAGTGGATTAACATATGGTAGAAAAGTGTTCTTCAAAAACAAACGGCCTTTACCGGATTTGAAAGGATTAGTGATGGCAGGGAAGTATCAAAATCGATCGTTTAATACTGATAATTATAAGAAATATGTATGGTTAACGGGATCTGATGTACACAATAAATTATATTGCTGGTATTGCTTGCTATTCACATCAGATACAACTTCATGTTGGGGGCACTTGGGTTATAATGATTTGAAAAATTTAGCTGGTGGCCTAGAAAGACATGAAAAATCGCAGGAACATATTACATCGTGTATTAAGTTTAAATTAACCGGGAAACAGAATATTGTTAATGCAATTGATTCTACACGAACACGCGAAATCGAAAATCAAAATAATACAGTTAAAGAAAACCGCGAAGTTTTAAAAAAAATCATTGATTTCTTATTGTATTTATCATTTCAAGATTTGGCTTTTAGAGGGCATGATGAAACTGATGAAAATTCAGTTAATAAAGGTAATTGTTAGATTTGTTTTGTAAATACGACATTAAGCTTCGCGATTTTATGACTAACGCGTCAGTATTTGCAGGCATTTGTTTTGTTTTATGCGGGTATAATGGTTGAGTGACACCACGCGAAATAAGGTTAGATTATAATTCGTCCGTTCGGTAAATTATTAATTGTAAAAATAGACAACTAGTGGAAAGATTTTTAGGGTTCTACGATGTTAGTTCGGGAAGAACAGCGGTCAATTTATTCAATTTTTCAATGGAAACATTTCAACGATTCGACTTTGCGAATAAATCAGACTTACGACGGCATCTGTAATGGCGGGACATTTAAACGGTCTTCAAACAAACGTAAGTTTTAAATAACATAGTAGGAAACAGAATTCCCTGTAATGCTCGAACTCGATGGAATTTTACATCACATGCAATGTTTAGTTTACCATCCATAAAAATAAAGACAAATTAATTGAAATATTTGATTTTATATTAAACAGTGATGACTTTTCAACAGATCAGGTTTCATTGAATGCTGCTGTTGGTTTAAAATCTTATTTAGAAAATGAAGAATTTTTGTTATTTCTTGATACTTTTGAATTAATATTTGAACAAACTGATCTTATTTTTCGAATTTTACAACATAAATTCACTAATATAATTCATTCAAGAGATCGTTTAACACATCTCATTGTAAAATTCAAGTTTCCGTTATACAGAATTTCATTTTAATATTTTATTTGGAAATTATTCAACTGATGAGGCTTCTCCCGTGAAAAGGAGGAAAACATATAATTTGGTAGACAAGAAACTACATTATAAACAACTTTTTTATGAAATTTTAGATACTATTAAAAGTCAAATATTGAGATTCGATTTTCCGATTTAAATGAATTGAAGTTTTTCGATTTGACGAATAGAAGATTTTTCGAATCTTTTTCAAAAGAGTTTCTCAATACACTTTCAGATAACTTAGTTCTAAAATATAATTTTTTTGATAAAATAGCGCTGCACAATGAATTATGCGTTGTATACTGGGATAAAGATATTTTAGGCCAGTACGACAGTCACGCCGATATGATGAAATATATGATAGATAATGATTTGCAACAAGTCTTACCTCAGTTTTATAAACTACTTTGTTTGACAGTCACCATTCCTGTCACGTCGGCATCGGTGGAGAGATCATTTTCTACTCTCAAACGAATTAAAACATACATGCGAAATACAATGGGCCAAAATCGTTTATACAATGTGAGTTTAATATCTATTGAAAAAGATTTAGTAAAACACTTAAAACATAATGATACATTTTATGATAATATTATTGATCATTTTTCGTAAATTAAAGACCGTAGAATTTCGTTAATATATAGAAAAGTTGATAAAATTAATAACAAAAAACAAAATATGAAAAATTCCAAAAAAAAAAGAAAAAAAATTGAAAATCCAAAAAAAAATAAAAAACAAAAAACGAACGAAAAAAAAATTTGTGGGCAAGAGAAACTCTATACCTCCACGTTGGTTCTTGCTGGGTAACAATCAATTTTGTCACTGAAGGTTAAATTAATTGGCTGAATAGAGTATATTTTTACAAAAACGTTTTATGTCCAGCCTCCTCTCTCAAAAAGTTCACGAGCCGCCACTGCTAGTGTGACGTCACATCGCCATTTTGGTTGGATAGGTCAAGGCCCATTATCCAAACAAAGTGTTTGTTTACGGTGTTTTACATGTGATATTTGTTTGTAGGTGATTTCGAGAGCTATTTATATGTTTATAATCGAGTGATTATTACTGAGACGTACACAAGTGAAAATAAGTAAGCAGTATATGAAATTATTAGATGGTCAACAGATATTTTTACAGTAGAGAACAGTGCATAGCCTAACAAATCGCCTAGCAGTTAGGAGTTTATATTTTATAAAAATGGTGATGTGTTGGGCTCCAGGATGTCACCATTATAACCAGAGAGAAGTGTGCAAGTTCTTCAAGTTTCCGAAAGATGCTCAATTAGAGAAAAAGTGGATTTGGCTAGTGAGGTTAGTCTACCCTGAAATGCTGGATAAATTCATGGAATGAAATAGTATTTTTATTTTTTAGAAGAGATGTAAAACCTGGTCCAGGAGCCTTCTTGTGCAGCTAAACTATAAATAAACTAACATTATTCTTAATTTTTTTGGTATTCATGTACTCTTATAGGTTATGTGAACCACTCTTTTTGATTTATGAACTTATAACTCGATTAAACGTTTATAGTACTTACTTGAATTTTTGAGCTTCTCAGAAATACACAACAATAGTAGACTATTGTTGTGTATAATTTGTATAAATTTCGCAAAATCACCACCAAATTAAATATTACACGTAAAACACCATAAACAAAAACTTTGTTTGGATAATGGGCTATGACCTACACCAACAAAGACGGCGGCGTGACGTCTACTAATAGAGTGTACAGACGAGCGGACATCTGTCAAGTATATGGAGTGACTGACTGCAAAGAAAGTTGAGTTTCTTGCCCGTTTGAAAGCAAATTTAGTTGAGCACGGATCATTTGTTCACCCGCGCCCTAAAACATACAACAAAGAGAACAGGGAAAGAAAAGAGATAGATACTTTAGGATATATAGAAGCAACATCTTCGTCCTCATGTAGAAAAATTTAGAAGGAAATTGGTGTGCCAAAAACTAACGCTCAGAGGATCTTGAAGGAATATAAGTATCATCCATACAAATTTAATATACTACAACATTTGCATCCTGGCGATGCCGAGCGCCGGGCACTGTTTTGCCAGTGGTATTTGCAACAAATCGATGCTAACGATTTATTTGGCAGACTTGTTATCTGGTCAGACGAATTCTTTATTTCAAGTGCTGGCATTTTCAATCGTCACAATACCAGGAACTGGCGTAGTGAAAATCTGCATTTAATGTTTGAAAGGGCACAACAAGGACGCTTTGGAGTTGAGGTTTCATGTTTTATTTTGGGTAGACATATAGTTTATAGGATTTTTGAAGGAGGTCTTACAGCACGTAGATACCTAGAAATTCTTGAGGAAGTTATTCCAGAACTGCTCGAAAACATTCCATTAGCCCAGTATAATGCTGTTTACCTACAGCAAGATGGTGCCCCAAGTCATAACTCTAGGCTCTTAAGGGCCTTTCTAAATAATAACTTTCCTCAAAGATGGATAGGTACCAACGGACCTGTTAGATGGCCTCCACGATCACCAGATCTCTCAATTTTAGATTTTTTTTATGGGGTTATATACAAAATGAAGTATATAAAACTCGATTTGACGGCATTGCAAAACTTCGAGAGGCAATTCATTTAGCTTTTCGAAATCTGCGAATGAGAACAATGGTTCTTTTGAACGCTATTCAAAGAATCTCAAAGATGTGCCAATTTTGCATTAGAGAAAATGGTGGTCAATTTGAACATCACATTTAATTTTTTTTAATAATGTTATTTTTTTGTGTTTTTGTTATATTGTCACTTTACGCCACAAAACTGTTGTTACAAACTTACTGTTAGAAAAAGATCTATGGGAATTTTTTTTAATAGATACCTATATACAAGGTATCCAATTATTTGTTAGTAATATGTAAGTTGCACTTGTTTATTATTGTTATCCATAGCCTACTATTAAAATATGTATTTAATTTTCTGAAAATTGTCAATTATTTGCTTGTTTCTGAAAAAAAGTTTATACTATCATATATTTTTGAAAAGGTAGAAAAAAGACAAATTTTATAGTCTATAAATATACAGGGTGTTCCATTTAAAAAAACATAAGTTTACTTTATAACTCAAAAACAGTAAATATGTAACAAAAGTTATCTACACCACTGCATTCTACGGAAAAAAATCTATTAGAATGTTATTTTACCTTTTCGATAAGTTGAAGGATAACGGAGATACAAGGGGGGTCACAAAATGCAACATTTTCAGAAATGCCCTGTATCTTAAAAACTGAAAGGGCTATGAAAATTCTGTTGACGGCATCTTGAGTTTTACGAAAAAGTAGCACAGTGTCGCGAAAACCGCAACTCTCTATCTTTAAAAATAAAGGAGATACCCCGCAAAAGTACCCAAAATGGGACACCCTGTACTTTACCGTCTTTCAAAATAGAAGAAAAATTAACGAATTTCTAGAAGATGACGTAGATGGGACATAATCCCAGACACCATGAAACACCCCCAGGTTATTTGGGGAACTTTTTCAGTATCATAATCGTGATCGATATCGAAAACCCTAGAGAGCCAGAATTTGTAACCTATTATGAAGAACAAATAACGAAGAAGATGACGTAGATATCCGGTCTCCAGTCCCCAGGTATTGCAGAAAAGTTTTTGCATGTCGTAATCATCATAAGCGACCTTTATTACCTCACTCGAACAGTTGACAAGCATTAAAAAATCATTTTTAATGAAATTCATCGATATCCAGGGCGCCAGGACCCCGTATACTCCGAGGATGGTCCAAGGGGCATCATATTCGTGATCAGCGACCCCAAAAACGCTCGAGAAACCAATTCGGGTTTGTTTTTTTATACACCTCAAAAAGTGCATTTTTTGGCTGTAGAAATGCAATACATTTTCTCCGTAAAAAAATAAGCGCGGCACAAAATTTCTAAATTACCTTCCGAATCGAATGCAGAAAACCGCATCTCAATCCGTCCAACTGCGCCAGTGATGGAAGGTGGAATGCTTTATTACCTCGTCTATTCGTTCTCTAAGTTACTTCACCAAGGAAAGAGATGAAAGGTTGTTAAGATGGTTGAAAAGATGTAAAGGTTGTAAATTGGTTGTCCGTAACATATTTCAATATATCACGTAATTAAATAGAAATGGAACATTTTCAGTTCTTGTAACTCATGAATTAATTCTTCAAGTAACACTAACACTGACTATTGTAAATCAATGGTGAAACCTCAAAATTCATGAAGTATTGACAAGTCACGTTTCAGCAAAACGGATAGCTCATTTTTAGTTGATTTTCTCGCCAGGTGTATTGATTTCGTATGCTTGTTGAACAAACATTTTATTTTATTTGTTTTGGTCAGGTAACTACCTAGTTTATGTCGATCGCTCGTGTCTTTTCTTCAACAACAACGATAAATATGTTTCAATTCCGCGTACTATGTTTACTATACGGCTTGCGATTATTTTTCTACCAGGAAACAGAGAGAAAGGTTTCTGTGTAAATATTAGGATCATGAGATAATGTTACTTTGTTGAATGAATCAGTGTCTTGGAAAGCATGTAATCAAGTAATGTAGATTATAAGCAATATTCGATGTAAGAAAATGAAAACACATCTTATTGAGTATAAAATTTATATAAAATACGAATTTACTCTTTAATCGTAAGAATAAGTTATTAATTTTGATTAAGTTGAACTGTTCATCACGTTTCTACAACATGTAGGATATTCCGGTTTGTTTTGGTCAAACTGAAAAAGGTGATCATCGTTTTAAACAAAACAGTTCATATAAACAAAAGCCCATCAGCAGCGGAGTTACAGGGGATTGAAATAAAAAACAATTTTTTTTATTAAGCTATTGCATATAGCTTTTATCGCGGGCTATGAGCGCGGCGACCGAATCAAGAAAAAAAAAACAAAAACAAATACCGTAACGAAATATCCTAAGACCCACCACTCCGCCTACCATGTAGCTCGGCCGAGCTTAAAATTGTCGAAATGTTGAACCTTTTAAAAGGTCGTGATAGCCCCAAAGTGGCTCGAAAACTGTTTTGAATTGGTTAATTTTCGATAAATCGAATGACGTTCACGTGAGAAGCGCGTAGCTCGCGAGTTAGAAAAGTGCAAATTTACGGTACATAGAACGTCTTAACGAAGACTTTTCGCTCAATGTCGTTAGTATATGAACGGGGCCAACTAAATAGCATAGTCTCGGGCCCCAAAATGTCGATTAAATAGGAAAATTTAATTAAAACAGTTTGAGGTATTCTCATCTGTCACCTACTAGCATCTGACATGCGACGTACGAAAGGGAATTTTCTAGCTACTTAAATATACCGAAAGCGGGTGAAAGCTAGCGGCCCATAGCCCAAAATACTTCATTACAACTGGTGTCGGCCGCACGGGGTTCGAAACGGCCCCAAATTAACAAAATAGAGGTAAAATGTATAAACTCTAACTTACGCGCAGCGAGCTCCTCAAGGATATGTCAAAATTATTACGTTCGTAGCTAATTACATAAGAAATTTGGCGTTCATGCAATTGTGTTTTTATACAATTCGAACCTTCTAATTTCGATAGGCCACGTGAAAATCCCGGAGCCGGAAACGCTATCGAGATCTGAACGTTAAAACTTTCGTATAAAATTGTGTTTACAAGTCAACTGACACTTGTCACCATAGATAACTCTACTACCGGTAGAAGAGTTATCTATGCTTGTCACAGAATACTCTTCATAGAGATCAAGATGATACTCTTTTTTATTCATAATTCGTGAAGATTTTGAAGGGGTAGTGGATGTTTTTCTGCCCAACTTTTTCCAGTGGCGTAGTGCTATGCAATAGTTTTACCACGGCAGTCCCCGAGTGCCACACGTTTCATTTTTTCAAAATTATGTGACACATTAGAAATTAAGCTTTGAAATATCATATACCTGCTAATTGACCAGTATTACATATTATCCAGGAAAATGTTATAAAAAAAAAGATATAGGCTGATATTTTTTCAATGTTCATTAGCATATTTACCTTACCTGTACGTTACTGGTAAACTTTGAGACATTTAATGCTTCTCTGATTAAATTTCTAATTTTTATGTCTTCTGGCGATTGGTCGTATGGAAGGCGACTACACCCAAAATTTCGAGAGATCCCCTTAACAAAAGCACCTAAATAAAACTTAACAAATTTGATTTGTATCTATTCGTTAAAATAACAACACACTAACAAAAGAAGCTACAAACAATAATTTTTCTTTTAACTAGATCTTTTTCAAAGAAGATGTTCGAAGTGACCATCATATTGTTGAATACAAAGACGTTACCATCTTATGACCGACTGCCTTACGTTAGCTAAGTATTGAGGAGTAATATTTGCTGCATCTCGAATCCTTTGGTGAAGTTCTTCCCTTGTATTCACTGGCGTTGGGTAAACTTTCCTTTCATTCGAGGGCAAAGTGAAAAGTCCCTGAAAAATGAACTTCCAGTTTGGAAATAGTGTAGTGCAATTCAAGTAATTTTTCCATTGCGACTGGGGATTTGGCACCTGTGCGTTGTCCAGGTGGAAGAGCATCTGTTTCTTTGCAAAATGCGGCCACTTTCGCTTCAAATCGGCGTCGAATCGAAGCGACAGCTCTGCATAATATACGCCGGTGATCGTTTGCCCTTTTCAAGGTAATTGATATGGATGATACCGTGTGCATCCCAAAAAACTGTCGCCATGACTTTGTTTGCAGATAAACCCACTGCCTTTTTCGGCTTCTATTCGCCAGGTCAAGGTCACTGTTTCGATTGTTCTTTGGTGTCTGTGTGTTGTGACGGATCCATGTTTCGTTAACGATTACGAAACGACCAAAAAGTTCTTCTTATCGCGGTTGAACACTGCCAAACACTACTTTGAAGTTGTCACATGGTCGCGCTCGTTGTCATTAGAGAGCAAATGCGGCACCCATCTGGCAGATAGCTTTCTCATATTCAAAAATGTATGCAACATGTTCCGTACCAGTTCGGTTGAGATGCCCATAGCTTCAGCGATCTCGCGTACTTTAACTCGTCGATCGTCCAATATACCATGGATTTTATCGACGAATTCTGGCGTTGTAACCTCAATTGCACGACCAGAACGTTCGGCGAAAATCAGTAAACCATTTGTGAATCGTTCCAATCGATGGTGAAGAGTCCTCATAATGTTTAAAAAGCGATACTTTGGTTTGCGTAATGTTTTTTCCACGCAAGAACTAATGTTTAATCGAGACGCGAAATTCACTTTTTTCCATGTTTACAAAAATCTTCAAGGTTGCTTGCTCTCTAGTTAAAGATGGTGCATCACAAATGTCACATGGGATTGTGGGGTCATGTTTATTATTTTACAGGGACTTTTCACCTTGCCCTCCTTAACCCCCATAAAAAGAAATCAAACGGATTTATATCATGAGAGCGAGGTGGCCATTCTGTCGGACCACTACTTCCAATCCATCTTTCTGGATAGGTTTCGTGTAGCCAGTCTCTCACTGGTCTAAAAATGTGCTAAACCATCACCCTGTGTCCTTTTTGTATGAAACTTGCTTGAATAATATGTAATACTTGAATTGTGTATGAAATTTCGAAGCTTTATTTTTTAAGTGTCAACCATGATTTTTTTAAATGTCAATCCACTGCTACTGATTGAGAACGGACCCTTGTTTATATGAAATTTTTTGATTAAATTGGCACATAACGCCAAAGTAAGATCATGGCTTATGGAATGCCCAAATGGTACCTATTCGTCAAGGCATTTGGATGAAATTTCACTTCCAGCTCATCCCCTCCCCGAACCAAATATGATAGCGCACTGGCTCCTACACCACAAGAAAGAGGTAGCCTTTTTATTTTTTTATTGATATGTCTGTAGCAAATTCCACTTTGGATGCACAAGGGAGGGATGCGCCTAATATTACTGCCAACGATAGCCATATGCCTGAAATTGTCTTTCGCCATTTGCTTAGTGCGAAAAGGGTATGGGTCCTGACGAATTTCCGCACATACTCAAGGAATGTGCGCCATAATTAACACCTGTTAATGTTAAGCTTAGATTATTCTTGAATGTTATCTTGATCATCAGTAGCGTTTGTGTTGTGTAGTTATATCCATTTTTGAAATATATTCGATTGACTGAGAATAAGATAAATTGTACAGCGCTATGAGTGATATCTAACTTTTCAATCTGAAATAGATGTTGGTATAAAAGGAAGCGGCTATTGAATCTCTTGGTAAATTCATACCAGTCAGTGTATGTTAACCTCTTCAGAAGTAATCGCACCCATAATAATAAATCCAAGCGCATGTAATTTCCTATCTCCAACAATGTCTTCTTCAATTGCTCTTTCCGTTATGTCATTATCTTATCACTGATGCTTTCCATATCCACCAGACACCTCCCTAAACCTTAATAAATATCCGTTATAACTGTTTCTCAGGAACTTTTACTTTGGCAAGTAGACAAGTGGGCAAAGTAAGGAGATTGCATTAATCAATTCAGAACTAACTATTCATAACTAGCCAAGCAGAACTTTTAGATTGTGAATGAATCTGTGATGGTACATACAGTGTGGAACAGCCAAATTGAATGATTTCATTATTTCAATTATTGGGCATATTTATAAGAATTACCGAAACATATTAATTTTAGATTATGAAATGAGAACCTGTAACGAAAAAATGTTATCCCTACGAGTGACAATTATAACGCTCGAATTAATAAATGGGAAGTAGGGGCTTGTCATGCATAATTTTAAAATTCGGGAGGTTCATATAACTGATGGAACTTGTTCCATAGGACTTCAGAAGTTTGTGGATACCAATGTTGGGTGTATCAATCTTGTTAAAAGTGATTTTATAGTGTAATTATCTAAGAGAAGGCCGGAATTAAAGGTTTCGGAACGCTGCAACATGCTGCCTTTAGCGTATGAGGTAAAAACTAATGATAGCATCGGATTTCTCATCTATGATTGTGTATTATGTCACCATTAGATCAGAATCGATGAGATCGACCAATTTCACTATTTTTCCATACTTACCCCTTATGAAGTTTGAGAAAATGCGAATAATTCGGGAGGCTTATGTAACTGATTTAACTTGTTCCATACGATTCCAGAAGTTTGTGGATACCAATTCTGGGTATATTGATCATGTTAAAAGTGATTTTATAGTGTAACTATTTAAGGGAAGGCCGGTATTGAAGGTTTCGGAACGCTGCGACATGTTGCCTTAGCGTCTGAGGTAAAAACTAGTGGTAGAATCGAATTTCTCATCTATGATTGTGTATCATGTCACCATTAGGTGAGAATCGATGAGATCGACCAATTTCACTATTTTTCCATACTTACCCCTCATGGAGTTTGAGAAAATACTAATAATTTGGGAGGTTTATGTAACTGATGGAACTCATTCCATGGGATTTCAGAAGTTTGTGGATACCAATGTTGGGTACATCAATCAGTTGAAAGTGATATTATAATGCCGTCTCTTGACAACGAGCAAGTGAGCAAAATTCATTTCAGTGTTCCTTTTGGAGGGTGTTAATTGAAAAAAACAATAAAGAATTACCATGGCAAGAAGATTGATCGGGGGCAAGTCAGTTATATTTTCCGAGACGGTGAAATATCTGGGAGTCACCCTGGACAAAAAACTACTGTGGCAAGAAGCAACTGGAGACTAGGTGCCAAAATGCTATGATAATCTTTTGACAGTGTAAGGGAGCAATTGGCATGAAGTGGGGTTTGGCACTTAACCATGCAGTTCTCGTATGGTGGAAAGAACCGAACTGGTCACAGGCCAGAAGCTTCTGAACATGATACAGGAACTCTTCCTCAGAAGCATTACATCCACGAGGAAGAGTACACCGACTGATGCATCGAAGGCCTTGCTGGGCGTGCTACTCCAATCAATGACGATGAAGAATCTCGCAATGGTAGCGGTCTAAAGACTTAGCAATGTTTCTCTAGAGATGCAGTTCAGACCAATTCTGTCTATCCAGGGGGCTGACTGAAATGCTCCCATTGGAACCGCAGGACAGAATCAAAGCCTTTTGGTTCGCGAAGCAGCATTTCAAGGTCATCATCCCGTCGAGGGAGGAATGGGAAAATGGCCGCAAGCCAAAGCACGGCACAATGTGGTATACGGATGGGTCTCGAACAAACACAAGAGTCGGAGCAGGCTTTTACGATTCTAGATATATTGATGGAATTCCGAGCGAATGGGAGATCTGAACACAGTCTTCCAAGCCGAGATACTCGCCATCTACAGATGTGCAGAGAAGCTACTCGGCTATGGTCAGATAAATGAGACCATCTGGGTCTGTTCGGATGGTCAAGTGGCATTCAACGCACTGGAAAGCCCGACTGTGTCCTGGATACTTGTCAGGGATACCAAGGAGATCCTCAACAGGCTAGTCGGTGGAAACAGACTGGATAATATCCATATTCTTCCTTCCCTTGAACTATTATATAAGCAGGTATTCAAAAGTATAGAAGTAGCAAAAAATATGAATTTTCCGAAATATAATAGGTATATTGCTCAATAACTATTTAAAATGATAGTAGCGTCTTAAAATTTCATTTGGAGCGTAATTTTCAAGTTTAGAAGAGTCTCCCAGACAAAATTTCTCTTAAGCTGGAATATACCATTTGAGCCCATACTATTTTAAGTTCTATTGCAAAGGTACGTATCAGATATCGGTTTTTAGGATGTATTGAACAACTTGAACTCTTTGAACGATGTTTTTGTGCGTGTTTCTGGAAGAACTGCATCGTAATCTCGAACATAATTATAAACAGATAAATATGATTACTTTATGATTACATCGAAAAGTTATTCGAATTGGCAATATAGTGTTTTACAAGGACCTTCATTGTATCACTCTCCTATTTGATCTTAGGTATCACTAGTTGCTATTGCTGTGGTTACCCGGGTATAGAACGAAAATTCCTTAAGTATAGTTATGGAAGACAATAAATAATTTCCAGAATTTTTGAATCTCCATCGTTCCATTAGTAATTCAATATATTGTAAATACTTGTCCGTGCGTCGCTATGGAATTTTTCTGTTTCAAATGGTGGGGAAGGAGAACGTGTAGCTTTTTAGAAGAATCATGTGACTTTCACTTGATTCGAAGCCCAAATGTTCAAAATTTCATCAGGATCAGTGCTTATCTGAGGGGTGGGGAATGGAGATGGGATAGGTTTCTCGGAATCTCATGTAGACGATGATTTTCCTCTTGTTTTGAAGGTCAAGTGTACAAAATGTCATCGGTACTTGTCTGCTTCAAAGGGCGGGAAAGGGGTCACTCAGGTTAGCATGAGTTTTCTCGGGATTGACGCAACCTAGAAGATCGTGCTCGGTATCAAAATTTGCGTAAATGTTTCAGCTATTCAACTATGAATCTACTTTTCAGAACCGAACTTTCTAACCTAAGAATTTTTCTCATTTTTCGCGGTTCCTTTTTTCAAAATGGTCTCAAATCGGCCCATATTAACCAAAGTGGTTGGATTTTGGTTCATAGGTGAAAGCCATCAATATCTTTCGTTTGAATTTTGTTTTGGGTCAAAAGGTTAATTTTTTGGCCCGCAATCGTAAAATTACCTTTTTTACGAAGAAAGCGATTGCAGCGCCCCCTTGGCAAATATCAAACAAATGAAAAACTCATATTAAAGTACACACTGGATACTATCAATTCATGTTAAGCATTAGTTGATACGACAAACAGTTATCTTATAATTGACAATTGAACAAACGTTTGATTTAGCTTAAATCAAACTTTTTGGGCCGTATATTAGGACCCTTACATTCTATTAACTTCTAATTGGCGTTATTTCACTCATTCTGATTTCTCACAACTTTATTTGTCATAAAATGATCGAGTGGAACTTGGAGTTTTTCTAAAAATTGGAAAAACACCAAATATTCGTAATCAGAGCACCCGAAAACATACAGATTGACCAAAATTAAGGAACGTAAAACCCAAAACGTCTAACAAAATTACAGAGGTAAGTGGTAAATCTAACTTCGGAATCGTGATCAGCGACCCCGAAAACCCCCGAGTGGAGTTATCCAGCCAATTTTGGCAAATACTTACCAATTTTACAAATTTTACAATAAATTTTCCCATGAAAATTGGCCAATTTCCGGTTTAACCGGTGAAAAATGGTCGAGCGACTAGATCTTAAAGTTCATTATCGTTCAGTATCTGTCCAGGAACGATTTGCAAAAAAAATTAAGTTGATAACAGACCAATTCCGAGCTTTCACATTTTCAACGTCTAATTTGACCCGACTAATTAGGATGCTGGTGTAATAAAAGATACATATTGATTAAAATTACAAGAGTATAATTTAACGCAAAAAAATGTTAGCAGTTTACTCTTCGTTTGCTGAACTAATCCCGCAGCTGTTTTGAAAGAATCGAAAGCTGCATTATATTAACACTAAGCGATTGGCTTGAATGATATCGACTTCCCATACTTCGTAATAGGCACTTGTTACTTTTAGACAGAAATGGTTAAATACTGGTACAAATGGCTCGGTGTGGGTAAAAACTAAACTGGATGTCAGCAGTCACATAATTCCTTAAGAAATGCATTGTTTTAAGGCACAGTCATCCTAACAAGGGAGTGCAGTCTGACATTCTTTTGTTACGTTATGGAGTATGTAGAACTCAGAATCATGTCTTCTTTTCTATAATGTTACCTTTATGTCATTCGACAACAAACCGATGGATTTATATTTACTTGTATTACTTCAGGAACTATCTCGATAGAGGAGAGCGCGGAAATGGTTGATGTCAACTCCGGGCATTTCAATGGAAATTGAAATTCATTGTAAATACGTCCCATGTAACATATATTAAAGTGCTTTTTTTATAGAGTAAAATAAAATATCCATTTTCAATCATTACACTAAGAATAAAAAGCTTCGAACAAGTTATAATTAAAAAACAAAGAAGAGACGGAAAGAGGACCTTACAAAGCCTACTAAAATTAGTCATAATTAACTCCGATAGGGTTGTCGTCACAATAAAAAATAGACATTCTACATACCGTCCGTTGCTGAACCAAGTGTACCAAACGAAACTCACCTGAAAGAAAGAGAAGAGAAAATTAATAAGTGATTGTAAACTTTTATATATTTCATATGAATAACCACACATAGGTGGTCTAAACGAAAATCCTCGCTTTCAACAACTAAAATTCCGTTTTATTGTTATTTGCCTTTCTACAACACTTACTATGTTAACTGTTTCCGAGTGAGTGTAGTAATAAATAATGCGAAAGTAATTTCCTCGTGTCGCTGTAACATTTCCTGCTACACAGAATCTCGATGACTGTTCCATTCGTTGTATTTTACACCAATTTCCTATATTGTAAACATTCGTTCATTCTGACAATTTCCAGAGATTACCTCAATTATTCAAATTTTCACATTCAACTTTACAAGCAACACATCTAATGACAATGGAAACAAAAGAGAAGATGCCGCTCAAAATCCTCCTCTCTCCAACAGCAGCATCAAGAGTTCAACCAATTCCAAAAAAAGCAAAGGAGATTCTTAAATAATTATAGACTCATTGCACTACTGTATGTAATTCTTCATCAGAAATCAATGGAAGACCTGCTTGCCTACGTAACACATATATGTCAGATATCCATTGAAAAATATGGGCAATCTTTAGCTGTGGCATTTGACCGAGTTTGCCGATCTTCAGAAACGTCCTTCATATGGTTTGCCACCATAACTTTATCGTTTACTCAGATCGTTCCACAGGGATCTACCTCGGCACCAACTTTGTATCTGCCCCATATCAATGATATGTTGGATTAAATCGGTAAACCAAACGTTAAATTCTTATACCTCAGTAAACACCGATAGTTTAAAATATGAAATTAAAATTACGAATCTAATCTTCATAAACTGTATTGTTTACATACATTTCATAACCCATGAGACCCATAATTTCAAACAATAATTGCCCCTCGTATAACATAGCAAAACGGCTAGTGAAGGAATTTAGCGGGAAGTTGTTGCGATGGATAGATTCTTTTCTATCCAACAGATCATTCTTAGATCAAGTCAGTAGTTCCTTGTCCCAATTGCTTAGTATTGTCTTAGGTGTTCCACAGGGCTCCATGCTGAGTCCTATCCTTTCTCACTATATACTTCAGACTACGTTCCTTGAGATGACAGAATGCATTTTACGCTGATGATGTTAAGATATTCTACATATATTCGGCCCCTTGTCGAATAAGCCGTTGTGATATGGTCTCCATATCTGATCGAAGACTTTCAACTTCTGGAAGGAGTTCGACGAAAAGCCCCCTCTGGTTCTACGGTCTCTTTCATCTTCCATCAGAAGCGCGACTACAGAAACTGATAGAAGAATTCTACAGGATTCATTTTCAGGTTAACTTAACTATCTATTCACCTTAAATTGTGACTTCCGACTTCGTGGTTTGAGTTAACACGGGAAACTTCGTATTAACATCCCGAGCCAAAACTTTCTATCTAACAAAGTCTTCCTACCCTGGAATGGTCTATCGGATGATATAGTGTCGGCTACACCTGTGAACTGTTTTAAAAATCGCTCCCCCACCCGTCAGTTGTGTGATACCTGTGTTCTTTTCGGTAGCGCGCGGTTCTATTGTTCGTCCTCCTCGAGTGACTTCACCACTTATTATTAGATTTTATCTGCACTACTTTCTTCATCTGGTTTGTGAAAGACTTTTAAGAAAAATGTTTAACCTAAATATTCTGTCAATGTATTACATCGATGGGTAGAACCCGAAAAAAGTTGTACAGTTTCTGAACCATTTAAAAAAGAACTTGTAGCTTCTGATAAGCACCAAGCGGCGTGGACACCTGCCAAGTTTGAAGAATGACCCCGCACATGGTACAAAGGTAGCAAATTCACATTTTTCCTTGATTTTTGGTTGTCGACCAGCAGAATTTCCCGATATATTTGTAGAGTTGTCGTAGCTTTGTCCTCTGAAATCTTTTATGGGAATATCATGATTCTCTAAGAAATCAAGATGGTTTTGTCTATACACTCTTTGAAGGTATAACATACAGAAACCTTTCAACGGGAACACATTATAAAAGTTAACTGGTCAACTTGAGACTTAACTTTTTAGTTAGGACCATTTTATTATTTACTTCACATTTTTTAGTTACAATTTTGCTAATTATTCAATTGCTTCCATTTCTAAATGTATTGTAAATTTTTAGGCACTGCTCATATTTCGTATTTTGGGAATAATAGGTTCTGGAACCTGTGCCCTTTGCAAACATAATAATAATAATACTTTCAGAAGCGAACGACTGATCTTACTGTGCACCCAGAAACATAGGAACCAGTGGCGGCTCCTCGAAGGAGGCTAAGGAGGCTCAGCCTCCTCACCAATTTATCTTAACGATCATTCTCCATTTTATCTCCTGTTTTTCTGATAATTCTTTAAATTTTACAATTAATTCCTCGTTCTCAGTAGTTATTTTCAATCTGGCAACAGTTCCCAGAGGATAGATTCTCTATATATCTCAAACGCTAAACACGTGCGCTCAACACAGTTGCCGTTTTTCCAACCAGTCCAATTGCTCTACATCGAGTAAAACACTAGAAATGCAACGTCTCTGGAGGCTAGCCTCTCGTTCGCCGTCGGCGTTGATTGAAAGCCGTCGGTCAGTCGTATGAAATACGAGACTTGCTGGGACACGTGCTGTGTCAGTGCTTCTCATTGAGTCATGCCACGAGACGCGAAGTAAGGTTAGATTAAAATTTGTCTGATCGGTAAATTATTAAACATTAAAATGAGTGGAAGTCGTAGTAGTGCTAGTGAGTGATTAAGTTGCTGGCTTTTTAGAAAATCCACTTAGTGGATTAACATATGACAGAAAAGTGTTTTTTGAAATAACGGCCTTTACCGGATTTGAAAGGATTAGTGGATGACAGGTATGTTTCAAAATCGATCATTTAATACTGATATTACATCGAGTATTAAGTTCAAATTAACCGGTAAACAGAATATTGTTGAAGGAGGAAAACATATAATTTGGTAGACAAGAAACTACATTATAAACAACTTTTTTTATGAAATTTTAGATTGAGATTCGATTTTCCGATTTAGATGAATTAAAGTTTTTCGACTTGACGAATAGAAGATTCTTCGAATCTTTTTCAAAAGAGTTTCCCAATAGACTTTTAGATAACTTAATTCTAAAATATAAATTTTTTGATAAAATAGCACTGCACAATGAATTATGAGTTATACACTCGGATAAAGATATTTTAGGCCAGTACGACATTCACGCCGATATGATAAAATATATGATAGACAATGATTTGCAACAAGTTTTACTTCAGTTTTATAAACTACTTTGTTTGACAGTCACCATTCCTGTCACGTCGGAATCGGTGGAGAGATCATTTTCTACTCTCAAACGAATTAAGACTTACATGCGAAATACAATGGGCCAAAATCGTTTATACAATGTTAGTTTGATATCTATTGAAAAAGATTTAGTAAAACACTTAAAACAAAATGATACATTTTATGATAATATTATTGATCATTTTTCGCAAACTAAAGACTGTAGAATTCCGTTAATATATAAAAAAGTTAATAAAAATAATAAAAAAAACAAAATATGAAAAATAAAAAAAAAAAATAAAAAATATCGAAAATCCAAAAAAAAAAAAAAAAACAAAAAACGAACAAAAAAATGTTTTGCCAAGAGAAACTCTACACCTCCACGTTGATTCTTGCTGGGCAACAGTTAATTTTGTCTCTGAAGTAGCTGGTACGGTCGATGTGCAAAGGTTAAATTGAGTATATTTTTACTAATAAGATTCTTGACCCAGTATGAATTATATATAAAAATTCTCGGGAAATAGGTCACAATAACACTTTGTTTTAACTATTCGTCTTTACGTACGTTTCGGTCTCACGACCATCATCAGAAGACTCACTATGTCTAAAAAGGGGGTTTATTAAAACTAATTATAACACAAGCGTCCAAATCGCACAATTTAACTTCAATTAAAAGAGCCCACACCGTCGAAACGAACAGAACCACGAATAATCGAAATTGTATCGTCAGAATTAATGTATAAAAAATTATTTTTTTGTAGTAAGAATCCGCTATTCAGTAATATTATTAAAATATATGAGTGCATATCGATTGGTTGATTTTTTGTGAGAATACCAATCGATATGCACTCATATATTTTAATAATATTACTGAATAGCGGATTCTTACTACAAAAAAATAATTTTTTATACATTAATTCTGACGATACAATTTCGATTATTCGTGGTTCTGTTCGTTTCGACGGCGTGGGCTCTTTTAATTGAAGTTTAATTGTGCGATTTGGACGCTTGTGCTATAATTAGTTTTAATAAACCCCCTTTTTAGACATAGTGAGTCTTCTGATGATGGTCGTGAGACCGAAACGTACGTAAAGACGAATAGTTAAAACAAAGTGTTATTGTGACCTATTTCCCGAGAATTTTTATATATAGTATATTTTTACAAAAACGTTTTATGTCCAGCCTCCTCTCTTAAAAAGTTCACGAGCCGCCACTGATAGGAACGCTTCAAACAGCATTATATCAATTTAATTTGGCTATTGTTAGTGAACGGGTTAGTGTAATTGTATTTAATTCTTGTTGGTACTTTGTTCATGGTGACAGTTAAGAAAAAAACTCGAAAAGTAGCAACGGAGTTATTATGACGGTATTATTAAATGTAAATACGTTTCTTTGGAAAATTATTTCGATGAAATTTGTTATTTGCTCTCATTATTAGTTTCATTCAGACAAATACCATGAACAAAACACTTTTTTTTATATGGCACAAGTTGATAAGCTTCTTTGTTACTGAAAGAACATTATGTTTCGCTATCAATGTTCTTTTCGAGTCATTTGCAAACATGCCATATTCCGCTATTCGTTCAATGTCGAGATTGGTTCATATTAAAAAAAAATGTTTTTCAAGCGAGTTAAACAAACGAATGTCGACAGCCAGAGGCGATAAAGTACTGAAGCACGAAATGTCATGTTTTTCGAACTGACTTTATATTGTCAACCCTGCTATTAGGTTAAGGTTGTGAGAGTAACTTATAGAAATAAGCTAAGCAGCGATATTCAAAAGTGTAATGGCGTAGAACAGCGTCGAAGCGTAAAGCGCAAAGATGGACATAAACAGTTGAACACGCAGGAATGGGAAAGATTTCTTCATCTCTTTCTGACTTGGAGGTAGCGGGATTGCGGTTAGGATCTGTTGTTTTTGTTCGATACGTTGAGTCGTAATCTGGTAGTTGGCTTCCTGATGTATCGTGCCTATGATCGTTACAGTATGTGCACACATTGTGTCCAACTCGCTGCCTCATTTCCGTCCTACATGGTTGTTATGCGGTACGATAACCCGACCTTATAAGTGACCTTTTATACACATTAAACCTTTCGTGGAATTCAGGATTTACAACATTCCACTAATTGTGAAATTTGAACTGATGACTGATTACAATGATTTTACGCTCAACCATTGTCTTGTACTTATCCCATAAACATCTTTTTCCATGACTGCGTGAAGGGCAGATAGATAATAATAATGATTTATTTGGTGCCAGTAATACTTAGCATATTTTACACAAGTCGATTTACAGATATTAAAAGAACACAATCAAGTTGTCATACATAATTTAAATCAGGGGTCTCCAAACTACGGCCCGCGGGCCAAATTCATTGCAAATCAAACATAGTGCCTTCTTACTGAACTCAATTACGGAATATTGATATTGATCCTTGAATGTTCTGCATTCACTGTCTACTTTTCGCTTATTTTCCATACTAGTAAATCACACACAAAAACAACAAGTCAAATTAAAATACTGTTACGAAGATGTCTTTTAAACACGCACAAATACATTTTAAGGAGTTACGCACTACTTTATTTCACAACAGTTTCCCTTCCTTAGTCTTCCCTAGATGGACTGACTCGCGGTCGCGCCGTTAGCTTTTTTATACTTCACTGCCTCTAGAAGTGAGTGGAATACATCAGAGTTTTCTCGAAACAACGACATTATTAGTACTTTCTAAAGTAGTATTAGCGCTATCTGATAGCGATAAAGGGTACTACCACTACCTATTTCCGTGTGTAACAACCAGGTGTCGTCAAGTGTCGCGGTCGTAACAATAAAGTACAGTTATTACACAATAGTAATTGAACCAGCAAATTGCGAAAGCGCATGCTCACTCAGGGCGCGTATTCAGCGGAAAATATTTTATTTTAATGCCAGAAAATATGTAATATTCAAAATCAATTTACGTGTCTCAGCGCTCTTTTTCAAGTGGTTTGTTAAAAAGATATCAATTATATTCCACACATTTGCCCGACCCGGTATATTTTTTTATCAAATGCAAAATTGAAGAAAATGTAATTTCTCAATCAATAAAATCAATCAAAACGAGGGCGGACAAGTCAAGAGCACTTAGACCGCTTGATTGGGTCGATTGTGCGCTCCTTGATAGACGACTCAGTCCAGCATCAGGCAAAGTGCAGCGTCGAAGGCTAGGACTCTACATGGACTGATGTTTCTCATGACCTCAGGCGGTAAGTATGCGCTGCTGAGGTGTTATTGCCTAAGAGAAGCCTATGCTGGGCATTCTGCAAGGACATGAGAGCCAGTTTGGTCCGCCTCTCCACATCCACTACAACCTGAGTTATCGACGATGCCCACTGAGTGTAGATGTTTATTTAGATGACAGTGTCCTGTGAGGTGTCGTGTCACCAGTTTTGAGCCTCTTCTACTCATAGAGAGAAGGGTTTGGGCGAGAACTTGAGGATATAGCGCTTGGTCTGCCTCCTACAGGGGGGCCTAAATACAATATACCGCAGTACCCCTTTCTATAGATATTTTCATGGTCGGTGTTCATCCGAAATCTCGTCTGTTATTCCAGCACGGGAGATTCCATGTAGGCGGACTAGATGAATTCAAGCTGGCCACCCCTTCATTGTCCAGCTCGAGAACAAAAAATCTAGGCACCATATTTAAATGCGATTTTAAATCCCCAATTACCGGAGTAGTTGTATTATCGGCGTAAGCTTGCTTTTAACATGTTCCCTGAGGAGGCCCATTTGCTTGTTTTGACTATGAGACCATGTAATTTTTTTTCCCAGAGGCCATTGTTGACATTGCATGAAGTATAAGAAAACCGGATGAAAATTTTGAAAAATAACACTTACAGTACAGAAATCCGTAAAATCTCTACCCAAGATCAACTTTTCCCACACGCCGTGTTTCTTACGAAATAAAACTCCTAAGGAACTTTAAATTATTTGGATCTTATGAACCTAGTTGGCACGTTGGACAAAATTGTATCTCGCTCTATTTGACCTACTATTTAATTATTCTCGGTTGAAAGTTGTCTATAGGTATCAGATCGCACCATCTTGGAGGCAAGTTTATGTTGCCAAAAAGAGAAATTACGCAAACAGGAAACATCGTATGCAATAAATCATGCCGTGTTCCTTTTACAGTGTGACAGGTGGCGCCCTCGTGCTGGAACATGTTGTACTATCCATTTGTAAGAATGTCACGAAAACGATTGCACAATTAATGCAATAAAATCCGCATATACGAAAAAGTAATATTGATTACAAGAATTCAGTTGAACAACTTTATGAATTGAATAAAAAATATAATATACAACCCGTACGTTTTTTATGATTCTTATTTTTTCTTGAACATTGGCGGACGAACGTAAAATGTTCCCTAAAATATCGCATTGACGCGACTAAATTTGAGAAGAGGGTCAGATTAATCGACTTTCCTGAACACTGTTGATAATCAAATGATCTGAAGATTCCTGCAACGCATCTTAACGCCTACGTGATACATTAAAAGCCGTGCATTTCGTCCGAGAGAAAGAGAGGGCAACGTACACCCATTAAAGTGTTCAGACATATTAGTCATCACAAAAATAAATGGAACTAACTTTGTAACGGCTAAGCTCTTGAAACTTCTACTTAACTTATCTAGATAAGGCCACCATCAATATGAATACCAGCATCTATTCTACGTCACGCGTGAATCAAAATGACTAATAATCAATTATACTTCAAATTCTAGTGGTCTTTTTATAACTTATGTGTACGCCACCTCATTTCCTTCTTCACTCATATGACGAAATACAGATAATAAGTAGAAAAAAATTATCAATAACGATTCTTGACCCAGGTATGAATTATATATAAATTCTCAGGAAATAGGTCACACTAACATATGCTTATTATTTTCGAAAATAATAAGAATATGTGTTAGTGTGTGACCTATTTCCCGAGAATTTATGTATAATGAAAAAAATTATCGGATTATGTAAACGCGTATTTTTATCTGTAGTCATTATTCATATTTTAATATTCCAGAATATTAATAGTGGCACCTCAGAGACTATTTATTTTATTAATATTATATAATATATTAACGTAAAATTTTGCAACTGCACTTAGCACAAAAACATATTCAATTTTGGTATAGATACGTAGATGATGTACTTGCCTTCTTCAAAGATACATCCAGACAATTAAATTCCTTTCTTTCATTTATTAACCAACTTCACCCAAAAACTGAATTCACGTTGGAAACAGAAAAGGACAACAATAAACTTTTTGGACTTAACACTAATAAGTGACCATAATAAAATAAACTTCAATATCTACAGGAAACCCACTTGTACAGACATCACTATTCCGAACTCATCGTTTAGCCCTCATAGCTATAAATTAGCAGCATATCACTCAATGATTCATAGAGCATTTTCGATACCATTGTCAAAAGAACACCTCACTATTGAGTTGAACACGATAAAACGAATAGCCATCAATAATGGTTTCCCGGTAGATCAAATAATTAAACTAATAAATCGCAAACAACAACAATTAACTTTTTATTAAATTTATCCGCGTATAAAACACATATATGTATCCACTAAATTCATCTCTTCGACATATTTTGGTCCAGTAAGCAAACATATTGCTAACATTTTATCACGCCATAATTTTAAAATCAGTTTCAAACCTCAAAATAAACTTTGCCATCTTATATATAACGCCAAAGACAAAACTAATAAATATAGTAAACCTGGAGACTGTGATGACTTTTATATAGGTAGAACTTGTCGTAATTTCAAATTAAGATACGAAGAACATTTTCACTCGTTTAGATTCAACAAAGCAGACTCAACCTTTGCTAATCATTTTTTACAAACTTTAACCCTAATTTAGATAGCCTAAGCATTTTACATAACCAAACCAGAGGTTTTAAATTGAATACATTAGAATCAATAGAGATTTATAAAGGTGTCAAAAACTCTAATATAAAAATAATTCTTAGAATATTAAATTATAATCGCACTAATTCATAAATTGTTAATATGTTTACTATGTAATACTGTACTGTCTTTCAAACCGCTCTTAGAATAATTCTTAGAATATTAAATTATAATCACACTAATTCTCAAATTGTTACTATGTTTACTATATAATACTGTACGTTCCTAGGATCTACCTGTTTTTGGAATTTCCGTTGATCCCTTAATCTCAACCCTACTTTACTCTATTCTATTTATACTTGAGCTGTTTCATTGTTTCTTCATAATTTTCTATTTGTTTGATAATGGCACTTCGGTGTTGAAACAATAGTTACGTCTTCACGTTATTATTAATAAAAGTGGTATAAAAACAAAGTAGTTGTTCTTTCATATAATCAAAATGATAAATTACCATGAAGTAACGGCTTCCACCATCGATTTTTTGAATATTTAATAATATTAAAATTATTTTAATGTAATAATAGTACTGAAAAATTGCAAAATTGATTTCGTTTGATGTTTTGCTATTTACAAATACTCCAATCCCTGAGTCGACAAGCATTCTGAAGAAATGGCTTTCAAATATTAATATCCCCGATAGAAACTGCACAGAATACGTGATACATCTTTATGTATGGTGCAAAATTATTTTACATTCAACAAAAATTACTATAAACTAACAAGCGGATGTTCATTATTCATATTGTAATATTCCAGAAGTACTGACACTTCAGGCACTATTTATTTTAATAATATTACATAATATATTAATGTACAATTTTCAAATAGTTAATCGCAGCCTAAGTAAAATTGAAAAAATCATGCTTTTCTTCAATTTTCCGGTTATTAATCAATATTTAATAATATTAATATTATTTTAATGTGATCATAGTATTGAAAAATTGCAAAATTGAAAGATTTCAAACTTGAACCTGGCGATACTCTCGTTTCATTTGATGTTGTTTCACTATTTACAAATACTCCAATCCCTGAGTCGATACAAATTCTGAAGAAATGGCTTTCAAAAATTAATATCCCCGATAGAAACTGCATAGATGCGTGATCCTTGCATATTTATGTATAATGCAAAGTTATTTTACATTTAACTAAAATTACTATAAACAAACAAGCGGATGTGCAATGGACTATACACTCCTTTTGAGTCAATATTTCTCTAAGCGAACTAGAAACCTTAAAATCAAAATTTAATCAGTTTCCAAAAGGTTGGTATGATATGTTGACGACATATTACGCGATTATAAGTAAAGATTTTGATTTAGATGGCTTCTTGAACACGCTTAATAGACAATTTGATTGACTGAGATTCACTGTCGAAATAGAAACAGATAATCAGCTTCCTTTCCTTGATATTAACATTATAAAAGATTGTAATCACTTAGTTTTCGACATATACAGAAAATCCACTCAAACAAATAGGTATACCCCGGCGGATTCAGCTACATCATTCAGGTATACAATAGCTCTGTATAATAGTCTAGTTTATGGATTATTTGTGAAAGAACAGCACCTACGTCATAGCCTGAAGCATCAGTCTGAATAAAAAAGGTAAACTAAAGTCGGGGTAACCTAAAACGGGAGCTGATACTAAAGATTCCTTAACTTCCTTGAATGATTTATCACATTCGTGATTCCAAAGAAATTTGTTTTTCTTCAATAAATTTGTTAAGGGAGCTGTCATGGTACTGAAATTTGGGATGAAATGCCTATACCAACTTGCCATACCTAATATTCTTCGAACTTCCGACACGTTTTTAAGGGTAGGAATATTCAGAATTGCAGAAACTTAGGATGGATCTACGTGTAATCCGTTTCTATCGACTTTGTATTCGAGATACCTCAATTTCTTCTTCTACTTAGATGATGTCCAGCGGTTTTGAGTCGTTCAATCACGATTCGGAGAATTTCTAAATGTTTTTCAAACGTTTGTGCAACGATGATGATGTCATCTAAGTATACGAAGACATGGTTCCAGTTCAGGTCCTAAGACTCTATCTAAGAGTCTTTGCCAAGTTGCAGGTCTAGAATGTAACCCGAAAAACATGCGACAAAATTGCAGCCTAAATTTAGCCAGTAAAATTATAACAACGGAGTTGAGAAACCTCAGCAAATTGCGTTGGACAATGATTACCACAAATCTTTGATCAATAATTCAATTACTAAACAAAAAAGGAAATTGGAACGTAGCCAACTAACCAAATTAGAGCCATTGCCTTCAAATACTCCAATAAAATTCAAAAGTTTCACTTATCATTATTCAGTAATTAATAAATTATATAGTTTGTTTTCTAAATTTGCAATACAACCAGTTTATAGATGTAAGAACAAGCTAAAACACCGTTTAGGCAACCCCTTTGACAAACTTTCCGATTTCGACAAATCCGGGATTCACAAAATGCTATGTGGGTCAAACTAGAAGGAACATTTTAAGTCGTTATTAACATTTTGGACATATAAAGAAAAATAATGGTGGAAAATCAGCGGTAGCCGAACATATTTTGTATACAGGCAACACCATTTCTCAAGAGAGTTTATCACTTTTAAAACACAGTACAGACAAATGTCTAAGTAATTCAGAAGGGAAGGAAATGTATAAACGAAATTTATTTATCTCCAGCTGAGGGTAACCCATTGTTTACATTATTATCCCCAAATAGTATTTAAACATGCACATTTTTATTTATAATTTAGTTTACTCCGATGATGGTCACTCGGTAACCGATCGAATGCCGAAAACTGAATTTTAATCCATCTTGCCCGAAAGAAAAACCGAGATTTTGGCAAATTTTTGTCTAATTGCCTCGACTATAGACGGCAGTGTGTTTTGCAACTCCACTCCTCAATGATTATATCTGGGTTGTTTGCAGTTATTCTTGAAAGAATTTGTTTCATATTGGTATTTCGATGAATATTACAAGATATAAGTGAGAATGTGATTGTTTTTGTTCTTGCTTAACTGTACGTACTTGTTTTACAAGGTTAAAGTACAAAGTTATGCGAATTATTTAGTTTACAGTGTATGAGATGCCAGCGATTATTTACTTATATGTATGTATTCACAGATATTACTCTTAGGTATAGCCTTCTCTTGCATATTCATCTCCTCTTGCATCTAACTGTTGCTTGCACGGCATCGACTAAAAAGACCATTCAGTTTTCAGGTATTACCTACCTTTGAATAATTATATCAGGCGCACGTTCATTTCCTTGTACTTAATGATAATTAAATAGTCCGTGTAGGTTCATTTACAGGATAACAAAATAAAAACTAACATTCCAAATGACCTCATATCATACAAGTTTGTACTATGTGAACAGTGTATTACGCATACTTCTTTCTGCATAACAGGTATAAACCAAAAGGTATTAGAAGAGACACGTAGTTCGCAGTGGCGTAACAATAACTGAGGGCCTCCCAGGAAACGTTTTGGTGGAGAATTACAATAATCAATCACTTTTATCGGGTAGTTCATTCAAATTTATGGCAGTAATGTAGACAGAAGTAGCATCAATAAAAATATTAAGGTATAAATTGATACACCAGCGAACATACTGCAAAATCAGAATTTTAAAAGAATGTTAATTTTTTTGCTTTGAGACATTATTTCAACATCTGTTTGAACTTTCATGGATTACTCAGTCCAACAACGCGTGTTTTGTGTAGAAACTTACATAAAAAGCAATTCGATAGAAGAAGTTAGGCGTGCATTCCGGCGTCAGTTTAATAACAACAATAGGGGTCACGCTCACGCGCCAAATCGTAAAACTGTTAAGTTATGGGTTCGTCATTGGCGTGAAAATGGTTCTGTACAAAATTTGAAGAAGCCTGGACGTCGAAGAACAGTTCGTACACCAGAAAATATTGAATGAATTAGAATTGCGTTTACGAGAAGTCCTAACAGGTCTGCTAATCGACAAACCCTTATCTTAGGAATATCGAAGGGAAGCTTAAATCGAATTCTTCAAAGGGATTTAAAATTTCATCCCTATAAATACTAAATGGCACAGCACCTTAGCAATCAAGATAAAGAAGCAAGGTTAGCATTTTGTCAAGAATTTTTGGATTTACATCAAGGAGCAATTCACAGTCTCCTAATGACCAACGAAGTTTTATTTGAACGGCAGGGTCAATAAACAGAATTTTAGATTCTGGTCAAATGAAAATCCTCGTGAAATATTTACACAGAACCTCCATAATCCAAAAGTTGTTGTGTGGTGTGGAGTAGGACCTTTTGGTATTATTGGCCCTTATTTTTTTGAGGATGAAAATAACCGCGCTGTAACAGTAACATCCGAGCGCTACGTTAATATGCTAGAGACATTTCTCATTCCGGAATTAAATAGACGAGGATTACTAAACAATGCCTTACTATTCCAACAAGATGGGGCAACAGCTCATACCGCCAGAAACTCAATGAGGGTCCTGCGAGAAATGTTTAATGGCAGACTCATTTCTCGATTCGGAGATTTGCCTTGGCCTTCGAGGTCCCCCGACTTAACGGCACCCGATTTTTTCCTGTGGGGATATTTAAAAGCCAAAGTGTTTGCGAGTCGTCCAAGTACAATCGAGGAACTGAAAGTCAAAATTCGTGAAGAAGTTGAAGGAATAGACGAAGGTTTGCTACGCCGTGTAATGAACCACTTTTTATCTAATATTGGAAAATGTGTTGAAGTTGGTGGAGGTCATTTAGAAGACGTGATTTTTAAAAGTTAGAATTAAATTAGCCAAATATTTACGAGTTGTCATAAATCCCAAAGAGTTAGTTGTAATTTAGTAAAATAAAAAGTTTGTTTTGGTAACTAAAAAAATTGTAATTCAAATATTAAAATGGGTAGTCTATTATGGGGAATCCTGTATAACGTTCTAGGAACATCGTGTGAGCCAGCGGTGGAATGTTGGGAGATGAGATAGGCATTCGAATTTTTCTTGAAGGTTTGGAGGTTATAGCCGAAGGGAAAGACCTTTGCTTTTCGATAGAAAAATGAAGTTTGGTACGTAGAAGTTCGGCAGGTCTTGAGCTTGACAATGAAGGGGTGATTAGCTTGAGCTTTTTGAATTACAGATTTCGCTGTGGCATGAGAAATGCTCTGGTCCAATAAGTGGTTGTTCCGCCCCCGCTTTAGCGAGTGCGACGACAGTTTCAGCCCCTTCTCGTCTAATATCCTCAGATTACCATACGATTGTCACTATATTGGGGTTCTTTACTAGTACCGTTAGTTCTTTTACACGATTCATTACACATTGTGAGATGATTGTGTATGACTCCAGTGCCTTAAGCACTGTTAGCTTGCTCACTATGATTATGATTTCGCTCTCTCCCTCATAATTCGAGCACATGTTGTAATTGATACTATATTTGCTTGGAATTCTGTCGCAAGTGTTCCTAGGTTCAAAGAAATTATTTCTCCTTGGTTCATTGTCTTGACTATTCCAGCACCTGTTCTTTTTTCGGTCTTGGTGCCTTCCGTAAGCCATACGGAATCCCCTGGTATCATACGAGGATTGACCCCAGTGTTCTCCCGCCCATTCAAGGTTTTATTCGTGAACGGTACGGAAGTGCTGTGAACCGAGATCCTGTCGGATCTGATCCCCAATGGCCCAGGTGATTCAAGCAACCCAAGAATGCTCCGGCCTTTTTGGTCGGCTCCAACCCCAACAGCCTCTCCATCGCAGCCGTTGTGGTGGTCGACATTGCACCTGTTATTCCTAAGCATGCCAGCCTCTGAACTCTGTTCAGGGAATGCTGGGATACTTTCCTTTTTGTTTTTGGCCACCACACAATTGCGGCGTATGTTACAATGGGTCTCACTATGGTGGTGTATACCTAGTGCACCATCCGTGGAGTCCCCAGGATCTTTCGATTGTACGACGGTCGCTTTATTAGAGGTTTTTTCCAGATGTTTCCCAAAGGTCTGCCTTTTATCTAGGCTTACCCCAAGGTACTTGACCGCGATGGAAATGTCTATAGGAAAGGGAGAGATCGCCCACCTTTCTACGATGTTCTAGAGAGGTCAATGAATTCGTAAGTGTGACCGCTCTCTTGAACTCAACCTGTATATTCAGACCAATATTCGATATACTTTGTCATTAATATACATGATATTGGTAATATAATCATCTCCTGTTATGAATAGGGTACCGTTCGTTTATTGTGTTGTACCCTGTAAGTTGATAGTATGTAACCTTACACACTGTATTCAATTAAGGCACACTTATCACCAATCTAAACTGTCCACGCTAGACATGATGTAGCCACAAGGTTCAAATATCTACTTCATCGAATGCGGAAATATCATTGTTACAAACAACTATTTATTATCATGCGTTTTTTGCAATATACAGGATGTTTATTAAGAACTTGTACAAACTTTAAAGGTGGAACCTTTGACTAATTTTAAGATAAAAAGTTCATGTAAACATGGGTCCGTAACGGCTTGGTCCTTGAGATAGTGAAAAAAAAATTTATCTCATTTTTTGCTCAATAACATGGCAATTTGATGAAATTCGGGATACTGGACGTATTAATGATGAGAAACTCGAATATTTACTTGGTTTTTTGTTTAATGTTGAAGGGCACCACATACAGTGTTGTACCTGGATTGAAATAACCATAACTTTGTTGTGTAACACTGTATTTAATTTTTGACTGAACAATTTTGAACTGCACTTCAGTTTGGTTGCATGCCGATTTCTGGATGAGAATTACCATAACAGTTGGTTGGGAAGGGCGGGACAGCAAACTGGCCTCCCAGATCACCTGATTTAAATCTTTTGGATTACTTGACGTCACTTGGGGGTACTTGTTGGCAGTTTAAGTATTCGTTATTCACAATGCTGGTGAAGGGTTCTTCTAAATTCACTAAAAATAGGATTTCAAACCAATTTAGAAAGTTGTATCTGATACATTTCGTCATGATGATCGATAGCCTTTGTTTCTGAAGAAAATATTAGTCATGCACTAGGAATAAAACATGCTGTACAACTAGCATGAAGTACCTACAATATACATTGTGGCACCAAGTTTCAATGCTAGAATCTTGCCAGGAATAATCGACAGTACATACCATCTTTGAAGATCCATGTTTTGTCGGGATAAACAAATGGAGGTACCTACAGCTACTGATGTAAAAAAATGTACACGTTTCTCAGCACACGACGTAAATGTACGTAGAATTGCAGTCCTGGGAAAAATTGTTCCTGTACTTTGGAAGTTTAATTCTATCAAAATTTAGATTTACAACAAATAACGAACTGTTTAACCAATTTGATAAGTCAAGAGTTTATTTATATCGGCAACTCTGCAATGTGTTGCCAACTGTTAACATATATACCTGGTTTGAAGAAGGTAGCCATTAGTTATTTAGGAAATAAGTTGATGTGAGTTGGTTATAAAAGTAACCAACTATGACATCATATCGTTTACTGTACTAGAATAAAAAAAAACTTTTATTTTGATCATACATTCATCCGAAATTTTTCAGATTTTTGCTCTACCTTTCACATCTCCCCTCTCCCATTTCGGGAATTCTCGAGTGTCCATATTTCGAAAATATTCATTTTCCAGAAAAATTCGCAAATGGGCCAAAAAAGGTTAGTATATTATTTTTCTCATTTTCACCAAGAGTCAACAAGTTACGGAACCCGTGATAAAAAGGGTGTTTTGTAGCTTTTCCGATCATTTAGCAGATCTCAAACAAGAGGTGAAACCCCTCATTAACTGGACTTCTTATCATCTTATGTGATTATTTCAAATGTTTTGGTTAACTAATAATGAGCGGTTTTTATTCAAATAAGTATAATATATATAAAACGACATGGCAATGTAAATTGGGGAAAGCGATTCGTCACTTGTTACCTTAACAATTTTTCTAGATTTCCGCGTTTCAAACTTCCTTACGAAGTCAAAGGAAAAGGAAAAAATAACGATAAGATACGATGACATATGGTTTATTGAATTTTACAGCGACCTTTCAATAAAATATGTTCCGTATGGCTATACAATAGATCAGTATAAGAAACGTTTACAACATTATCAAGAGCCAGTGCGGACACCATTCATTTTAGCAACTCCATTATGTCAAACATTTCCTCCCCCTTATGAACAGAGTTTGTCATTGCTGTTCCAAACAGTGGTAGAATTGCTTTACAAAATTCCAGTCCAAAATGTACATGATCTAAGAAACATGATATTTGGATGGTGTGTATCATTAATTAGACATAAGGTATACTCGTATTCGAAAGAGTTCGTCAATAGATGTTAAGACGAATTCATGCATGCGTTGCAGTAGCGGTCATTTCCAGCAAGTATTGTCAATGATATCAACTTATTTGTAGAATTAGTTTAGTCTTAGTCCTGTTAATGATCTTAAGTAAGTCACATCACAATACAATCAATAAAAGACACCCGGCTGCTTTCAGCGACAAATACTAAGAGTACCTTTTGTATGTAAAATTAAATATAGAATAAGTCTGTTTAGTCAAAAATTAGATACAATGTGACACAAAAAAGTTATGGCTATTTAAATCCAGGTACAACAATGTATATGGCGCCCTCTAACATTAAACAAAAAGGCAAGTAGATATTTGAGTTTCTCATCATTAATACTTCCAGTATCCCGAATTTTGTCAAATTGCCATGTTATTGCACAAAAATATAATCAAAAAATGAGAAAAAAAATTTTTACGCCCTGTATGTCAAGAACCAAGCCGTTACGGACTCATGTTTAGATAAACTTTTTATCGTGAAAGATTCCCACTTTAAAGTTTGTAAATACTTTATAAACAGCCTGTATACATATAATATAACAATGTTCCCCTGGAGAATGCGTTACGGGCACTCGATTTCGAATGTCCCATACCACATTTTTATCTATAAATGAAAAATGTTCCCTCGATTTCTGGGAAAAATCCAAATTTTTTATGGACCAATATTTCATCATACTTATATTAGATTTTTCAATGCAATGATACCCTTTTGCGATCAACGCTTACAATCCCACAACTTGGCCTATAACAACTATTTGTGAAGTGGTTGATGAATTGGATTTTGTTGACTATCAAGAATTTCAATGTTGAACAAATAGGTGTAGGAAAGGAATCGAGAGCAATGTCTCAGTGAGCAGTGAAGTGAACGGAGGTTACCGTAAATAACCACATTCTTCAGTTCTAATCCACAATAACGAAATGACCAAATGAGAATGTTTACACCGAGTTATCTGTATCTATCATGCCTAAAAGTGCTTCTGTTGGACAACGGTGTGCCACTATTAACCCAGAGAGAGCATTAGCGGTAATAGTGACTGTCGAATCACGAACTCATCTCTTCACATTATGTAACTCTTGTTATTGCAAATGAACATTACATTGAATAATACACTGTAGAAAAGTTTCAAAATAAACTTTTATTATTAAAATAAATGAAAATACTAACTCTTGTTACGCTGCATCTAGAATAAAAATGGATCACTTCTTTTAGATGATTTAACACGCGCGCGTTGAATTCGATGCCTAGATTGATGTTTTGGATTATCTACAGGGGCTTCAGAATTGTTCCTAAAATTTCATATCATTGGGGAATTTTGTCACGTTAAAATGCGTAACATCTGAATATGTATGCCAAATGCCAATTTTTTATTTCCTTCCGTTTTGCGACATTTTTGTGAACGAGATTCCTAATCCTAAAGTCTTAGATAGCTCACAAGTGCATCATTGAACTGAGGATATATTAAATTGAATTATTAGCCATTATTAGATGAAAATCCATCATAAAAATAAATAAATAAAATGTAACTTGTTTCCCTAGCTTCTTCAGACATATATTACAAAGTACCAACTCACCCGAAAAGAGCTAATCTATCATTAATGTTATATATTAGAATTAGTGTGCCGTCTAATCTGTTTGTAAACTATGAAAGAGCTTCTATCGATCAAGAAAGTTTGTGCAGAAATGGAGTTTGAAATTTGTGCTATAACAATGAAAATTAATAAAGCGAACGTTTGTATTATCAATATACAGGGTGTTTCTCCCGTAAATGCAGGTGACGGTAGATTTCACAAAAATAATCAGATTTTTCATATAAACTGTGGTCCTATCTTTATTCGTTTCGGAGATTGACGTTGAATTAATTTTTTTTTAAACGAAATTTTGCTGTAGCTCTAGTGCAGTTACAGACATTTCTTTGAAATTTGGCACTCGGGGCTTTCAGAGGACGCCGAATAAGATGGTTTAGTTATTTTCAGATTATGCGGTAGAGAGCGCTGGGTGCGCGATTTTTCGGCGATTCTTTAAGCCTTAACTTTTTTGAGAATAATTTTTATGTTTTCTTTGCACGTTTTTCTGGTTAACAGTTTTATTTCAAACAAATAATGTACTCTTGTTGAGGGTCTCAAAATTTCACCGTTCTCGAGGAAAACGCGTTTAAATGAACATAACAAAAACTCATTACCAAATTTACTTACTACCGAAATCGCGTATGTTCATTTAAACGCGTTTTTCTCGAAAACGGTGAGATTTTGCAACCCTCAACAAGTGTACATTATTTGATTGAAATAAAATTATAAATCAGAAAAATGTGCAAAGAAAACAAAAAAATTATTAAGTTAAGGTTAAAAGAATCGCTGAAAAGTAGCGTACCCAGCGGCCTCTACCGCATAATCTGAATCTAACTATACCGTTTTATTTGGCATCTTCTGAAACCCTTGAGTACCAGATTTCAACGAAATAGCTGTAACTGTGCAGGAGCTACAGCAAAATTACAAAAACTTAAATTCGTATCTCCGAAAGGAAAGAAGATAGGACCATAGTTTATATGAAAAGTATGATTATTTTTGCAAAATCTACCGTCCCCTGCATTCACGGGAGGTCTTTCTGAAACAACCTGTATATAGATCTCTCTTAGGGAATGTACAAACATTCTTTAATAATGTATAAGCTTGCTTAACACATGTGCTTCGTAGAGATCAAAATTCCTTTTAATCCTTTGAAAATCCTCAGTGCCATTTGTACATATTTTAATTTTAATGTCATTATCTATAGTCTTCACAAGGTGGATTTCCAATGGAGAAATGATCACGATCAAAACTTAAATTAATAATTTTGTTTTGGTAATTTTTGGCTATTTTGAGAAAAATGCTCTACTAAATCATCATAGCTGTCAATAATAACAGATATATTAATAAATTTTGCACTGATAATTCATGTCTCGGCCCTCGCTATACGTAAAATAAGAACTATATTGTTTTTGGGTTTGGTAGCTCGATTTTCAATTTTTCAGATGGACTTATAGTATTTTATTGAACCATAATGAACAACAGTGTGTTCCTGGTTGTAAATATATATCACAAGCATACATTTAACCTGCGGATTCTCATTTTAAAATGATGTCATCTGAGTGTGAAGATATAGATTATCTTCTGTGTTCCTTCTGTGGTGTAAATAGCAAATGTCAGAATAAATGAATGTTGAGTCGTATCCCTCAGACAATAATTCGATATCATCCAACTATCTTTGTTGTTGTTCTGGATTAATTATTGATTCTTAGGATTACTTTAAGAAATGATGCATCAACGAGAACTACTGCTAGCTGTGTTTGCAGTTATAACTTTACAAATAATTATTGTTCATATCATGGTCTGGAAACATATCGAAAATAGCTAAAACCTGATGCTGGGCATCCAGTGTGTTTGAAAAGTAAAATTGTTCAAAGCAAGCTGCTGTATCATGAACTTCACATTCACCTTATCCAAAAGTGTGATCTCTTAGTCAAATAAAAAATGATAGTTTCCATGATAATTTTTTTTTGACTCCTGATTTTTTTCCAATGATGGCTAGAAGGTCATACTTTTGAATTTAGATAGAGAAATAAATCCAATTTCCATTGAATTTTGTCTTGTACGCTGGGCCCAAAATTGGGCCCGCTACAGACCCAAACACGTTAACCTGAATATCTAGACTTCTACTGAAGCAAAATTGATGTACCATAGCTCAAAATACGCGTATTGAAGAGCTCTAACAGTATATCGTATTGGTTTCTTTTCGAATATTCTAACCTTAAAGTTTGGCTTTTATAGCAAAATGTCATTTGATGGTTATTTTAGGTGATATTTGTCGAAGTCTACAAAATGCATTTTGTTTTGAGTCAAAATATGCATTTTTCAGCATGAAATCGCAATTTTACAGTATTTCGCGAAATTCAAATTTTGGCGACAAAAAAAAAATCCAGTGAAAAGTAGAACAAAAATGCCAACTTTCCACGCAAACAAAATATTTTTACAGTCTCTTTTCTATTTAAAAAAAATATTTTGTTAACCGTAAAACAATCACAAAATCGGGCCCATAACCTTCGAATGACTTCTACCCTGCTCGTCCGACGCATATTCAAATTATCTATGACTTTGATCTCTTGTAGTTTTTTGATTGGAGGCTTTATTTCAAAATTAATTTGAATAAATGGAAAAACGCAAACATTTCCGTTTTCACGCAAGAAAATTGCCATAACTTTTCCAGCGGCACTCGAGGATTTTTTTACTATTTTTCCCGTTTTTAGAGCACCCAAAAACATAAGATCACATACAAATTAGCCATATCAAATTTTCAAATCAACTTTTGTGACCGTGCGACTGACTTTTAGGCCATTTTCTTCATCATCCTTAGGAAAACCAAAAGTACTCATCGATTCCTCTTTCTTTAAAGTAGAATAAATGGACACAATCTGCAAATGTTGGGTGATTGATTAGTTTGTTTCTATCGAATATTCGGTATTTTTTCCGAATGAATATTCCAATCTTGCACAAGATAAGAAAAGAAATTAAGATAGTTTGGAAGTACCATTATAGTCAATAACAGTAAAGAACCGTTACAAGATTTCAAAATGAAACTATCCTAAACTGTTAGTCTAGCAACTATGTGAGATATGTTTGAATTTTAATAATCTTGCATATATATCTATCCAATTCTAAAGCATTCAAATCTGCAGGTGTTGCAGGTTATTTTGATAATTTATTCGATTTTGCTTATGATAGTTGTTATTAATTAATTTAGTTTTAAAATGCGTCATTAGTTCACATCAATGCATAATAGAATATTATGTAAATATGTCGCAATGACCTAGAAACTGTTCGATTTTGGTTAATAACGCTACAATAAAAATGGAACATTCTAATTCACATATGTCTTCACTAACATTCAGGTACCAGATGATTTAACATGCAAATTTGCGAATATGTCCGTTAACTTTACGCAAGAATCGATCGCTCGTAATAAGCACCATTCGATGATCCAATAAATTAACAAGATCAGTTCCAATTGCAAGATATGTGAGATATTATCAATTTAGGTTCACATAATTTGGAAGGAATTAAATTTAAGTATGTAAACTTCAATGACCTCGATATTATTGTATTTCAATAATGAAAATCGTTAAAGATTTATGTTTGCTTAATAGAAATCAACAATTAAGTAAACAAGTCTTCATTACCGAAATCTTTTGTTAACTTATTCATTCAACATTTATTACTACGAGTCCAATCTCGAATGATTTTAATGAACAATATTTAGATTAAAAATTGAGCAATTTGGGAGACAATAAACAATGAAACAACCCCCTCCAGAGTAAAGTAATTGATTATAAACATATTTATTTTTAATTAAATTAACCATTAATATACAAGGTGCTGTAACAAAAGCTGCCTATAGACTTATGTCAATAGGACTGTGGATGTATGATAGCCATACATACTGTAATGCAAGGTGATCTGTGAATCACGGTGAATAATACCCCGTATAGAGTTATCAAATCATTATAATAAATGAATAATTTGTATTATTTATTAGCTGCTCGCTCCCGCCCTCTATCCCAAAGACGGTTGAACGCATGAAAAAATGTTTGGAGCAAAATTTGTTGCAGATTTTATGTTCTCCAATTTTTATAATAGATGTCAACATCATTGGAGATATAGAAACCTAGATAATCGCTAAAAAGCGATTTTTGTGACCTTTGAACTTGAATAACGAGATTTTATGAGACTTTTGAGACAACTTTTAGTTTTCAGCTTATCATCTCTCATTCCGAGGTGAACCCCCTAATATGATTGGCCTAATTGCCTAAAGGTACGTTTACGACATTCAATATTGGTTTTGTGATGTATGTTGAATAACTTTTAATTATTGAAGGATACACGTGATCAGGGCCAGGATAGGAGTCCTTCCATGAAACAATTCTATAAAGAGGAGGAAGGATAGAATGCGAGAATTCTTGATAACACATCAATGTGTAGTAAACTAGCAATATCAACTAAGCGGTGACATCAAAAGAAGAAACGATATGAAATTTAAATTGTTGACGGCTTTTCAGATTTTCTAAGCGGTCAAAAATGACGCGGTATGTATCATTTCTCGAATAAAATTGCAGAAATGAGATCCCACGTTACAGGTTTCGCATTTTATTTATTTTTCATATTTCTACAACTAGTTTATATATATGTTTATTAAATTTGAAATGGTAATAAGTGGAATAATTTTCTTATTTATAAATAGTCGTCCACGTTATAGGATAGTGTGTGTATATCGCAAAATGTTTTATAACATATGTATATTGCAATTTCAATGACCTGAATGTAAACGGTTACCGCTTATTTTATTCTTCTGTCAGCAAAATCGAAACGCTCCACTTTGCAGAAAAAAAAACGTCGACACGCTCTGCATTTTAGACGGTGAAGAATACGCTCGAAGGGATTTCTCTATAGATATCTTAATTGCCAAACAATATTTTTCAGTCTAATAGACAAAACCTAAAGAAGTAAAGTTCATTGGGAGGCAATTATTATATCGTTCGTTAATTGAGATAATGCTTTACATTGAAAGAGTAGTTCAGACAGTTGGCCCAGCCATTGTAGCCCACCACATAATAATTATCGTAACACATTAAAGTCTATTAATCGAAAATTTGTTACGCAAAAAATGTATCGCAATAGTATTTTTTTAAATTCGGTATTTTCTATATAATATCGACAGCAAACTATTTATTGCAATTAGTCACGCAGACAACAATATCGCATTAGTATTTAAAAAATATAGTGTGGTGTGCCAGCTTGACAGTCAAGCTAGCCCAGCCCAGCCCATCCAAAAACGGTATTTTGTATACAGGATTGATAGAAAGCAATTCATTGTAATTAGTTACGCAATAGAAATTTATGGCTTTATGGTTTTAAAACTATAGAGCTTTTCGATGGCCTGGGCTAGCTTGACTGTCAAGCTAGCCCAGCCCATTCAAAAACAGTATTTTCTATATGAGATCGATAGAAAACTATTTATTTCAATTAGTTACGCAACAAAAAATTATCGCATTATAGTTATAAAAACTATGGGATTTTTCAATGGGCTGTGATAGCTTGACTGTCAAGCTAGCCCAGCCCATTCAAAAACGGTATTTCCTATATGAGATCGATAGAAAACTATTTATAGCAATTTGTTACGCAATAAAACATTATCGCATTATCGTTATAAAAATTATGGGGTTTTTCGATGGGCTGGGATAGCTTGACTGTCAAGCTAGCACAGCCCATTCAAAAACGGTATTTTTTACATAAAATCGATAGAATACACTATTCATTGTTAGGTAAGTGAAAATATATATATAGAGTGGTCAGCTACGTTAACAGTCATGCCCATTGAAGAACGATTGTTTCTACATAAAACTGATAGAAAACTATTTGTTTCAATTGGTTACGCAAAAAAATGGAATGGTGAGATGCATTGACAGTCAAGGTAGCCCACACCGTTAAAAAACGGTAACATGTGCAAATATTAACATAGTATTCTCTCTCGATTTTATGTAAGAAATACCGTTTTTGAATGGGCTGGGCTAGCTTGACAGTCAAGCTATCCCAGCCCATCGAAAAACCCCATAGTTTTTATAACGATATGGCGGTCATTTTTTATTGCTAAACTATTTGCAATAAATAGTTTTCTATCGATCTTATATATAGAAAATACCATTTTGGATGGACTGGGGTGGATTGACAGTCAAGGTAACCCAGCCCATTCAAAAACGGTATTTTCTATATAGAATCGATAGAAAACAATTCATTGTAATCAGTTACCAATAAAAACTTATGGCTTTATGGTTTCAAAAACTATGGACTTTTTCGATGGGCTGGGCTAGCTTGACAATCAAGCTAGCCCAGCCCATCCAAAAACGGTATTTTGTATACAGGATCGATAGAAAACAATTCATTGTCATTAGTTACGCAATATAAATTTATGGCTTTATGGTTTTAAAACTATGGAGTTTTTCGATGGGCTGGGCTAGCTCGACGGTCAAACTAGCCCAGCTCTTTCAAAAACGGTATTTTCTATATGAGGTCGATGGAAAACTATTTATTTCAATTAGTTACGCAATAAGAAATTATCACATTATCGTTATAAAAACTATGGGGTTTTTCGATGGGCTGGGATAGCCCAGCCCATTCAAAAACGGTATTTTCTATATAAGATCGATAGACTATTTATTGCAATTAGTTATGCAATAAAAATTTATGGCTTTATTGTTCTAAAAACTATGGGGTTTTTCAATCAAGCTAGCCCAGCTAATCCAAAAACGGTATTTCTATATAAGATCGATAGAAACCATATATAAATAGGAATGAAAAAAATGGTTCCCCAGTCTCGCTTTGAATCTATAATATTTACTCTGATAAGTGTGAATAATGTGGGGGGTTTCAAACATCCTCAGTACCAGTAATTATATAAAGGGTGTTTTCCTTCCGAAGTGATAGCTAAATCTTCAATACTTTGAATCCAAGCCATGAACCAATTCTTTGGTTGGAGTCCAGTATAGCAATTTATTGTACTAACTAAAAATCGAGACGACGTCTCGGCAAACTTCGTCTCATCTCGATAGGTTCTGTTCCGTCAAAATAAAATTCATACGAGACGAGATAAGGAGACGAGACGACCATTTTGGGTCGTCATGACGGTATCACTAGCAATAATTCAATATAGGGAATTCGTCAGAGACAAATTTATAACAGACATCAACGAGTTTGACCTTGGTCCAATGTGGTTATTCCAAAAATAGAACTTCTGTAGGGTACGTACTACGTATTAGTCAAATCACTCACCTCTTTCAATCCATCGAGTCTCCCCAAACTTCTCGCTTGCCGCAGTCCAGTTTCCACTCCTCGTTTTCCACGCTTCCTCCTTTCTAAGAGACGCGGTTTCCTCGGCGTGATCGGTTCGTTATCTTCGGGATCCGAATGCACCTCAGGACAGTGGTAAGTATATCGCCGCCTGCTCGAGGGGCTTGTAATGCGGGTAATCAAATTGTCAAACATTTTGACGTGCGCGTTAGGTAATCAACGTTAGCATTATATTGAAATTTCAAGTCTGTTGACACGTGTCATTGTAATGCCGTAGGTGTCATCATGAGTCCATTCCGCGCCCCTACTATTGACAGTCTCTATTAGCGTTTAAACGTGTTGTTGATTTTAGAATTTGTATTCGGTTAGGTACACGCGTCGATGGGCTAGGATGCAAACACGTTTCATTTGTTCCGGCTCGGATTAGGATTGTTGTCTCAAGCCAAACAATTACGAAACGCGTTCCTTTTTTGCGGCATTCATCTGTAACAGAAAAACAAAAGATGATATAATTACACAATATCAACACCGTGACTACTCAATCACCAGATCTAATACATCAATGTTTTTTAAATGAATAGATAGATGGGCAATTATAAGTATACTGTGAAAAAGATAATTCATCTTCCAATTCACGAACCAATATATTTGAACTATGAAGATGTCTAATGATGTCATCCATTATAATCCCGCGAAAATATCAATTAATATTTTACGTAAGTTGGTCGAGTAAACTAGCGTACTATAAAATAGTGCAGAGAGGAGATACAATACTCCTTAAACGACACAGTATAAACAACACCCCTCCTATCTCTTACCTAATATAATCTAGAAAGTGTTACAGTGTTAGATGCAAGGTGAGTTTAAAAGACCTTTGATTTGAGGAGAATAGGATGGGAGTTATCTAGCGATAACTAGACGATGCATTCTATTGATTCATTACACTTGAAGCGTTTGTGGTAAGCATAAGTAATATCCTTTAATTACAGTATGACATAATTGTGACCATTCGACATTCGAATCTATCACTAGATCCAACCTTCCTAACAGATAATAAGTTACGTGGCTTATAATAGGTAGATGGGCAAATATAACTATACTGTGAAAAAGATTATCTATCTTCAAATTTACGAACCAATATATTTGAACTATGAAGATGTCTAATGATGTCATCCATTATAATCCCGCGAAAATATCAATTAATATTTTACGTAAGTTGGTCGAGTAAACTAGCGTACTATAAAATAGTGCAGAGAGGAGATACAATAGTCCTTAAACGACACAGTATAAACAACACCCCTCCTATCTCTTACCTAATATAATCTAGAAAGTGTTACAGTGTTAGATGCAAGGTGAGTTTAAAAGACCTTTGATTTGAGGAGAATAGGATGAGCGTTATCTAGCGATAGCTAGACGATGCATTCTATTGATTCATTACACTTGAAGCGTTTGTGGTAAGCATAAGTAATATCCTTTAATTACAGTATGACATAATTGTGACCATTCGACATTCGAATCTATCACTAGGTCCAACCTTCCTAACAGATAATAAGTTACGTGGCTTATAATAGGTAGATGGGCAATTATAACTATAAAAACAGACTATTTCCATAATTTTATTTGATGGAGTGTTTCATAATAATATAAAGTTGTAACAATTCCACTAGAGTCGGCACTTGAGAGCTTTGCAGAATACTTGAATATTTCATCAAAGTCACCTATTTTGGTTGCTCACTCACACATGCGCACATTTTTGACACTTCTCTCCGTCTTCCGTACTACGACTCTGCAAAGTTGTCAGCTTTTACCATTCAGTTTCTTTAATAGCAGAACAAAATCTAATTTCTTCATATGCTTCATTTAATATAATAGTATAGTGTGTCTTAAGTATTTACGTGTTTGGAACCATATTATTTTTCTCTGTGAATTGATATCATTTACTCATATTGCTCAGAAACAATTCTTGAAGAATTTAATGAGCTTATTCTTATTTATTCACAAACATATTGAGTGTTTCATAATAATATAAAGTTGTAACAATTCCACTAGAGTCGGCACTTGAGAGCTTTGCAGAATACTTGAATATTTCATCAAAGTCACCTATTTTGGTTGCTCACTCACACATGCGCACATTTTTGACACTTCTCTCCGTCTTCCGTACTACGACTCTGCAAAGTTGTCAGCTGTTACCATTCAGTTTCTTTAATAGCAGAACAAAATCTAATTTCTTCATATGCTTCATTTAATATAATAGTATAGTGTGTCTTAAGTATTTACGTGTTTGGAACCATATTATTTTTCTCTGTGAATTGATATCATTTACTCATATTGCTCAGAAACAATTCTTGAAGAATTTAATGAGCTTATTCTTATTTATTCACAAACATATTGTATTTATTATTATGATTTTTGTATTGTTTCATATTGCTGTATAGTCTTGTTGAATAAATTATTATTATTATATTATTATTATTATTATTATTATAATATCTTCCAAAATCTCTGTTGCATGGTGACGAATATTTCAATATAGTATAGGTCTTGGATATTCATCCGAAAGTTATTACATAGAATTCCTGCAATAATTCTATGACTCAGAACTTAGAGCATAGAACGTGTCAAACATTCATTTTGATAATATAAGAAGAAAGAACATCAATCAATAAAGGTACCACTTAATAATACATGTGTACAAAGATGCAGAAAATCAATACAAGCCTAGTATTACCAAAAATATATAAAAATAAAAAAACTAGGCCGTCAAATATTTAACAAAGTAACCTGCGATGATCTCGCCACTTGGGGTTTCGAAATCGGGAAACCGAATGCATTGCCAGGGTGTTAACAACCTAGGTTACAACCGCAGGTTACAACTGCAGTGTATGTACACATTTTTGGACGAATAAGCAAATCTACTATTATTCCGATAATCGCATGAATAGGAAATTAGTAATTCATCCGCTTGTCGGACGAATATCCACCAGCTATATTATATGTCTAGCACAGATCATTGAAAGTGGCATTTCTTATCCATTCGTCATATATTCAGCCCAAAGTTGTAATATTATGGTCCTTCGAGCCGGCTAAGTGGTGCGCCAGTTTCCACTATTCGCAGGATGTTTTTTAATAAATGCAATTGATTTCAGTTGATAATACCTTGGCAAAAAGTAAGGGCTATTTGCCATATGAACTTGAGTCCCAAAGTATCCTCTTGCCGAGTTATCCTCCCCTCAAAGAGTAGGCGTGAACTATTTTCATAGAATTGATAACTGTCACATTTCTTTGATAAAAAAACTAACGCCATTCATGTGTTCAACGCAAAATGTAATTCGATAGTCCTTCGATACTAATTATATGTTATTCAATTGTGGTTTGGGCACACATTTCTTAGAACCATTTTTAATTCTTTGACACACGACACACGCAGAAACTCGAAAAAATATGAGAAACGAAGAAGTGTACGCAATCGGTAACTTTCTCATACAAGTCGGTGTATTAATAAAAGCAACCTCCCAATATCGGAATGTTCGCGACGCCCCATTCTAATCGAGTGGCTTCAGTTAATAAGCCTCCCCTAGAGCAAATGGATTATAACATTTTGTAGTACGAAAGAGATCAGACTAGAACTACTAAGTAATGACCGTCATCAATAAAATTTAAATTATCTTAATAAAGCAAAGTATAGGGGTGGTATTGAGCGTCAAAGGAAGGTGTCCCTAAAGGTGTTGAAGATAATATTAATCTGAACTCACCAGAGCATCATGCGGAAAGATAACTACAGAGGTGCATGCAGGAAAAAATGAACCTGTAAGAACTTGTTAGCGTAACATTTTCGAGCGGAATGATCGAAATGCAGATAGCAGAGATAATAAAGTGTCCTAATTGTTGCCTGACCAGCGTGTGTATGAAAAAATATAATTGCTGAACAATATATGCAATCTGCAGCTGAATATCGAGAAGCGTAAAGAGCAACAAGTTTCTCGGAAGCAGATACGTCATCCTTCGGAACAGAACCGGAGTAAGGAGGTGGCCAAGAAGTTTCCCAAATAACACTTATTACTAATTGGGAATAACATCAACAAGTTTCAGTGGATGGAACTAGAAAAGCAAGCAATCCTGTCTTAGAAAAACGATAACACGAAATTTTGTATATAAGAGATTCTAAAAAAATGTCTCCTTTCATCAATCGTAAATCTGAGTTTTAGTTCTATCATGAGCTGGAGATGCCATATGTAACGATGGCGAAATATCGACTGAAAATAAATTACAGTAGGAGCCCCCGAAAAGTTTACTATTAACGGAAAATTTACTTTACGTCAACTGGGAGATCGGTCAGTACGCTGCGACAGAGTGAGTGAGTGAGCCGAATGGAGGAAAGACTTCGTTCGCCACGTTCACTCAGTCTTTCCTTTCGCAGAAGCCGATAAGGGCGCAAACCGCAGTCTGTTTAGTTGCGCGATCTCGATTCTTTAGCACTGCCAAAGGTATGAATGAACGTTTAAAATCTTTAATTCGAAAACCGCTATGTAGAAACTAACAACGGCATAAGCCGATCAATAGTGCAATTCAGTTAACAGAAAGTCGTCCTATGTTGCATCAAAGGAGGCAGCCCCTTGTGTTGCATAAAATAAATGCCGACGACACCTATTCAGTGCGAGTAGCTAGGCTACATATAATGTACTGCTTTCAGTACAGACCCTTCATTCCTCTCTACAATCGACCAGATAGTTAGCGCAGCGAACAGTGCGCGAAACGAAGTGAACAGCGTTGAGTATTTAGACGGACCGCTCTACCCAATAACTCGAAAATGGCTTTAGGTACGAGATTGAATTTTCATGCCAGTAAATTTCGAGCATCATATCTAGTTTGTGTCAGAATGTCAAGTGGATTGCAATTACCTTTTATCCGCTACACGAGGGCATATACGTTGTGCCATATAACACGATTCAAGAGACGACGTCTTAATAAAATTGTATCCGTCTTATGGGACAAAGTTCGGTACTTGAAGTAGCGTTTACTATAACCGGAAGGCTATATGAACGAGGCCTCTTCAAGCTCTCACCGGATTACCACCTCCACACTTATATATAAAAGCTGAAGCCATCAGAGCGGGATATAGGTTAAAGGAGCTAGGTCACTGGACCAAAATGTAATACTTTCGTGGAAACTCAGCGATTTAGAGTAAGGCAATATCTAAATGCCCCATACTAGAAATGAAGGAAGGGCATGATTCCAGAACTATACGTCTCACTTCTCCCAAAATCCTCATCCCTGATAGAGGAGTTTGGAGCAACGAAACACTCGCCCTACTGCCACCAGGTAGGCTCGTATGGTTCACAGATGGGTCCAAGGTAGGTCAAGCTTCTGGAGCGGGAGTGTACCTGAAAAGGCCAAAGATCACTATCCCAGTGAGTCTAGGCGCTTACTGCACGGTTTTTCAGGAGGAGGTCTAAGCAATATTGACTTACGCAATGGAAAACCTCCGAAAAAACTATGTAAATGGGATGTTAACTCCGTTTATTAGATTCAAAAAATGTTTCTATATATTAAGTTTTGATTTATTCAAAATCAGATATTTGAGAAGAGATCATGAATGAATCAATAAAATATTGTATTATAATGAAGTTTGTTCGCTTTGTTGGATTCACAATTTCTTGTTCTTCGTCGGCGGGATGCTCCAAAATCCTTCTCGGGATCACCAAACATTGAATCGTTCAAAAGTTTAAGTTTCGGGCATAGCAGATGATCTTATACTTCGGTAAAGCAAAACTGCTCCCAGGAGAGCTTATGGAAGCCAGTGTTAACAATATTCTGGGTTTCTGGTGGGACACAAACCTGCTAGAATAGAATTAAGGTTCTGACCACGGGGTGCACAATGGGTCCAACTAGGTGGCCTGAGTGCCTCCTTCCCTCAATTGATGATGATGATAACCGGCAGTTCACTATAAGCGGGACAGTTTGAATGTATCTGTGTCGACTGCAAGATTGGTGGGGAAACATTTTAATTACTATGTTGTTTTCAAGTCTCCCATTAGTATTTTCTTCGCGCGACATTATATAATCGCGATGCTATCATGGCATTAGTATTTTTTATCTTTCAAGAACATTATTGAGAATTATTAAGGCAAACATTGCTCGGAATAGAAAAAAAATTAGTTTGCTTTAGTTCTCTTAAGATGATCTAGACCATATCTTCTATAACTTCCGAAGGAAAAACATTGCTTGAACTCAAATATTTTAAATGTCGAATGCATCTTTTGATAACTTGAAAATTGTGTCTGTAGAGAAAAAAAAAATCAAATTTTGATGTTCTAAGACACCTTCTATCGGATCCATTCCAACCTCAACGTTCACTAACCATTTTCCAAGTTCATAATGGTTAACGGTCGAAGCAGGAAAGGATAATTTCTCATGCAGTCCGATTCCTGTATATCAGATAGAGCTAGACCATAACAGCGTCAAAAAGTCAGGCTAGAGCGAGATCGAATTAGTGCACGTGTGGACGAGGCTTAAGTGCCAGTTATAATGGAATGTAGTGAAGAGTTGCGTGTCATATCTCCGATGTTCAGATCAGGCTAGCTGTGGAACCTCGGCCATCCTGATTCAACGGCGGTTTTGCCGCTGGCTGAGCCGGTTAACAAGCAACATATGTGTATTCATAAAATTTATTCATAATAGAATGTGTACTTGTGTGGTTTTCCACACAGCCAGAAAGCTAATAGTAGGTATTTTGTAATGCAGATCCAGTGTTTCGTAAACACTGGCACAACACTCTCGGCCTATTGCAGGGAAATCTTGCAGAATTTATGACAATGGCAATAACGAAACATGTTTTTTTTTTAAATTGCGGTTTTACCAGCAGTTCGAGCATTTAATGGATTTCCGGAGCGTGCTTGTGATATCGCTGCTTCGGCACAAATGTCAAAATGAATTGCACCATTTCATTCATAAAATTCCGAATGAAACTGCTAGTAATAGATAGTATTTTACACAAGTCAGAAATACAGAATTAAAAACAGTTCATTCTGTGGAAGACAAAACATTCATGCCCTTGTTGTTAAATATTTAGTTATGCATGTTATCCAAAATTATTTTAGGCAAGATTGTAATTTATTTGCATATTGTAAGATAATTTGTTATAAAACTTGAAATACTTATATTAGGACCATTTTGAGATTTACACAGTCTATGTCTACATTCCTAAACGCATCTCGATAATATAGATTTGAATAAAAAACACAACACCTAGTGTTTGTTGAGCAATATGCCTGAAATTTTTACACAAGGATTACTTCAATAAAATCAAGAAATGATTGAAGTTTCGATAAAATACTCCAACGTTATCTCAGTTTCTGTTATGTTTTTTATGTAAAGAAGAGGAATCCCAATCGTAAAAATGAATATTTTTCACAGTTCTATTTTCACATTTCTGTCGTAAACATTATCCACAATGAGTTCAACAGTTAAGTGAGTTTGAACGTGGCCGAATTATTGGGTATGAGAGGGTGGATTTTCATTTCGGGAAATTGCCAACCGTGTGGGTCGTAACGTTACAACAGTGTTAAGATGTTGGTCATTATGGTCTGAAGAAGGCCTTCATGAGCGTCGCTGCGGATCCGGACGTCCTGGGAGGACTACAGACCATGAAGAACGCCACCTAAGAACATTGGCCCTGAGAGACAGGTTTTCCACTATAACGAGCCGTAGGAAATAACTGGATGGAAGCTTCAGGACAAAGAGTCTCCATGGCGTCCGTCTATCGACGGATAAAATCTTTTGGGCTTCGTTCTTACTAACCATTTTAATGCCTTCCCTTACCACAAGTCATCGCACCCGTAGGCTGGAGTGGTGTAATGAAGGCGTGAACTGGGTGCAGGAATGGCGGCATCATGTGGTCGTACGGTTCTGTTCGTGGGCCCATGATGGGTGAAGGAGGGTGAGGCATTTTCGTGTAGAAAGAAGGAATCTGCAATATGCTGTTGAACGTCATACTGCCCTTACATTAGGAGTAACGGTTTGGCGTGCAATATGTTATGGCAGTAGGTCACCTCTAGTTTTCGTACAGGGCAATTTAAATGCTGCCAATTACATAGCCAACGTGGTGGAACCTGTTGCAGTGCCATATCTTCGGGAGTTGATTGATCCAATTTTGCAACAGGATAATGCCCGCCCTCATACGGCAAGGGTTACATAACGCAGTATTTAGAAGATGCTGATGTGGTGGTGCTTCCATGGCCTGCACGTTCACCGGATCTCTTGACGATTGAACATGTCTGGGATATAATCGGTACAAGAGTAGTTTACACCACAATACCCTCATAATTTAAATGATCTTCGACTTCGTATTCAAGAAGCTTGGGACGGGATACCTCAAGGCGACATTGACCATCTTGTTCAAACTGTACCTCATCGAGTAAATGAGTGCATAAACAATCGCGGTGGGGTCACTCATTATTGAATAACTTATCAATTTATGTTTTTTTCGCTTCAACATTTAATCATTTACTGGTTACATTAATGTGCCTCTTCTGTAAAATTTCAATTAAATTGCTTAACTATTACTAGGTGTTGCGTTTTTTAATCAAATCAGTATACATACACTTAACACATAAAAGTAAGTACCAATTTATAGTAATAGTAAAACTAAAGAAAATACAATTTTTTCTTCACTTATTTTCATCAAATTATAGTGTGTGTATTATTTAAAATGTGTGAGAATAGTACAACCACCGCTCTCTGGCTCTTCGTGGATTATTTAAACTTTCTATTGCAGCTAAAACAGTTGCCATTTCGGCATTCAGCACCCTAAAATTATTCGGAATCGACATAGTCGAAAAACAGTTTATATTCAAAGATTTTCCATGGTGGTTTTTTGACCCCTCTCCCTAATATACTGCTACGAGTTGGGTGAATAGGTGGATCGGACCAAAATATTCTAATAGGTCTAGAGCACAGTTGTGACAAGTTTCATGTTTACTTCACAAAGTCCAATATAGTTTTGGGTACGGCCTAGTAATTGGAAAAGCTAGAAACAACTAAAAATATTTATTTTAATAATTTTAACCAGGCATTTTTCTGCAGAGAAATAAACATAGGAGCGCTGCATTGCATTCTATGTCAATCAGAATAGAGCTATTATGAATAGAGTTCTGAACTTCAAATTTGCAATAATTTTTCCCAAATATCCCCTTTGAAAAATACTACAATGTCATCAGCAAAGGTTATAATCTGCCCCTTAAATGGTAGTATTAACTAGTCACTAGTGGAGTTGGTACCACAAGGCTTCGGAGCAAGTATAATAATAGCTCATGTGATGTTGAATCAAATGCCTTGCGGTAGTCAATCCAGGCCATGCAAATGTTGCGCTTGTAAAGTATGGAGTCCTGAGTGATATATCTATATATCCTGGCAACCCTCCATGCCTTCCTTTGCCCCACGCTGCTTGCTGATGTTATTAATTACCGGACCGATTGATCTCAACAACCTAGCATACGTGTAAATAATTTGTAGCAGATGTTGAGACAAGTAATCGGCTGGTAGTGCTTGGGATCATACAAGTCTTCATTCTTTAGAAGCAACACCAGTGTACCCCTGGACAGCCCAGCTTGGAATTAAGCCAAGAGTCGGCGGTGAGTGGAAGGAAATTTCTTCCACCACCATATGTTAATGCCGTCAGGGCAGGGAGCAGCAAGGTTTTTGGTACCGACAAGAGCTTGTCAGACCTCATGCTCGCTGACTGCCTCGCACACTTCTGTTTGCGGAAGTTGATTGTCAGCGCAAAACATTTCGAAATGTGCTAGGGCTGGGGTACCTAAGTGAATTGGACGCGGTAACTCCTTTCCAGAACTGCTCGACCTCCTCCAAAGTGGGGGGGAAATAAGGAATTCTCCCTGATGCGTTTAACCAGTTTTGCTAGATTTCTCCTTACCACGCTCCTAATCGCACAATGTTGCTTGATGGTCTACAACACTGTACGTTTTAGTGTGTACTGGAGGCGGAGCAGTTGGCGGCTATACGCCTAATTTTTGGCGTGAAAGCCCTGCCACTAGAAATAAAATCCATCATACATCGGATTCGAGACGCTTGTTGCCTCGCCGACTGGATTTTGACCTCGACTTCGTGTAGGCGCCGTTCGGTTTTCTCGATCCGGTCGTGCGGTCCCTCACTCCGCCCTTTCGGAACGAGTCTCTTTGCGGCACCATACAAGACCTCGTTGAACCATTTGTATAATGTTCTGTTTCCTTGGTATTCTGCCTCTTTAATATCACGTAAGAATAAAATAAGACTCCTCTTTTTGACGTTTCGATGATCTATTTTTATCTTTATCAAAAGTTGTAAAGTTAGTTAGTGTTTCCATGTAATTTGGAAAAGAATAGATGACTTTGATTAATGAAATGCGTCTACAGGCGACTTGTGGTTTTGAAATCCATCTAAAACTGCAGAAAACTTTGGATCGATTGTGTGTAATGTATGGCTAATTATCAAATTGATGTACTTGAAATCGTTTGAATCTAGCTGAAAATGGCACTTGAGGAACACCATATTGTGTTCATACTGTGGCTAATCGCCGATGCCAGCAGACAAGCTCACTCCAATCTGTAAATTTTGCAGATAGGGATCTTCAAAGTGCAGTAACATCATACAGCACACGGTACCTAAAGTTTTACTTCCGATCTGAAGGAAGGTACTCATTTTTGGTACTAAACCATTGTGCCATCTTCTTTAAATGTGATGAATATCTTATACCTTAACACGTGCAAATTAACAATTCCAAAAATTAATCGTAAACATTTCATAGAAACCCATTTCAATTTCACATGACTACTTTTCAATACTACGATCATACCTCGAATGGTACAGTCGTAATTTAATCAATGTACGATCTGACGATATGAAAGTAAATTTTAAATTAAAATCTACTGTAAATTTATCAGTTTAAGCTCGGACATCCTAATAATTAAACGCAATTTACCAACCTGAAGATAGCAAGGTTGAGAACAGTTATTTGTATGTAAATTATTTAAACGTTGTTAAGCTGGCTGCAGTGCCAGCCTCGAAATTTCTCAGCGCCTCAAGCTCGAAGAAGTGGTTGCTCATTGCTTGTATAGAATAAAACGGTGCCCAACTGGAGATTCATAAAAAATATCGAGCCATCTGACATCGCAGACAAATGAGAAGTTCTGGAGACCAAGTAAGGGAAATTATTCTCAGCTAATAAATATGCATTTGTTTATGTTCATTCACAACAAAAAAACGTTAGTGGATAATTGTTTTGTTTCTGCTATTCTATGAGATTGTAACGAGACTATAGATTACAGTGTATCATTTACTTTGAGATTATTGTACTACATCAATTATCCCGCCATATGTAGACAATGGTAACTTATTATTTATTGCAGTTAATTATTTCTTAACTAATAATATGCAATCATTCAAGATCATTCTGAACATATGAATGTTTGTTCGTAATTGATTAGTTGATTGCAATTAAAATGCGCATGTAATGCAGATCATGACAAGGCTTTGTCTTATTTACTCGAATATTTTTGTGGCACATGAAATACTCCGTCACATAAAGACAATGGCAACAAATCTTCTGCCCTTAAAAGCCTTCCCGGTTAGAAAGGACAAAAAACATCATTATCATCATCGGAAATATGCAACTTTCAACACAAATCAACTGTAATCCATAGAAAGGACCTTTCGGTTACCCAAGTAGCCATCAATAATGATGTGAACAATGGGTTACCCTCAGCTGGATATGAATCGGAATTTAATAAATTGCTTTTTCGTTTATACATTTCCATCCCTTCTAAATTACCTAGACATTTGTCTGTACTCTGTACTTTCTTGGAAAACGGTGTGAACGGCTACCGCTGATTTTTCACCATTATTTTTCTTTATATGGGCAAAATTTTCCTTATAACCAGTTAAAATGTTCCTTCTAGTTTGATCCACATAGCAGATTCACAATCGGAAACTTTATCAAAGGTGTTGCCTAAAAGGTGTTTTAGCTTGTTTTTACATCTATAAACTGGTTGTATTGCAAATTTAGAAAACAAACTACGGGATCAAAGATTTGTGGTAACCATTGTTCAACGCAATTTGCTGAAGTTTCTCAACTTTGTTGTTATAATTTCGCTGGCTCAATGTGACTTTCAATAATCTATGAGCTAGACTATTAAACGGAGCTATTTTATATCTAAATGGTGTAGCTGAATCCGCCGAGGTATACCTATTTGTTTGAGTGGATTTTCTGTATATATTGAGATCCAATTACCATCTTCTATAATGTTAATATCAAGGAAAGAAAGCTTATCTGTTTCTATTTCGATAGTGAATCTTAGTGAATCAAATTGGCTATTAAGCGTGTTCAAAAAGCCATGTAAATCAAAATCTTTACTTGTTATCGCAAAAATGTCGTCAAAGTATCCATTACAAACTTTTGGAAACTGATTCAATTTTGATTTTAAGGAGGTTTCAAGTTCACTTCGGAAAATATTAGCCAAAAATCGAGAGTGGATAGCCCATTGCACAACCGCTTGTTTGTTTATAGTAATTTTTTTGTTAAAAGTGAAATAAATATAATATAAAGATGATGGCTACTTGATAGCTGAAAAGTCCTCAGTACTTTAATAGTATTTTTAGTGGATAAGGGTGATTATTTATTATCAATAGTGTTATAATATATACACAGTGTGAACTCTTTTATAATTTATTTGTAATCCATCGATATACAACTTTCCTCTCCCGTAGGAAACACTAATATATTGCAAATGATTAGAAACACATAAACGCTCATAAAGACGTCAAATTATACTCGATCTCATTCCATTGAAAGTTTATTCGAATTGACAATAGATGTGTTGAACATTTTAATATTATATAAACGAATCCCATGGTAAGTTCTGCATTTCGCACCCCCCAAAGATAGCCATAGGTATTTTGGGCGACTAAGGAAAACAACGTAAAAACTCAAAAAATGATTCAAGTTGTTTAAAAAATTAACAAAAAGCGATGATTGATTGAGAAACTTTACGTGAAAAATGTACTTTTTTGGCTTTTTTCAAATCCATTTTGTCAATGTATTATAGATTTTTTAACAATGTGATGTTTAATCCTACCAAACCATTCTGTGATCGTGCATTTTCTTTAATTGATTTGAATTTTCTGAAAGAACCATCACAGCTATCAGAAGTCACAGATGACGTTAGCGCAAGGCGAAGATTTATCCAAAGATTGAGATAAGTTGTTATTTTATCTTTTAGATTCAGTAATCATTTCTCGTAGTACTATAGGCAAAGACTTAGGTGTTCTAAACGATCATCAGTTCACTTTTAATCTACATATAAGTGATATGTGTGTTAAAGCTAATAGAACTTTAGGGTAGGCATTCCAAATATTTCAACAATTTGGAGGTACTACAAACACTATTCAATTCATTTGTTAGACAAAAACTGGAATATGCTTCGCTCATCTGGAACCCTCAGTATAAATTCCAGATTACACTAATTGAAAGCAATCAACGTAAATATTTGAAATATCTCTGGTTTAGAATTTTCAATATCTTTCCTAGAAGAGGTTTTAACCATCAACTATTATTATCTACTTTTGATTGTTTGACATTTGAACTGAGAATAAGAATAAGGAGCACAATATTCCTCCATAATTTGGTGAATAATAATATTGAACGCAGTTACTTATTAGGTAAATTAAATTTTGTTGTACCTAGATTATCTTCTCGCTGTCCTTTTTACAATGTTAGATCTAATACAAATATATCATCTAGATGTCCGATATTTGTCATGACAACAAACTTTAATGTTATTTGTTCCCAATGTGACTCATTTTTCAACAGTATTCAGTATCTTATTAGTGTGGTCAAGTAAAGTTATTTATCACCATGAAATTCAAAAGTTTAGCCAGTTTATTTTCATTATTTCTATTAGATATTATTTTTGTTATATATTTCTTGTTATTCTTTATATTATGTTGCTCTGTATTGTTTGTCCTATAACTGGGTTATTCTGATAGGCATATGTATATACTAAATAAATAAATATTTTCCTTCAATCCAGAAGAACAATGTAATATAGATTTTTAAATTGGACAGTAAGAATTTTATTCGGTTTTTGTAGCATAACATATTTGCATTTGAGTCATTATTGTATTTTAATATATATTCAGCAATTTTTCTGTTACTTCAAGCATACATTTGATCCGCAGAAGTGTCCGAAACCTATTTTATTAACAAAAGTGAGGGGAGTCTCTTGATCAATTGATCACAGCTATTTTAAATTCTTCTTTTGTGGTTGATGCAACGAAAATCATGTTAGCAAACCAAAGTCAGAAGCCACTGCAGCCAACTTGCAAATCTCCATTCCATTGGTTGAATGAGTGTGTGTCAGTTGCAGATGGCATTAAATATGGATTAATCGAACTATACGACTCTGAGGAATAAACTGACTAACAATAACTTGAAATGCAGTGAAGCGGCTTTACAATTCAAATTAACAAAATGAGGTACCATCTAGTGAAAAGTGGTACCATCTCGTTTTGAAAAACCGTAACCATAATATCGTCAGTTGATTTCTGTATGTTCTACATACAGCGATTGCATTACATTCTAATATATGTTTCGGCAACTAATATCACGTTTTGTAAGCCCGAATAAATCATGGTGATGATATTGGTTGGTTCATAAATTAAAAGCCAAGCCCAAATACTGGCTATATATCTAATTAAAAATTCAGACTTCGTCAAGGACGAGATGTAACTTTCAACGACCTAGGGTTATAGAAGTCAAAACTACTCAGATTCCCAACCGGTATCATCAGCTTCACTTTGGTAACCATTGTTAGATTGAAATCTTGCTAATACGCGAAATTAAATTGCCTTCATTTTATCTAATTGAATGAATTAAATGATCGACCGTTCGAATCGTTTCACTTTGAAAACATTGATTAAGATAATAACTATTATAGAAGCGTTTCTGGGATTGTTATCCTTCATCAGAATGCACTTGTAATGGCATAGGTTTGTAGTTTGAGTTCATTTTTGTTGCTTTTCTTTATATCGGATGAAAAGGTGAGGCTTGATCAGATTGCAGAATACCGACGACATAAATCAGTTCAATTGAATTAATGTGAATATTCAACATATGTCTTCATTAATTTCTAATTAATGCTGACAGATTGTTTCACCACACTGTGGCATTCTCAAAGCTTGGAGTTATTAATTAAATGTGAATGTAAAATTAACTCCTTAAATATTAGAAATAAATCTGAATGGGGTATAAATTTAAGGATGGGGTAGACAATGGTTTGGGTGGGAGTTTATTTACAAAATTATTGACCAGTGGTGAATTATAAGTTTTTCAAATTGATTCTAGAATATTGAGTTTGTGTCTTTTCACATGGATATGTAAAAAAATTGGAGAAAAAAAGGGTGAATTTGTGATTATCTTCCAAAAGGGGGAATGTTCGTGCAATCTTACACTAAAACTGAGCCCACTTCTAAGAGAATACCAGACTAAAAACGTCGCCTTCAAAACAATAAATAACTTGCACTAATACATTATTGATTCATAATGAAAAAAGATAAGTTAAAGAAATCTGGTGTTTGTAGGCTGAGGTGTGAAGATGGTAATGCCTTGTACATAGGACAAACTGGACGCAGTTTCAGTTTCACGAATATTAAAAAAGTTACAGGCTCAAGAAAGAGGACTTTAATTACGGGAATCAGCTTTGGGAACATAGTAACAATTTCACCCTGAATCCCGATATTTTACTTATTCTGAAAATAGGACATAAGCTCATTGAAAAAAAACAGTAGTAACATAATATCAATATAACCAAATTGATAACTACAATTCTCCTCATGTCAATAATTTTGTAGGTAAACTCCCATCCAAACCATGATATACAGCATTAATTAGAACTTAAATGTTGGAAGTCTAAATTTGAGTTTTATTCACTTTGGAAAGTTTGAAATTATTTTACAATGAACATTGAAACCATAGATTCTTTATTGTTGAAATTCAAATGTGCGTCTTCATCACACTCTTCAACAAACATGGATGTAAAAACTGAATAAAATCAGCCATTCTAAACTTAAATAAAGGAACTATTAGAAGATTGATTTTCACTAATTTAATAAATAAATGTGACTATAGTTCAGCTGTTTGGTACAAGATCGATCCTCAGAAGCAAATGGTAATAGGTGGTAAGACAGTTGACTTTGCCGAGACGACAAGATATCTGGGAGTCATCCTCGATACAAAAATAACCCTGGTGAATTGTTTTGATAACCTTCCGACAGTCTAAAAGAGCAACTGGCATGAAGTGGGGTTTGGAGCATAAGCAGCTGTTGTGGATCTACTTAGCTATTATTATCCCAATACTAAGTCATGCGATTCTCGTTTGGTGGAAAGGAATCAAACTGTTCACGGCCCAGTTACAGGAACTCTTCCTCAGAGACATTACATCCACGTGGTAGAGTACACCGACTGCAGTGTTGAGGGCATTGTTGGGCATGTCACCCATCACTAACGATGTGGAATCTCGCAAACAGAACTTCAAGATTGTCATCCCGTCGAGAGAGTAATGGGAAAAAGGCCGTATGGCAAAGCACGGCACAATTTAGTATACGTATGGGTCTAGAGTAGGCTTCTGCGGTCCTAGATACTTTGATGGGTACCTACTCCTTGTAAATGGGGGATCTCAACACAACCTGGAGTTGCTTGCCATTTACATATGTGCGTAGAAGCTGCTCGGCTATGGTAAGGTAAATGAAACCATCTGTACCTGTTCAGACAGTCAAGCGGCACTCATTGCACTGAGCAGCACTACTGTGTCCTCGAGACTTGTCAGGGATACCAATGAAATCCTTGACAGGCTAATCATTGGCGACAGGCTCAACCTGACCTGGATCCCAGGCCACTCAGGTTTGAATGGAAATGAGAGAGCGGACAAACTGGTCAAAGAGGAGGCCAGATTGTACGGTCCTCAAGGCTACCTTGCTAGTATCCCCTATAGCGGGGTATACAGATGTTGCGGAACCACCTGAAAGATCAACAAGCCTCAGTATTGAGAAGCAATGATCACCGACGAACTGCCAAAGCGGTGCTTGGCAATGAAGTAGGCCCAAGGGCTAGTGAGATACTCTCGCTGAGTAGGCATGGTATCAGGATAATCTCCGAGATCTTTACATTCACGGAAATCTGATGAAATTTAGACAGACAATAGGAAATGGTGACTAACCCTTCTGTATAAGATTGTAACGAAGCTTAAAATTTTGAAAGATCATTTAATTTAGATCGGGTAGTAAGTACGGATGTTACATGTAATCTCAGTTTGAACAGTTCATTATTTCAATAGATATAAATGAATTCCGAATGGGTATTCCGTGATTGCCATTTTTCTAAATCTCCGTAATTTCGAATAAGTGTAATTATTCAAATAGATGAATCAAATTCATGCCCGTTCAAAATTGCATTTCATTCCGATAAAATATGTTGCAAAAACAGGGGCCTGGCAAGTTAAGACACCAAACTTTGAACAGCATTATGTATAAAAAGGGCGAACAACCAAAAAAACTCTGATAACACTTGCTTACTCCGCCGACAGGAACTGGTGTGATATCATGTTATTTACTTTTATACATTGTTCGGGGCATAAGTAAAAAACCCTTGGCATAAAATAAGGAATTGGTGGAGCAGACCTGTCCAGAACCTCGGGAAACATATAAAAGCCGCGACAGACAAAAGATCGTTCTCTTGTGTTTTCGAATTTTGATCAGTACAGTAGCTCTTTTGTGATTTTGCATTTCAATAAGTACAGTTACTCTTTTGTGCTCTTTTTTGGATATTGTGATTTTTCAAGCCGTACAATATATCTTTTGTGATTTCGATTATAACCATTGAAGTGTGATCATAATAGAATCAAAGTGAATTGATTATCCGAGTTTAAGTCAGAATTAAACTGTGAAGTAACAATAAGTGTTCCGTTTAAGTGAAATTGATACATAAGGTAAATGAGCAAATAGTTTATATTTTTGGGCATTACGATATATTAATTTCCGTAATTTATGATTATTATTGTAATTGGTGAACGTTTGTACGATACCTGAGTTCCGTAGCATTCAGTAATTTGAATTGTTAAATTTGAGTTTATTCCGTCATAGGTCGAATCGCGCACGATTTGAATTCGCGCGTGAATTGAAATATTCAAGTAATTGTGTGGTGCGTACAGAGTGTGTATTATGTTTGAACGACAGGGTCGTCTTTGGTATATTTGTGCACGCTGTGTCACCCCGGAAGTATAAGTATATCCTAGACGACCAAACCCCCAAACGGCTTGTGCACACTGTGTCACACCAGAAGTTTAAGCTGGGGGTGGTTGTGTGATTGAGAATCGTAATAATTCCCTTAATACTATGAGAAGTCCTCGGCCGTGGATATAGGGGTAATTGCAGATGTGATAGTTAGGGTTTGTACACACTGTGTCACCCCGGAAGTATAAACCCCAATTGTCTAGATTCTGAATCTAGTGCTCCGGTGCTCCGTGAAAGTTAGTACAAGGGTGGGTGAGGTGACAGAATAAACTCAATTAGAGTAATTAACCGAAAAATAGTAAAATCTGATATCGTACAATCGGAAAACTAGTGCAAACAATATTTTCCGAACCAACCGAATTAATAACCGAATATATCGTAGTGTGATTTGGACATTTCATTTATTAGTGCTGCTATCTAAAATTTACCGAATACCGCTCATTACGCTGGGACCTGTTTGATTCGTACTTTTCCGCAAATTGATCATTCTGAATCATTTATCAACCGATCCCGTACCGCTGAATTGAATTTAGTTACCGAACTTATCGTAGAGTAGATATGTTCAAAGAGTTTTCATTTACCGTTTGAGCTTCATACATTTTTCCGTCTGGGTGTAATTTTGTGAAATAATACCGTTCAATTGCATTTATATTGATTATTCCGAAAGTGTACTTATAATAATCATTATATATTTTAATATTTGGAATTCCCTGTTTTATTAAATTATTTCTGCTCCATCTTCAAACGAGCTAAGTTTTAACCAGGTATCAATTGTAACTAAAGCCTACAATTTTGATACTGTTTGCTGCCCATTGGACTCTGGTTATACTTCACTGTAGCTAACCTAGGAACAAGGCTATCTATAGATAGCAGAGTGACAAGCCTTGTGGTGAAGACACTAGCAGAAGTCTTCAAAAAGGAGTTAACCTTTTAGAAAAATCTGGCGCCCGAGGATTTGAAATAAGCACTTTACCGAAAAGTCGCAAGGTACACATTATTAGATACGAGGGTAATAAAGTGAAGTTGACGACTTCACCCACTTAATCTACTAGGTAAATCTGGCTGGTCCGGAGATCATCACTTTGTTGTGTACTCCGATGGTGTTCTCACAAAATTTTGATTCTTTGGGCATACATATTAGAACCCTGGTTTATTTATTCTTGAATGAAGAAGGGAAACATTGAAAAAAAAGAAAGACGGCGAAGTTCAACTATCCTAAACGCGTGACTAACAGAATTAATCATCATTTGATGGTATATGTTCTTTTTGAAAGCAATGTGTGTAATAAACCAAACGGGAAAGTTGTAATTATATGCATCTGAATATATTTACGACTATATTATTTGCAAATGAAGTTACGTGGTCATGTCGTTTGCATATGATTTTGGACTAGATTTTGACGTGAATGTCCGTTATAAACTAAGAGAGTATCGTCGGTTACTGAATGCTTTCTGTGTGATTTATGAAATGTCCTTCGCATCAAGAGACCATAGTGGAACTGCGAACTCGAACAAGGTCATATCCTCGATATGCTACTTCTCTGTTTCGCACCATTCTATTTTAAAACGTTAATTCCCAATTATTGGCGGAGTGAACAAATTTCTCAATCGATGGAGTGCCAACAATTAATTGATATCTACAGAACCCGTTCAGCTTTCCGGTAAATATTTACGAATTTTGTTTATTGCACAAATATGAGCTTTCCCTAATATCTATTTTTACTTCCCTCACTATTAGTTCAAGCATTTAAGGAATTTTTTTGTCCCAATCTCGGCGAGTTCTAATTTTGGTCTATTCTTATGTATTTTGACGCGCTGAACATCTCTGTAATTTGATTCAAGGTTTTTGTCGATAGGCCCAAAATTGGGCCCTCTAGAAGCCCAAACACATTTATTAGGATAACTCTACTTCTACTCAACCTAAATCGATCTGCTCCGACTTAAAATACTCGTTATGGAAACCTCTAATAGAACCTACAATTCGAATTTTTCGGTGATCCAAAATTTTCAAAATGTCGCCAAAGTTATGTCGTTGGACTAAAATGCTTGAAATTTCGAGCTTTCTGCTAATGAATTCTTCAAAAAACGCATTGGGTTTACCAATGAGGCTATTTCTTCAAGGGAACCCATTCGAAATTTTCATAATAATCAGTTATTGGCCGCTGAAAACTATCATGGAATTGTTGAAGCTACGTTTCAACAACAATTTTCGTTAAATATATGGATTGATATCATTGATGATTCTTTAATTAGTCCGTAATTCCTTCCATTAAGATTAATACCGCCACCTACTTCAGGAAGAGTTACCCGTTCTTGAAGATGTTCCTCTTCAAATTAGGAATCAATCATGATTTATGCATGTTGGTGCTTCGGTCTATTTCAGTATTCACCTGGATGCAGTTTTTCCAAATCATTGTAGGTCAGACAGGTCCTCAGAATTAGCATGGATTTAAATCCCTTGTATTTTTGTATTTGGGGTTATCTTAACACGCTAGTTTATTCAACTGCTATTGAAAATATTGCGGCTTTAGACACTACATGTTAACAAAAATATTTACGGAGAAATATTGAACATGAACATTATCGAAAAGTTTTAAAAACTTCCATGGAATGCTGGAAAATCCTCTGTCAATTTAATACTTGAATCTGACATCATATAACCTCGTCAAGAGAATTCCACACAATCAGGAAAATACGTTATTTTTAACTTTAAATACCGTCTATTGAATGAATATAATCGATTATAAGAATAAGCGTTCAGTGACTGTTTTCCATATTAAGTAACAAGATTCGCATATTTCATGAGTGAATATTTTTAATTAACATACGAGATATTCGCAGTATCATTTTAAATACAACAAGAAACATGACTGTAGTCAACATAATTCTGATTTATAAAGCTGCCTGCTTTCAAGAAAATCGCATGGCACCAAACCTGTTTTTAATTTTAGTTACAGTTGAACCAACTTACAAATATAGATTTACTTGTAGGAAAACCTCATCTACTTTATACCATACAAGACCATTCGTACCGAGATTCCATTTTTGACGTTACGCTTCACTCGATTATAAAGCGGGTAGTAACACTGTATTTCACAATGTTTAACGAGACTTTTGTGAAAATGATACAAAATTCATCATCACGGACTATCGAAACAATCGATTTTTGTATAAAATAATAAAGTTGCCAAAAATTATTACTTTCGAAGTGATTGAAGCGCCATCGAATGAATTTTTTCTTCTCGTCAATTAATGGAGAGTCAAGCATAACATACGTCCAACTCATCTATGCCAGTTTCACTCTATTGCAGAAGACATGTTGATGAATCCCCTGGAGACGGTTCTGCCACCGGAATCATGATCAGCCACCCCAAATATCACCGAGTACGAAATTCTGAGCTATTTCGGTTATATCTGAGCATTTTTTTCCACATTACAGAAATGCAAAACTGCACGTCATACAAAATCAAACTGGTAAAATAAGTTTTGACCAAATAAATCATTTCTTGTTGTAATTTAAATATATGTTAAAGTATTAGCCAGAGGAAAGTTGTTCAAGAATTCACAGTGCTTATGTTCTTAGAATATCAGTAGAAAATCTATCTTAAGTATTTAATGTGAATATGAAAGTATCTAGACTCATACATTGAACTTTGATTATTGATTCAAGTTGGAATATTTACCATTTCCAATAATAGAAATGGAACGTTCGTGGTCGCACCCAATTATTTAATTTACATCGCTTCGTCGCTGATGCACACCACATTATGTGGGAATTTCTGAATCATCGTTTCTTGGAGTTTAGGCGAAATCATACTTTAACTATGCAGGTACGTTCTCGGATGCGCAACTAGCGAAGGAAGGTCAGGCCCAACCTGTTTTGGCGGTTCGCTACTTCATTAGCCAAAGAGTTGTTTAAAAACACACATCCTCTGAATTCTTGTTATTCTCATACTTCGCATAATGCTTGATTAATGATTTTTTTCGATTTCCCCTTTTCTACCACGTGTTAGATAGATTCCTATCACTTCCACTTCCAATTTTTTTTTGGGTTCGAGGAGACAATGAATCATAGTAGGTATGGCAAAACTTGGGCAAGACAGTTTTATAGATGTTTGTGAACATTGTCACATTTGTTTTTCGCCAGCTATTGTTAAAAATCGAATTTCATAACGTTTCTTGAATTTTTGCATTCATCCTGAACTAGTAATAAATGTATGAATATTTTCTTGCAATTTCTGGTGAAAATATCTTCATTCCCCGTTCAAATTCATTCAGGTCACCCAAATTTGAAACAAATCGGTTAATATTCAGATGTACAGGATGTCCCATTTTGGGTACTTTTGCGGGGTATCTATTTTTAAAGATAGAGAGTTGCGGTTTTCGCGACACTGTGCTACTTTTTCCTAAAACTCAAGATGCCGTCAACAAAATTTTCATAGCCCTTTTAGTTTTTAAGATACAGGGCATTTCTGAAAATGTTGCATTTTGTGACCCCCCTCGTATCTCCGTTATCCTTCAACTTATCGAAAAGGTAAAATAACATTCTAATAGATTTTTTTTCGTGGAATGCAGTGATGTAGATAACTTTTGTTACATATTTACTGTTTTTGAGTTATAAAGTGAACTCATGTTTTTTTAAATGGAACACCCTGTATATTTATAGACTATAAAATTTGTCTTTTTTTTACCTTTCCAAAAATATATGATAACATAAACTTTTTTTCAGAATCACGCAAATAATTGACAATTTTCAGAAATTAAATACATATTTTAATAGTAGGCTATGGATAACAATAATAAACAAGTGCAACTTACATATTACTAACAAATAATTGGATACCTTGTATATAGGTATCTATTAAAAGAAATTCCCGTAGATGTTTTTTCTAACAGTAAGTTTGTAACAACAGTTTTGTGGCGTACAGTGACAATATAACAAAAACACAAAAAAATAACATTATTAAAAAAAATTAAATGTGATGTTCAAATTGACCACCATTTTCTCTAATGCACATCTTTGAGATTCTGTGAATAGCGTTCAAAAGAACCATTGTTCTCATTCGCAGATTTCGAAAAGCTAAATGAACTGCCTCTCGAAGTTCTGCAATGCCGTCATATCGAGTTTTATATACTTCATTTTGTATACAGCCCCATAAAAAAAATCTAAAATTGAGAGATCTGGTGATCGTGGAGGCCATCTAACAGGGCCTTTGGTACCTATCCATCTTTGAGGAAAGTTATTATTAAGAAAGGCCCTTAAGAGCCTAGAGTTATGACTTGGGGCACCATCTTGCTGTAGGTAAACAGCATTATACTGGGCTAATGGAATGTTTTCGAGCAGTTCTGGAATAACTTCCTCAAGAATTTCTAGGTATCTACGTGCTGTAAGACCTCCTTCAAAAATCCTATAAGCTATATGTCTACCCAAAATAAAACATGAAACCCCAACTCCAAAGCGTCCTTGTTGTGCCCTTTCAAACATTAAATGCTGATTTTCACTATGCCAGTTCCTGGTATTGTGGCGATTGAAAATGCCAGCACTTGAAATAAAGCATTCGTCTGACCAGATAACAAGTCTGCCAAATAAATCGTTAGCATCGATTTGTTGCAAATACCACTGGCAAAACGGTGCCCGGCGCTCAGCATCGCCAGGATGCAAATGTTGTAGTAGGTATATTAAATTTGTATGGATGATAATTATATTTCTTCAAGATCCTGTGAGCGTTAGTTTTTGGCACACCAATTTCCTTCTCAATTTTTCTACATGAGGACGAAGTTGTTGCTTCTATATATCCTAAAGTATTATCTATCTCTTTTCTTTCCCTGTTCTCTTTGTTGTATGTTTTAGGGCGCGGGTGAACAAATGATCCGTGCTCAACTAAATTTGATTTTAAACGGGCAAATATCCCCAAAAAACGGTTGCTTTCTTTCTGGATATCTAACAAGCAAAAATTAAAATGATAATAGAGATTTTCATAACCATAATAGCTTACTGACCTTTGGAAATATAATTCCGCAGCTTCTTCAGAATTTTCATTACTCTGTATACATACCATTATATCATATTTCTCATAATTTTCGTAAACTGCCATTATTCGAAAAAATTGATAGATATCTATTGAATAATGATACCAAAAGAACGAAAATAAACAGCTTAAATGCGATAGAGAATTGACGTTTATTTCAGTTGCTTGTCATAAACAATATCAATGGCCTACTATTAAAATATGTATTTAATTACTGAAAATTGTCAATTATTTGCGGGTTTCTGAAAAAAAGTTTATACTATCATATATTTTTGAAAAGGTAAAAAAAAGACAAATTTCATAGTTTATAAATATACAGAGTGTTCCATTCAGAAAAACATAAGTTTGCTTTATAACTCAAAAACAGTAAATATGTAACAAAAGTTATCTACACCACTGCATTCTACGAAAAAAAAAACTATCAGAATGTTATTTTACCTTTTCGATAAGTTGAAGGATAACGGAGATACGAGGGGAGTCACAAATGCAACATTTTCAGAAATACCCTGTATCTTAAAAACTAAAAGGGCTATGAAAATTCTGTTGACGGCATGTTGAAGTTTTACGAAAAAGTAGCACAGTGTCGCGAGAACCGCAACTCTCTATCTTTAAAAATAAAGGAGATAACCCGCAAAAGTACCTAAAATGGGACAACCTGTACATCAAGCCCAAAACGTGTTTTTTGAAGTTTTTCCTCAATTTTTGACATGTTCATAACACTGTTCTACAATAACGGGATGTTTGACACTTGGGAGACATTATTATAATCAAACATAAAGTTTCAGTTGCCACATCTATTTCCGACAGATATATTGGTGATAGAACCATTTTTTAAGGCCTAAAAACTGTAATTCCAACTTTCAACTTAAATAACTTCATATTTTTAGGTAGGTGATGCGTCATACGCTTTTTTAACGTAGTCTAGTATCACGTAGCATTAATTGAATTTGAAAATTTCAGAGAAAATCGCCCATCAGTTATGATAATCTACACTCGAGTGAAAAAAAGCACCACTTGAAAATGCACCAAAAATGGGAAAAATTCAGAGTGCCATAACTCGGTTGCGTTTAGTCGAAAATAGATGAATCTTTGTGTTCTAAAAAGATTAGAATCTTCCCTTTAATGTGATGCTACTTAATCTGATACCGAATCCATTCCACCTCGTCCCACCCCGCTAAGAAAGATATGTTCCTGATGTCAAAAATGTCCCACTTTGACAGCTCGTAGCCGGTTAAAAGGTTATTATTAAATCCAAATTCTGACACCGAATTAGGGATGTGGAGAACGCGTTGTATCGATGAACTATTCTCTCAACATACACGTAACTTGTTGAAAAGATTTGACGTGAACTGCGACTTTTTAACTGAAGATCCATCTGCGTGGAAAAGCAACGAGTCTTATATAGAAGGGAAAGAAAAATTTTCATTTTGCGCGTTACGAATGACACCGCGGAAAGAAGTATAGCGTTAATGACAATATATAATTCCGAATTGACGAAGAACGAAGAGCAAAAGCAGTACCTGTTGAAAGTTGTCGAGGAGCACAGGCGGCGAATTCCAAGGGTTGCGAAAAAAGCGTTAATGTGATGTATGGTTACAAATTATTAAATGTATGATTATAAATTATTAAATGATTGTTAAAAATATTTGATTGTAAATACTAGAATATACTCTGTAGGTACTCAACACATTCTATTAACTTTATGACTCGTCGATTAATTTTATAAAGATTCATTGATTGAGGTACAAAAAAAACGCAAAATGGTACTTTTTTTTGAAAAATTGCCCGCCAAATCATCGTAGAAACTCGAATTTTTGGGGAACTTAAAGAAAAATGATTGAAATTTATTGAGCTGTTTTCTGATTGAGTCGATGATTTTTTCGGCTCGGCCTGCGAGCTGTCAAAATGGAACATTTTTTGACACCAGGAACATATTTTTCTTAGCGGGGTGGGAGGGAGTAGAACGGATTTGGTATCACATTAACTAGCATCACATTGAAGGGAAGGTTCTAATTTTTTTTAAACTCAAAGATTCATCCATTTTGGACTAAATGCAACCGAGTTAAGGCACTCTGAATTTTTGCAATTTTTGGTGCATTTTCAAGTGGTGCGTTTTTCCACTCGAGAGTAGATTATCATAACTGATGGGCGATTTCCTCTGAAATTATCAATTCAATTAATGCTAGACAAATGTTTCTTTTCGTCAATATATCTGTCGGAAAGTGGATGTGGCGACTTAAATGCTTTAAATTCTTTGTGTTTGAATGTAATAATGTCTCCCAAGTTTCAAACATCCCGTTATTGTAGAACAGTGTTAAGAAACCTCTCAAAAATTGAGGAAAAATGTCAAAAAACACATTTTGGGCTTGATGCACCTCTAAATATCAAGCGATTTGTTTCAAATTTGGGGGACCTGAATGAATTTGAACGGGGAATGATATACTCGAAGAAGAGCGAAATAAAAAAAATTCGATTTTTTTGGCACAGCCTAATGGTCATATTAGCAACCAAATTTCGTTTTTCAAGTGGCGTCATTTCTAAGATAATTTATAAAATCTACATTTCAGCTGCCGTCTTTAAAAGGCCCAAAACGATAATTTTTATATGACCCACCCCCCTTCAAATCGGCTAGGTAGGTCACCGTTTAATTTTTACTAGTTAGTTCCGGAACATTGTATAACCCTATTTGAGTCTTTTTTCAACAAATAAATAACAATAAAAAAAATCGAATATATGCTGTATTTTACTGATTTCTCGTTTTCAAAATCAATTGACATTCCAACTGCCGTGTTGATAAACGTCAACTAATGATAAGGCTTAAGATTTAGTAACGGAGTACGATTGAAAGGATGTAAATAATAATGGAACCATTGTTCTTCAAGTCGAGTGGACTGGTTTGTTTTCATAAATTACGTCACGAGACCAAAAAGCGAGAAGCACAGCACAACGTGAAAGAATAATTATAAACAAAAACTTAATAACTCCGAAATAATCGAGCTATAGATTTCGGGCTATGCAACTGCTTGTCTGGCCACATAAATAATCACTTTAAATTAGGGTCTTACGATAGTGTAATAAAGTTTTTTGATCACGCTACCGAAATCTCTAGACAGTGCAACCATGATTCGACAAAAACCCGAGAGAACGGACCATTAAACCAGTTTCTTCATACTTGAATTGTTATACTTTTCTAGATGTGTATATTTATTTAAGAATCGTAATTTTTGTGTCAGATACCAGAAGATTACATTATAGGAAGAGTTGTTTAATCACATGATCAATGCTGCGTTTTGTTGAATGTGGAATTATTTGATTAAATTATAACACTTTTCACATTCACTTTCATGTTTAAGTGAAGAGGAATTATTAAAATCTCAAAGCATACCGCACACTTTAGTAGGGAAAGTGGCCTCCTGTCGAATTGGCTGAATTTTTGATATGTTATAGTCCAAGTCATTCCGAACAAAAAGTTCAATGGGCACAACTTTTTCTTTAGGCTGGTTTTGGCGCTAGAGGCCAATGAAAGCTTTCATGTGTTCTTCATTGTTAAATAACACGAAACGTTATCCTGGATAATAATCACTTTTCTGAATAATCAAGATCTAAACAGTCATTACTATGACATACAGTTAAAAGTATTTTTCTTTGGAGTTGTTACATGTTCCAGCTACTTACAATTTTTAAAGTGCAATAATTCGAAAATGGTTACAAATCGTCTTAGGGATCTACAATGAAAAAATGTTTATGAATCCTATTCTACATCACATAGTCGGAAAATATAAGGAGTGTTCCTTTTAAAAGAAATCGAAAGTTATATTAGAAAAGTTCCGTACCTACTGAAAAATATTGTTCGACCATCCTGAATAATTTTAGGCCATGAAAAAGAATGAGAAATATTACAAGTCTGTCTATAAAATGGCCTTAAAAAGATTTTCTTTCTAAATCTATCATCTCAACGTCAGGGATTTTCAAGGTATGCATCTGCAAATGGACTACCTAGTTTCGACCAAAAAGTCGTAACGTCCAAGTGATTCAGAGACAATCAATAATAGTAGATGTAGTGGTGAATGGAGGTTATGTAGATGTTTGAAAAATTCACTAATATACATCATTATCATTATTTTTATTATTATTATTAATGATATTTCTTTTTAAAATAATGCACTCCACCTTCCAACCCGATTTTTTTCGTATCGCCCTGTAAATGCAAAACATTCTTGTGCTAGATTCTGTTGTCTAGTTAACTTTCGTTTTCAAATCGATATCACAAAAGAACAACTCTAGAAATCGAAAGACACACTATTGCCCCACCCTGTATAAAAATATAGTCCAGATTTCTTTTAAAAATTGTTTCTTCATTCTCGAACTTGAAGGGTACCTACTGGATAATATGAAAACATTGCATCCCTTTACTGCAGAAAAACACATTTTTCTGTGGATGGCTTTGGAAATGATGTCAAATCAAAGTTTCTAGCAAGGTTTTGTTTGTTTGTTACTTCATGTCAATATAATAGTATCTCATATTAATGACTGTTTAGATCTTGATTATTCAGAAAAGTGATTATTATCCAGGATAACGTTTCGTGTTGTTTAACAATGAAGAACAAATGAAAGTTTTCATTGGCCTCTAGCGCCATAACCAGCCTATAGAAAAAGTTGTGCCCATTGAACTTTTTGTTCGGAATGACTTGGACTATAACATATCAGAAATTCAGCCAATTCGACAGGGGGCCACTTTCCCTACTAAAGTGTGCGGTATCCTTTGGACAAATAGTTGAGTAAAACAATTATTGAAGATTAGCAATGGATTCCACAGTGACGGCTCGTGAGTTATGAAAGAACGTGGGCACAAGAAAAACCTATTTTTTGTACATAATACAATCCACTCTCCTATCATGCTGGAAAAAACGTCTATGACTTTGTTGTCAAAATCCTGGATTTTTCTTTTGGGGCTATATTAAAGAGAAATTATACAATTAAACCAGTAACGACATAAATGACCAGGCTTTTTACGAATGGCTATTATACTGGGTTCCCCATAATAGACAAACTTTTTATTTTACTAAATTACAGCTAACTCTTTGGGATTTATGATAACTTATAAATATTTGGCTAATTTAATTCTAACTTTTAAAAATCACGTCTTCTAAATGACCTCCACCAACTTCTACACATTTTTCAATTTTAGATAAAAAGTGGTTCATTATACGGCGTAGCAAACCTTCGTCTATTCCTTCAACTTCTTCACGAATTTTGACTTTCAGTTCCTCGATTGTACCTGGACGACTCGCAAATACTTTGGCTCTTAAATATCCCCCACAGGAAAAAAAATCGGGTGCCGTTAAGTCGGGGGACCTCGAAGGTCAAGGCAAATCTCCGAATCGAGAAATGAGTATGACTGTATGAGCTGTTGCCCCATCTTGTTGGAATAGTAAGGCATTGTTTAGTAATCCTTGTCTATTTAATTCTGGAATGAGAAATGTCTTTGGCATATTAACGTAGCGCTCGGATGTTACTGTTACAGCGCGGTTATTTTCATCCTCAAAGAAATAAGGGCCAATAATACGAAAAGATCCTACTCCACACCACACAACAACTTTTGGATTATGGAGGTTCTGTGTAAAGATTTCACGAGGATTTTCATTTGACCAGTATCTAAAATTCTGTTTATTGACCATGCCGTTCAAATAAAAATTTGCTTCGTCGGTCATTAGGAGACTGTGATTGCTCCTTGATGTAAATCCAAAAATTCTTGACAAAATGCTAGCCTTGCTTCTTTATCTTGATTGCTAAGATGCTGTGCCATTTGGTATTTATAGGAATGAAATTTTAAATCCCTTTGAAGAATTCGATCTAAGCTTCCCTTCGATATTCCTATAGGATAAGGGTTTGTCGATTAGCAGACCTTTTAGGACTTCTCGTAAATGCAATTCTAGCTCGTTCAATATTTTCTGGTGTACGAACTGTTCTTCGACGTCCAGGCTTCTTCAAATTTTGTACAGAACCATTTTCACGCCAATGACGAACCCATAACTTAACAGTTTTACGATTTGGCGCGTGACCCCTATTGTTGTTATTAAACTGACGCCTGAATGCACGCCTAACTTCTTCTATCGAATTGCTTCTTATGTAAGTTTCTACACAAAACACACGTTGTTGGACTGAGTAATCCATGAAAGTTCAAACGGATGTTGAAATAATGTCTCAAAGCAAAAAAATTAAATAATTATTGATGAAAACTAACAAACTTCTCGTAGAAAAATGGTGTTCCACGAAATTATTAATTTAAAATTTATTTGTGACAGGCGCCTACTTGATTAATAATTTACTTAAACCCCAAAGACTACAGAAGATAATCCCACAGAGAACAACCTATTTAGTTATCTCGTAGGGAATTTATTAATAATATAAAATGGGTAGTCTATTATGGGGAACTCAGTACATAAATGTCAAAATACTATTTTCTTGACACACAAAGGCAAAATTTACAAAGAAATGGTCACTTACTCCTTATTTAAACCATGGTTTATGAAAGCTAATAATTCAACTTCAAGAGCTTTTATAAGAATTTTCAGTAGATTACGGTCTGGTCATGTCCTAACTCCGGTTTATCATCATAAGATTCAAATTATTGAAAATGATTTATGTTTCTGTGCTGGAGTGCCCTTTAAACGATGTAAACAATCAAGGATTCCTATCTCAAATTCATGTATGTCAAGGAATTTTCCAACCTATCAGTTTAAATTATTTAATCTTCTCCAAACGTTTTAAAATTCTTAATTGTCTATTCTGTTAAAAGCAATATTAAGTTGTGATTTTGTAAGTTAATTAGAGTCAACGTTGTTTTAAAATCCAATTGTTCTCTCCTATGTTATTTATCCTGTCAATCCGTGGTCTAGTTTTGTATGTGTATTAAGAATTAAAAGATTTGATAGACCCCTAGGCCATGTATCCCTATTTTCCCCTAGGTTTCGTAAGTTCTAAATAAATTATTAGTTAACAATGGCTTCATGGCAAATTGCTATAGCCAAAAATTCAATATGATTAAAAAAAAAAAAAAAAAAATGGGAATTCCGTTTCAAATCTTCATGTTTATAATGCAGTTCAGTTCAATTTACTGACGAACGGATAAACATTATCATAGATGACACCAGCCTACTTCGAATAAATATAAAAAATGCAAAAGTTATATAGTAGAATATTATTTTCGCTATTAGTTGGAAAATTAAAAAAAAGTAAATCACTTTTTTTGTCACTATTGATAAGAAATAATCACCCTCATCCACAAAAAATGTAATGAGGATCTTTCGGCTACGAAGTAGCCATCAGAATAAACTAAATTATAAATCAAAATGTTCCTGTTTAAATACTATTTGGGGATAATAATGTAAACAATGGGTTACACTCAGCTGGAGCTAAACCGAAATTTAATAAATTGCATTTTCGTTTATACCGGGATATCAAAAATTATCTTGGTCAAGGGTGGTTGTGGAATCTAAAACGTGTGAAGCCCGTAGCACGCGAGTTAGAAAAGTGCAAACTGGTTGTACCTAATACGGGTTTGCGACGACTTTTCGCGTGCCGTTTTCGCTCCATGTAGTTAGATTTAGTATCGGACCGTGCCCGACGGCCCTTCTTTTTTCGATAAATGTCCATTAAATAGGAAAATTCAATTAAAACAGTTTGAGCTATTCTCAGATCTCAGCTACGCGCGTCTAACGTCCGATGTAACAGAGGTAATTATCTCGCGACTAAAATATACACGAAGCGGGCAAAAGCTAGCGGCCCATAGCCAAAAACACTTTATTACAACTGGCGCCGGTCGCATGGGGCAAGAAACGGCCCCAAATTAACAAGACCGAAGTAAAATGTATAAACTCCAACTTACGCGCAGCGAGCTCCTCGAGGCATATGTCAAAATGATTTCATTCGTAGCTAATTACATAGGACGTCTGGCGTTCATGCAATTATGTTTTTAGATAATTCGAACCTTCTAATTTCGATGGGCCACGTGAAAATCCCGGAGTCCAAAGCGCTAAAGACTTCTGAGTGTTACAATATTCGTATAAAATTGAGAAATTTCGCACTTTTAGAAACTTCAAATTAATTATGACATAATTATTTCAAACGTAAAGTAAGACATACGTTTTAGATTCCACAACCACCCTTGACCAAGATAATTTTTGATGTCCCGGTACATTTCCATCCCTTCTAAATTACCTAAATATTTTTCTGAACTGTGTTTTAAAAGTGATAAACTTTCTTGAGTAATGGTGAGACCTGTATTCAAAATATGTTCGGCTACTGCTGATTTTTCACCATTATTTCTCTTTACATGTGCAAAATGTTCCTCCGAGATGCTTGCCATCTACAGATGTACGGAGAATCTATTCGGCTGTGGTAAGATAAATGAGACCATCTAGATCTGGTCGGACATCCAAGCGACACTCAATGCACTAAAAAGCCCGACTGTGTCCTCGAGGCTCTCCTTGGATACCAAGGAGATCCTTAACAGATCCGTTCAGATTGGAAGGTCCTAAACATTCCCTTGCTGCTATCCCCTACAACAGGAGTATACAGATCTTGCGGAACCATCTGAGAGATCAACATGCCTCAGACGGCTGCCCAACTGCCAATGCGTTACTTGGCAATGAGGTAGGCCTAAGGGCAATCGAGATACCCTCGTTGAGTAGGCAAAGCATCAGGATAATCTTTCAGATCTTTATAGGTCACGGAAATTTGATGTAATTTGAACACACAGTTGGGAAAAGCGACACTCCCATCTGTATGAGATGCGAAGGAAACAAAGCGGAGTCGTCAACCCACTTTATTTGTGAATGTCCTGCGCTCAATCGAACCAGGTTTAGCTGGTTTGGCCCTGAGATCATCATGGTTGATGACATAGACATAAAGGATCTAAGAGTAAAAAAGATCTTAGGATTATGTCGATCAGCGGGGTATCCAAGTACCCCCTATTTGGTAGTATTTGGTTGCATTGAACTTTATATTAATCCAGCTACCATCTCAACCAAAACCAATACCAATTACATCATATGATCAAAGACTATTAGTGACAAACGTCAGAGAAGTGTAGTTTTCAAAGTTATGAAAGGAAAGACATCAATTCGGAATTGGATTAATTCTTCTGGTTCGCCAAACACTTTGAAGGTGAATAATTAAAATCACTTTCGGAGTTGGTTGATCAGTGACTTCACGTCTGCCTCGTCTCACTGATGAGCCTAATGAGAAGGGCGAAACAGCTGTTTGAGACTATACGACGAGTTGTCATTGTTCAACCTGTTGAACCAAAAATTTTGTCTAATTCTTATCACTACAGACATTTTGACTTTCATAAGCATATGGATTGCATTTAGGAAAATAATATTTTCTTAGTGTTTTCCCCAGAATAAATGTACAAAAAGCAAGTCGAGGTTTGTGTCCTTTTGATGTTCATTGTAAAAACAAACCATCAAGAAAGTGATATTTATAACGAGCACTGGAGAATTTGTTAGGTAAAGTTATTTGCAGCTTTATGACTAACTTACACGTATAGTAAAAGTTGTAGGGTTCAGGGATCGCAGCGGCACACGAGTTACGAAATATAACAGACATTCTTTCGGTTTATGTGCATGGTTTCTGGCATTCGTCGTACGTACAACGGTCTTTGATATTAAACTCCACGTGCATAACAGTAAAATGTTTAAATCATCATTCCGAATATTTCTAATAAATTAAAACGCATACAGCAAGCCAGCTACTCTTCGAGGAGCAAATTAAATTCACCTCCAACACGTGAATATGAGTATATCTTTTAGTAGCAAACAAGGAACGTTGATAGATTTTTCTGAATTGATTCATAATGATGCGATGAGAAATAACAACATTTTGAATATGATCCAGGAACAGGGTTGATGGTCAAAAATTAATAGATAATTTAACTAAAAGAACGCAGTTTTCAAGATATCGCCATAAGAAAGTACGATGAAACTCAAAGGCTTAAAATATACGAGAAAGGGCCAAGCATTCAGGTCTTATTGACCTCGGAAAAAACAAAAATTGATTTTATTCGGTGGTAAAAGATTGGTCCAGGCATTGGTCAGACCTATATGTTGGTATAGAAACCATCGTTTCCTTTAACCGAATTGTATACAGGCCGGCTCAAATTCAAGCCTCATCATTAGGATCTCGAAAATGGTAAGAGAGACAGGGTCGGTTAAATCATGGCAAAGTCGCACAATTTGATGTTCAACAAAATGCCGTATTGGGATATAATGAACGTCAAATACTTTCGAGGATATTCGGAAAAACTGAAATATCATAAAATAAATTATATTTTTTTCTTACTTTATTGGAGGAGATATTTCACAACAAATGACTCTTTGTCGATGGCGCCATCAACATAATTTTTTTAAATACAGACCTGTTATTTAATTTTGTATGCTCTATAAAAGCCATCACTACTTCTGATTTTTAAACACTTTGATGTCAAAAATGACATTTTGGTGGTAAATAAATGTCTAAATTTATGATACTGATGGAAATTCTATATTAAAAGTTAATAAAAAGTAATTGCAACTGAAGCGCTTACTGTTAAATAAATAGATAGGATATTAAATAACACGATAACATTTATTTTAATGCAATGTATCCGCCATTTATATTACACCTATGTTTGTGATATTAACGGAAAATGAAAAAGGTGGCTTTGATATTGAAAACAAAAAAATCGCCATCGATCGTCAAAACATGACATTTTTTAAATAATTTGAAAGAGTAAAAACGAGATTTAATATAGTATTAATAGAAACTCGCACATTTCATGTAAACGATGTTCAGAACAATACCCTTATTCCTATTTTAATAGTTTGAACAGAACAGAAGAATATTTTTGATAGCTTTAGTAAACCCCGAAATGCATATGGGGGACCAGTAGAAGCTGAGGTTTAAGAAGCTGTTATAAATTATAGTATTAAAAAATAATTTGTGTTAAAAACAGAGTTGTATAATAATATTTAAAGAAACAAGAAATGTTATTTTTGACATCAAAGCGCTTGAAAATCAGAAGTTGTTATGGGCCTTAACTTCTAGGGTACCCAAAAGTAAAAAAAAATTAAATAAAAATCAGTATTCAAAAAAATGTGTTGATAATGGTTTCTGAAAGACGAAACGCATTTACAATATGATAGCGTCATGTTGTAGATCATAAAAAGTGGCAATGATAAACTTTCAGTTGTTTTAAAATATCTTTCCAACGTCAAAAAAAAATAATAACGATTGTTATCTATGATTAAATAGCTTTCGAACCGTTGTAAAGGAGTTCCTCGAATGCCAATATTATCTAGTTTTTCTAGTAATATTTTGTGGGAGATAGAATCAAAGGCTTTCGCCAAGTCTGAAAAAATACAAAGAGAAGGTTTGCTTTTATCTATTGCTCTGTATATTTTTTCAGTTACACTCGATATTAATTTTCGGTTGATTTCGCTGGCTAAAATCCAAATTAGTATTCTGAAATTGTTATTTTTTTGTTGTAGAAAACTCAGTAATCTAGTTTGGAGAAGTGTGTCGAAAATTTTAGTGAAATTGGTGATTAAAAAAATGGGACAGGTAATTTCCAGATTCTAGCCTATCTCCATTTTTATAAATTGGAACAATAATTGATGTTTTTTTAAAAGCTTTTGAACATATCCCTGATACGAATATTCTGTTAATTAGTATTGTAAGTGAGTTTGTAATATGTTCAATATTTTTTTTGTAAAGTTTCTGCCCGTATCCCATCTATGCCTGTTGATTTTTGTTTTTTAATTTAAGTATGATATTTCTGATTTCATTTGGATCAGTGGGCTTTAAATATAAAGAATTCATATTTACTTTCATGTTATCACTAAATCTTTCATTATTTTTTATATTATTGGCTAAATACTTTCCTATATTTGAAAAAAAGTTATTTAAAGTATTATACATTTATTCTATTTGTTATTAATTTTATTGTTTTCTTCCAATCCCTTGGTAGCTTTATATTATTATTACAATTACCTGGTTTATTCTTAATTTTTCAATTGTTTCCCACAATGATTTTTTGTCTTTAGGTGCTTCAATTTTTTTTCAATACTCATTTTTAGTCTTGTGTATCAATTTATTTAATTTATATCTATACTTGTTATATTCTATTTCAAGGTGTAGGTTATTCGTCAGTTTGAATTGCTTAAATAACTTGTCTCATTTATGTTAATATGCCTTTCGATATCCATGATGTTCTTTTCTAATATTTTTTTTTATTACGCGAGTACTTTTATCTATAGTTTCAGTTATTACATTAATAAATTTTTCTGTTCCAGGTTCCACCTCTAAGAGTTCCAGCGTAATTACCCAATCTATGCATATCAGTACATTATTTAATGTTTTATAATTAATATATTTGAAAAATTGATTTTGTTGACATTTAACTTTATCTTGTTCCTTAAAAACAATTTGCACAGCAACTGGGAAATGATCGGTAATGTGCGTTTTGATTATAATAGGTAATACATAATCTATGGTATAAACATAACGTGAACATCAACGTATACTACGAATGTAGATATTTACGTTTAATCGACGTAAATATCACTAATAAACACCAAAAGAAACTCAGCTCGATATAAAATCGACAAACAAAGAGAAAGACGCAGTCCATATCCTGAAGCAATGTGATAAACGGTCCCGGGATATGGATGAAGATATGAGAGGTTTTAGCAGGTATGCTCTAATATCATTGAGTGAGTCCTGCACTACCTGAAGTGATAGATAAAAGCTGACGGTGTGCATCAAGCATTTCCTCTCAACAGAAAAAAAAAAGGTAATACATAATCACTAAATTCTGTTTTGCTTTTAAGAAAAATATGGTCAATACAGCTGATATATCACTTTAAGTTTTTAGTTTATTTCTTTAGATGTTAATCAATTCATTGTTATTGACTTTCCTAATAATTTAGAAGAGGTCTCGTTAAAATATTATCAATAATTATTGCTTTAGTTATAATTATTTTGTATTTGTTATCGATTGTTATCAGCATTCTAGATTTAGTTATCTATTTTTGACCGAATTAATAAAATCATAGTTTTGAAAATATTCGTCATACCCAATACTGCATTTTGTTGAGCATCAAATGGTGCAACTTTGCCATAATTTAATCGACCGTGTACCTCTTATCATTTCCGAGATCCTAGTGATGAGGTTCGAAATTGAGCCACCTTCTACTTTCCGTCAACCATAATATTCCTGGTACTTCTTACCAATCTGTCGGTCGTCACTTGTATAAAAATTTTGGGTCTTACACTTTTGGGTAAATGGTATGGTATACCTTGCTCACAGTCAGCTATTGTATGGTAAATAGTTCTAAGAGATATTTTGATTTTCGAACATGACTAACTATTTCCGGTTTAGGCATGCGCCCAACTAAACTCTAATTACTTTTCCAAAAATCTAATTATTGGAAATGATTTGTCAATCTAATGTTTCAACATAAAAATAAACAGTCAAAGAATGTCTATTTCTAACGTCAAAGTTAATGTTTTAACGTTGCCTATTTTAACTCCATTGGATGTAGTACCAAAAATTTTGAGACAATCGTTGAGTGAATCATCGTGAAATAGTTGGATTCATCGTAAAAAAAATAGTTTAGGTATGTCTTAAAGTGATTCCTTTCGCATTTTAGAGCAAAAAACTGTTCATTTTGCTATAGGCAATGTTCCCCAAGGGCTATCAAGCAATGAATCAAAACGGGGGCGGACAAGTCCGAAGCACTCTTGATACAAGAATTAGTTCAATAGACCTAAGGTAGTGCCGAAGGCTGAAATTTTGCATGAACTGATATCTCTTGTTGCTTCAAGCGGCATATGTGTACTACCCAGGTGTTGTAGCCTAAGAGGAGCCAGTGCTGGACATTCTGCTAGGATATGAGAGGCAGTTTCGTTCGCCTCTCCACATCTACTACAAGCTGGGTCTTAAACAATGCCCATTGTGTGTAGATGTTTATTCAGATGAGTGCCCTTTGAGGAGTCCTGTTACCAGTTTTGGGCCTCTCCTGCTCATAGAGAGTTTAGGCGAGAACTCCCTAATGTGGAGCTTCGAGAGCCACTGTCTATCCAGTAGCTCCTTGAGGGCGTGGAGCACGGTGTTCGATGAAATTCCGATCGTTGAATCGGGACCAGGAGCGCTTAAGGAACCCTGTTTGCCCAATTCATCGGCCACTTCGTTTCCCTTCACGCTAGAGTGGGCGGCTACCCACATTAATTGGAGTTTGTTCCTTCTGGCTAATGCAGCCAGAGTTTCCCTGCACTCCAAGACAAGCAAGTTACTCTGTGGGCTTGAAGTGCGCCCAGGGCCACTGGGCTGTCAGTGAAGATGTAAATCCGCCTACCTCGGTAGTTTAGTCTAAGGTTTTCCAGGGCACAGGTCCGTATTGCACAGACCTCGGCCTGGCGTTCCCCAAGGCCTAGCTTCGGGTAGGTAATTTGGATATTTCTGTTCAGGAAGCCATAATCTGCCGATTCATGCAAATAATTCAATTGTATCACATGGAATTTTCATAGCAAAGGGAATGGAAATGAATCAGAGGAATGCTCTAACATACCTTCCTTGTTACTTACATAACATTCTTTATCAGCATAAATAACGTTAGTTAAACGTGAACATCGGATGAAATTATACAAAATTATAACATATAGTAGTTCTAGATTACAGCAATTACGTCGCATAATATAGAATGTAACTATTATAGTAACTTAGAACCAATTCAATTTCAAATCGGTTAATAACAAAGTTATGCTGGAGTAATTCTTAACTTCAATTAGCTGCTGGAAATCGGCATTATTTCTGATAAACTCATATAGAATTTCCATCGATCCACACAACACACATACGGCCTAAGCAGGTTTTACCTCTCGTCGGCATATCCGTTCTACATTGTTTTAACTGAGATCAGACTTACGTGGTCGATTTATTGGAGATTTCCTTCTCGTCTTCGCTCGATATACGTTCTGCTAATCTGCCAATAATTCTTCTAAATTGTCTGCCAGCTGTATTCGATTTACAAACTCTTACAGTTTCCGGATTTCTTTCAATTAGATACTGTACATTACGAACGTCCTCACATTGACAGTTAATGGGCGATTAAATTGATATCCAAAGAATGAGTAATTACAACATTTACTTGCACAAAAAACCTCCGAGGCTGAAGTGTGTCTGGTTAAAACGGCCAGTGTCCGAGAAAAAAATGGACCGTTGCCTGTCGGATTTTATCCCATTGTTTTGCCATGTAATCTCTAAATTACTATAGTTTAGATATGTGTTTAGAGGTGGGGGTAGGTATGAGAAATTGAATATGATTTTTAGAAGTCATTTTTCATTAAGCTTAGATAAAATAAAGTCCGATTTTCACTCGACAGTAGCTTCTTAAAACAAATATTACAAACTCTATTGATAAGAAATAATCACCCTTATCCACTGAAAATACTATTTAAGTACTGAAGACCTTTACCAAGTAGCCTTCATCAGAGTGAACTGAATTATAAATCAAAATGTGCATGTTTAAATACTATTTTGAGATAATAATGTAAACAATAGGTTACCCTCAACTGGAGATAAATCGAAATTTAATAAATTGCTTTTTCGTTTATACATTTCCATCTCTTCTAAATTACCTGGATATTTGTCTGTACTGTGTTTTAAAAGTGACAAACTTTCTTGAGAAATGGTGTGACCTGTTGTAACGATCCGACTTTTGAATGTACCGTCACATATCATAATTCATGATAGAACCCTATAATAATTTGAATATATATCCTTGAACTTCCTCCCAATTAAAGAACTCTATCTTAAATTACATAGTTAACTGTATTTAATTAATACGGAGCGGATTCAACGAATACTATATTGTTACCCCCACATCCGAGTTATTAATTAGGAAGGGAGAATCTGAATAAAACCGGTTGCGGATGATAAATATGCATCTTAGATGTTACTGTGAATACAAGGTAGGTCAAAGTTATTAAATTGTTTTGACAGTAGCATTGAATCTTTAATATATCATTCACAATCAGGCTTACTCTGATGTATACAGAACTTTGATTGTTTCCTGCTCTTACAACAGGCACTTGATTATAGACATTGTAATTTTATCTATATCATTTATTCAATTGACAAAATCACTTGATTCCATCATTTTCTAAATACACGTGGGGTTATTATATCGTATATTTTTTTTGCTTTGAACTCCTCATAATACGAACAACGTAGGGTTATCCGAATCGAAAAGGTGCGAAACATATAGAGGATCGACTAGAACTAACCACTCCATATCTATAATTCCACGAGTCTTGTTTCAATACCTTCGATTATAGAGTTAACGTGAGACTTGTTGAACTCTCCCGTAATCGTACTAAAGAGGCCTAATAATACGAAATCCACCCACGTGGTTCTAGGAATCACTGAACCGTAACTCATATCTTATTTTCAAACTCAATTCATTTTTTCTAAACTTGTTCAAATTCATTTCGTTATAATTGTAGTTAATTCTGAATAATTGTCACAAATTAATTTAATCTGTAATTGTAATTATAATTTATCTTGGCTTCACCTATTTAACATTTATCCGGCTTAACTCAGCTATTCTCAGGGTCATTACTGAGTCATTGCATAAATTAAATTTTACCTCTCTTCTGGACATCCTATTCGTGTATTTTTTTTCTTTTTCGATAGGAGGATATTGGATTCAATACACTACTAGAGACCTCGCGGAATCACCATCAGGACCACAGGAGATACACAGGGGAGTAGTTTTAATATCACTGTTGCAACTTTCATTACCATGATGAATTAGATGCTGGTCGTAATTGCTGAGTGAAAGTAGATTGATTACTTCATTTATAACTGTTTCAATTTTATATCGGTGCCCCGAAAGAGCACGCGAGTTTGTTAAAGATTTTTTTATTGTTCATCAATATTCGAATATATTTGTTATTGTTTTTATATGCTTTGTTTCTTTTCCTTTCTACTTAGTACCAATTCAATGATGCTTATTTCTTTATTTATAACAGCCTGAAATTCTTCTTTTTTACTCGTGGTGGCGCCCAGGGTTAGGGCAAGTATCATCATTGTTAACGAAAAGGGCCGAACAACCACAAATTTGAGCTAGCTTGGGAAATATCAGTAACTTGGGTAAATTCATCTTTTTGATTAATTTAGAATCAAGGGAAGGTGGAAATTACGTAGCTTACACTGTATTCAAAATATGTTCGGCTACCGCTGATTTTTACCATTATTTTTCTTTATATGGGCAAAATGTTCCTTATAACGAGTTAAAATGTCCCTTCTGTTTGACCCACAAAGCATTTTGAACACGACAATTGATTTTGTAAATTCCGAACTTGTCAAAATCGGAAACTGCATCCAAGGTGTTTTAGCTTGTTCTTACATCTATAAGCTGGTTGTATTGCAAATTTTGAAGACAAACTATGGAATTTATTGATTACTGAAGAATGATAAGTGAAACTTTTGAAACTCTTAAACGGAGAAAAATTCCTGGACAGTTCGAAAATAGCTCGGAATTCCGAGACTAAAAGTTTTTTCTAGTACTCATATTTAATGTACCTCCCTGTTGAGATGTGTTACGCAACAAAAAAGTTCATTTCTCCGGTTTTTCTCTTAAACGGAAAATTTCCTGGACAGCTCGAAAATACCGCTGAGAAACTCGAAAATAGCTCGAAATCGCTAAACTGAAAGTTTTCTCTAGTACTTATACTTAGTGTAGCTTCTTCTACTGAGATATACTATGCCAGCAAAACATTTTTTTTTACTAGTTTCTCTTAAACGGAGAAAAATTCCTACACAGCTCGAAATTCCTGAACTAGAAGTTTTTTCTGGTATTCATATGTAGCTCCCTGCTGAGATATGTTACGCAACCAAAAAGTTAATTTTTCCGGTTTTTCTCTGAAACGGAAAATTTCCTGGACAGCTTGAAAATATCGCCGGGAAACTCGAAAATATCGCCGGGAAGCTCGAAAATAGCTCGAAATTCGTAAGCTAAAAGTTTTTTTCTAGTACTCATATTTAATGTAGCTCCTTGTTGAGATATGTTACGCCAGCAAAAAAGTTAATTTTTCGCGTTTTTCTCATAAACGGAAAATTTCCTGGACAGCTCGAAAATACCGTTGAGAACCTCGAAAATAGCTCGAAATTCGTAAGCTGAAAGTTTTTTCTAGTACGTTTATTTAATGTAGCTTTCTACTGAGATGTACTACACCAAGAAAACAATTTTCCTATCGCGAGTTTCTCTTGAACGGAAATTTTCCTCGAGAGCTCGAAAAAGCATTAAAAACATGATTTCTTCATGGTACATATGGGGCTGAACAACCAAAATTCCGCTATAACTTTATCTACATAAGCTTTCGAATTAAAATGGTCCTGGAGAAAAAAGCTCGAAAATAGCAGGAAATTCCTGAGCTAAGTGTTTTTCTAATACTTATTTTTAAGGTATCTTTCTACTGAGATACCGGGATATCAAAAATTATCTTGGTCAAGGGTGGTTGTGGAATCTAAAACGAGTGTCTTACTTTACGTTTGAAATAATTATGTCACTGTCACACTGACATCATCAATAACCTACAAATTTCATACCTATTTATTTCAGTTGTAAAACAATAATTAACTACAAATTAAAAATTATCTTAGTCAAGGGTGGTTGTGGAATGTAAAACGTTTGTCTTACTTTAAATTTTTGAATATGTTTTGTTGTGTCAGAATCTGTTAAGTCATTGTGCTGAAATTTTCTAATCCAGTTTTTGAATCATGCCTCTTACCACACAGCACAAAATTTTCATGATTGAAGCCTATTTTCGAACGGGTGCGCTAGTTAATGGAAATTGGCTATACAGTCAACGTTTGGTTTGGACAATTTTCGAGAGCACTTCCCAAACGTGGCAATATTACCGAACAATTTTTATGCGTGCCTTACAAATTGTGTTTTAGTGTTCCGCGAAACTGGTTGTGTGACTCATAAAAAAGGTGCTGGTAAACCAAGAGTTCGTACAGAAGAAGTTGTCAATGACGTTCGTCAACTCCGGTAAATAATTTGCAAGAACTTCAACAAAGAATAGTTCAGCAATGGGCAACCATAACGCCAGAAATGCTGCAGAACGGTTTTCACAGTATGAGGATGCGCGTCAAATTGTGTATCGAACAAAACGGGGGACATTTCCAACAATTACTGTAATTTAGTTTTTCTAAAACCGTTATTTCATAATTTGTAGTTCATTATTGTCTTTCAACTGAAATAAATAGGTATGAAATTTGTAGGTTATTGATGATGTCAGTGTGACAGTGACATAATTATTTCAAACGTAAAGTAAGACACACGTTTTAGATTCCAGAACCATCCTTGACCAAGCTAATTTTTGATATCCCGGTACATGTCGTTAGCAGGAAATTTCGTTTTTCTTCTTTTTTCGACAGCGGAAAGTTCTCTGACCTGCTCGAAAATACTATTGTAACATGTAACGCTCGATATTCCTGGCTGAGATAACATTATTCATAACAAACAATCACCATTATCCACTAACAATACTTTTAAAGTACTTAGGACTTTTCAGTTACCAAGTAGCCATCATCAAAGTAAACTAAGTTTACTTTGACGATGGCTATTTAGTAGCTGAAAGGTCCTCAGTACTTTAACAGTATTTTTAGTGGATAAGGGTTTCTTATTTACAGTGTTATATCGTATAACAATCAATATAATTCAGAAGGAGCGTCATGTTCGGTACTAGGGCTCTAGCTTTATCTTCAGAAACGTTTAAAATATAATTGGGTACAGCTTGAACAATTTCCTAAGTCCTTATAGGAGACAACTAACTATCTCAACAAAATTGGCTGCCAGCCACTATCAAAGCGAAGCGATGCAAAGATGAATCAATATCTAACTGGATCCGCCAAGATGCATTATTATATAGTATGCCTTGTTAGTCCAGGTGTATATATTTTAACGAGAAACGTGTTGTCTGAGATATGACCCTGTGTCGGGGTACTTCTAATATACACATCAAGGACAGAATGATGACCTAAGTTCACCTGACACGTTTTCATGTAGGTCTGTCTTCTTCGAGAGATGCGTACCAAATCATCGAAGGAAACCCGTTAAACAGTTCAACTCGAATTCCAAGCATATTATGGATTTTTGTCGTATTTCACCTACCAATAACTTTTTGATTAATTATTTAATGACCCCACACATCAAGCTTCACATTTATCGACATTTCCAAAGTAATAATAATCCTTTTTCCTTTCACCTTATTGATCGGGAATGAGGTTTATATTTTAGTATATCCTAAAAAGGGATTATTCGCTCTGTGTAACTTTCATGTTGTATTTACAGAACTTTCTCGCACTTCTAATGAAAATGTTAGCATGTTAATCCTTTGACCAAACAAAATAATAATAGTGCTCAACGAATGGATTTACTTGATTTCTTTTGGAGAAACTTTGTCGTTTTCCCTTTCCCAAGAAACCTCCCTGAGAAAGTCCATATTTTCATAGACATGTGAAAACAATATTCTGAAGGAAATTTTCAACATGAAGGAGATCTAATAAACTATACAGAGTGAGTAAGTTCTTTGTAGCCAAACTGCAACAGGAGATAGAACAAGTGTTTTTAAGAAGAAAAGTTCAATAAACATATCTCGTTTTCGAGATACAGGGTGTTGAAATTGAAAAAAAAATTTCGTTTTTTGCGAATATCTCCGGAACCGTTTGTCGTACAGAAATCAGCTTTTGTAAGCATTTTCTACTCATAGTAAGCTATGTTCTGTGTGATAAAAATTATAATTTTACTCATAATTGGTGAAGATTTTGAAGGGTTAGTGGGTGTTTTTCTCCCCAACTTCTACGCCACTGGAAAAAAAAAACAGTTTTGAGACAACCATTAGAACCGCCAATGTTTTCTACACAAAAAAGGTACTCTTGATCATAAGCTCTAAAGTTGACCGTTTTCGAGAAAAATCAACTTTTATGTTGAAAAACATGGTCAATCCTTCGATTCTGTTACTTGTTCTACTTGTTTGAATAAATTTCGTCTAATTAGTAAGAATTGACCATGTTTTTCAACATAAAAGTTGATTTTTCTCGAAAACGGTCAACTTTAGAGCTTATGACCAAGAGTACCTTTTTGTGTAGAAAATATTGGCGGTTCTAATGGTTGTCTCAAAACCCTTTTTTCAGTGGCGTAGAAGTTGGGGAGAAAAACACCCACTACCCCTTCAAAATCTTCACCAATTATGAGTAAAAAAAAAATTTTTATCACACAGAACATAGCTTACTATGAGTAGAAAATGCTTACAAAAGCTGTTTTCTGTACGATAAACGGTTCCGGAGATATTCGCAAAAAACGAATTTTTTTTTTCAATTTCAATCTCGAAAACGAAGCCTTCTACGACATATGTTTATTGAACTTTTCTTCTTAAAAACTCTTGTTCTATCTCCTGTTGCAGTTTGGCTACAAAAAACTGACTCACCCCTTATAATAGTTCACTGTAGATACAGTATAGCTATACAGGGTGTAAATAAATAACTGCGAAAAAATTCAGGGGGTGATTCCTTGTTGAAAAATAAGGTGGGTCTTTCATATAAAAAAAAACATTTGACCCCCTAATGTTAAGATACAGCCCTTTAAATGGGACGCCAAAAAAGTTTTTCTTTATTTTTATCTTCTAAATCTAAAAAGTTACAAAAATAAAATTAAGCACACATTATGTGCTATTAAGAAGGCATCCAATAACTGAGTTGCTGGTTCTCCACTATGTTTGTACGGGGTAGAAATAACCACCCCTAAAACTTGTTTTTCACTTAACTTTTTTCTTATGTGTATATTGCCAATTGTAGCTTGTTTCATTCTGAACAAGGTTTCATTCTGAACAAGGTTTCATTCTGAACAAGGTCTCTTGTAATTTTTTCGAAAAATTGAAGATTTCTGAGAAAAAAAATAATTTTCTTACAAGATTCTCATAGTGTGGAATTTTAATTAAGCTTTGATTTACCTAGTAGGCGGCTGTCATGTTGACATATTTTGTTAAGACAACTAAATTATTTTAGTATGTGCAATAATAAGTTAAAATCATTGTTAATTGTCTTACACTGTTATCATTTTGAGGCCCTTTTGTAAAGAATTTCAGTAAAATGGAAGTGTACACAAATGCAGAATTGACAGATATGATATTTAATGGAACTCAAACTGCACTTAAAATAATGTAACAATTAAATATTATTCTTGAATTAAAAACTAATAGAGATCATATGAGATGTTCGAAATGACCCTTTCAGCCATTACACACCCGTCTAGATGGCGACGCATTGATCCTCGTATCCGGTGGAACATTTCTGGGGTATCTTGAATAACCCTACATGAAACAATTATGCGGCGTCGTAGATCTTCCAGGTTATGAAGAGGAGTCTTGTATACCAAAGTTTTTAAATGCCCCCAAATAGAAAAATCCAAAGGATTTAAGTCCTAGGATCGACGTGGCCAAAACTGAGGCCCACCTCGACCTATCCAGCGATTTGGATAGACTTCATTCAAAACCTCACGTGCTCTTACACTAAAATGGGCAGGGGCCCCATCGTGCATAAACCATATTTCTATTCTCACACGTAAAGGAATATCATCAAGTAATAGTGGCAAGTCTTCTCTCAGAAATAACCTGTATGAATTCCATCTAATCTGGGCGGCAGAAAATGTGGGCAAACTAACTGATTCCCAATATGCCCTAACCACACATTTAAAGAAAATTGTTCTTGGTGGTGAGCTTCTATTATAGGGTGAGGGTTTTCTTCGGCCCATATGTGTTTATTATGATAATTAATAATCGCCTCTCAAGAAAACTTAGCCTCATCTGTAAATAAGACCTTCTTCAGAAATGCACAGTTTTGTCTAATCACTTCCAGCATCCAAGTGGAAAATACTAGACGATTCGGAAAATCCCGCGGTAATAGAGCCTGGACTCGTTGTATGTGATAAGGAGAGCTGTTCCTTTAAGATGGCATATACCGTCATATGGTTAACATGTAACAGCAAACCAATCTTCCTGGTACTAATGTCAGGTTGCTCGTCGACTGAATTAAGTACTGCTTCCTCTAATATGCTGGTGTTCTAACTTTGCGTTGGCGACCACAATCATGTTTCATCGTTTTGAAGGTACCATTTTCTCGTAGTCGTTGATGAAGCCGTGCAAATAGACTGTGATGAGGAGCGACGCGATGGGGATACATTTCTGAATATCTTCTTGACGCTTCTAAGGAATTTCCATTAGATAGCCCGTAAACGAAATGCATATCTGTCAATTCTGCATTTGTGTACACTACCATTTTACTGAAATTCTTTACAAAAGGGCCTCAAAATGATAACAGCGTAAGACAATTAACAATGATTTTAACTTATTATTGCACATACTGAAAATAATGTAGTTGTCTTAACAAAATACAAATGTCAACATGACAGCCGCCTACTAGATAAATCAAAGTTTAATTAAAATTCCACACTATGAGAATCGTGCCATGATCAATTTTTTTTCTCAGAAATCTTCAATTTTTCGAAAAAATTACAAGAGACCTTTTTTGTTCAGAATGAAACAAGCTACCTAAAATAATTTTCAATTGGCAATATACACATAAGAGAAAAAGTTAAGTGAAAAACAAGTTTTAGGGGTGGTTATTTCTACCCCTTACAAACATAGTGGAAAACCAGCAACTAAGTTATTGGATGCCTTCTTAATAGCAAATAATGTGTGCCTAATTTTATTTTTGTAACTTTCTGGATTTAGAAGATAAAAATAAAAGACTACTTTTTTGGCGCCCCATTTAAAGGGCTGTATCTTAACATGAAGGGGTCAAATGATTTTTTTATATGAAAGACCCACCTTATTTTTCAACAAGGAATCACCCCCTGAATTTTTTCGCAGTTATTTATTTACACCCTGTATATAAGAAAGAATCAACCTTTACCCACTTACTGAATAAGGGTGATTATATAATTCATCACAAATTTTACATAGTTACCATGTATAGATAAACGATATACCGATGACGTGGTTTAATCACTTCGGTTTTTCGGTTGGCCCAACAACACAAAAATAATGAATAACAATTCAAATCTAGAGCCATGATTTGATAACTGTCACAATAACAAAGGTTTATAGTTATTAACAAAGGTCAATTAAAATCGCAATGAATCTTTAACGCCTGCAAACACGGTGGAATCGCACAAATGCATTTGGAAGCAGTTTTCGACATTTTGTGAAGAGCGAAAATATGAACAGAGCTAATGGCAACGATTGTAAAGAACGAGTTGTCAAGACGATTTCGAATATTTTCGCAAAGCTTCTTCAGAAAAAGTACTTTGTAGATTTTAATAGGAAAATAGACCTAGTTTTTGAGGATGCCATGAATGCACGTGCGGCCAAAAGAAGAGAGTTGCATGCGCTTCGAGAAAATTCAGTTCTGCAGCTCTGACAACTGAAGAGATTAGCAAGATTGTTGAAAACTATGACGAACAAGTTCCCACAGATTTCTGCCGCGTGCCGTGGCAACGAAGCAACCTTCTGTCTAGTATACTTCTTCAAGAACGGAGACGACATGTATGGTGAACTTACATTGAATACAACACCATATTCTCCAAAACAACACAGGGCGGAGAAAACATACCACTGCATCTAAATGGTTAACATCGAACAAAGAATGTCAAGACAAGTGTCCAGTGCGTCTACTACAGAAGATATAATCAAAAGAACAAACACCAAACATCAAAACGAATCGATTGTTCTTAACTTCAAATCCGGATTGGATGAAGACAGGTATTTGGTACCAATGGGTATTAACCAACTCAGTAAGTGGATACGTCTAGGCGCGCAAAGTATTGGGATTGATATCAAGAAGGTAAAAATAATTAATCAAGCGTTCCTACGCTGTAAGCAATTCAACAAAATCTGGACCCAACAATTAGTTATTTAACAAGGCTTTGTGTTTGGAGGGGACCCTCGCGTTTTGGTGTTCATTGCACTCCTGAGTACAGAGTGTTATTGTCAAGTGATCTAGATCGGAGGTTGCTATATCAATCTCATGTTTTGTGTATTGTTTAGGTAGCATGTTTGCTACGGTATTGACTGGGTACTGTTACTCCAAATATAACTCGATACATTTGTTCAGGCATTTTAGATGGATGTGCCCATCGCATATTCATTGTCACTGCTTTGCCGTCACTGGGACAGTGCAACAAGTTGATAAGTATGTTGTTTATAATAACCGGATTAATGATTATGGTTGAGCATATCTGAAGAATTTACGTTAATGCAACAACTCAATATACAATTTTAAGATGCACTCATGTCTAACTTTAATTAAATCGAGTAACTGCAGAGTGAGTATGCTCAGAAGCTTCAATTATTTCCAGGTATGCATTGACGACCATCCTGAAACAAGAGTCGCCCAATCGTTCAGTTCTCATTGCAAGATCTTATCAACATTTCGGCTAAATATTATTTTACTATGTATTATTATTTTCCTCTTTTATAATCTAACTAGGGTTGGTTAATATTATAAATAACCTAGACTAAAGTCATAACTTTTAATTACAATCAAACCAGATTAAATGTTAGTCAGGGAATACTTCCTCTTACAAATTCACCATTTCTGAAATTCACTGTACGTTTTCTGAATTACAATTAGACAAGATTTATCCTAATCGCTGTTATTGGTTGCTTCGTAAGCTACAATTGTAGAATCAATATTTATATTTGCCACCTACACAACTGACTTGGAGGGCAGGGAAGCGGCAGCAGCAGCCGCTGGATAGGTTTGCATTAGCTATTAATTAGTGAACAAAAAATTGAGATCAACCGTTAATTCCTCTTAAGCTATAGTAGGAAGCAATAATGATGACCTCAAACTTGCAGCTTAGCGCCTTAGAATACGTCGACACACAATCAAGAACATCAAACAGTTCGAAAATAGCTACGCTTACCATACATGTTATTAGTAAGAAATTTGTACAATTTATTCATGCATTAAATATGCAAATTCAACTGAGAATTTAATAATCGGTGATGATAAGTTGCACTTTATTTTCCACTAACGGACGACAGTTTTATTTTGAGTATGTAAGTTAATATATTAATATTTGGATTACAAAGAATGTATTCACAAATAAAGAAAATATTACGAATTTTTATCAAAAAACAACCAGAGAAGGAAGTGAACGAATCTGCCAGATATTTCGTGCTGCTACGTCTTGTTAGACTTATCGACAATTCAGAGACGACGAATAATTTTTTTTTATATATGTCTTGGATACACATTCGTATGGCATCATGTGAGACAGCGATGGGATGCTGAGAGAAGAGGTAGGCATTTGGAGGTTACTGGCATCAGAAAGGACCTCACTAGGCGAAGAGTTCCACAACATCGCCGTGCAATAGAAAAAATTCTGCCGGTCTAAGGTGGGACTAGCCTGAGCCCGTGTAGTCTGCCTAGCTGGGATTTGATTAGAAAAGGGAGACATTGCTAACCGTTCTACGATATTCTAGAGAATTCGTAAGTGTGAGATCTACAAACAAACGAATAGCTTCTTCTGAATAGAATCTAAGATTTTCAGCGTATGTTTGGGAATTAAACATCAATCATGTGAACAGTACTAATATATTTTTTTCCATATTTTCTGATATTCCACAAGAAGTCTTAATCTCGGAATTTGCTGGCAATATCGCCGTATATACAAGTGATAAAAGTAAATTGGAAAGAGCTATTAATACAATTAAGGAACAGTATTAATTAATTTTAATAATAATATTAAACCTGGCAAACACCAGGAATAATGATCGATAATTGTGTAACTAAATCTACTCAAAGATTCGATTTTTAGGATTAATACTTCATTATCAGTTCTGTCAAGATGAGTAACCAATATAGGACGGAAAACGAATGCTAAGCTATGATAAATGTTAATGTTAACCATCTGGAGATGCTTAGGTAGTGGGTTCCAGACCCGCTGTTGAACTTAATATGGAAGATTTTCTTTCATAAGTTACATAATTAATCAAAATGTATCACACGTAAATCGGGACGTAGCATAGTATCTAATCAGCAAAGTATAATTAAATATAGTCTTGTTTATAATAGAAATAATTAATAAAGAAGAAGAATTTAGAAAAGGACAGATAGAGTCAGAAGTCCCCACTGAAAACATTCTGAGTTACAGGCCTCAAGAGGAGGTACGTATTATTAACTATCTTACTGCTTATTGGTTACCCAATTCGGGGATCCTTTCCCTAATTGTAGATTGGTTCTTGAGAAAAAGAACGTATTAGAAATACCAGGGGCAGTGCCTAAAGCCTTCAGTTATATTTTCTAACTAGAATTATTCTCTTGAGAAATCACGTGACACTTTGTTAATTTCAATTAATTTAACTTAATAGTTTCTTCAGAGTGTTTTTGGTAAGAAGGGTGGATTCCGTTTAAATCAGAGTTATTTCAGATTTTCATTCAAGTTCAATAATACATTCATATAAGCTCATTTAGTTTCGATCCCCTAGGTTAATCTTAGTTAAGGAATCAATTTAATAATCTTAGTTTTAATTATTTTAGTTAATTTAGATTATCTAGATTTGTTCTATTTGAGTTTAGATTTTTATCTTATATTTTTCATTCTTATTAGTAGTAAAGTTAATTATAATATTATTTTTTATTATTACATTTCATTGTTGTTGTTGAGTACGAGTTTATCTGATTGATATTAGCGTTGTCGATGATATTTTTCACGTTTATTCTGGCTTATCAATGATTGGGGTCAAACTCCAATTTGTCATGATTCTCTAAATTAAATGGCCACACTGTCAAAAAATAAATATATTGAGGATAAGAATAACATAAATTCCTAGAGTAAAGTTTTATAGAGTTTCATCATGAGAGAGCCATGTTACATTAGAATGATATTTTAATAATGAGATATGTTAATAACTAACACGTTCGGAAGTCATATTTCATACTGGCGAACCGTTGCCCTCGCCTTCGGCTCAAAAACTACAGGCATTCTCTCGCGTGGAATATGAGCCATTCCAAAATTGTTGTAGAAAATACTATTAAGCAGTTTCTATGATAGCTTCGTGATATTATACGTTACATTACGACATTTTGTCTGATTGAGAATAAAAATCTAATTAATTATCACGTCTAGTTCGTAATAACTGATGGCGGAGAGATGTCTCAATTCATTCAATTCGACTCACGAATCTTCCCAGAACAAAATGAAACGTATTTGACTTTTAATTGAATTACAATAGTAGGTGGGAATTATAAAATTGCCGCTTAGATAATAGTCTACAGTTATGAAACTTTATTATTGCATACACACATTTTTACACGTCTGGTTTATTTCACAGCTAACGTGTTGACCGAAAATATCATATAACACGGAATGATATGATTCAGGGTCGGATCAGGACTGGAATTCCATTATAACATATTTCCTCATTTTGTTAGGATCAGATTTATTGATAAATAATGACATGCATAATAAAAAAAATATGTAAATACGTGGCTTAATTCTGTGACACATCTCCCAAAATATGAAAGAATTTTCGAAAATGCTTCGAGTCGTGAACAAATAGTTCTAACGAAAAAAAAGTTGACCCAGCGGGCAACTAATGCAACGCGGTTCTCCATAGTACCTTAATAGTTTTACAGTTCCTAGTAGGTTCTATGAATAGTTTTACCAAAATTACTGAATTACAATATGATGAAAGTGTAAATGTGGAAACGGGAGTCCAAATTGATGATAAATTTTAACGTTCACTTCAAATAACTAAAATCGATAAAAATTCAGTAGAATAACTTTTAGAACTTTCCGTCTGCTATCCAGAAATCTAATCAGAACTAAAATTTCAATTTCATGCCCTATTTCAATAGCTATATTGAAAAATTTAAACTTGGGCAGAATTCCCACCAAAAAACGTATTTGGAAGAACTTTCAGAACTCTTTGTCCGCTACCCATAAGTTCCAGAACTATGAGGGGAACTTTGAAATTGTCAAATTTAATTTCATTCATTTATTTCGTAAACAATAATCGAAAAGATTCTACATTTGGACATGTTTTAGTGAAGCACTTTGGGCACTGAAATAGTTCATGGAAACTCGAGATATGCGTCACGACAGTCAGATAGATCTGACGCATCATTATCGACGATTCTCAAGCTGCTAGTATTTTCAGTTTTTGGACGGTATCTTCGGATACTGGAAGAATTAAAGAATCTTGGGATATCGAATTTGCCACCCCCGTTTACCGACCTGAATCCAGTAGAACATGCATACTTATACTACACTGGAGTATGGGTAACCTTTATGCAAGGTCAGAAACGCTGGTAAAGATCACTGAGTTAACTCTTCTTCACCACCCATGTCAAATATAGGATAACCTCCTAAACGCTGTAGCAAGGCATTGTCGAGAGATAGTTGACCCAACAGGAAAGAGTTTTTATATTGTGCTACTGCAGATTAACTTCGTACTTACGAGGGAAAGGTGAAAGCTCCCTGAGAAATAATTAATTTGGTGAAAACTTATTTTATTTTTCAACTTAATCTCCGTGTAGCCCGATACACTTCGTCCAAAGTTTTTATAATTTTTAAATCCCTTCCAAATAATACGATTTCGGGAATCCTTCAAAATATGTGTTTGTTTCAGCGATGACCTCATCGTAGGATCCATTTCGTCAAGTTTGAAAATATATGAAAATCGTAGGGGGCGTAATTCATGTAATGTTGCAGGTGCGTTGTCATGGTGGAAGAGTACTTTTTTTTGACAAATGCGGCCGCTTTTGCTTCAGATCGGCGTCGAATCGATCCAACAGCTCTTCATACTGTACGCTGGTGATCGTTCTGCCCTTTTCAAGGATTGTGCATTCCAAAAAAACTGTCGCCATGACTTTGTTGACCGACAAACCCACTTTGACCTTTTTCGGCTTCGATTCGACTGGACAAGACTGTTTTGACTGTTCTTTGGGCTCTGGGGTGTTGTGATGGATCTATGTTTCGTCCACGGTTGCGAAACGGCGCAAAAAGTCATTTTTATCGCATTGAATAATGTTTCATAATGATGCGAAATTCACTTTTCTCCATGTTTACAAAAATCTTCAAGGCTGCTAGTTTCGATGGGTATCAAAACAGTCATAAAGATGGTACATCACAAATGTCACATGGGATTTTCGATTGTGGCGCCATCTGTTTTATTTTTCAGGGATTTTTCACCTTGCCCTCGTGTATTTCAATATCAATGTTGATGCTTGGTATGTTTACGTAATGCTTTTTTGTTTCCAGTATCTTTATTGACATTATTAGATTTTTTCTGAATAAGATATGGTTTCACAACATCTAAGACAAATAAAACCTCCAATAAAAAGTACATTTATAATGAAGTTAAGCTGAGAGTTGGAACACTTCCGAATGAATTTTGATACACGCAATAACTGCGACTTCAAATTATTCATACCCCAAATTTTCATTAAAATACCTAGGGAATGACAACAGATACAACGGATTCGGTATCAACAGATTAACCTATTTTATGATATTTTCTTCGTTACGCTTAAACAGTCTCTATATCAGAAAATTAAATGGTAGTTTGAACGTCATCTTAGTCAATCGGTGACTTACAATTTGTTGTTATTTCCGCCCATTATGTTATGGTTAGTGAGCAAGTTTCGGATGTGCTCCAGCAATTTACGTGTGTAAAACCTCCCGGTCTAGATGATAACATAAAGGCAGGGCCGAGTCGTGCCGGGGGTGCAAGGGGTGCATGGCACCCGGGCGGCACTAACATAGGGCGGCAAAATATCATAAAAAAATATATACCTATTTCAAAAATAAAAAAGCCACTTTGCAACAAAATTTCTTTCATTTTGACTCTGCGCAGGAGTAGCTAAAAATCAAAATGCTGCCAGAGATTTTGGGAAGACAAAAGTACTTTTAATTCTGTTAAAAAACATATTTTTTCAATACACTAAAATAATGTATCTCCGCAATTTATATTTATTTACCTCTGGTTTAGGCAACCCGCAACTCTGTATACTAATATATCGATTCGGGAATTTTTGCGCACGATTACGGAATCCGGGGATTTACAGAAGCGCGAGCGGGCACTTGCACTCGTTAAAAACTAATGTCAGAGTAAGATAATATTGGAAGTTAGTTAGGATTTGATTGACTCTTATGGCGGTTTGATGGATGTTGCTTGTTAAATTTTAATATTTATTTGACTTTATTTCTATTATTATTCTATAATAGTAGTGTTGCATATTGTGATTAATATTGGTATTGGTAAAAACTGAAAGGTAAGTTTTAAAATTAGGTTAGGTATAATATTATTATGATGTTTTATTTTGACTTGAATTTTGAAATTTTATTGTTTGATTTAGATGTCTGATGGTCGAAAGAGACTCTCTGGTTCACAATACCGAAAAAGGAAGTTGGAGAAAGAGGAAGATAAAAAACGATTAGCTGGGTCATTAAAAAAGTTTTTTACGTCTACGACCAGCAAAGAACCACTGGAACCACAACCTTCAAGTAGCAAACACCAAGATGCTGCACATTTTGATTCAAGTGAGGACGCAGAAGGACCATTGGAATTGGAAGAGCTGCACGAAGAAGATAAATCGGATTCAGACACCGACACCGAAGTAATAGAAAAGAACACGCCGAATAAAGCTACAACGAATACTCAGGCAATTATACAAACCGAAACTGTTGGTAAGGTGAATGACGAGGTGAATGAGGAACTCTTAAAAGACCCAGCCTATTGGCCTCAAGTATTAACAGATAATATTAGAATGACAATTCTTGAAATAGGATAAAAAATATGACATATCCTGTAAATAATTTAAATAGATCTTTTAGCGCAACCTACTTTGAAAAAACATTAAGTAATAATGAAAAAGTTCCTAGAACTTGGCTTGTTTATTCAAAATCCAAATGCTCAGTGTATTGTTTTTGTTGTAAATTATTTAAGATATCTGCAACTAGTTTTAATGATAATAATGGGTATTGTGACTGGCGACATTTATCTCAAACCTTAGAAAGACACGAAACAAGTAAGGAACATTTTGAAAGTGTTAAAAAATGGGTTGAGTTAAAAAGATCAATTGAAAGGGGTATTACGGTTGACTCTTTCAACCAAAATTTAATTCAGATAGAAAAAAGGAGGTGGACATCTATTGTAGAAAGAATTATAGCTGTAATTCAGTTTTTAGCTGAGCAAAATTTAGCTTTCAGGGGCAGCAATCAAAAACTTTTTGACAAAGGTAACGGCAATTTTTTGAAACTTATTATTCAGACAATTGCCAAATTTGATAACATAATGGCCGAACACATTGATAAGGTTCAAAAAAATACCAAACAAATGGCCAGTTATTTGGGTGATAAAATTCAAAATGAATTAATCTTTCTTATAGGAGAAAAAATAAAAAGAAATATTATTGACAACTTAAAATTATGTTAATATTTTTCTATAATTCTTGACTGTACACCTGATGTTAGTCACCAAGAACAGATAACAATTATTGTTAGGTTTGTGTTTATTAATGAGCATTCAAAATGTGTTGAAATCAGAGAGCATTTTTTAGGATTTTGTCCAGTTACAAATACTACTGGTCAGGGTTTAACCGACTTTTTATTAAAATATTTACAAGAAGCTGATATCAATATTGGTGATATGAGAGGTCAGGGATACGATAACGGTGCCAACATGAAAGGTAAACACAATGGTCTGCAAAAAAAGATCTTGGATATTAATCCTAGAGCCTTTTTCGTACCTTGTGCGGCACATAGCCTTAATTTAGTCGTAAATGACGCTGCAAAATGCTCTCTTGAAGTAACAAACTTTTTTAACATTATTCAGGAAATATATGTGTTTTTTTCGGCCTCAACCTACCGATGGGGTATTCTTATGAAAGAACTTCCCAAGCTAACAGTAAAACCGCTATCTGATACCCGCTGGGAGAGTCGAATTGATGCTATCAAAACCCTTAGATTTGAACTAGAAAAAATTTATGATGCTCTCTTTGCCCTTTATTCCGATGAATCTAGAGACAATGACACAAAAAATACTGCAATGTCCCTAATAAAAAAAATAAAGTCTTTTAAATTTATATGTTCATTAGTTATTTGGTACAATATTTTATCAAAAATAAATGTTGTAAGCAAAATAATGCAAAGATCTACTATTGTTTTGCCGGAAGCTGTGGTTATGTTAAAAGAAATCAAAGTATATTTAACCAACCTTAGATCTGAAAATAGTTTTACCCAAATTCTTGACGAAGCCACAAAAATTGCGGAAGAAATAGACTGCGAAATATGTTTTCCAGCGGTTGAATTAGTAAGGCCAAGAAAAAAAAAAGTATTTTTTGATTATGAACACAAAGATGAGCCTATCCAATCTCCAGAGCGAAATTTCAAAATTAATTTTTATTTCTACATTCTCGACATTGCAATATCAAAACTAGACGAAAGGTTCCAAGATTTCAACAAATATAACAAAACGTTCGGTTTTTTAAATAGTTTACATGCGTTTACTAAAAATGAGATAATGCAATATTGTAAAAAATTGGAAACTGAATTAACTGACCTGACAACAAAAAATATGGATATAAATGCAGTTGATCTTTACAATGAGATTGATACTTTGTCAATTTATCTTGTTACTACAGATAATATGTCAGCTAAAGAGATATTAACTTATTTAGTAGTTAATGATTTAAAAGGCATCTTTCCCAATTTATTTGTAGCTTTACGAATATTTTTGACAATGCCGGTTACTGTTGCCCATGGAGAGCGGTCATTTTCAAAATTAAAGCTAACCAAGACCTATTTAAGATCTAATATGAGTCAATTCAGACTTTCAAATTTAGCCATAATAAATATTGAAGAAGATATATCCAACAACTTGGATGTAGGCGACTTAATTAAAGAATTTGCTACTAAAAAGGCGAGAAAAGTAGCTTTTAGTGTTTAAATACTTACATAGGTTTAATAATTGTTTTTGTTTCTTTTTTTGGATGTATTTTATTTTATTCTTTTGTTTATTTGATAATAAAGACTTCGTTATTTCACCATTAAATTTGTTATCTGTTTATTCAAAATAATAAATTATGAACTCGTCCTTACCGACAACCCATTTTTTTTTTAATTTTTACGGGGGCAGCAAATTTAATTCTTGCACCCGGGCGGCAGATACCCCAGGCTCGGCCCTGCATAAAGGCATTCAAGCTTATGTCCCACTATAGAAATCGACGACAGATATGGTTTGTCCAAGAACAACGGATCTGTCAACGAATAAAGGCAATAGAAAAGAATTCGTTAGGTTATAGTATCATATTGAAACAGTTACCACTATATTATTGTCAAAATAACGAAAAACGATGGTTGTAGTAGAAGATACAAAGGCAGTTGGTCTATATTTGTACATATAGGACTGACATGCAACATATAACGTACACCTTTTTCTGATATTTTAAAACCTATGTAAGTATGACTGGAAAGTCTATGGACTTCAATTTGAATCTACAAGATATTGCAATTAGCTGAATTTTGCCATGAACGACAGAATACATGGCTAAGAATGTGCGGATAACTTCACACAAATCACGACGGCGTGGAAGTTATCCTTAAAATCTAGAACCGGAAGCTTTTATGGTCATAGGATACGGAAAAAGAACGCCACTGAAAGATACACTTGTTTTCAAGTGTTTCTGAAGATGTGATGAAGTTTCTTTGCGAAAACTACTGCATGAATAAACCTATTTTACTCTCAATTACCACGTGAACAAGGATGACAGGGTAACAATAGACTGTTCAATGGCTCCAAAGCTGCCCGGCTTCTGAAAAGGTGGTACAGATGGATCCCGACAAGTACATATACATATATCCGCCAAGAAAATGCCCTTGCTAATAATCAGACCTTTGAACGTGAAGAAACGTGAATTAAACGTGACAAGTTCATTTGACAACGGAGGAAAAGTTGTGATATACGGATAAACCTGATACTATCTCAAGATTAATTATTGTTTTCCTTTGTGGCTTAACTTAGTAATTAGGTCTTTATCTATTCTTAGGACTCTTAACAATTTATTCTTCTCACTAGCTTGTAGTACTAAGTAGCAATAACAAATGTGTGATGTGTGGTTTATTTTATCATCTCATTTCAATTACATTCTACAAGAGGACCGAGCATCGTATATTATTTATAAGGTACATCTTCACTTCTACAGTCTCTCATTAAATATGCCATCCACAGAATTAAGTTTGTTTTGTTTTGTAGAGGAATGGCCGGAATTCGTATGTCTTTGCCGGGTGGAATGGAAATTGTCACTTTGAGCCATTTGTATTATACGCTATAAAAAAAGAACGTTGTTGTCAACTCTACTGTCAATGTCAAATAGGATATTCATTATTCAACAGTTTCGAAAGATGCATAAACTACATGCATAGAAGTTTATATGTTCTAGAATCTAGATAACCAGCGTTTTTATTCGTGTCCTACACAACGTCTTGAACTTTTATTGATTGATCCTGGTACACTTATACAGAATCACAAGGTAGGATTTTTGCATTTAATAATTATAAGCAGATATGTTATATTGTAAGCTGTTATTTTTGTGGTTAGATATAGGTATGAGGGCTTGTATGAGAACATCATCATTATAAACATAATAGAATGAATATCTCGTCTATAAATTATCTTCTTATAGTTAACAAACCGGTAGATGCTAAAATGTTCGAACGGACTTACCTTCACAAGTATGCGATGTACATCCAGTCTCTCTTCTAATATATTAATATGAATAAATCAACACTGTGTATGTATACGTCCACTTGATTGGCTAACAATTAATGTAGCTAACACTGAATAATGTGTATAAGTCCCAATATTCGGTGCGCGTATAATGTTCGTTAGGTTAACTGTCTTATCGCGAAATCAAAAATTCAAATTGCACGGTTATGTTCATAAACTAAAACGAAATCGAGGCTCTGACACAAAACTCTCGCATACTTTCATTCCGCTCACCACACTATACTGAAACTAAGCGAAACCCAGAACTCGACGCAAGCACCAAGCAAGAGATTCCAACAGGTAGTTCATTTGTTTAGGTACCTAACATAACATGCGGGACAGCTTCGTTAACGGTCGTATCTAATCGGAATTAAGATTGTCTTGTGAAATTGTCTATACAGTATATATTATAAAATCATAACAGACAGAACATCATACAGAATACAACGTATATTCAATAATTATATCCGCAGGGACAACAAAGAGTTTTCCTTATTGATGAGTCAAATCAACGTAATGTATATTTTTTCATAGAATCCATTAAAATGCGTCATCGGTCAGTTGTTCTAGTAGTCTGTCCGTTTTCCTGTCACGTTCTTCATCTATCCAATGCCCTGTACTGATCGAATATAAATTATAAATTTCGATTGTAGAATATGGCCTTTGAGGTTTCTCAATTAAAATGGAACGAAGAAGTCAACGTCGCCATGACTAAAGAGGCGTAAGCCGTAAGTGGCTGTTAGACAAAAAACGATTTTTACGCTTAAGCTTTGAAGTCGCTTCGTTCCGGGCGGAAAAGTGTTCCCCTAGGTTTGGAAAGTGACATTTCTATATTTTTAGATGTCATGTAAGCTCTTTAAAGTACTTCGTAAAATTGATTATGTCTTTGTTATTTTATGAAAATCTTCTACATGTTTCTCCATGTGGTGTATGACGAAGTCTCCTCCGTTAAAGAACGGCTATTAACGCTGGTGTTCCTTAGGTACATGTCTTGGTACCAAATTTGTTTCTGATCCCTATCAACGATCTGTTGGAAGCGGAATATCCGAATTGCTCGACGGCTTATTTAAGTTATGTCATCGAAGTGTGAAGATACAGTCCATTTTCTATGTTAACTCTGTGGTGTATTGGTGTAAATAATTGTCAGAATATATGAAGGTTAAAATACTGCCAATTACAATACGAATAAGAATAATAATACATTATTGATTTTTAGGATTCCTTTAACACAAAAAAATAGATGCTACTGATAGCCGTTTTTGTAGTTATAACTTTATAAACAACGATTATTGATATCATGGTCTGGAAACATATCGCAAGTAGCTGAAACCTGACGCTGTGCTTTCTAATAAAATATTAAAATTGAAAATTTATACAAAAAAAGCACTTTTGAAATTTCACCAAAAAAAATGCTGAAAAAGACAATTTCTTACTTTAACAAAACTTTATTTATTAAAGTAATATTTATTTCTCAAATATTTATTCAATACCTACTAATGAAAAATATTTTTTTGTAAAAAATAATAAAAATAAAAATATTTCTTTTAAATTCAAATCATGAAGTTTTTGAAACAATTTTTCATATTTTAATAATTGATAAGTTTTTTGAACTTTTTTTTAATTCAATTATATTAATTCCACAAATTACTTTAAAATTTAATTCCTAATTATGAATACAAATAAATTTGTTACATTCAAAACCCATGAACATTTAATAAATTCATTACTGAAATTATTTCTAAAGAATTATAAAAATAAACCTTCAAAATTCCATCTAAAAAACGATGGAAATGAAAAATGAAACTTTATTTACTAATAACAAATAATTCAACACATTTTCTTAATTTTAGAATTTAAATTATAATAATAAATACAAAAGAAAAAATTCATAAATCCCATAAAGCACAATTCTTCAAAGCAAATTGGTGTATCATGAAAATTACATTCACCTAGTGTATCTCAGCTCCAAATGATCATTTTATCATTTGTATCCTTTAAATTTAAATGATATCTAAGAAACTGAAACATGCTTCAGAATTTGGTTTGCAAAAATTCATTTTACTGTAAGAAACATAAAAATCAGGAGTTACTTGCTTTATCAAATTATAAGTGTGAATGAATCTTTTACATGTTTGTACATTACATTTAAGATTACAAATGATTTGTATTATTTGATATAATAAGTAAAGATCCCAATTTTGTTTGTTACATTTTATTATGTAACCCTGTTGATTATCCTGCAAGAAGAGGGTCGTAAAACTCCAATAAAAAAGCAACGACAATTTGCATGTTTCCACTACCTAACATGATATTTGAGACTCAAATGCAGTTGAAGTATAGGTTGACAGGCATTAAAAGATTATTTTTAATGAAAGTCATCCGTATCCAGAGCGCCAGGACCCCCGGATACCCCGGAGAAGGTCCAAGGGGACCTCAGGGATTTTTCGATAGCATATTCGTGTTCAGTGACTCCAAAAACCCACCTAAAAAGTGCACTTAAAAAATGCATTTTTTGGCAGTAGAAATGCAATAATTTTTTTCCGCAAAAATTTCTAAATTACTTTCTGAATCAAATGCAGAAAACAGCATCTAAATCCATCCAACTGCGCCAGTTTTGGAAGGTGGAATGCTTTAGTTCCTTGACTAAATAGATTTTTTTCTGTTTCACATAAACATCGTTATAATCTTCAGAATCGGAAAACTTTATAAAATAACAAATTCCCAGATGATGAAACATGATTTATGTGAGGAACGCTTTAAAAATTAAAACTACTCTTTTTTATAATTTATTTATTAATGAGTAATACATATTGACCAAATATTTGAGTCTTTGGTATATAATTATATAATTATTAATGGGTGGTGGAAAGAAAATTCATATTATATTAATATCATAGATTGACCTCCCATTGTAGTAAAGCGTAAATGCGGCAAACCCTGAAATTATTCCAGTATACACAACAATCGAGTATTATGTTATTGCATAAGATACAGAAATATTTATTATGAACTGCATGTCTATTTGGAGTCATAAAATAACTGAAACCATTTATAACTAACTACACAATGTAAATGCAAGACTTAACACATATTCATACTTCATCAACCACACCTACAAAACGACAATTCCAAATAATTAATTCTTTGCGAGAGCTTTCCTAAGCGCACATCACCGTTCTATTTGCACATTTCCGTGTGGAATAATATTTTTCCTTTATACCCCCTTTACTTTTGATATATACTAATTGAGGCAAAGTAACGTCACATTCCTTTACGTTTCAGTTGGTATGTAATTTCACATTGCTTCATAGATTTCTTCAAATTTTTCTCTATTCTTGGTGGTGGTACATGGAATGTAAACCTTTAGGTTTCAAAGCCAGGATAGGTGTGGGATTTTGTGCAATAGGCTATATTATATCAACTTTATGAATAAAACTCTAATTATTTACGTTCGAATGAAACTATTTAAACTAGATTACATTTTTAATGCAGATGATCACAAAATTTGCAGATTTATCTAAATAGTTATCACTGTGATAATGAATTTTAATTATAACAACTTGTGAAACAATCTCACCTAAGTCGTAAGTAATTCTATAATTTCATACACTATGATGTTGATCATTCTAATATTTGTCCCTGATGATGGAACTAAAATGTTCCAAAAGCTTGGAATAACTTATAAGAGTCTCCAACAACTGATGGCCGAATCATTGTACCACAGAAAGTAGTACAAGTACTACAAGTAGTAGTAAAATCTAAGTTTGATTGTGGGTCGAGACGAGCAGAAGCAGAATACGAAAAGCGATCTAAATAGAGAAAACTAGAGGTTCTGAAGAAATTCCAACAGGAATCAAGCGGCAGTCAGATCAAGGAAAATCCCCTCCGGCCACCCTCCATGCAAAGCGGAACCGAACAGAACAATTGGCAAGAGGAAGGCCCATCACGTTGTACTACCGATCTAAGACACAACGCGAAAATCTTCAATAACCGGTGGCCCAATCATTGTATCTCACAAAGTAAAATCTAAGTTTGGTTCTGGGTCGACACGAGCAGATGCAGGATACGAGAAGCGATCTAAGGTTCAGGTTCCGAATCAGTCCCCAGCCGGATTTGCTGGTGAAGGTACGAGAAAAATAGAAGCTATTTTAACAACAAAATCAGGTGGCTTCACTGGCGGACAAACATCAGAAGGTCACTATCAAGAAAATGTGGTACGGAACGAAACACAAACACCCACAGGGAAACATATAGCGATAAAATATTCGTTTCATGGTTTCGAACCTGAAACGTCTTACAAAGTAAAGTGCGAATCCTCTCAAAAAGCTAGATCCGACTACTCTGAAGTAGAACTTGAACGGAAGCTTCCTGAAACTGGTGACCAATTGGCATGTCCACTTAAGCGCACGTCCGTTATTGGCCAAGAATCGGCTCAACCACGAAAGTCCGGCAGAGAAGTTCCAGGTTCAGTTGAACAATTGGCAAGAGGAAGTAAAGACACGTCACGTCGTCCTTCGACGTAAGACACCCAATGGGAAAATCTCCAACAACTGGTGGCCTAATCATTGTACCTCGCAAAGTAAAATCTGAGTTTGATTCTGGGTCAAGACACGAAAAGCGATCTAAAGTTCCGAATGAATCCTCCAAAAAATTCAAAGAACCCTCAGACCGTTCTGCCGATGGAATCAAAACCACGCGACAAGCTGCAGCTACTGTTAACCATTCTAATGAAAAGCCTACTTTTACTCTGAATTGGAAGGTTTGACAGAGCGAACGAGGAAAGCAGAGGAATTTAGAAAACAGAGCGGATCAAATATCAGGTTTTCCCTCCGACCTAGATAAATTAACAAAGTCACTCGCTGGAAAGAAATTTAGCACAGAATTAGAATCGAGTAAAGAAGGGCGAGGAGTAGCTCTTGTTCCATCTCAAACAGTTGATCCCCACGGAATACTCCCTGGAGGGCTAATTGATGCCGATACTGTTAACAAAGACACAAGAAAATCGGGTGACGCATCCGACAGATTACTTGTTGAAGAACATATAAAATTGGACGAAATAGATACTCCCTCTGGAAAATATACAACGATAAAATATTCATCTTACGGATTCAAACTAGTTTCCTACGATCATTTGGCACATGTTCAGAAACCTGTATATTCTAGCAGCCAATCTAGAATTATTGCTAGAGGAAAAACAGCTCCAGGCGAATTTGTAATAGGAAACAAACCAGGCCAAGCTTTAGATCCACGGGAGGCTGGTGGCAGCCAATTCTGAATTCCCGCTGGATGGAAATCTACTACCGGCCTTGGAAAACATCAGACAGAAAATTGTCAATTCCGGCGTGATCTAACAGCGACAGATGGCCAATTTGGAGTTCCTCCCGTTGTGAAATCTGTTGGCACAAGATCAGAATTGAGAGCTCGTTCCTCTGAATTACACCAATTCGAAGTAGAAGCACTTGCAGCTGCTGGCGGTCGAATAAACCACAAACATTCTATATGATTCTAGAGATGAATTCGGAAGCGCACCTGATAGGAAACTTATTTCTGGTATAGGATCCGGATGGACGGAATAAATATGGGGGAGGAGTTACAAATACTAAGGATCAAATCGGAATATATCCAGAAGGAAAACTTGCTCATGGTACCGAATCAGAATGAACAGAAGACCGTCTCTATAATGTAGATAAATCCAGCAAGGGACCGCCAATTTGGAACTATAACGGCCGAAGAACTACGACGGAAAGATAAATTTAGGGAAGAACCAACAACTATCGGTGGGTTTATTGTTAGACGAAATATATACACCTACTGGAAAATACACAGCGGTTCAATATACGTCCCGTGGATTTCAACCCAGAATCTCTGATCGAGTATAACCCAGGAACTTTCAATTCGAAATTCCTCCAGAAAGAAAAACTCCTGTCAATGAGATAACAGGAGGACCTGAAGGACAACATGCAACGCATACTAGAGATTCAAACGAATTCGCAGGACAAACAAATAAGCTGGGAGATCACTTCTGTGGATCAGAATGTTTCGGACGAGAAGTAGTTAATATGTTTCCTTTTCTTGGAACTAATTACTCCACGTACCATTCATTCCGTTATAAAATTATATGTAGTCTTATTTGTTCTGATATCATATATGTTTAGGACATTAACTTATGAACTTCTCTCAGGTCAGTAGATTTCCTTTAACAAACTAACAAAGGGTCGTTTAAAAATGTTAGTGTATGGTATAGCGATTGTTATAAATCATATTTATTTGAGTATACATAAAACCTGATCCGATGTCAAGTCAAAATTATATTGTAAATTTTGAATGATAGGATCCATCATAAATTGTGAGCCATAAATCACTCCGTATAGAAATCAAGAATCTTTCATAAAATCAATTCACCAACTTCTTAAATAGGTCTGAATCTTGTAAATATCACAAAACAATACAAAACAATATATCCATAAATATATATATAATACAAAACATTAATGTTATGGCATTATACACTACTGAGAAACTAGTTTTTATTGTAAAATAACTAATAGCATATCCAACATAAGTATAGTGATAAAAGTAAATAATTGGCTCTCAAGTCTGTTTTAGGTAAAAGAACAAACACTTTTTGAAAAACTATGCACTTGATGAGAACTCAGAAAAACATTGTTTAATAAAACCACTATGTGGTGAAACATGTCACGTTTTGTTCAATAGAAACGAAGTTTGTGAAAATTTATTGCAAGTTTATTTTTTATTAAGACTATAAATATGAATTTTCAACAAGTCAGCACCAAAACCATCCTAAACAGAGATTGTACATCGATAAAAAATAAAATACAATAACAATTTATGTCATTAGACCGAGGGTTAGTGACAGATTTTTGGTTGTGATATTATACAGTATGCCTTTTTGAGGGTAGTATAATGCGTAAATCAAAGATCCTTTTGATCGTTTTGCCTTTTTCAAGGTATTCGATGGACGATACCGTGTGCATCCCAAAAAACTATCGCCATGACTTTGTTGCTTCGATTCGCCAGGTCAAGTCCACTGTTTCGACTGTTCTTTGGTCTCTGGTGTGTTGTGATGTATCCATGTTTCGTCCACGGCGCAAAAAGTCCTTCTTAATTGGACGACCATAACGTTCGAGGAAGTAGAAGAAGAAGAAGAACTTTATTTAAATAAATAGGAAACCCTAATATACAAACATGAAAAGCATCATAATTACAATTTTAGATTTTTGTACACTTTATAATTATAATTTAAGATCGCTAAAAAATTACAAACTTTAAAATGCCATTTAAAAATCCTTAAGGATGAACTCGTTTTGACAATATTAGGTGAATTGTTATAGTTCACAAAACCTTTAAAAAACAAAGAAATCATAGAGCATTTTTTTTTAGTTGTAGGAATGTAAAAATTGTTATTATGTCTTGTCTTGTATCATAGTTATGAATATCAACATTAAATTTTATAAATTCATAAAAGTACGATGGTGCCAAATTATGTAGAATTTTATATATAAAAATCATTGTTAGGTAGAATAACCTCTGAGAAACTGAGAACCACTGTAGAGATTGAAGCATATTTACAATTGGAGTATATCGGTTTGTTCGCAGGACAATCCTCATACCCCTATTTTGTAGTTTTTTTATTTGGGATATTTGATTTGAATTAAACAAATAGATAACGGAGGAGCAAAAATCAAAATGAGGCTGAATAATTGAATTGAAAACTTTAACTCTGGACTGCAGTGATAAATTTCTGGATACTCTTGTAAAAAAATATATATTTTAACAATTTTTTTTAAACATATAATCAAAATGATTACCAAATAACAAAAGATTGTCAATAAAAAATCCAAGATATAGTGATCGCACTACCACAACAAAAATCAGTAACACACTTGTGAATCGTTCCAATCAATGGTGAGGAGTCCCCATAATGTTTAACATTACATGAGTAATGTTTTTTCCACGCAAGAAATAATGTTAAATCAAGACGCGAAATTCACTTTTTTTCCATGTTTACAAAAATCTTTAAGGCTGCTTTCGATGGGTGTCAAAACAGAACTGAATGACATATCTGTCTGAAAATTTCAATTGTTGAAAATCAAATTTTTAAATCGCAATCTCCTAATTTGCACACTACATTCATTGAAGTCAAATTCTATTGGAAGTGTATTGATATACACGTATATACAATATACATAGAGGCAGGCAGACACATTATATTCTCTTGATTTAATTTCCCGAGGCGATGAAACATGCTGAAATGCCGAAATGCATTTTCTACAAGAGTATAATAATTTTTCTATATTTTGTTTGCAGAAAAAATTTAATTCAGATGACTATGAAACGTGACTTATGTAATCTATCATCATTATGCTTATCATGGCAAAATGAATAGTTTACGTGAAATCCGTGGTTTATCACAGTTTTAAGACAGCATATACTTCTAAGACAGGTGATTGCATTGTTTTAAAAATATTAACTATTATAAGCGCACGTACAATTAAATTAAAATAACACCTAATCCTCGTGTTCACCATGCTGTTTTCCATATTTGAGATTATCATGAATCAAGATCCAGGGGCGGAGTAGTCAACGTTATCCCAATCGATCAATTCGATTTTCTATCTTCCATCCACCGACTTCGCTATTGGATTGAACCATGATTTTTAGAACTAGCAGATTTTGATGAAAAAATTATGTAGTATCAAACTACGACAGCGGTGATTTTGTTATGAATCACTTATTCAATGAATGGTCTCAACATTCTAATAAACTGTAAGAGATTTTACACTGTGGATATACTTTAACACTATAAATAAGGAACAGTAGAAATACTGAGGTGATTTTAGCTACCAAGTAGCCATCATCAAAGTAAACAAAATTGAAAATCGAAACGTTCCTGCTTGAAAACTATTTGGGGTTAATACTGCAAAACAAATCGTTATTCTCAGCTGGAGATAAATTGGACTAAAAATAATGGATTTTTCATTTAAACATATCCATTCCTTCCATATTATCTAGATATTTGTCGGTACTGTGGCAAAAGCGATAAATCCAGGATTTACAAAATCGATTGTTCAAAATGCTATGTGGAACATTTTCCTATAGCGTGAATTTCCGCTTGGAAAATGCTCGGAGATTTGCCTGAGCTTGCAGAGTATTCGATTCCAAGCCCATATAATATTTATCCAGTTCCCTCTGTTGTTTGACACACTGATGGCAATTTTCCGATATAGCTTTCTGTTTTAATCCGTTAATATCCTCCTCCATTTATATTCGAATGAAAAAAATTATCATCAAAGTTTGTTTGAGTGTAAAATTAATAGTTTGAAATTTAGAGATTATTATTCATCACTCAATAGCGTCCCCATTTTTTTATTTTTTTTATTTTATTTGTTTATTAGTCTTATCAACCTTAAAGGTTATTAAAGACGGGAAGAAAGATAAAATAACAATGAAGTAAATCAACAGAGTTCACAAATAAATAGAAACTATATGTCATTGATGATTTTGATGTCTGTGAGGAATGCTGTAAGTTTTCCCATGTCACATTCTGCGTTCAGCATTGTTTTGATTGATTGTGGGATCTGATGTTTGCGTCGTTTGGTGTTATATTTTGGACATTCTTGTAAGATATGTATGACGGATAATTGGGCATGGCATACTTCGCATATTGGTGGATCGCTATTGGTTATGAGATATCCATGGGTGATTTGGGTATGACCAATTCTCAATCTGGTGAGGATGAGCTGATCCTTTCTTTATTGGGATATGATTGCCAAGGGGTGACGTGTTCCTTTACTCTGAGAAGTTTGGAGTTGGTGTTATTCCACTGGGAATTCCATTTATTCAGTATGGATTTCTTGATAGTCCGTTTGAAGTCCGTATGTACAATTTGCTCAATCATAGGAAGCGATTCGTCGCGGATTGCACTCTTAGCTAATTTGTCTACAGCTTCATTACCTTCAATGCCAATGTGGGATGGAACCCATATGAATTTGATGTTTTTTTGCATGAGTTGTAAACCATGTAATTCGTTCTTAATCAAGATTAAAATTGGGTTTTTCGGAAATAGCTGGGAGGTACTATCAATTGCACTAAGGGAGTCCGATATAATGATGATTTTTCGTTGGTCAGTGTTCTTTGAGTATTCTAATGCCTTGAGAATAGCAAGAAGTTCGCCGTTGTATGTACTGCTGGTATTATTGAGCTTGAAAGTCATTTCATCATCTGGGGTTATGAAGGCTGATGCTGTGCCGTCTTCAGTTTTGGACGCGTCTGTGTATATCTGATAATAGTCTTCATATTTTTCAATCATTTCGTGGAATTTTTGAATAATTATAAGGGAGTTGGTTTCGTTCTTGATGTATTGGGTTAGGGTATGGTCGATATCAGGAAGTTTGACTGTCCAAGGAGGAGGAGAGAGGATGTTGATTGGAAATGTTTTGGGAATAGTTAGTTGGTATTCAGAGAGGTACTGGTTGATTCTTTCATAGAAGGGAGGGTCTGTTCTTGGTTTTGAAGTATATATCGTTTGGAAACGATCAGAAAATATGTTGTGTCCAGTGGGGTTGAGAGGATTAGACGATGCTGCTGTTGCATAGGATAGGCTGAGATATTTCCTTCTCTCATTTAAGGACGGTTCTCCTGTTTCACAGTATATACTAGGAGTCGGGCTTGTACGAAAAGCTCCTGTTGCGATCCTTAGTGCTGTGTTGTGAATTATATCGAGGCTCCTCAGATGTGATTTTTTTGTGGACGAGTACACTATAGAGCCGTAATCCAACTTCGATCTGATTAGAGATCTGTATATCAATATAAGACTGTTATAGTCGGCACCCCAGTTTCTATTTGCTAGTGTTCTCATTAGATTCAAACCATTTTGACAGGAATTTTTTAGGTTATCGATGTGGGCTTTCCAGTTTAGTTTTTTAACAAAAATCGTTCCTAGAAATCTAATATTGTTGACATAATCCAGCGGGCGGTCGTTTAAAGTAAGTTGAGGTGTTTCGTAGTGGTGTTTTTTGGAGAACATTATACATTTGGTTTTTTCGCAGGAAAACTAGAGGCCACTGGTTTCGGTCCATCTTATAAGGTTATTGATCGCTCTTTGTAAGTTTGTTCGCATCGAACAGATGTTTTTACCTCTAGTAAAAATGATGAGATCGTCGGCATAGAGTCTTGCTTTCACTGGAGATTTGACATTCTCGAGAATATTGTTTATAGCTACTAGAAAAAGAGTAGCGCTAAGGATAGACCCTTGTGGTGTGCCGTTTTTTTGTGTTCTCCGAGATGAAACAGTGCTGTTAATTCGAACGCGGAAATAACGTTCTCTGAGGAAGTTTTCGATAAATTTTAGCATGTTGCCCGTAATCCCCCACGTGTGTAGTGTTTTCAGAATTCCATATCGCCATGCAGTGTCGTAAGCTCGAGTTATATCGAATTGCTTTGTGTAAGAATATGTTCAGGACAAAATGCCTTTTTAATGGAACAAATGTACTTTGTCCGATGGAGTGATATGTGCCAAAAGCTCTGAATTCACTAAAACTCCGTCTATAATTATATTTATAGATGACGTGTAATCTAGTAAAAAATTAAATACAGAATAAAATTCTTGTCATGAAATCAATTAAAGAAGCTACAGATAAGTGGTACCACGTAATTAGAGATGTCACGTCACTGTAAATAATACCATTATCCTAAATTCTTGAAGCCAGAGCTACCTAAAGTAATTTGGATAGGGAAGTAGGTAATGCCCTTGTAGATAGTCGACAGCATCCAGTGAGAACAGGTGTAAAAAGCGTAATATTTCATAGGATGATGAAGAACGTAGTTTTTTATTTCTTTCCGAACCATTATCCTTCTACTCGTCTGATTTTTAAGATGTAAAGAACTCTAATATGTTTTGATAAATAAGCTGCCCAGCGGGACGCGTTTTAACCCTTTTCAATCACCATTTTATTATACTTTCGAACATCTGTCCGGATCGTCTCGAAATACGAGGCGGATCAAAACACCAGGACAAAAATAGATTAATCATATTCACGATTCAAGTATTAACGTAAAATATGTCTTCGAGAACTTATCGATTCCAATACTTAAATGAAAATAAAAAAGTAAAGTAAAGTAGTTTATTAAGATACAGTAAACAGTCTGCTATCATCTAGGTATGTACGTTTTACAAGCATTTTTGTGTCGTCTACATAATATCCTAACTCAGTATTTGTGCCAATTGACACATTATGAATGTCATTGATGAGCATGATGTTTTCGCTTAAAAGATATATGATAACAAATCTTCTATCAATTATTTTAGTTCCACTTGCTTCTGATTGACAGAGCACCTACATTTCAATCACACTGCTCACAGGTAAATCAACCTAGTCCTGTAAAATAGCTCTCAAAAATCCAAAATGAAGTAATTTTGCTACTATTGACCGATTTGGACGTTCTTGGCGTCAAAATGTTCGGTAAAGCGCCCCGAACCAGAAAACCCCATTTTGAACCCGCGCTTTTGTTATCCCTATTTGTCAATCAACAATTGAGCCTCTAATTAATTGTTGATTTGGACCGATAATCAACTAATGTATTTAACAAAAAAATCTGAAAGGAAATTTGCCGCAAATCGTTACTCGACGGTTTTCGAGGTCGCTGATCACGAATCCGTTGTCAGAATCGGAAAATTCGGGGAAACTCGTCATTTCCATGGAAAATTACAACCAAAATCTGCAAACGATGCATCACTAGCGTAAAAAAATCACTCGGGAATTTTCGAGGTCGCTGAACACGATTCTGTTGTCAGAATCGGAAAATTCTACATATTTGGCTGGAAAACTCGGCATTTTCATGGGAAAAACAGTGCATCACTAGAGTAAATAAAATCACTCAGGGGTTTTCGAGGTCTCTGAATACGAATCCGTTGTCAGAATCGGAAAATTCTACTTTATTGACCGGAAAGTTTGCAAATGTTGCATTACTAGCGTAAAAAAAATACGCTCGTGATGCAACATTTGCAGATTTTTGTAGAAATTTCCCATGAAAATGCAGAGGTTTCCAGCCAAATATGTAGAATTATCCGATTCTGACAACAGCGACCTAGAAAATCCCCCAGTGATTTTTTTACGCTAGTGATGCACCGTTTGCAGATTTTGGTTGCAATAACAAATATGTAGAATTTTTCGATTCTGACAACATAATCGTGATCAGCGACCTCGAAAACCCTTAGTGATGCACCGTTTGCAGATTTTGGTTGTAATTTTCCATGAAAATGTCGAGTTCTCCCGAATTTTCCTATCCTGACAAACGAATTCGTGATCAGCGACCTCGAAAACCCCAGAGTAACGATTTGCGGCCAAATTCCTTTCATATTTTTTGTCGAATACATTAGTTAATTATCGGTCCAAATCAATAATTAATTAGAGGCTGAATTGGTAATTAACAAATAGTGATAACGAAAGCGCGGGTTCAAAATGGGGTCTCCTGGTTCGGGGCGCTTTCCTGAACATTTTGACAACAAGAACGCCTGAATCGGTCAATAGTAGCAAAATTACGACGTGAAATGCTAATTTTACCAGACTAACCCCACTAAGCAACATATTGTTGAGCTGGAACTTATGACTCTCAAATCTTTGAGGCCAAAACTTGAATGTTCCTGTTATATTGAAGCATTGGCACCATTATAATTGATTATGGAATATAACTCCAGCAACTTAACTAGGAAGAGATCATTGAATCATAGGCTTCTTGTCGTGTATACTAGATAGAGGATAGAAAACCGTCTATGGCGTACTAAAGTCGATATACGTCGGCAGGCCCAGGTTCTGATAGGATTAGAAAGGGTTCTCGCGGCTTGATTATTCACTTGTTAAATATTATGGGCTCTCTTCACCATCGATTGGAACGATACACAAGTGGTTTACTGATTTTCGTTGTGGTAATATGATCACAAAGGACGCCACACGTTCTGGTCGTCCAATTGAGGTTACAACGTCATAAACTCCATGGTATGATATTGGACGATAGGCAAGTTAAAGTGTACCAGAATACTGAGCCTATGGGCATCTCAACCGAACGGGTACAGAACATTTTGCATACATTTTTGAATATGAGAAAGCTATCTGCCAGATGGGTGCCGCATTTTCTCTCTGTTGACAAAGAAGTGTTTGGAGATGTTCAAGTGCGCTAAGAAGGACTTTTTGCGCCGTTTCGTAACCGTGGACGAAACATGGGTCCATCACGACACACCACAGACCAAAGATCAGTCGATACAGTGGACTTGTCCGGGCGAATCGAAGCCGAAAAGGCTGAAGTGGGTTTATGGCCAACAAATTCATTACGACAGTTTCAACGTAGAATACGTTTTAACAGAGGCATCCTACTAGACGAAATCGTCACGCGGAAATCGACACACGCATGCGCTTGTGGTAGGTGAGGTGGAGCCATAACGAAATTGTCAGTAGCTGGCGTTCTTTCTGCAGTGAGTGAACCGTGTGGAGATATTTGTGCCGCAGAAAGCATTATTAATGAACAACGTTGTCTAATAGTAACAGCCTACATTTCACCCAATTCTTCAATGGAGGATATAGAGTGTTTCTTTCCAGCAAATTCAATGATGTATACTCCAATGTATTCTACGCAGTTTGTTTTCGTGGAAACTATATCTTTTTCTACTATCCACCCTTTAACTATTTTGGGATGCACACGGTTTCGTCCTTAATCTGTTACCTTGAAAAGGGCAAAACGATCACCGGCGTATATTATGCAGAGGTGCTGGATCGATTTGACCGATTTAAAGCGAAAGCGGCCGCATTTGGCTGATAAAAAGTGCTCTTCCACCATAACAACACACCGGCGCACAGGTACGCAGTCGCAATGACAAAATTGCATGAATTGTGGTACCAATGGGTTCCTCATCCACCATATTCGCCAGATTTGGCCCCCCTGCGATTTGTATCTATTTCCAAGAAATGACTCGGCGGAAAGAGATTTGGCTCTAACCATGAATCCATCGCTGAACAAACGCCTGTCTTCAAGGATTGCCGAAATCGTATTATTTGGAAGGAATCGAAAAATCAGAAGAACGTTGGACGAAGAGTATCGGGCTGCAAGGAGATTATGTTTAGAAACAAAATAACTTTTGACCAAATAAATCATTTCTTGTTCCATTTTTCAGGTACTTTTCACCGTGCCCTCGTATCTATGTTGATGTAACATGTTCAAATATGATTACCAGAAATTCTAAACAATGTGATGTGTATAATAACACATAAATACAATCTTGACAGAGATAGATTTCGCCCGTATTTGAACTGCGGCCCTTCATATAACATCGGAGTACGCTTAAGTAGATATGCAGTGTTGCCTTTTCTACTTCCTGGCTTATATTAGAGTCGGCTGTGGCTTCAGCACATAATTAAAAAGGAAGAACAACGATCACATATATGTGAATAAAGAAAACGGGCCACAGTCGGATGGAAAAACGTTGAAAAAATTACTTAGTAGTAGAATTATTATTTATATTCACTCAGCTAAAAGATTCAACGCGTTGAGTCATTATCAACAATCGTAGAAAAGTTCATACCAAATGGATTTAATCTAGTATTCTAATGTGGTTAAATACCTCACTGATTACTCACTTTTAATTGATATGATTAAACCATTGCACGATTTTCTATAAATGCATTTAATTAAATAGTGCAGATAGAATAAAAGCTTGAATAATGGTTGCCGATTACAGAAGAAAAATTGATAGCAATATATGAATAGAATGAATGCAATGCATTCTCAACATCATGTGGTTTAGTTCGCCTGGATTTTCAAGTGCAAATAACTTTATATAGGTAGTTAATAAATAATACCATAAAGATATTCATGTGGGCAGCCAGTTAGAATGCGGAAATCCAAACACCAAGTGACTATTCACAATTTATACGCTCTTTTAGACTAGCCTCTTCTTCCACGATTTGACGCAAAACTCGTAGATATATTTGTTCTTCAAGAAACGTCTCAATGTTTTCAGTCTCTTAGCATTCCCTTTTAATATCTATTGGATGTACAAATTGAGGTATGAGGATATGCAATGATTTGGGTAGAAGGTTATAGTGAATTATACGTATGGATCTGGCCAACTGAAATTTCATTACTATTGTTATTATTATTGATTTTGGAATATTCATTTCATGTCCTTTTTCATTATCCATGGTGAAATTATTATTACGTTGCAATATGAGTCCTCCTTTTTGAGTCTGCAGCTTGCCAAATGTTTTTGGATTTTTACACTAACACTGCGTCCAGTTTATCCTATGTACAAGGCATTATACTCATTAGACATTACTGTAGTTTCTGATTACATACGCTAAAGTACTTGGATTATATCCAGAAGAGAGCTATTCGTTTGATTGATGAAGTCACATTGTCCTCCCTAGAACATAGGAGAAAGGTGGGAGAGTTCTCCCTTATCTATAGATGTTTCCATGGTCGGTGTTCTTCTTCTTCACAATAAATACCGCTATAGACAGCAGTTCCAGTTCAAACTTCAAATCTTTCGAGAAGATTCCATCTATAATGGCTGGTGAAACGTCGCATCAAGTCGTGCTATTGTGACGCGAGAATTTTCAGGTTAATAACAATACTAAATCTAACTTCGTATGTCTAAATGACCAAGTAATTAGTCAAGAAATATTTCAATTTCTCAAAAACCAAAACTAAAATGTTGCCTTCAAAAATGAAATAATCTATACTCATTTATTAATAATTGAAATCCTCAAAAATTAAAGAATTACACTAAAGTCTGATGACTATAATGTCTTGTACATAGGACAAACTGGACGCAATTTTTCTGTAAGGATCCAAGAACATTTTGAAAGCTACACACTCAAAAAAGAGGACTCATATTGCAACGTAATCATAATTTCACCATGATACCTTAAAAAGGACATGAACCGAATATTCCAAAATAGCAACACTATTCAATAACATCCGGAAGCCAAGAATTCTCCAGATTAGCTATCCTCGGAAGTCTACTATTCAAGATATTTATAACCTGTGGATAAATTAGTTTATTTTGGAGTATTTTATTAATTATCTTGACATCGTAATCGTTATTTGTAGCAATATGCATGAGCAGATTAAAAATGTAATCCGTAAAACATCACTCAACTCAAGCTCCCCCAAGATGAGATTATTTACACTCACAAGTTTCTTTACCGACTGACTCTTTAAATGTTCTTATGAAATTAATCTTTTCAATGTGTAAGGATGTAAGGTAATAAATCTGTTTTCATTTTCATAGTTCTAAAATTAAAATTCTCCCAGACAAATTATTCAACTGTAGTAAGCTTTTCTTAGTAGAATTGAATTTATGTTCCAAATCCGTGATATTTAACAGTATTTTTTCACACCCTGTCAACTATACGTTATTTTAATAGCCCATCACGTATTACATTTCAGTAGGCTCAAGAATAGTTAATCAGAAGTCACCGTTGAAAATCTTCTCACATTTCAGTAACTAAATGAATAGACAAAATTTTATTATGGATAGAATAACACCATAATACCCTGCGGGCAATTCATACCTAACGTTCCGTATGAGATTTATATAGGTACCAACCATTCAGTCTGGAGCAAGTTATTTCAATTATTATACTCGAAAATCTTAAGTGTGCATGTGCATTACTGGTCTTCCGAAAACCTCACTGGATGTGAGAAGTTAACATCAAGAGCAATGGAGCATCAATATGTGGTGTTGCGTAATAGAACCCTATTTCTTTGACCACGCACTGAATGGTAACCACTTTTTGCAGCTCCCCACGAATGAATTATCGGCTTTATTGGAGAATGTGCGTCTTCAAAGCAGGCAAAATATATTCCTGCAATTCGACGGATGTTCAGAACATATCCAGACCGATGCTGTAACGACCCGACTTTTGAATGAATCGTTACATATCATTATCCATGATAAAACCCTATAATAATTTGATTATATATCCTTGAACTTCCTCCCAATTAAAGAACTCTATCTTAAATGATATAGTTAACTGTATTTAAGTAATACGGAGCGGATTCAACGAATACTATATTGTAACCCCCACACCCAAGTTATTAATTAGAAAGGGAGAATCTGAATAAAACCGGTTGCGGATGATAACTAAGCATCTTAGGTGTGTGACTGTTAATACAAGGTAGGTCTTAATCAAAGTTATTCATTAAATTGTTTTTAGAGTAGCATTGAATCTTTTTAATTTCATTCACAATCAGGCTTACTCTGATATATACAGAACTTTGATTGTTTCCTGCTCTTACAACAGGCACCAAGATCTCTTGATTATAGACATTGTAATTTTATCTATATCATTTATTCAATTGGCAAAATCACTTGATTCCATCATTTTCTGAATACACGTGGGGTTATTATATCGTATAGGTTTTTTTGCTTTGAACTCCTCATAATACGAACAACGTAGCGTTATCCGAATCGAAAAGGTATGAAACATATAGAGGATGGGCTAGAACTAACCACTCCATACCTATAATTCCACGAGCCTTGTTTCAATATACCTTCGATTATAGAGATAACGTGGGACATATTGAACTATCCCGTAAATCGTACTAAAGAGGCCTAATAATACGAAATCCACCACGTGGTTCTAGGAATCACTGAACCATGAATCATATTTTATTTTTTCAAATTCAATTCATTTTTTTCAAACCTTGTTTGAATTCATTTCGTTATAATCGTAGTAAATTCTGAATAATTGACACATATTAATTCAATCTGTAATTGTAATTATAATTTATCTTGGCTTCACCTATTTAACATTTATCCGGCTTAACTCAGCTATTCTCAGCGTCATTACTGAGTCATTGCACGTAAATTTTTCCTCTCTTGTGGACATCCTGCTCGTGTATTTTTTTCTTTTTCGATAGGAGGATATTGGATCCAATACACTACTAGAGACCTCGCGGAGTCACCATCAGGACCACATGAGACACAGGGGAGTAATTTTAATATCACTGTTGCAACTTTCATTACCATGAAGAATTAGATGCTGGTCGTAATCGCTGAGTGAAAGTAGATTGATTACTTCAATTTTATATCGATGCTTCGAAAGGGCATGCGAGTTTCTTAAAGATAATAATTGTTCATCAATATTTGAATATATTTGTTATTGTTTTTATATGCTTTGTTTCTTTTCCTTTTTACTTACTACCAATTCAATGATGCTTATTTCTTTATTTATAACAGCCTGAAATTCTTCTTTTTTTTTTCTCGTGGTGGCGCCCAGGGTTTGTTGTTTGAAAAGTAATAGGACAAGTATCATCATTGTTAACAAAAAGGGCCGAACAACCACGAATTTGAGCTAGTTTGGGAAATATCGTAACTTGGGTAAGTTCATCTTTTTAATTAATTTAGAATCAAGGGAAGGTAGAAATTACGTAGCTTACAATGCATAGAAAGAGGAAGTCTGTTTCCCTGCACAGCCAAGTCTCCTGATTTGAATTGTTTGGACTTCCATTTGTGAGGACGATTAAATAGAGATCTTGTCGTACACACAAAACCTGTGACCAAGGAAAATATGAGGAATATCAGCAAAATGCGATTCGTCTCCAACCAACAGCGAAAGTGGAAGCTGCCTTATATTTTACTCGAGCAATGTGTGGAACAAAATGGCAACAGCTTGGAGCAATTAGGGAGGCACTAGAATAAATGTCATTTTTCTGTGGATATTTATGATATTTCCAACAACAGTGTTACCTATCGATTCGGAAAAAATGTTATACCTATTTTAGGTGAAAAATAGGGGAGAGGTAAGTTTGTATTTATAACGTAAGTGTTTGTGTTACAGGTTTCATTTTAATGCCTTCTCACATTCTAGAATTACTTTTAGATTATAGTATTAATTTTCTTGATATCTCAGAATAGAAGAAAGTTAGTAACTTACGGTTTCCACCGAGAAAATTAAGAACATTTGTTAATTTTATCTAGCGGACAAAGCAAGGATGACAAAGAAATTGCGTTCAATGCCGTTGATAGAGGAAGAAAAATTCTACTAAATGACTTGAGTGTGTTTTGATGAGGGACTCCCGAAATTTTGCGTTTTTTCCAAATCAAAGCTCGCCTTTGGTGCAATCGTGTTCATAATTGTTGTAAAGATTCATTTGCTATTAGTTTTAATATACCTGGTCAAAGCAAATTGTAGAGAAACCCCTTTTTTTCTATTTATCCTAAGTGTTACGCTCCTTAGCGGTCATTTTACGACTTTAAAAATAATTTCCAGCAATTTCTTTTGGCTGTACTTAGTGGCGTTATTTTTTTCCGCAAACTGTAGGTACTGGGAATGCTTCTTGCGATACAGCCGCTTACCTCGCTTAGTTGATCGAAAATCTTTCTAAACTCACGAATTCTGTGAATTAGTATGGAATGTCGTGTAACCTCCTGGATTCTGGTAGTGTTGGTGTCTAGATCAAAATCTAGAAGTTAATTTTTGTAAAAAAGTAAATAAAAAAAGGTAAATAAAAAATAGAAATTATTTTTAGATAATTTGCTAAAATATAACAATGTATTCCCGAGATCATAGCTTTCCCTCTTAAGTAGTCATGTACCGGGATATCGAAAATTATCTTGGTCAAGGGTGGTTGTGGAATCTAAAACGTGTGTCTTACTTTACGTTTGAAATAATTATGTCACTGTCACATTGACATCATCTACAAATTTCATACCTATTTATTTCAGTTGTAAAACAATAATGAACCATAAATTAAGAAAGAATTATGTGAACTTTGAACCTTTTCAGAGGTCGCGATAGCCACAATCCGGGTCAAAAACTGATTTGAAATAGTTAATTTTCCGTAAATCGAGTGACGTTCACGTGAGAAGCCCGTAGCACGCGAGTTAGAAAAGTGCAAACTGGTTGTACCAAATACGGCTTTACGACGACTTTTCGCGTGCCGTTTTCGCTCCATGTAGTTAGATTTAGTATCGGACCGTGCCCGACGGCCCTTCTTTTTTCGATAAATGTCCATTAAATAGGAAAATTTAATTAGAACAGTTTGAGCTATTCTCAAATCTCAGCTACGCTCGTCTAACGTGCGACGTACCAAAGGAAATTTTCTCGCGACGGGTAAAAGCTAGCGGCCCATAGCCAAAAACAATTACAACTGGCGCCGGTCGCACGGAGCAAGAAACGGCCCCAAATTAACAAGACCGAGGTAAAATGTATAAACTCTAACTTACGCGCAGCGAGCTCCTCGAGGCATGTGTCAAAATGATTTCGTTCATAGCTAATCACATAGGACGTCTGGCGTTCATGCAATTATATTTTTAGATAATTCGAACCTTCTAATTTCGATAGGCCACGGAAAATTCCGGAGTCCAAAGCGCTAAAGACTTCTTAGTGTTACAATATTCGTATAAAATTGCGAAATTTCGCACTTTTAGAAACTTCAAATTAATTATGACATAATTATTTCAAACGTAAAGTAAGACACACGTTTTAGATTCCACAACCACTCTTGACCAAGATAATTTTTGATATCCCGGTATATAAAAAAATAGGTAAATAAACGTATTTTCCTATAATTTGATAAAATATAACAACGTATTTCTGAGATATAGCCGTTAGAAGTTTGCCAAAAAGGAGGTACGGGAAATAAAAAATTAAAAAATCCAGGCGATTGTATAATAGAACAAGACTTTTTTCCTCTGTGACTGTTGTCTGAAGTGCTCTCGATCAGAGTTTTTGTGGGAACTTCTTGGGAAATAGGTAATCTCCGAAAATACGAAATTGGAAAATGACGGCTAGATAAAGGCGTTCTTTAAAATTTTAGTCTCTTGTATTTATTTTTTGTAACATGCATAAGCAGCCAAAATTGAATTGTTGACTGTGATCAAGATACCAAATCAAACAGAAAATGAAAATACATATTAGTTTACAGAATTCGTAAGTGAAATGCTAGACCGATTGTACTGTTAATTAGTTTTCTCGAGTAATTTATTCGAATTAATGAGCACAGTCATTTAGTTAACTCCTCTCTGAGTAAGAGTAAGCATTGATAATCAGTGGTGTAAGTAACATCTACTATTTCAAGGTAGATTCCTATAGGTTTAAAATTCAGGTTAATTGGCAAAGTACATCAATCGGAGATAATAAAGTAAAACAATAGAAATGATAGAGTACACTTTGAAAGTTACTCAACATTTTACTTCGTTATCAGTTAAAAACAGTTAGATTGAGAAATGGAGTTCCACTTTTACCCAGAAGTTGATTCGCTCTTTAAATGAAACAGGCTTGTTGTAGATAAAATTATGATATCTCAATGTTGCGCTGGTCTTTGAAAATGAGAGAGGATGTTGAATTATCAATAACCTTCACGGTTACATTCTTAAATATTTCACAATTTGTACACCTGATCGAATGTTATAATTGATAAATATGTTATGTCACAATCACTTGATTTTTAACAGATATTTCTTCACAGAAGGCAAGATTATATATTGGTTTCGATGGACATACTTGAATGAAATAACTTGAATTATTTGAAATTAGATTAATGAGTTCATGGATACATGTTCATGGAGGCAAAAGTTTACAAAAAACGGTCGAATTAAGAAAAATTGAGATAGAATTTTTTTTTCCTGAAACCTTTTGCAATGTCTGAAGTTAGCCCTACATAACTTAATGCATAGTCAAAGTATAAAGGTCTGCTGGAGCCTCCCTTCTACTCTTTTTAAAATTCGGGTGCAAGCTGATTGGTCGTTTATTTCGTTTATTTAATGTTATTGACGACGACATAATATGATGTTGTTACGTGCAAGGCACGTGATTGGAGGAGCTAGGTGACGTCACCTAGCGCGAGAAATGATGTTAGGTAGGCTCCAGCAGACCTTTATACTTTGACTATAACCTAATGCACCCAGTGAGATATGGGGCGAATGCCCCCTTGCTCCTAATAAGCAATAAATAAACAAATTGAATAATTCGGAAACTTGGTGCTTTTTTGGCCAAAATTACACCTCGGAGGTTTTTTTGGTAACTGATTACGAATATGAAGTCAAAAATATCAGATTGTATATGGCGCTTGGGTAAAATCGGAAGTAACGCTCATTGGGTTCAATTTTTATATAACAAATTGAATAACTCGATAACTATTTGTGATTTTTTATCAAAAATCACACTTCGGGAGTTTTTGGAGTTGCTGGAATGCATATCATAGATGGCGCTCGCGTAGCAGCACTAGTTTCAAAAAGATGTAGTATACTTAACGAATACACATATTCGTTATTTATTAGTGAAAATTGATGCCTTGGGGTTTTCAATTTCCACTGATTACGAATATAAACAAATCATAGTGAAGTTAAAAGTACAATTTGGTAATTTTGTTTTCATATTCGAAATCAGCTACCCAAAAAAAGTCCTAGGTGTGATTTTGGCCAAAAAAGCACAAATGGTTTTTGAGTTAATACATTTTTTCTTTAAATTGTTTATTCATTGTTTATCAGGGGGAAGGGGAATTTACCTCATATCTCACTCGGTGCATTATGTTATGCAGGGACTCAAGACATTGCGAAACGTTTCAGAAAAAAATGAGTATCTTCATTTTTCCTGGGTTTGTACATTTTTGACCCGACTAATAGGATAATTTTAGAATGATCGCTGCTCAATCCTTCATAGGTATGTGACAACAAGAGATATTGGTGAAATTTTGAAACTGAAGACCTAAATACAGTCTAAAAAATGGATTTCAGTTGAAAAATTTCAAAATATAGAACTGAAAGCATATACACAACTTGTTCATTTGGTGTCAAACAAGTCTGTCCAAGTTTTCCCACACAGCTAACCATTAGTCTAATAAAGTAATTTTAATCTGCAATAATACGTTACCGATAGTAGTACAGGAAATATTGAGTTTAACCTAACTTTGCATAGACCAAAATTACTTTACGATCAACAAATATCACAAACAGAACACCGTGCTCCACATGCGTTCTCCATTATCTCTCTCACTACCAGAAATTTGAATTTGAATATCAAATACTCAATTCAAAATTCCAGCACATGGTTGTATATTGGTATCGCTCTGTTGACGATGTAATCGCTTGCTTTACAGGTAGTACCTGACAAATAAATTAATTTCTTACCTATATTAACAACTCCTTACGTTTTAGATCTAACCATTTCACGTACAAATCATAATAATAAATGATTAATCACAAAATTAAAATTCTGTCAGCCATGGTCGCGTTAACTTGAACTAGATTAAAATGATCCTAACCTCGGACACGTAAATCGGATACGCCGAACGTCCGATATGGGCCTGTGTCCTCGTCCTTCACGGAGGGCCCCAGCAAGGATACATATGCCCTCGTCGCCCTAATGGAAGTCAACCGACTGCAGGTAGTAGATTCTCTTGGTCCGGGTAGACAAACAAACTTAGCCCGTCGGGCTCTTCCTCTCTATTATGCCCCAAGAGGTTAGCTCTGAGCCACGGGTTACTTATTTCCACAGCATTCAGCGTGTCCCAGGTTTGAGAACAGGGGCTGAGATTTCATGTCCAACGCATGAACGGAACGTCCTACCTCCCCCCTGAAAGGCGGCAAGCTGTAGAACACCATTACCGATGAGAAACCCTGCGAAGCTGCCCGCCACCGGCATGGAATGTCTATGGCGTTCGACCACCAGGTGCTTTTCCGAGAGTCGCAGATCGTCCTCCTGCGTATCCGGAAGCCGTAGGAGGCACTATAGCACCCGGAGACTCACAAATATTGGGTCATTTTGCCTTTGTAACAATTCTAGAATCATTCTCAAAAAGTTTAAGACTAATAACTGTGAAGGAAGACTAGTTGGAAGACGTTCTCTACATTGTAATGCAACTTTACCAGTTCTATTAGACTATCTTACTGACCCAATACCTCAATTACTGGAAAATATCAAGGAACTATTTCGAAATTTTGAAGAAATTTCCGGATCTCATGAAAGTGGCAACTTATCCACCAATATCATTATTTAGACTTGTATTGTGGTGTTTACTTTTCGATTTGATATGATTGGACTGGCCCCAGCTTCAACGATCTAATTCCAATGCAATACAAAATTCTTAGTGGACTTCTTAAAAACATTTATTAAATGAACAAGCCTTAAACTTTTTCGCTCAAAAATTTGCGAAGTTTCATCACTGTTTCCTTGTTTGCTATCTCCTGACTGAGTTTCGCCAAGTCTTTGTTGCAAATGTCACAGCAATCCATAGCACATTGTTCCCTTTTACAGTCCCTCTCCATTGCGGGTCTTACATTATTCAAATTGTGCACCGAATATCTGGTGTCATACGAACCTAGTCTGTACAGTTCATGGCTTATCTGGGCGGATAATCGGTTCAAGGCATTTGTTTTGAAGGGATTTGGATAAGAATGTGCTGAATCTGGTATGTATTTGATCAATCTTGGAGTTTTGGGAGACGGCAATGGTGTCTTCCATCTTTCCATGCACGCAGAACACGTGGTGTGCCTTATGAAGGATCTTCTTTCGTCGCTAGAAGTTGTACTCAGAGTGTTCTTATATTCTGTTGAGGATTCCCTACTCCTGGAATGAAACGAAATTTTAGATATAACCTGAAAATTGTACTGTTTACCAGGAAACGTAAGCTGGGCACACGACCAAAGATCACCTTCTCTGGCAAGGTTCTGGAACTCAAAGGGTCAGTGAAGTTTCTTCATTAATCCTAGACTAAACTGACCTGTCGCGAATATCGAGTGAGGAAATCCTCTGCGTCCTTTGGGAGTGCAGAATAGCTTTCGGCAGCACTGGGGGACTACAGCCAAAAATTGCCCGATAGAACCCGACATTTATATTTTTCTGAAAAGCATTTCTTAACGTATTCAGTGTTGAGGGTCAAAGGTAAATAAATGATTAAAAGAACGTACATATATTGGAAATGATTTAGAAATCTCTAATGAAATACATTAATTATACTCTGTTACATTGAAATTTTATCCAAATGGTCTACATAACTCTATGATCATACCTGCTAGCAATTATCGAAATGTTCTACAGAATAAAGATATAAAATAAATCATGACATCACATCGATGACGTCACTCGAGTCTTAAAATGAGAATTCAGACACTTCTGCAGGTTGAATATATACGTGAAAAACCATAATTCGATTTGGAAAAAGCTGTGATCAATTGATCACGTGACTTCCCTCACCTTTGTTGTGGCAAAATAGCTTTTGGACAGTCCTGCGGGCCAAATGTAAATGATTCTAGGAACAAGAAATATACTGGAGATGATTCAGAAACCTCTAATGAAAGACGTTCAATAATTATACTCTATGTTACACTGAAATGAATTATACTCTATGTTACACAAATGGTCTACATAATGTAATTCACAACTCTATGTTTCAAACCGACACTACTGGCAGGTTGACTTTCTTTCATACGGACACTTGTTGACACATAAACTGTCAAAATGTACCACAGAATCAAAAAGTCTAGAACTTCTTGCATAGAATAAAGACATAAAATAGATCATGATCACTATTCTACAAAACTATACTGAACCATTTTGAAAAGGAAGACGCGAAAAACTAAACTATAAATGAGATAAATTATAAATGAGATAAATTATTACAATATCTGTTTGACAGTAGCCAGGGATTTCTTTATTTCATAGCCAACTCGAAACTATTGAAGTTAAGTCTATTTCTGTTTGTTTCAATCGACCATAGTTCATGAAGATATTGATTTCTATTTTTCCATTGTGTCGATTAGTTACTCAAGGCAACATGATTTTTTATTAAACCAAGTCGACAGAAAACCTTTTAATTTGTAGACAAACTATGAGAAATATGACAAAACCTAGGAACAACTGTATGTAATTAAATTATCTATCTTACACTGTTGAAGTAAAAGGGTTTTACAGTGCCCTTCTAAATTATCCATTCAATTTAAGCAAAGTGAACCCTCTAACTCAACCACTGGTTGCTCGAAAAATATACTTATTATTACACAAAACGACAGACAGTATAGTTTGTAGTAACTTTTATTCAATTCCGTTCACACAATCGGATGAAAATTGGAAGGTTGCAACCTGTATCTCAAAAAAGAAGAAATTTAGACATAAGACTTTTTGTGGCTTAAATTCGAGCCTAATCATTACGATCTCGAAAACCAGAATTAAAAAAAAATTGATGATGGTTTCTGATCGACGAAACATCGTATTCACAATTTGATAGCGCCATCTTGTAGACCACAAAAAGTGGCAACGACGCTTGCTTTAGAATATATTTTCCAATAGCGTCAGAAAAAAATAGTGATTTTATGAAATTTCGGCTTTGTCGAATATCTCCGAAATTATCTGACTTTCTTCATATCCCAATACCGTATTTTTTTAAGCATCAAATTGAGCAATTTTACCATAATTTAACTCATCCTGTATCTCTTACCATTCCCGAAATCCCAATGATGAGAGAATTTGAGCCACCCGTACGTTTTTCCATGTTACCGTGCATACAAAAATGTTTTGTACGTTAATATTGAAGTCTTAGGAAAATCACTTACTCATTAGAGGCTTCAGAGTTTTTCGGAGGTAATCCCTCTTCCTTAATTTCGTTGGTGGGGTCGTCCGAACCCAAGAGACGCAACAATCGCGGAGGCATAGTGTAACTCAGAATATTGGGAGGAATATAGTCTTTACTTCGAAATCGTACACTCCCTAACGAACTCAAACTGGTACGTATCGACAAGACATCATGAACGTCATCCACGTTCTCGATTCTTCGATAATTTCCCGCTTCTCTAATATTTCTTCGTACAAAGTTCTTAAACTCGTGTTTTCCCAATTTTCCACTCTCGATCGATTCCAGTTTCCTTTTGAGCGATCCATCCGCGACACTGACACATGATTGTCCGCCGAAACGTCTATTAGGAGCGTAGCTCAGTTTGCTGCTTCGTACACTACCAGGTCCTGGGAGTAACGAACCGACCACTTCCTCTTCTAAGATCTCGTTTTCGTAGAGATCTTTCCACGTTGTCTTGGTGGGTATTTGGAGCACTGTATATCGAATTTGGTTGAGTAAGTTTTCTACAGTACCGGTCGTGGTTCGAATTTCTAGATGGATCGGATGCACTTTGAATTTGGGAGTTAATGAATAGGATTCACAGCTGTAAAAAAATTCAATCGTTCAAAATTGGAAATTCCTATCAAATGTTAGAAGCGAAAAAAATCCCCGGTCTGATAGATCCAGTTATAGTATTGGGTCAAAATGTTGATAAATCACAAATTTAAGTCTTATTATCCTGAGAAAGAACAAAAAAAAATTGATTTTACCGCACGTGTAATAAATTATTGAATAACAACCTTGTTAAAATAGGATACGCTTTCAAACCCCTCACAAAATCCAAGATTTTAGATTTTTGAAAAATTTTCTTGATATAATCCACATCTTTTGACCTCTCCAATAGCGTGTGCAGTTTCTCTGTGTTTGACTGTTTCAGTGCTTTGAGAACGGTGTGAATAACATCGGACACTTTTTCGTTCACCAGCAAGCGGGCCGCTAACCTTCCATCTCTTATTAGGGTTTCAGTTTTCCGTTTCGAGTTCTTCAAACTTGTAATACTTAACTTAGATGTTTCAACATCTGTAAAATATATGGGGTTGAATAGCTTTTCATGTAAAAAGAATAAGACTGTGGTTATTATTATCGTTTTTCATACAAATACGTTAATTCAATCATATGCTGCATTGACATAATCTAGATAGAAGTTTATTATAACACAGTATAAATTCCTTCAATAAAATGGTGTACCTAAACGATGTTTATTTCAATAGATTCATCAATAGAATATGCGGAAATGATCATAAATAAAGGTAATCATTTCTATTTTGTCGTACATGGAAGCGCTCACGCAATGATTAAAAATGTTCTATCTGAATTCTTTTTAAATAATACTTTCATAGCTAATAATTGATGAGGAACATTTAAAGGAAAAATCTACAGAAAGCATTAGTTAATTTTGAATCCATTCCAGTTGGAGAAAACAACATTTTGAAAGGGTTCTGGTGACCTAGTCCACATGACACCTCCAGTCTAATATACCATCTATCTGCATTCCAAGGAATGATAAGTTGTTTTCTGAATATGGGGATCCTATTTCCGTGTTGTTATTTGAGTAATATGGAAATTTTATTGATTGCTTTTTTTCCTATTCAATTTCAATTATTTACAGTACACCAATTTTCGAATTTGTCTATCTTATCATTTGAGGTAATTTGCATCTCAATTTCAGAGTTCTCGTGTGTGGCAGAAAATATGTCATGGGACATGATGATAAATTCCTCTTAACAGCTGGTAGGTCGTTTGTATATACAATTTACAAAAGTGAACCTAAGAGTGAGCCTTGCGGAACTCCTTCTGTCACTGTAAATGTTGACGATTTGATTATTTGACCGTAAATATCATATTCTACTACACACTGACTTCTATTTGGAAGATACTATTCGAATAATTGAGTGCTATGCCTCTAACATCCATCTCTTCTAATTTCATCAACATGATTCTATGATCACCGCTACCGAAGGCTTTCGACAAGTCTAGGCACATCAGTTGAGTTACTTTGCCTTCATTCAACGATTCAAATATTCTACAAAGTAAATGAAAAGTAATGGTAATTGTTCATTGGCTTTTTCTAAATCCATGTGTTCAGTTTTTCCGTCTTTTTTATGTATAGTTCCGATTTCAGCAGTTTTAAGTTTTTCTGGATAAATACAAGATTAATATTGTGTTGTATTTTGTAGTATTTTTAGTGGATAAGGGTGATTATTTCTTATTTATAATACTAAACAGTATCAACATTCAACAGTAGCGAAGAAATGCTAAACGGTTATTTCTTCAAGAGTTGTTCCTACTTTGGACAGAAGGAACAATCAAAACGTTCCTAAACAGGTATTATACTCCATCCACTAGCGCATCTCATGGTTCATAAAATCATGAAACCGCTCTACCTACCTTACCAAAGATTAACGTTCATTTACCTTTTTATCTAACGCTGTCATAACGTAGGTTCGAATGTGTGTTTACTGTGAGATAAACGAAATTTCATAGTGTATAATTATCTGAATTCTTCGAACGTTTAAACGAGAATTTCTTGCCTTTTCACATCATGGCGACTATTTTTATTATAAACAAATACACCAAAGATTGTAAATTCAAACCACGCATCAGTTTAAGAACAAAATATGTACGGAATGTTATTGAATCTGTGGGAATAACAGTTTGAAGTGTCATTAGATAACAAAATTGGAAAATGGTACTTATCCGAGTATTAGAGCCGATATCAGAGTGGGTAATTTATATTTTCTAGATGTGTTTAAACTTTTATTTGTAACTAATGACATTAGAAAGAACGACGACAACGGTTAAGTCGAAGAACGCGCAATTGACGTAGCGTGTAGGTTGGTATTTTAATAATCCGCAACAACAATCAAAGGCTGGCATGCCATGACATGTCAAGGATGCTGTGTAGTTACGAAAGTATGTCACTTTTCATCTCCAAAAGGTCACCAAACTTGTATTATTTGATAAAACGGCCAGGCCGCGATCTTCGTGCGTTCGTGTCCTACAAGAACCGGAGCGGATGATGGCTCATACCGACTGCTTGCTTTTTCGCAGGGATTTTAACTCGCTTGAATAGCGTGCTTTGGATCTTGTCGATGTTCGATAGATAATTCGAATTGTATAAATTCTCGGGAAATAGGTCACACTAACACATATGCTGATTATTTTGTTCATCTTTACGGACGTTTCGGTCTCACAACCATCATCAATGTCCAAGACGGATTTCTTAAAACTAATTGTATCAATCACAAAGCGTCCTTATCGCATTAATTCCTATTAAAAATGCACACGTCGCCGAATCGAACAAAAACACGAGTAATCAAAATTGTAACACATTAATGTATATGAATATTTATCAAGAAGCTACTAGATAACAATCTCATCACAAGCAATGTTTGAGTAAGACTGAAACCAAACCCAGTATACACTTCCTAACCAAATTTAACGATTTATGAGGTAATAGAAAAGGTTATCAGACCTTAGTACAAAGATTGCTATGCCAGCATTCTATCTAAAATATACTCTTAACATTATAAAGACGCATGTAGGAATTTGCAAGGGTTTTAATTTATTAGATTAGCATAAATCGGACTTAATGATTGAACGTCTGTTCTATGATTTACAGACTGGGAGTCACGTTTTATGTGAATCATCTTCAGGACAGATCTTTTATAATAATTGGTTTCTTTAGTTAAAATATTAACATTTTTGCAATCGAATTGATGGTAATAATCGAAACAATGTTTAGCACGGGGTGTGGAATTTTCTAATTTTTTGTTTCCAGTACTATACTTATGACCATTAGTAAATATTCTTTAGAGATTCCTGTATAAGTCCCATTGCAATCTAAACTTAAGCCTATCTTCAGGTACTAAAGGTTTTAGATTTGAAAAATAATTACCAACACAGTTAGTAAGCAACATTTACATCATACATTTTAAAATTTTTTCTGAAGTTTCCGAAATTTTGGATGGTTTTGGTGTATAATTGTTGAAAATTCATATCTATATTTTTAATAAAAAATACGCTTGTCATAAATTTTCGTTTTTTATTAAACAAAACGTGACATGTTTCACCACACAATGGTTTTATCAAACAATGTTTTGTATAATATTTACTTTCAACTGTCTTATGGAGAATCTCAAAATCATCTTTGAAATGATGATCAGTTTCTTTAATATGGTTTGCAACTTTTGAATCTCCTTTGTTCAAATTAAAATGTTCTTTAATTCTAGTTTTGAAAGATCTTCCTGTCTGGCTTATATAGAATTTATCACAATTTTCACACTCTACCTTGTATTCTCCTGATTCGTGATATTTTTTATTCTTATCTATATTGTTTTTAATATATTTGCTTAACGTACTATTTGTTCTAAAAGATGTGGTAATATTGTGTTTTTTAAGCAAATTACATACATTATTGATCTATAATTATGAGTCTTAACTCTACTAATGTAGACTAACTCCATTGCTTCATTATAATCTTTTTTCTTAAATAAATCAATCACAATTTTTTCGTTATAGCCGCTATTAGTTGCTAAATGTTTTATACTAGAAAATTTCTTATGTTAATTTAATTCTGACATGGAGATAGTAAAAAATCTATGTATCATGCCAGTTTATGTTGTATGGGGTATTTTTGTGGATAATAATATCCGTATTCATTTCTCCTAAGCTCCTCCCTAATAGAGGAGATTGGAGCAACGAAACTCTCACCCTAATGCCACCAGGTGGGCACGTATGGCTCACAGACATGTCCCCCCCTCGCTTTGATAATAATATTGAACATGAGAACTAAGCAATGAATCAAAATAACAAAAAAAGAGTAGTCCAGGTAAAAAAGGCTTTTTCTGGAGAATTATAAGGGTGCTATGATATTCTTTGTCACCATGTTTTTGGGTTGCTGTACAGTACATGAATATGAGGTTTACCACCTCGAACTTTTTCCGGAAAGACCTTTTTTTATTAAAAATGTTGAAAACCCGTTTTATTTTATTAATTTTTCGTATATAACTTCCATGGCTACATTTGGAAATTTCTGATGGAAAGTCTGAAGACGTCTGTATGAAAAGGTTAGCCTACATACTAAATGCAAAAAAAGACAACCACTCACCTATTATATATGTTGGTAACAATCTTATCAAACGATTGCTCCTATTTTTTCCTCCTTTATTCCACGTTTTAGATCGTTGAATCAGTCGTTCCAGGGGAGAGTTTTCTTTCGAAACGTATTTAGCAGTTTTTGCGTTTATTTCGGGTGGTTTTAATGTTTCCGTGTTGTGAGCCGACAATAAACGTAAACACAACACCTTATCAGTATCGAGTTCTCCATTCGAAAACAGCATATTTTTCAGTTTCTACATAACATAACATAAATCAATACCCTAAATTGTGTGTGTTAACTAACCCAAGTTTAAGCTGACTCATCTTTTTAAACATATCAATAGTCAAATTTGAAGAATCTAAGTGTTCTATAAAACCGCCTTTGTCGAGTTGTTGAATAATTTGTTACCCGTCAATGTGTGAAATGAAGTATTGATTTGGCAAATTAGAAACTGATATAGTTTACTATCCATCTTACGATCCAGGTTATTATAATTTTTGAATATTGCGTTTATGGTATCTTGGAAGATAGTTGTGACGATTAGTATTGAACCATAGCCATCTCCACTATAGGCCAACACCTTGACCACGTGACGCTCGTGTGACATCACGCGACTCAGGTCTAGAGAGCGGGCGTGCGTAAACTTATTTTTTGCATATTTCCCTGGTGTCAGCTAGAGTTTGTACTCTGTGAATATTTTCGTGCTTAATATTAATACACGAACAATCTTGGCAACCGGATGGATTCCGCGTCACAATGGCACGACTTGATGCCGACGTTTCGCCAACCATTACAGGTGGCATCTTCAGGGCAGGCTTGAGGCTTGAACTGAAACTTGCATCCGCAAGATTTTTCAAGATTAGCTATCCGCGGAAGTCTAATATTCAAGATAATATTAATACAGGGAATTTAAAGGCATAATTGAATGCACTTGTGGTGCAGACAATTAACAAAGTATATAGGATATACAGAAATTCATATGCCAAACTTGAGTTGACATCAACATATATCTGAAAATGCTTCAATAAAGAGCTATGACGCTTTAAAAGTGAGGGTAAAAGATGGTTTTTTCTTCTATACTTCCACTACAAGAGACAAACCTATAATGTTCGAAGAACCCAGCGGATGAATGTTGGGAGAGGAGTTTTTCATGACGGTTTGAAGATTATAGCCTTAGGGAAAGACCTCACTAGGCAAAGAGTTTCGTAGCTTCGCCGTTCGATAGAAAAATGAAGTATGCAAGAAAAAAGTACGGCAGGTCTCGAGCTTTTCAATGAAGGAGCTTGAGCTCGTCTAGTTCGCCTATCTGGAATCTCTCGTGGTGGAACAACAGGCGAGATTTCTGATGAACACCGACCATGGAAAAATTTATAGAAAAGGTAGAGTAAAGGAATTTCTGAAATAAATATAATACAATTCACAATCGCTTCAAGGAGGGTGATATGATACCATAGCTGGCATGGTCAAGATAGTCAATAATTTCACATAGTTCTAAAGGAGATTTCCTTTAGAACAATGTGAAATATGATTATAAGTCTGTCGAGATGAATAACCAATATAGGACTGAAAACGAATGCTAGCTATATTAAATGTTAATTTTAACAATCAGGGATGTTTTCTGTACATTCAAATCAGTAAGTAATATTCAGAAAAGGACAGATATGCTTAGAAATCCCCACCGAAAACATTCTGAACTAGAGAGCTCAATACAGGAATCCTTCTCCTAATTGTAGATTGGTTCTTGAAAAAAAGGACGCATTACAAATACCAGGGTCAATGCCTAATACCTTCAGTAATATTTTCTAGCTTGAATCACTCTTGAGAAATTATGTGACACATTCAATTAATTTAATTTAATAGTTTCTTCAGAGTGTTTTTGGTAAGAAAGGTGAATTTCGCTAAATCAGAGTCTGTTTTAGATTTTCAATTCAAGTTTGTTATTCTTAGTTCTTATTTAAGTTCAAGTTCAATGATACATTCAAATCAGTTCATTTCGTTTCAATCCCCTAGGTTCATCCTGGTTGGGTATCAATTTAATACTCTCAGTTTTAATTCTACCTTTTAGTTAATTTAGATTATCTAGGTTTGTTTAATTTGAGTTTAGATTTTGATCTTATTTTTTTATTCTTATTAGTAATAAAGTTAATTATAACATTAATTTTTATTATCTTTAATTATCATAGACATACTTTTATTATTACCATTATTAATGTAATTGTTATTTTTATTATTAAATGTTATTGTTATCTGATTAATATTAGCTTTTATCCTTCCACTTACCTTCCAGTTAAAATGTTAAAATCTTGTCTTGTGAAATAAAAGGGAAAATGTCAAAGATATTTTTCACGTTTGTTCTGGCTAATCAATGATTGGGATCAAATTCCAACGTGTCATGGTTCTCTAAATTAAATGGCCAAACTGTCAATAAATAAATAGACTGAGGATTAGGAATAAATTCCTTGAGTAGAGCCATGTTACAAAGGATGACATTTTTTCTTCCGAAAATGTAATTTTTGCAAGATATTGAGTTTGTTCTATAGATTTTTATCAAATGGTGTAAGAATAATTAGGGAATATCAAATTGATACATCATTTTGCGAAAGTTCTTTTCTCCACAAATACACTCAGCTTATGCGTATAGATCTGCAACACCTTTTGTTCAAAAAGAAGAAGCATAACATATCTGTAGGAACAAACATAAAATGCTAGATTGACAGTTACGTTGAAATGTTCCAAGTCCAAGTCACACAATTAAGGTAGAAGGTATTTTTTTTATTATGTCAGCTACCTGAGACGTTTGAAACTTCTTTTGTTTGTTAGTGATGAACCTTTCATCGACGATTCTTATCTAACGTTGTTCGACGCTGAGAGGGAAATTAATTTTTTTAATAATATCCAACATTCAGACTGAGGTATAAAATAGTATAAGAGAGAGAATGTTACCTCGAAATCCACGGACGGTGCGCTAATAACCGTTTGAGGAATTTTCTGTTGTCCATTCCGCTTGTAACAGAAGCCCGGATTATGAGTCTCGTACATCTTCACATCAGAGGCCTGTAAATATTACCATTAGGAAGGAACTCGAGGTGCTTCAAGAATGTTAATCAAAGGTGGTCCCATTCTCTTCAGCAATTAAGGTAGTAATTAAAGTATGTATGAGCGCTTGTCTTACGGAATTGTTCAAATTTTACTCAATTATTCATGCAGTCAAATGGGTATAAAAATAGGCCAAACCCGTAAATCCTTGGGAATGGATCGATTTTGATGGGACGAAGTGAATTCTCTTCAGAATGTCATTAGAAAAAATGTTGGACCACAAATAAAGTTGCGCAAATTGTTCGTATTGCTTATACACAATAAATAAACAATTAAAATGCAGAAGTTGACAGTTTTTTATCGGCTAAAGACTATTTTTTGATATAAACAATTTATTTATTAACAAAATAGATGAATGCTGTGACGTACCTTGCTACTTTTTGACGATTTTTTACTTACTACGCCTTCAATATTCCTTCAAGTCTACCAGATCTGAATCCAATTGACTTTTATGTTGGTTTCTTGGGCGTCAGATTTTTGTTGAGGTTTACTCCTCGTTAAGGGCTTCTGTTAGGGCCCTTACCACAAAGCTTATCACTGCTATCTGCCTTGTCCCAGGGTAGTCTCAGTGAAGTAAGTAACCAGGTTTCAATAGGGCAGACTGAATAGTATTAGAATTGCAGGCTTTAATTGCAATCAATACTTTGTTACTTCTCGGCTACTTAAATGATGTTGCAGAAAATCATTTTAGATAAACACGGAACTTCCCGATAATAAGTTTATTTATAGCTTGAACGTAAATAAATATTTAACTCTGTCTGTATAATAATAATTTATCTCAACCAGGGGGAAGCACAAGGAAGCTCAGAAACAATAATTGTTCAAAAAAAAAACGGTCCAAACAGGCTATTTTCCTTATTATAGCCTTACAAACAAATAATCATGTAAGTATTATTAGAAACGGCTATTCATGCATCAATTAGCAAAATTACCTAATACTTCATAACACTTACTTTTGATTTCGGCGGTCTGAATGGTTCACTCACACTTCAGTTGGCTACTGACTATAATCCTAATAATTCTAATAATTATCCTCAACGCTTGCGAGGCGTTCTTTTATACCAATCAAGGTGCTGGTCAAGTCACCTACACCAGCTCCAGCCGAGCCCTTTTTTGCTCACTTCGCGCTCATGATGGTCCACCAGTTCCTCGATTTTGTGTCGTTTTTATGGTTACATCTGTTCCGAAATCTTTTGTTGATACGAAATATGCACGTTTCTGAATGGAATCAAAATTTGCGCGACATATGAATGGAAACGTATGCAAATCTGACACTTAAACTACACGGATGTCAATGCCCGGTACTATCTATCTTCCTATACAACAATATAGTTATTCGGAATTATCAATTTGAAATACTAATGTAAACGAAATCTAAAATTTACTGCTAATCTACGTGTTTGCCATTAAATAATTATTCAAGATTTTAGAGCTTCGTTACAATGCGACCAAAACTCCGACTTTAGAGTCGTTTTCGGATAATTTTGGTATTCTGGGTCCGATTTTAACGTTGATATTGTCGAACGTATAACCACAAATTTGCTAATTTGTTATCAACAAATTATATTTATTATTAAATATACAAATTTGACCAAGATGTCGAGTACGATTTTCTTGCTATTATGGTCTCAATTGCATACATACATTTTTGAATTGTTATAAACAATTATGTTTATTAATAAAAATACGAATTTAACCAAAATATCAAGTTCATAGTTGTGGTCTTTAAATGCACACATAAATTTTTGAATTGTTATAATATAAACAAATTATTTATCAACACATAAAGAAAAAAGAAATGTGACATTTTTATTCATTTTTATATAAAATATGCACACTCAGGACTTGATTTTTTTGACAAAATTGATGAAATGTATCAAGTCTTAATATAATACAAAAATGGAATGCCACTAATTTTAAATAATTGTTTTCCTTTCCATAACAACTTTCCCATACCTCTTTAAAAAAATTAATATGTTTAATGTTATCTACATTTATTGATACTTTGTCATTCTAAAACATCAAAATTTGTATTATTTTGCACGAGAATGCATTCAAAGACCATAATAGCAATAAAATCGTACTGAGGAGGCCAAAATTATCCGACAACGACTATAAGCTCAACATTTTGGTCAAATTCGTATATTTAAAAATAAATATAGTTTGCTTATAACAAATTGGCAAATTTGTGAGTATACATTTGACGATATTGACGATAAAATAGAACTCAGAATACCAAAATTATCCGAAAATGATTCTAAGGTTGGAGTTTTGGTCGAATTCATCTGTTTTGTTAATAAATAAATTGTTTACAACAAAAACTAGTTTTTTTTAGACATTTTCATGTAATCTCGAAAACGAGCTAGTATTTTTAGTGGATAAAGGTGACTGTTTCTCCATTTATACCTTTATAAATCTCTATTGATTCTAATGATTTATTTAATTTATAACCTTTGGTTTCATTATGTGAAATGCTCAGGCTATCTAAATTGGGAAAAGTATGACCAGTTTGTGAAAAATTGTTAGCAAAGAAAGAGTCTGTTTTATTAAGTCTAAAAGAAATAAAATTTTCTTGGTAGCTTAAAGCTACGACAAGTTCTACCTATATAAAAGTTATCACAGTCTGGGCAAATTAGCTTAGGTACAAATTCCAGTTTTACTGTTTTTATTGGTTTCGACTTTAGCATGCTAAAAATGAAATCATTCAGATATACCTAAGTGTTATCAAGTGGAAAAGTTTTGGAGATGTATTTGAATTTATATTCATTGTGATTAAACATGCAAAGTTATATGATTCACTTTTATTGATGATAACGTGAAAACGTAACTATAATTTCAACACCGAAGTGCCATTATCAAACAAATAGAAAATTATGAAAAAATCAATGAAACAGTTCAAGTATAAATAGAATAGAGTAAAGTAGGGTTGAGATTAAGGGGTCAACGGAAATTCCAAAACAGGTAGATCCTAAGAAAGTACAATATTACATAGTAAACATAGCAACAATTTTTGAATTAGTGTGATTATAATTTAATATTCTAAGAATTATTTTAAGAGCGGTTGGAAAGACACATGAAAAGATCAACAGAAGTTTCGAACGTTATAAAAGGACTTAAAAATCACAAAGCTCCTGGAATTGACAATTTAAAGAGTGAAACATTAAAACTAGTAGCAGAGTTCATCGCTGAACCGATAACACACATTTTCAACCAGGCTGTGGAAACAGGACACTTTCCATCATGTTTAAAAGTATCGATAGTAACTCCAATATATAACAGTGGGAGTAGAGATGAAATGGGTAATATTATAGACCAGTTTCATTAATAACAAACCTCAGCAAAATCTTAGAAAAGTTAATCAAAATTAGACTAAATTCATTCATTCAAAAACACGAAATATTATCCAAATCCAAAATGCACTATTGCAGTTAACTAATAGCATATACAAAGCACTCGATAGAAGTAAACCGTCAATAGGAGTTTTCATTGACTTATCGAAAGCATTTGACACAGTTAACCACTCTATTCTATTAACCACTCTAGAGAACATTGGAATAAGAGGGAACGCATTCAACTTATTACAGTCATATCTAACAGACCGGAAACAAATTGTAAGAATTAAAAATACTGAGAGTACTGAAAGGAAAATTGAATGTGAAGTACCACAAGGAACAGTTTAGGTCCAGTACTATTCTGTATATATGTGAACCAATTATTTTCTAGAGGATCGTCCGGAGAAATAACTAGTTTTGCAGATGACACTGTTGCTTTCTGTTCTGGTGAAACCTGGCTTGAGGTCAAAGGACAAGCAGAAGAGGATCTGGAAATGATTAAGGATTGGTTTGATTACAAACAACTTTCTTTGAATTTCAACAAAACTTTTTTCTTACCTTTCTGTAATTATAAATCTTCCTTGCCACACTACGAATTTATAACTATTCAAAGTGCGTTCAAAATATCTTCAACAACAAATATGAAATATTTAGGAGTTATAATAGATTCTCATTTGAGATGGGACTTCCGTATAAACTATTTAGTGAAAAAATTAAGAAGCATTCTATATAAGTTTCGACAACTCAAGAACAGATTGGACTTGAAGCAAAACAAAATAGTTTATTATAGTCTCGTACAAAGTCATTTAACATACTGCCTATTAAAACTAATGTTACACAAACCTCTCCGCTATAGTAGTGACACGTTATACGAAGAATCTGGCATGCTCGACCTGAGACAATTATTTTATAAGATACTTGTGCTGAACCAATTCAAGGAGAATTTATTTGCACCAAGATATCCCCAATGTGTTTGATTGTTCTGTATGTATTTATTGTACAATTTTGAATCTTTTACTTTTAGATGGTGTTTTTCTTGCTACATAGATTTATATTCTAAAATTGTTTATTTTCAGTATTTTTAATTATGTTAATTATTATTAATTATTTACATGTCTTCCCCACGTACAAGCAACACCTGTTGCTTCTGTGGGTTTCCCAATGTTTATTTACACAATGGATAGTGTTACTATTATTATTTGATCAATAAACGTATATTTGATTTGATTTGATTTGATTTGATATAGGTCTAACTGATCATTGAGGATATTTTTATTAGAATTTTTGACACCTTTATAAATCTCTATTGATTTTAATGTATTCAATTTAAAACCTCTGGTTTGGTAATGTAAAATGTTTAGGCTGTCTAAATTAGGGAAATTATGTCCAGCTTGTAAAAAATGATTAGCAAAGGTTGAGTCTGTTTTGTTGAGTCTAAACGAGCGAAAATGTTCTTCGTATCATAATTTGAAATTACGACAAGTTCTACCTATATAAAAGTCATCACAGTCTGGGCAAATCATCTTATAAACTCCAGGTTTACTATATTTATTGGTTTTGTCTTTGGCGTTGTATATAAGATGGCAAAGTTTATTCTGAGGTTTGAAACTGATTTTAAAATTATTACTTTAAAATTTTAGCAATATGTTCGCTTACTGGACCAAAATATGTCAAAAAGATGAATTTAGTGGATACATCTATGTGTTTTCGATACCATTGTCAAAAGAACACCTCGCTATTGAGTTGAACACGATAAAACGAATAGCCATCAATAATGGTTTTGCGGTAGATCAAATAATTAAACTAATAAATCGCAAACAACAACAATTAACTTTTCATACAATTTATTCGCGTATAAAATACATACATGTAACCACTAAATTCATCTCTTAGACATATTTTGGTACAGTTTGCTAACATTATAAGGGGTTTTCCAATAGGGACGGATAGATTTTGACAATTCATGGCAGCCATGTTATTTAGTTTTTAGCTATTGTTTATTATTCAGTCACTCAAGACAAATCACCATGGCAAGTAACAGTGTCGAGCAACGCGTTCAAATGATAAAACTTTATTATCAAAATGGAAGTTCTCTTGTGGCAACGATGCGCTCGTTGCGCCCATTTTATGGTTTGCATGGTAGTCCTTCCTAGTCGACTATTGAACGTCTCGTGGCCAAATTTGAGTTGACTGGTTCACTGCACAATAGCCAACACCTGTACGTAAAAGAAACGCAAGATCTGCCGAAAACATCGCCGCTGTCTATGAGAGTGTGCAGGAGAACCGGAGGCAGTCAATTCCGCGCCGCGCACATGAACTCGGCCTTTCGCAGACATCAACTTGGCGAATATTGCGTTGGAACTTAGGTCTACACCCGTACAAGATCCAACTGATCCAGGAGCTGAAGGTAAACGACCATAGACATCGCCGTGAGTTCGCTGACTGGGCTCTGGAGCAGTTGGAAGCACACCACGATTTCAACAAAAAAAGCATCTTCTGCGACGAGGCTCATTTTTGTATGAATGGGTATGTCAACCGGAAAAATTGCCGGATTTGGGACGATGCCAATCCGCACGAGGTCCACCAAGTGGCAATGCCTTCGCTGAAAGTCACTGTTTGGTGTGGATTGTGGTCCGGCGGCATTATCGGTCAGTACTTTTTCGAAAACGACGATGGCATTGCCATCACCATCAACGGAGAGTGCTACCGATCTATGTTAACCAATTTCTTTTGGCCCAAATTGGATCATATGGATGTGGACGATATATGGTTTCCGCAAGACGGTGCCACGTGCCACACAGCTAATGCCACAATGGACATTCTGCACAAGCGATTTGAGGGCAGGGTTATCTCACGCAGAGGCGACGTGATCTGGCCACCGAGTTCGTGCGATTTGACCCCGTTAGATTTTTTTTCTGGGGTTTCCTTAAGTTGCAGGTCTATGCCAATAGGCCGGAAACGACCAGTGCACTCAAAGTCAACATAACCCGTGCCATTGCTCAAATTCAACTTGATCTATGCGCCTGAGTCGTCGAAAATTGGACCTCTCGAATGCGTGCCATCCACCGAAGCCGCGGCGGCCATTCAAACGATGTAATATTTCACACATAATGTCATTAATAGGCCTTTCAAATAAAACAAAAAATTCGTTGATATCTCACACACAACTTGTTTTATTCAGTTTTAACATCTACCCGGCCTTAATGGAAAACCCTATATCACGCCACAATTTTAAAATCAGTTTCAAACCTCAAAAAAATGTTTGCCATCTTATATACAACGCCAAAGACAAAACCAAAACTAATAAATCATAAGATGATTTGCCCAGACTGTGATGACTTTTATATAGGTAGAACTTATCGTAATTTCAAATTAAGAAACGAAGAACATTTTCGCTCGTTCAGACTCAACCTTTGCTAATCATTTTTTACAAACTAGTCATAATTTCCATAATTTAGATAGCCTAAGCATTTTACATAACCAAACCAGAGGTTTTAAATTGAATACATTAGAATCAATAGATTTATAAAGGTGTCAAAAACTCTAATAAAAATATGTTCAATGATCAAAGTGATCTTGTCATGTGTCTTTCAAACCGCTCTTAAAATAGTTCTTAGAATATTAAATTATAATCACACTAATTCACAAATGGTTACTATGTTTACTATGCAATACTGTACTTTCCTAGGATCTACCTGTTTTGGAATTTCCCTTGATCCCTTAATCTCAACCCTACTTTACTCTATTTATATTTATACTTGAACTATTTCATTGATTTCTTCATAATTTTCTATTTGTTTACTAATGGCACTTCGGTGTTGGAACTATAGTTACGTTTTCACGTTATTATTAATAAAAGTGGTATAAAAACAAAGTAGTTATTCTTTCATATAAACAAAATGATAAATTACCATAAAGTAACGGCTTCCACCATCGATTTTTTATATGATTCACTCTGGATAAGCTTTCCGACGTACCTTTGCAATGAGCTCACCTACCCAAACAACACCTTGAGCTGCCTTATCAAGGTAAGATACTGCCCGTCAAACTCTTTTCGTGCAGACAAAAGCAGATCAAGCCTAGAGATTTGATGAACGTATATCGAGCTGATTTATAAAATATTTTCTCTCTCGATTGTGTTCATTTTATTTTATTTTCTGTTACGTAAGTAGTTGTTCAGAAACGAAAAGCACTCTCGAGAGATGATACGTAATAGATCTAATTGCCTTCCTTCCATCATTCCTGCAGATTAAGCTGTATCTGTTATTAAGAGTTAGATAGTTCAGCTCTTTGTTTTAACTGTTAAGTCAACAACGTGGGGAGCTTATCAGTTACAATAAGGTATTATACATTCCTGACATTACAATCTACAAATCTTTCATGGCTACCTATGGTTTCTATCATTTATCATGTGTTCCTCTCTTATTCTTTATATACACTGTACACTGATGGATGTTGAAGGGGATAATCAATATACTCTTATATGATAAGGTATAACTTTGTATATACACTAAACAGCATATACTCACACCTCAAACTTAAAAAAAATTCCTATGGAGCTACTGAATATAACATACAAGGCAAGGCGTCTGAAAATAACGTTATTATACGAGGGCAAGGTGAAAGTCCCTGAAAAATGGAACAAGAAATGATTTATTTGGTCAAAACTTATTTTATTTCTCAACATAAGCTCCTTGTACAACACTCTTGTCTTTGCCAAATGTGGTCGCTTTCGCTTCAAAGCGGCGTCGAATCGATCCAACAGCTCTGCATAATATAAACTGGTGATAGTTTTGCCCATTTCAAGGTAATCGATATGGACGATACCATGAGCATGCCAAAAAACTGTCGCCATGACTTTGTTGGCCGATAAACCCACTTTGGCCTTTTTCGGCTTCGATTCGCCAGGACAAGTCCACTGTTTCGACTGTTCTTTGGTTTCTGGTGTGTAGTGATGGATCCATGTTTCGTCCATGGCTACGACACAGAGGAGAAAGTCATTCTTATCGTGCTTGAACATTGCAAAATACTCCTTTGAAGTTGACAAACGGTCGCGCTTTTTGTCAACAGAGAGCAAATGCGGCATCCATCTGGCAGATAGCTTTCTCATATTCAAAAATTTATGCAAAATGTTCCGTAACCATTTGGTTGAGATGCCCATAGCCTCAGCAATCTCGTGCACTTTAACTCGCCGATCGTCCAATATCATACCATGGATTTTATCGACGATTTCTGGCGTTGTAACCTCAATTGGACGACCATAACGCTCGACGTCCTTTGTGGTTATAATGTTTAACAAGCGATGCTTTGGTTTGCACAATGTTTTTCCCACGCAAGAAACAAAGTTTAATCAGCACGTGAAATTAACTTTTTTCCATATATAGAAAAATCTTCAAGGTTGCTTGCTTTCGAAGGGTGTCAAAACGGAATTGAATGCCATATCAGTCTGAAAATTTTAATGCGTTCTAGTTAAAGATAGTACATCACAAATGTCACATGGGATTTGAGATTGTGGAGCAATTTGTCTTATTTTTCAGCGACTTTTCCCCTTGTCCTCGTAGTCCAGTCGGTAAAGTTGAAAAAATTCGGCAGAAGCTCGCAAAACATTTTTCCTTCAGTAACTGTTAGCGGATGGGTTATACAATACAAAACCACAAAAATCTGTCTTGTGAGTGCCGCGCAACCCCTCAAAAAAACACCCCTTCGGTAAAAAAGTCTAATTTTACCTATAACTCGTTAACCGTAAAGATATAATAAAATTACTTATTATAAAAAAGCTTGACTAATTTTCTAAAAAAAGTCCTGTTGTAATTTTGTTGTTGTATATGTCATGGTTGTTGAGAAAATCGCTATTGAAAAAATTGCGTATTTTGTATTTTTAATGCGAGCGAATTTTCGTTTATTTGAAATTTTTGGGCGTGGTTTGTAGAAGAAATTAAATTGCTCGAAAACCAAACAAGCTAGGAAAAAGATCTAACTGGGTTTTAAAGGGGATGTAATATATTCTCGTTTGTTGCCATTTTTGATGGCCATTGAAATTTATTAGTATATAAAAATATTAATTGATTTTTTGCGCTTCTAACTCTTCACAGACTTGTAATATAAGTTATAACAATGTATTATCTTTTAGTTCAAGGTAGGACTTTGATGCAGAAAAAGTTAGGAATAAATATATTCATATTTACAAATTTATCATCATGTTGAAGTTAACTAAATTATGATTAATTTTATTGTCTTTCAGTTCTAAGTTGACAGTATGGTGTGTTCTTTCATCATATGGCATTATTGGGCCATTCTTTTTTGAAGACGACCCAGGAAATGCTACAACCGTTACTGCAGTTCGTTACACAAACATGGTCACAACATTTTTGGGGCAAGAACGATGTTACGTGGTTCTAGCAAGCCGGTGTTACCAGTCATACTGCTTTAAGGGAACTCTTACTGAACCACATCATGTGCTTGGCCGGCTAGATCGCCTGATTTCTTCGTATGTGACTTTTCCTTTGAGGTTGGCTCAAGAGCAAGGTGTACGTTGAGCGAACGCAAACGAAAAATTCAAGAAGAAAATGCACGTATTTCACCGGAAATGTTATGGTGAGTAATAGAGAATTTTCGCATAAGACTACAAGAATGCGTGGATCGCCCCAAAAACCCCCGTGATACGAATTTGGTTGCATTTCAGAGCATATTAAAAAACAATCCATGGAGATGATCTAGGTCATCGGGATATCCTGACCACCAGATTACTATTGAATGTAATGGTCATGACCGGCAACCTCAAGAGAACCTCTTCAATAAGTTTCATTCCCTTGCAAATAATATCTTCCCGAATTTCCTGGAGACGGCGATAGTACCAGGCAGGGGCGGCTCCCGAACTTTTTAAGAGAGGAGGCTGGACATAAAACGTTTTTGTAAAAATATACTCTATTCAGCCAATCAATTTAACCTTTGCACAGCGACCGTACCAGCTACTTCAGTGACAAAATTAATTGTTGCCAAGCAAGAACCAACGTGGAGGTGTAGAGTTTCTCTTGGCAAAAAATTTTTTGTTTGTTTTTATTAACTTTTTTTATGTATTAACGGATTTCTACGGTCTTTAGTTTGCGAAAAATGATCAATAATATTATCATAAAATGAATCATTTTGTTTCAAGTGTTTTACTGAATCTTTTTCAATAGATATCAAACTAACATTGTACAAACGATTTTGGCCCATTGTATTTCGCATGTACGTTTTAATTCGTTTGAGAGTAGAAAATGATCTCTCCACCGATGCCGACGTGACAGGAATGGTGACTGTCAAACAAAGTAGTTTATAAAACTGAGGTAAAACTTGTTGCAAATCATTGTCTATCATATATTTTATCATATCGGCGTGAATGTCGTATTGGCCTAAAATATCTTTATCCGAGTATACAACGCATAATTCTTTTGCTATTTTATCAAATAATTATATTTTAGAACTAAGTTATCTAAAAGTGTATTGGGAAACTCTTTCGAAAAAGATTCGAAAAATCTTCTATTTGTCAAGTCGAAAAACTTCAATTCATGTAAATCGGAAAATCGAATCTCAATTTGGCCTTTAATAGTATCTAAAATTTCATAAAAAAAAGTTGTTTATAATGTAGTTCCTTGTCTACCAAATTATATGTTTTCCTCCTTTAACAATATTCTGTTTACCGGTTAATTTAAACTTAATACTCGATGTAATATGTTCCTTCAATTTTTCATGTCTGTCTATACCACGAGCTAAATTTTTCAAATCATCAGAACCCGAGTGCCCCCAACATGAAGTTGTATCAGATGTAAATAGCAAGCAATACCAGCAATACAATTTATTGTGTACCTCAGATCCCGTTAACCATAAATATTTTTTATAATTATCAGTATCAAATGATCGATTTTGAAACATACCTGTCATCACTAATCCTTTCAAATCCGGTAAAGGCCGTTTATTTCTAAAAACACTTTTCTGTCATATATTAATCCACTAAATGGATTTTCTAAGATCTCAGCAACTAAATCACTATCCATTTTAACGTTTAATAATGAAAGAATTCTTTATTAATAACTCACCGAACAGATAAATTATAACTCAACCTTACATCGCGTGGCGAAACAAAAAGAATAACTGACGGAGCACGTGTCGCTGTCGCAGCAAGTATCGTATTTCATACGACCGATCGAGTGCGTACGAGAAGCTAGCCTACATAGAGTGTTGCCATATTCGCTGTTTTACCCTATTTGGCAATTGAACTGGTTGGAAAAACGGCAACTGTGTTGACCACACGTATTTAGCATTTGAGATATATAGAGAATCTAGCCTCTGACCACTGTTGCCAGATTAAAAATAACTACTGAGAACGGAGAATTAATTGTAAAAATTAGAGAACTATCAGAGAAACAGGAAATAAAATGGAGAATGATCATTAATATAAATTGGTGAGGAGGCTGAGCCTTCTTAGCCTCCTTCGAGGAGCCGCCACTGGTACCAGGATGTCCAGAACCCCAGGTGCATCTGGCACCGGAATCGAGATCAGCAACCCTAAAAACCCCCGAGTAAGTAAATGCTGGTCTATTTTGGTTATGTTTGGCCATTTTTTCAACATTTTTTGTTTGTTCTGCAGATTGTTTTTTCCTTTGTCCTTTTTATGCTTTATTTCCTCGACTATCAACAGAAAACTGTAAAAACATTAATGTTAAAATAAAAACTTATGTAGATACAGCAGTTTTGAATTTTGCCGCGTCACTGACGAACCCAGTGCTTCTGATTCAAGAAAAAAAGCATCTGCTTGTCTGCATTAGAATTTTTAACGTTATCTCAAACCATAGACGAATATGTAGAGACATAATATGGCACATTTACCTATTACCTTAGCTATGCATGACGTTGAAAGGTTCAAACTATGTCAAAGTCACCCATAGTCTGAAGAATATTGCAACTTGAATCTTATCAATAATGAATCTACAATTCTAATTACTGAGGCATTAGTGAGATTAGTCTGCATCATACCATAGGATTTTGCATATTGTACTAAAAATAAACGCTTGTAACAAATCATACAAGTAAGGAAATAATGGACTATTCTTAAACAAGAATCTTATCGCCAAGGAAGTCATAATGCTGAGGTATTAATTAAAGCTTTTACCATTTTCGCCTATTCCATCCTTCCTAAATTTTCGTTGTTTGCTTCGGAAAAAGTTATTTGATCGAGAAAATAATCGATTAAATAGATGTAAATACTTACTTCTTTAACGATAGAATCTGGATCATCCTTGAATTTTGAATATTTTGCTCTGAATCTTTTCGCGATATTGTCATGCATTCGGATCTCATTTCTCTTTTCTGATTCAATCCTACTCAATTCAGCGCGTAACGAAGACATCTCCACGCGGTTCTTCGACACCTTGAGGTACCCATCCGGATTATACATTTCACGTAATTTAGTCTACATGTATGTAGGTACTCGAGTTACTATATTCCTATCGGCGTTTTAGCACAATGTCAGTCAAATTCAAGCATAGAGTTTAGAAGTATGGAGAAGTTAATTCGCATGTCCAGAGAGTGTCTGGCATTTCCCTTAAAGTAGCGTTTGGAACACATCTCCTAGAAGGTTTTGTTTCCTTTAAAAATATAACAGCAGGTATAAATCATTTCTTCATCCTATGTATGGGAATATAGGCAATAAAAACCGAGATAATAGAAGAATAGTAATACGAATTCAATCAAATGTGATTAAACTTGAGAATCATTAAGCGTACAGGCATCGTTCACCTGGGGGAGTATGGTGAATCTTCTCGAATCGGAACTGCCTTTTGGCTAAGTGAATACTCGTGAGTGGGAACTATTCCACTAGGTGACACATGAGACGGAAAGCAAACGCATTCGGCCTAGGAATTAAGGGACCACAATGGTCTCTCCCTTAATTATATATAAATTCTCGAGAAATAGGTCACACTAACACATATACTTATTATTTTCGTTTTAACGTACGTTTCGGTCTCATGACCATCATCAGAAGACGTATTAATGTCTAAAACGGGATTTCCTAAAACTAATTGTATCAAGCACAAAGCGTCCTTATCGTACCAATTCCAATTAAAAATGCCCACGTCGCCTAAACGAACAGAAACACAAGTAATCGGAATTTTAACACATCGATGTTTTAAGTATATTAATATGTATCAAGAATCCACTGTTTAGCAATGTTCTTATAAAATTCATTTCAAACCACCGTTTGAATACGACTGAAACTGAAAAAGTATCCACTTTTGAACCAGATGTTGAGGATGTATGAGGTAATAGAAAAAGGTTGTCAGACCTTATCAGAAATATTGCTATTTGAGCATTCTACTTAAAATATACTGTTAGCATTATAAAGACGCATGTAGGAATTTGCAAGGGTCTCAATCAATTAATTTAGTATAACTCTGACCTAATGATTGAACATCAGCTCTATGATTTACAGACTTGGGGTAACGTTTCATGTGAATCATCTCCAGAATAGATCTCTTATTAAAACCCCATCATTAAAGAAAGAATAAACCAAATCTATAATGGAACGTCATATATAAATAGCGTATACGGTAATACAGAACATTTTATAACATTACCATATATTCCGAAGACCTCAGAGAAAAAAAAAATATGACATACATGTTGCTCATAAGCCTTCTACTGTGTTGGTAAATATTGTTTGAATCTAAAACCTTTAATTCCTAAAGATAAACAAACCCACACAGTATAGCAATTAAGTTGTCTAGATTGCGATGAAACTTATACAGGAAGCTCTAAACAATTCTTACAAAAAAGAAGGTATGGCCATAAGTATATAACTAGAAACAAAAACTAAGAAAATTTCACCGCCATTGCTAAATATTGTATTGATTATAACCATCAATTTGATTACAAAAATGTTAATATTTCAACGAATGGGCATATTATAAAAGCTTCCAAGGGAAAGACCTAGATGATCAGAATATCCTGACCACCAGGTGAATATTGAGTGTCATGGTCCTGACCCGTATGTTCAAGAGAACCTCCCTAGCAGGTTTCATTCCTTTGCAGAAGGTATTTCTGCAAATTCCCTGAAGACGACGATAGTACCAGGATGTCATGAGCCCCACATTCGTCGTAGTTCAAATCTGGATCCCGAATCGTTATCAGCGACCCCAAAACCCCAAAAACCCCCGAATGAGCAAATTTTGGCTATATTTGTAAAAAAAATTTCACTTTAATTATATTTTTATTATAGCTCCTGAAAATGAATTCAAAAAGATGCATTTTCTTCTGTAGAAATGCTAAAATGCATATTAGAAAAATAAAGAATGGTAATATTTTTTCTAAATGACATCCTGAATAGATTTTTTTTTGAATCATCAAAATCGGTTAATCCGTTTTTTTTTCATTTTGGCCTTTTTTTCTGCTTTATTTCCTCGGCTAAATCAATGCATTAAGCTTTCAGCGTTGTTTGGGTAGGTATCTACTAAATGGAAATATAGACAATGAATCTGCAGGTTAATACCTACGTTATTTCATAGTCTTGCAATGAATGGAATCTTGAATCTTATCAGAAAAAGCCATTGCACCAACAGAAAATAGCTAGAATAATCGCGCATTACACTAAACATCCGACAAGAATGGAAAACGATTTTAATTTTTAATAAGATAGTTAATCGTATTTCAGATTTTTAACTTGTAAACTGAAGTCGAGAGAACGACACCCCATAATTACTTATAATTTCGTTTCACTTGGAACTTGTTACACCTGTTGTTAGAACAGGAGGCAAACCTTGTTCTCAGATTAATAGTCTTATGTGGCTGAATGCTGGATTTTATGATAGCTCGCTTAAATATTGTAATCAATGTAATTTCAAATGTAAATGAAAACGCTGCTCTCGCTATAATATCGTATATGCAAGTAATTTTCTGCTTATATTCATTCATATTACATTACTGTTTCTCATAAGGAGAATGTTGAGAAATAATTCATAAAAAAACTGTGATCAATTGATCACGTGACTTCCCTCATTTTTGATAGCAAAATAGTTTTCGGACACTCCTGTTGTACGAGGGGAAGGTGAAAAGTCCCTGAAAAATGAAACAAGAAATAATTTATTTGTCAAAACCTTATGACCTTATCGTTGGAGACAAATCTCTTTCCGCCGAGCCATTTCTCCAAGTTTGGAAATAAAAATCGTAGGAGAGCAAATCTGGAGAATATGGTGGATGACGAACCAATTCGTAGCGCAATTCATGCAATTTTTTCATTGCGACTGCAGACCTGACCGCCGGTGCGTTGTCCTGGTAGAAGAACAGTTTTTTCTTTGCTAAATGCGGCCGTTTTCGCTTCAAATCGGCAATCCAACAGCTCTGGATAATATATGCCGGTGATCGTTTTGGAAAGGGCAAAACGCCTTTCCAGGGTAATTGATATGAACGATACCGTGCGCATCCCAAAAAACTGTCGCCATGACTTTGTTGGCCGATAAACATACTTTGGTCTTTTTCGGCTTCGATTCGGCAGCACACGTCCACTGTTTCGAATGTTCTTTGGTCTCTGGTGTTGTGATGGCTCCATGTTTCGTCCACGGTTACGAAACTGCGCAAGAAGTCCTTATCACGCTTGAACATCGCCAAACACTTCAAACTTTTAATTCGACGAAACAAGTAGCTCCTGATTTTCTGTTTTCAGAACATGATATAAATAATCATTATTTGTAAAGTTATAACTACAAAAATGGTCAGCAGTCCCATCTAGTTTTTCGTTTATGCATCATTTCTTAAAGGAACCCTAGAAATCAATATTACATTATTGTTATTATTTTTGGAAATGATTTGGAAACCGCTAATGACAATAAATTACACTGAAATGTTATGCAAATGGTCTAAATAATGTATTTCACAACTCTATGTTAATGATGACACCGCGTTCAGGTTGACTTTCGCAATTATTCACAATATAATATAACCTTCTTTTATACTGACACTTGTCTCACATGCACTATCAAAATGTACCACAGAATCAAGAAGTAAAATTTCTTGCACAGAATAAAGACATAAAATAGAACGTAACGTCACATGGATGACGTCACTGCATCTTGAAATGGGAATTACGGACACTCCTGCAGTATAAATATATAAGTGTGATATATATTTTTAGCCAGAAAAACATGGTTGTCCTTATGACTCAATGAAATACCATAATTCCACTTCCATTAGAAAAAAGGCAGCGGGGTATCGCCCAGAAACAAAACAGTCCCTATTTTCACCATTGTAAAATTTCAAACCTATACGACCAATAGGAACGGCGGAAACGTCTCTACAGTGGTTTACGCGATAGATTCAGAAATGTCCAAAACAGATATATCCGCAAATTATTTTTGGAAAGATAACAGTACTTCCCTTACATTATATACTGCGTATATTGAGGGAAGTAAAAAGGACTGTTTACACACTATGAATGCTTGAGTGCTTCACAATGGTAGGTATCTACTGAAAGTGTAGAACAAAACATTTGGCGATATGCTTTGTGGATAATATAGGAGATGGTAGACGGAAGACGGAATTCAATTTTGGTAGTTGATTTTCCGAATTGCCTGTAGTTGGTAGCAATACAAGAATATAATCATACGATTTATCAAAGAGTTGTTGGGCCTTGAATGCACCTTCTGAAATAGTTGAGTTATATTCAAACTGAATTTGCATATTTTTAGTTACGTTTCGAAAGCCTGAATCTGATCTCTCTTTCCAACACATTAGGTAGGTATCTACCACGGTCGTATATACAGGTCTGGGAACTCGAGGCTGTTTCCTATGTGAGAAGTGACTAAGCGTCATCTGTTGCATAGTACCAAAAGGGTAGCGCATGAGCCGAGGAATGATCTCTGGCACGTAACGACCGTGTTCTCTGGCAACTGTCATTGTTGACTTGTAAACACAAGGAATACCGACGTTTTTAAAAAAAATTACGAAACCTTGATTGTGCCGAAATGCAAAACGGGGTGCAAAGTGTAAATCAAGAAACTTCTGTTTTTAAAGTGCCGAAAGATGCGGAAAAAGTGGATGCTTGCGATTCCGGATAGAAATCGTTTTAACGAGGTCTTTTATGTGTGCGTCATGTATAACGAAAAAGGGGAAGTTATTTTTAAGGTGAGTAATATATTTTGACAAGAGTAACAGTTCTATTCCTCTCTCAAATCAGAATAGTAAATATTGCGTTACGAGAAAAATTATTTTACTTAATAATGTGATTGTTACTTCGATCCGAGCGCTAGCTGGTGGCTGAGCGAGGGACTACGAGTTTGGCAACATGTAAGAGACTCATGTCAAACATAGACTTCCCAGACCTGTATGTACGACCGTGATACCTACTATTGAAAAACATTCGGTAGTTTATTCGAAAATTGCGTGACTCACAGATTTCCTGTAGTTTAGTGACATTATCTAGCCGTAAGAAGATACACTATTACGCTTAGAATTCTAAAACAAGAAAACTGTTAATTTGATCCACACCGGCGTACTAGTTTTGATGTTATCCGCTAGATGGCACTACTGTACGAATTTCTGCAAATAATTATTGAAGATTGACATGACAGTTTTCTTAAAAGAACTATCCAAACTTCATATTTCAGATTTTGCGCTGGCTGTGTTAGCAGTAATTTAATAGCAAAGATAATTTCGTTGTGACTTACTGACCACAGCCACTTGACAGCAAAGAGTTCTATATATAGTAGACTATTAAGCTTTTCACTGGTAAGTTGATGGACATTCTGTCCTTCTCGCACATGTACTGCGCTTTCATGTTACTACGATGAGTGGTATTCAACTTAATGAGAGAAGTTATCGTGTTCAGCGACCCCAAAAACCACCGAGAAACCAATTCGAGTCCGTTTTTTATTTACCTCAAAAAGTGCACTCAGAAAAATGCATTTTTGGACTGTAGGAATGCAATAAATTTTTCCGCAAAAAAAAATACCGGACAAATTTTCTGAATCACTTTCTGAATCTCAATCCATCCAACTGCGCCGGGTTTGGAATGTGGAATGCCTTATTCCCTCGACTATTACCCGGTCTACAGAATCAAAGAATATTTTTACAGCCACAGTATTTTTGCGCCTTAGGGGGCTGCTGTGCTGCACCTAGCTATCGTATATGAAAGACCGGAAAAAGAAATGTTTTATAAAATAATTAAGAATCGGTGAGTTATAAATAATTATCGAGTTGGTAATTTATTAATAAAGATTCTTGACCCAGTATGAATTATATATAAAAATTCTTGGGAAATAGGTCACAATAACACTGTTTTAAAATTTTTGTCTTTACGCACGTTTAGGTCTCACGACCATCATCAGAAGACTTATTCCTTCAATAACCTGATTACTTAGAAATAATTGTATTAACACAAAGCGTCCTTATCGCACAAATTTCGTTTAACTGCCAACGTCGCCGAAACGAACAGAAACATGAAATCGGAATAATAACGCAGCAATGTTACTACAATGCGTAATATTAAAAATCCACTATTTAGTAGAATTATCAACAAATACGACCACATTTCATAAATGTCTACGAGAGACTAACAGTCAACAGACAAGACCATCTCAAGTGTTCATTTACGAACAAGATGTCATGATTTATTAGATAATAAAAGAAGGTCTCTGGGAAATACTTAGACAATTCTACCTAAAATAAACTTTTAACATTATAAGGACTCAAGTAGGAATTTGCAAGAATATTAATTAATTAAATTAGTATAAATATGACTTAGTGTTTGAACGTCACTCCTATGATTTACAGAATTGGAGTCACGTTTTATGTGAATCATCTCCAGGATAGATCTTTTATAATAATTGGTTTCCTTAGTTAAAATATTAACATTTTTGTAATCAAATTGATGGTTATAATCAAAGCAGTGCTTAGCAAGGGCGGTGGAATTTTCTAAGTTATTATTTCTTGTGCTATACTTATGGCCATACATTCTTTTTTGTAAATATTGTTTAGAGATTCCAGTATAAGTCCCATCACACGAAACGTGCGTAAAGACAAAAATTTTAAAACAGAGTGTTATTGTGACCTATTTCCCAAGAATTTTTATATATAAGTAATTTATTAATATTGAATTTACTATATATTAGCAACAATATTCTGAAGGATTCAAAAATAATTTTGGCATCTTATTTTTCAAAAACGTGATATAGGAGTTTCAAAGTACAAACTATTTGCAGGCTTAGTGAACAAATAATCATATGGTATATTATGACTTCACCAGAGAAGAAAATTTTTTCTCTAACCATCGATTTAACAAAATAACTCACGTATACACAAGTAAATAATCTAAAATAAAAAGTTATTTAAACAAGTAAATAAATATTTATTCAATTGATCATTGATAAATTATAACTGTGGTAAGTTAATGGAAGCTACCAATCCCATGATGTACTGTTTTTGAATCACAAGCTGATCACATTTTTATTCTTAATCAATAACTAATGTTACTATTTAGCAAACTTGAGTATGTACTTTTTGCCTATCATTCCCTTGACGTTCATAGTGTTCAACAGGGCTTCTTTGAAATTGTCTAACTCCACCATTTGATATGCAGGACCTTGTAACTCATTATTCGTCATCATCGAAATTAATTCCTCAAACATTTCAAATCTGTCGACATTGTTGAAATTGTTCTTAGTCCACTGAGTCATCCAATAACCACGCACATGGATGTCTTTGAAGATTAATGATGATGTTGGTATGGTTACAGGTTCCCTTGACATGCCTCCATAAGTAACCATAGTGCTACCATGCTGTAAGTACCGTAAAATTTCTAAAGCACTCTGCCCACCAACACAGTTCAAGGCCAACTTTGGTCTGTCCAATTCTCCACTTTTGAATATATCTGTTCTCCTTATGGATTCTTCTGTTACTACGTGTGTTGCTCCAAGTTGTTTTAAATGTGAGACTAGATCTCCAAGGTTCGGCCGATCTCTAACTATGTTCACAGATCGAATGCCCCAGGCACGACAGATTTGTATAACATTCTGACCACAAGCCGAATTGGCTCCGTTTTGAATAACCGTATCACCAGGTTTTAAATTTGCAAAATCTTTAAGCATTCTATAAGCAGTACAAGGGTTAACTATCAATGTAGCAGCTTCTACTATCCCCAACTTCTTTGGAACTTTGAGTAGATCATTTTGGCTTTTAATGACCATATGAGTTTGCCAGGTACCTAGACAAGAACGTAGCATTATGACTCGATCTCCCTCTGAGAAATCTGTTATTCGGTTTCCAATTTGCACTACTTTGCCAACTCCTTCATTTCCCGGGATTGCGGGAAACTCTGAAGGTCGATCTGGATATTTGCCTTGTATTGTGTTTATATCAGCTGGATTAACGGGTGCTGCAATCATTTTCACAACAATTTCATCATCTTGAATTGAGGGAATACTGAAATCGACTTTAGAGACAACTTTAACTGGATCTCCAAACTCGGAATAAATCAATTTTGAAGCGTTGAGGGTTGAACTCATGAAACGCTTGTTTGTTAATTTTCGGCTAAAGATTATTTGTTTCAACATTTTAGGTACTGCTAGAATATTTTTCACTTAATTTTTAATATGTTGCTAATAGCGAAATATACTTCTGTTCGTTATAAACATATCACAATCGCAACTAACCTTTGGAAGACATGTTATTCAAATTCAACATTTAAAAATATTAACCTAACTTTTAACCATAGGCAACTTTTAACTCAAAGTCAAAGACGACATATGAATACAGATATCTGCTATTATGTTAATATTTTTGTGATTTGCCCATACTCATTGTTACCTACACTGATGGAACTCACCGCTAGATGTCTCTCATTTACACAATTTATTCAAAGGCAAAATTACAGTGTTGATCTTGTTGCTTGTTGTAGTCCACCACTTCATCAGTAACTGTAGGCAAAATTATTTTATTTCGATCTGTCTATTTCCCAAATCTATTTACAGGAATAGGCAACCTTTTTTACTTAGACTGCACATTGATTAATTCAAAGGCTGTATTAATATTTAATGGCACCATGGTCCCCAGCTCCACAGGGGGTTAGGTACGCACACACTGACATTAACTCAAAAATAGTTCAGAAAGGCTAAATTTGGCCGTCTGCATTAGTGTCCTTGTACTTACGTCAGTCATAGACAACCCCTCGAATAGTGAGGGAAGTGAAAAGCACGGTCGTATACACAGGTCTGGAAACTCGAGGTTGTTGCCTATGTGAGCAGTGAGTCCGCTACGCGTCGACTTTCGTGTAGTACCAAAAGACGCCACGTAGGGGAATCATAAAAGGCGTCACGTAAGAGTATCATCTTGATCTCTATGAAGAGTATTCTGTGACAAGTGTCAGTTGACTTGTAAACACAATTTTATACGAAAGTTTTAACGTTCAGATCTCGATAGCGCTTCCGGCTCCGGAATTTTCACGTGGCCTATCGAAATTAGAAGGTTCGAATTGTATAAAAACACAATTGCATGAACGAAAGACGTCCTATGTAATTAGCTACGAACGTAATCATTTTGACATATGCCTCGAGGAGCTCGCTACGCGTCAGTTAGAGTTTATACTTTTTACCTCGATCTTGTTAATTCGGGGCTGTTTTATACCCCGTGCGGCCGGAGCCAGTTGTAATAAAGTGTTTTCGGCTATAGGCCGCTAGCTTTTACCCGCTTTGAGTATATTTTAGTAGCTAGAAAATTCCCTTTTGTACATCGCACGTCAGACGCTAGTAGCTGACAGCTGAGAATACCTCAAACTGTTTTAATTGAATTTTCCTATTTAATCGACATTTTGGGCCCGAGACTATGCCATTTAGTTGGCCCCGTTCATAAACTAACGACATGGAGCGAAAACCGCATGCGAAAAGTCCTCGTTAAGACGTTCTATGTACCGTAAATTTGTACTTTTCTAACTCGCGAGCTACGCGCACCTCACGTGGACGTCATTCGATTTATCGAAAATTAACCAATTCAAAACAGTTTTCGACCCAGTTTGGGGCTATCACGACCTTTTAAAAGGTTCAAAGTTAACATTTCGACAATTTTAAGCTATGCTTAAACGGTGGAAAGAAATCGTTTTACCCCCTCTTGATCCAAGCGCCAGCTGGTGGCTGTGCGAGGGACTACGAGTTTCAAGACGCGTAAGCGACTCAAGTCAACCATAGAGTTTCCAGACCAGTGTGTACGACCGTGGTGAAAAGACACCGATCGATGACATTTTGTGGAAATAGCAGTTTGTAATTACCTACGGCCACGGTCATATATACAGGTCTGGGAACTCGAGGCTGTTTTCTATGTGAGAAGTGAGTCCGCTAAGCGTCATCTGTTCCGTAGTACCAAAAGGGTGGCGCATGAGTGGAGGAATGTTCTCTGGCACGTATACGACCGTGTTTCAACGATATGGTGCTTAATCCTGACATCCTGACTACATATTTCGATCCATGCGCCAGCCGGTGGCTGAGCGAGGGACTACGAGTTTTGCGACATGTAAGAGACTTATGACAAACATAGAGTTCTCAGACCTGTACATACGACCGTGCCTACGGCTAATCATGACCGTTCATATTTTCATGCTCATTCCTTTTGTAGGTTTCTAATAACCACGAATTAAATTCGATACATTTTCAAGTGATGCTGCTAATGGTTCATTGAGGCGAAAAAACATGCAGATTCACACTTTTAGTACTAATAATATTTTATCATTGCAATAAAATAAAATTCTATTAATGGCGGATAGGTGAAATAAAAATTATTATATTGAGTGACAGGAACCAAAATTAGTTTGGAATTGGCAAGCTTATATAAGGTAGAAGTGAAAAAACATATGAAGGCACTTATCGTTTATTAAGTCATTTGAGTAAGAATTAATAGTGTTTTCTTCTTTTACGACTAAATTCAGAATAGTGAGTTTGAACTAATGCTTTCTTATAATACAGTGCAGTATAAATGATATATCTAATCGAAAATTTTGTAGTGACTTGCTTACGAGCTTACGAAGGCATATGCTAAATGCTAAATTAAAGATGCGTGCATAATTTTGGTTAAATGTATAACAATCCTACCAATTTCTCCCGGTATATATTCTGCACTCTACTGTCTTCAACAACATCTAGACATGTGGGAATGCAAATGAATACCCCAAAGCTTTACATTAGACGCGAGTGTCAAGTATTTTGGCTTACTTGTTTTCAAAAATGGTTTAGAACATCATATTTTAAGAATATTCCTTAGACGACAGCTTTCTATTAGGAATACTTGGCGCATAAGTTAGCTTGCTTAGGCGACCAACAGCAAAGGGGTCATTCTACAGAAAATCTCAAAGAGTCACAGAAACTCTCAATAGCCATAAAAAGTAGAGGGTACAGTTAAGCTGTAAAAAGAGAGAGAACATTTAATAGCAGAAGCGATTCCCACTTCAAAAATGAAATGAATCTGCAGAATACCTAATAAAAAATAAGAGGATTTCGACATAGGGCGTTTGTGAAACAATGTGGATTTGTGAGCAGTTTATGTAGTTAAAATGTTATTAGTCTAGCATCTAGATCTAGTGGTATTGGACCCGATAATGAATCATCTCATTACCTTCATCATGAAGCAGAGGAAAGGAGAAAACATAACCTCATCTGGTAGGAGAATTAGGCCGACGTTGGGGCAAATGAGTTTTCATATCTTGAAGATTCAAGAATATTGTTGCAGATTGAAGTTAAAAACTGATAATAGGATAATAATTACTATTTTGGGAACTATATAATATTTCAATTGGATTAGTTTCTTGTAATACTTTTGTTCAATTTTAAATTATTCTACCGGGATATCAAAAATTATCTTGGTCAAGGGTGGTTGTGGAATCTAAAACGTGTGTCTTACTTTACGTTTGAAATAATTATGTGTCACACTGACATCATCAATAACCTACAAATTTCATACCTATTTATTTCAGTTGTAAAACAATAATGAACTACAAATTATGAAATAATTATGTGATCTTTGAACCTTTTCAGAGGTCGTGATAGCCACAATCCGGATCAAAAACGGTTTTGAAATAGATAATTTTCCGTAAATCGAATGACGTTCACGTAAGAAGCCCGTAGCATGCGAGTTAGAAAAGTGCAAACTGGTTGTACCTAATACGGCTTTACGACGACTTTTCGCGTACCGTTTTCGCTCCATGTAGTTAGATTTAGTATCGGACCATGCCCGACGCCCCTTCTTTTTTCGATAAATGTCCATTAAATAGGAAAATTTAATTAAAACAGTTTGAGCTGTTCTCAGATCTCAGCTACGCGCGTCTAACGTGCGACGTACCAAAGAGAATTTTCTCGCGACTAAAATATACACGAAGCGGGTAAAAACTAGCGACCCATAGCCGAAAACACTTTATAACAGCTGGCGCCGCCCGCACGGGGCACGAAACGGCCCCAAATCAACAAGACCGAGGTAAAATGTATAAACTCTAACTTACGCGCAGCGAGCTCCTCGAGGCATATGTCAAAATGATTTCGTTCGTAGCTAATTACATAGGACGTCTGGCGTTCATGCAATTATGTTTTTATATAATTCGAACCTTCTAATTTCGATAGGCCACTTGAAAATCCCGGAGTCCAAAGCGGTAAAGACTTCTTAGTGTTACAATATTCGTATAAAATTGCGAAATTTCGCACTTTTAGAAACTTCAAATTAATTATGACATAATTATTTCAAACGTAAAGTAAGACACACGTTTTAGATTCCACAACCACCCTTGACCAAGATAATTTTTGATATCCCGGTATATCCATTCGTAATGGTTGAAAATTTAACTGAACATATTGTGTTAAGTTGTCCTTCATTCTGACCTTCTGAAAACATACTGTTCCCTGTTATCCAAAACGTCATGCAACGTGTGTTCATGAAAGCTGATTTTGTGGAAAGTCTTAGTAGTTTATTTTAGTTTGTGAGCGTGGGGTACGAAATTCGTCCAACCTCAATTATGTTATGGTAATGATCAGACGGTTTTATACACTATGTAAGTTATATGAAGGATCATATTGGTAATATGTAATAAATAGCTGAAGAAGCTTTTTGGTTTCTAAATATCATTGATATTTTTCATTTTCATATTAACATTATATCATTGTATGGACCACATGCTCCAAGTCCTCATCAATAATGATTTTCATGTGTTGTTTGATAGCGTGGTCTAATATTTCGTTCAAGTACAATATCTCAATTATTATACAAAAAATATTAAATACAAAAATTGTAGAGACTGCAGAGAGCTACAAACTAAAATTATTTATGAATATACAGGATTATATAAGTTCGTCACAACACAAACTTATACTTTTTTCATGAAACACCTTGTAGATTGTGGCATTTCTCTGCCCTAAGTCTTTGACTACAAAATGCCAAAAGCGCGTGACGAAATATGCAGTCATTATGAAGAAACAGTCGATTAAGTATGGTTCTGCATCTGTAATTTTTTCTCTAAAATTGCAAATATCTCAAAAACGGTTGAATTTAGGTATGTGACATGATTAATGAAATGTACCTAGAACTTTCCGTAGAATCCAAAAATGCAATAAATTATAGGGTGTTCCATTTAAAATGACGAAGTTGTCCTCGACTTCCAGTATAACCGGAAGTGCCGCATCTTGAAAATATTTTAGACGAATAGTACGACTATTGTCAGCTGCCAAAATTTCAAAGCAATTCTACGTTAACTTTTTGGGTATCGATCGATGCAGTTCGTGGTGAGACATCCTGTATAGATCCCAACAACCCTATATTGGGTAAATGGTCAAAAAAGGGCAATCCAAAATTCAAACGATATCAGGGCGTTTCACAAAAAAAAGTGAGTTAGGTTTGGAGTGACACTCGTATGGGAGTCTGAGGAAACCAGACGAGAAGGGACTGAAACTGTCGTCGCACTCGCTAAAGCGGGGTGGAACAACCACTGATTAGACCAGAGCACCTGTGGCATTTCTCATGCCACAGCGAAATCTGTAATCCAAAAATGGCTCGAGACAGCACTGTGCCTACTGGAGGGAACTGCCCCGTATGTCGCACTCCAAGCGAGAGGCGTCTTTGCAAGATTGTATATTCATAAATTCAAAACTTTAGTTTGTAGCTCTTTCCTATTCCTTTAATTTACGTACTTAACATTTTCTTGTAGCTCGTTTATTAATTGAGATATTGTACTTGAACGTACGTTGGACCATCCTGAATATCATCTTCTGTAATAATTATCAGAATCTGCTCAAAATATTCTAAATACAATGGATTATCAGTTATACATTTTATTCTTTCCCCAACATAGTGAGTAAATCGTCTTTCAAAGAAGCTTTTTCTTGAGATTCTTTCACAGTCAAATCCTTCATTAAATGTTGCAAATTCCCGCTGTCAACTTGAACATCGATACTGTCGAAGCTCATTAACCTCTTTCTTTCTTTGACCGATACTGCGTTAGGTTCGTTTATGGAAAGTCTAAGAGCTTTACTTCCACCATCCAAACTAGTAGCGCTCCATTTTCGTGCTTTTATTTGATCCACAAACAACTGCATATCGCTCACTTCCGGCTCGCTTTTAATAGACGCTCTTCTTTCGTCCAAAACTTTTCCATTTTGCGTGACAGCGTAAATGTTTTCTCCGATATTCTTTAGCATTTCCTGGGCCACGGGATTGAGACTATTGATTATGAAATTGCCGCTCATGCTTTGCAATCCCATGCGTAAAAGGAGTGATACTCTAACGTTGTATTGTTTCAACCAGTAGAGAATATCTTCGCGGACTGCGAATTTATCATCTTGCGTGAATAATTTGTTAAAATTATCGACTAGATTTTGCACTTTATGAAGCTGTAAATGTGTATCTTCGTTGGTCACGTAAGTTTCAATTTCATACAAATGTCTGAGTGTAACTTTTATAACTTCATGGGATATGGTGATTTGCCATTTGTAAACCATTGTAATTAGATCCCATAGCTTGCTCATGCTGGTCGAATCCAGTCGCATTGCCGATGACTGTGTCACGTCTTCGATGATTTTGCGGATTGCTTCATGCGAATAAACTGCTTGGGGCTTCATGATTTCGGTTATCATCTCTTTCGACACCAAAAGTGAAATTATCTCATCTAAAACTGAAAAAGATGAATCTTTTAGTCAAAGTTATATGCTCAAAAAAATCGATTATAGAAGTAGTAAAATTAAAATTTGATAATAAAATTGTTACTGACATGAACGTGTAATAACAATTATTTTTCCACATGGTGCCATTCTCAGAATGTGTTATTAACTGAATATCTACACATTTGGAACGGAAAAGCAAAAGTCGGGTATTATGGGTGTGGAAATAGTGTATTCGTTTAGACGAGGATAATAGTCTAGGACAGAGGCTCCCAAACTTTTATGTTTCATTGACCATTTGTCATGTTTTTTGGCTTTGGGTAGATCCCCTGCGTACCCGATATTGAATTTATGCAAATTCGTCAAGTTCAAATGTGTTTTTGACATTTGGTATAATGCTACCAACTTAAAAAAAATTAGTTTTATAACTGTAGTGGAGTGTAGTGTGAAAAACTTTGAAAAACACGTGTTAAGTTTTATACATTTATTAATAAAATTCTAATTAAAGCGAACCAAATTAAAATTTAGTATCTGTTAAATAAAATGGCGGAGCAAAAAGTAAAAACTTTTAGTGGGAGGGATGAACCTGATGCTTGAATAATAAATTTTCAACATTTGGCATCAATTTAATTAGGTTTGATCTCAAATTTCCTTAGTTCCATTTTGTTTCTTTTTTTTTAGGAGATTGCCAACCGCACTGAAACCCTTTTCCACTAGATATGAGGATGGAAAAGCTATTAATAACTTTGTGGATTATTGAAATCATTGCTTGAATGAGATCTACTATCGCAGACCCCCATTCACATCTCGTAGACATCCAATTTTTTTTCGCTGACAGGTCGTCATCGACCCCTAGGGGTCGATATAAACCACTTTGGGTATCACTGGTCTAGGTACTAGTGTTTTAATAATTGAGTAATTCATATTGGTCTAATTATCCACCTTTATCATATTTATGCTTTATTTCCACCTCCTACCACCATTTACCTCACCTACCCCTCGAGGAATTAACGCCAAGCATGCTGGTCGTGTAATTTTCAATATAGAATAGCACGATTTCAATATTTGCGTTCTGTACCAATATCAACAAAGTTAGTAGTTAGTAGGTTAGGTTAGGATAGGTTCTATATCAACAAAGTTAGGTTAGTAGGTTAGGTTAGAAGCAAAGCGAGTACAATAAACAATCATTATTGGTTATTATGAGAGTGTTAAGATTAGCATGATTACAAAAGTTGCATTATATATCAACAAAGTTAGGTTAGGTCAGGTTAGCAACAAAGGGGTTATAATAAATAATCATTATTGGTTATTATGAGAGTGTTAAGATTAGCGCGATTACAATATTTGCATTCCATATTAACAAGTTAGGTTATTAGGTTAGGTTAGGTTCCTGGAAAGCAGGAGCCTCTTCTCTTGTGCGGAGCCTGAAATCGCAACCCAGGTGGCGGATAGGGGAATACTTATGGCCTTGTTGCCAGCAGGGTCAAGGGTAGGAGTGGAAATGCTCCCGCGGACCAACAGGTACCCAGACCCTGGATAGATTATGAACTCCCAATCACAAGTTCCTGAGAAGAAGGTGATGGATAGATTGTGATTGACACAGATGATTCATACGTTCCAGTAGAGTAAGTTATCCCATCATAGATACTTACTGAACCAACATAGGAAGTTATCTAATCGAGATAAAGTACTAAAACCCAGGTACCATATCATTGGGAAGAAACAATATTATGGTACAAACAGAAACACCATAGGAACTAGGATGTTATCCACAAAGAGATAAATAACTAAGACTAAAAATACCGTAAAATTGGGCATTAATCATATCACGGTATAAAAACGCACGAAACACGAGACACAAAACAGACGAATAGCGCTATACATAAACGCAACACATTAAACGTAACACGAACGTGAACATCAACGTAATATCAACGTAAAACATCAACGTAAACATAAAACGATATAGCATCGAGAAACATAAATTAGACGCAGTCCATATCCTGAAGTAATGGGCTATGCGGTTCCGGGATATGTATGAAGATCGGAAAGGTTTTAGCAGGTATGCTGTAACTTAGAGTGAGTCCTGCACTACCTGAAGTGATAGATTAAGCTGCTGGTGTGTATAAAGCATTTCCTCTGTACAGAAAAAAAAGGTTAGGTTACGTTAGGTTAGAAACAAAGGTGGTACAATAAAGAATCATTATTGATTAGTGCAAATACTTGCGTACTGAAGGGTGGTTGGCCTAGGCAGAATGTACTACATGCAGGGCCGGAGAGCCGGGTGGGCCATGGCCCAGAGGCCACCTAGGGGCCCCCACCAAAGATCAAGTGAAGAAAAAATGACAATTATTTAATATAGTAATCAGTATCGTTATCAATAGTATTGATGTGAATATTGGTAATCAATAATGAATAATATCGTCTTTTTGGGTCATTTAGAGCAACATTTGCATGTACAGATTTTGCAATGTATTTTTTGCTATTAAAAATCTATTTCTAATATCACATTTCTCTAAAACGCAACATAATTAGAATATTTTGTGATCCTTGAATTTTGACTATGTCATCGACGATTTCGCGGCAAAGAAAACTCGAAAAATACCTGTGTAAAGTTATTATTTATGTAAATTAAATAATATATATTGTCTAGATTTTTCATTACAAGAACATTTTAAAATGCATTAAAAATGCATTCAGTATACAGTCGGTGTATACTGAATAAGAAAAAATGTTAGCTTCTGACATATAGGGGACCCCACCAAACTTGGGCCCAGGGGCCTTCACCACCTTAAATCCGGCCTGACTACATGCTGACTTGACAACCAGGGTACAAACCTGGGACTTTACGTAGACCATAAAACACCCGGGTTTAAATTTACCTACATAGAAACACAATTAATAGATGCTGGGCTCAATTTACGTTGACCCAAATTACAATAATAATAGTATAATAAAACTGAAATTAAAATATAGTATAATAAAACATGGCAGTATTGTCGGGTCTCATAAGTAATATTTACGCTACTGATGATATCAATTATTTCCTATGTAGTCCGATCATAGCTTTTCCAATATACCCTTCTAACTTTAATATGAAAGATGATCCATAAATGATAAGCAGAAGTAGTTATTTATAGATTATTTTATGGAAATATTTAATGAGCTGCTCCTACGCATAAATCCATATTACACAATCGGAAATGAAAATGTATTCACTAATCGTCATTAAATTGTTCACTATTTATTATTGAGCAATTCTTCTTGAAAATAATGTTTATGCACTAAAACATTTTATTTGATTCAGATCATAAGAGCTTATGATTAATTCACGAATGCTTTATGTTTACCAAGAGAATGAATGTAAATTGACAATAATTTTTTACATGTTCCGAGGCGAGTTGATTGAGCTTTCTATATTACCGGGATATCAAAAATTATCTTGGTCAAGGGTGCTTGTGGAATCTAAAACGTGTGTCTTAGTTTACGTTTGAAATAATTATGTCACTGTCACACTGACATCATCAATAACCTACAAATTTCATACCTACTGACGCGCAGCGAGCTCCTCGAGGCATATGTTAAAATGATTACGTTCGTAGCTAATTACATAGGACGTTTAGCGTTCATGCAATTGTGTTTTTATACAATTCGAACCTTCTAATTTCGATAGGCCAAGTGAAAATCCCCGGAGTCTAAAGCGCTAGAGACTTCTGAGTGTTATAGCATTCGTATAAAATTGCGAAATTTCGCACTTTTAGAAACTTCAAATTAATTAATTTGACTTAACAGATTCTGACACAACAAAACATAGTCAAAAATTTAAAGTAAGACACACTTTTTACATTCCACAACCACCCTTGACCAAGATAATTTTTGATATCCCGGTATAATAAATACACAATTTTAAAAATTATGAAGAAATACGTAGAAATTTACAAGGGTTTTAACAAATTTGACTCAATGAAGAAGAGTACATAGCCATTCATCAACAGTGTGTGGAAGTGAGTAAGTTTTAGGGTTTGTAAACCATTGGCGACCAAGTAACAGCGAACTATATTCGTTTAAATTTGGCGCCTTATGTGCAATAAACGACTAATGACAATTGCAACGTGGTATTTGTGCATGTGCTGGTGCTCGTTATATGTGCTGTGCCTGCGACTCTCCTAGTTCTAGTGTCGGTATCGGTATCAAAAATATCACCTAGTACAGCTTTGACGTGCGGCACATTTTGAGCTTGTAGTCTCTGAGCGATCACATAAACCATTTCGCATCCGATGTTTAGTATTAAAAACGGAGTGACATAGTGTGACATCGTGTAAGAAACAACTGAAGACTGACCGACCGCAAATCGATAAAATACATTATCAACATGAATTCATTTATATATAATAACGTTTTCGATATACAAAATAAATTAGCGCGCGCTCTAGAGACCGATAGTCGAACCTCGCACATATGCAAACTGTTCTCGGCGTTACAAACTAACGTACAGCGCGTAGATTTCGTTTATGAGCTTCTGCGGGAATACGAATTGTTACCGCAGTTCGTAAAAGATGGCAAGAACAACGAAAAGGCGACATTCTATCGGGAACAAGGCAATCAGATGTTTCGTGTGAAGAACGATGCGGAAGCTTTAAAGTTTTATTCGAAGAGCATCGCATACGCCGAGGCGTCTAGCGAATGTATAGGATTGGCATATGCGAATAGGGCTGCAGTACTGTTGGAACTAAAACTATATAGGGAATGTCTAATTGTAAGTTGAATACTTGTGTTGCCGCTTGGAGTTAAAACATGATCAGTATATATGGAAAGTTATTCAATATATATTGTGAAATTTAATATATATTCTAAGATGTTTAAAATATAAATAAATAATGATTATGGCACAAACGGCGCCTCATAACACCAATTAATTATAAAATAGTTCCATTCAATATTCATGTTCATAGATTATTAACCGTTCCTCTGAGCCAGAAAAATTAACAAACAACGTAGTTGAGAAACTTCACCAAATAACAACGGACAACAGTTACGAAAAATCTTTGAGAAATAAGTTAATTTCTAACCAAAAAGGAAAATGGAACGCAATCAACCAACCAAATTAGAGCTATTACTGTCAAATAACTTAATGAAATTCAAAAGCTTCCCTCATCATCCTTCAGTTATCAATAAATTCAATAATTTGTTTCCTAAATTTGAAATACAACAAGCTACAAAACCGCTTAGGCTATAGCTTTGATAAAGTTCCCGATTTCGACAAACTGGAATTTACAAAATTGAATGTGAGTAGTGTTCAAAATTCTATGTAGGTCAAACTAGAAAGAACATTTCAACTCGTTATAAAGAACATTCTGCCTATTAAAGAAAAATAGTAGTGAAAAATCAGCTTTAGCCGAACATATTTTAAATACAGGTCACAGCATTTCCGTAGAAATACAGTACGGACAAATACTTTAATAGTATTTTCAGTGGATAGGGGTGATTATTTCATGATAATTTTATAATAGAACTTTATAGGTTTTATAACAATTTTCGATCAAAATGTATTATCGTCTCAAGGCTTAAATTTAAATAGCCTGTATGGATCATCTTCCGGGTTTATGGCAAGCACGTGCTGTTCCCAATAAAAATAAGTAGTCATCATATTCTGACCTTAAACATGGAATGTGCACTTAAACATTTAAATAATTTGTTAATCTTGCTCTTTGTAGTCATCTAATATATTATTAATGAATTGTTGGAACCAACATATATAGCGTGATTATTTCAATCTAACTAATTATGACAAAGAATTTCAGTTTGGGATACTAGTTTCATCTTGTATTTATAGTCTGACATCAAACCTGTACTGTTTAATTACATACACATCCTGTTAATGAAATGTGCAGCAAACTTTACCAGTCAATAATCTATTGAAAAATGAAACGTAGTATGTGGCTGCGAAATTTTATTTTTTCAGAACCGCTCCCTTCAAATTTCGTTTCCTTTTTCATCGTAACTCTAAGCGGTGCAAAAAAATAGAAACTTTCGGGCCTGTATAACTTTTTAACTTTTCCGAAAAATGTTTACAACCAATTCCCTTCAACAATCTCCCTAAATAACTGTCGCGCTATCTTCGTAAACCCAGGTATATTCCATGTTAACAGTTGGTAGCACACTGCAGAGTTGCCGATATAAATTGATGATTTATTAAATTGACTTGATAGCAGGTTGACAGTTCACACAACGTCATCAATGTGTAGTACACATGCAAAAGTCCTGGAATTGTGATTCAAGTCACATATTAATATATTGTAGATATGGATTTTACCTTGTGACATTGAACGTAATGCTATGTATAACAAACTAGAACTCTTAAGCGGTGGATCCAGCGACAGGTGAGCGAGGTAATCTTTGTTCCTGAATTCCATTCATAAACTCAGAGGAATAAAATATAAATCATACCACCCCACTTAGCTTTCAAGTCTGGATCCGCCGCCACTGCATTGATGACAGATACAAGTGATTGAAAATATTTATATTGTAGGTATATTACTACTGTCCATGTTATTATTCAAATTGCCAAGATCCCATTGTCTTATTGTCCGCAGGATATCCAACGGGCCTTCGAAAACAATTATCCAGAAAAACTGGGATCGAAGTTGTTGTCACGGAAGGCAAAAGCTACTGCGTTACTGCCCACGCAAAAACCCCATCTTTATCACGAATCAATTCCTCAAATTCCCGAAGACGAGAGGAATCCAGTCATCCAATGTGCCTCCAAAGCTGTGAAGATAGAAGACGATTATCATGTCGGGCGTCATATCATCGCAACTCGGGACATCCCAATCGGCGAAGTGATAGCAATCGAAGCACCTTCTTTCGCCATATTGCTTGAGAATCTCTTGAGTCATTGCCACGAATGCCTTACTCTATGTTATAATCCTATTCCTTGTGATAATTGTTCGCAAACTTTGTTCTGCAGTGTAGATTGCAAAAATAAAGCTGATGCGGCCTATCATAAATACGAGTGTCCAATAATACTAACTATACAGCATTTGAGCCTGGACAAATTGAAGACTTTACCGCTGAAAATCGCAATTTCTGTGAGAGATCAGTATAAGCAGTTGAACGCGTATCATACAGATCCTAAGGAAGCATACGTGTCTGGTAGATATCAAGAAATACACCGTTTAGTATCTAATAGTGATAAAAGAAAAATAGCCGATTTATTTGAGAGATCTATCACTGCCAGTGTCGTATTTGATTTGGTGAAAAATTACACTAGTTTTTTCTCGAGGGATGAATCCGATTTTACGCAACAGGTGTTCAAAGATCTGATGCTGTTTCATCTCCAAACGTCCGCATGCAATTTCCACGAAATTGTGGAACTGGGAGAAAATGACGTGGGAATTTATGAGTTTCAGGAATTGGGAGCAGGAGCATACTCGTTCCTGAGTCTTTTCAATCATTCTTGTAATCCGAACATTGACCGATGCTGTTATGGGACAACGATCGTTTTGAGAGCAATTGAAACCATCAAGGAGGGAGAAGAAGTATTCGAGAATTATGGGTATGTGATGAAATTTCCAATTTAGTCAATGAAGCATTTTTATTATCAATTTTTTTCCGTAAATGGATTCTTATGAAATTTGGTAAGTGGGTTCCTGAAAGGTCCTGTATAGTAGGTGTTTCAAATCAGAACACCACACCCAAAAACAGCTCTGCATAATATACGCCTGTGATTGTTTTGTCCTTTTTTAGGTAATCGATATGGATGATTCCGTGTGCATCCCAAAAAACTGTCGCAATGACTTTGTTGGCCGACAAAGCTACTTCGGTCTTTTTCGGCTTCGTTTCGCCAGGACAAGTCCACTGTTCCGATCTCTGGTGTGTTGTGATCCATGTTTCGTCCATGGTTACCTAACGGCGCAAAAAGTCCTTTCCGTAGCCCTAAAACATCGCCAAACACTTCTTTAAAGTTGTCACACAGAGAGCAAATTCGGCTCCCATCTGGCAGATAGCTTTCTCATATTCAAAAATGTATGCAAAATTTTCCGTACCCGTTCGGTTGACATGCTCATAGCCTCAGCACCTAGTGCACTTTAACTCGCCGATCGTCCAATATCATACCATGGATTTTATCAACGATTTCTGGCAATCAGACGACCAGAACGTTCGGCATTTTTTGTGATCATACTACTACAACGAAAATCAGTAAATCACTAGTGAATCGTTCCCATCGAAGTTGCTTGCTTTCGATGGGTGTCAAAACAGAACCGGTCAGTCTGAAACTTTTAACGCGTTCTAGTTAAAGATGGTTCATCACAAATGTCACATGGGATTTTCGATTGTGGCGCCATCTGTTATATTTTTCAGGGACTTTTCCTCTTGCTGTCGGATATTCCTTAAATACAGTTTGTTAGTGGTTTCGCTCAGTTATTTTTTCACTCGATTTATGAAAGTTATTTACGTATGAAGAACTCCATCATGTTCCCTTCCAATTCTCATATTTTCCTTTGATTTCGCTTAAAATATTCTTGGAATAAGAATTCCTTTCGAAATATTATTCAGTGACTGTAACTTGAAATAAGTGTAATTAGGGTTAGTGTTTTTTATTTGCACCATTATATTTGTTTGTTCCAAACCAAAGACATCCTTTGAAAGATCCATAAAACTCAATTGTAAATATTCCTGTATTATATTAGGTATCGTAATTATTTAAGTGAACCGAAATGAGCTTAATCCGTTTATAATAGGTATTTTGGAACAAAGTGATACTGGACTTTCCTGTCGTAAACACAAAGTAAGAATTCGCAGAAAGGTTGCATAGCAATAAACGATTAAGCGGAATTTTCCAATAAGACATAGAATGAACTTCTACCTCTAAATATTATACCGAATGACAAACAACCCCATGAGGAGTGTAGTAGGGATAACTGTTTAGTTTAGAATTTCTATCAGGCTGTAATTTGTAGTATTTTTCCAACTCTTGAGTTTGTAACTTGCTTATATATTTCACCGTGATTTTTTACCAAATACAAGCAAAACTAAACAAGTCGTGTTTCATTACAAGTGGAAGAATATTCAACAATTTCAAAGTGCGATCAATGCTGTCGCATAAAACATTTCGCATCCAATCACTTTAAGGTGCGATCAACTGCTGTCGCATCTTAACATTTTGGTCCTTCGAACCGGATTGTAAAAATTCCAGTGCCTTTTGGTTTTTTACAATTCAACACATCCATTCACTTAAACTGTCGGAAGCATCAACCTAGACCAGTGTGAGTGTCAATGGAACAACATCACATCATTTGCCTATAATGCATATATAGGTACATCAACAATCCAAGATAAGCCGCTAGTACGAAGCCAGGGCTTAACATCGCATACACATCATCAAAGGAAGAAATAGCGTGGGTGAGTCCTTCCTGTATAATTAACCCTAATATTCCCATTTGGTATTGTTTCGTTTGTGTTAATAAAGTCAATATCAACATGCCTGATTCAAATGAAAATGCTAACAGATTGAAATCATTAATAAAGAAACGGGGTACTTTGAAAGCAAAATTAACTTCTTTCAGAAATTTTCTAAATAAGTTTGAACCCGATCACATGTCTGAGGAGTTACAAATACGCTACAATGATATCGAAATAATTTATAGTCAATTCAATGAAATTCAAAATGATATTGAAGAATTAAACGATGACGAAGATGAGGCATTAAGTCAACGCGAAGCTTTTGAAACTCATTATTATCAGAATCTTGGTATCGGAAAGCGTTTACTTACAAACATTCAAAGCAATATTGTTCCTGGATCTCCACCATATCAACAACGTGTGAAGTTACCTGAAATTAAAATTCCCGGCTTTGATGGACGTTTTAATGAATGGTTAAATTTTCATGATTCATTCTTTTCGTTAATACATTCAAATACTAATATTTCTAATATCGATAAATTTCAATACCTGAAAGCAGCTTTGAGTGGAGATGCTGCTCGAGTTATTCAAGCAATATCTATCTCAGATGCTAATTATTCAATTGCTTGGAATAAATTAATAGAGAGATTTGAAGACAGGGAAAGCATTATCATAAAACATATAAAATGCCTGTTTGAATTACCACCTGTAGCCAAAGAATCATCAGCGTTATTACGTCAACTATCGGACGATATTTCAAATCAATTAGAGGCGATTAAAACTATAGATGACCCAAACAATTTGGCAAACAGGCTGCTAATTCATTTAGTTTGTCAAAAGCTAGACTATAGCACAAAGCGCGAATGGGAACGCCACATCGTTGAACAAAAAGCTCCCACCATTGAATGTCTTACAACATTTTTAGCAAATAGAGCAAAACTATTAGATAAATTGTTCAATAATAAGTCTCTAAATCATAACCTATCAAATACTGGTCGTGACAAGACCAAGTTGCCCGGTAATTCGAAACCCAATTTCAATTATCTCGTTGCACAACAAAAGGTTTGTTCATTCTGCAAAGATGCAGAAAAACCGCATTCCATTTTTACATGCCAAAAATTTCTATCGTTGACATTAGAGTCGCGGACAACACAATCAAAAATTCGTAAGTTATGTCAGAATTGCTTATACCAGGGTCATGATGTGCAAAGTTGCAAATCAAGGTATTCATGCAAGATATGTCATAAAAAACATCATACATTGTTGCACAATGAAAACTTAATCACACCAATACAAATCAATCAACCATCGACGTCACAGCAAGGTAGCTCTCCTACCGTGACCCATTGTGCACATGCAATGCAAGCACAAACATTGTTATCAACCGCAATGGTTTCAATTTTTGATATCACAGGTCAGAAACATCAATGTCGAGTTCTACTTGATTCAGGCTCGCAATCAAACTTTATATCTGCTGAAACTTGTAGCCGCTTAAAGTTAGAACAAAACAAAACTTTTATTCCGGTGATAGGAATTAACCAATCTAAATCAAATATTACTTCTAGCACTTCTATAAACTTGAAATCAAATACAAACGATTTTCAAGTTGAATTGCAATGTTTGGTCTTGCCTAAAATTACAGCACATCTACCAAGTGAACCAATTGATATTTCACATATACATATTCCCACAAACATACAGCTAGCAGATCCGACATTTTATAAGCCCGCTAATATAGATTTATTGATAGGTGCAAATCTATTTTGGGATTTGTTATGCATAGGTCAAATTAAGATTTCTGATTCAAATTTAATATTACATAAAACAAAATTGGGCTGGATAGTCTCAGGTAGTCATGTGTTTCCTAGATATCATATTCAATGCAATTTGAGTATAAATGACAAAATTCACAATCAAATATCCAAATTTTGGGAACTTGAAAATTATCAAGAAGGCAGATCGAACTTATCACGTGAAGAGAAAATGTGCGAAAATCATTTTTCACAAACCACAAGGCGTCACAATAATGGTCAGTTTATTGTAAGCATTCCCTTCAAATCAAATGTGCAAGCCTTAGGAAACTCATATACAAATGCATTGAAACGGTTTTATGCTCTGGAACGGAAGCTCGATAAAAATTTGGCATTAAAACAACAATATGGTGATTTCATGTCCGAATATGAAGCATTAGGCCACATGACGAATGTAACTGACCAAGACAGTCATGATCGCGGATTTTACCTGCCTCATCATGCAGTTTTTAAACAGGACAGTTCAACTACCAAGTTAAGGGTGGTTTTTGACGGTTCCGCCAAAACAACATCCGGTCTATCATTAAACGATGTTCAAATGATAGGACCCGCGCTTCAAAATGATTTATTCAGCATTTTAGTACGCTTTAGACAGCATTCATTCGTGATTAAAGCGGACATCGCAAAAATGTATAGGCAGATATTAATTGAGCCCGATCAACGCGAGTACCAGAAAATATTTTGGCGCTCGGACGCTACTCAACCTGTAAAAGTTTACAGTCTCAATACAGTGACATATGGCACCGGAAGTGCACCATATCTAGCTATAAAATCTTTAAAGCACCTAGCTGCAGATAATCATCACACTAATTCAAAGATTACAAATAATAGTATCACTAATGACTTTTACGTTGACGACCTTTTAACTGGGGCTGAAACAGTAGCAGAACTCATTCAAATCAAAACTAATGTGACTGATTTACTAGCAACGGCAGGATTTGACTTAAGGAAATGGGTATCAAATACAAATCACGAGCCAATCGAAGTACAACCGGTAGACATCGTGCAATCATTACTTACGGAAAACATAACAGAGTCAAAAACATTAGGCGTTCTTTGGAATAATTTGTCTGACTCACTGCATTATAAAGTACAATTGGAAAAAACAAATCGCTTCACAAAACGTTCGATGCTATCCGAAATTTCTCAACTCTTCGATCCCCTATGTCTGATAGGTGCAACTAATATGCTAGCAAAGTTGATATTACAAACCCTATGGCAACTAGAGATCGGATGGGACGAATCTATTCACATAGATCTTAACACTCGATGGTGTCAATCTAAACAAACCAAACTGATCGTGAGTAATCACAATTATACTTTCAAACTAAAAATAATGTCTTCACCACGTTTTGAATTCAGTACTTGCTCAATTATCAAAAAATTCATAAAACATCATTTAAAACGGATAATAGGAAACGCCAATTTAACGTTTGAAGCATTTACTACTATATTAACACAAATTGAAGCAATATTAAATTCCCGACCCATCACACCCTTGTCCAATGACCCACATGACCTCCTTTATCTCTCTCCTGGACATTTTTTAATTGGTGACTCGCTACTATCTTCCCCACATCCTGACATCACCCACATACAGCAAAATAGGTTATCCCGATGGCAGTACATTGAGCAACTGCGTCAACACTTTTGGAAGCGGTGGAGCAAGGAATATATTTCTTCCTTGCAGCAACGAAGTAAATGGAAGACTCAACCGGAAAATGCCATGGAACTTCAAGTGGGAAACATGGTCATACTTAAAGAAGATCATCTACCACCATTACGATGGCTGACGGGTAGAGTAACGGAATTACATCCAGGAAAGGACAACAACACTAGAGTGATTTCAATAAAAACATCCAACGGCATTATTAAACGTGCAGTGTCCCGTGTGTGTTTATTACCCATCGATGATAATGTTTAAGTGAACCCGGTCGACTGCAACAAATGATCTACAATGTATCTGGAACATACTCGTATTATTGATCTGTATATATTGTATTTGTAACATATTATTCTATGTAAATGTATATATTTGTATTATGATATAATGTCCATATGAATGTATATCCATGACCTATTGACCTTCGTGGAACTCCATTGCACTACCAGCTCATGGGTAGTAAACCCACAGATCTTTCAAGGGGGGGAGTATGTTTGTTCCAAACCAAAGACATCCTTTGAAAGATCCATAAAACTCAATTGTAAATATTCCTGTATTATATTAGGTATCGTAATTATTTAAGTGAACCGAAATGAGCTTAATCCGTTTATAATAGGTATTTTGGAACAAAGTGATACTGGACTTTCCTGTCGTAAACACAAAGTAAGAATTCGCAGAAAGGTTGCATAGCAATAAACGATTAAGCGGAATTTTCCAATAAGACAATGAACTTCTACCTCTAAATATTATACCGAATGACAAACAACCCCATGAGGAGTGTAGTAGGGATAACTGTTTAGTTTAGAATTTCTATCAGGCTGTAATTTGTAGTATTTTTCCAACTCTTGAGTTTGTAACTTGCTTATATATTTCACCGTGATTTTTTACCAAATACAAGCAAAACTAAACAAGTCGTGTTTCATTACAAGTGGAAGAATATTCAACAATTTCAAAGTGCGATCAATGCTGTCGCATAAAACATTTCGCATCCAATCACTTTAAGGTGCGATCAACTGCTGTCGCATCTTAACAATATTCCTTCTTGGAACAATACAATGGAAGGAGGATTGTAGTCAGTAGTGGTTTCGTTGGAGTTCATCGTGGTCAGTGAAGTTCATATACACGGCTGCATTATGTTATCCATGCCCATGTCAAATTTTGGGAGTACTTCGAAGTATAAACTCTGCACATCATTTTAACAGAAGGACATGACATGTGCTATTTAAGTAATTGAAGATTCGAAGTTATGTTAACAAGGTTGAACTGATTGTGGTGAGATAATAGCCTTGAAACCATAGACGTTTGTTTTTGTAATTCTGTCGCTTGCCATAGCGTGCTTAACTAAGATTTTAAACTTAAAATTCGTAATCAAAACTCGCAGTTAATTTCGTTTCAATTCAATCAATTTATTCTTGTTTCAGCCAACATTACGCACTAACACCAAAACCAGAACGCCAGGCGAAGATGTCTAAACAGTATTTCTTCGATTGCAACTGTATAGCCTGTGTGAATGATTGGCCAACTTATCAAAATTTAACAACACTTCCAATAAATATGGATGTGATGCTACTCAATATTCCAAAACTTACCAAAGCCTCTTTGAACACTGCAAAACGCATAGAAATAGACCTGGTCGATTTGCTGAGGAAGCTAGAAGAATGGAAACCTTGTAAAAATTTCGGGGAAATACAGGAAACTCTGAAACAGTGCTATGCGATATATGGCAACAAAAGGAAGACTTTGAAGCCTAATATATGATTATGCGATCTTTGAATTTACTATTGTATTATTTTTTGTAGCTTATGAAGTTTATAAAAAGAGTTTATGTGAAATCGAAGGTCTTTTATTTACATTACCTGGAGGTCTAGTTTCCGCGTTAAATGAAATGGAAATTCTCTAAGAGACCAAACATAATAAAACTGCAGATAAACCATGGTTGTTCAAATACTCTGATAGCACTCGAGATGCTATATGGTGCTGCCCAACGAGTGGGCCATCGCGTTCTAAGGCGAAGGAAAATTTGTAGTTCCACATGGACTTCAAAATACTTCAGAGACGGTGAACGAAGATATTCTATTGGCGATTGGTACAGTGGTTGTAACTCCACGCTCTCAGTGATTCCGAAAGTTTCTAGGTAGCTGTTGCTTATTACTGTTTTAAGCTATGTGCTAACATGGAGAATGGAGCTCAGTTACTGCATTCAAACTGGGGAGTATTTCTCATACTATTGGTATTTGTATTGGTTGAGATGGCAGCGGGCTTGATAGAAAGTTCAGGGCACTTAGCCAAGGGCCCCCTGCTACGTTTTTCAGAGTTATTTGGATACTCCGCTGCTCGACAGAATCCTAGGATCTGTTTCACGCTCAGATCCTTTATGTCAGCGACCGTGAAGCTAAGCCTGTTGACCACCATCAATGCGAAATTTGTGACAGGGGTGGCACGCCAAGCAAGGCCAAAAATGCCGCAGTCGGTGTACTTTTCATTGTGGATGTAATGCTTCTGAGGAAGGGTCTCTGTATTCTGTCCAGAAGATTCTGGCCTGTAACTAGTTCGGTTCTTTTCCACTGCATTACTGAGTCTTGGGATAATAATAGCTGAGTAGATCCACATCCGCTGCTTAGGCGTCAAACCCTTTTTCCCTGTCAGTTGCCTCCTTACACTGCCAAAAGATTATCATAGCATTTTTTCACCAAGTCTCCAGGTGCTTCTGCCATGGTAAATTCTTCTCCAGGGCGACTCCTAGATATTCCAACGTCTCGAAAAAGTCAACTGATTTGTCCCCGATTACTATTTTCTTCTGAGGCCCCGATTTTGTACCTTCTGAAGAAGATGATGATGGCAGTTTTCTCCGGCTGGATGAAGAGTTTGTTCTTTCTACACCAGACTTCTGTGATTATCTAGGCCTGTTGAACAAGCTCCTGCAAGGTACCCTCGTCGCCTCTTGTGGAGACTATGGCGATGTCATCATCATAACCTATCGCCTTAATACCATCACTGTTTAACCTTACTAGTGACTCATTCATGACCAAACTCCATAAAAGGGGGGGGGGAGTATCCCTCTCAGTTGACACTCTTCTGATACCAACCCTTTCAGAGTATAAACTTGCCACGTCATGTAAAGGTGTCTACCTTCAAGGGTAGTAACTACCATCTCATTGATGATACAGTTCTAGCAATTCAAAGATTCGACGAAGAAGAAACAGTCACTACTACTACCGCCAGGTATGTTGTCTATTAACTTCTAACAATATATATGTTTGTAATTCACAATAGGGAATGAGATTTGTACAGTTAAGTATGTAAGGGATCATCGGAAATTACAAAAAAGGTAGATCCCGGGAAAATACAGTATAAATTAAGAACAATTCGTGCATTAGGGTAATTATTATTTACTATTCTGAAAATTATTCTAAGAGTGCTTCGAAAAACAGAAAGGAATATCACTTTGCTATAGGTCTAACTAATGATTCAGGATATTGTTATAGGAGTTTTTGACACTTTTGTGAATCTCTGTTGATACTAATGTATTTCATTTAAAACCTTTGGGTTGCTTAGGTGAAACTTTGTTTCCATTATTATCCTCAAATAGCAAAGTACAAGCTTGAGCGTGTTACAGATAGTTTCTCGCTATTAATAATAACCAATGTCTATCATTCTAGACGTTCACCGCTGCAGCTGAGGGTAACCCCTTGTTTACATTATTATCTCCAAATACGTCCTCAGTACTTCAATATTATTTTTAGTGAATAAGGGTGATTATTTCTTATCTAGTGTTATAATAAATCCACAGTGGTAAATCTATAGTTTATTGGAAATCAGCATGACTTGGCCTCGCCTCATCGAAGAAAACAGGTTATCTAATGATTTCTCAAATAGCTAGATTCGTAACGAAGGTCCTTGCGATTTTCATTCATGGAGTCACTATAATGAACATTTCTTCCTGAAATTAAATCCACTTTTCTCCGTCGGAGTGTTGTAAAGAGGCAAATCAATTATCCTAAATATTGGAATGTTTTTGAATGAGTTCAAATACTATCAAATTATATTTCGAAATATCATATCGGATTTAGACCCAAAATACGTCATTATCAGAATGCTTTGGACGGATACCTTCTTTAGATTCTAATCAGAAGTTTGTAAGAATTCAATTATTTCTTAATTTAAAATATGTGTGTGTCAGTTGAACTTTAACATGATGAAATTGGCACCGAATACTATCGAAGATCTTCCAAATTCGTTGTGCTATGTCTACTTCAGTTTGTTGTTTTTCAACTACAGACATAGACAAAATAAAATATATGTTTATCCTTTTATCAGTAAATAAAGGTTAATGAAAGTGCAAATTTTTAATTTTTATCGTTTTTTAGATGAAATTTTAAAGAAATATGTTAGTAATTTTCTATTTTAATATTTTGTAAGTACTAGCGATTCGATTTGAAAACCTGAATATGTTTGGCAAAATAAACGTGAGCCACGACGACTATACCTATTCATTCTCTAACTCCGATAACGGCAAAAAATATTTAATAACAGTAGGAAATAATATCAGAACTAACCTTCATCTTAGTAACTTGATAGTTTAAGGCAAATTTAGACCAATATACAAAAGATAACTGCTTACTTATCAATATACGTACTCAATTTCATGTTTATTTTCATAAATAAGCGTTTAACAAATTATCATTACAATTGCACTTCGTTGATACCAGAAACCGTTACTCTATGGTGATTTAGCATTATGATTAAATGAAAGAGCAATTATTTTGTTGTTATACCACTTTTAATGATAAGTATTGCTGAAGTGGAATTAACTTTAAAGAATATTCTAAATTAAGAAAATTAGAAATATGGAAATGATTCCCATTCTTTAAGATCGTTTCACAGTTCGCAATTCTTGTTGCAATAGTAGTGCAGCAATACAGTGACCTTTGCAAGAGCTGGCATGCAACTTTTTATGGCAAAAAGTTTTACACTTGCCAATTTTTACTTGCAATTGCATGCTTCAGTTCTCTACCAACCTTAAAAAATTTACTAAAATAATGAAAAGTTAAGAATTATTAATTTATTCGTTGTATATTTTAAATTTATTTAGTTTTATCTAAAAATGAATAGAAGCAAACAAAAGAATAAAGTTGCTGCTATAATTACTATAATTATTGCTGCTGATGCTCTCTTGCCGAGAGAGACTGGAGAAAGATGACAACGAAGGTGGTGGGTGAGGCCTTTGTTAAACGAAAATAGAGGAAATATTGGTTCAACTAAAGAGCTCATTGCTTCAGATGTAGAAAGGATGGATACAAATACATTCAAAAAACTGTTGTCCAAAATTGCTCACACTAATAATAACATTAAGAAATCTGCGTGCAGAATGGTCAGATATTGCTAGGGAATTTAAAACAATATGAAATGCTTGTTCTAGTTTTAAACTACAATACAACAAAATTTACAATTTACAGCTAGAGTCCAAATCAGAAGTAAAAGTATTAACGAAACCCATAACCAATAAATCAATAGGTATAAATCTTTCTGTTGTTCTGTGATATAAACGTCAACGTCAATAAGCATCCTTGAGGGAACTTTTGTTCAGTTGGTAACTAAAAAGTCCCCAAAATTGCAATTAATATCGAAGCGGACCGGTTCTGTGCAATGTCTTGAAATGGCAAGAGACTTACATGCAAGAGTATTGTGTATTGCAACAAGAATTGAGAACTGTAAAACGGTCTTCAACAATAAAAACAATTCAGTAATACAGATGCATCCACTGAATCCAAATCTATTGAAACGGAATCAAAAGAAAACAATTTAACTCCCTCACAAACGCAGATAAATCGAATGCTTTAATAATCATCCCTAAACAAGATTATAAGGATAAAATGGCGGTATTTATTCAAGCTGAATTAAGCGAAATACAACTAACATTTATTCAATTAAAAACAAAACAATGCTTACACAATAGTGAAGATCCATTCACAGTGGTTTCAAAACAAATAAAATTATTAACATAGGGGAAGGTGGTGCATATAGGGACATGGTACATTGTGGGACAATCGCATTTTTGGCCATCTGTTGTTCAGTAGGTGAACTTTCTCCACTATGAAGTGTCTAAACCTTTTCTTATTCCAATCTTATTTACATTTCACTGCCTTACCAACAGTGCATTGTTATTACTTTTCTGTCTTATCTGACAATCGTTGCAAACTTTTATTTTCTTCTGTGTTCTGTTGAAGTAAATTTCGTTTATTTGTGCAACAAGAGGGGTCAAATTAACAACAGGGCTGATTTAATATATGCTCAAGATATGTAAACATTTGAAATTCAAAATATGAAAAGGTTGTTCTATTTTTAATTATGATTTGTGGAATGAACACATGGTGTTTTGCGGGACAAATGTGTGTGGTCCATAATGGGACATGTCCCACTATACACCATCTTGCATGAAGTCACGAAACCATCGTGATTTCTCATTAATTCCAGCTGATTTCTGGTGATCTAAAATTAAGACCTGCGGCAGACTTGTACAAATTAAGCAAATCTGCTCTCCATAGAAAAGTGCTCAAGTATAAGCTTAGTAGTGAAAGTGATAGAGAAAACTCTAGTTTTGAACGCAAACACGGTTTCTGTCAGATTTTTGATGATAATGAAGAAGAGGCATTAGCAGCATATCTTGTAAAGGCATCTCAGATGTGTTATGGGTTAACAATAAAAATGACTCGTGAAATTGCATACAAATTTGCAGTCGCGAAAAAAGAAAAAAAAACTGAAGAACAGTATGTGTCATTAGCTGTTCTTGCTGATCCCATTACTGAGCCAGAGCCATCTACCAGCAAAATCCAAGATGTTGACACAACTAATGAACTCCCACATCTCGGTGAAAGTTATATGCGAACATCCACACCAACAAGAAATTCAGAGAAGAAGTTCATGAGTCCAGAAGACGTAAGGCCACATGTGAAAGCAGGAGAAAGGAAAGAAACACGTAAAGGGCGATAAAGGGCTGTATCGACAATACTCACCGACACACCAAATATGAAAGAAAGGGAAAATAGAGAACTAGATAAGGAGCAACAAAGAAAAATCAAACTGGAGAGAAAGAAAAAGGCAAAACTTGAGAAGAGGATAGTTCTCGTGGAGGAATCTTCTAGCGACAGCGACGATATTGATGAACCAATATTGGATGATTCAACCGATATCAGTTTTGGAGCAGAGGGAGGAGAAGGCGAAGAAATAACAACTGGCGACTTCATCTTGGTCCAGTACCCAATGAAAAAGAGCATAAAACATTATGTAGGACGAGTAGATGGAACAGAAAACGAATTCTATCAAGTGAATTTCTTGAAAAAAGTGTCGGAGTCGGCATTTTTATATCCTGATGAGAAAGATGGAGACGTCGTTGAAAAGGCGAATGTTGTTCACAAGCTCCCAACCCAACAGCACTTGGAGGCACCGAAAGAGTTAAAAAGCAATTACAATTCAAATTTGATTTCAAAAGTCATAACATTCAATAAGGGTATTCATTTATTTTTGTATTACTTATTGCATGCAACAATTTCTTAATAATAAATAGCCATTTTCAAAGATTTCTATGCTCCTATACATACTGTCCCACAATGTACCATAGTGTGGTACATTTAGGGACATGTGGTATATACCGGGACAGTCAAAATATATGCCCATTTTTTTTTCTGTTTAATATGGTCAGATGACTAAACTTCAGCTTGAAGATATACACATATCACCTGTTAATCCTAGATTTGTCACTAGAACAATAAATGATCTGGACCAGAAAGAAGAAAAATGTCCCAGTTTACACCACCTTCCCCTACATGTAATACATGCTCTCCTAAACTTTACAGATCATAAAGATAATGCCCCTCTACGACCTGTAGTATCTTACATTAATAGCCCAATACAAGTCCTTGTAGTCAAATTAAATCACAAATTCAAATAATTTACTAATGTTACACCTAAATTTGCCTGTAAAAAATCACTCGAATTGTCTGAAGTAGTCAAAAAACTCCATATTACAAGTAATGGGTTTCTAGTTTCTTTTGACATTTCAAAAATATTTTCAATTATTCCAACTATAGAATGTAAATCTCTAATAAAAAAGATTTCAGATAGATCACCTATTAGTCCATTAATTCATCATGAAATAAAACTTGGGTCTTACCCAAGTTTAGTAATGAATTTTATGTACATAATTCAAATCTGGCTATGGGTAACCTGTTGAATCCACTATTAGTTAGATCTAGAGGACAAAATTATAAAACTATCGAAATCGGAAACTTTATCAAAGATGTTGCCTAAATCGTGTTTTAACTTGTTCTTACATCTAGAAACTGGTTGTGTTGGAAATTCAGAAAACAAACTATGGAATTTATTAATTACTGAAGAATGATTAGTGGAACTTTTGAATCTTATTGAAGTATTTGAAGGAAATGCCTCTTATTTGATTAGTTGGCTACGTTCCAATTTTCTTTTTTGTTAAAAATTAAATTGTTGATCAAAGTTTCTCAACTTCTTTCTTATAATTTTGCTGGCTCAAGGGCACGTTCAATAATTTTTGAACTAGACTATTAAACGAAGCTATTTCATATCTGAATGGTGTAGCTGAATCCGCCGGGGTATTCCTATTTGTTTTAGTGGGTTTTCTGTATATAGTCCAGGAAATAAAGGTTTTGAGGCGGAAAATTTGAGGTAAAGGATCGATTTTGATGTATGAGGGCTCATTAGATTCGTTTTGGCCTTAGATCAAAGTCTGCCATAGCTACATAGGGGGAAATGTCTCAGATTGTTAATAAACAATAAATATTGACCAAAAAATGATGTGTTATAACAATGTATAAAAAAAAATAAAACGTTATTTTCCATAAATTTTTAGCGAGAAAAGTAGAAAATTGCAGTTATTTGATCACTAAACAATGCAAATTTAAGGTTTATAACAATTTGTTAGTTATCTATTTGTTAATAAACAACAATATGAAAATTTTCAAAATAATCAAGATTAGATTTATTTTCAGGTAATTTGAGGTCGCTGAATACGAGTTCGATCTTATTTTTTTGATTGGATGTTAATCTAATTAGTTGATTAACAATTTGTTAATTAACAAATTAACCCAAAAAATGGAAATTTTGAAAATAGACTAGAGTCATTTTCAGGTAATTTGAGATCGCTGAATACGAATTTGATGTTATTTTTTTTGATTAAATGTTAATTTAATTAATTAATTGATAATTACTCAGTTACAGAATTAACAAAAAAATTCAGTGTCTCAAAATAAACAAGATTAGAGTCATTTTCGGGTAATTTCGGGTCACTAAACATGAATTTAATGTTATTTTTTGAATTAAAGGTTAATTTAATCATTTCATTGATAATTATTTAGTTACCGAATTAACAAAAATAATCAAGATTAAAGACAATTTCGGATAATTTGATGTAGTTAAATTTGAATCTAATGTGATTTTTCAATAAATTCTTCATATTATTAGTTGATTGATAGCGTTGCCATGGTAACTGAGAGAAGTACATGTACGTATGAGCTGAATTCAGAACCAGTAATTCAACCTCCAGGCCGTAGCCGTAAAGGGGAAAAGTGTTTTTTCATGTTATTGATAAAAAATAGTTTCCCAGCAATTTATTCAAAAAATAAAAAATTTCCATTTTGTTGTTTTTTAACAAATAGATAACTGACAAATTGTTATAAACCTCAAATTCACATTGTTTATTGATCAAATAACTGCAATTTTCTACGTTACCCGCTAAAAATTGATGGAAAATAGCTTTTTCAATTTTTTTTTATGTCAAAAACATGCCATTTATTGGCCATTATTTATTGTTTATTAACAATAGGACAAATTTCCCCCTATGTAGCTGTGGCAGATTCTGATGTAGAGTTCAAAACGAATCGAATGAGCCTTCATACATCAAAATTGGCCTTTTACCTCAAATTTTTCTAATTAGGGTCGATTTTGTACTTTATTTTCTGGACTAATATGTCGAAATCCAAGTGAATACCATCTTTCATAATGTTAATATGAAGGGAAGAAAGCTGATTATCTGTTTCTATTTCGACAGTGAATCAAATTGGCTATTAAGCGTGTTCAAAAAGCAATGTAAATTCGCGATTACAAGTAAAGATTTTGATCAATAATTTAGTTTCTAAACAAAAAAGGAAATCTCTGATAATTCTTTAAATTTTACAATTAATTCCCCGTTCTCTCACCGGCGGTCGTATGAAATACGATTACTTGTCGCCGCCGCAAACGTGCTCTGTCAGTTCTTGTTTTTGTTTCGCGAAGCGATGAAAGGTTAAGTTATAATTTATCTGTTCGGTGAGTTATTAACAAAGAGTTCTTTGGTTATTAAACGTTAAAATGATTAGTGCTTTAGTTGCTGAAAAGATTAGTGATGACATGTATGTTTCAAAATCGATCATTTGATGCTGATAAGATAATTGTAAAAAATATTTATGGTTAACGGGATCTGAGGTACACAATACATTATATTGCTTGGATTTCTTGCTATTTACTGATACAACTTCATGTTGGGGGCACTCGGGTTATGATGATTTGAAAAATTTAGCTCGTGGTATAGACAGACATGAAAAATCGCAGGAACATATTACATCGAGTATTAAGTTTAAATTAACCGGTAAACAGAATATTGTTAAAGGAGGAAAACATATAATTTGGTAGACAAGAAACTACATTATAAACACTTTTTTATGAAATTTTAGATACTATTAAAGGTCAAATTGAGATTCGATTGTCCGATTTACATGAATTGAAGTTTTTTGTATAACTTAGTTCTAAAATATATTTTTTTTGATAAAATAGCACTGCACAATGAATTATGCGTTATATACTCGGATAAAGATATTTTAGGCCAGTACGACATTCACGCCGATATGATAAAATATATGATAGACAATGATTTGCAACAAGTTTTACCTCAGTTTCATAAACTACTTTGTTTGACAGTCACCATTCCTGCCACGTCGGCATCGGTGGAGAGATCATTTTCTACTCTCAAACGAATTAAAACTTACATGCCAAATACAATGGGCCAAAATCGTTTATACAATGTTAGTTTAATATCTATTGAAAGATTTAGTAAAACACTTAAAACAAAATGATACATTTTTTGATAATATTATTGATCATTTTTCGCAAACCAAAGACCGTAGAATTCCGTTAATATATAAAAAAAGTTAATAAAATTGATAAAAAAAAAAATATGAAAAATTCCAAAAATAAGAAAAAATATTAAAAATCCAAAAAAAATAAAAGATAAAAAACGAACAAACAAATTTTTTGCCAAGAGAAACTCTATACCTCCACATTGGTTCTTGCTGGGTAATAATTAATTTTGTCACTGAAGTAGCTGGTACGGTCTCTGTGCAAAGGTTAAAAGGCTGTGAATAAAGTATATTTTTACAAAAACGTTTTATGTCCAGCCTCCTCTCTCAAAAATTCACGAGCCGCCACTGGTAACTACCTCAGATGAAATATAACTCATCTGAGGTAAATACAAACAACAGAACATAAGAACAGCAATAAAAGCATTAGTTGAATCTATTTCAGCAGTATAATCCTTGTATGAATTCAATATCCTTTGACAAACAAGCTTATGGTGATATTATGTACTATTCCATGTTTGTATTAATTAAGCAAGGTAATTTGTATCTTCATCCAATATTTACTTTTTATTTTGAAACGTTACATCACGAAACAGTCCTGCAAGTATCTTAACTCGTTTACAAATTATTGTAATCCCTATCTCATTGATTTCGAATAGGAGGGCAAAGTGTTAAGTACTTGAAAAATGAAACAAGAAGTGGTTAATTTGGTCAGAATTTATTTTATTTCTCAACATAATCTCCCTGTAGCTCGATACACTTCGTCCAACGTTTCTCTAATTTTTCGATCCCTTCCAAATGATATGATTCCGACAATCGTTTAAAATAGGCGTGTGTTTCAACGATGAACACATCGTTGGAATCAAATCTCTTTCCACCGATCCATTTCTGCAAGCTTGGAAATATATAAAATCGCAGGGGGTCAAATCTGGAGAATATGATGGATGACGAACCAATTCGTAGCGCAATTTATGCAATTTTACCATTGCGACTGCGGATCTGTGCGCCAGTGCGTTGTCCTGGTGGAAGAGCGGCCGTTTTCGCTTCAAAACGGCTTCAAATCCATCCAACAGCTCTGTATAATATGCGTCAGTGTTTTGCCCTTTTCAAAGTAATGGACGATACCGCGTGCATGGCAAAAAACTGTCGCCATGACTTTGGCCATTTTCGGCTTCGATTCGCCAGGACAAGTCCACTGTTTCGACAGTTCTTTGGTGTCTGATGTGTTGTGATATATCCATGTTTTGTCCACGGTTACGATACTGCGAAAAAATTTTTCTTGTCGCGCTTGAACATCGCCAAAGACTCCTTTGAAGTTGTCACACGGTTGCATTTGTTGTCAACAGCGAGCAAATGCGGCACCCTTCTAGCAGATAGCTTTTTCATATTCAAAAATGTATGCAACATGTTCCGTACCCGTTCGGTTGAGATGCCCATAGTCTCAGCAATCTCGTGCATTTTAATTGGCCGATCTTCCAATAACCATGGATTTTTTGGGAAATTTCTGGCGTTGTGACCCCAATTGGACGACCAGAACGTTCAGCGTCAAGCACAACGAAAATCAGTAAACCACTTGTGAATCGTTCCAATCGATGGCGAAGAGTCGCCATCATGTTTAACAAGCGATGCTTTGGTTTGCCTATTGTTTTTTCCACGCAGGAAATAACGTTTAATCGAGACGCGATATTCACTTTTTTCCAAGTTTTCAAGAATCTTCAAGATTGCTTTCGATAGGTGTCAAAACAGAATTGAATGACATATCAGTGATGCGTTCTAGCACAATGAATGCATTGTTAAATACATGACCGAGGTTAAGCCACGAGATTCATCCCCTCTTCTTACCTGAGAGATCTCTCTGCTTCTTACCAGAGATATGTTTCTCTCTGCTTCTTTCTAAATTTCACCTCACGCTCGCTCGACTCGTTACATTCAGTGGTTTTATCATCTCTAGGCTTTATAAATCAACACAACTTTAAGCATCTACTTAAAATCCCCCCACCATACGGATTATATATCTCAAACCCGGTCACGTAAATAGTGGTTCGCGCACTCTATCTTAACATCTCTCTGGTTCTAGTTGAATATGATCATAAATGTCACATGGGATTTGCGATTGTAGAGCCATTTGTTTCATTTAGAGCGACTAGTTCAGTCGGTAAAGTAAAAAATTCAGCAGAAACTCGCAAAATTTTTTTACTGAGATGTTCCTCCAGTAACTGTTAGTGGATGGGTTATACATTACAAAACCACAATCAGTATTGAGGATGCCGCGAATAAATTGGAAATGTATGGCATAAGAGGTATCGTTTTCGATTTAGTTCGTTCTTATTTGTGTAATGGTTTCCAATACGGCATTAATCAAACCCTAGGTTGAAAATATGCAATGGAGTTTCCCAGGTTCAATTCTGGAACCTCCTTTGTATATTTTCTATACCAATGACTTACCATTTTTTTCTGTTAGGAGGAAATACTTGATGCACACCAGGAGCTTTTCATCTATCACTCCTGGTAGTGCAGGACAAAACATCTCCTTTCTTCATCCATATCCCGGGACCGCTTTTCGCATTACTTCAGGATACTGCCTCGTTGATGAACTCTTCATTTGTTTCGCAAAGTTGCTTCTGGATTTTAATATGCTAGGACAAGTAGCTTGTCTATCGTCGGATTGAACTGAGCCCAGAAGTTTCTTTATTGAGTCTTCATCAAAGAGAAAAGTTCTTCCACAATGATTAGCCCGTTACTGTCCATGTCTGTCTATCCTGAATCATGTTATTTACAATAGTTTTCAAATTTAACCTTCTATTCTGGAGGTCGTTCATACCCCTTCTCTCTGCTGACCATCTAGAACATTCTATAATATTATGATGAGAAGTATCTATTACTCCACAATATAAGCATTTATCGTCTTTGGTTATTTAAAATCTACACTTCCTGAAGCATCCATGGCCCGACAGCACCTGAGTTACATAGTAATCCACTTGTCCTCTGTTTATACCACGTTTCTATGTTTGCCTTCAATTTTGAGGTACCTCCATAAGTTTCCTTGCGTTCCAACACCTTCAGATGTGATGGGGGGGGGGGGGGGGTCTTCCAATACCTCCAGCGCTTCCCTAGAGCTGGGATGGTAAGCGCTACAAGCTCTCAGGGTTAACCTCCCTCCTAACGAATTCAGTTTATTTTTGGTATATTTAAATCTAAGGATTATCCATATTGGCGCAGCATATAAGGCATCTGAGTTAATTAGCTTTTTCTTGCTGCTAGAAGGCCCCCAACGTTTGGCATTAGACTATTATTATTTGAATACACATGAAGGGCGGAATATATGCACGTCAATTCAGTTAAAATATGCGCATATATATGCATATTTTTTCTTTGAAATATGCAACAATATGCATTTATTTGTCAAAATATGCAATTATTTGCCTTGAATATAACATGGAAACATGAAAATAAAGAAACGCCGACTCTTACAAAAATTTTTCATTTTAAGTAAAATTGAAAGAAAAATATAAAAGGTAAAATTTTTAACCTGAAATAGTATAAAATGCATTTATAACGATATATTTTTCAAAATTTTCCAATAAAAGTGTTTGCCTTCTGTCTGTAAAAATATGTTTATACAAAGAAAAAGATCTTTCAACATCTACCGATGTGATCTGGCAATATTTTAATTTGGGTAGTAAGTTATAAGGCCAAGGCATTACTTCGTTGGATGGTTTAGTATCAAGAATATTTTTGACTTCCATTAAATACTTAAGGCCTTCATTCTTTCCCAAAATAACTTCGAGTTTACTTCTTACTTGATTTCCTACATCACCGGGAACTTTTTTGCATTTGTCGGAAAAAGTTTCAACAATATTAATTGATTCTCTTAAACTCATATTCCTACTTTCTAACGAAGTTATTATATCTGGTATAAAACTAAAATTAACCTTAATAAAAAAAGTTCCTTAGCTAAATTTACATTTTTGAATACTGCTTGACTTTGCACTACACACTGTGAATTGTCTTCTAAATCTAAAACTATGTCTTTAATGGCTTCAAAATGGTCTGCGTAGAATATCGCGGCCTTAATCCATGTTCCCCATCGAGTAATTACGGGCTCTGGAGGTAAACTAACTCCTGGCAATTTCTCTCTATAGATCTGCACTCTTAGAGGTGCTTTCAAAAACACTTTCTTTATATTTGAAATCAATTTGTTCACCAAGGGATATGCTGCTCTAATAGTTTCTGCAACTCTGTTTATCCCATGTAAAAGGCAAGTGACATGTACCATATTGGGATAAAATATTTTTAAGTTTTGGCCTACTTTAACTATCTACGGCGCTGCGTCAGACAAAAACACTAAAAACTTCTCTACTGGAACTGGATTTGGTAAAAAAAAATTTGATAGAGACTGCTGAATAAATCGAGTTATGGTCACATTATTTGTTTTGTCTAACTGTTTAGAAGATATCAAATATGGCTTCCCTGGCTCATTTTCTTGAAGCCCTCCAATAATAAGATGTGCGATATATCGACCAGATGAGTCTGTGCTTTCATCAACAATAATATAAAAATGTTCATCGCCCAGTGAAACTTTAATTTCTTCCATTACGGTTTCGTATACTGTTTGCACATACTTCTTTCTAAGTGTGGATTCGTCAGGGATGTTTTGATTACGATATTTTTGCAAACAATCTCTGAATTGTGTATTTTGCAGTTTCTTCAAAGGTATATTTGCTGCGACTAAAGCTTTACATAAGTCTTGATGAAACACCTCCTTTTCACTCTTTGATTTGACATTTTGGAATGCGGTTTGCACACACTGCTGAACAGGCACAGATTTATTTTTCTGCAACTTAGCTTTATGCATAGCTGTTTTCAAGTGTTGATCAATTTGGAACTTCTTTTCACAAACAATGATTTTGGCACAAACTTTGCAAAACACTTTATCCCCACTAAACTCCAACTCACGAAAATTTTTAATCCACGAAGCGGCTTTCGGCATTTTAGGCGTTTGAAATAAATATTTTCGAAATCACTCTTTTCACACTGGAATCTATCGACAAACTAAACTATACAATATAAATAGAAAAGAAGAGACCACATTTGCTCTCCAATTAGGCACCGAAAAGAAACAAGACAAGAAGGTTCATTTGGCGTCGGTACTTTGAAGTCCGAACTATAAAAGCAAGCCGCCAGTGTGCCAGCGAAATAGACAACATTAGGGGTGGAGCTTCAAGTGAACCTTCTTGTCTTGTTTCTGTTCGATGAATTAGGCAAGCTGATTACTTGGAAATTCCTAAACATCCAATAAATGCCGGCAATAAACCATATAATAATAAAATGGGTCCATAAACCATATAATAATAAAACCTACCCACCTTTTAAATTATTTCAATTATCTGCAAGGGTCGCACTTAATCTTTTGATAAAACGAAAAACATAAAAATATGCACACAAATTTTATTTTTGCCGAAATATGCAATTTTTTATGAAATTTGTAAAAATATGCAAATATATGCACTTTGCATATATTCCGCCCTTTACGACATCACCAACCTAATTATATATTTTTTTCCAATGAAAATGTTTCAGTTAATGTTTTTAGATATTCTTTGATTTTTGATGTACTTTTTTAAGTGAAGATGTATTTTTGTTTCAAATTTTACTTCATCAAAAAAATGTCCACCATAATATATGCTGAATATTTTGGATAGGGGGGACCCTAAGTAATTTGGAGCCTAGCCCTGCTGTATCGCTAATCCAGCCCTGATTCCGCGTATCTTAATGACATAGTTTATGACTATTAATGAAGACAATGATGTGCTTATATTAAGAGAATACAGTAGGCAATTATATAACACGCTAATATTGGCATTGATAGCACCACGTGCTTCTCTAACCAAGCAACGTGATGGACATCTTGCACCGGCATTTTCACGTCGAAAATTTCCACGCCATATTCGCGAAGACACATATCGCAATTTGAAGACTCGACAACATCAGACTTACATAGTTAAGGATCGCGCGATTTTTTCGACGCCACTGTGCGACAATTTACGAGTTAAATCAGTCTCCATTCGGTAGTCACTCAAGTTGGTCGTCGCTTTTAAAATTTATTAGTTTCGGAAGTTCAACAACGATGCACGTTGCACTGTACGTGGCCGCGCTGGTTTTCGCTCATCGGGAAGCTTTCGCCGAAGATCTGCAACTGCTTATTTTGCACAACAACGATCTACATTCCAGGTTTGAAGAAGTTTCAGTAACGACGGACACTTGCAGTCCCGAAGGGAAGAATAACACCTGTGTGGGTGGTTTCGCGCGGACGGCACACGAGATCAGACGCTACAGGAAATTGGCGGATGAAGGAAAGGGTAGGAAAGTGCTCTACTTGAATGCCGGCGATACTTTTATAGGCACGATATGGTACAATGTGCATAGATGGAAAATATGTGCAGATTTTTTGAACGCGCTCCAACCGGATGTGATTGTGAGTAAATGCTTCTAATTGTTTGGCAATAAAATCGATAATTCATTTTTTTACGATTAAGCATTGTCATAATGCTATTAATACTGTTACTTAAGATCATGCCACCTCTGAAGTTGAGAAATGCAGGATACAATTTCGTAAATTCTAAAATATTTGAGAGTATTATCCCATATTTGGATACATTTATTAATTGTTTTCGGTAACTGATGTGATTATGATTCAAATTAAACTCGGTTCATTATTTATTTTGTAATTACGCATATTCGTAAAACTGTAAAACGAAATGTTTTTCTCCCTTTCATATTTGTTTAAATTTTTATATTTCGGTAGTATATTGTTTTTTTTTAACATTGTTTGAATATTTTCATTATCACGATCTTTTCCAGAAACTTTGTTAAGAAGAACCTTGTTCAATGAATTATAACTTGCGTTCCATACACTATTTTGTAGAGTCAAAAAGTGTGCATTTATACTCTAAATTAATTGGAATACTAAAAAATTACCAATTGAAATAAAAATGCAATAGCTCCATTGAATATCACTGTCATTAAAAATTTAACTGCTCCGAAATTGTTTTGTTTTAATTAAATTGAATTACAATTAAAACATACCTATTGAGTTATTAAAATAGTATACAATAAAAATATAATAAATTAAATCGTCGATTGCGATATTGAACATTTTTTTAACTGTTGGACATTCGAAATTAAGTAATTGCAGTAATTTCCTCATTTATTCTTATTTCTTCAATTATGATTTGATTAATCAATTACTAACACTTCGCTCCGTCCACTGAGATATTTTTTATAGTCAAAATTAATTGAAATACTTAAAAATTACCAACTGAAATAAAATTGCAATAATTTCGTTGAATATCACTGTTATTAAAAATTCAACAACTTCGAATTTGTTTTGTTTTAACTGAATTGAATTTAAAATAAAAACCTATTTATTTCATTACTAAAATAATATAAAATAAAAATAAAATATATTAAATCGTTGATTGCAATATTGAACATTTTTTTAACTGTTGGAAATTCGAAAATAATTAACATGGCCAATAGTAAAATTAATATAATCATTCAGGAATATTTTAAAGTCTTACATTTTTTCATAGGTCACTACGACCTCTTCCACAAGAAGTTATAAAGAATTGAATTAAATATTTCGTGACGTTATTCTAAACAATTGTAAATGTAATTATTTTATTGCATATCACTATGATTTAATAAATCATTAATCGAACTTTTCATTTTGAAAATGATAATCATTAAATTATAAAAAATACTTTTTCTGATTTTTTTATTAATTAATCAAATAAAAATGTATGGAAGAAAAATATAAAAATGAACTTTCTCAATTATAGATTACTACATGTTCGTCATACTGTTGTTTGCAATTTCCAAACAAATTTGTTTGAAAAGAAATAATTATGAAATGATAAAAACAATTTTTGTTTGATTGTATCAAAAGTGATATAAATGATGCAATTTTAGTCCTATTAGAGGTCCCTTTAGAAACTAAACTGATAGAAAGAAAAATAAAAACTATTTTTTGTAAAATTAAGTGTTCGAAATTGAAGTAATATTTTACCTAATTATTCAATTCATTTTATACAATTAATTATTAAACAAATCTTCAATCAGACTAAAGTTGCATCCTTCCAGATACCGCTTTTTGTGAAATCAAATACGGAGTGAGTTTCTTTTATTAATCATGATCATTTTAACTATTCTGTAGAATCAACATTCTTTTGGAGTAAATTAGGAAGGTAGAGCTAAATATCTCCATCAGGTCTTCTTATCCTAATGTTCGAAATATTTTTCTTCAGAAGACTTCAATCTATTTACCGCTAATTCAAATAACTAACCCTGGGCTGTCTTTCTAATCCTATTGGTAAAATCACAAAGAAGTGTAAACCCAGACAGCGATCTTCATGTAATTGCAAACTAAGATAATAAGATCGCTAGTGGCTTTAAACTTGTACCTTTTGAAATTAGTTGCTAGCCATCAGTAAATTATCCTCACTTACGTGATGAACCCATAAATTAGATAATCTTCGAACAATAGAATTTTATTGCGGGTATTAACTGAAGTAAGTAAGGTATTTTATTATATCTCTGAAGGTAGTTTACGTTAACCATTCTCTCAACATCCTTGTTCACATTTCGGAGAATTGCCATGTCGCTGGAGGCGTGATCCTTATTAAACATGTGTTTCGCAGATCCCCCATAGTTCCTCAAGATAGTTATTTTGTTCTGCTCAATAAACTTCTTGAGTACGTTGCTTAAAAATGTTTCCATCGGACGGAAGTTCAGCCGCATTCATGATATTGTTAAAAATATTCAACAAATGGAAATGAGAAGTTCATGCACCTGCGTGCATACAATTTTTGACGCCCCTTATTTTATGTTCACTATTTAAAATATTAATTCTGGCACTAGTTAAATAATTCTTTATTTGCTAGAAGTTTTTTTTTGATAAATATAAAAATATATCAATTGAATGGGGTTAACAAAAATGCAAACAAAAAACTAAAGAAAACACTTATATCATAATAAAAGGGAAATATAAACGAGGAACATTAAAATAATAACTTAAATCACAGAACAATAGGTCTGGCCTTTATAGACTTGTATCATTTCATTATGACCGATGGGATCACAAATGTGATTTTCAATTGAAATAATAGATAAAACTGCTGAATAACCATTCTTGGCGTCAAAAATATTCTTATAGCTATAAATAAATTCGGATACAACGATTTTAGGTTATTCTTTTTAATGTAATTTACAATATGTATGGGCGACTCTGTATCTGTTTTAAGAATAGGATTCAGAGCTTTGTATGACATGATGCAATCATGTAAATTGATACTATATCTTTACCTATATACATACCTTTTTTTAATTTGCAAAGCTCTAAATCCATGCATGATTGTTTAATTATTTCTGAATCTAAATTGTGAATATGACATAAAAAACTGTAAAATATTGTGATATGGAGCAGTAAAATAACTAATAAAATTGTTTATTCCAATGTGAGATTCAAGATTGAAAAAAAGTGGAAATTTGAAATATGTTCAAACATGAAAAGTTACCTATAAAATAAATTACTTATTAAAGTGCTTTGAATATTATATCAGTAATGAACGACCAAACTAAACTTAACAATTATAAGTACCTAATGAGTAGTTGGTTAATATACGATGTATTTAAAATGCTAGCCAGTGCAGTAAAATACCTAGAAATAATGAAATACATTTGCGTCATATCTGCTGAACAATTACTTTGATTAACTGTCATTTATCGCGTTTAATTCCTTTCTAATTATATGTTAGTAGAATGTTATTTTGAAAAGATACAGTGCATGTGTGTAAAAAGAATGTAATTTATTTCGACTGTAGTAAATCCAAAATTCCAACATGAGCATCTTACAATATCTCTTTTCGTGTACATTAGTAATTTTTTAGATTTTGGAGGGTGAGTTGAGCATTTCTAATTGGCTCGTGTTTTCAAAAAACATTCGTCATTAAATTCACAATGAGGATGGATATTTAGAAATGTATCAGTATAGTATAGTTCATATTGTACCGTTCACCTTTACTACAATAAACCAACTAGCTGATTAAACCACATTGTGTTAGTCACAACATCTTCAAATCGGAAAAAATGGGTGCAGTCAGGTTGAAAATATACCCACATATTGGTTTATTTTTATTTTGAATTGAAAAGGCATTTTACACAAAAGGAAATATTTTATTTTATCTCTATTTTATATTAAATTCAGTTCTGTGTCACTATCACTATCATCTTTATCTGAATCTAAACTTATTATTAAGGGTTGAAAATTAGTAATCATACACATATAAGAGCTTTTACAACTGTCTACAAAAATCTTACTTAATATGTTTTTTATTAATTCCGCTACAGGTATATTTAATGTGGGTTAAATATTTCTTCTATGTGATTAGACTTCGCGCGATATTAGTTTGATTGGTTTGAATATCTAGTAGGGGGGAAGAGTATGTTCTATTTTATGTTGCAAGTTTATCACAAATGTTTTCTTTATTAAATTTGAAAACCGTGAATACTTCTAAAAGATCCCGTTTTCTGTAATTTTTTTCAAAATATATATTATTATCATCAGACTATTTTGAATGCTTTGGTGCTGTTACAACTAGGCAATATTTTTTCTTGACGACTATAATAACTAGCATTGTCCATCACAATTACGCTATTTTTGAGTATATTTTGAAGAAGACGATGTTGAAATCAATCTTAAAAAGTTTTGTGTCAGTCTCTATGTGGTAATCTAGAGATGAATATGTTATCTTTTTAACTGAAAGTAACAGACAGTTCAGAATAAATCCATCTTTTTCTGAACCTGAATGTATTACTGTTATTTTTTCCTTTATTTGAAGGAGCTTTGGTTTGGCATTTTTTTGAAAATTTGTTACATCCTTTCTTCGTAGTCATGTGTATCAAATCATGTTTCGTCAAGATAGATATTTGGACGATTTACTGCTCTATATTGTTTAATAGCCATCAAATATTCATATTCCATTAGGGTTTGCCTTTTATCGATGAGTGATATTTAAAAGCCATTTTAAGAAAAATTCTCCTTAGACTTGAAATGATACCGGTAATATAGGTAATTTAGAATTTATTAAATTCCGATTTATCTCTGACTGAGGGTTAACCCCTTGTTTGTATTATTGTTTTCAAATAGTATTTAAACAGACACATTTTGATTTTTTATTTAGTTTACTCTGATGGTGACTACTGGTAGCCGAAATGTCCTCAGTATTTTATTTTTAGTGGATAAGGGTGATTATTTCTTATTTACAAAATTGAAGGAACATTTTAACTTGTTATAAGGAACATATAGGAGAATAATAGGGAAAATCAGAGCAACAAAGATGGTCAAAATCAGAAATCAGTAACAAATATCATAAACTATATCATTTACAAGTTTCAGCTTATAATATACATTTAAAACTAAGTGTTGGAACAATATCATACGAATTTGAGTCCTTTTATTCTAAATTATTAAGGGCAGTTTTGGCAAAAACTAATAGACAAATTAAATCAATAATACATTTCAAAACCTGTTACCTATAGTGAAGAAACTATAAGAACATTAACATTATTCACAATAAAAGCGATATTAAATTCAATGAAGGTTTATTAAACAAAGGTTTTAATTTTGCAATTCATTCTAGGAAATTAGCTACGGAGGATTTGAAACACAGTACCAATAAATATCAAGTAATTTAGAAGAGGAGGAAATCTATAAGCGAATAAGCAATTTATCAAATTCAGATTTATCTCCAGCTGAGAGTAACTCCCTCTTGTTTGCATTTTTTTTTAAATTTAGTTTACTCTGATGATGGTTACTTGATAGCTGAAAGGTCATCAGTACTTTAATAGTATTTTTAGTGGATAAGCGTGATTATTTGGTATTTATTAGTGTCGGATAGTATTCACAGTTATGAACTCTTTTAGTGTATTAGTAAAGACATGTTGAGTGTCTCAACGGCGACACGCAGCATCGCAAGTACAAATTCTTCAAGTTTTTAACTATCTGTTCCAAAGTTAGGATCAGGTCCTAAATACTATACACTATAATTGTTCATATTGTCTGTCGGTAGCTTTTGTAGATGATAATTCCTAAATAAGCAGTTCGTGTTGGTTCTGAGAATGCTGTTATTGGTGTAATGAATATTCCAATTCAATGAAAGCCTCTATCGTTAGTCTGGTTATGAAATTTAGAGCGATACTTTCAATTCAGGATTGGAATGATAGTTTCGAAAAATTAAACGTCGAAGTTACCCTTTATCATACTCAGGATTAGTCATGAGATTCCTTCCATTTATTTTACACGTTCAGGAATTTAGTTGGAATATTTATGCAACCTCTGCAGAAAGTAAGCATTTATCGCACCGGGTTTAACGACTCGTTGAGTAATGAGCCATATGCAATGCACAATTTTTTATGCAGGATTTGCGTACACCGTTTTTACTACAAAAATGAATTCATAGTTCCTGCAAAATAAAACCGATGAATGACGTATATGACACAATTATGTTAGTAATATCATTTCAAAAATATATAAACATTAAACAATACATAAATTTCGAATTTCGCAGCTATTGTTCGTTGTTTTACAGTTTGTAGCATGTGCGGAGTTAATAATTGTTGCATTTTATTTCTTTATATTTATTATCATTTGAACGTTTATTTTGGTTTAATTTCTATTTTTTATCTCGCGATAGAGTTATCATTATTGTCCTCTTTGCAAATGTAGTTAAACAGCTTCCGTCAAGAATTAGTAGCATTTTTGATACGCTATATTGTACAAAAACGGAACAATAATAGCTCAGCGCTATTTAATTCATTTAAATCACTTAACAATGAATGAATAATTAAATAATGCAAAAGAATCCATGCAGTAATGGATCAAGACCAGCCACTGTTGTCAGATTGAACAGGTTTTCAATGTTTTTTAATACAACTAACGATTTGATTCAATAAACTGTAACATGCCATTTCTGAATTTATTGGAGGTCAGCTCTTCCATGCCTCTCTACCTGTTATGACTATTGTGAAATTTTTCTCCAAGCTATACTTGGGAAGCATCTCGTCTGATGGCATTCCCATTATGGGGTCGGTTTACAACTCATTGTTTAATTCGTTATACATCTTACCGTGCAATTTGCTTAACGATGGTGGTGGTGATTATTCTAAATTCACTTAAAGCTGAAATTCAAACCAATTTCGGAAGTTGTTTTCATACAATCCACTATGACGATGGACATCCTTAGCTTTTGAAGAAAATATCAGTTCTGAACTGGGAATAAAACCAGCTATACAAACAGTATTAACCACCGTGGATACACCTTTGCTCGGAGGAACCGTGAAGATAAGGGAATCTATAAATAAGAGATTATCATTCTTATTCACTAAAAATACTATTCATGTACTAGGGACCTTTCAGCTATCAAGTAGACATCATCACAGTAAACTAAATTTGAGAACAAAATGTAAATAATGTAAACAAGTGGGTATTCTCGTCCGAAGATAAATCTGAATTTGATAAATTGATTTTTCGCTTATACATTTCCTCCGCTTCTAAATTGCCTAGATATTTGTTCGTATACTGTGTTTTAAATCCTCCGTAGGTAATTTCCTAGAATCAATTGCAAAATTGAGACCTTTATTTGACAAACTCATTTCCTCTTCATTGAATTTAATATCGCTTTTATTGTGAATAATAGTTTCTTATAGTTTCTTCGCTATTGGTAAAAAGTTTTGAAATTAATTATTGTTCAATTTAATGTTTCTATTAGTTTTTGTCGAACTGTGATTAGTAATTTTTAAGGAAAGGATTCAATCCAAATGATGTTGCTTCAAGACTGAGTTGAAGCTGTAGATTATAAGCTAAAAGTTATAAATGTTCTAGTTTGTGATATTTGTTACTGATTTCTGATTTTATCATCTTTGTTTCGCAGAAAAATTGATTTCATCAATTTTCGCGTTTTTACATGTATTATAATATACGAGGGCAGAGTGAAAAGTCCCTAAAAAATGAAACAAGAAATGATTTATTTGGTCCAAACTTATTTTATTTCTCAACATAATTTGTTTGTAGCCTGATACACTTCGTCCAAAGTTTTCCAAATTTTTCGGTCCCTTCCAAATAATACGACTTCGGAAATCCTTCAAAATAGGCGTTTGTTTCAGCTACGACCTAATCGTTGGAGCCAAATCTCTTTCCGCCAAGCCATTTCTTCAAATTTGGAAATAGATACAAATCGCAGGGAGGGCAAATCTGGTGGATAAACTAATTCGTAGCTCAATTCATTCATGCGGCCGCTTTTGCTTCAAATTGGCGTCGAATCGATCCAACACCGGTGATCGTCTGATAATCGATTTGGACGATACCGTGTGCATTCCAAAAACTGTCGCCATGACTTGTTGGCCGATAAACACACTTTGGTCTTTTTCGGCTTCGATGCGCCAGGACATGTTCACTGTTTCGACTGTTCTCTGATATCTGATGTTGTTGTGATGGATTCATGTTTCATCCACGGCTACGAAAAGGCTCAAAAAATCCTTCTTAACGCGCTTGAAAATTACTTTCAAAAATAAACGTATTATTTCCAATAATATTTTATTCATTTTTTTATTTAATATCTGTACAGTTCTCAAAAAAAAAAACAATTACAGAGAATTTACTAAACCTAACGTATAAATATATATAAATAAAGAAGTGTACAATATGCAAATTGTGATAAATAAAATATAACAATTCGTAATCACCCAATTTTAGTCTAAATACAGCAATAGTATCAGCAAAAATGTCAAAATTTATGCAACGATTGTTGCATGAAATGCAAATTTTTATTAATGGCGAGTTACTGTGTCTGTTTGTCCTACTAGCTGGAGTATGGAATAAAGAGAGACTGAAATGTCTTTTACGTATATCAGGTAAATTTAATTTGGGCTAGTAATGCCATATCATCAATTTTATCATTTAATAACTTATAAATAAACATTATTTGAGAATTATTTCGACGCTTTTCTAAAGTAGTGTAGTCGAATTTTAGTCTTAATTCATTACTTGATTTTAGAAATGAATAGGTTGGATAAAACACATCCTGTTCACAGTGTAGGTATCTTAAAAATCTATTTTGACATTTTTATAATAATTGAATATATTTAGTTCTATTTAACAGCTTTCCTGAAACAATTAAAAACGGTCGTTCAATTGTAAACCCTAGGGGATATTTGGTTTGTATTAACCACTAGACGCAATTCGGATGCAGTTCTCAGCCAGCTCACACGATTTTCTACGAACAGATTTTCCTCACTCTCATTTGGATGTACCCCAAAGTCTAGGAAATTGGGTTATTAGCAATAGTGAAGAGTTACCTTCTTAATGGATTATGTTCAGCTGATAAGGAGGCAAGGCGATTATATGTGAAAATTCATTTATTTATATGATATTTGACTAGGAGCGACGTCTAAAAATCTTAAAGAAAAAATATCTAGATGAGGCGATCGCCCATCATTCCCCGCTGAATCCGCCACTGCGCTTGAGTTTAGCTTAATCACAATTGGTGAATACAATAAACATGCCAGTTCCCATCACTGAACTATTAACAAACGGGCTTAATTTAAGAACAAACTTTTGCAATCATTAAACAATGGAGTATGGGATAATAATAAGTACTATCGCTTTCTTTTGTTTTGATTTTGCAGTATTGCAGTTCTGGCATTATACTGGATATAATACCAAATCGTGACCTGACATGTCTTTGTTAAAAGTTACCAACATAAACTAGTTATTTTAACGAATGCATATCAGTTTGTGAATAGCTCTTACAGTTATCATTAAATACAGTTTAACATTACTAGAACCATTTTGGAATTGAATTTCATAATTAATCTCATTGAAAATCATTGAATTGGTGAGATTAAAAACATTATAAGTCGAAATTTTCTCAGTTATTTTTTATTTCTTAAAATTTACATTTGGGATACAAATTGACATGTCATAATAATAGTATTTAATGGTATTTACTCACACAATCGTTTAGTAGAAAGGGCAAAAATTACAAAAATAATAGAGTTATAGATATTAACATTAATGTCAATAGTAGATACCTAATTCAAGAAAAATAATACATATTATGCTTCTATTATTTACAGCTTATTCAAATTTTATTATATACATTAATTTTCTCAAAGTTTTGCCTAACTTTACTTTGTACAAAATCGACCAAACCCTTATTTATACGACAATCTAAGTCACTGTACTTTTTTGCACGCTTTGGTGTGTTCATATTCAGCTCAGTTTGTTTTACAATAATATCGTGGTACCTACTAATTATTTCTCAAATCTAAAACCTGTAATACCTAAAGATAAACAAACCCACACAGTATATAAATTGAATTGTTTAGATTGTGATGGAACTTATACTGGAATCTCTAAACAATATTTACAAAAAAGGATGTACGGCCATAAGTATAGCACAAGAAATAATAACTTAGAAAATTCCACCGCCCTTGCTAAACACTGCTTTGATTATAACCATCAGTTTGATTACAAAAATGTTAATATTTTAACTAAAGAAACCAATTATTATAACAGATCTATCGTGGAGATGATTCACATAAAACGGGATTCCAATTCTGTGAACCATACGAATGATATTCAGGGATTGAGTCAGATTTATACTAACTTGATTAATTAAAACTCATGAGAATTCCTACATGCGTCTTTATAATGTTAAAAGTATATTTTAGGAAGAACGCTTAAAGTAAATTCCAATGCAGGTCTAAAACCTTTTCGATGACCTACGTCATAAATCTACATCTGGTTTCGAGTAAATATCAACAAATAGCTTCGAACTTCAGTTGCTTTGAGACCATAGCAATATGCGTTTGTATATTATGAGAATTTTACTGAACAGTGGATTCTTGTTACAAAAAATTATACTTTAATATTAACGATACAATTTTCGATTATTCGTGGTTCTGTTCGTTTCGACGGCGTGGGCTTTTTGATTGAAAATTGTGCGATATGGACGCTTGTGCTAATTAGTTTTAATTAACCCCTTTTTACATAATAAGTCTTCTGATGAAGGTCGTGAGACCGAAACGTACGTAAGGACGAAAATTTAAAACAGAGTGTTATTGTGACCCATTTCCCGAGAATTTTTATATAAAAAGATAATACCAAACTTGACTCTTGACTCTGATTGGCCTATCAAGTTCGGTGTTTTCAGATTTGTTTACAGTGCATGTGACAGTTAAACGTCAAATATAAGTGATTACGCTGTGCACGCATTCAAAAATGAGTAGATTTGGGATGAATTCTATCGAATCAATCAACGAAAAAATCGATGAAAATGTACCGAAAAATACGAGGAAATCGAAGGAGTACATTTGGAAGCAATTTACTAGATTTTGCGATGAACGAAAATACCTACCTGACCCCTGACTGGGGCTTCAACATGAGAAAAATCGATGGTTCTGATTACAAGGAATGTGTTGTGAAGACGATCTGGAATACGAGTGCTAGATTATTGCAAGAAAAATTCTATAATGAATATGGACGAAGTTTCGACCCATTCAAAGATATTATTTTTCAATCGGCCAGAAATGCGCTAGATACAAAACGCAAGTTGCTTCAGAAACGAAAGATCAGTTCGGCACCGTTGACCCATGAAGAACATCAAGCAATATGTATACAATAGGATGAAGATACACCCACAGGACTCCAAAAGAAATTTTTCCTTATCGCAGCGGTAGAACTTGCTTGGAGAGGAGGTGAAGCTGCATATTGTTTGTTAGATTATTTTAAAGAAGAATTAGATAATAAGGGGGCGCCTACCGGCAGAATCGAATATAACACAGTTTTTTCAAAAACTTGCCAAGGAGGTGGTCAGCGATGTGCGAACAGCAAATAGTTGATTGAAAATGTGCAAAATGCAACAATGTGCCCCGTGAGACTTATAAAAAGATGATTTCAAAACGAGGTAATAATGTAAAATCTAATAGGTTGTTCCTTACTGTGAATGGACATTGGAAGCCTGGTGATCATTGCACTCCTTGGTACAAAAATATGCCTTTAGGGATCAATACGATCAGTAAATGATGTGAAAAAGCAAAAAATTACCAACCATTCAAATCGAGCAACTGCAGTCAGTGAACTTTTATGTAGAGGAGTAGGAAAACAGGAAACCATAAAAATTACTGGACATTCGAGCTCTAATTCGCTGAAACCCTACATCCAACTTAGTAAACAACATCACGAAAAACTTATTGCAAATGTCAGAAAAAATAGCAATCAAGATGTAACAACTATTGCAAGTAGGTACAAGCAGGTGTTCAAATAATCAAGCTCAAAACATTGTATATAATAACTGTACCATTTATAATTATAATTGAAAAATATTTCAGTATGTTATGTTATTGTTGGTTAAATTGAATAAGTATTTCTTTCGATGTCAATGTTTTCTGTTCATTAAAATTTATTAATTTCTCAGGTTAACTTTATTGCCAATTTCCTCAAATCCTGCCGGATTTCAGATTTTTTATCTTTCACTTTGCTTGTGAAATAGTCTAATAGAATTCCACTCGTGATTGAATTTATCTCATAAGTCTGTCTTTCATTTGTGATCTCAACTGAATTGATTCGAGAAAACAGTTAAGTTCCGTTCAGAAATGAATCGACAGACTTATCGCAAAAATTCAATCACTTGTGGTATTACTACTGATAATTTTTAATCCGCCCGAAACGAGAGGGTTACAGGTAGTTTTTGATTTACGCACAAAACGCGTCGCCCGAAACAAGAAATCACCTCTATGACACGGCTTTCACTCTCCTAATTGAGCAGTTTTGGCCGTGGTCGATGATAAAACATTGAATTACTCGGTAAAATGTAACTCCCGGCTGCGCCTCGAGTGCCCATTTTTGCTCGTGAATTGAAGGCCTGTTAATCCCCTTACATAATTAATGTTGCTTTGTTATGAAAGCAATAATCTCTAATATTTTGGAAAGTTGAAATGAAATTGCGTTTTCTCACGTTCTGAATATCTGTGAGTATTGGCCCAAATCAGGTCAAATATCATACTGATGGTGTCTAACACGGACGGCATAATGTGTCCTCCATATTTAATATCTTGTTCGATCTAATTTATGACATACGCGTCGACTTGTAGCATACAGGATTGTTGGTAAATGCGGAATTAATCTGACCCTAGTTTGAATACAGCAGTTAATTTATGTGTAATCCAAATTTCCATTTGAAGACTCTCACATTAAAGCACTTTCACAGACATTACGTCTTCGGCATTGTTGACAAGTTTTCGTACAATTTCTACATATTTTTAGATCAATTTAAATGTGTAAAACAGTATAAAAGCCTGTTTTATACTACATTGCTATATCGAATCCATATCTAATAAAATAATAAAACAGCGCAACAGGACATGGCCTAAAACTATTCTTTTTTTCCATTCCTTTGTCTTCCTGTCATCTTTCGTTTCCTATGATTTCATGATCTTGGTCACACGCATTCATTTTCTTCTTAAGCTTCTCTTTTTTCTTCAACTCTTATCAATAATGTACTATTCAGTTTATAGCGACTACCAATAATGTACTATTCAGTTTATAGCGACTACTTAATTTCAGCATTTGTTATCCTCCTCATTATTCTTCTTGTACTTCACCTCCTCCTTTAATGTAATTCTGCACTTTGCGTTCCCTGGTCTTTAGTTTTTGTTCATCTTTTTTGTTCTCCAGCCAGCTTTCACATTCTGTCTTGACATCTTTTTCGATTTTTCTTGTTTCTACACTTCTACAAATTATTATAGACCCTACTAATTCAAACTCGATGACTGGTGTTTTCCCTTCATTCAACAGTAGCCTATTATGTGATACGGTCTCTCTAGTCTAGATGGATCAGTAACATCACAAACTACTAGTTCTAGACAGCTGTTTCGCTCCTCTTATAGGGCTCTTCAGCAAAAGGAGACAGTTTGCAACTGATCGATCATCTATCGCCGGTATACCTAATTGACTAATGGAACCAAATTATTTAACGCCATCTATGAAAAGATTTCCCAATAAGAAATGAATCAATGCATTCCATTGACATTAATAGAATTATCGAACCTTAAAAGTTACGGGGAAAGTTAAACTGGTACGTATTCAGTGACAACTAAGAATAGACGATTTAATGAACTTGGCAACGAGGCAAAAGTGCCCCGTCGTTATTTGTACAATTACCTCAGCATTTGTATTGGGAATGTGATCTCGTCCCACCTATTTGATAAACTTCCCTGGTGTTCAGAATGCTTGATACATTCTACTTCTCATGACCGAGTCGTAGGCTTGTTTGAAGTCAAGAAACAGTAATTTGAGGATCAGTGGTTCTTCGTTGGAATTGTTTTGTATCATTTTTGGTGCAAAAATTTGTTCACTAGGCGACCTGTCTTTTTTAAAGCTAATTGTCCTACCTCTTCTTTTACAGTATTGTTTTTATACCTGTAGAAAGACCTTATGGTACATACTGCTTTTTGTATATAGGGCAGGTGACTGCTTCCTTTTGCCTATGTGCCTAAGATGGGCAGATGAGTAGAATCCAAGTATACTTCCGCGTATATCTTGAAAATTCTTGGCTTCAGGATGGATCCGCGTCACAACGTTTGAGAATAGATGAGAGATATCGAGAATAAACTCTCTCGATATCTCTCATCTATCTTCAAACCTCTTGTATGTATTTCCTATAGTTTCATCCTAAATTCCTTTCATTTCGTTGAAAAACTCCAAACCCTAAAAGTAGGGGATCCGATAGTGCTGACAATTGGTCTAGGGGAACTGAGAGTTTAGGAATTTTAGGCAAACCATATAATCGGGGATTTAGTGAACAATGAGGAATAAGAAATTTCTTATCTGGATCAGGAAGGGAACAATGACGGATGATTTCTGAAACTGAACGTTCTGTAGAGGGGGTGGGATCTTTTGGTAGAAGTATATATGAATTAGTTTGGAGAGGTTACAGGATTTTCCTAGGATAATCTAACGATAATCAGCTTTTGAAATAACCAAATCAGGATTTGATTCGAGGGACTTAAGAGCTTGCATTAAGGCTTTAGGGCAATTTGATTTAGGAATGTTGGAATGACGGAAAATTCTCGTTGTTTCGAAACGAATTTCATTTACTGCTGGATGGGGATCTTTATGTAGGGATACTTCTACAACAGGAATAATGTATGTCGTAGAAATATTTTTGGGAGAGAAAACGAAATACGACCTTTAGATAGAACTGATTGTTCGGCTTCGGGAAGGGTATGTGAAGATGAATTAACCACAGTATTTACAAGAAGGGTTGATTTGGCAGAATGGTGCTGAGAGCTTTGGGAGGCAAGAAACTTTCTGCATTTTTGAATATGACGTTTGGAATTAAGGGTACGCATTTGATCGGCTTGATCATGAATAATTCGGTCGAGAGTCAACCAATCGAACGCTGAAAGGGTATTTGAAGCTCACGTGCTTATATGAAATGAAATTCGTTAATTAGATGTTTTGTTCTATTAATATTTATATCAGTATATTGACCAAAACAATTGTATATAGATGTAATTGAATATCGCCATTATACTAATTCAATTTTATTATTTTGCAGTGCTTGGGAAATCACGAATTCGACGAAGGATTAGGAGACTTGGTTCTATTCGCTGAACAAATGAGATATCCCATCACAACAGCCAATTTCAATGTAACAGGAGAACCTGCCCTCCACATCATCAAACGTTCTGTGGTATTGGAGATTGAAGGACGGAAAGTCGGTGTAATCGGCTACTTAACTAAAGACACCAACGACATTTCCAAAGTGAAACCCATGGTAATAGACGACGAAATACCAGCTCTCATAGCCGAAAGTGAAAAACTTGATAGCGAAGGCGTGAAGATAATCATCGGACTAGGTCACGCAGGTTACACCATGGATAAGCGAATTGCCAGAGAAGTGCCTTTAATAGACGTCGTAGTCGGAGGACACTCGAACACATTCCTCTGGAACGGCCCAAAAATATACGAAGAAGAACCCCAAGGACCGTATCCAACAGTAATCGAGCAAAACAGTGGTAAAAAGGTACCGATTGTCCAGGCCTACGCCTACTCGAAATATCTTGGACGTCTGAATGTCACGTTCGATGAAAACGGAGACTTGATCGAATTCGGCGGCCAACCAGAGTACTTGGGAGCGGAGATTCCTCAAGACGACGATATATTAGAACTTCTTGAGAAGTATAGACCGGAAATCAACAGAATGAACGAACAAGTGATAGCTCAATCGAAGGTATTCCTAGATGGAGCATTCGAGCATTGTCGAAGCGGTGAATGCAATTTTGGCAACTTAGTAGCAGATGCTTTGGTCTATTACGTTGCCTTCAAAACACAAGAGAAAGGTAAAAGATGGACGTCCGCACCTATATCTATTTACAACAGCGGCAATTTCCGCAGCTCCATAAACGTCTCTTACACAGATGGAAATATCACTAGAGCAGAACTGTATGGGGCCTTACCATATATAAATGACGTTATCGCCTTTACCATCAAAGGCAGTGACATATGGGAGATGTTGGAGTTCAACGTTCAAGACTACGCTTTAGATTCTCTGAATGGCGCCCTGCTCCAGGTGTCCGGTTTGAAGATCGTCTATGATCTGCGTAACCCTGTAGGACGTCGCGTTATCTCTGTGAAAACGAGGTGTGGCGAGTGTTCTGTGCCAAAGTACGAACCCTTAAATCCAGAAGGATACTACACAATCCTCTCCACGGATTATTTGATGAATGGGGGAGACGGTTTCGCTATGGTTCGCGAAAAGACTTTTAATCACACGAAACAGGATCTTCAGGTGTTGGAGATGGTGGAGTGGTATATACAGCATCAAAGTCCGATTTATCCGGAAGTTCAGGGAAGGCTCCAGTTCAGAACTGGTGTGGGCGCGAGTGCGTCTCAGACGTCAAGGCTGCCTGAAATGCTCATTTGTGCGTTAGTTTTAACGAAACTATTGATAGAATTTTGATACACACGCGAGAAAACTTAGTGACAATTAAAAATAGACAATTCAATGAACTTGGCAACGAAGCAAAAGTGCCACGTCGTTAACATATTTGTACAATTATCTCAACTTTTGTATTAGGAATATAAATCTCGTTTGCAAATGAACTTAGAATTCATGTAAATGTAGCTCAAAATGATCTACATCTTTTGAACTATATATCTGGAATTTTTTTTGTACATAGAGGGGAAATCTTGCATAGACGCCTCGGGGGTTCGAGGCCCGTAAGGTTGGTTCTCCTTCCTTCAGAGGGAGCCCAACTGCATCAGTCCGGTGTATTCTATAAAATTCAGTAACCTGATGTAGGGGCTACTTCTGATTTCCTCAAGTGTAGTTTTATTGTCCCCAAGGTACGAGCGACGACCAACCGCTTATGCCGTGCACTGACACAGCCTATGCATTAGGGTCTCTTCTTTCACGTCGCAAATCATGCATGTGGGCTGATCTACCAGACCCATCGTGCAGAGATATTTGTTGCATGGGGCGTGTCCGGTCAGGAATGCAACAATACTCTCATTAGTCGCTTGGAGTGCGACATACGGGGCAGTTCCCTTAAATAGGCAGCGCTGCTCTGCTTCAAGTCATTTTTGGATTACAGATTTCGTTGTGGCATGAGAAATGCCAAAGGTTGACACTGGTCTAATCAGGGTTGTTCCGCTCTCGCTTTAGCGAGTGCGACGGCAGTTTCAGTTGTGTATGACTCCTGTGCCTTAAGCACAGTTAGGTTGCTCGCTATGATTGTGATTTGTCTATTCTCATAGGATCCCTCCTTCATAATTCGAACACCATGTTGCAATTGCTAATATTTTTGCTTGGAATTCTGTCGCAAATGTCCCTAGGTTCAAACAAATCATTTCTCCTTGGTCCTTTGTGTTGACTATTCACGCACCTGTACTTTTTTCGGTCTTGGTACCCTGGTGTTATATGACGACTGCCCTCAGCGTTCTCCCGCCCATTCAAGTTCTTAATCGTGAATGACGAGGAAGTGCTGTGTCGGATTTCATCCCCAATGGCCCAGTTCTTCCAAGCAATCCAAGAATGCTTCGGCCTTTCCTTGTCCAATATGATCTCGAAGCGATACGCTCCTCATATGGCTTCTGCCTCAGCGGAGAGGTGCAGTGGCTCCAACCCCAACAGCCTTTCCATCGCAGCCGTTGGAGTGATCGACACTGCACCTGTTATTCCTAAGCACACCAGCCTCTGAACTCTGTCCAGGAAATGCTATGATACTTTCGTTTTTGTTTTTGGCAACCACACAATTACGGCGTATGTTTCGTTACAAAAATAAATACGTTTTTTTCATATAAAATCTAAAACTAAAACAATTTCATAGTGTCGTAGTAGTAGTCAATTTATCCAAATCAGTGAAATTATGGAGATATTCATGTTTTATGGTGAATATAAAAAATAACAGTCATCTAAAATGGAAATTCTATCAATTGGTTTCAAAACTATGTAATATTCTCAGGTGGGTTTTTTTTTATTATGAAACTACAAACTCATGTCTCCACTGCGGATGACTTTTGTTATAGATGTAAGATTTATGGAAGTTCCAACCTGTTGAAACCAATAATAAATATGTCTTTGTGCCTTATGTTACGACTCAAATTTGCATGAATCTCTTTTCGTCAAACTAATAGAAGTTCTCAGTTACCCAAGACAATTTTCAATATTCAATCTTTTCAGGTTAAGTGAACTTCATCGCTCCAATTTTAGGTGAAATGCTTTCTGAACGAAAGTTTGTATCTCTTGTAACTAACAGGTTATTAAATTATAGGTATCTTTTATGAAATGAGCTTGACGCTTCAAAAGCTGATACATCATCTTCAGCAGAAAAAACCAATTGTACGTCTTGATTTAGACGAATCTGTGATTCTCAATGTAACTGTTCCTCGATGAGTTGGTTTAAATTGGGATGACAAGCAAGGTGTTACTTTGATATGTATAATGATGTCCTATTAGATTTAAGATGAACATGAAGTATTAAGACATTGAAATCGTTATTGTCAGTGTTTCTACATGGAACATGTTTTTAGAAGTCATGAATAAATTATTATTATTTATAGTTTTTTTTATTTATCATCCTTAAGTCTATTCAAATCCAACTGGCAATGGACCTAAACAGTGTTCGATCGAATGTTATTCGCACTCCCATTGGGTTATTAAACTTAAAACGCTAGATGGTCGTTTCGCCATACCATTCCAGATAACTTTCCTTGGTCATTGCTGTATGTATCTGATTGTGAGTTAAATATAATGACTCTACACGATCGTGTTTTGTTTGAATGCTGAACTGGTATTACAATATTATCAACTTTTTGTTATTTTTGTATCTCGATGTCCCAATGGAATTTTTATTATAGTGAATACTTAATCAATCTAACCACCGCCATCACGACTGCGACCCTGGCGAATATTACCGTACACGTGTCCTTATTTATATTCACTGCCAGTTGGTTCTGAACGAACTATAGATTTTTGAAGTGGATTCGGAAGCAACGCATCTGGTAGTCAATTAACAACCAAATGTTGAATAAATATTTCTTCAAGTGATTTTTGTATCGATGTTTGGTGGTTTGAGAATAGTTATTTATTCTATCGGTCAAGGTGAATTTGCATTTAATGAAGCAGGGTTAAGTGTATTCTCCCTTTTAGTTCCATATATGACCTACTTAATCAATGTAAGTTAAGATTAGATATTTGTATGGGGCTTTTGGACTAGGACCTTCTCCATTACAACCTTTGTAGATAGATCTATTGTGTGTTATGTTAGAGTTCCCTGGACTCTCTTCTCTGGACTCCATAGGTCAGACCTTAGATCTCCCATGTATTGGGAGGGTTGTGGTTTTTCTTCCACTATCGTTCTCAGACCTTGGCAGTATATGTGCTGAGGATTCATCATCCTCTAGGCACAACCTACATAATGATTGTGTCTGCCAGTCCGATGTTATTCATGTTGAGTCTACAATGTCCTTTCAGGAGCCCAACAATGATCCTGGTTGATCGCATATTCTGGCTCAGTAGCTACTCCGTGAATTTTGGAGATGGTTCCATTCCCGGCGCCTTGTGCCACCATTTTTAAGATTGCAATTATACAATTTTTGCAGCTCTTTTGCTTCATCACAGAAAGGTTTTGGACCAATTGGGCACATCGTGATCCTTCTCGGGCTAGTGAATCAGTCCCTTCATTACTTTTGCAGCCTGTGTGGCTTGGTACCCAGGCTAAAGACAGTCTGTTTTGACTGCCCTCATCTTGTAGGGTTTCTAAGCAATCCCAGACAAGTTTGGACTTGCTCCCTCGGGTTTTGAGGCGTCTGAGTGACAGGCCATTTCTGCATTATTTGGAGGTTCTCTCTTCCTTGCCTCTCTGCCTGTTTTGAATGTTTTACCGTTTTTCCCGAAGCTACACTTAGCTTCGATGGCATTCCTATTCGAAGGTTTTTGATTAGCTCGTTGTAGATCTTACCGTGCAATCTACTCATGTGCGTTTGCCCTTTGGTCTGTTTGCTAATGACCTGGCTTCGCTTAGTATGTATACATTTACATGAAGTGGAGGCGGTTGTTGGCGTTGCCCTCGTATCTCCCGTGGCAGCCAGGCCAGCTTGCCTTTAAATACACATTAGCCTTCGGATCGCCTCAGCCTGCTGAGTTAATGGCCACCATACCACTGAATCATATGCTATTATGGGTTTGATGATCTTGGTATATAGCCATACGCCAATTTTTTGTTGGGGCGCCCAGTTTTTCACACATATTTTTATGCACAGTTTGAGGGCTATCGTGTTTTTTGGATCATTCTATAGACATTGATTACATGTTAACTTCTGGTCAAAAATCACTCCCAAGTATTTTGAATTTCTTGTGCAATTGGAATTTCTACCTCCTTCAGAACTGGTAACTTCAGTCCTCTCAGTACTTACTTTTTAGTAAATACAACTTTCGTTGTTTTAACAGGATTTACAGTTAGTTCCTTCTCTTGGTACCATTTATTTATTTTGTTTAGAGCAGTGTGTGCGAATTTGACTTTTGCAATAGTTGCAAGAACAAAGACGCACTTCAAGCAATGCATGCCTTGGTATGTTAGCCTTTTCAATAGTTCGTCCACTAAGATGGTCCACAGAAAAGCTGATAACACCCTTCTTGCGGGCATCCCCTACTGGCTCTATCTGTGACTTTGGTTTCGCCTATGTAGTTGTAGTGTTTATTGATGTCTTATACATAGTATATACATACGTCAGAGAACAAAATTACTTTTTAAATAACATAATATATATAAAATTAAACTAAAAACAATTAAATTCAAGATTCATATATAAAAATTCTCGGGAAATAGGTCACAATAACACTTTGTTTTAACTATTCGTCTTTACGTACGTTTCGGTCTCACGACCATCATCAGAAGACTCACTATGTCTAAAAAGGGGGTTTATTAAAACTAATTATAGCACAAGCGTCCAAATCGCACAATTTAACTTCAATTAAAAGAGCCCACGCCGTCGAAACGAACAGAACCACGAATAATCGAAATTGTATCGTCAGAATTAATGTATAAAAAATTATTTTTTGTAGTAAGAATCCGCTATTCAGTAATATTATTAAAATATATGAGTGCATATTGGTATTCTCACAACAAATGAGAAGAACGAAGTTATTTGTCAAGTATCTACTTTCGAAACCAGATGTGTAGGATTTATGACAAGGCCCTTAAGAACGGTTTCAGACCTGTACTGGGAAATAACTATTACGAATTCTTCCTAAAAACATTTTCTACACTTATAAAGACGTATGTAAGAATTTGCAAGAGATTATTTAATCAAATTAGTATAAATATGACTTAGATTTTGTGTGTCTACCCTATGATTTACAGATTTGGGGTCCCGTTTTATGTGAATCATCTCCAGGATAGATCTTTTATAATAATTGGTTTCCTTAGTCAAGATATTAACATTTTTGTAATCAAATTGATGGTTATAATAAAAGCAATGCTTAGCAAGGGCGGTGGAATTTTCTAAGTTGTTATTTCTTGTGCTATATTTATGGCCGTACATTCTTTTTTGTAAATATTGTTTAGAGATTCCAGTATAGGTTCCATCACAATCTAAACAATTCAATTTATACACTGTGTGGGTTTGTTTATCTTTGGGTATTAACGGTTTTAGATTTGAGAAATATTTCCCAACACAGTTAGTAGGTTTATGCGCAACATTTATATCATACTTTTTCAAACATTTTTTGATTTTCTCTGAGGTCTCCGGAATGTAAGGTAGAGTTATAAAATTGTCTGTATTACCTTTTATGTTATTTTTATTAGACGAACCATTATAGATTTTGTTTATTCTTTCTTTAATGATAGGATTGAAAAAAGTTTTTGGGTAGCCATTCAACTCTAGTGTAGTACGAACAATTTTTAAATTTTTGGGGCGGTCATCTGCGTGGGACAATTTTATCGCGCGATCTGTAAGGCTGTTTATGACACTTTTTTTATAACAAGCTGGTGCAACGGAATTGAAGTGAAGATAACGTTGAGACCATACTTCTTTAGTAAACCAGGAGGTTTTTATTTTTCCATCAGCATCATGCCTAATGTTCATATCAAGGAAATTTATGTTATTGTTTAATTCTATTTCACAAGTGAATTGAAGTTTACAATGAAAATTGTTAAATTTATCAATTACATATTGAATTTTATCGTTGGGAACACACATAAGGCAATCGTCTATCAAAATCTATCAATAATATAATAGGAAAAAATGAATTCTATGTAAAAGATTCATGGCACTTTAATGAATTTATAAAAAATCAATCCGTACCCGTAAACCATCAACTGATTTCCTTGGACGTTGTTTCTTTATTTACAAATATACCTGTTGTTTTGGCATTGAATAGCATCAAAAAACGTTGGGCAGAGATTAAAAACCACACACCTCTAGATCAATCGGAATTTATAAATGCTGTAAAATTTTGTTTAGAATGCACATACTTTCAGTATGGTGAGCAATTTTTTGGACAAATATTCGGCACAGCAATGGGATCTCCTATTTCAGCTACCATTGCTAACCTCGTTATGGAGTGCCTTGAGGAATCTGTTATGAGTTCATTAGATTTTCGGCCTGTATTCTTTAAACGGTATGTAGACGATTGCCTTATGTGTGTTCCCAACGATAAAATTCAATATGTAATTGATAAATTTAACAATTTTCACTGTAAACTTCAATTCACTTGTGAAATAGAATTAAACAATAACATAAATTTCCTAGATATGAACATTAGGCATGATGCTGATGGAAAAATAAAAACCTCTTGGTTTACTAAAGAAGTATGGTCTCAACGTTATCTTCACTTCAATTCCGTTGCACCAGCTTGTTATAAAAAAAGTGTCATAAACAGCCTTACAGATCGCGCGATAAAATTGTCCCACGCAGATGACCGCCCCAAAAATTTAAAAATTGTTCGTACTACACTAGAATTGAATGGCTACCCAAAAACTTTTTTCAATCCTATCATTAAAGAAAGAATAAACAAAATCTATAATGGTTCGTCTAATAAAAATAACATAAAAGGTAATACAGACAATTTTATAACTCTACCTTACATTCCGGAGACCTCAGAGAAAATCAAAAAATGTTTGAAAAAGTATGATATAAATGTTGCGCATAAACCTACTAACTGTGTTGGGAAATATTTCTCAAATCTAAAACCGTTAATACCCAAAGATAAACAAACCCACACAGTGTATAAATTGAATTGTTTAGATTGTGATGGAACCTATACTGGAATCTCTAAACAATATTTACAAAAAAGAATGTACGGCCATAAATATAGCACAAGAAATAACAACTTAGAAAATTCCACCGCCCTTGCTAAGCATTGCTTTGATTATAACCATCAATTTGATTACAAAAATGTTAATATCTTGACTAAGGAAACCAATTATTATAAAAGATCTATCCTGGAGATGATTCACATAAAACGGGACCCCAAATCTGTAAATCATAGGGTAGACACACAAAATCTAAGTCATATTTATACTAATTTGATTAAATAATCTCTTGCAAATTCTTACATACGTCTTTATAAGTGTAGAAAATGTTTTTAGGAAGAATTCGTAATAGTTATTTCCCAGTACAGGTCTGAAACCGTTCTTAAGGGCCTTGTCATAAATCCTACACATCTGGTTTCGAAAGTAGATACTTGACAAATAACTTCGTTCTTCTCATTTGTTGTGAGAATACCAATCAATATGCACTCATATATTTTAATAATATTACTGAATAGCGGATTCTTACTACAAAAAAATAATTTTTTATACATTAATTCTGACGATACAATTTCGATTATTCGTGGTTCTGTTCGTTTCGACGGCGTGGGCTCTTTTAATTGAAGTTAAATTGTGCGATTTGGACGCTTGTGCTATAATTAGTTTTAATAAACCCCCTTTTTAGACATAGTGAGTCTTCTGATGATGGTCGTGAGACCGAAACGTACGTAAAGAGGAATAGTTAAAACAAAGTGTTATTGTGACCTATTTCCCGAGAATTTTTATATATAATTCATACTGGGTCAAGAATCTTATTATTCAAGATTCAAGAAGTCTTCAGAATTATAAATACAGTTTTTTAGTAAAAATGATTTTATCACATTTTTAAATTTTTTACCAGGTAAATTTCTTAGAGAAGGCGAAAGTTTATTAAAATATTTAAAACAAATGAAATTTGGTGCCTTTTGTGACCTACTCAATCTAAAAAATTCTAGATGGATATTATCCTTGGTTCGGGTGTTATAGGAATGGACATTACTATTTAGTTCCGCCGCACTCTGATTTTTATGTGCATATAATAAGCACTCAAGAATAAAAATAGCAGGTAACGTGAGGATTCCTAAATTACTAAAAACATGTTTGCAGCAGTCACGGTACCTGACACCACCAAGAATACGAATTGCCCTCCTCTGCAGTCCAAAGATTCTATTAAATTCACTGCAATTCCCCCACACTAAAATGCCATATCGTATGACTGACTCACACAAAGAAAAATATGCAGTTTTTAATACCTTTGGAGAAACCGAGCACGACAATCTGCGTAATAAAAATATATTTCTACTGATCTGCTTTGCAACAAAGTTTATTTGGACATTCCAGGTAAGTCTAGAATCGAGGTAGACACCAAGGAACTTTACTCTAGAGATACCAGAGTGTCTCAGACTAAATATCATCTTCTTTGTTTTTTCTCTATTCATACCTAACCCGCATCCCGAGAACCACTCCGCTGCCATCTCTTGCATGCAGTCAAACGCCACCTCAGCACAAGCCAGGTCAGCACAATCATTAGAAACCGTCGAGTCATCTGCAAAAAGTATAGTGAGGCAGTCAGCCAAATATTCAGGAAAATCATTTATAAATATTAGGAACAGCAAGGGCCCCATAATAGAGCCCTGCGGCACACCAATATTTACTGCTACCTCCTCTGACCAACCACCATTCACATATACAGTTTGCTTGCGGTTTGTCAGATACGATAAAATAAGAGCTCTACCAGTTTCATCGAAATTGTACTTCTCTAGCTTGCCCAGAAGTAGCGAATGAGACACACAATCGAAGGCTTTGGTTAGGTCCAAGAATAGGGAGAGACAGTACAACCCGGATTCAAAGCAAAGAATTACGTTGTTAATGAGTTTAACGATTGCATCTGTTGTGTTCCGTTTTTTCCTGAAACCATACTGATGTTTAGTAAACAGCCCATTTTTTTCAAAATAATCAATAATCTGTGTACACATAACTTTTTCAAGTATTTTTGAGAAAATGGGTACTAAAGAAATCGGGCGATAATTCGAAACATCATTAATATCACCCTTTTTAAACAAGGGTATTGTTTTAGAAACCTTCAAACAATCGGGAAAAATGCCTTTCCTAAGACAACCATTTATTAAGTGTGTTAGAGGATAAACGATACTATGAATGTTCTTTTTTAAGAGAGATACACAGAGGCCATAAAAATCCTTAGATGAGCTATTTTTCAAACCCCTGACTATGTCCCTTACTTGATTATAGCTCACTTCAGAAAAAGAAAAACTTAGATTTGCTGGTATATTTTTTAAGAATTCAATTACCATATGTGGTAGAGAGGAAAAATGTTTGGCAAAGTCATTAGGGCTAATATTACTTTGGGAAACTTTGTCAACGAAATTTTTACTTTTCATTATGTCCACATACTTTTATTCATATTTGAAGAGTTTAAAATTTTTTTATCATTTGAATTTATTTTAGCTGTATTTATTTCATGTTTGTATTTTAAACGGAGTCTATTTCTAATATATTTTAGATTATCTGATTTATAATTGATATATAATTCATTAAAAAGTTCAACTTGGTTTCTTAACTGTTTCAATTCATTCGTGTACCATTGGTTATTGGGGTTGTATTTACCCTCCCTAAACTCCTTTTCGGGGAACGCGACATGATATGAATCTATGAAAGTCTGGTGAAAGATGGATGATATGATTATCCTTCTCTCCAAACTGACGTTTATCCATTGACACAGGAGCTTTGGTAATTGACTTTGTTCATGCATTATTGAAAGCACCATCGATGTCGACAAATATCGCCATGGCTTTATAATTGTCCTCAAGAAATTTTGTTAGTAGCCTATTAGGATCATCAAGTGCCAAATCTGTTGACTTGCCTTGTTGAGGGGTTTGTTGATAAAACCACATCTCTTATTTATCTGTCTATTAGTCTTTCCAGTTTTTTAAGCAGAAAAAATTATGAATAACTAGTTATATACATATTCTTAGAGCTACAATTAGACGTTTTAGAGAAACTAGATGATGTACTGTATAGTAGACTTCTGCGTACAGCGGATTATGAAAAGTCTTGGCTTCCGGATAAGGTTTCGTCAACCATTGCTTCAGGGTACGTTTGAGGTATGAACTGGGGCTGATTGCTGTTAGTTTCTGCAGCGTTACTTGACGCTGACGTTGTTTGATCATACGCGAAATGCAATTTTCAAGAATGGGCTTCCAAATTTTCTGAAGGTAATATCCTGAGTCACGGTTTAGATTATTCGGGGTATTAGCAGTTCTACTACTGTTGAATTTTTCGCTGACATACATCTGGGGCTCGGTCTGAGATTTTAGGACCTTCGAAAAGGATTTGATGATGATGGTGTCATGCTTAAGTTGTCGCGAAGCCAATGAAGCATTGTACAACAGTCATGCTCTTTCACACGGGTAGCTACTGAATGAATCGTTTCACCAATGTAGGCTTTACTGCGAGAACGGGGAATTCTATAAACAATTTCTGAATAAAGCGGAGGAAGGCGGTCTTTGACAGATTTATGAAACTGAGATAGTGTGTAAAGACGGTTAGAAATATTTTGCTTCTTAAGGATTTTGGAAATTCGAACATTAGTAAAAAACTGATAAATCGCAACATTTAGGGTTTGGCGTTATTCGAAAAGAAGGAAATTCAGGATACAACTGCTTGATGCACCTAACACCCGTGGGAATAGTTAACTGATATATTGCAAATGATTAGAAATCAACTCACTTATTTATGTATTATAGAATCTTCATACAATGGAACAAACTGAAAGATATAGCACTTTATTCGGCTTGATACAGGAATTTTTCATTAATACTCTTTTAGTTGCGTACGAAACCAAAAAAAATCAACGTTGGTAGCCATAGAAATGGAGAAATACATTCCCTTGATAAAATAGGACATCCGGTTTTTGTTAATTGTGTCATGTTCAAGTCGGTCGAGGTGAAATCGAACAATTACTAAATCTGTATTTAACTTCCAACCTGCAAATGGAAAAAGTTGAACCCTCGAGGGAAAATATAGAAAATACATTTTCTCGTATCCGGGACATGTTGTCGATATGTTGTATGAAAATGGATTATTCGATTGCATTAGATCGCTGCAGATTTCACAGAAGATTATGTCTTGTGTATTATGACTGTAAAAACACTCAAGAAATGAAAGAATTCATTAGTTCATTCTACAAACACTTTACTTCAGCGAAAGCAAAATCAATAATGCACAATACCACTGAATAAAACAAAACTTCTTACAATAATAATAATAATAATAATATTTATTAGCCAACACCACAAATACAAAATCTGTTCGTGACAAGTCAACAAAATCAGATAGAATACAACATAATGCAAAGTATCCACATAGTAACATAATAAATATCCAAGGAAATACAATTTAGTACCAATATCTACAATAAGCATATCAAATAACTAAAAATCTAATATACTCAGTATAAAAGAAGACTAACCAGCCTACCTAACATAAAAGATTGCCTGCTATAATGGGACAAATAGAGAAACACGAAAAACAGCCAAAAAGAAAAAAAATCAGTGCCTAAATATTCTTCGACCGAGTAAAAGGCAGAAGAGACTAAAACACTTCTTAACTTACCTTTAAGCTGAGCTATAGAAAGAGTCCTGAGCGAGACTGACAATTTATTATACAGGTTGATGTCTAATGAATTGGCGCGTGACTTAGTAAGTCTGTACCGTTGAAGCCTAATTAGCCTCCCAGATCGTGTGGGATAGTTGTGGAAGTCAGAATTGACAGGCAAGTTACGTACGTTTTTTGCATCACCAGCAACGAGACTTGGCAGCGTCATTATCCCAAGCTGAATAAAATGTTGCCTACAATGAGATCTACCGTCAATGTTAGCCAGTAATCTCACTGATCTTCTCTGACAACGAAATATAATAACGCAGACTGAGGAGTTCCCCCAGAGCAGAACACCATAAGTGATGTGAGTGGAATAATGAAAAATAGACGGTATTTAAAACACAACTATTGACAATCAACCTGGGCTTCCTAAGAACAAATAGAGAAGATGACAACTTCTTTCTCAATGAATCGATATGGGGAGACCAAGTAAGCGAATCATCTATAGTTATTCCCAGCAACTTAACACGCTGACCACTTGTGTAGTCACGATTGGCACACTAGTTTTTGCGTTTTATCATGATTCATTACTCATATTATGGGACGTAAACCAATTTTCCGCCCTAGGAAAGGCCATCAAGTGTCGCGTATGTCGTTATACAAGTGTTATCATCAACAAATTCACACTTTGTGGACGAAGGGAATTGAGAAAGATCATTAGTGTACAACAAAAACAGCAATGGTCCCAACTCAGAGCCCTGGGGAACCCCATGAACAAAAGGTAGAAATTCCGAGGTACACATACACACTGGTATCGATCATGCAAATAGGATGACATCAGTGAAAGAGTAACTCCCCTGAGACCATACAACTCCAACCTCTCTAATAAGAATATATTAGAACTTATGCATTGCGATCAAAACTCCACAAAATTGTGATTTAAATCCAGTTCTAGTTGCCATTGGAATAGAGATATTACGAAATCTAGAGTGTCTGATTATACGTTTATTTATTATAGTATATCCGGTATCAAGTGAATTTTCGATTATTATGTAGTATGATAGCCCTTAAATTTTGTATGTAATATTTTGAGAATAACTTGACAGTGAGATGAATAAATCAATGTTAACTGAGACATCTTAATCTTGAAAGACTGTATGCATGCAGCATCAAGTTTCATAACCCAAATATGAAAGACCTTGATCCTTGATCGACAATTATGAATTTTGTTATTGATGTTATTCTTTGAAGTTTGCTATGGGTGAGGTTGCGCCTCAAACTTCCTCCTAAACACTGGCTGGCTCATGTAAACGAGGCATCTAATATTTGGAGACCACATTTGAACTCTACGCGCAAAATGAAAGTAAGATGGAAAGTTGCTTGAATTGGTGTGGACTTATTCTCATATTTTTTGACAATTTAAACATTTTCGGTATTTATCTTATGGAACACATAACATCTATACACTATTAAAAAACATTTTGTATGTTATAGTATTATTAGTGATAGAATATTGACTAAACTACTTCTGGAAATAGTATATATCTGTAATGAAAATGTGTTTGAATGTTGTGACAATGTGTAGATAAGATCCTTTTAGCTAATGTTTAAGCCGGTTTTGTTGAATTAGAATCACTTTTCGAATTTATCCAATGTGATATGATGTGGGGACTTTAATATTCGTTCAGAAATAAAGTCAAAAGCAACGCAGAGACTTAAACATTTATTTAATGCCTTTAATAGTAATTCACGTTACGTTCAACTGTAGATAATGTTGTTAGAAACATCAATTTCAATAAAAAAGATAATTTTGTTTACGGAACTGGATTTTCGGACCATCTTGCTTTATTTTATAAACATTACATTTTAAATTGATTTAGATCTATTTTCGCATATCTTCAATAATAATATTCTTGCTAAATTTAGTTTTTGTTTTTATAAATATAACTGGAACACGATATCACAAAATAAGTAAATTTAACTTTTTTTACGATTCAATATCTAAAGTATTCATTATAGTTTCCCTTTAAGAAGAACCGTACCCAGTAGAAGAAAGCCTGGGTTAACCGAAGGAATTAAAATATTATTAAAGATTTTCTTCGACCTATCCATGCTAATAATTCTACATATGCTAATAGTTCATTTTATAAATCAATACATCTATTCAACAAATTACCACCAACCATAAAAGATTTAGTGAATTATCTTAGAAAAAAATAAATACGAATGTGCTAAAGACCCGTGACTTATATAGTTTAAACTTAATATTTTTATAAGTTTTATACACATACACATTTTTAAAACTTATCTCTTGTGATGTTTTTCCGTTTACACATGAATGTAAACTTTATGTGATATTTTATGTCTATGTATCACCTATTCTAATTACATTATATTTTTAGAGTTGAGGCTAGTTTAGGTATAAGTTGTTTTGTAAGTCAAATACGAGGACAAGGTGAAAAGTTCCTGAAAAATAAAACAGATGGCACACATTCGAAAATCCCATGTGACATTTGTGATGAACCATCTTTAACTAGAACACATTGAAATTGTCATTCAGTTCTGTTTTGACACCCATGAAAGATTTTTGTAAAAAAAGTGAATTTTGCGTCTTGATTAAACATTATTTATTGCGTCGAAAAAACATTACGCAAATCAAAGCATCGCTTGTTAAACATTATAGGTATTAGGTATTATCCACCATCGATTGGAACGATTCACATGTCGTCCAATTACAACACCAGAAATCGTGAATAAAATCCATGGTATGATATTCGATTATAGGCGAGTTAAAGTTCATGAGATTGCCGAGACTATGGGCATCTCTACCGAACGGAACATTTTGCATAAGTTTTGGAACATGAGAAAGGTATTTGCCAGATGGGTGCCGCATTTGCTCTCTGTTGACAACTAGCGCAACCGTGTGTCAACTTCAAAGGAGCGTTTGGCAATGTTTAAGCGAGATAAGGTCTTTTTGCGCCAGTTCGTAACCGTGGACGAAACATTGATCCATCACAACACAACAAAAACCAAAGAACATTCGAAACAATGAACTTGTCCTGGCGATTCGAAACCGAAAAAGACCAAAGTGGATTTATCGGCCAACAAAGTCATGGCTACAGTTTTTTGAGATGCACACGGTATCGTCCATATCGATTGACTTGAAAATGGCAAAACGATCACCGGCGTTTATTATACAGAGCTGTTTGGATCAATTCGACGCCGATTTGAAGCGAAAGCGGCCGCATTTGGGGAAGAAAAAAGTGCTCTTCCACTGGGACAACGTACCGGCGCACAGGTCCGCAGTCGCAATGGTAAAATTGCATGAATTGCCCTACGAATTGATTCGTTATCCACCATATTCTCTAGATTCCTAGTGCGATCTTTATCTATTTCCATACTTGAAAAAATGGTTCGGCGTAAAGAGTGTAAAGGTTAATATGTCCGTTCACTTAATTACTATAAATAGAACGCCACTGGTGAAACATTTCTTCACTGGAAGTTATAAAGATCAATCTAGTTGCCATGCGTGACATGCGTGATGCATCTCAGCTACGCGTTCTGCTTAAAAATAACTGTTCTTTTTTGACTTCAACACCTGTGTGTGTAACACGCAATTTAAAATGCAGTAAGCATTTGCTAATTTATATGAAATACAATATTTATTAATTATTAATAAAAAACGTCTTGAAAGAGGCGATAAGTCTTTATACTCAGCAATATGATTGATTAATATCGTTATATAAATTCAATGCTATTTCTATTACAATTTTTATCTGCAAGCCACATGTTTCCCTCAACATTTTTCAATTCATCTATTCCTATTTTAGTAATCAGTAATTAAAATATAAAAATGAAACGTGTGGCACTCGGGGACTGTTGCGGTAAAGCTATTGCATAGCACTACGCCACTGGAAAAAGTTGGGCAGAAAAACATCCACTACCCCTTCAAAATCTTCACGAATTATGAGTAAAAAATTTTTTTGATCGCATAGAACATAGCTTGCTATGAGTAGAAAATGTTCGCAAAAGATGTTTTCTGTACAATAAACAGTTCCGGAGATATTTGCAAAAAACGAAATTTTTGTTTGCTAATCCAATCTAATCTCCTCGGGAAATTCGGCATCGTTTCAGGTGGAAAGAACCATGTGGAATGTTTTAGAGATTTTTGGCTATTTTATTTTGAGGTCACGCTGAGGTCATAATATCGAAAGGAATGTTTTGAACTTAGAGGGATATACTCTCATGTATCCCTGAACCACATGCAATATTTCAACCCTCCTCGTTGCAGAACTCTTTGAAGTGACGATGAAGTTTCCTCTATTTTTCAATATCTTTTTTCCTTCATATTTCCAATAAATTTCAATTCAGGCATGGATTCCTGACGAAAAACAAACAGGTGAAAAATGTTTAGGAAGATGTAATAGTGTCGTCCAATCCTAATCAAGGCGATACCGGAATTACCGGTATCTGAAAAACTAAGCGTGTGCATATATGTTAATAGGAACTTTTTTCCTCAAAATCAAATTTTCTATCGACTGTTGAACATATAGTGTACTACCAAAAGACGCCACGTAGGGGAAACATAAAAGGCGTCACGTAAGAGTATCATCTTGATCTCTATGAAGAGTATTCTGTGACAAGCATAGATAACTCTACTACCGGTAGCAGAGTTATCTATGGTGACAGTTACTTGCAAACACAATTTTATACGAAAGTTTTAACGTTCAGATCTCGATAACGTTTCCGGCTCCGAGATTTTCACGTGGCCTATCGAAATTAGAAGGTTCGAATTGTATAAAAACACAATTGCATGAACGCCAGACGTCTTATGTAACTAGCTACGAACGCAAACATTTTGACATATGCCTCCAGGAGCTCGCTGCACGTATGTTAGAGTTTATACATTTTACCTCTATTTTGTTAATTTGGGGCCGTTTCGAACCCCGTGCGGCCGGCGCCAGTTGTAATAAAGTATTTTGGGCTATGGGCCTCTAGGTTTTACCCGCTTTCGGTATATTTAAGTACCTAGAAAATTCCCTTTCGTACGTGGCAAGTCAGTTGCTAGTAGGTGACAGCTGAGAATACCTAAAACTGTTTTGATTAAATTTTCCTATTTAATCGACATTTTGGGGCCCGAGACTATGCTATTTAGTTGGCCCCGTTCATTAACTAACGACATGGAGCGAAAAGTCTACGTTAAGACGTTCTATGTACCGTAAATTTGCACTTTTTCTAACTCGCGAGCTACGCGCTTCTCACGTGAACGTCATTCGATTTATCGAAAATTAACCAATTCAAAACAGTTTTCGACCCAGTTTGGGGCTATCACGACCTTTTAAAAGGTTCAAAGTTAACATTTCGACAATTTTAAGCTCGGCCGAGCTACATGGTAGGCGGAATGGTGGGTGTCAGGATATTTCGTTACAGTATTTGTTTTTTGTTTTTTTAGATTTCCGTCACGGATATCTGAATCTTTTTCAGATTTCCGTTACGGAAATCTAAATCTTTTGTTTTTTTTCTTGATTCGGTCGCCGCGCTCAAAGCCCGCGATAAAAGCTATATGCAATAGCTTAACTATATGCAATAGCTTAATAATTTGCATTTGCTAATGAAAAACATGATTTATACTAACTATGTTCAAAATTATTTCTTTTGTGATCTCTTAATATATCGTGAAATCGAATATTTTAGAATTTTGATCGAGCCATATTTGAATTGGAGCTATACTTTAATTCTCCTTCTATATTAAATTCAAATAGTATAAATTTTAGAAATATTCATAGATCGCAAAAGGAGAAGAAAACAGTTTAAATATACACAATATTAATTAACCTGATTTCTTTCAGTTTTTTTTTACTAGAATGTGGATCACACATAGTATATATCGAAGGATATAATGGAATCAATAAGAACATGAAATTGCCTGGATTTTGATAAGTTAAGTTATCATATTTGTTTATTTATAAGTTGAATCTCTAATATTTGTTTCGTCTTTATTGAATCAATATTTGTAAATTGTGCACATGTGTATATCTGTGATTTTTGAAAAAATTGTAACGTTCCACTCTTTTATTAAATATTAATTTTATTTGATCCCATCCAAGAGAAACAATACATATAACCCTATCAACATTTGCTAGCCGAGCATACCAACTTCATAATTATATGGATTGAAGGTTACAAGAGATTTGGATCCAACGATGAGGTTATCGCTGAAACAAACGCCTATTTTGAAGGATTGCCGAAATCGTATTATTTGGAAGCGATCGAAAATTAGAAAAACGTTTGGCGAAGTGTATCGAGCTACAAGGAGATTATGTTGAGAAATAAAATAAGTTTTGACCAAACAAATCATTTCTTGTTTCATTTTTCAGGCACTTTTCACCTTGCCCTCGTATAAAGTAATTTCAATAAAGTCTATCTATATTTATAAGTATGTAAATGAAATAGCCTGTTCCTGGAATGAACTCAACTATTACTTGAAATGTTCTTGTATAATAATACTGCTTTGGGTTTATAAATGTACGAATTAGTACGAGATACTAATTACTAGTGAAGTAAGCCAATATCGAATATCAGACGGCCGTCAAAAATTTAGACCAATTACGTCATCGCTATCAATATTAGAATATTAATTAATAGCGGTCTTAATTGGGAGCCCAACTTGGCCAGAACAATCAAGTAATAAATTAGAAGATATTACATACAAACTGTTACTGAAAATTAATATGCCACCAATCTCATGTATCGTATTGCTTAGAATATAATTAAATTTTATGAATGAAAACTATGTACTATTTTTAATATGTTTGAATTCGACCGATACCAATGAATATAACGCTCAATTTCGAACCAGTTGTTGAAGATTTGTGAGGTAATAGAAAAAGGATGAGAGACCTTATTAGAAATATTGCTATTTGAGCATTTTACCTAAAATATACTTTTAACATTCTAAAGACGCATGTAGGAATCTGCAAGGCTTTTAATTAATTGAATTAGTATAAATATGACTTAATGATTGAACATCTGCTCTATGATTTACTGACTTTGAGTCACGTTTTATGTGAATCATCTCCAGAATAGATCTTTTATAATAATTGGTTCCTTTAGTTAAAATATTAACATTTTTGTAATCAAATTGATGGTTATAATCAAAACCATGCTTAGCAAGAGCGGTAGAATTTGTAAGTACTATAGTTATGGCTATACATTCTTGAAAATATTGTTTAGTCCCATGTGTAAGTCCCATCGCAATCTAAACAATTTAATATGTATAGTATGTGGCTTTGTTTATATTTAGGTATTAAAGGTTTTAGATTTGAACACAGTTAGTAGGTTTATGCGCAACATTTATATCCAGGGCCGGATTTAAGGTGGTGGAAGCCCCTGGGCCCAAGTTTGGTGGGGGCCCCTATTTGTCAGAGGCTAACATTTTTTTATTCAGTATACATCGACTGTATACTGAAAGCAATTTTAATGCATTTTAAAATGTTCTTGGTATAAACAATCTGGACAATAAGTATTATTTAATGTACATAAATATCAATAACTTTACACAGGTAGTTTCACTTTGTGCCGATCTTCTTTTCGATCCATTGTTTAGATCTTCATGCATGTTCTTGCTTGAAAAGATTTATGGCGGTAGCCATGCAGTGACAAAAACTAGGAACTTATCTTAAATACGGCGCCACCTACTGTATACGCGGGAAAATTCAAATTATTTATTCAATGAAGTTCTTATTATGTTGTGTTTTAGAGGAATGTGATATTAGAAATAAATTTTTAATAGCAAAAAATATATTGCAAAATCTGTACATGCAAACGTTGCACTAAATAACGCAAAAAGACGATATTATTCATTATTGATTACCAATGTTCACATCAATACTATTGTTAACGATACTATCTATTACTATATTAAATAATTGTCATACGACTTCTGTAATAAGCAACACATTTTTTCTTCTTTGATCTATAGATGTGTGGTTCTTTAATCTCTGCCTAACGTTATTTAGTGCCACTCAATGCTGAAGCGACTGGTGTATTTGTAAATAAAGAAACAACGTCCAAGGAAATTAATAGATGATATACGGGTACGGTTTGATTTTTTATAAATTGATTATAATGAGTCTTTCATATGGAATTCATTTTTCGTATTTTATTGTTGATAGATTTTGATAAATTGTGGGTAGGCGCTCCAATATTACTCACAATGGGCCTTAAAGGACACTTTTATGTAGTTTCCGAAGCCCATAGATATAAGGTGTGTCATGACATGAATAAATTAATAAATGAATGATACAGAAATAAGATCCCTATTGTATTGGAAAATAATAATAATTTTTCATAATGGGCAAGCACCTTATATCTATGGGCTTCCGAAACTACATAAAACTGATATACCTTCAAGTTAGTGTGACCTATTTGCCGAGAATTTATAAATAACACTTTTTTATAAGTTGTTGATGCAACTGAATTAAAGTGAATATATGGTTGAGACCAAACTTCTTTAGTAAACCACGAAGAAATGTCTTCGAATTCTATAAGTAAATTGCTTGATACATATTCATATACTTAAAACAGTAATGTGTTACAATTTCGATTATTGGAGTTCCTGTTCGTTTCTGCGACGTGGGCATTTTCAATTGAAATTGGTGTGATGAGGACGCTTTGTGCCCGACACAATTAGTTTTAAGAAATCCCGTTTTAGGCATTGGTACATCTTCTGATGATGGTGGTGAGACCGAAACGTACGTAAAGACGAAAGTAATAAGCATATGTGTTAGTGTAACCTGTTCCCTAACAACATAATGATGCTAACTATTTTTGATATGACCTCGTATAATAGCCTCATTGTATTGATTAAAAGATAACTATCCCTACGATAGAAGTTTATTAGTGACACATGCGGAACTACGTCGAGTGTGCTATGGGGCTATTAATAAATCCCAGATGTTCGCTTATTTTTAGGGTAACGATTTATGTAACGGTTGTCTAGTAGTACAGCTGTACACCCTCTCAGTGTGCCGTGCTAATCACATTCATTGAAAACTAGTCATCTGACGACCATATTGAGCTCAATTTAAACAGACTAACTTTAGGCTCTTTAACCGCTCGCCAGTTCCGCACCAACTTTTGTTGCGTTGTTTCGTTGCATTTTCAATAATTCAGATTATTAAACTCTGAATTGTGTTGTGAACGTGAATCACGCATAGAATTAACTAGTTCACATGTGTTTCTATGGCGAAGAATAAAACGAAATAATACCGTCTAACTTACCGGAATTGTGATCAAAATTAGAAAATCAAAGTAACACAGGGTGTCACATTAATTGTGACAGTTCACTTGACAACTTCAAATATGGTGCCAGATAGCGATGATCTGCTATCTAGTTACAACGAGAAAGTTTTGAAAGGGGTACAAGAAGATGCTAAATATAAAAGTTTACTTGATCGGAAGCAGGCATACTACGAGTTGCAGAAAACAATAGACGAAACCAAGGGAGAAAAGCTGACCAATGAAGAAATGAAAAAATTGATAGCGTCTTCTTATCAAGGATGTGATTTAAGATATCAGGAAGATAAATGTGAAAGTTCTAAAGACAGCAAGTAAAAGACTATGCGAAAATGTGATTCATACTTTTCTTCAGGTGATGAAAACGTTATTGACTGTTATAGCTGATGCTTCACAGATCGTTGAAATCGTGTCAAAATGAAGATTGAATGTTGAGGTTTGTAAGTCTGTACTCATACTGTCATATATTAGTCCACAGTAATTACACAAAAAAGGCCAATTTTCAGGAATCTAGGTAGGTGGGGGAACATTGTCATATATATGAACTTTTTTTTTCGCAATATCTCGTTTACTTTGCGTTTTTGGAAAACATCACAAGAATGCAATAGTGTTTACAACCTCAATTTACATAAGACCCTTTTGTGAAAAAATGAAAAATTGCATAAGGTTTTCCGAAAATCACGAAAACCCCACATATATATATTTGGATACTTTTTATCACTGATAACGAAATATCTCGATTCCTTTGCGTTTTTGGCAAAAATCACAAGGATGAATGTGTTTAGAATGGCTATTTTAATATGGCTGTATGGAATTTCCCAAGAATTTTCCGAAAAAACGAAACTGAACCGACAAAATATGAATAAAATGTACTTTTTTCTTCTGAAATGTTGAGTATAAAGACTGCATTCAATTGTTTGGAAAAAATACAAGAATAAATAAATGTTTAGAATGCCATTTTACATGAGATGTATAATATACTTTTTCATGGAAATTTTTTTTCAAACAGCAGCAGAACGCCAGATATTTCGATGTGTCTAAAAAAAAGTATATTATACATGGATATTACGAGATGTTTTTCGCGATTTCGGGAAAATTTGGATGTTTTTGGAGTTTGGTCCCATCTAAAATGGCATTCTAAGCATTTTTTAAAAAGAATCGAATGCAGGCATTATATTTAGTATTAAAAAAAGTACATCTTACCCATCGACATATACATATGGACTGCGCGTGGCAATGATAAGCGCGGGTAGTGCCGGCGTGAGAGAGGGGAAAACGAAGAGGACTAATACTGTCTTTATCTATCGGCTCGGGACGTAAACATACTAGCTACAGTCATATTGCATTTCCATGACAACGCAGCGGCCAATAGAAACGCGATAGATAAAGTAGATAAAGACAGTATTAGTCCTCTTCGTTTTCCCCTCTCTCACGCCGGCACTACCCGCGCTTATCATTGCCACGCGCAGTCCATATGTATATGTCGATGATCTTACCATGCATATTTGACGGTTCAGTTTCGTCTCCCGGAAAATTCTTTGGAAATTCTATACTGCCATAGCTATGTATTGTTAAAATTGTCATTCTAAAAATTTTTTCGTTGATGTGATTTTCGCCAAAAACGCAAAGGAAACGAGATATTTCGTTATCAGTGATACAAAGTATTAAAATATATATTTGGGGTTTTTCGCGATTTTCATTTTTTCATAATAGAGTCTTAGGTAAATCGACGTTCCAAACACTTTTTCATTCTTGTGAAAACACCCCATTTTTATATATATATATGGACATATATAACAATGTTCCCCCATCTATCTGGGGGACGCGTAAGGGGCAGTCGATTTCAGATGTCCCATACTACATTTTTATCTATAGAATGAAAAATGTTTCCTCGATTTCTAGGAAGAATCCTAATTTCTGTGGACTATATCTTGATGTAAAACAAAAAAACTCGAACAGATTCTATACAACGTTTAAATTATTTTGACCGGCGAAACTGGTAAGGTGCAATTTTCATATTGATTGTGATAGAAAGGAATACCTGCGTCGGTTATTTCACAAATTTTATCAATCTTTCAATATTTGGATTTTCATAATGATCTCTTATCTAGTCATTATATCCAATTATATATTTATATCTAACTAAATAGTAAGTCTATTACGAATTATTTTGATTTATGAAACAACTATTTATGTCATGTTTAATTCATGGAAATGATCTCTCGATGTATCTCAATAAAATAGTTCCAATTGATGTATTTGATTTTAATTATTATGAGGTTTTATTTTTGAGCAAAATTATAAGTTAATTATGATTATTTTTTTTTGATAATCTTGAATACGATTTTAAATTGAAGATTTTACAGAATGTATAATATTCGTAGTCTAATAATAAATTCGAGGAAATAAAGCATAAAAGGTAGACAAAAATTTTTGTTGATTTTTTTAATCGATTCTTAAAAGTCATTTAAAAAACATGTTACTAGTTTTTCATGATATGCATTTTAGCATTTCTACAGAGGAATATACATTTTGAGGAGATGATATTAAAAATATTGAAAAAATGGCCAAATGTAGCTAAAATAGGCCAGGGGGTTTTTGGTGTTGCTGATCACGATTCCGGTGCCAGATTCAAACTACGATGTACCTGGGACTCAAGACATCCTGGTACTATCGTCGTCTCCAGGCAATTCGGGAAAATATCTTTTGCAATGGAGTGAAACTAATTGGGTGATTCTCTTGAGATTGCCGGTCATGACCCTCATTAGTGACCTGGTGGTCAGAATACCCTGATGACCATGGTCATCTCCAGGAATTGTTTTTTAATATGCTCTGAAATGCAACCAAATTTGTATCGCGGGGGTTTTTGGGGCCGCTGAACACGATTCCGGTACCATATTTCTAGTACTACGCACCTGGGGCTCAGCGCATCCTGGTAATATCGTCGTCTCCAAAGAATTCGCGAAATTATCTTTTGGAACGGGATGAAACTTGTGAGGGAGGTTCTCTTGGGGTTGCCGGTTGTATGCATGACCTTGAATAGTCACCTGGTGGTAAGGATACCTTGAAGACCTAGGTCGTCTCCAGGGATTGTTTTTTAATATGCTCCGAAATGCAACCAAATTCGTCTCTGGGGTTTTTTGGGGCGCTGATCACGATTCTGGAGTCGGAATCAGAAATAATGGAAATAATAATAATAATAAAAACTAATATATATATAATATTTCTAATAAATAATTCAAAAAGTTGAAGTCGAAATTTGTGTTTTACGATATCGTTTTTGTTGTTTTTTCTTATAAACTTATCTGTTGATTCTTAAAAAAACAAACTTAACTATTAAAATGTTCAACATTTAAAATCAAAAATATTCCATAATTAATTTTTTTCGCACTTGATAACTGCGCAAAAGGTATTTTTTGAATTCTTTGTTCTCGACAACACAGATCACAGTCTATAAGATGCATCATTGATTTCGACTCCATAATCGTGATCAACGCCCCAAAAAATCCCCGAGAGACGAATTTGGTTGCATTCCAGAGCATATTAAAAAACATCCATGGAGATGACCTAGGTCATCAAGGTTACCTAACCACCAGGTGACTATTGAGGGCCATGGTCATGACCGGCAACCTCAAGAGAACCTTCCCAATAAGTTTCAATACATTGCAAAAGATATTTTATCGTATTCCCTGGAGACGACGATAGTACCAGGATGTCCTGAGCCCCAGGTGCGTCGTAGTTCGAATCTGGCACCGGAATCCTGATCAGCAACCCCAAAAACCCCGGAGTAAGAAATTCTGGACTATTTTGAGTAATATGACCATTTTTTCAACATTTTTAATATTATCCTCTGAAAATGCATTGAGAAAGATGCATTTTCCTCTGTAGTATTGCTAAAATGCATATCATGAAAAATGAACTGGTAACATTCTTTTAAAATGACTTCTAGAATCGATTAAAAAAAAATTATCAAAATGTGGCCTTTTTTCTGCTTCATTTCCTCGATTAATATATTGATATGGTTATAACAATATTGAGTATGAAACAGAGTGCTATTTCTGCTTTCTCCAAGGTGACGTTGATAGTTCTGTATAAACATAAATACCTTGCCTATGTCGTCCTTTGGTGCTATGTGCATTGGTCCTTCGCACGCTCAGAGTCCTTATCCAATCACTGAAGTTTTTTATCTCCCTGAGATTCTTTGCTTAGGTTGAGCAGTTATTACATTATTCTTACCTAGTATTTAGTAGTGTCATCTATCGGTTTGGAGGTGAATGAACATTTCTAAACAGATTTCTTCTTTTAGAATGGTGCATCTTCTCACAACTAGATGTCACTAAACTGTGAATCACGTGATTTGCGTATGAACATACAGAATGATTTTCAATTGTATCTAGAATAACTCCCAGTAAGATAGGAAATTGGAAAATGTTGAAAAAATTCCTGTATATTCTCACATCCTTCAAATCCTTGATTCTAATAGGATATCGATAAATTTCGCATTTATCTTGGAAAATAGCTATCTTTATTCAAAAGAGGTTTCATTTTCTTCGAGTTCAAATTTGAGAAATCAATATTTTATTAATTATTGTGAACTAGGTGAAAATAAGGGTAAATAGGGAGAAAATTAATAAAATATCATTGAAAAAAATGTATTTTACACTTTAACTTGTATACAAAAGTACCAAATTGATTGACATTTCGTTTCATTTTAGCGTAAAATACTGACTAGATTTATTTTATAATAATAGTAATAATATAAAAAAATGACTAGAATACTTATTTGATTCCAAGTACACATATTTGAATACAGTCTGTTTAGCTAGAACTAAAATCTTAAAATAATAGTTAAATCAATGTCATTCAAAAGTTTAAATACGCTTTCATAATTTACAATACATGTTTAATCTTGAAGAATTTTTAACCACTTTTTTTACGAGGTGGCCTCTTGTGAACAAATTATAGTGTATTACTTCATACGCATATTATTTCAGAATGCAGTGATTCTAAACATACAAATATAATTTTATATATACATGTAAAAATAGGGTTTATAACATTATTTTCCATAGCTTTGAATGCCTTCATTATCTCCGTTTCAAAATCATGTGTCAAAAATAAGGAAAATACAATGGTAGAAGCCATTACTTTGCAATAACAAATCGTGGTTTTAGTTTCGACACTAGCGTGTCATCTTCAAACGATATTAACATTAGTATCGTTTGAAAATGACACGCTAGTGTCGAATCTATAGTCACGATTTGTTTCTATAACATAAATTATTGTTATTTCCAACAAATGAATCCAGATGAATTAAAGGTGTTACGTTGAGGAGGCAAATCAAATTTAGCCTCAACACACAACACGTTTTTGGTGGATCCCCTGTTGATGGGGACCATAAGCAATTGCTATTCGCCTTAATGCAGGACTGATTGCATAGAATTGATCATTTCATTTCTTCTGAAATTATTACACGTCAGAAAAATGACTTTCGAATGGTGTTAATACAAAAGCAATAACACCCAAACATTAGAAATATAATTCAATTATAAATACGTAAGTATTCACTTTGATTTTAATCTGTACTAATATAGGTTCTGTGAATAATTTTGAAACAACTACGGATTTTCCTTATTTGTTTTTGCCAGATACATAACAATGGTAAGAGGTAAATATTTTTGATATCTCTAGCATTTCTCAGTGGTATTGCAACTTACTCGTTCAGCTGATGAGTTCGAGAGAGCGGAACATCTGTCCGGAACTATTACTTATAATATAAATGGTCGACATAGAATAGCTTCATCATTGTTTTGTATTTGATGAAAGCTAATAAGAAATATCAGAGTATCTGTTTCCATTGGCCTGGTGCCGCCACCTGCGGCTGAAGTACTCTAACATTTCAGGCAATTCGTATAAAGTGCATGAAATCTATTAGCGAAATGTTGCATTTTTGCGATTTGTTAGTGTTACATTTACTCTAAAGTAGAGTACATGGTTTCTCCACCATTTGTCAGTAGGATTATTTATACAGACAGAGTTATCGTTCAGTAGCATTGCAACTTGCTCGTTTCGCTGATGAGCTGTTCGGAAATATTGCAATGTTACCACGAATGCAGAGTACTATTTTAAGTATCCGAAACAAAGTGAAAAATGGTTTGAACAAAGCTGCAAGAAAAAAAGCAAAAAGCGAAAAAGTTTATATAAAATACTCATTGTAAACTGACGTGAACGTATTTCAAAGTTGATGAATAAATGTCACCAGAAACAAGAAGAACAGTTAATTATTGTGAATTGATTGAAACATTCACCAGACTTATAGCATTCCCCAATACTCAATTTGAATGTCACCAAAGTAAGTTTAGATTGAATAAAAGTGTTGCCTACATATTTTTCATTCCTGTCGGTAAGCTTTCACTATAGATTAAACCCGGACAAAGCTGTTTCACAATAATTTATCACTGTTATAAATTGAAATATTGAAGCGTAGAAATGGGGAGGCGCTGCTATCAGATACTGCCTTCGAACGAGAGCTACTAAGATGAGGGTTTTATTTATTTGCCTAGCCTAAAACTTGGTGATTTCGAACTGGACCTAAACAAATTTCAGCGATTTAACAAGGCAAATTACCTAGACTAAGACATTGTCCTTTGTGGAATATTTGAAGGCAAACATCGTCCAAATCCTTTGTTTGAATTGACCAATGTTCTCCTTCTAATACCATTATTGTTTTCGATCTATTCAACTACATATAGAGCGGTTTAAGCTACAAAATATATAGATTAAAAACGACTGTACGAAATGTTCACGCAATACGGTTGAGAAGATTCATCTGAACATATGGACTTTGTGTATATAGAGTTAAACAGTTTCATTAAAAGTTTTATGGGGAGAACATTTGATATTCTGTATATATTTTCCAGGCTAAATAAACCTTTTATACATTCTCATTCGTATTAGATTTGAAGTGATGTAGAGTGACTTAATCCCACATGTCGGGTATTAAAATGCTGGAAATCTATAACATTTTTTTGCCACGTCATCAATATTAAAACAACGATATCCCAACGAATAAAAACTACGTAATACAACGTATCAAGAAGAGACCAGAGGTTATTCAACCCCAATAGAAGGGTGAAATACTGTTTAGTTCTTTGTTCACACCCATATTCACTAGAAATATTATTTAATTTAGTGAGGAAGTACTTTCAGCTACCAATTAGAGATGCCGCGAGACGAGACAAGGTGAAGGGTCTGTTCATTGCTCAATACCCTCTATACGGAAAACGTAAATTAAGTCCCACTGATGAAATCATACTACGTAAATTGAGTCCCGGGTTTCAATATAATTCTCAGAATATTCTCAGAAATGAAAGCGTTAAGATTAGCGCGATTACAATAATTGCATTCCGTATCAACAAAGTAAAGTTAGGTTAGGTTGCCTGGAAAATGGGGTATCTTCCCATGTGCTATGTGACCTGTAACCGCAACCAGGGAATGCTCTTGGTCCTGTTGCCAGCAGGGTTGGGGGTAGGAGTGAAACAAATAGCTCCCGCGGACCAACAGGTAGAGAAGTCTTCGATCGTTATTGCCATCGTACCAAATGCTATTAGACAAAACACATTTCAATACAGAGTAAAACTGGAATTCATTCGACGTTCCAATGCTAAAAATAATCACAAAGAAAGAGAAGGAAGAACAGGATAGAGCTCCTCCTATCGTCCCACTGACATAAGAGAGTACATAACGAATACATCTCCTTACCTCGAAGTTATGCGAAGGATGAAGATAGGAGAGGTTTAAGCAGGTATGTTCGTTTTTTAGAGTGAGTTCCTGCACTACCAGGAGTGATAGGTCCAAAGCTCCTGGTGTGCATCAAGCATTTCCTCTTTGCGGAAAAAAATGGTTGGGTTAGGTTACAATATTTGTATTATACATCAACAAAGTTAGGTTAAGTTAGGTTGTCTGGAACATGGGGTATCTTCCTATGTGCGGAGACCTGTAACCGCAACCAGGCACGTCCCCAGGTGGCGGATAGGGGAATGCTCTCGGCCCTGTTGCCAGCAGGGCCGGGGTAGGAGTAAATAAATAGCTTCCGCGGACCAACAGGTATAGGGTTCTTCGATCGTTATGGCCATCGTACCATATGCTTTTAGACAAAACACATTTCAAATCCATTTCTCTTTTAATCCATAGGAGATACTATGTTATCCTCAGAGCAAAAATGGAATTCATTCGACGCTCTTATGCTTAAAATAATCACGAAGAAAGAGAAGGAAGAGCACGATAGATCTCCTCCTATCCTCCCACTAACAAAAGAATACATAACAAATACATCTCCTTGTCTCTAAGTTATGCGAAGTGCGGTTCCGAGATAAGGGTGAAATACCTTTTCGGTAGCAGAATTTGGTTCCGATTCAACGATGTTTGACGTGTGTGAACAAGAGTCACTCCTAACTATCCTAACTGAACACCATCCTGGGAGTGATTTCTAAATATCATAGGCAATGTTACCGAAATAAATTGTGATATTAATGGAGGTATCATATCTAATTTACATTTGGGAACGGTATTTGTACATGAAAAAAGTATAATTTTTGATTCTTCGAAAGAACAGACTATTTTGGACGTTCAAGAATTTAATACGGAAAACCGGAGCTTGACATAAATAATTGTAGCAATGCTGAACAAAATAGAGAAGAAATGTGTGTATTATACAAAGATAATAGATTATGTTCGGTAAGCAGCTCATCTTTGGTAGATGACCTACAATTTAATATTAGTGAGATAAAAAGAAAATTTTGATGAAAAACTTGGAGCAAAAATGGAAATAAAAGGAAAAGAGAAAATGGAAAAGAATACTTCGGGAAAAAGAATAATGGAGCATGGAATTATGTGATCAATAGGGAAAGTGAGGTGTCTCAAGGACGTCTGTAACTGCTTCCCTAAAAAATAAAATTATGCAATGTAGATCTTTAACCAACCAAGAACAAATGGAATTTTTTTTTGAAAATTCAAAGGAAACAAAAGGTAATGGTGGGCGACTCCATGAGCCTCTAGTGTCGAATCATTTTTGCATCAGTGCCGATTTTGAATTAGCCCTCATCTTGAAGGAAATAAGATTCATAACCGATCAACTGCGTAAAGAAGACGAGTCCGCGGACATTACCAGAGATTGGAAGTTCGCAGCAATGGTGGTCGACAGACTGTGCCTCATTATATTCACTCTGTCGAGCGTGTAAAATGTTCTTAAATACCTTAAGCTTGAAGAAACGTACAATTATACATTGGAATAATCGCTCCAACAGGAATCAGATGGAGAAAGTAGAAACAAACAACAATGAGCAAAAAGAAGAATCTCACTACTACAGGTCTAAGACTTCCAAATTATATTCAGAGCCAACCTGGAAGTCTAAATCAGAGCTGTATAGATTTTGTAAATCTTATTGCGACAACCGAGGAACGCATATGTCAAAATCATTTCGTTTGTAGCTAATTACATAGGACGTCTGGCGTTCATGCAATTATGATTTTAGATAATAATAAGATTCTTGACCCAGTATGAATTATATATAAAAATTCTCGGGAAATAGGTCACAATAACACTTTGTTTTAAATATTCGTCGTATTAAGACGAATATTTAAAACAAAGTGTTATTGTGACCTATTTCCCGAGAATTTTTATATATAATTTTTAGATAATTCGAACCTTCTAATTTCGATAGGCCACGTGAAAATCCCGGAGTCCAAAGTGCTAAAGACTTCTGATGTTACAATATTCGTATAAAATTGCGAAATTTCGCACTTTTAGAAACTTCAAATTATTAATTATGACATAATTATTTCAAACGTGAAGTAAGACACACGTTTTAGATTCCACAACCACCCTTGACCAAGATAATTTTTGATATCCCGGTACTATTCAAGATATTATATTATGTTCCGGAATTGCTTATTAAAAATGATTTGGGCCTCCCATAAAAAGTTATGGCCTTTTAAAGATACTAGCTAAAATGTAGGTTCTATTGATTATCTCAGAAGTGAAAAAAGAACTTGGAAAAAACAAATTTGGTGGGCAGTTAGTGATAATTTTATAATATTTTCATCAATTGTATTGTTTATATCTTGGCTTGGCCTACTACAAAGACCATATAGACTTGCAGTAGGACACGAGCGTGGCAGTAATCGAGCCTGTATTGAGGTCCACAGCGTTTGGCCGGTTAGTCATAATACAACCTGCGTCGGGTAAACATTTGAATGTGTATATGAATGACTTGCATTGGGTAAATTTGTTGTGGATACGGGATCACCGTAAGAATCTTATTCTTTCCCTCTTTAGGTAAGTAGAAATATGGTAAATAGTTTATCGTAAATATCAGGTAATTCGTTCTCATTTATCGTAGATTTTTAAATTATTGTTTTTTCATTACTTAATCATTATTATATTACATATATTATAATAATTAATTATATATAAAATAATAAAATAGATGCTTGCTATACGTTAAAATTGGTTCGAAACTTGTTTTAATTGAAACAAATTCTGATTGATTCAGAGGGAAATAAAATTGAATGGAAATTTCTGAAATAAATAGTCTTCAAGTTCAAGAAACTTTTCATTTAGCAAACAAATTGAGAAAATCGCATTCAAATTTTCATAATAACCAAGTACCCTCCTAACTGAATCCATAATCCAAGATGATCGCATTTGGTGAATATCTTAAAATTCCATATCGCATCAAAATCAAACTGCTTTTCCAAATATTGGTATTGTTTGAGAATGACAAACTGATTGTGTCGGAAGAAATGATTCGTTTTGATGAACTTATGTTAAAAGACAAAGTAATGTAGTTAGTGTTATTTTTAACATTAGCACCTAATTCAACAATGAAATGATTACAAAAATGGAGTGATTTATAAATAAAGAAAATGGTGCGTTTGTTTATGTCAAATAAGAACAGTTATGCGAGATTCTTTACCAAAGCATCGAATGCGATGAAGTAATAACCTATAATTCAATTTACAAGACCTCAAACCTGACTTTCCATGTTACGTTTTGTACGGAAGTGCGTAAGTTGTCGAACCTTTGGCAGTTAGTCTTTCAGAAGCCTGTCCGTCAAGCCCTTCACTGTCGGATGGTCGGGCGGGAGTCCTTGCGATGAAAGGAATCTCAGCGTTTCCAAGACGCATGCCGCATATCCGTCAGCTTCCGGATCGTGGATCTCTTCGTTGCGATCCAAGTTGGCTTGTAATTCGCACACTTTCTGCAAACACAGTTTCAGCATTTCCGTCACTTGATCGTTTGGTCGTCGATGCTAGAAACAGAAAATGAAAAATTAAAACTTTGAATATCGCATCACTTAGTGAATTACTGGCAAAACTAAACGAGATTAGTGGATAGGATAATGTAGAGCAAGTAAAGGTTGGCGATTCCGTTGATAATATTAAAACAATAAAGTGTACCCCAAGGCACAATTTTAGGTCCAATTAGTAAATTGTTAAATTATAACCAACATTCCATAATTCTTTTTTACGCACATGATACGGTATTAATATGTTCCGCGAAGTCCTGCGATCAAGTACGGCAAATATCGCAAGAAGCTATTAATATTGTGAAATCTTGGCTAGAAAAAAACGTATGTATGGTGCATAAAAGGGAATCATTTCTCCGTCGATTCCTTGAATCGCTAGAATTCTTCTTTATCAATGCGTAGCATTGTGAATTGCTTTCTCAGTTGGACATCTGCTTCCCGGCAGATGGTGTTGGAACTTCTGGTTCGCCAAACACCTTGAAAGTGATTTTAAAATCACTCCGAAGTTGGTTGACCAGTGACTTCACGTCTGCCTCGTCTCACTGATGAGCCTAATGAGAAAGGCGAAACAGCTGTCTGAGACTATAGGACGTGTTGTCACTGTTAACCTGGTGAACCAAAAAACTTTGTCTGTTAATTAACATAGAACTTCAACAAATATTTTTAAGAAAGGGCTATGTGGTCTAGAGGTTATGATACTGTGCTCCAACTCAGTAGACTCGGGTTCGGTTCCCAGAAAAGAATTTTTATACATAACATTATCAGTTTGAATATTATTTATTTACACAAATGCGCAGAGTATCTTATAGAATGTGAAACAATTATATAAAAATCAGTAACCAAATCAAAGCGCTAGTACATTTCTAGTTTATCTTGTATTATGCGTTAGATGGCTGAAATTTAAAATACTGCACAACCCCAGATAACTAGATTTATACGCAATGCTTCAAATTTGATGTAAAATTTACATAAAGCTGTTACTTTACAAAGTGTACTTTACGTAAACCATTAGGTCATGATCGAACTCACTAAAAACAAGCATTGAATATCTAAATAAAGGTAATTACCCCCCCCCCCCTGGGACATTTTCTGGATCCGCCCATGTCACAAATATTGCGTTTGAGCTTATAAATTTATTGCACCGTATAAATCATAAAACAATGCTATTATTGTGAAACAGCTTCAATTCCAATTGCAACGGAAGGTCTAATTAATTATTGTAATGAAACTTACCATTACAAATATTGTACCCACGTGATTTTATCTTCATAATCATTAGTGGTCATCGTTATTATCGCCAATATATCAATTAAAAGCAAGACATGAATTAGGTAACGATTGCATAGTTGATCGATTTTTTTTGCATATCGAACAAAAACAGCTGACTATGTCAGTAACAGATTTTTGACATTATTTCATGCCGTTGGAAATAATACACGAGAATTTTCCACTATTTAAGTCACTCACTAAGGAAAATAGCAACAATAACTTTTAACTAAAGGCAGATTCAAATCCGGTTTCTTGCTTATTTCAGCTTTGCAGGTACTTACGCCTCTACCTTCGTAACAATTACCTAAACGTTCCTATTAATTAACTTACGGATCGAACTCGCCTATTCAAAATAGAGGATTCGTTGCTACTCTCGAGCAATGTTTATTTACAACATGAAACCCTGTAATATCAATAGTTTCTATGTTTAATTAGTTCTCTAGCGATAACAAACACATTAGAAACTTACCCTCGTGTGTCTAATCCTTTTGTTTCCTGCAGAATTATCGTTTCCGGTATTGTATTTCCGTCTCTTCATTATTAAACACTACCAGAGAGCACCTATCTCTTCCAGCACTTTACGTAAAATGTCTTACTTAGAATAGAATTAACTATAAGGTAGGTAGGTTAGCTACTCACCGGTACGAAGAGCTGGAAATAAACTTACATCCATGCGTTGCTATCTCTATTCCAGTTCCATGAAGTTTCCAGCGGTTCGAACAGAGATAGAAATAGATTACGTTGAATTTTGACATTTGCTCACCGTCGAATCGCGCTCAGCATGATGGCGGAGCGGTGGAGCTTTTGTTATGGACTTTGCACCCTACGCTCACCGTGATTTTTGTGCCGCTTCATCGACGGTACTTCGATACTTCATTCAACAGCTGCCGACTGACAGATGCACACATAAATGCGCTACCGATGGCCTGTTCGCTAGGAAGCGTGGACGTAAAGCGAAGAGAAGACGGGCAGGTGTCTTAGAATATGCTGGATGAACGAAATTAAATTTCACCTGAGATTATCCAACGTGACGCTTGCAAGATGAAAATAAAAACAGAAAAACAGAGAATACATCAAATTTTCATCGTTTGTGTTCTTTATTTGATCATGATATATTAATAAGAAATATATAGACTAAAAACTATTCAATTAACCACTTTATAGTGAAATCTCGAAAATGTTCACAGATGAATGATGAATCACAATAAATTCAACAATAAAACTAACAGCGGCCTAGCTAAGAGGGGGCAGGGGGCGGTGTGAGTCAGGTGTCAATTTGATTACAAATCTCGAAACACGTTCATGTAGGCAAAATAAAGTTAGTTTTGTAGTAATTAGTATTTTAGTTAGTATGAAGTTACCTGCTCTATTCAAGGTGTTTCAGTTTTTCGTTCATAACTTCGGTAAACGGTAGAACTTCTAAAAATAATAGGGGTCTTTCATATAACATTTTTCTCTGAATAGCTTCGTTTCCGAGATACGGGTGTTGAAGTTTTGAAAAACTATTACATTTTCTTCATTATCTTCTAAACCAGGGGCTCTCAACCGGTGGTACGCGTACCACTGGTGGTACGCGGGAACGTTTCAGGTGGTACGCGTGAGTGATGTGAGCAACATGCTATTAACAGCTTCTGTACGCATGAGCTCTATCATTTTTTGAAAAAGAATTAACTATCTCCAATGCTAGATGTGGTTGCAAATATCACTGTTCACTTGGAAGGTCTTCAAAAAAGCTTTGAGAAGTATTTCTCTGAAGATTATTTAAAAGTGCACTGGATCAGAAATCCTTTTTCAGGAACCTCACCAAATGAATTGGAACTAAAAGAAAGTTTTATCGATTTTACAGAAGATAGTTCCATGAAAGATTAATTTAAAGAGAAATCTTTAATTAACTTCTGGATCGGATGTAAAACCGAGTACCCTTTGATGTTCCGGCAACCTCTGCTATTTTTGATGCCATTTGTTACGAGTTACTTGTGTGAGAGTGGATTTTCTGAACTCTTGTACATAAAAAATAAACATAAAGGCAGAATAAGTGTTGAAGAGGACTCAAGAGTGAAGATAATGACTCCTAATGTTGATATTTTAATCACAGGCAAACAACAACAAGTTTCTCACTAAAAACTATAAAAGAATATTTTGTACGATGATTAATTTTTTGCTGAACTTATACTAATTTTTTATTTGTATGTTTTAAGACCTATGGGTAATAAATAAGACTGTAAATTTATAACATTTTAGTCTCTTTATTTCTACTTTATTATAAGCATGTTATAAATAAACAAATATCTAACCATTAAATATGAAGTTTTCTCAGGAATTTAATTTAAAAAGCCTTTGAACACTTTAAGAAGAGTAAATATTATACGTTTATTAAAATATTTAGGTCTGGTGGTACGCCAAAATTTCTCAAAAAGTCAAGTGGTACGCAGGTGCAAAAAGGTTGGGAACCCCTGTTCTAAACGAATGAATATTTTTGGTTCAAACGTTGTATATTCTAGTTTTACTAGATGAGCAATTTTTTTTTGTTTCAAAATGTTTTTGAGACAAATACAGTGGCGTAGTTATGGTGTTTTGAACGGATTTAAGCCCCTCAAATTTCTACGCCAACGCCAAAATACCAAAATATGCCTAAAGGATTAAGACGGAGTGAGCCAAAAAGAGGAGAGACTTCGTTCGCGACGCTCACTAGTGTCAGCCGATCAAGAACGCAATTCAGTTCTTAGAAAATTTCTTTTCATTCAACATAGGTGGCCCCATATGGTGTTGGTCTTGTTCTTGCATCTTCGGTCTTGATCTTCCATCTGGTCCTTGGATTTGGTCTTCGGTCTTGGTCTTGCATTATCTGTCTTGGTCTGGCTGCAAAACTTGCAGGACACCTGGCAAAACTTTTGCATAGGTTATTTTTAGCTCAGCAAATGCTTGATTTAAGGGAAGGGTCAAAATCAAAAGGCGTGTTGGGTCTTTTTTCACACTATGACTCAGACATTTTCACTCTGTTGACGTCATTTGACATTTCTCCTTGTCTAGATTTGGTAACTATTGACTGCAGTTCTAGGGTTCTACCACTTGTCCTAGTTTCAATGATTGCTTCATCATTCAATAAATCATCATAGCGTGTACCTTCAGAGGCGAGGAGGGGGGGTTGTAGGAGGTGATAATTAGAGCACATTTGTGATATTTTGTTTGTAATTGAAATGGAATTTATTCATTTATAAGAATAATGAACAATCTACAGACTTAGGTAAGTTTTTCGGAAAGCAATTCTTCGAAAAAACATTTCATCGAAGAAAGTATTCTTTAAAGAACAGTTCTTCGAAAATATATCCTTCGAAGAATAGTTTTCCGGAGATAAAACTCTGAAATGACATACAGGTAAAGCATACCTTTGTAGACAATTTCTTCTCTTGTCAGCAGTGGCGGCTCCTCGAAGGAGGCTAAGGAGGCTCAGCCTCCTCACCAATTTATCTTAATGATCATTCTCCATTTTATTTCCTGTTTCTCTGATAATTTTTAATTAATTCCCCGTTCTCAGTAGTTATTTTTAATCTGGCAACAGTGCCCTGAGGCTAGACTCTCTATATATCTCAAACGCTGAGCATGTGTTGTTCAACGCAGTTGTTGTTTTTCCGACCAGTTCGAACGCCAACTGGGTAAATCAGCGAAAACTGCAACACCCTCTGGAGGCTAGCCTGCGGCAGCCTCTAGCAATCTATGACATACGAGACGTGCGTTCTGCCGACTGCTGATTAGGTCAGTCAATGCTTGTTTGTTTATGTGTTGTCACGCCAAGTAAGGTTAGATTGTTGTCTGTTGTAAATTTAAAATGAGTGTTAGTGAGTTAGTTGCTGCCTTTTAGAAAATCCATTTAGGGAATTAGGTAACATATGATAAAAGTGTTTCTTTTAAATAAACGGCCTTTACCGGATTTGAAAGGATTAGTAATGTCAGGGAACTATCAAAATCGATCATTGTTAATACTAATAGTAATATTGACAAGACGAAGCTTTAAAAAAATCTTTGATTTCCCTATAATGCTCCAACTCGATGGAATTTTACATCACGTGCAGTATTTACCATCCATAAAAATAAAGACAAATTAATTGAAACATTTGATTTTGTATTAAACAGTGATGACTTTTCAACAGATCAGGTTTCATTAAATGCTGCTATTGGTTTAAAATCTTATTTAGAAAATGAAGAATTTTTGTTTTATCTTGATAATTTTAAATTAATATTTGAACAAACTGATCTTATTTTTCAAATTTTACAACATAAATTCAAGAGATCGTTTGAAACATCTCATTGGAAAAATTTCAAGTTTCCGTAATACAGAATTTCATTTTAATATTTTATTTGAAAAATTTTCAACTGATGAGGCTCCTCCCGCGAAAAGGAGGAAAACATATAATTTGGCAGTCAAGAAACTACATTATGTATAAACAACTTTTTTATGAAATTTTAGATACTATTAAAGGTCAAATTGAGATTCGATTTTCCGATTTACATGAATTGAAGTTTTTTGACTTGAGGAATAGAAGATTTTTCGAATCTTTTTCAAAAGAGTTCCCCAATACACTTAAAGATAACTTAGTTCTAAAATAAAAATTTTTTGATAAAATAGCACGGCACAATGAATTATGCGTTATATACTCGGATAAAGATATTTTAGGCCAGTATGACTGTCACGCCGATATGATAAAATATATGATAGACAATGATTTGCAACAAGTTGTACCTCAGTTTTATAAGCTACTTTGTTTGACAGTCACCATTTCTGTCACGTCGGCATCGGTGGAGAGATCATTTTCTACTCTCAAACGAATTAAAACTTACATGCCAAATACAATGGGCCAAAATCGTTTATACAATGTTAGTTTAATATCTATTGAAAAAGATTTAGTAAAACACTTAAAACAAAATGATACATTTTTTGATAATATTATTGATCATTTTTCGCAAACTAAAGACCGTAGAATTCAGTTAATATATAAAAAAAATAATAGAATTAATAAAAAAAAACAAAATATGAAAAATTCCAAAAAAAAGAAAGAATATTAAAAATCCAAAAAAAAATAAAAGACAAAAAAAGAACAAAAAAATTTTTTGGCAAGAGAAACTCTGTACCTCCACGTTGGTTCTTGCTGGGTAACAATTAATTTTGTCACTGAAGTAGTTGGTACTGTCGCTGTTCAAAGGTTAAAAGGCTGTGAATAGAGTATATTTTTACAAAAACGTTTTATGTCCAGCCTCCTCTCTCAAAAATTCACGAGCCGCCACTGCTTGTCAGGTAAGTATTAATACTAATTTATGGATATACCTGTATCAATAACAAGTGGATTATATACCCCGATGACAATGAGTACTTTTTAATATAAAAGGGGTTTTCCAAATATTGTTCCCCTCATAATTTTCCTGTGAGACACACCGTTGACATCCCTAGCTGAAGATGTAGAGACGGATACCCATTTGTAAAGAACAATCAAGTGGATACAAAGACCTATTAGAAGTGCGAGCAATTTGATACCAGAAGGAGGAGTTGCAGAGGTTGAGCTATTACCGACGGAGTTATACAAGAAAATTGAAGAGCATAATCACGCTGCAAACGCTGCAAGTGTAGATGTATCATAGTTTTGATCCAGCGGATACGAGCCACAGCAATCACTTCAAGCGATACTCCGCACTATATTGTGTCTGGCACAGTCAGCAGCAGTTGTGCAGGACAAAGTCCATCAGTTAGTTGCATGAAGAGGACAATAAGGATCGTACGAAGAAGGAACGATGCTGAAGCAGTTTTGCTCCAATCACGAACAGATTAATTTTATCCGAGTTATATACACAAACAATGAAAGGGGATGAATTTTTGATGCATGACTCAGGGCCTATTGAAGATCGAATAATGATTTTTACGACTACACACTCCCTAAAGTTATTGGAAAGGTGTACCAAATGGATTATGGACAGAACCTTTAAAAGCGTACCACATCTGTTCGCCTAATTATATACAGTTCATGGATTGAAGGAAAACATTTTAATTCTTCTGATATATGCACTATTGCCAGACAAGACAACAATCTTACTCAATAGTTATACAACAGATAATGAAAAGATTTCCGAAAGCCAAACCCTCCAACATAATGATTAACTTTGAAAGAGCAGCGTTCAAGGCATTGAGTACAAACCCCAAGAGGAACTTAAGATAAAGTATGACACAGATGTGTACTTTTACACGAAAGAAATCATTTGACATCGTGTTATATCTAGCGAATCGCACTTGTTAAAGGGTACAAATTGAGGCGGATTATAAAAATTGTGTCTTGATCAATTTTGGAGGAAGAACTACAAGTCCGAAATCAGATTGAAGATTATTTTATCAGTTAAAAAATGACCATGTTTTTGATGGAATCAAAATTCAAATTTGCTTTTGTCCAGATTAAATCTTGTTATGTATTCAGAAACACCTATAATTAACATGTATAATAATGTATAGCCATAAGGATAGTGCTAAAAACAAAATCATTGGAAATTCCACCGCCCTTACTAAACATTGTTTTGATTATCTGAAGGGCGGAATATATGCAAAGTGCATATATCTGCATATTTTGCATATTTTTACAAATTTCATAAAAAATTGCTTATTTCGGCAAAAATAAAATTTGTGTGCATATTAAGTGCGACCCTTGCAGATAATTGAAACAATTTAAAAGGTGGGTAGGTTCTATTATTATATGGTTTATGGACCCATTTTATTATTATATGGTTTATTGCAGGCATTTATTGGATGTTTAGGAATTTCCAAGTAATCAGCTTGCCTAATTCACCGAACAGAAACAAGACAAGAAGGTTCACTTGAAGCTCCACCCCTAATGTTGTCTATTTCGCTGGCACACTTAAATAATCCCTGGTGGTGCCAAGTCGTGTCCGGTGGTAGTAAGTATTGTCACCGAACAGAAACTTCTGTTCGGTGCGCGGGGGTCTAGTTGGAATGCGGCGGCTTGCTTTTATAGTTCGGACTTCAAAGTACCGACGCCAAGTGAACCTTCTTGTCTTGTTTCTTTTCGGTGCCTAATTGGAGAGCAAATGTGGTCTCTTCTTTTGTATTTATATTGTATAGTTTAGTTTGTCGATAGATTCCAGTGTGAAAAGAGTGATTTCGAGAATATTTATTTCAAACGCCTAAAATACCGAAAGCCCCTTCGTGGATTGAAAATTTTCCTGAGTTGGAGTTTAGTGGGGATAAAGTGTTTTGCAAAGTTTGTGCCAAAATCATTGTTTGTGAAAAGAAGTTCCAAATTGATCAACACTTGAAAACAGCTATGCATAAAGCTAAGTTGCAGAAAAATAAATCTGTGCCTGTTCAGCAGTTTGTGCCAATCGCATTTCAAAATGTCAAACCAAAGAGTGAAAAGGAGGTGTTTCATCAAGACTTATGCAAAGATTTAGTCGCAGCAAATATACCTTTGAAGAAACTGCAAAATACACAATTCAGAGATTTTTTGCGAAAATGTTGTAATCAAAACATCCCTGACGAATCCACACTTAGAAAGAAGTATGTGCAAACAGTATACGAAACCGTAATGGAAGAAATTGAAGTTTCACTGGGCGATGAACATTTTATATTATTGTTAATGAAAGCACATACTCATGTGGTCGATATATCGCACATCTTATTATTGGAGGGCTTCAAGAAAATGAGCCAGGGAAGCCATATTTAATATCTTCTAAACAGTTAGACAAAACAAATAATGTGACCGTAACTCGATTTATTCAGCAGTCTCTATCAAATTTTTTTTACCAAATCCAGTTCCAGTAGAGAAGTTTTTAGTGTTTTTGTCTGACGCAGCGCCGTATATGGTTAAAGTAGGCCAAAACTTAGAAATATTCTATTCCAATATGGTACATGTCACTTGCCTTTTACACGGGATAAACAGAGTTGCAGAAACTATTAGAACACCATATCCCTTGGTGAACAAATTAATTTCAAATGTAAAGAAATTGTTTATGAAAGCACCTCTAAGAGTGCAGATCTATAGAAAAATTGTCAGGAGTTAGTTTATCTCCAGAGCCCGTAATAACTCGATGGGGAACATGGATTAAGGCCGCGATATTCTACGCAGACCATTTTGAAGCCATTGAAGACATAGTTTTAGATTTAGAGGACAATTCACAGTGTGTAGTGCAAAGTCAAGCAGTATTCAAAAATGTAAATTTAGCTAAGGAACTTGTTTTCATAAAGGTTAATTTTAGTTTCATACCAGATATAATAACTTCGTTAGAAAGTAGGAATATGAGTTTAAGAAAATCAATTAATATTGTTGAAACTTTCTCCGACAAATGCAAAAAAGTTCCCGGTGATGTAGGAAATCAAGTAAGAAGTAAACTCGAAGTTATTGTGGGAAAGAATGAAGGCTTTAAGTATTTAATGGAAGTCAAAAATATATTTGATACTAAACCATCCAACGAAGTAATACCTTGGCCTTATAACTTACTACCCAAAGTAAAATATTGCCAGATCACATCAGTAGATGTTGAAACATCTTTTTCTTTGTACAAACATATTTTTACAGACAGAAGGCAAACACTTTTATTGGAAAATTTTGAAAAATATATCGTTATAAATGCATTTTATATCATTTCAGGTTAAAAATATTACCTATTATATTTTTCTTTTAATTTTACTTAAAATAAATAATTTTTGTAAGAGTCGGCGTTTCTTTATTTCCATTTTTCCATGTTATATTCAAGGCATATAATTGCATATTTTGACAAATAAATGCAAATTGTTGCATATTTCAAAGAAAAACTATGCATATATATGCGCATATTTTAATTGAATTGACGTGCACATATTCCGCCCTTTAAATTTATAACCATCAGTTCTATAACAAAAATGTATATATATATATATATATATATATATATATATATATATATATATATATATATATGTAAACAAGTTTAAAGTTTCTTTGCCTAATTGGCCACTATCGTGTATGTAACTTAAGAGATATAGAATTAAATTTTCTGAATTATGAAGATAACTTAGATAATTTAACATAGGATTATAAAGATGAATAAACGTAAAAGATTGAACCATAGGCGGGATTCGAACCCACATTTCTGGATTTCTAGTCCAGGGTGTTTACCAATTACACCACTTCGGTCCTATTAGATTTTTATATTTTTGTAAATATAAACCTCTGAAAGGATAGTAGATCATTGATGAACACAATGCGATTCGATGCCCTACCATAGATCAACTATTCACGCACATTCATCTAAAGTTCAGTCGTTTTTTGAAGTAAGGATTGTAGGTTAGTACTGCTATGGTTGGCAGTTACTTGACAGTTCTTATTCAAATGACAGCATCCTGGTTCTTATATATTTCAATAGAACTGACTGAGAATTGTTCTGGTTAATTATAAACAAGTTTAAAGTTTCTTTGCCTAATTGGCCACTATCGTGTATGTAACTTAAGAGATATAGAATTAAATTTTCTGAATTATGAAGATAACTTAGATAATTTAACATAGGATTATAAAGATGAATAAACGTAAAAGATTGAACCATAGGCGGGATTCGACTAGAAATCCAGAAATGTGGGTTCGAATCCCGCCTATGGTTCAATCTTTTACGTTTATTCATCTTTATAATCCTATGTTAAATTATCTAAGTTATCTTCATAATTCAGAAAATTTAATTCTATATCTCTTAAGTTACATACACGATAGTGGCCAATTAGGCAAAGAAACTTTAAACTTGTTTATAATTAACCAGAACAATTCTCAGTCAGTTCTATTGAAATATATAAGAACCAGGATGCTGTCATTTGAATAAGAACTGTCAAGTAACTGCCAACCATAGCAGTACTAACCTACAATCCTTACTTCAAAAAACGACTGAACTTTAGATGAATGTGCGTGAATAGTTGATCTATGGTAGGGCATCGAATCGCATTGTGTTCATCAATGATCTACTATCCTTTCAGAGGTTTATATTTACAAAAATATAAAAATCTAATAGGACCGAAGTGGTGTAATTGGTAAACACCCTGGACTAGAAATCCAGAAATGTGGGTTCGAATCCCGCCTATGGTTCAATCTTTTACGTTTATTCATCTTTATAATCCTATGTTAAATTATCTAAGTTATCTTCATAATTCAGAAAATTTAATTCTATATCTCTTAAGTTATATATATGTATATATATATATATATAAAAAATATAAAAATCTAATAGGACCGAAGTGGTGTAATTGGTAAACACCCTGGACTAGAAATCCAGAAATGTGGGTTCGAATCCCGCCTATGGTTCAATCTTTTACGTTTATTCATCTTCATAATCCTATGTTAAATTATCTAAGTTATCTTCATAATTCAGAAAATTTAATTCTATATCTCTTAAGTTACATACACGATAGTGGCCAATTAGGCAAAGAAACTTTAAACTTGTTTATATATATATATATATATTAGTTAAAGAAACTAATTACATATTATAAAAGATCTATCTTGGAGATGATTCACATGAAACGTGACACTGAACCTGTAACTCATAGAACTAATGTACAATCATTAAGTCAAAGTTATACAAATTTAATTAATTAAACCCTTGCAAATTTCTACGCAACGTCTTTATAATGTTAAAAGTGTATTAATGTAGAATGCTGAAAAAATCAATAATTCTTGGTAGGGTCAGACAACCTATTCCTATCGTAATTCATAAATCTTTAATATCTGGTTTGTTAATGGGTACTGGAACTCATAAGAATTTTTTGTTCATATACTTTGGACTTTAATGATTTACAATATCAATTATTCGTGTTATTGTTCGTTTCGGTGACGTAGGCATTTTTAATTGGAATAAATGCGATAAAGACGTACAATTAGTATAAAGATGTCTTCTGATGATGGTCGAAATGTAGGTAATATGTGTTAATGTCACCTATTTCCCAATAATTTATAAAAAACTTATAATTATTAACTTCTATGATTTATGCTGGTTAAAGATTTATGTTTTGACAATGCAGACTATGTAAATAATTATTACTATTGGAAACACGTCCTGTTTCTGGTAATCTGGATGTGTTTTACGTAAAACTACATCGTGTGAATGAAGAAACGAGGCGCAGATGGTCAGTATAAGGTGCGGGAAATCCCATTCGCCCAGTGTTGTAGGTGATCGTGGGGTGTTGTTGAGACCGAACACGGTGCAGACGGCATCAGGCCGTAGATCGGTGCTCGTGCCTCCTCCAACAACTGTTGTTACTTGTTCTCTAGAAGAGCAGGAAAGGAAGGGTGTCTAACCCAACTGTCTCTAATCATCCCCTTGAAATGTTCCAACCGCATGTGTAGGTCTCTATCTTGAGCTATGTTGAATTGCAAATTGCCACGATTCAATTGTACAACAGACATGGAAGATTCAAAATACGATATCACTCACATCCTACAATATATCAGATTTGAATTTCTTTTATCCTGCCATAGCAATTTGATGGCGGCGGTGATTATTCCAGAAATATTGCTCTTTATTTGCATTATGTATTTATGTATACAGAATGAGCTACGCTACAATCAAAGAATTTTCTTTCAGTGTACAATAGGTTTATTGAGAACCAGAATACATATACTTTGAAATAAAATTCCTTGATTATAGCACATTCTGTATACATCATGTAAGAAAAAGAAGTGATTTCAAACAGGCCCAGTGTAATCTACTTGCCTCAAGAAGTTATAGACCTGGAAGTTTTTATTCCTTTTTTTCACTGATTTATCTATTTTTTAGATAGTTTTACTAATTTTGTAATTTTCGAATCTTAGTGTTGGTTGCAACCTGAGGCAATGATTCGCCAAGCTACAGCCTGTTGAGGCTTTGAGTATGGGTCATTCCTCAGGTTATTACCCCAGTAAAATCATACTTTGGATGAATGAACCGCCTGAAATTGATATCAGGATACTTCCAAGATCCCATAGAATGTGTTCCAGCGGTTGACTTACCTTTATGGCATCATCGAATTTTGAAGAATTTCATAAGGGGTAAATGGAATAATATGGAAAAACTGTGAGTTTGGTCGATCTCATCAATTTCGGCAAAACGGCGTAATAATAGGTTTCTGTAGTTGAGTGTTAGTTGCTACCTAAGACAATGATTTATCAAGTTACAGCCTCTCGAGGCTCTGAGTATGGGTCATCCCTGAAGTTATGACCCCAGTTAAATCATACTTTGGATGAATAAACAGCCTAAAATTGATATCAGTATACTTATAAGCAGTGGCGGCTCCTCACCAATTTATCTTAATGATCATTCTCCATTTTATTTCCTGTTTCTCTGATAATTCTTTAAATTTACAAATGATTCCCCGTTCTCAGTAGTTATTTTTAATCTGGCAACAGTGGCCAGAGGCTAGATTCTCTATATATCTCAAACGCTAAATACGTGTGGTCAACACAGTGGCCGTTTTTCCAACCAGTTCAATTGCCAAATACGGTAAAACAGCGAATATGGCAACACTCTATGTAGGCTAGCTTCTCGTACGCACTCGGTCGGTCGTTTGAATACGATTACTTGCCGCCGCTGCAAACTGCGGCACGTGCTCTGTCAGTTGTTGTTTTTGTTTCACGATGTGATGTAAGGTTAAGTTATAATTTATCTGTTCGGTGAGTTATTAACAAAGAGTTATTTGGTTATTAAACGTTAAAATGAGTAGTGATTTAGTTGCTGAAAAGATTAGTGATGACAGGTATGTTTCAAAATCGGTCAGTTGATACTGATAATTGTAAAAAATATTTATGGTTAACGGGATCTGAGGTACACAATAAATCATATTGCTGGTATTGCTGGCTATTTACATCTGATAGAACTTCATGTTGGGGGCACTCGGGTTATGATGATTTGAAAAATTTAGCTCGTGGTATAGACAGACATGAAAAGTCGCAAGAACATGTTACATCGAGTATTAAGTTTAAATTAACCGGTAAACAGAATATTGTTAAAGGAGGAAAACATATAATTTGGTAGACAAGAAACTACATTATAAACACTTTTTTTATGAAATCTTAGATACTATTAAAGGTCAAATTGAGATTCGATTTTCCGATTTACATGAATTGAAGTTTTTTGTATAACTTAGTTCGAAAATATAAATTTTTTGATAAAATAGCACTGCACAATAAATTATGCGTTATATACTCGGGATAAAAATATTTTAGGCCAGTACGACATTCACGCCGATATAATAAAATATATGATAAACAATGATTTGCAACAAGTTTTACCTCAGTTTTATAAACTACTTTGTTTGACAGTCACCATTCCTGTCACGTCGGCATCGGTGGAGAGATCATTTTCTACTCTCAAACGAATTAAAACTTACATGCGATCATGCGAAATACAATGGGCCAAAATCGTTTATACAATGTTAGTTTGATATCTATTGAAAAAAATTTTATAAAACACTTAAAACAAAATGATACATTTTATGATAATATTATTGTAATAAAGATTCTTGACCCAGGTATGAATTATATATAAATTCTCGGGAAATAGGTCACAATAACACTTATGCTTTATATTTTTCTTGTATTTACGTACGTTTCGGTCTCACGACCATCGTCAGAAGACTTATTATGTCTAAAACTTGATTACTCAAAACTAACAACAGAAACACGATTAAACGAAATTGTAAACAATTTCGTTTAATCGTGTTTCTGTTCGTTTCGGCGACGTGGGCATTTTAACTGAAATCGGTGCGATTAGGACGCTTTGTGTAATACAATTAGTTTTAAGTAATCAAGTTTTAGACATAATAAGTCTTCTGATGATGGTCGTGAGACCGAAACGTACGTAAAGACAAGAAAAATATAAAATATAAGTGTTATTGTGACCTATATCCCGAGAATTTATATATAAAAGATAATATTATTGATCGTTTTTCCCAAACTAAAGACCGTAGAATTCCGTTAATATATAAAAAAAGTTAATAAAAGTAATAAAAAAAAACAAAATACGAAAGATTTCAAAGAAAAAATATATCAAAAATCCAAAAAAAAATAAAAAACCAAACACGAACAAAAAAATTTTTTGCCAAGAGAAACTCTACACTTTCACGTTGGTTCTTGCTGGGCAACAATTAATTTTGTCACTGAAGTAGCTGGTACGGTCGCTGTGCAAAGGTTCAATTAATTGGCTGAATAGAGTATATTTTTACAGAAACGTTTTATGTCCAGCCTCCTCTCTCAAAAACTTCACGAGCCGCCACTGCTTATAAGATCCCATAGAGTAAGTTCCAGTGGTTGACTAAACTTTTTGGCATTTTCGAATTTTGAAAAATTTAATAACTATGGAAAAATTGTGAGTTTTATCGATCTCATCAAGTTTTGTTCCCTCTCGTGTAGTCAAAGTATTAAAAAAAAAATTCGCTAATTTTGTGTTTTCACTTTTATACTACTAATTTAAGTAAAATGTTACTGTTCACATTTTGTATAGTCTGTACTTTGTGTGCAATAGTTTCTTGGAACCTATGCCCCTTTTCAAACATGATAATAAAAAGTAATTCGAAACTACTGATAAAATATTTTCGTAATAATAAAAAATTGTGACGAGGAATATTGCAACACAAATTGTTAATTTATATTGTTTGTTAGAACAGACTCATACATCCGTTAATTTATGAATTATGGTCCCAATTCAATAATCTCATGCATGAACTGTATTTCATCATTGTAATAGGAGTTAAGTTTATTTCTATCTCCATTTCTCGATATATACTAGTCATCAATAAATACTTCGAATGTCGGATAATACTGTGAATTATTGGATTCGTAGTTGTGTCGGATTTGATTTATTGTCCTATGGAATATTGGGATTATTGAATTTTTTCAAGACATGAATCAATACAAAATTGAATCATAACTCACGCAACATTGAATAAGTAATAAAAAACAATTCCAAGTCCAAACATTTGAGATAAAATTTGTTGAAATCATATTTCAAATGTATTGTGAGCAGAGCCATCTATTCGCTTGTAATGTTACTGATCAATCTAGAGTTCTCATCATTCCTTGAGTGAATTACAATTAAGGTAGTAATAAATGAATCACTGATTCTTTTAACGTCGATTTATTTGATTTCTTAATTATTATTTACAATAAATTTACATTTATACAACTACACTATTCAATGTTCAATATAAATAGTTAATTGATACAATAATTTCCAAGTAAACCTAGCTTATACAAAAATATCACATTCACTTAATACTAAAACATTCCTACAGCTTAGAAATCGATATTTTGATGAATATTGATTTTTGTAAACGTAATTGAATGGCTTCTTCTAAAAAGGTTCCATTTACTATTTCGACTTATCAAGAACAAGAAGAAACGTCCTACAATTTTTCTTTCTTTTCAAGCCTTTTTTCATACAATTCTGAATGGTACATATAAATTCCGATTCTTGCTTTCATTTATCTCTTTTATTAAGGGACATACAGAAGAAACCGGAATTGATGCCGTTATGACTTTTCAGACGCAACCTCTTTATACTGACTGGCAACTTATTGCCTTCAGAGAACCCTTGAAACATTTGAAAATCAAACAACAGGAAACAGCACTAAACAGATTAAGTCTATCTTTTAACATTTTGTTGGATATAACCTTTTCAGAGGAACGACCTTTCAATTATGTATGTTTTGAAACTCATATAACTGAAGATAAATATTATAAATTCAATTTGAAATCAGACTTATCATCTATTATAACAGAAGCCATCAGAACCTATTTGGTCGTTTAGCGATAGCGACTAATCTAGGTTTTGCTGTACTATTTGTGCTTTTGATTATGTTATGCAAATAACTTACTGTCGTCACCTCCCCATGTCACATTTCTCAATTCTTACATATCAGAAACTCACTGATTTTATAGGTCTTGGGAAAGCGAAAGAATTACAAGTGAGCTGTTAATCTGAATGTGGAAGAGCTTTTCTCATTTCCTTTCACCTGTTCTCAAAGTAAAAGATGCAATAATGTTACCATCTCATTTGTGTTTTAAGAAGAATCAACCAAATTTTAAAATTCAAGTCTGAATAAATTCAAATATTCGTAACAACTCTTTTTCATATAGTTTTTCATAAGTTTTTTTAATTAATTTTGTTATCTAAATCTAATCTAAAATTACACATTCTTGACTATTGAAACAACTACTTTGCAACTCCCATAATTTCATAAAATGAATATATCAATTATTACAGATAACTCATAAAATGAGTAGGTAATCACATAAAGTGGAATTTATGAAAGAAAACCTATATGATGAAATAAAATATTATAAATTGAATGTGTGTAATTTTATAAGATACTATAGGTATCTAGTAACAATTTTATAATTAAAAAAATATAAGATTTTGATAAATTTCAATAAATTTACAATTGTTGAAAAAATGTTGATATACATTTTTTTTAATGTAGCCATTCTTATCGAAAAACGTAAATTGAGTCTCATTTCCATATTCCTACGTGAATTCAGTTCACTTGGTAAAATCATCCTACGAAAATTGAGTCTCACTTATAAAATCATACTACGCGAATTGACTCCCGGGGCTTCAATATAATTCTCACAATATTTTTAGAAATGAGAGTGTTAAGATTTGAGCTATTGGAATATTTGCATGCTATATCAACAAAGTTAGGTTAGTAGGTTAGATTAGGTTAGGTTGAGTTAGGTTCCTGGAAAGCAGGAGCTTCTTCTTTTGCGCGGAGCCTGAAAACCGCAACCAGGCGCGTCCCCAGGTGGCAGATAGGGGAATGCTCATGGCCCTGTTGCCAGCAGGGTCAAGGGTAGGAGTAGACATGCTCCCGCGGACCAACAGGCACCCAGACCGAGGATAGAATGTGGGACTCCCAGTCACATGTTCCTGACAAGAGGGTGACGGATAGATTGCGGCTGATACGGAGAACCATATGTTCCGGAAGAGTAAGTTATCCTATCATAGATGACTTACTGAAACACACAGGAAAGATCGACAAACAGATTGAGTACTGAAACACCTTAATATTGGGAAAAACAATATTTTGGTACAAGACGAGACACCACAGGAAACATCCATAGCGTGATGAAGTACTGGAAACCCAGAAACCAGAACAACATGGTTAAAACGATACGTACAGGAAATATCAACGAACCGATATAGTACTGAGACTGAGGGTACCTTAATATTGTGGAAAAACGATATTTCGGTACAGACACACACAGGAAAGATCCATAACGTGTTCGAGTACTGGAACCCAGAAACCGCAACATCGGTAAAAACGAAACATATAGGAATTTATCCAAAGAGGATAAATCACTAAGACAAAATACCGTAAAATTGGGTATCAACCATATTACGGTATAAACATAACGTGAACATCAACGTATACTACGAATGTAGATATTTACGTTTAATCGACGTAAATATCACTAATAAACACCAAAAGAAACTCAGCTCGATATAAAATTGACAAACAAAGAGAAAGACGCAGTCCATATCCTGAAGCAATGTGATAAACGGTCCCGGGATATGGATGAAGATATGAGAGGTTTTAGCAGATATGCTCTAATATCATTGAGTGAGTCGTAGATAAAAGCTGACGGTGTGCATCAAGCATTTCCTCTCAACAAAAAAAAAAAAAAGGTTGTGGTAAGTTAGGTTAGGTCAGGTAAGAAACAAAACGGGTACAAACAATCATTATTTCTTATTATAAGAGTGCTAAGATTAGCCCGATTAAAATATTAGGTTAGGTTAGGTTACAAGCAAAGGAGGTACAATAAATAAGTATCATTGGTTGTTATGAGAGGGTTAAGATAAGCGCGATAAGAATATTTGAATTCCGTATCAACAGAGTTAGGCTAGTAGGTTAGATTAGGTTAGGTTAGATTAGGTTAGGTTACAAACGAAGGGGGGTAAACAATCATTATTGGTTATTATGAGAGTGTCAGGATTAGCGCGATTACAATTTTTGCATTCTAACAAAGTTAGGTTAGGTTAGAAGCTAGATCATAGATATTATATATACATACATGGATAGCGCATCAGGGATTTTCATTGACTCCAACATATGAAACAGCTGACAAGTGGCAAAACATCGTTCTAGCCATAAGAGTACATGTTACTGTAATGTATCATATTATGTTGTTTTCAAAAGAAAATAGCAATATTTTAATACAGAAAACTTCTATAGTGCTTTGTTTTTTAGTTGTGATTAGTTGTTTCGCTTTTTACTTTCATTTTATCGAATGATATTGTGTAATAACTCTTGATGACAATAAGGTTATAATGGTGAAATGTGTGATTAATTAGTTTTATTGGATACTTTTATCTAAAATATAACAATGGTGAAATCGTGTTCCGGATTTGGATGTACAAATCGGTAACAAAAAGGAGGACCTAGTTTTACTGGTATTTACAAGCTTAGTAGATACTGGATAGTGGTACCCAATAATGTAATTAAAACGTAGACGTTGGAATTACAATTTTAATCGACTATTCACTATCTCAAACAGAAACAAATAGTGTAATAATTACTTTTCATTTCAGTTTTCCTTCAGATGAAAAGATGAAACAAATATGGGTAATAGCAATGAAGAGAAAAACTTCGTGCCCAACAAGAATTCTCAACTTTATAGTGAACACTTTACAGAAAATGATTTTGTGTATTCATTTGGAAGGAAATCTGTGAAACCACGTAGTTCCTTCTAGTATTTTCAATTTTCTAGGGAATGTTTTGAAGCGTAGGTGAAACACAGAGAACCTAGAAATCGGTAAACAATATGAATTTGTCATAATTTTTAGCTGGGTATTTGATATTATCATGTATTTACTAGTGATTATGCAAACAGTATTTGTTGTGAGGGCACCTCATTGGTATATTATATGCTAAGTAGATTTATTATAACATTTTGATACAATCTATTCAGTCCTATACCTTCATCTTCTAACATGAACATAATTTTTCAAATTACGAAGCATACTATTGATTAGCAAAGAAAAGTAATGAAATACTTGACTACAAGAAATCGTCGAATGAATGCAATGGTTAAACATCTCAAAAATTTATTAAAACAAGTGCAGAACGGCAGGATAATTCAGAACAATGTTTACTTTTATTCTCGAAGAATTTGTATTTTTAACAGTAACATTACCTGATATTATATAATAATGTTCCTAATTTAGGTTTAAAATTAAGGTGACCGATAACGTTAATGCTATGTTTATATCACTTTTATTTTCTTTAGAAACCGTAATATTTTGTTCATGTTTATTATTATAACAAAAGGTAAGCTAGCAATTTGACATCTGCAACTAGTCACAATACCAGAAGTTCACCACTGAATAACAACTGTTTATTTATGTAACTTCCAGTCCTTCTTATTTATATTTAACAATCAGATCAATCTCTGGCTTAGGAAAAATTTAGGTTTGGGTTATATAGTAACGAATTAGATCAATAATTTTAATAAATGACATACTTTTTTTTTCGTATCACTCCAAGAAATAGCAAATATTATTTATGTCTAATTATTTGAGCATTTTGATATTTATAGACATATTTTTTCTATAGCTTACTTAATTTTGAATAATGTGTATATGTTACTTGTTTTCCATATTATAATTAAATCTTCACGGCATTATGAAACATGTTTTATTTATTAGGTCATGTATGGTAATGATTATGTAGTTGCACATATGTATTATTTAATAATTGAAGCTGTTAATAACTAAATTTGTCATTTAATGTGAGTACAGTAATTTCCGTTCATTACATACTACAGGTTTCCATTGATGAAATACAAAACAAGTTGCATATGGATGCTTCATGGAAATATGACTAAATTCAAAATGATCGATATTTAATTCTATATCTTTGATGTAATTTTGTTTATAATACTATTATGTATTGTTGCTGAATCATAAAAACCGATCAAAGAGGATTATAACTTGATAATTCATGAAATTCTTGAAGCGCTCCATTTAAATCAATGTAAATTATGGACGTTCTTGCCACTTGTCACGTGGTTAGAATGATCTCCATCTCTGTCTAATATCAGGCTTGAATAGGTCTTCTGTCTCTCTTACGTGTTGGAGTCATCGACTGAACAGAGGTTCGTATACCATGCGCTATCCATGTATGTATATATTATATCTATGACCTAGATAGATTTAGGTACCTGAAGATGAGGTGTAACCTTTGACCTCGACACCTGGTAGTACCTAGTTAATTTGATTGTGAGAACTAAACCATATTCAAACTTATATTTAATATGAAATCATATTTGGGTAATATCAATTTTTCAACCAAATATTGTTTGCACATATTGAAATATCTGTGTTGAGCACTTTTAGAAGACAAGAGAGGCAGGAAAAGTTGGAAGATATCAAGATTAAACCTTGCACTTTGGAACTATTTTAGTAGAAGGTGTTTTTCTTTTGTTTCAAATTAGAACTGGAAAGGGCAAGTTGTATGTTATTTTCCTCATCGAAGTCTTCCAAGCGAAGCAATTAGAATTTATCAGCTAAACTGTTGCAATTCTTGATGACTTTTTTGGAATATTGCTACCAGAAATTTCTTTGTGTAGTTGGATATCTTTGAGTAGAACGAAATGCTTAATTTGGTCACATTTTTGGTGCAAAGCAGTTGTCTTGTTTGAACAATAAAGGGACATTGCTCCTTAATTCTACAGTCATCCTAGTTATGACATTAGAACTTCCTATTTATCTAGCTTTCAGTGAGAAAGAATGAACACAAAATACACAGAAATGATGAATTAGTAAGATTGATTTTCGATATTTGATCTATTATTGAAATGGCATTGTCGAAAAGCTCCAACGTAAGGTTCTTGTAACTGCCTCATATTGATGTATTATTAAAACCAAGCAAGCCAGCGTCATCTAGAAAGTCATAGTCCGTTTCCGACAAGATGCATTGCCACTTCAGAAAAAACGCTCACGCGGGATAAAGAATAAAAGTGGTTTTATACTCAAAATGATTGTGAAATCCTCTAGTCAGCCATTTCATCAATGGCTTTCATCAATGGCTTTCATCGCGGAATGATGGCACTGAAGTTATCAATAAGGGACTATGACAAATGGCGCAGTTTTAGATTTGAAACGATTCGATATTCAACATTCTAGTAACGATCAAAACAGTTTTCTGTAAGAAGAGGAACAATAATTCAACGAGTTTCGGCTTGATCTGAATAAAACAGACATTTACAATTGTTTCACCACATAGTGACATACTCAGAAAGAGTATCAAACATGATGTGAGTTTCGAAGTATAGATGGTATTGTTATGAATTTAAGACTGAAGAGACCATGTGTCTCATGAGATTCAGACGGTTTTCCTATATTTATGTATTTTGCAAAAATAGTAAATCTTTCACGTTATACATAACTACTTTATTATTAGGCTTAATGTAATTCAAAATTTCCATTGTTTTGCTGTATGCATAGGCTAGAACTTTTGAAGGTAATGGCTTTCATTTGGTTAGTTGGCTACGTTCTAATTTCCTTTTTTGCTTAAAAATCAAGTTATTGATAAAAGATTGGTGGTAATTTCTGTCCAACGCAATTTGCTGAAGTTTCTCAACCTCGTTGTTATAATTTTGCAGGCTCAAAGGGTCTTTCAATTATCTATGAACTAGTCTATTAAAAGGAGCTATTTTATTTCTGAATGATGTAGCTGAATCTGCCGGGATATATCTATTTGTTTGAGTGGGATTTTTGTATATGTCAAAATCCTGTGATTACCATCTTTTATAATCTTAATATCAATGAAAGAAAGCTGTTTATCTATTCCTATTTCGACAGTATATCTCTGTGAATCGAATTGGTTATTGAGCGTGTTCAAAAGCCATGTAAATCAAAATCTTCACTTGTAATCGCGAAAATGTCGTCAACATATCTATACCAAACTTTTGGAAACAGATTCAATTTTGATTTTGAAGAGGTTTCAAGTTATGTTAGGAAAATATTGGCCAAAAAAGGAGCTGCTTTCAGGTAATTTCTTAGGATCAATTGAAAAATTTGAAACTTTAACAAACTCATTTTCGTTTCATTGAAATTAATATCTGTCTTATTGTGGTTAATGTTTATTCTTAGTTCTTGAAAGAAAAAAAACTGTTATTACTTGGAAGCAGATAAGAGAAATTCCCTCGTATTTATGGGCAAAGAGTATTATCACAACTCGGTAAATACCGTTTTAAATGATGAACAGATTACCAGGAATCCGTTATCAAAATGCGTTAAACTAGTCAATAATTCATTAAGATCGCGTACAGCTGTAATCTCCGATAATTTGAAATACAAACTTAGACCTCCAAATCCTAATCTTCGTAAACTGTATTGCTTACCCAAGATTCATAAGCCGGGTAATTTCATTTTACGTATAACATAACAAAATGGTTAGTGAAGGAATTTAGCAACTTATTAGCCGCACCAAGTTTGTCTGTGAAAAATCCTTTGGAACTCATTGCAGAATTGAAAGATTTCCAACTTGAACCTGGTGATACTATTGTTTCATTTGATATTGTTCCACTATTTACAGATACTCTAATCCCTGAGTCGATAAACATTCTGAAGAAATGGCTTTAAAATATTAATATCCCCAATAGAAACGGCACAGAAAACGTGATCCTTACATCATTATGTATGGGGCAGAGTTATTCAATTTTTAACCAAAATTGCTATAAACAAATAAGCGGATGTTCAATGGGTAATCCATTTTCTTCTTTTTCTTACAATATTTTTCTAAGAGAACTTGAAACCTCCTCAAATTCCAAAAGTTTGGTAACATATTTTAAATACAGGTTACACCTTTTCTAAACAAGTTTTACTACTTTTAAAACACAGTACGGACAAATTTATTCATTTATTCATTTATTTACGGACATGCCAATTGCGTTACTTTATCTGCAAATACAATTATAATCAACTAAAACCAAGTGACAACAAATTAATGTGTCTCATTTAATTTTTGAATGAATATGTGGATGTATCAAATAAAGCACCATTCTTATTTGCTAATTTATCTATTCTTGTATTCGATTAACTTTGACCATAGTTCGTACTGCGATGAGAAACCATGAACAGTTCAGAAATTCTTGTTCTTCTGGAATTGACATTTAAATTAAAGAGTTAAATTAAATTTGGACAAGATAACTTATAACTTTGCGCAGATTTCATTCATCAGCTCTTCGATGTTTCAAACTTGAATAATTTAAAATGTTCAAAATGTCACAATATTCGTAGTCTTTCCTCGGATATCCAAGTTTGAATGCATATGATCTTAAAAAATTATTTTGGACTCTTTCAATTCTATTGATATCCACTTGATAGAACGGGCACTATATCATACAATTATATTTAATAACTGGTCGAACGAAAGGGCAGTATAATATTTTAGAAGTGTGAATCGAAAATGTATCTGAACATCTTTGTATGTAGCCCAATAATTTATATGATTAAGAACAACTCAATATTACTTTAGATTCAAAAATATGTCAAGATCTCGAACACTATCAGCCACTGACAAATTAACATTTTTCACTTGATAAGAATATTGAATTGGATTCATAATTCTCGAAAATGTCATGTGATAACATTTGTTTATGTTTAGATGAAGCATATTTATATCGCACCACCGGGACAAATTGCTCAAATCTATTTGCAATAGTTCAGCATCACACAAATTGTTAATGATCCTATAAAGGTAATTTGGAAGGGATGGAAATGTATAAGCGAAAGAGCAATCTATTAAATTCAGATTCATCTCCAGCTGAGAGTAATCCTTTATTTGCATTCAAAATCCCAAATAGTATTTTAACAGGTACATTTTATTTTCTGATTTAGTTTACTCTGATGATTGATGATGTCCATTTGGTAGCTGAAAGGTCCTTAGTACTTTGATAGTATTTTCAGTGGACAAGGGTGATTATGGTGTATTATTATCTATAAGCGATAAAGTACTAAAGACACAAATACCTCAATTTTGGGAACAAACAATAGATTGGTATAAAACAGAAACACCACAGGAAGCATCCATAGCGAGATGAAGAACTGGAAACTCAGAAACCATAAAATCTTGATTTAAACAGAAACACCACCACAGGAAACATCCATAGCGAGATGAAGTACTGGAAACCCAGAAACCAAAACATCTTGGTGAAAAATAGAACACAACAGGAAACATCCATAGCGAGATAAAGTACTGAAATCCCAGAAACCATAACATCTTGGTTTAAACAGAATCACCATAGAAAATTATCCATAGAGATAAATAACTAAGACTAAAAATACCGTAAAATTGGGCATCAACCATATTACGGTATAAACACAGAACGTGAACATCAACGTAAACAACAATGTAGATATCGACGTAAGATCAACGTAAATATCAGCATAAACACCAAAGGAAACTCACATCGACATAACATCCAGAAACATAAGAGAAGGACACAGTCCATATCCTGAAGTAATGCGATAAGCGGTTCCGGGGTATGGATGAAGATCGGAGAGGTTTTAGCAGGTATGCTGTAACTTAGAGTGAGTCCTGCACTACCCGAAGTGATAGATAAAGCTGACGGTGTGGATAAAGCGTTTCCTCTCCACAGAAAAAAAAAGGCTTTGCTCACGTGTAGTAAAAGTATAAAACTTCATTCATGTAATAATTGAAGCATATGTAATATTCTTCCACAATTGATTCTGAAGAGATGAAATGCATTTAGTTTTGTGGCAATCAATTATAACATGTTTTCATGTTTGTGTATTCCATGTTAGGATTTTGGTATTAAAATGTTTTGTAAATTTAAACAGCGAAGTAAATAATTCTTATGATTTTCAGCATATGAATAAAAATATCCTTCGAACAGTTTATTACAAGCTTGCGTTTACTATCAATCTGAAGAATTTCATCGTTAAGTTTTTTGTTGCAAATTTTCGAGCCAAACAATCTTCGAACTCATATTCCAACTCAGTTTCGCCTGCGGACTCCTACCATTCCGTAAAATGCAAACAGCCAACAAAAAATTTATCATAATTTTCGATAGAAGTTACTGCCAGATTAAAACAGAATGAAATGTATCGAAAAAGCATCGTCGTTTACGACTTAATCGAATTTGCCACTTTAAACAACGTAATTTCTCCCTTGATTGTAGTTTAAAGAGCAATGTCTTTTGTTTTCGGGAGACAAACGACAGATCAGTTCTATCGCTGTCGTAAAGATGTTGTTGAACGTAATGCATCTGGGCACATTCATGTTATTGACAAGTGAAATTGCGCCAACAAAACGATTTTCCGGTATTTACACTTTTCTTACAATGAGACCTTCGTAAATTCAATTATTTTTCTACTTTTCCACTTCACGAATAGGATGCATTACGATTTTTCATATCGAAAATAAAACCGGTCGGGTGAAATTGAAACTGGCGTTTCAGACAGAATCGAAAATTACTCCATTTGAAAACTTCTGATCGAGAAGTCCATAACGGATTATAGTTTTCATTTTTACTTCCCTTGCTATAAGTACTACAGATAGTAGCAAGAATGGGAGATTATGAAGTGAAATATTGAATCTAATGAATGGCTTCCGTTGTTGTCAAGGCACTTCTGCAAGCGGTATACCAAATTAGACATTCCACGTTGGAACAGCTTCGATTTCATCACGAATTTTCATTGCAAGTTCGTGGCTTTTCTTCATATACTCTAGCTCAGTGATTCCCAAACTGTGCGCCGCGGCGCCAAACTGAAGAAAAACGTGAGAAGTTGAAAATATCTGGATTTTTTTGAGTGGTTTGTTTTTATCTGACTCTGTATAATATTCAGGGTCACGCCAATATTTTTTTTATACAGTGTCGAGGTGCGTAGGTGCATTGCTACAGATTAGGAATGTTCTGGAAGATCTTGCGGAAAATATAATATCTAGGCATGCGTTGCCGGCCAGATTCAGTCAGTCGATATACCATTTAAGTCTACTGAAGTTGAACTCAGCGCTTCATATATAAAATATAAATTAGTAAATTAGTTCATATCGTAATTTAGCTAGTGTTATATTACTTCTTGTTGTCTTTGATAAACTGTTTTGTGATTGTTGGCTCTTTTTGAACAGTAATAAACGTTATAGTGCAGATAAAGAAAGTATGCCTCCAACCAGTGGCACTAGTATGAAGAAACGAACATATCGTAAAAATGATGACAGCTATTTAGAGTTTGGTTTTACGTCAACATAAATTAATGGTGAAGAGACACCATAAAGTCTATTGTTTATGAAAGTTTTGGCAACAGAGTGTATGCTTCCTAGTAAATTGAAGCGACATTTAGAAGCTAATCACAACAGCATGGTTGGTAAACCTCGTGATTTTTCTGCAGGGAGGTTGAAAGAACTGAGGCAACAAGAAAAAACATTTTTTCAAGCTGCATTAATAGGAACAATAGATTAGAATAGTTGCATTCTATATCAACAAAGTTAAGTTAGTAGGTTGAGTTAGGTTTGGTTAGGCAGTCCATATCCTGAAGTAATGCGATAAGCGGTTCCGGGATATGGATGAAGAACGTAGAGGTTTTAGCAGGTATGCTCGTTTTTTAGAGCGAGTCCTGCACTACCAGGAGTGTTAGATCAAAAACTCCTGGTGTGCATCAAGCATTTCCTCTTCACAGAAAAAAAGGTCAGGTTAGCTTAGAAACAAAGGCGGTACAATAAACAATCATTATTGGTTATTATAGGAATGTTAAGATTAGCGAGATTAGAATAGTTGCATTCTATATCAACAAAGTCAAGTCAGTAGGTTGAGTTACGTAAGGTTAGGTTAGGTTAGAAGCAAAGGAGGTACAACGAATAATCATTATTGGTTATCATGAAAGTGTTAAGATTAGCACGATTACAATATTTGCATTTTATATCAACAAAGTTAGGTTAGTAGGTTAGGTTAGGTTAAGTTAGGTTAGGTTAGGTTAGGTTAGAAAGAAAGGCGAGGCAATAATCAATCATTATTGGTTATTGTGCAAATACTTGCATATAGGAGGATGGTTGGACTAGGCAACATGTACTACATGCTAATTATCTGTCCTGACAACCAGGTACCTAGGACTCAATTTACGTCGACCTATCTACAACAACTCCTTCTAGCTCCAAGGGGCGGTTGTCTACGTCATATAGAGCACCTACCTGCAATTTTATAAGTTTGCGGGCTTTGTTAGTATCGCGGATTTCGTGATGAATATGTCAGACATTTAATGCTTTTACTTTATATATTATATTATGTAGATTATCAGTTTATGGACCTGTATTTGCTGTATTCAATTAATTTTTTGTTTTAATGATGCCAGTTTGTGGTGAAACAATTGTAGAAATGTTAACTTACACTTTTCCATCTGTCCTTGCACTGCGATACTTTCTCCTTCACGGATCCACTTGGAGCGCCCGGCTTGTACTAACTAGTAGAACCTGAACAGCTCTCAGCAATCGCGTCCTTAAGAGGCTACTTTAAGCGAGAACCTACAACCTACATACAATTCGTGCCAGAACCTTCAGGACAAAGCTTGAATGAATGTAACTTCGCATATACATAATACATAAGCGGGATAATTGGACGATTCAATCTAGAAACCTACAGCTAGTGGTGGCACCGAAAAAAACTATTGGGGTAGATAGGTCTCATACGATCTTTGACCACAGGTTCAACTTCATAAATTTATCTATATTTCAGCTATCTGTTAAGTAGCCGACGATTACTATACTAATGCTGCACCATAACCTTCTTCTCGAGTATCTCTACTGTAATAAATTCCAGATATGTTGTAATAAATTGTAATTAATATGTTGACAATCCCCACATAATTATTTTGGTGGTGCTGATGCAGCATTAGGTACATCCATCTCCGGCAGTAATTTAACTAAAACCACCTTCGAAAATGTTTGGCGAACCTCATTCCACTGACGAGCTTATGAGGAGAGCGAAACAGCTGTCTGTTAGTAATAGACTTGTTACTATTCAGCCTGGTGAACCAAAGCTTTGTACATTGACTTCTAACACGAGATGTGTTTGTAATTTACTATGCATTTCAATCTATTTAGTTCTGTGTTTTTTAAAATGAACCATAAAGTTCGAAATAGCGATTAAGAGTTCAATAAAGGTGGTGTATCTTGAAAAATGGAATATCACAAAGTAATAACCCTTAAATGGATAGAAAAAAGTTGTATTACTATTCAAATTATCATTTTGTTTGTAAATTGTACTTCACAACATAATTATCTTATATACATAAAATATTTTACGTACTATATTTCTAATCACTTTGAATACATCACATTTAGATATTAAAGCTTGTATGTTTTCCCCTGTATTTGTATACAAAAAAAGAGAGAGAAAAGAACAAACTACATCTATCTCCTTTGCATTTAGATTGCTTGTTTAAGTATTTCACAGATAATTGGAACGTTGCTTGTTAGAGGCAAACGTCGAGACCAAATAAAAAGCCTACTTCGCGAAGTTCAATTTATTTTGTTTGGAAAAAGCTGCACAATGTTTCAGCGGCTAGTCTGGAGAGATTCAAATCATTATTAGAGGAACTTTGAACACATCTAAGATGAATAACCAACGAACGTGAAACTCGTAGTTCCAAAAGTGATTTAACGTTCGTATTCATTTCGAAACTTTGTATTCCGAAGAATAGAAGATTAGATTGTGCGCTTTTATTTAACCTACAACATTCCCCAACTGAATAGTTCGAGATGTTAATTAAACAGAAGATATCACGGATAGTCTTCCATTGTGGATCTTCCATTACTTGCATCTATGTTCATTATTATAGTGTTCTAAATACAGTATGGAAAAAATTGAATAGGCCAGATTAATTCCACAGTGTGTTGTTTGCCACTTCATGACCACTGACTGCTGTTATTTTTTGAATAGCTATGTGAGTCATGGAATACAGCAGCTGTTTTATCTCCATGATTGTACAGACATTGTCCCTAGAGATTTGAGAAGTGTTGTTCTTGATATAAGTAGGGGTGGGGCAACTTTTAGCTGAAGTTCAGACATTGTGTCTACGCCAATTTAGCGCTTGGTTCGGAGAATTTTGAATGTGACTAGCGACCTAGAGGAAAATGTTTGTAATGATGCGAATAACCTGAGTTTTTTCCCTCTGAAAATTGGTGCATCCCTCTTTTATTTGCGAAAAGCGAAAAAAAGGTTTCTCGAACCCTGTTGGGGGTAAGTTTCTAATTTTAATTATTTTTTCACCCCTTAGATTGCTAGCTAAGATACAAAAATGTTTCCATTTTATTGTCAATATCTGAAGAACCTACAGTTGAATTTTTGTGAGGTTATGTTCATATATAGATAAGAACGAACCAGATCTAGCCGCACCAGCGCCACCTACGTTGCGAAGCAACAGATATGGTAGAACAAGCATGCTCCAGAAAACCAAAGTTGATCTTAGAGCTAGGAGAACCCAAATCAACATTAAGGTACCCGTACGACCCCACGAGCTGGTAGAATTGAACACGTTGATTAATGACGAGCTTCCGGAAGTCGCTGACCTCTTGGAAATCAACGAGGCTGTATATGGTGCCGCCAAGCGACTTGTCCCAGAATGACGGAGTGAGAGAACGCACAACCGGATCGAGAAAACCGAACGACGCCTATACAAAGTCGAGGCGTTGATTGAAAGACTCATTCAATCAACGGTCGAGGCCAGAATCCATTCAGCGACGCAGCGAGCGTCTCGATTCCAGTGTGTGATGTATTTTATTTCTAGCGCAGGGCTTCCACGTCAAAAATTAGGTTTGTAGCCGCCAAACTACGCCACCACCGTCACACACTAAAACATACAGTGTTGCAGACCATCAAGCAACATTGTGCGAATAGAATTCGAGTCCTGGGCGTGGTGAGGAAAAATCTGGCAAGATGGGTTAGACGCCTCGGCTATTCGACGCCCAGAATTCCTTTCGAGTGAGAACACGGCGTTTGCAACAAATATGCTTGCCGTTCCAGTCCCGCTTCACTCTTTTTGAAACGGTCGATGAGCTGCATAGACTCGACAAAGAGATCTGGAAAATAATGCACATCTATCACAGTTTGCATCGTAGTCGTCCATTTCCCGTATTTATTTTCCAAGTCACTGGAGGGGTAGGGCACTCCTTAGTGTACAGCGTCTGCATCCGGTCTATCAAGATCCGCACCGAATTCTTACAGGCCGGAATGGTCTTCAAGTTCGAAAGCAGCAAAGACCGAATTCCACCCCGAATATATTCGATGATCAAAACCACTAATACGACCTTGTGGCCTGGGTATAGCGTGCGGAGCTGGAACAGGAGATACTTCGTTCATTTTTCCTCCTCTTTTGAGACTATGTCTTCTCTGCCGGAGCAGAGAATTCGATGACATACATAGTCTTGGTTGGTTTATCGAGGAGCACAACGTCAGGTCTATTTGCTTGTTAGAACCTAACAGTCGGAAACGGATAATACCAGTAGATCTGGCATTTTTCATTTCCGACAACGGGGTCAATATTTCCAGGTATGTAAGGTAGCACTGGATCTTGGTCTATTCCAAACGAGTGCCTTGGATGGTAATCCAAAACCCGTAGGGCCTCAATATGGCCAACTCATGACTTTTGTTAAGGCACAGGAGTGAGTCCGAACTCCTAAGAACTTTACAAGCTTTAGAACCACACTTCGATGCAGACCCTGTAGAGTAAGGAGTCCCCTACCTCAGCGGTAACGTGGGAGCAGAACTGGAACGGTAACCATGTTTGTTTGCAGACGCCTTGTTCTCACTGCGCATTTTCTTGAACCTAGTTGATAGCTTGATGAAGATTTTTCTCCACAGAAGAATACAGTTTCAGATCATTCATGTAAAATAAATGGGTGATCTGATACCTTCTGTCGTTTGATGGTCCAGAGTAAGTTCCACGAGTCCGTCTTAACGTAATGGAGAGCGGCAGCAGTGTGATGTTGAACAAGAGGGGACTCAAAGAGTTTCCTTCAAAAACACCCCTCTTGAATGTTACCAATTCAGTCAAGACGTCAATATTTAGCTGTTATGAGTATTAGATTTTTTTATGGCATTCTATAACAAATAATGTCAAGAAGTAGAAGAGGAAACAAAAAAATGAGTTTTCAGGAAAGTTCTCACTAAAAATTCCAATACTAGAAATATCTGGCATAGTTCATTATTTTCCCCACACTATAATATATTGAACGTAAGTTAGCTCAATACTCCTCCGCTGTCTGAATTCTACTCTTAGTCAAACTCGTTTGTTCAGTCTATGAAATATTTGAGAATGTTCTGAGATATGATTGGTTTTCTAAAGTATTGAAAAAATTCGATAAATTCTATAAATACTACAATTCAATTTGTTTACACATTATAGTCCTTATCTAAGTGCATTTTACAGAAAAATCTATCGATTATCTACCAGTTGAATGTGTTCAACCTGTTTAATAATTCTTGTTCTGTAAAAAGCTTACATTATTTCTTTCTTAACAGATAGGTAAGTACAATTGGTCCAATTTGAAAAGTTTCATGTACAATTAATTTACATTAACGTACATATATTATAGATTAAACGTTTGAAATATGGAAAAACTCAACTTCATTTTGAATTCTCGTGTTGAGCAGTGAATAAATTTTGGAGTTTTTGACGGCAAATATTCCTCAAACCAATTACAAAATGGTTTGAAGCCACCTGACACACATGTTTCTGGTGTTAAAACTGAGAACAATTCATCTAGGGGAAATGTGCCTAAAATGGGATACTTGGATAAAACGGGAAATATTTGTTTTAACTAGTAGTCAGTGCGCCATCTATCCAAATATTGCTGAACGCGAAGCCGCCGCTTGTTTATACAGGTGACAATTTTCTGTCGCCAGTTTGCAAGTGTTAGTCACGAGTGAGGTACGTTCCTTTGTTTATCTTATATTTCTTACAAAAATTGTACTACACGATCGTAAGAATTGCATGCTAAGATGTTTATAAAATGTCGTAGTGTTTTTTTTTTATGTAGCTGATTCATATTTAAATAGAATTTATGTAGTTTTACGGCAATATTAGTTTGTAGGGGGTATGTAAAAACGTGTTTATTTCTTTGTAACCATGTTGCTAAAACGGGAAAAAAGCGTTTTCTAAAATGAGGATATCCCGTTTTATCTACACAGTATTTGCATTAAGATTTTAAATAAGTATATTTTTTTTAGATACTTAAAATGCCACCAAAGCCGAAATATCTGAGAAAGACTAATTGTCAAGCATGGTCGGAGGAACAAATGACTGCGGCTATAGCACTTATAGAGTCGGGGCAGTGTGGTTATATGAAAGCGGCAAAAGATTGTGGAGTACCCAAATCTACATTAGAAAGGCGAGTAAAAGGTAAAAATAAAATAAAAAAGGGTAGTCTAAAAGGTCTAGGAAGCAGGTTGATCACATTTTCACCGGAATTGGAACAACAGCTTGTAACATATGTGAAAAATATGGAATCGATGTTGTTTGGACTTACCGCAACGTCAGTTAGACAACTAGCATTTGAGTTGGCCGAAAAAAATAGCCTACCTCATTTTTTTAATAAAGATAATAAGGCAGCAGGATGGGCTTGGTTAAGATCTTTTATGCAGAGAAACAATCTTTCACTCAGGGTACCCGAGGCTACCTCAGCAGCACGGGCAACTGCTTTTAACAAGAATAATGTTAACAATTTTTTCAATCTCTTAGAAACTGTTCAAGATCAACATCATTTTAAATCCTCACAAATATTTAACGTCGACGAAACAATCAAAAATTATAGCCATGCGGGGAAGAAAGCAGGTCGGGGCTCTTACCTCAGCTGAACGTGGGACCCTATGTACCGCAGTGATCTGCATGAATGCAGCAGGTTAATTCATTCCACCAATGATAGTGTGCCCGAATGAAGCAAGAATTCGGAATTGGTGCTCCACCGGAAACATTAATTGCATGTGAGGCTTCAGGATGGATTAATATTTCGCTGTTTGAAAAGTGGTTTGACCATTTTATTAAATATTCTCATGCATCTAAGGATAATCCAACCTTGCTAATATTAGATGATCACCAGTCACACACCCAGAATCTTGGAGTGATAATGAAAGCTCGAAAAAATGGAGTTGAGATTATATGTATTCCGCCACACTGCACACATAGAATGCAACCCTTAGATGTGTGCTTCATGGGTCCACTTTCAACGTTCTATAGTCAAGAGCAAAATACCTACCTTAGAAATAATCCAGGCAGAGTTATAACTATTTACAATGTGGCTGAGCTTTTTGGTAAAGCGTATCTCAAAGCTGCGACACCTCTTAATGCAATGAGTGCTTTTGAAAAGACAGGGACATTTCCTACAGATCGCCATGTTTTTACAGAAGAAATGTTTGCAGCAGCCTTGCCAACTGATTTTCCCCTGCCAGCAGCATCAACACAAATTATTGAAACACCGGAAATAACTGCAAGTAGTGAAGTAACGCCACAAGCCGAAAACAATTCAAACTTACAGAATTCTGAAAGGCCACAGCAAGAACGATTTGAAAGAACACCTTCTCCACAAGCTTCCACATCAGGCGTACAACAAACATCTCAAAGCACTTCTTCACTACAACTTCACATGTCAGATATACAACAATTACCTCGAGACACATATATCAGTCCAGAAGCTTTGAGGCCATACCCAAAAGTCACTTCCAAGAAAAGCGATGCCCAAAGAAACCGAAAGACCGGAAAAGCAGCCATACTCACCTCCACTCCTTATAAAGAAGAATTATCCGAAAGTGAACAGAAAAAAAGAATCCGGGAAGCTGGACGGATAAAAAAAAATTTAAACCAACCAACCAAATCCATTGAAGGAAAATACGCATCCAAAGAAGGGAAAGCAAAAGGAAAGAGCGTAAAGGTTAAACTTATTGACAATGATGGATCCAGTGAACAAGAGTCTGATCCGGAATGTTCTTATTGTGGAAACAGTTGCTCTTCAAGCAAAAAGGGGGACGGATGGATCAAATGCAACCAGTGCCTCAGATGGGTTCATGAAGCATGTGCGGGAGCAGAAGATGATGAAGATTATTTCTTCTGTGACAAATGCCAATATTCGGTTTTAAACGTGTTAACTAATGTAACTATATAATCCTCTTGTGTTTTTCATATTTTAAAATAAATCCGGTTAAGAATATTTCATGTCTTATTGCCCTTTAGATAGAACTAAAATTTCGCTGCTTAAATACGTATCCCATTTTAGAATTACCCAAAATCCCATTGTGTGGATAAAATGGGAAACATGCAACATTTTTAAAAGTATATATTTTTACAAAATTGTTTAGTTCTTGAATCCAGATATTCCTTATTATGATACTAAAATATGATGATAATTCAGCAGATTTATGCATGAGTGAAAATTAAAAAATATTCCCAAATATTTTTCTTGAGCAGTTATACCTTGAGTATCCCATTTTAGGCACACTTCCCCTACTTATTAACGCATGTGGTTCTGTTATTTCGAAAATCATTTTAGGAATGGCGTTTTTAAATATCATTCCTTACTTTCAAAATATGTGGTAATTTGTCATCAGTATGAGCTTATTCCAATGCCCTGCTTGTTAAATCAAGGCACTTTGCTCAGTATTGAACAGGAAAGGAAGAATTCGATGTTTATTTAATTTTAGCTTTTCTCGTCCATCCAAATTCGGAAATGGATGTTGTTGTAATGAAAATAGCTCCAGAGATCAATTATGTAGTCTGAGTTCATTCCATACATCAAAAAACAATTCCAATTGTTGAAAGCTCGTCATGTTTCACTCATCGTGTGAAGTCTGTATACTGATTACCCATCCGTCATCTAAAAAATAATTAATTTTTTTAAAGATAATTCTCTTTGTGAGGAGGAACAAAAGAAACAAAGAGTTTCGTTTATGAGAAATTATTCCTCATATTGAGATAGTACGCAGGGTAATTTTCTGCAGGATGGGATGATGACAAGATTAATGCGTAGAAATAACGGTTTTCTGAAAAATGTTTTGTGGACAGACAGGACCTTATTCGCAAGAAGTGGTGAATTTGATTCTCACAATATGAACCTGTGAGCCGATCTAAATCTACATACGATACTGACTATTCATTACCAGCATAATTTTAAAATCAATCGACCAATATTTGATCGGATCTGTTCTTTTGGCCTGCTTGACCTAATGCGAAGGATACCTTAGATTTTAGAAAGCTAATTAATAGAACTCTTAGACGAAGTTCCGATAAATTTACGCCACAACATGGGTATACACGAGAGCGCTTTTCCCCATTTTGCCCTGCCAGTTCGGAGATATTACAATAACACCTTTACGGGTCGATGGATGGGTATAGGATAGAATGCTTCCCTACAATGACCCTTTGGATCCCCCGATCTGAACCCTATTGACTTATAGCTTTGGTGAAATATCAAAAGTATTGTATATGGTACGGAGATTCATAGCGAGAACATCATTTTGAACAATTTTTGTAATTTTTGTATTCGTAATTAACTTTGATTTGCAGTTTACATTGTTTTGTTGATAGGTTTGATTTTGTTGTACGAGTAGCTAAATCACAAAAGAATGATTTGTTATTTCTGTTAGTCTTCCAACAAAATTTATATCACCTTGACCGGTAGCTGCGATAATTATGAAAAAAAAAGTATTTCGGCCTTCGAAGAAGTTTCTACAAGACAAGAAAAGGTTCGACTATCTGGCAAAGTACGATTGGGATATCTCTGAAGATAAATACATCTGACTGACATCTCTGATTTACCGTCGGCGAGGCCATACACGTAATGCATTTCTGTCATTTCCACATTTGAATAATACACCATTGTTAACAAAATTGTAATAATAAGATTCTTAAGACACAGACCTAGTTGAAAATGTGGGATGTCAAACTCAACTGACAGCGGTCAACTAGATTTATTGCTAAATTGTATTCATCAATAATTCCATTAATTTTTTCGGTCAATACAACGGTTTTTATTTTTTTACTCAAAAACGGCGCATTTGGCAATAAAATTTCATGAAAACTTGTTCATACACAATTGACCAGACTATTCAAGAAAAATATCTAGATCAAGAAAATTCAGTGGCCCACAACGTTTTTTGTTAAAATTGCCGCAAGGCTAACCCATAACTACGACAATGATTAAATTTTAAGACATCTTATTAAGTGAGAAAGTGTGTTCTTAAGTCACATTATTCTGCTTCAAAACTAGTTCAATATCTCAAACCATTTTCTAGTTTTTTGAAAAAACCTAAAAGAAATAATCCAACCTGTATATCAAAAACAGAGCCTTCTAAGACAGGCTTAAAGGAACTTTTTTATTTAAAATCACCTCTTTAAAATATTCGCATATCATTAAGGAACACTCTGTATAGTGAAATTAATTAATTTTGAAAATGAAAACTTAATTCTTTCCAATATTGAAAAACGAAGGGTATCAAATTATTATGCTTATCCTTATTTCCAAGAAGATTTATGGAATGTCTCAGTCGAACATACCTCTTCTGAGGAGCCATTGTTTTTTATTTTCTATTACCATGCAAATTATCATTTACCAAGGTAATAGTGCGTGTAAGTCAATTCAACTTGTGAATAATGTGGCAAAATCTCTTGAGGAACTCATTTGCACGGAAACACGGTCATTATTCATTTTCCGAGAGGAAAGCTATTACGTCAAACTTAATCCTCTGGAATAACAGATTCATTCCTACCCTTACACTTATCAAAAGGATTCAATCTACGTCCATAGACTATTGTGAATAGCACTTGTAAGGGCGATCTTCGGTCAATGTTACAGTCCATTAATTTTCGATGACGATTGATGGAATAATTGAACTATTTCAACAAACAGATTGGGAGGTGATGAGACATCATCTTTCCTAAACTGGAATATAATTGCTTGGTGATAATCGATGTCCCTAAGATAGAACTTACATTAGTTAGAATCTTTATAGCATGGTAGTGTAAGCTTCAAAATGGTTCACCTGAACTATGTTAGGGCTATTTACCCATTTTTTTATTTACCTGAATAATCCCAGCTGTTCACTGTACGAGGGTATGGTAAAAAAAGTCCCCGAAAAATGAAACCGTTGGCGCCACAATCGAAAATCCCATGTGACATTTTTGATGTACCATCTTTAACTAGAATGTATTACAAATTTCAAACTGATATGTCATTCAGTTCTGTTTTGACGCCCATCGAAAGCAAGCAACCTTGAAGATTTTTGTAAACATGGAAAAAAGTGAATTTCGCTTCTTGATTAAACATTATATCGTGCGTGGAAAAAACCAAAGCATCGCTTGTAAAACATTATGGGGCTTTTCACCTTCGATTGGAATGATTCACAAGTGGTTTACTGATTTTCGTTGTGGTAGTATGACCACAGAGGATGCCGAATGTTCCAGTCGTTCAATTGAGGTTACAACGCCGGAAATCATCGATAAAATCCATGGTATAAAATTGGCAGTGGCGTAACTACCGCCGGTCCAGCCTGTGCAATTGCCTGGGACCCCCGGGTAAAAGAGGCCCCCAACTGAGGTTTTTTTTTGTTATGATAACATTTCATACTTTATGGTACGTTGGAATTGTGTGACATAAATATTAATTAATTATTTTAATAAAAATAGGGATTGAATATTTTGCAATGAGAGCCTCTTTGTCAATGAGAGATCTTTGTCAGAATATTTGACTTCTTGGGTCCCCAATATTTTACAATTTTACCAAATTTGAGGCCCCTAAATTTTGCAATTCATCATTTGTTTTTGAAAAGATTGACAAAGAAATTGGTAATACGTATTGTGGTTATTGATATTGGGGGAGTTTCGTTATAAGTAATTTAAAATTTTTCGTCATAACATTGAGGAAGAATACGAATTAAAAGATTTACATGTCATGTATGGATCTTGCCTGGGGTCTCCCGTTCCAGATATAGGATCTAACTACTAACTGTAAATATTGTGACGTTGAGAAAATGTATAAAAATGTTATATATATCGGAATTCCATCTCCGGCAATCTCAAGATTTGCTTCAAGCAGCTCGGAAAGAGTTGGAAGAATTTCGAGGTGAGTTTGAGAAAGCGAAATCTGCTGCAGTGGAATAGGCCAAATCGTGGGGAATAAGAGTCGAGGTTTGCGAAAAACGAGTGAAAAAACAAAACGTCATTTCGATGAACTCTGTGGGGACCAACGTCTATCTGACGGCGGAAAACGCTTCAAAGTAAATGTTTATCATGTTTGGATAACGCGATCAGTCAGTTGAACCATCGATTCGATGGGTTGAATCATTTGCGATTATCCAGCCACAAGCCTTATCGCAGTTGACAGAAGAAGAACTTGCGAAGGAATGCCAAAAATTCCGCGAAAAATATTCTGACAACGTAACTGATAAACTGTTCAATCAGATGTTGTCTCTGCGTAGTTGTCTGAACGATCAAATAATAATAACAGAACACACATACCTACATGTAAATGCAGGTGTCTAATAATTATAGAATACTATAATAAATATGAGGGGTACGTATCTGTCTCAGGTATACGACAGATTCATCGTATTGTAAAGATGAGAGAGCCGTTTTTACTACATTGTATAATACATAGTTTATACCTACACATACCTATAATAATAAGTATGTGTAAAAAATTTGCATATAAATAACGGATGAGAACATAGTCTAAGAAGATCTTCTCATCTTATGGATGAGAACTACTTTGTAAGGCTGATTCAAATTTTTGATACAACAGCTGTCAGTTTTTGTAAGAACACGTGTGGTCTTAGTGATCTCGTGTCGTGCTTCAGTCTTTGTTTGATTTTCTATAGTGAACGTCATTTTATTATCGATCACTATACTTAGAATATTCCAAGTATTATTAAGTAACGTTGCTCTGTTTAAAAAACATCAATTTCAGAATCATCACTTGGAGGCACTTGTTCAATTGCACATACACTTGTACTCACTTGAGATATTAAACCATTGTTATCTTCAGCTAATTTCACTGATGAACGTGTTTTGCTTGATGATGAAGATCAATTCGCAGTTTCCTCCTGAATTTTCTTACATGACAAATATCTCTTATAGCATCGTTGATGAAAATCCTTTTCCGTCAAGGATGCAATCAATTATCGGAACTTATTATCACTCTTTACTTATCGACTGATAGAGCGATTGGCTGCGGCTCATCAGGACACAATATGCAAATCTGTAAATCTGCCTCCATTATTAATACATTTTTTATAATTTTTTAAAAAGAGCAACGTTACTTAATAATACTTGGGATATTTTAAGTATAGTGATCGATAATAAAATGACGTTTACGATAGAAAGTCAAACAAAGACTGAAGTACAACATGAGATCACTAAGACCACACGTGTTCTTACAAAAACTGACAGCTGTTGTATCAAAAACTTGAATCAGCCTTACAAAGTAGTTCTCATCCATAAGATGAGAAGATCTTCTTAGACTATGTTCTCATCCGTTATTTATATGCAAATTTTTTACACATACTTATTATTATAGGTATGTGTAGGTATAAACTATGTATTATACAATGTAGTAAAAACGGCTCTCTCATCTTTACAATACGATGAATCTGTCGTATACCTGAGACAGATATGTACCCCTCATATTTATTATAGTATTCTATAATTATTAGACACCTGCATTTACATGTAGGTATGTGTGTTCTGTTATTATTATTATGAGATGGATATTGGGCGTGTTCAAGTATATTTTATAGACCATTCTGTGATTTTTCAACGCACGCGTAATAAGGCACACGCGCGCGCGCACATACATACATACACACACACTTACATACACACACACACTCACATACACGTACACTTACTTACATACACACATACAAACACATTAGCACGTATTTACACATGCATATTTGTATTCACAGGCACATTTTACGATTTTTTTATGTTAAAAAAAATGTATATACTTTTATCACCTAAAATAGTATCATATTGCTAATGTACATATTGCTAATGTAATATAAAAACGATGATTACTACGTAAAAATATATGCAAATGCCTATATTTTGACGCTAAGCAAATGGCAATCGGATGAAAAGAACATGAGATATTTCAATTGGGAAATTAGCTAAAAAATTGACTCAAGCTCGAATTTCTCAGAAACAATTTTGATATTTTGACATGAAAATCGGAAATCAGTTTTGTGGGCATAAAACCTAGCTATAATTCAAATTTCAGTTGAATCGGTTGAAAACTGCCCGAGTTAGCCGTCACGCAAGTTCCCATGCATATATGTATATACATATATATATATTGCGAGGAAGGGGGAGGTCGGATCAACTTGAAATTTGAACTGGGAGTTCCTTAAACATTGACAATGAAAGGGTTCCAGTTTGGTTTCCTAATTCCTAATACAACTGGAGATATACATTTTTTTTTGATAAACTCCCCCTAAAAATGTCCAAAATACCACAAAATGGCGGAAAAAAAGGGGTTGCGGTCAATTTAGGAGGTAGAAATTTTATACTTTTGTTTTACACACCAAAACGAACATTTTCCGTGGGGTCGCGTTAAATCATAAAAATTTTTCGATATCACTTATTTTTTGGTTTCACATACTCTACTAACTATAGTTTCAACACCGAAGTGCAATTAGAAATAGGAAAATCACTTTCATCAACTAAAAAACAATTCAATCATACAGATACATCTAAAATCAAATCAATTAATCAAAAACTGAAAGAAAACAATTTAACCCTTACAAAGGCAGATAAATCGAATGCAATAATAATCATCTCCAAACAAGATTATGAGGATAAAATGTCAGTATTTATCCAAGCGGAATTAAACGAAATACGTAAAGACCCTTCTAATCTTTTTCAATTCAAAACAAAATAATTCCTACAAAATAGTTAAATTTTTTTTACAGTGGTTTCGAAAAATATAAACTCATTAATAGCAATCCTTGCTCTCCTAAACTATACGGACTCATTAAAAATCATAAAGAAAATGCCCCCATACGACCTCTAGTGTCTTACATCAATAGTCCAACAAGGGACCTTAAATCAGAAATTCAAGAAATTCACTAATTTTAAATCTAAATTTACTGTTAAAAACTCTCTCGAATTGTCCGAATTAGTCAAAACACACCATATACCAACCAATGGTTTTTTAGTTTCCTGTGATGTTTCAAACATGTTTTCAAATATTCCAACTTCAGAATGTAAGTCTGTAATTAGAAACATTTTAGATAGATCACATATTAGCCCCTTAATTCAAAATGAAATAGAACTCGCGTTTGACCTATGCTTGAGTCAAAACTATTGTCAATTTAATAATAAATTTTATGTACGGAATTCAGGTCTCGCTATGGGTAATCCATTGAGTCCACTATTAGCAGACATTTTTATGTCTGATCTGGATGACAAAATTATGAACTGCCCATTAGCAAAAAAACATATTCAATTTTGGTATAGATACGTAGATGATGTACTTGCGTTCTTCAAAGGCACATCCAGACTATTAAATTCCTTTCTTTCATTTATTAATCAACTTCACCCAAAAATGGAATTCACCTTGGGAACAGAAAAGTATAGAACAATAAACTTTTTGGATTTAACACTAATACGTGACCATAATAAAATGAACTTCAATATCTACAGGAAACCCACTTGTACAGACATCACTATTTTGAACTCATCGTTTAGCCCTCATAGCCATAAATTAGCAGCATATCACTCAATGATCCATAGAGCATTTTCGATACCATTGTCAATAGAACACCTCATTATTGAGTTGAACACGATCAAACGAATAGCCATCAATAATGGTTTTCCGGTAGATCAAATAATTAAACTAAAAAAATCGCAAACAACAACAATTAACTTTCTATCAAATTTATCCGCGTATAAAACACATAGATGTAACCACTAAATTCATCTCTTTGACATATTTTGGTACAGTAAGCGAACATATTGCTAACATTTTATCACGCCATAATTTTAAAATCAGTTTCAAACCTCAAAATAAACTTTGCCATCTTATATACAACGCCAAAGACAAAATTAATAAATATAGAAAACCTGGAGAATATAAGATGATTTGCCCAGACTGTGATGACTTTTATATAGGTAGAACTTGTCGTAATTTCAAATTAAGATACGAAGAACATTTTCGCTCGTTTAGACTCAACAAAACTGACTCAACCTTTGCTAATCATTTTTTACAAACTGGTCATAATTTCTCTAATTTAGATAACCAAACCAGAGGTTTCAAATTGAATATATTAGAATCAATAGAGATTTATAAAGGTGTCAAAAACTCTAATAATAATATCCTCAATGATCAGTTAGACCTATATCAAAGTGATCTTTTCATCTGTCTTTCAAACCGCTTTTAAAATAATTCTTAGAATATTAAATTATAATGATACTAATTCACAAATTGTTACCTTGTTTACTACATAATACTGTAATGTCTTTCAAACCGCTCTTTAAGGAATTCTTAGATTATTAAATGTTAATCACACTAATTCACAAATTGTTGCTATGTTTACTATGTAATACTGTACTTCCCTAGCATCTACCTGGTTTTGGAATTTCTGTTGATCCCTTAATCTCAACCCTTCTTTACTCTACTCTATATTTGAACTGTTTCATTGATTACTTCATAATTTTCTAATTGTTTGATAATGGCACTTCGGTGTTGAAACTATAGTTACGTTTTCACGTTATTATTAATAAAAGTGGTATAAAAACAAAGTAGTTATTCTTTCATATAATCAGAATGAATAAATTTTCAAATCAACACCACTTCGACCTTGTCTTTCACATTTTCCAGCGGATCGAAATTTGTATTCTGAGTTAAGCAAGCCGTTTCACTTAAAAATTCAATTTGGATTCTTTGTTTGAGTTTGTCCTGAGTTCAATGTTGAGTTGAATGAAATATTCTTATTTCACATATACCCCAGAGACGCCGCGTTAATAACCGAATAAATTCAATCGGTACAATGGGATTAAAACGGATGTGCTCTTGTGGTTAGCTGGCTGTGTTAAATTGGAATATGAAGAAAAGGAAAGAAGATCAACCAAGACACCTTATCTAACGGCTTCGAGAAATTTGCTCCGTAATTTTTATTCCAGCGTCTTTCCTTTTATTTCCCGCCTTTATAACCTCTTCATATCTCCAGCTTTATTAGGTGTTTTTATTTATATTGCCTTCTGACTGAAGACATTTGTGTGTCTTTCGCTACGCGAACAATATCTTATTGTAATATGGTTTACAAGAAGGATAACTACACATCTGTTCAAAGTACTAACATTCCTAAACGGGGGAGTAATGCTCAGGTGACACATTCTGAGAGTTTTATTTCTTTATTTTATAGGATTCATTCACGATTCAGAAAATACATTTATATACGGAGTCTTGAACAAAAAAAAGGTGTAAGTATTTAGTTGTATAATATAAATTTTATTTTTTATATACAGAATGTTTCCTAAGTAAATAGTAAGTAAGTAAGTAAGTAAGTAATTTATTTCATATATCCATAAGAACCCCTATGGCTGTAGAACAGGACACAATAAAAGAAAAAGAAAAAAAATAAATCAATGGCGTTAGCCTACAATCATAAATACATGATAAAATTTAGGAGAATAAAAACTATTTGAAAATAAAATATTTCAGTTTAGTGAAGATTGATTTCAAATTAAGCTGACCAAGTTGTCATCAAAGTATTCATCAATTGTGTAGTAAGTAGTACAGTCATTTTATGGATTGGTCGTACTTTTTTTTCCGACTTTAGGTTTGAAAATACAGAAAAATAGGAAATTTTCCGTAGATTACGAAAAAAATAGTGGCTGAAAACCTCCAATGAAGGAAAATGTCTTAATTCATATACATATACGATTTTCCGTGTTTTTCCGGGAAAGAACACATATATCTTCGAAAATAAGCATTTGAGAAGGAAAAGTTTCCAACAAAAGTTATTCAACATTAAATTTTACATAGGAATTGACTATTCTGAATTCAATTTTCATCGAATTTTACAAGCATTGGATGGGAAAACAAAATATTTTCGAATAAGAACTATATATGAGAAAAAAATTGCATTTGGCTGGTAAATATGGTATGATAATTTTATGTTGGGGTACATTTCGTTACTGTAAATGATTATAATTAAGAATTTTCCAATATTTGCCATAATTTTCCGGGTTAGGAAAATTTTTTTATTTTTTTTTCAATCTCAGTGTATGATATGTCGATTTTTAGGTTTTATAGAGCTCTGATAACGATTTTTCTGTTCATTTTGTCGTGACAAGTCATTGAAAACGTACATTTGGAAAATGGAAAACGTATTTCAATTTTTGGCATTTTATATTTTCCTTGATTCTTGTTTGATACTCATGATTGTCAGCGTTGTTCATGAATAGAGATGGGTTATCTCTAACAAACAAGACAGCTTCATAAATATACAGAGAATAGAAGGTTAGTATTTTATACTTAACGAAAAAGCTCACATAGCTCTGCATTCTCTTGAGCCTGAATATATTTCGCAAGCACCTTTTTTGTAAGATGAAGATTCGGGATGCCTCAGCGGAGTTGGCCCAAATTATTATGCCATACTGCAGTCTTGATTTCACATATGCATGATATGCAGCTAATAATAAAATTTCCAACAAGCTTTTAGTTTCACTTCACAACTTTCATGAAACAATTTTTGTTAGCATAGTTGAAAACAATCAGATTATCCACGGTACGGAATGCGGTATGATATTCCACGCCGACGAATGCAACTAGGGAGGAAACCTTCACCTTTTTCCGGGTACGAGACGCAACTCTGGTGCAACCAAACAATATGCCCTCAGCTTTTTTACAGGCCGTCAGGAAACATCCTGTATGTTTATTTATCACTTCTTAAAAATGGGATTCACCGTTCTGTTTTGATGTCTTTCTTTGAATTCTCTTACGAATTTCATGGATGATCACGCATCAACCAATAATATGAATTATCTGTATGTTCTCTCCCTCTTTCTTCTTTTATCAATTCATATTAGGCAAGAATTCAACGGCGTAGTCAGAATTTGAAGAAAAATATCGCTAACATGATATTCCGCCAAGTACAGTTTGCGAAGCTCACTCGATAAACAAAAAACGGTACAGATGGGACGACAAATACAGAGCTTATAATGTATTTCGATTTAGATTGGGTCATACTGTATATCTGATGAATAAATAAACTTTCTCGAACAAAATGAATTGAAATGGTTATCACTTGGAGAATTATTGTCAATAATGTCATCAAGGCTATATTATTCCAGTAACAGAATACCACTTTCCATTTAAAATCTCATTAGGCGACAGAAAATGAGATAGGGGAAGAGAAAATTTGCAATTTCGCTGGATAAGTATACGAGATAAAATGAACGTACCTCGAGGATAAGCTGGAACTTCATGAAACGAATCAGACTTTTCCGCAACCGTCGTTGTCGACTCCGCTCAGAGCGAAATTCGTGGTTTGTGCTGCGTGGTGTCGACCCATCCTGATAAACTTCTTTCATCTGCAGTAGTCCGTTTTTTCGAGTTCCATCTCGGTGCGAAGTATCATGGCATTTTTTAAATTAACGTCTGTCAATTTACTTTTGCCAGATTGATCCAGACATATCAGATTTCCGTCATCGGTATTCTTTCTCACTAAAGTGTTTTTTCTGTATACACTGGATGCGTTGTCCAACGATGTATTCTGAAAGGAATAAGATACACAATGTAATTGCAATGTTATGTAGTGAGAAATACAATAGAAGCAGTACACTGTAGTCGACATTTTTTTTAAACAACAAAAGCCACCGCCTCCGCTTGTGATATCTCGAAGAGATTCGTCCTGAATTAGATAACTCACAATATCCTATTTTATTATGTCATAATAATGTTTATTGAATATAAACATAAAAAATATTTGTTATTTGTATTATACAAGGTGTTCCATCTCAGACGAACCACCCCGTATATTTCTTATCCCATAGTGAGTGGAAAAATCTCCCGAAACACGTCGAATGATTTTGTTTGGGACACATCTTTTGACACATATTTGAGGCTTGAACGAGCAACCCCCTAATAGGGGGCGCTTCAACCCCTCAAAATTGAATAGAGGAGAGGGGTTGAGTGATACGTCATTTGAAAGGTCTTGGAAGCCTCTTTACAACGGTGTATGGAAAACGTAAATTTGATTAACCGTTTTCGCCAAAATTAATTTTGTTGCTCGAATACGCCACCTTGAATATTTTGGTTATTTTTAAAATGTACAAGCTCATTTTTATTGAGCCTTTTTTACAAACTCAAGCAATATCCAAAAAATCACATTCGTAAAAAAATTGAATTGTGTTGTCATGCTTATAATGAAAAAAATTAAATCTGCGTGTTTAAATCAATACCGCCACAGCTGCTCCTTCATCATCAACAATTCCAATGGGTGCCCTTTTTTATCCATTACTGAACCCGTCTCCACAAATTTTGAAATCAATTCCATCACGTACTTATGGCGAACGCTACGTTCAGGATGGTTTTCGTTAAATATCCTTGCAGCCGCTCGGGAATAATTTTGATTTTGGTAATAAAGGCTAACCAGCTCAACACGTTCTTGCAATGTGTACACCATATTTTTTGAAATTTTGAACAAATCAGCAAAGTAGTAACTCAACAGATTGATTAAAATCATGAAATGATCGAAGAAACTTTAAAACCAGATAAACACCCTCTAAGAACAAAAAATGAAGGCAACATAAGGAAATGTTTTGCTGTTTTTTTATTTATTAGTTTGAGAGAATGTATTATTGTATGGAAGTCAATGGAGGACAATTTGAACATTTGATTTAAACACGCAGATTTAATTTTTTTCATTGTAACCATGACAACTCAATTCAATTTTTTTACGAATGTGATTCTTTAAAGATTGTATATTGTACAAATAACCAAAATATTCAAGATGGCGCATTCGAGCAACAAAATTAATTTTTGGCGGAAACGGTTGATCAAATTTACGTTTTTCATACACCGTTGTAAAGAGGCTTCCAAGACCTTTCAAATGACGTATCACTCAACCCCTCTCCCCCATTCAATTTTGAAAGGTTGAAGCGCCCCCTATTAGGGGGTTGCTCGTTCAAGCCTCAAATATACGTCAAAAGATGTCCCCCAAACAAAATCATTCGACGTGTTTCGGGAGATTCTTCCACTCACTATGGGATAAGAAATATACGGGGTGGCTCGTCTGAGATGGAACACCTTGTATAGCATAACAAATGATGAGTGGACAAGGTTCCGACCGTGAGTGCATGACATGAGTGTTAATGACGGCACGTAGGTCAACCTTTGCCGAACTATAGCATAGACTATTATTAGAGGAGCAGGTTTCTCCCTTGAGAATAGTTATTTGAGTACATTAGATGATAGTAAGAAGTGAGCTCAGTAAGTTCAGTAAGTTCAGTAAGTTAACTAGTGCAGTTAGTTGTTAGTCAGTCTAAGTTAGCATTAGAAAGCACCATGGAGCGAACATTAAAACCATACATCACATCTCGTACCCAGTGTTGTGATTCCAACCATCTGCCCTTATGTCTAAGCTCCATGCAAACTTCCACCATAACCCAGCACCGGACCTGATAATTGATAAAACAAGCCAAAGAAGAAACCCTTGTTCATATATTATAGAGCGGCGCTGCCAGCACATTCATCAGTTATACTCTGATGCATCATATGTGGCCACCAATGTTGCATAGAAGAGTTTTTCTGTGAACTTAATTGGTCTCTTCATCGGCTTATGCCCATGACAGAGCGAGCGTAATGAACGACGTCTTCCATTGTTAATTTCTACACAGCGGTCGAATGGTGGCTTCGATTTACTGTACCTTAAGCCGTTTTCGAATCACAGATTTTGAACGCCCATCCATACCTTTGGCAGTGGTAAGGAATCGAGCTCGCGCTCTTGATCGGCTTATTCGAAAGACGGAGTGGGCCTGGCGAATAAAGTCTTTCTTACTTTCGGCTCACTTACTCATTCCGCCTAGAGCCTTTTGGCATTTTTCGTCCTCCTAGTTCTATCTACTATTTTTTTAATACTTTTACTATACGAGAGAGAAACCTATAATGTTCGAAGAACATCGTGTGAGCCAGCGGTGGAATGTTGGGAGAGGACATAGGCATTCGAATTTTATTGAAGGTTTGGAGGTTATAGGCATGGAGAAAGACCTCACTAGGTAAAGAGTTCCACAAATTCGTTGCTCGATCAAAAAATGAAGACTTGCAGGAAGAAATTCGGCAGGTTTCGAGCTTGACAATGAAGGGGTGACTAGTTTGAACTCGTCTAGTATGCCTATCTGTAATCTCTCGTGACGATCTAGTAATCGGAATATAATCGACCAACCGGCTCCACACCCTCAGAAAGCTACCGGATACACAGTAGCTCGTGGTTTCGCCCAGTTCCTCCGGTATGAGGTAGGCGAAGCTACACATCGCGGAGTTCTCACCCAAACGCTTCTCAATATGAATTCGAGCCTACGGGGCTGCCATAGGCCTGTCGGTCTGAGTCTCGTATCAAGGGGCGTACAATGTACCCAATGAAGCAGTCTAAGTGCTTTGGACATGTCCACCCCCATTTTGATTAATTGATTGATTCACAGTTTATAATTTAAATAACACTAGTAGAGTCTAGGTAAATCAACCCACTTATTCATATAGGTTCACTGGTATATTCGGATTTAATAGGTGCAATAGAAATCCGACAAAGATGAGGATAAGATGGAAGTGATTTGATAACGCCCCTGTCGTCAGTACGTCAGCTAGGGATAACCAGAAGTTGTATTCGATTGATTCATTTCACTTAAAGCGGTTGTGTTAAGCATAAATAGTTTTCTAACATTACTGAACGATTACGTGACCAATCAACGTGCGCTTATTCCTTCAAAACAGTTAGTAACGTTTTACTTGTCTAACTCGTGAAGCAACACAATGCGTTTGACTCAGTCCAACTCACATAACTCGTATATAGTGACTAGTAAAACTAAAACCGCATATTAAAGAAGAGAATTTTATATAGTAAAGTGACGTGTTACTATTAAGTATAGGAATTTGCAAGTTTCAGTAAATTAGCTTATTGACGTACTCTAGATAGGGTTGTAGCTAAAAATAATGTGGAATCAAAGTCGTTCTACATCGAAATATGGAGCTTGCGTGCATTTGAAAGCTCTACCAATCTTTTGCCGACGCTTCATATTACCACCCACATTACGTGCTTTTAGAGAAATAGACTAGAACAATCCCTATTTAAACGCAGTGTTGAACACTAAGTGATGGGAAGTGTGGGCAATGTGAATACATTAAATGACTATCGACGCAGGATTTATTGATGCGGTGCTATTATACGATAACACAAAATATGGCTTCCTCATTTGAATAGTGTTATTTAAATTTTTGTAGTTTCACTTCAATGTATTTATGATACCAATGTATACTTCTTAATATCTGTAAGAAAGGTATGAATGGTGAATATGATTTAGGGCACTTTTATTGTGATGGCATCATTATTAACGGCTCCCAAAGTTCTAAAAACCTTTGGATTTCGTTTATCAAGACAAATCAATATCGTTGAAACTTTTCACGTTACCTTCACCAGACTTTACCCTCTATTGACACAAGGCGTAAACGCTGACTACAAACGTAAGTGTGACTTCATCAACCAAAGGCTTGGAGTAGAGACCAAGCTTACGATAGTACCGTTTTGTCATAATGGCTCAGGGTCAGTATTTGGTGTGACAGGTGATAAATATTGGAATAAAATAGAGTTTTACCTGATTCTTGTGGAAAATTATATGTTGCAGTGATGAAATAATGTTTTCATCTGTAAATAAGCGTTTATAACAGTATATGGCTGGATGAAGTGCGTTGCAAATGGCATCCCAAGTGAATTTTAAGTTTGGTGATTGAAAATTTCATATAACACTGCAGACGACTTGCAAGGATAGGTATCGATATTCTGAAAGTGCTATGACTTCATCCTCACTTTTACATACAATTATACAGCATGTATGAGTTATGTGTCTGTTATACAGGTTCTACTTCAATTCGGTTCAAATTATACAAAATCTAGACCAAGCCGATGGGCTCGATAACATTATGTTATGGGTTTGAATACGCTTCAAATGTTGTGGGAGGAGTAGACATATAATCTTATAGACTGGATACCACTTTCGAATACGTACCACTTGCCTATTTTAAGAATGAAACGAGTGTTTACAGGACCAGCTCTGGGAAATGTAACGTACTGCGTGTTCCCAAAATATTTCTCACACACCGTTCAACATTCTGCTCGACTTAGGAGAATTGCCAGAAAGACACACTTATATGATTGGTCATCTTGTTGACGACAGGCAAAGATGAATCAAAGCAGACACTATGACATGAGCATCAATTCACAGTACCCAGAAGTTAGAATCAGTTTATGCTACGGAACGTAAATGAATTTGTATTCCAGAATAGTATGTGTACTTAATTATCAGAGGAACTGAATCTCGTCGGAAAATGTGTGAAAATATCCTTATCGGTGGCTGAATATAACCACAGTTCATTTTGTTCTAGGACATATGAGATAAGAAGCATGATAGACTGTTCTGAATAGAAGACTCACCAGGTTCAAATCAGGACATATTGAAAACCAGATTTGAGCATCTCAAGAGAGAATAGAATGTAAACTCATTAAGATGATCTCTCACAGAAGCATATCAAAGTTTTGATGGCCGAAGAATCCCAAGAGCTAATCTACTGAATAGTGAATGTAGGATGAAGGGAATGCAAGTCAAGATCTACAATTGGACGAGACCATCTAAGGACCATCTGAATGAAATAATATCCTTGGGTTGTGATGCTCAATCCATAGCTAGAATCAATATCAATATTATATTAAACTGGTGTAAAACAATGATTTCAAAACGCCTCCTCAACGGGCAAGGATTAAGGGACATTTCTCAGGAACCTATCGTCAAATTTCAAAAATTACCTTTTCAATTGGTCAGATAAAGGGAAGTCTAATTCAATTTTGAACAACCTCTGCATGGTTACACACAATTCAAAGAATTTTGAAAATAATTATTCTGTATTGTTTCAATGAACTTAATTTAAACTACATAATGTTAACGAAATTTCAAAAGGATCTATTAGAAGACAGGTTTGGACAGGCTCAACTTGCAGGGAAGGGGGAGGGGGCGGAAAAAGATTAGGAATTCAGTCTCTTAACCTTGTAATCAAGAACATTTGGAATTATAAATGTAGATTCATTTTGTGATAATTGCACATTCAAGAATTCCGTAATAATGACGATTTTTCCAGAAATGGGAATTACTTCACATGACTGCCAAGAAGTTGAAAAATCAATGCCCGTTATTACTTATTTAGGTGGCTATTGCTCATATATTGCAACAAAAATATTGAAATGTGTAGTATGTAAGTTGAATTTAGTTTACTCAGAAGATTTATTAGTTAAGGACTCTTATGATCTTATAAAAAATTGAAATAGGGGTGGTTCATCTTATTCCAAAGAAGCTTTGAGGCATTCGGTTGTGTTAGAATATATTATATTCAAAAAATTATCAAAAAATCACAAAGAACAGTTTCATATAATTTCAAATAAACGTATGTTCCTTTGTGACTTAATTTTGAAGGATGTAACAGGAGATGAATATCTTCAAAATTTATTTAGTTATCCAGAGAGAAGTGAATAAGTTAAATTATGTAAGTACCTAGTTACATTTGGAATTTTCAACCTGCTCAACCCACCGACATCTGAATCAGAAACACCAATGGGGAATCCTTTAGTTGTAACAAAAAATCATTCTCACACAAACATCATTCTAAAATAACAGCAGTTCTGACTTATCTTCGAAATTATTACGAATATCGTTACTATGACGTTTTTACAATATTTTTCATACGAGGGAAAGGTGAAAATTCCCTAAAAAATTAAACAAGAAATGATTCATTTGGTCAAAATTTATTTTATTCCTCAACATAATGGGTAATAAAGCTAATGGATAATAAAGATCAGGTAGAATTCAGGATTTCTCGGAGCACAAAACATTTTCCAACAGACTTTCATTAGACATTCATGAAGCTAGAATCAATTATGAGGAAAATATTGCCTCCGATGCTAACAAAAAGCGTTTCTATAAATACATAAGATCGAACATGTCTGTTAAAGTTGGTATTCCTATGCTGAAAAAATCCAATGGTACTTTTTGCAAAGACAGCAAAGAAGTTGCAGAGCTTTTGTCAGATACTTTCTCGGAAGTTTATACGGTTGAGAATACAATACAGTTGCCAACTCTAAATATTAGTAGCCGAATTCTGAGCAATATATCAGATGTGGAATTCACTGAAGATATCGTCCTGGAAGCTCTTTCTAATTTTAAAAACTCTTCTGCTCCGGGCATTGACAACATAACTCCACGCATGTTAAAAGACACTGCAGCACTAGCAACTCCTCTGGTTTATCTAATGAGACAATCAATGGACTCATCTCAGCTTCCAAAAACCTGGAGTCAATCTATAGTCACACTTATTTTTAAAAGAGGCGACAAGTTCGACTCCAAAAATTTTCGACCTGTTAGTCTGTTATCGGTACCTCTCAAGATCATGGAATCAATCATTGTGAAAAAGTTAAGACCATTTCTGATGGATAACGGAATTATTCCGGATGTTCAGCATGGGTTTGTCCCAGGAAGATCGGTAATTTCTAACCTTTTAATGGGTTTAAACGACTGAACAAAATCTGTTGATGCAGGTATCCCCATGGATGTGATTTATTTGGATTTTGCACGGGCTTTTGACAAAGTGCCAATAAGAAGATTGCTTATGAAGCTTGAACATGTTGGAGTTCGTGGTAAACTGCTGCTGTGGATAAAGAATTATCTATCTCAAAGAAGTTTTACTGTTAAAATTGGAGACAAGCTGTCAAGTAGCAAGCGAGTAACAAGCGGAGTTCCCCAAGGAACAGTTCTTGGCCCAATTTTATTCTTAGTCTACATCTATGATTTACCACTACATCTGAAGTCCAAATTATCTATGTTTTCTGATGATACAAAACTATATGCAAATCCCTTGACATGCTATAACATTTTACTAAAAGATTTAAAAATCAGGTGTCAAACCTGGCAACTGCCCCTAAATATAGACCAATGTACTGTATTACACCTAGGTAAGACCAACCCTCAAAACACTTACTCTGTAGATGGAATTCAACTTAAGAAAGTGTCATCGCAGGTAGATCTTGGAGTAGTAATATCTTCTGATCTTAAATGGGATAAACATACAGTGGTGACTTCAAAGAAAGCAAACTACGTTCTCTATTCAATCCGCAAAACCTTCAAATCTCCATCTCCTGAGACAATGTGTAAACTTTTTAAAACATATGTGCGGCCTATACTGGAGTTCGCGTCACCAGTGTGGTCACCATATTTTGTAAAAGACATTGAGTTACTTGAGAAAATTCAACGCCGTGCAACAAAAGTCCCAAGACAAATGAGAAACTTATCATATAATGAAATATTGGATGTTTACAAATTGCCGTCTCTTCAGCAAAGACGTGTGCGGGGAGACTTATTAATTGTGTATAGAGCTATTTCTCAGCTTTTTAGTATTGAACTCAGTTACATGTTACCAAGAAATTCGGATCCACGGTTGCGTGGCCACAGCAAGAAACTTAGTTATACGGGCTTCAGTACTTTACCTAGCCAGTTTTTTTGGTCTAACCGGGTAGTTTCCAAATGGAACAGCCTACCCGAAGAAACTGTTAGTGCTCCTTCAGTTAACTCTTTTAAAAACCGTTTAGATAGTAATATCTCTCTGTTAAATCTGTAAATTATTCTCGTTTTATTTAGCTTTAGTTATGCATATCTTCTTGATAATCTGATGTTTACTCATATTTTAGTATTTTAGTCTTTAGTTAAGGATATCATATACTTTTTTTGGACTCTACAGGCTTTGGCCTCAGTCCTAGCGATTTTGTATAATAATAATAATAATAATAATAATCTCCTTATAGCCCTATACACTTCTTTCAAAGTTTTTCTAATTTTTCGATCCTTTCCAAGTAATAGGAAATATGCGTTTGTTTCAGCTATGATCTGATCGATAAAGCCACATCTGTTTCCGCTGAGCCATTTTTCCAAGCTTGGAAATAAATAAAATCGCAGGGGATCAAATCTGGAGAAAACGATGAACTCATTCGTAGCACAATCCATGCAATTTTGCCATTGCGACTGCGGATCTGTGCACCGGTGCGTTGAATCGATGGAAGAGCACTTCCTTCTTTGTCAAATTTGGCCGCTCTCGCTTCAAATCGGCGTTGAATCCATCCAACAGCTCTACATAATATAAGCCAGTGGTCGTTCTAACTTCTTCAGGGTGATCGATATGAACGACACCATGTGCATCCCAAAAAAACAGTCGCCAAGAATTTGTTGGCCGGTAAACCCACTTTGGCCTTTTTTGGGTTTGTTTCTTAGAACAAGTCCACTGTTTCGACTGTTGTTTGGTTGATTGGTGTGTTGTGATGGATCCATGTTTCGTCCAAGGTTAAGAAACGGAGCAACAAGTCGTTTTATCGCGCTTGTTGTCAAAAGAGAGCAAATGAGACACCCATCTGGCAGAAAGCTTTCTCATATTCAAGAATATATACAAAATGTTCCGTACCCGTTCGGTTGAGATGCCCATAGCCTCAGAAATCTCGTGCACTTTGACTCGCCCATCGTCCAATATCATACCATGGATTTTTGGACGATTTCTGGCGTTGTAACCTCTAGTGAAACACTAGAACGTTCGGCATCCTTTGTGGTCACACTACCACAACGAAAATCAGTAAACCACTTGTGAATTGTACCAAGTGCAGAAACCGTATCCGTAGACGCCATGTGTTCGCAAAGGCTCATCTTCACCTGAATTTCCAAGTGCATTTTCCAGCTCAGTTTAGCATCGAGAATAATTCCAAGGTACTTCACTGAGCCTTTCAGGTGAAAGGTTCTCCCTAACAGACGAGTCCCTCGACCTGACACCAGTCTGCCACGATAGCAAGTGCAGCTGACATGAGGTAGCCGCATGTCTGTTGAGTGTCAAGCTGCCAAGTCGTCTGCGTAGGCTTGTGAGTAAAACCCACCCTCTTTCAGCTCGCTATAAAACTGTCCACCATATCAAAATATACCTAACTTATTGACTCAATATACTCTTCTGAAACGTTCGATGCATGCTTGTTCCCAATTTATTTAATTCCTTTGGCTCATATAAGATTTTGTGCATTTTGTAGCTTGTTAAGTTCATATTTCTCAGAGCTTTCTGACATCGTTTGTCCACAAAATGGTGACTTCGGAAGGGATGAAACACGTATGTTTTGTAACGATCAATCATGGCATGTCTTGTTATTGTTATTTTTGTTGTTGGTGTTCCTTGACGATAGGCGCTCGTTGTATTTCCATCAAACAAAGAATCACTCCAAAGCAAATTAAATCGTTCAACGGCACTTCCAAATCTTGGCGAATAAATGAATTATAAAGTAAGCTGAGGATCTGAAAATCCCCTCGAGTAGGCGAGAAGCTAAGTAAATGGATGAAAAGAAAACAAAAGACGAACGACTTACTTGAGTATGTCGACGGTAGGTGGAATTGAAGCTGGTCTCGCAGTTGATGGTGTTGAGCGTTTTCCTAGGCCACCTGGGACCTTTACAGCAAAGGTAGCAATTGAAGTGCGCCCTGAACACTCCGCTCACACAGTACAGAGCTACAGGGTTTACGCACGAATTTAGAAAACTGAAACAAGAGAAGAACTTTGAAGAGTGTGTACTTGCAATATAGAGTAGACCGCGTTGAAGCGACTTTAATCTTTGTACTTAGTTAATGAGCGGTTTTAAAATCCTCCATCTGGAATTATTTGCTTTGCGAAAGGGCGGGCGGATTCTTGTCTTGTTTACAAATATGGAGCGAACAAATGAAACGCGTCGGTTTCATTGGAACATTGCTCAATTAATTCACCATCACTCTATTGCAAGGCCTCATGAATAATGCTAATACTTAATTTATGTGAATCGATGCTTTATTTGGTAATATTACATTAAAACTGAGATTAGGAACACTCATGTACAGTATTGTTCATATTATTCCGCTGACCTTTTGACTGCAATAAGAATAGAATAGCATAGAATAGAATAATTTATTATGTGAAAATAGAAAATGCATGAATGTGTAAATATTTCTCAGTAAATATCACATAATAAGTAATAACCACGAGAGCAATTTGCTTGTATGTGGACATAATGTAAACAACATAGCATAATAGTATATTAATCATAATAATCCCTAACTAGGAACAATAAAAATTTATAACAAAATAATAAAATATAATATTGTAAGTTCTTAAAGATTAAGATTTAACACACATACACAACACAGAATCCCAGTACCAATCACTTGTGAAGACTGTAGTGGTTAAAAAATTTAGGATATCACTATCTGTAATGATAATATGAATGAACTGTACATGGTTTTCTATTTGGTAATGTCATGAATTTTACTACGTTCACTTTTAATTAAAAATAATTTTAAGTTTTTCTTAAATAACTCAAGTGTGCGACTATTTCGTATATTTAGTGGAATTGTATTGAATATAGTAACTCCTATGTATCGGAAAGATCTTTGTCCTTTATGCGCTTTCATACGTTCTTCTGAGAATGCTGCTTCCTTGAATCTTGTACAGTAGGAGTGTTGGGGCTTTAACAGTTCTTTTTGTGCTTTAAACATTCTACATGATATGTTAAAATAATAAATTTGTCGGATATCAAGTAAATTAGCCTCCTTATATAGGTCATCTGTATGATATAGTTTGGGCCTACTCATAATTAATTTAACTATTCTATTTTGCAGAACGCTTAGTTCATTCAGATAATTGTTGGACACTGATCCCCATGTAGTTATAGCGTAGTTGAGTTGACTAAAGCATTATACACAGTTTTTAATTGATTAATATCTAAGATATCTTTCAGAATCCTAATCCTTGAAAATATGAATCTGATCTTTTTTATGAGATTATGTATATAAAACCCTAATAATTATTCTTTTGGTCATAAAAGGCAGCAAACTTAATGCCGTTTTGGGCAGAATCGGACTGCAAATTTTATTTACCTCCAACCCTTATTATACCATTTTAACTAGGTAGAAATAGACCGTTGGGTATCAAGAGGAAAAAGTCCCTGAAAAATGGGACAAGAAATGATGATATTTTATTTCTCAACATGATCTCCTTGAAGCCCAATACACTTCGTCCAACGTTTTTCCAATTTCTCGATCCCTCCCAAATGATATGATTTCGGCAATCCTTCAAAATAAGAGTTTGTTTCAGCGATGACCTTATCGTTGGAGTCAAATCGATAAAAATCGCAGGGGGCCAAATCTGAAGATGACGAACCAATTCGTAGCGAAATTCATGAAATTTCACCATTGCGACTGCGAACGTGCGCATGGGTGCGTTGTCCTGGTGGAAGAGCACTTTTTATGCCAAATGTGACCGCTTTCGCTTCAAATCGGCGTCGAATTGATCCAACAGCTCTGCATAATATAAGCCGGTGATATTTTTATCCTTTTCAAGGTAATAGATATGGACGATACCGTGTGCATCCCAAAAAACTGTGGCCATGACTTTGTTGGCAGATAAACCCACTTTGACCTCTTTCGGCTTCGATTCGGCAGGACAAGTCTACTGTTTCGACTGTTCTTTGGTCCACTCCATTGCAGAAGATATTTTTACGAATTCCCTGGAGTCGACTTTAGTACCAGGATGCCCTAACCTCAGGTGCATCTTAGTTTGAATCTGGCAACGGAATCGTGATGATCGACCCCAGAAACGCCAGAAAGATGATTTTGGTTGCGTATTGAGGATCATGATCATGACCGGCAACCTCAAGAGAAACCTTCTAACAAGTTTCACTACATTGCAGAAGATATTCTCACGAATATCCTGGAGACGGTATGGGTACCAAGATGCCCTGACTCACATGTGCGTCGTTCCTTCAGAATCCTGACCCCTGAAACCCACGAGTAAAAAATTCTGGCCTATTCCAGCTATATTGGGCCACTTTTTTTCACATTGTATCCTAGCTCCTGAAAGTGCATTCAAAATGATAAATTTTTCTCGGTAGAAATGCTAAAATGCATGTATACAAAAAACAAGCTGGTAACATTTTTTTCAAATGACTTTTGGAATCGACTGAAAAACAAGTGTCAAAATCGGTTCAGCCGCCTTTTTATTCGACCTCTCGGCTCTATTTCCTCGACTATTACTAAAGTTCAACACAGCGATCTTTCCATAGAGGTTGTCACTCTTGCGCTTCATTCTCGTATTTGCTATTTCCACACTTTGGCCAGTCAAAAATCGAAGAAAATAGTTTTTTTTTGAGGCTAACGCGATTTTATTCTCGATTCTTATGCAAAAATGGCGCTGAAACCAACGATGTGATTGAAAATTGTCTTAGGTTTTGCTATTATTTGAATCTGCGTTTTAGTTGAAAAATTATGTGAAAATGCGTGTAAAACAAAAACTATTTGACATAATCCTATGAAATTTTGCATGACGCGTCGTTTGAAGTTAATAACGACTCATTTGCTCACTCGAATAAATTGTTATAACAAATTAATGGTGTTTTTAAACAATTTTTCTTCCTCCGAATTTATCTGCTCAATAGTACCATAAAATACGTCACGAACTACATTTTGAACATGGATTGTAATATATTTTTTTTGCGACACATTTGTTCATATTTAAAATAAACAATCGACCTCAAATTGTTAGTATTGAGTGAAGCTATTCCAACCTATACATGAGGGTAAGGTGGAAAGTCCCTGAAAAATAATACAGATGGCGCCACAATCGAAAATTTCATGTGACATTTATGATGTAACATCCCTAATTAGAACGCACTAAAATTTTCGGATTGATATGTCATTCTGTTCTGTTTTGACACCCATCGAAAGCGAGTAGCCTTCAAGATTTGTGTAAACATGGAAAAAAGTGAATTTTGCATCTTGATTAAACATTATTTCTTGCGTGGAAAAAACATTACGCAAACCAAAGGATCGCTTGATTATGGGGACTCCTTCCTCACCATTGATTGGAACGATTCACAAGTGGCTTACTGATTTTCGTTGTGGTAGAATGAGGCCGACAGTTCTGGTCATCCAATTGAGGCTACTACGCCAAAAATCGTCGATAAAATCCATAGTATGATATTGAACGATCGGCTAATCAAAATGCACGAGATTGCTGAGGCTATGGGCATCTCAACCGAACGGTAACGGAACATTTTGCATACATTTTTGAATATGAGAAAGCTATCTGCAGCATTTGCTCTGTGTTGACAACAAGCGCGACCGTGTGACAACTTCGAAGAAGTGTTTGGCGAATCATGAATCCATCACAATACACCAGAGACCAAAGTACATTCGAACCAGCGGACTTGTCCAGGCGAATCGAAGCTAAAAAACGCCAAAGTGGGTTTATCTGCCAACAAAGTCATGGCGACTGTCATGGGATGCACACGGTTCGTCCATATCGATTACCTTAAAAAGCGTAAAACGATCACCGGCGTATATTGTGCAGAGCTGTTGGATCGATTCGACGCCGATTTGAAGTGGAAGCAGTGGCGGCTCGTGAACTTTTTGAGAGAGGAGGCTGGACATAAAACGTGTTTGTAAAAATATACTCTATTCAGTCAATTAATTTAACCTTCGCGCAGCGACCGTACCAGCTACTTCAGTGACAAAATTAATTGTTACCCAGCAAGAACCAACGTGGAGGTATAGAGTTTCTCTTGCCTACAAATTTTTTTTCGTTCGTTTTTTATTTTTTTTGGATTTTTAATTTTTATTCTTTCATATTTTGGTTTTTTCTATTAATTTTATCAACTTTTTTATAGATTAACGAAATTCTACGGTCTTTAATTTGCGAAAAATGATCAATAATATTATCATAAAATGTATCATTATGTTCTGAGTGTTTTACTAAATCTTCTTCAATAGATATTGAACTAACATTGTATAAACGATTTTGGCCCATTGTATTTCGCATGTATGTTTTAATTCGTTTGAGAGTAGAAAATGATCTCTCCACCGATACCGACGTGACAGGAATGGTGACTGTCAAACAAAGTAGTTTATAAAACTGAGGTAAGACTTGTTGCAAATCATTATCTATCATATATTTTATCATATCGGCGTGACTGTCGTACTGGCCTAAAATATCTTTATCCCAGTATACAACGCATAATTCATTGTGCAGCGCTATTTTATCAAAAAAATTATATTTTAGAACTAAATTATCTGAAAGTGTATTGAGAAACTCTTTTGAAAAAGATTCGAAAAATCTTCTATTCGTCAAATCGAAAAACTTCAATTCATGTAAATCGGAAAATCGAATCTCAATATTTGACCTTTAATAGTATCTACAATTTCATGAAAAAGTTGTTTATAATGTAGTTTCTTGTCTACCAAATTATATGTTTTCCTCCTTTTCACGGGAGAAGCTTCATCAGTTGAATAATTTCCAAATAAAATATTAAAATGAAATTCTGTATAACGGAAACTTGAAATTTTATCAATGAGATGTTTTAAACGATCTCTTGAATGAATTATATCAGTGAATTTATGTTGTAAAATTTGAAAAATAAGATCAGTTTGTTCAAATATTAATCTGAAAGTATCAAGAAAAAACAAAAATTCTTTATTTTCTAAATAAGATTTTAAACCAACAGCAGCATTTAATGAAACCTGATCTGTTGAAAAGTCATCACTGTTTAATATAAAATCAAATGTTTCAATTAATTTGTCTTTATTTTTATGGATGGTAAACTAAACATTGCACGTGAAGTAAAATTCCATCGAGTTCGAGCATTACAGGGAATTCTGTTTTTGAAGACCGTTTAAATGTCCCGCCATTACAGATGCCGTCGTAAGTCTGATTTATTCGCAAAGTGGAATCGTTGAAATGTTTCCATTAAAAAATTGAATAAATTGACCGCTGTTCTTCCCAAACTAACATCGTAGAACCCTAAAAATCTTTCCACCAGTTGTCCATTTTTACAATTAATAATTTACCGAACAGACGAATTCTAATCTAACCTTATTTCGCGTGGTGTCACTCAACCATTATACCCGTATAAAACAAAACAAGCACTGACGCAACACGCATGTGTCGTATTCCGTACCACACCGACTGTACTGAAGTTAAGGCGGGCGGCAGGCTAGCCTCCAAAGGATGTTGCCATTTTCGCTGTTTCACGCTATTTGGCGATTGACTGATCGGAAAAACGGCAACTGTGTTGAACAACACATGCTCAGCGTTTGAGATATTTAGAGTCTAGCCTCAGGGCACTGTTGCCAGATTAAAAATAACTACTGAGAACGGGGAATTAATTGTAAAATTTAAAAAATTATTAGAGAAACAGGGAGTAAAATGAAGAATGATCAACAAGATAAATTTGTGAGGAGGCTGAGCCTCCTTAGTCTCCTTCGAGGAGCCGCCACTGAGTGGAAGTAGCCTTATTTGGCAAAGAAAAAAGTGCTCTCCCACCAGGGCTAGGCACCGGTGCACAGGTTCGAAGTTGCAATTCCAAAATAGTATGAATTGCTTTACAAATTGGTTCGTTATCCGACATATTCTCCAGATTTGCTCCCTGTGATTTTTATCTATTTCACAAATTGAAGAAATTACACGGCGGAAAGAGATTTGGCTCCAACGATGAGGTCATCGCTGAAACAAACGCCTATTTTGAAGGATAGTATTATTTGGAAGGGATCGAAAGATTAGGAAAATGTTGAGAAATAAAATGAGTTTTGACCAAATAAAGCATTTCTTGTTTCATTTTTGGGGGGAGTTTTTTCACCTTGCCCTTGTAGTGTAGGTACTTTTTTTATTTTATTCACTGTCTACAACAATTTGTTCAAAAGTCCTTAGTGAACAAACATAAATCGAATTTAATTATTTCAGAATTATTTCGAAATATTATTTAACATAAAATCGCGTTAGTCTCAAAAAAACTATTTTGAAACCTATATTGACTCACCTAATTCACAATACCCAACTAAGTATCACTCTCATGTTTCAAATATGTATGTTCAATACGTGCAAACGTCTCTTGCATTATTCCAAATGACGTAGAAGCAGGAGAATTTTTTAACATTCACATTCGACATCTCTGAAATAATCACTTACGCGCTTGGATTGAGACCATTCTCGAGGTCTATGAAAAAGTTAAATCTCCGTAACTCCCTACGGGATGTAATGAAGGCGTTGTCGTAAAAACATTCCAAATGCGGGGACAAATGTATCATAGACATTGTTAGTCATTATCATGCTGAAGTTTAGTCCCCCATGTGACCCAAGCTGGTTTAGTGAAAGCACCATTTTTCGTGCGTTTCTCAAGACTCACCTCAGGCAGAATCCGACGATCCTCACAGCGTGCCACCAGTCGTCAAACTCGTCTTCAGCGTCTGGATAGAGATAGAACCATAACATGAAGACGTGTTGCGGCAAAAAACAAATGAAGAACACTGTAACAATAAGCAAATATTAAAAGCGATATGGCGTTAATAGAAGCATCTAGTCGTTGCCGGCAGAGAATATTCTGGACAGGATGTCGTATTTAAATACTTTGTATGAACTTCCTAACTTATTCCGGCTGGATTGTATTATTCATGAAGTTTTGATCTCAGCTGACTTTCAATTCTGAAAGCTAATCTTGATGTTGTTATTTCCATAAATAGGTATGCGACGAATTATGCGATTATGTCTTCACAAGTTTTTTGTTCGGCGCTCTTTCATCCCATTATTGAACAGCATCATCAGTAAATGGCATGCTCATGAACAGATTCTTTCAAACATCAGTATATAGTCGAGGAAATAAAGCAGAAAAGATCGAAAAAAAATCAGCAGAACCGTTTTTGATGATTTAAAAAAAAATCGATTCTAGTCATTAAATTTTTTTTTATTAGTGCATTTTAGCATTTCTATAAAAGAAAAGGCATCTTTTTGAATGCATTTGCCAGATATCCTGGTAATATCGTCGTTTTCAGGGAATTCGGGAAATTATCTTTTGGAATGGGATTGAACTTGTAAGGAAGGTTCTTTCGAGGTTGCCGGTTGTGACCATGGTCCTCAATAGTCACCTGGTGGTCAGGATATCCTGTTGAACTAAGGTTATCTCCATGGGTTGTCTTTTAATATGCTCTGAAATAGAACCAAATTCGTACCTCGGGAGTTTTTGGGCTGGTGAACACGATTCCGGGGTCAGATTTGAACTACTACGCACCTGGGGCTTAGGGCATCCTGGTACTATCGTCGTCTCTAGGGAAATCGTGAAATTATCTTTTGGAATGGGATGAAACTTGTGAGCGAGGTTTTTTTGAGGATGCCGGTTGTGACCATAGTCCTCAATAATCACCTGGTGGTCAGGATATCCTGTTGACCTAAGGTGATCTCCATGGATTATTTTTTAATATGCTCTGAAATGCAACCAAATTCGTATCTCGAGAGATTTTGGGACTGGTGAACACGATTCGGTGCCAAATTCGAACTAACACGCACCTGGGGCTCAGGGCATCCTGGTACTATCGTCGTCTCCAGGGAATTCGAGAAATTATATTTTGGAATTGAATGCAACTTGTGAGAGAGGTTCTTTTGAGGTTGCCGGTTGTGACTATGATCCTCAATAGTCATCTGGTGGTCAGAATACCCTGATGACCTAAGGTTATCTCCATTGATTGTCTTTTAATATGCTCTGAAGTGCAACCAAATTCGTATCTTGAAGGTTTTTGGGGGCTGGTGACCACGATTCGGTGTCAGATTCGAACTACCACGTACCTGGGGCTCAGGGCTTGCTGGTACTAGCGTCGTCCCCAATAAATTCGTGAAATTATATTCACCTGGTGGTCAGGATACCCTGATGACCTAGATCGTCTCCAAGGATTGTTATTTGGGGCGCTGATGGTTTTTTGGGGCGCTGATCATGATTCTGGAGTCGGAATCAATCGACGCTGCATCTTATAAGCAGATCTGTGATGTCGGTAACAAAGAATTCAAAAAATACCTTTTGCACAGTATTCAAACTTGAGTTGAGTTTTTCAAGTGCGAAAAAATAATAGTGAAATATTTTTGATTTTAAATGTGGAAAATTCCAATAATTGAGTTTGTTCTTTAAGAATCAATCTACAGCAGATAAGCTTACAAGAAAAAACAACAAAAACAATAACGTAAAACACGAACTTCAACTTCAATTTTTTGGATTATTTATTAGAAATAATATATAATTAAAAATCATGTTCAGTTATTGTTATTAGCGTTCTTATCATTTTTGAATCCGACTCCAGAATCGTGATCAGCGTCCCAAAAAAACCCCGAGAGATGAATTTGGTTGCAATTCAGAGCACATTGAAAAACAATCTCTGGAGATGACCTTAGGTCATCAGGGTATCCTGACTACCAGGTGACTATTGAATGTCATGGTTACAACCGGCAACCTCAAAAGAACCTCATTCACAAGTTTCATCTCATTCCAAAAGATAATTAGATCATCAGGGTATCCTGACCCCCAGGTTACTATTGAGTGACATGGTCCTGACCAGCAACCTCCCTCAAGAGAACCTCCCCAATAAGTTTCACTCCATTGCAAAAGATATTGTTCCAAATTTCCTGGAGACGAGGATAGTACTAGGATGTCCTGAGGCCCAGGTTTGGTCTACTTTGGATCGTAATACGCGACTACCAACATCTTTCATGTATGAAACTTTAGTCGCGTGAAAAATGTTTTTTGTATGAAAATGGCGAAATTTATCTGATTTTCCGCCCACTGAATGAGTTTTCCGGGAAAATGAATTCGGATTCATGTTCAGCGACTCAAGACACCAACTTGGACCCATTTAGAAGACTTAATTTTAATTGTGTTATACATGAAAATTATCTTGGAAAAGGGAGTGGAAATGGGGTTAGTTTAGCGTTTAGTAATGAATGAGAGGCCACAGCAGCTTAGCTCAATCATTACGAATGATCCACGTCGGCTACAAAACATTATGGAAAAAGAATTTTTCCGATACGACGCCCTGCTTTTTTTTTCAGAAAAATGACCAAATTACATAGCTCATTGACTGGACTATTTCTAGAACATATAAAGTTACTCTCATCGAGCGACTACTTCTATGAAGTGCTGTTATATATGAACCATGAAACCAGCTATGGTATGATTCTCCCGTCCTAATTATCACATCTACAACACCTCCAAGAACCTGTCTATCACATTGTGAGCCTTGTCATACTCCTCTAAAGAAAACGATAATATTCCAATTGACATGGTTATAAATATAAGGTCCAGTCATCATAAAGTAGCCAAGATGGTGATACACGTAATATAAGAGATTGTTAGATCCAAGCATCAAATATCTTTGATGGGTCAACGGGAATGATGAGCGGTCCTAAGTAATTAAAGATTGTATATCAAATTGAACATGAGCGTGAAAGAGAAGATAATATAATATAAAAACTCTGAAGGTTCTGAAAGACCTCTCACATTTTCTGTGTATTTCAAATATGGGAAAGCATATGTTCTATTCGACCTCAGGAAGTGTTGGCAGTTACTGTTGCGCCACCTGCTGTGGTTAAATAGCCTGCAGCTATAAATGCTTCATATAGGGAACGTTTGAATTGAAGAAACAGAAAATATTGTCACTTGATCCAGTGAATACAGCTTAGATTTTTCTTTGATTAAACATCTCATGTTGCGAACGCATAATATTATGAGTATTTCTTGTCCTGGGACTAAGCCTCTTCTATAGAATCTCGGATCATCTTCCGCATCATTTTCCAGCAAAAAGAAACGGAGGGCAGTATTTCATCCAACGGATTTCGTGGTAGTGTGAGTCTACATTACTAATTCTACACTCGCATAACGTTGTAACGTAGATGAGATGCTACTACGACTTGTATATATCGATTGGTTTGAAAAATGACTTTCGACGAAGACGGAACGCGTTCATCCACAAAGGCAAGTAGTAAGGTGTATCTTGTCCGAACAGAAGCGTCTCGAGACAACTACAAATTTTACCCTGATCGAATTCCTGTAACGCAGGTTGCCTTACGGGACTCTACAATCTTTCACTACTCGTGGTAATTACGTGCGTAATAATCTTATCAGGAAAGATGTATGTAGTGATCGGTTCTTTCTCGGGATAGGACATGGGGAACATTAATCTGAAGTCGGATAATATTACTACTGCAAGAATTGATATTTCAGAATTGGTGGAGCTCAATTCTTTCTTATATCCGCGCCCACGTGGAGTAGATGAATTTTAAGAATCTCGCCAGTAATAATTTGTAAATCTCAGCTAACCAGAAACAATTTGTAAATCTTAATCTTAATGCCCCCACTCTGGCCAGTTCGTGACTTTTAACAAGGCACAGGAGGGGGTTCGAACTCATAAGAACTTCACAAACTATACTCAGAACCACACTTCGATGCAGATCCTCCACTGCTTCATTCTTGGGCAATCTTTAGATCCGGTACCTACATTACACTTTCTATTTTTTCTATGATATTGTAGATTTTTTATCCACTTCTTCTTTATAGGCAGGATCGTCATGCAATAGCTTATGCTCTATCCGGTTATGAATATTTATAGGCAGGATTGTCATGCAATAACTTCTGCTTTATTCTGTTATGAATGAATATATGAATATGAATTATGTTCACTTAATTAATCCTTATTACATATTTATTCTATTTATTCATTCCATTGAGTTCCACTAGTGAATGGATTGTGAACAGCGATCGGTCAAGAATTCACGTTCGTAAATGTCATTCAAATTTAATTACGCTCATAATTTTAACAGTGCGATATTGGATTGTAAATGACTCCAATTGAGATATACAGTTCCGATACGATGGATAAATTAACGGACTAATCTCAAATACGTTTCACGAACATTGTAAAAACTCGTAAATTGCAATTGGACCCTATTGTGTCTGTTGTTACTTTTTATGGAAGAACATGCCATTGACCTACTCATTTCGAATTACGCTCTATCTAAAGAGAATCATGATTGATATTCATGAACGAAGAACTACCCGAATGTTCAACCATAGGCTACTTCCGGCTTCCACTAATCCGGGATTTACAAAACCTATTCTGTGTCATGTTCAAAATGCTAGATCGAACTAGAAACGACATCCTAACTCGGTATAAAGATCATTTTGTCCTCATAGAACATATTTCAAATACAGGTCACACCATTTCTCAAAGAAAGTTTATCACTCTTGGAACACATTAATGACACATATCTAGGTAATTTAGAAGGATAATCACTTGCTTCTCCTTCTAATTAAATTGTTTATTTATTACTGCTTACATGAATCATACATATAAGTGTAATAAAATCTTCATAAAGGAGATCTGAGCCTACTCGTATTGTGTCAAGCAGCTATGAAAATAAAGATAATTTTTAGTAAGTAAAACTAGACTAAGCTAACCTAAACTAAAATCCTATTCATATAGATGTTGTTGAAAATGTCAAAACTGAAATGATTGATCATTACAGTGAGATCCTATTAAAAATAACAATAATAATATCACTGATTTCTTTTTCATACTATTAAAAGAGATAGAGTGTTATAATTTACAATGATAAATTCTTTAAAGTGAAATTTGAATTTATATTTTGGCAACAATTTTATTTGTATGGCTAACATATTACATAATTTCACTACATTATATTGTAAGCTTCCTTAAAATTTGCCCTAGTTTCGTAACAATGATTTATCTTGGAAAAATGGACACTGTTATGATTGTATTTCATTGCTGACAGCATGTACTGGCCTTTTATGTTTAATACGTTATTTTCAATAAAAAGAGGTTTTGCACTTTTTCTGCTCTCTTTTTTAGAAACATTGCTCGCAATATATAATCTCGAGTTATTTGTAGAGGCTTTAAGACATTATAATGTGCTGAGCCCCAAATGCTCATCCAATATCTAGATAAGGCTGCAACCAAACTGTTGTAAGTCATGAACATAATTTTCTCGTTTGGAAAATTTCGTAGTACATAAAATTTATATATTAATCTTCCGATTTTTTTGTTTAAGTTATCAACATGAGTTGACCACTCGAGATGTTGATCTATATAAACGCCCAATAATTTTATTATGGAGATATTTTGCACAATATCAGTGGTGCCATTTAAAATTACAGGTTCTAAGTTATTTGGTAGACTAGTATCGGTATTTAGTTTTAGGAACATTCAGCATCAATAGGTTTATATCTAACCAAGGTTGCACAATATTAATAGCTTTTTGCGATATTTGCCGTACTCGATCCCAAGACCTTTGCAGATCATATTAAGACCGTATCATCTACGTATGAAGGAATCATGGAATGTTGTTTACACTTCAACAATTTATCAATAAATATTCAAAATAGCGTTAGACCTATAATTGTGCCTTGGGGTACACCCATCTTTAATATTTCAATATTACTAATGACATCGCCAACCTTCACTTGCTGGTTACTATCATGAAGATAAGACTCAAAAAGATTTAATACATTGACCTTTACGCCAATCTCGTTTAATTTTGCGACTAATTCATCATCCGAAACAGTGTCAAAAGCCTTCTGTGAGTCTAGAAATACCGCTATGGTTTTATTATTAGTTTAAAATTTTTTAAAAATATTGTATATTAGTTCTTGGATAGGTTCTTCAATTCCGATACCCTTTTGAAATCCAAATTGCTTGTTACAATTATTTAATGTTCATCAAATAGTATTTGAACAGGTACCTTTTGATTTATAATTTTGTTCACTCTGATGATGGCTAATTGGTAACTGAAAGGTTCTCACTACTTCATCGGTAGTTTTAGTGAATACGGTTGACTGTTTCTTATTTACAGTATTCATCTTATGTTCAGAACGCAAATAAAATTTGTATTGTAATATTTTACTGAAGGCATTTCTGAAACGCTTGGCGGGGATTGATAAAACCAACGGTCACCTTAAAATTTTTGTGCACTAAACCTCACAAAAATTTGAAGAACCATCTTCCACATTTGCACTAGATCCCCACCAATACTTATCTACACCAAACTTCCAGGGTGGTGAGAATTACGTTATTTCCGAAAAAATGAGTTTCGAACAAACATTCATCTCAAATAAGCTCAATTCTGATGTCTGTTCTCAAATTTTGTCTATTAAAAGAATTTTTCTGCCAAAAATTGTTACAAAATTTCGCAGTGACGGAAAAGAAACCTGAACATGCCGAGAAAACCTGTGAGAGCTTAGCAACTTGAAAGCCATTTGATGATAACTGCTTAGCGGAATTGCTGGACATTTCACATTGCTGTATTATAAACAAACTTTATGCTGGAGAGCATAATAATGCATTGGATGAATAATGAACACAACAGACAGAGGTGGGGTTGCTCTAAGTCTAACAGTGTCAACACGTCTATCTGTCCCAGACAGTTGTTTCGCTCTTCTCGTAAGTGCATCAGTGGAGCCAGTAGAATGATGAAGTCACTATTGGACTAGCGACCATATGTGCCAGAGGTATAGAAACCCCCATACGGGAATCTTGAATAGTAAACTTCCGCGGATTGCTTATCTTGAAAATTCTTGGCTCCCAGATAGATTCCGCGTCACAATGGCACCACTCGATGCTGACGTTTCGCCAATCATTACAGGTGGCATCTTCAGGGCAGGCCGGCAGGCTTGAGGCAGTTTCAGTTCAAGCGGTAATGTGTGAATTCTACTCTGCGGTTCAGAGCTGGCCTACGCTGGTGCGATTGTCTATCTATATTCCGGACTTCTTCATGTGCAAGCTGCGGTTAGTTCAATAACGTTCTCCGTCGGTGGGATAGACACTTCTGCTGGTGCATTTGTGGACTAAAGTCATCGTTGAGTATTTTTTCAGAAGGGGTGTAAAATGTAGTTTTAAAAACCATATTAGGATTTTCCTTCTGTTAAAATCGAAGACATCGTTCATTATTTTGGTTTGGAATTATTGGTATATGGATGTCTCCGTGCAGGGATGAGAACCCCAACTTGACGCGGGCTGTGCGATTTGAAACCAGAGGAATTGGAAGTCGGGAAAGCGTGATTTGAAGAACGCAATTAACAGCTTCTTGTGAAAAGGAAATTCAACCCTATAATGTAGGTAATTATCTCAGTATTCAAAATTATATTCGATATATTTACCTTACATTACGAGATCTAATTGGCTGTCTTCCTCAGGCTAAAAGTCTTTCCAGGAAATAGGTTAGTTTAACTTTTATTCAATCGATTGCTTTGCATTCTACTCATTCTGGGTACAATACACTTTATATTTGGAGATGTGAACATCTTAAATTCTACAGGGTCTTTCCTAGGGGTCTACGGGTCTCCCCTTAGTGTCATTCCTTCAAGTGAGTCTGCTGTGAAGGTCTGAGAGGTCTGTTATTGAGGCAAGAGTACAGTGTTAAGTTAAGGAGGTACATCTGATATACCTCCTGAGTTAGCTGAGAGTTGGTTCTCATCTTTTTTGAGATAGTTGTATTGTGAGTTTAGTTTCATTCCTTTCACCCATTCATATTTCAGTATCATTCATCTTTTGTATTCACCCATTTGTAATATTTTTTTCATAGTGTGTATCTAAGCCGATTTAATTCCTGACAAATAAATTTAAATTACACTCGGTATGAGCTTATTATTTCTTATATTTTCAGAGATGTTTAATCCGGAGGAATTTGAATCTTTGAATCCCCTAGTTAGGACCAATTTATTGGTTAGTTAAATACTCTGGTGCTCGAAATTTAACATCCCACGACCTGTCTTCACTATAGTTGTCGGCAACCAAGCGATAAAATAGGAAGAATAGTTTATCTCCGAGAAAGAGGGAATTGATACCCGCACAAAGCCTTACGCCTGCCCTGAAGATGCCATATTAATGGTTGGAGAAACGTCAACATCAAGGTGAGGTTTCGTGACGCAGAATCCATCTGGAAGCCTAGGATTTCAATACGAAAATGCTAAAACACCAAATGATTCGAACGCCACCTACCAGAAGATACTGAAAAAATTATTCACAATGCAACGCATAACAATATTCATCATTGTACCGAGTGATCCAAATTGGACACTTTTGATAGGAAACACCAATTTCTAGAGAAGATAGAGAAAAACTAGCCTACATGTTACGAGGTCGATTTTTGAGAGAAAATGAATGCCGAAAACCGCACTCTGATATCTTGACTTATTCAAAAGATACAAGGTGTTTTTAAATTTTGTACATTTCTGATCCACCCCCGTAACTTGTTTACTTATGAATATTTCTGGTTTCTGTGAAAACATTCTCGAAACACTTTTTTAAAACGAATCTGATGGTGTTCCTTGTTTTCTATTGAAAAATATAGTTTTGAAGCTATGACATAAACTTGTATTTTTTCTTATGGACCATCCTGTATATTTTTACATATTCGTGTTTGAAATAAAATTCTCTTTTCAAATATATATAATAGTTGCTACTTCTCTTTCAAAACATTTATTTTGTGACTGTTTTCCACTTATTTTAGATAAATAATCAAAATCTGGGTTGCCATGCCTGAATACGAAACAAAATAGTTCTCCATAACTGCTGTTGAAAACAATAATTGGTACCTATTTTATAATAACTCATTAATTTAATTAAAAAAACAGAATAACAAGAACAAAAATATTCCTTTTTTAAACTATTTACAACATGTGTTCAAATTGAGCACCATTTAAATCGAAACATAATTGACTTCGCTTCCTAACATTATTGACAGCATTAATTAATTCTACCGCAGGTAGCTTCCAACGCTTCTCGGGAATCAGGATGGCGTTTATATGTGAGGTCCTTCATCCTTCCCCAGAGGTAAAAATCTGGAGGCGTAAGATCGAGGGATCTTGCCGCCCCATGAACAGGACCCCGGTTGCCAAGCCAATCATTGTCCCCAAATATTCCGTTCAAATACGTCGTTATAATGTGTGCGTTATGACACGGTGCCCCGTCTTGTTGGAAGTATACGTGTCCAATTTGTTGTAATGGCAAATCATCCATTATAGGTTCGACAAATTCCCGCAATATTTCCACATATCGGGCTGCTGTAAGGTTACCCTCATAGATATGAGGACCGATAAACCTTCCTCTAAAAATACCGACCCAAACATTAAAACTGTATCGGCCTTGATTTTGTGTCTCCACTGTAATATATGGATTTTCCAAAGTCCAATTGTAGGAATTGTATCTATTAAAAATACCAGCGCTGCTACCGCATGCTTCATCATTCCATATGATGTTCTGTCCAAAGTTTAAGTTTTCAGCACATTTTCCTAAATACCATTGGCAGAATTCGAGCCGGAATTGTAGGTCATTTGGTAGTAACTTGTGAACTTTTCTTACTCTATACGGTTTGAATTTATTTTTTCTTAGAATTCGCATTGCTGTAGTCTTTGAAATACCTGTATCCAACTGCATTTTGCGAAGTGAAATATTGGGTTGATTTTGTATTTCCCCCAAAAATGTTATTTCTTCTAACTCTCTATCTCTATTCCTGGCTTCGTAAACTCTTGTCCTTGGTTTTGAAAAAGAACCGTAATTAACTAGGTTTTGCTGCAATCTAGTGAACATATCCCGAAACGGTTGTCTCCTTTCAGGGTATCGGTCAAAGTAAATATTGATGGCAGCCTGTGCATCTTCATGTGATTCCCAATAACACTTTAGCATATCATATTTTTCGTAATTTTCATACATTTTGAATTAACAGGAAGATAAAAATATTGTCGTAAGTTCAAAACTCAGTTCAAAGAAGCTCACTAAACTTGTAAAGCAAACTGCATTTAATAATAATTGTTTGACAGTACGCTTGGCAACCCAGATTTTGATTATTCATCTAAAATAAGTGGAAAACAGTCACAAAATAAATGTTTTGAAAGAGAAGTAGCAACTATTATATATATTTGAAAAGAGAATTTTATTTCAAACACGAATATGTAAAAATATACAGGATGGTCCATAAGAAAAAATACTAGTTTATGTCATAACTTCAAAACCATATTTTTCAATAAAAAACAAGGAACACCATTAGATTCCTTTTAAAAAATGTTTTCACAGAAACCAGAAATATTCATAAATAAACAAGTTACGGGGGTGGGTCAGAAATGCACATAATTGTAAAACACCTTGTATCTGTTGAACAAGTCAAGATATCAGAGTGCGGTTTTCGGCATTCATTTTCTCTCAAAAATCGACCTCGTAACATGTAGGCCAGTTTTTCTCTATCTTCTCTAGAAATTGGTGTTTCCTATCAAAAGTGTCCAATTTGGACCACTCTGTACAATTGGTACAAATGGATCAATTATTGTAAGGTCAACTAAAAGTATTGATGGTCGGTTAAATACAATATTCTTGTCAATTTAACAAGTTGTAACGTGACACCTGTTACACAATCGAAGAAACAATTAGATATTACGATATTAAAATATCTGTTGACGACATGCCAATTCTACATTACAGCAGTTTTTGTCGAAATGTCATATCGCGTCATACACAATACTTTTAAAGCGACATGAAATTTGTCGTTAGTACATAACTGGTAGCAAAGACACGTCTTCCAAACCAAACAGAAAACATAATAACGTAGTTTAGTTGTTAAACTGTCACACGTTTACAAAGATACGTAAGTAATGAGAGAAAACGAAAAGAAGCAATTTGAATAAAGTTCATTATGTAAGGCTCAACCGCAATTTCATCTTGGTCCAGTGTGATTCAATTCACTCTACAGAATACTGTTGGTAAGACATACTTTGCTATTTCAAATACTTAATTTGGATGAATAGGACATCTTGACCATAAGAAGATAATTAACTCAATTAATTGTAGCTCAAACCAAATCAATGATTATTACAATTAAATATAAATTCAATGATATACTTGTGAATTCGATTGATATAGTCTAGGTGCCAGAGCGATATTGATGGTCTGAACATTAACCCGATGGCACTATGGTTTATCGTTGGAGGACGGTTCAATGACCAATTCATCTCACAGACAGAATTTTCGCCGGCTGCTAGCTCTCGAGATACATCCTCCGCAAATTCTTTATTTTTTGACTGGAGGTTGACCCTTTTCAAGTTGCGGTTACTTGAAAAGCTTGCCATTCTTATACACATCCACCATGTGCCATCATTTTTTATCGTGTCCGTTTATCAGGCTGAGCAGTTAAAATTGGACAGAAAATTAACTGCAAGTTAACCCTCCCAAACCTGGTGGAAAATGTTCATTGGTGTTGGCAATTGTTAAGATACCCTATGCCATCAAAAGTTATTTGTCCATTTCCGAGTAATTGGTAATTATTTGGACCAAAAATGTTTTTTTTTTCATTTTGTGGCTAAACCTTGCGGTTTACAAGGTAACATGATGATACCATGTTAAATAACTTTACTGGTGGTCAAATAAAGATTTAAAATTATTGCCATCACTTCTTGCCTATTTCAACCCCCCAAAACCGCCTAACCTTAAAACCCCTTCCTTAAAAAGACAGCCGTTTTGATTTCAAACACAGTCATAATCTCAATAACTGACTAATTTATCATAAAATTGGTCATATTATTCATATTTTTTGGGGGGTGGTTTTAAAGTATATTTGTGAAGAAGTGAAGAAACAGGATCCAAGGAAATATATGATCTATGGGTATGTATTGATTTTTTAAAAACTGATTAAAATGCCATGAGTCCTTCACATGAAATTCATTTTTTCCTATTACGTTATTGATAGATTTTGATAAAATTTTTGACAAATTGTTGGAAGGCGCTCCAATATTTTATCCTCGTTCAAAACTAATATTTGAGGGTTAGCATATAAGAACTGTTCTGTCTTTTTTGTGTTAAATTTTTTTGCTGTGCTTATTTCTGATTCCTGTTTATTCTTTTTTATTGTCAAGATGCAAATTTTTTTCTTCTAAATTTTTATTCCTAATTCCGTATTCTAAATTAGCAATAATATAGTCGATAGGTAATTTTTTATTATCAGGCAATGCAAATTTCGGACCTTAACGTGTGCTGCACTTCATCCGAGTTATTGTGGCTGTGAGGTTTTTTAACCATTGTTTATCAATTTTTTGTTTTTCGTCAGTTATGCACTTCATTAAATTTTGATTTTGTTGAAATTTTCTTCTTTTTTTCCTATACCTGGGTCAAGAATCATAATTAATCGTTGATATTATTGATATATGATTCTGTTTATTATGTCTTTATGATATGGTTGAAAACTGTTTTTGGGTAGCCATTCATTTCCAGTGTATTACGACCTATTTTCAAATGAAAATGTCGTTGTGTGGCGAAACAACTGTTAGCAATTGAAATTCATGTAAATCGTCCCTCAATTGATCTAAAGGTTCAATTTCAAACCGATTGAATAATCAACAATTCAACTCACAGAAAACAAAGATGAGCACCATCCGTGCTACGTGTCTGCGAGCTCTAGCCTGTGCCAAGCTCTGCGCTCCTCGTACTTCTCCAGGCATGTCGTTGGCCGAGGCATGAAGACGTATCGCCATGAGCACGTAGAAACATGCAATTATGCAGAGCGGTATTATATAGTAAACCAGGGACTTTATCACCACGTTGTATTGCGCGTAAGTCTTACTGGTGGTCGAGTTCGGGAAAGGAGTGCATATCGTGATTGTCATATTGCTGAAACAAAAAACCATAAAATAGTTACGAGTATTACTCGAATCGCAAACGAATGAGAACAAAGCAGTTTCGACTGAAGATAAGATTTATTAATGCTAATATACAATGAAGTATTTCCATAAGTTATTCATATACCGGGTTTAACAGGATATTTTCTCCTTTATATTTAAAGATAATTGTTTTAAATTCAGGATATCCTATATACATAATAAGCAGAATTCTTTATATACAAATGATTTGTCTTCACTTCCGTTTCCGTCGGAAGTGACAGTAACTCCCAATATTTGGAGGGAAAATCCTGTACATTATTTTGCATTTTAAAATTTTGTTGATTGATTGATTGATTGATAATTTCCTGAATCCCACTATACTAAATAAGTGACATTTTAAATGTCTCTTATTCTTAGTTTCCCATTTAACTGTGGCATGACGGTTCCCATTTATTCTAAATGAACCTTGCATTTCTAGAGAACTCGAAATCCGGTTAAAAATACAAGTCTATCTCCCAATCATAATTATTGTTGATTTAAAATGTATGAGTGAACATTTCGTTTCAAAGGTAATGACTTCTTATGCTTACCACATCTATCTTTTTTTTATTTTTGACATCGTGATTACGTACCTTCCAATATCGATGTCATCTAAACATGATCGGATGGCGTCTGGAATGGCTAATCCCGTGGCAAGTAACCATATCATACATGCACTTGTGACAGTCAGAGGTTTTGTCTGCAATTAATATCGACATTAATGAGCGAAAACAAAGTTAAAATCATGACAACATTTCTCATGATATAAATATAAGAGAGTAAAATCTGTTGGAATATAAATATAAGGGAGTAAAATCTATCATGATATAAATATTAGAGAATAAATCTATCCTGATATAAATACAAGAGACTGAAGAATGTTATGATATAAATATAAGAGAGTAAATCTGTCATGATTTGAATATAAAAGATATAAATATAAGAGAGTGAAATCTATCATGGTATAAATATAGATAGTAGGTACCTATTTAGGCTCAATAACTAAAAATACAATGTCCAAAGTTGTGAAGTAATATATATATATATATAGGATATATTTGTCAATAAAATCTATCATGACATGAATATGAGAGAGTAAATTTGTCTTGATATAAATATAAGAAACTAAGGTCTATCATGATCTAAATATAAGAGAGTGAATCTGTCATGATAAATATAAGATACTAAAATCACTAATGATATAAATATTAGAGAGTGAAATCCATCATGATATAAATATAAGAGGGTAAAATCTGCTGGAATATAGATATAAGGAAGTAAAATGATATAAATTAAACATAGTGAAATCTTTCATGATATGGATATAAGAGAACGAATCCGTCTTGATATAAGCATAAGACAGTGATATGTGTTATGATATGAATATCAGAGAGTACAATCTATCACGAAATAAATATATATCTGCCATGATATACATATGAGAGACTAAAATCTATATGATATAAACAGAAGATAGTAAAATGTGCCATGATATGAACATAAGAGAGTAAAATCTATTAGTCCAGTCATCCTGGGAAATTTTCTACAGCAAAAAAATCCAAAAAATTCCGATGGACTTTTTCAACGTATAAGGGGGTATTTTGGTGCGCTCAACACGATGGTGTGGTCCAAATTGAGCTACCGGATACGGAACATGCCGCAAATAGCCATTTTCGGGGTTTTCGAAGATATAACAAAATCTATGCATTTTTATGAAAATAGTCAAGAGAGCATAGTTGTACTGCTTATCAATACTCATCATCTAACTAGATGGCGCTTGCGTTCTTAGAACTCAAAATATGGCCATTTTAATGTGGCGGAAATGACCATTTTTGCGTTTTTCGAAGATAGAGCCGAATCTATGCATTTAAAAAAAAATAGTCAGGGGAGCAAAGTTATAGTAGTCAAACATAGCCGTTCTAGCATCAAAAAAATTGTAACTATTTGTCTTTTTTTCACAATAGGACAAAACCTGCGTATTTTTATGCATATAGTCAGAGGAACAAATTTATTTTACACGTGCACACTTTGCATTTATTTTTTGAAATTATCGTTTCTATCACACTAAAACGGCAATATTTTGAGTTCTATGACCACTAGCGTTATCTAGTTTGAACCAGATTATGGGTATTTCCGCCTACTATAACTTTATTTTTCTACTATTATTATAAAAATTCATAGATTCTGTCCTATTGTCGAAAAACCCAAAAAGTTATTATTTTTTTGACGCTAAAACGGCCATGTTTTGAGTTTCATGACCGCTAGCGCCATCTAGTTTGGACCAGATTACTGCTATTTTTGACTACTATAAATTTGTTCCTCTGACTATATGCATAAAAATACGCAGGTTTTGTCCTATTGTCCTATTGTGAAAAAAAGACAAATAGTTATAATTTTTTTGACGCTAAAACGGCCATATTTTGATCCAGATTACGGGTATTTTTGACTACTATAACTTTCCTCCCCTGACTATTCTTATAAAAATGCATAGATTCGGCCCTATCTTCGAAAAACGCAATTGTCATAGTCGTCACTCTAAAATAGCCATATTTTGAACGTTAGCGCCATCTAGTATGAACCAGATGATGAGTGTTGATAAGCACTACAACTTTGCTCTCTTGACTATTTTCATAAAAATGCATAGATTTTGTTATATCTTCGAAAAACCCGAAAATGGCCAAAATATGGCCATAAATCGGCGATTTGCGGCATGTTCCGTATCCGATAGATCAATTTGGACCATACCATCGTGTTTAGATCACCAAAATACCTCCTATACGTTGAAAAAGTCCATTGGAATTTTTTGGACCCAAATTTTTGCCAGGATGACTGGACTATATCACGATATAGATTTGAGAGAGCAAATCTGTCATGATATAAATATGAGAGACTGAAATCTGTCATGATATAAACATAAGAGAGTAAAATGTGCCATGATAAGAATATAAAAGAGTAAAGTTTCTTACAATAAGAAATTAAAAGTCTATCATGATATAAGTATAGGAGACTAAAATCTGTCATGATAAGAATAAAAGAGAGTGAAATCTATCATGACATGGATACAAGAAAATAAAATCTGTAATGATGAATATAAAAGAGTTAAATCTATCATGATATGAGAGATATAAGAGAGTATCATCTGTCAGAATATAAATATAAGTGTTATTTCGTCATGATTTGAATATAAGAGTGGAAGATCTATTATGATATGAATAAGATAGTAAAATGTGCCATGATCACTGCTAGAATATAAATATAGAGAGCAACATCTATCATGATATAGATATGAGAGAGTAAATCTGTCATGGTATAAATATAAGAGAGTGAAGTATGTCATAATATAAATACATCAACCTCAACCTCATTTTACTAAATCAGTTTGATTTGAACTTAAAACGAATTCGAGAGATTTTTCACATGAAATTATATCCACATCTTCATCGGAAATAATAGTTTTCGAACTTCCGTTTATATCCGGTTTTCTCGGAAAGTTTAATGATGTCGTATGAATCAGAGAAGGACCCATATAGGTACATCATTATTTTCCGGCATAAGTTAATTTGTAATTCGAACCTAAAAGCACCCTAACAAAGACACCGGAGTAGGCCGGGGTGGATAATTTTAATTTAATTTGATTTGTATGTAAATATACAATGTCGGTTCATTCAGATATTAGTCGAAGCATTGCCTGGTGGGTCTTGTAATAACACCGTCAGCGGTTTCGTACCAGTTTCTTAATGTCTTTTTAATATAGCTGCGGAATAAGTGGAAAGTTAAGAGTTTTAAAATCACTCCTATATAGCTTCCTGCAGAAAGCGGTAGCGACGTCTTCAATTCAATTAACTTTGTTTTCATAGGAAAATGCTATCAAATGTTATACAACCCGATAATTTGACTGTTAGATGAGTGTTGAGATATATTTTCCAGACTGAATTAAGTTACTGAGTGAAAAATTAGATTGTGTTCTACATTACTTTTATACTTTCCATTTTGAACGGAAACAATCATTTTGTTGAATAACAACTGTTAATAGCGAAACTTTATTAATGTCTCGAAAACTTTCAAATTGTCATCATCAGTACGAAATTATTCCACCAAAGTAATTAAATAGGTTGCCACCTATTTTACCGATTTCAATTCTTTTTCATATGTTGAAATTGATGGTATATGACAGAAGTACTTTATCTCTACTCTTGCATTTGAAAAGCCAATTTTCAACATTACTTTCGATGTTGGAAGCAGTTAATGGGAGCAAGATTCCGGCAAAATACCAAAGTGTGCGGCAGAGTACTTTAGATGTGTTTCTAATAAAAATATTAAAACGGTAACATTTTATTTCTTGTTCATATCAATGGTACTCAATTAGAAATACAGGGATAAAAGGATCATCAATTATATTTTTATTTTCTATGTTAAAATGTTCCATACTAATATTATTAAACCCTTGAAACATATTTTTAACTTAAATATTTAGAACTTCTATTGTCCCTGAAGCATTTAAAAAGAGATTGTAATTCCCATACACAAATCGGCTACTAAAAATCTTATTGACAGCTATCGCCCCATCAGTCTTATCAATATTGTTTGTTAGATTCTCGAGATTCTAGAAAAATGTTTGAAAAAACGGATAATGGTTTCTTTAATATATTCAATATTCTTTCCAACAATCAGGTTGGATTTCGAGATAATTTGAGCACCATCATTGAATTAATAAACTTTGTTACAAATAATTTTGATAATAACCAAAACACAATTGCAGTTGTTATGAAATTAGCTAAGGCTTTCGACACTGTCCCACATGAAGAATTATTATTAGATATACTTTCTAGCTATGGCATCAGAGGGAAGACGCACACTTTAATAAAAAACTATTTAGAAAATAGGTGTCAAATAGTTAAAATTGACGGTACTTTGAGTGACCCATTGACAGTTAATATAAGAGAGCCACAGGGTACAGTATTAGACCCCATACTTTTCCTTGCTTATATCAACACACTCTGCAATTGCAATATAAATGGTAAAATAATATCCTATGCAGATGACACAATTTTGATTTTCTCTGGTTCATCATGGGATCTTGTAAAAGAAAGGGCTTGCGAAGAACTCAAAACAATAAAAACCTTGCTACCTCTAAGGTTATTAGTCCAAATTAGTTCCATCTGAGGTTTCTTAGGTATTCAGGGTCCATTAGGATGTGGCAGGGACCACAACCCTCCCTCTTCTCACATAGCATACATTTGTGGTGTTCACTGTCTTTTCCTATATTTCCAATTCAATCTATGTTTATTTGTACTCCCAGAGTTGTTATCTTTTCTATTACTTTGTACTTCGTTACTATGATCTAGATTATTTCATATCATTCTCTTGGTGAGCTGTGACATCATTGTCTTAGCAACGAAAAAACAACTTATTGATTTCAAGTATACATATATTAACATTTTCTGAATCGATTCCTAATCAAGCTCATCGCGTGATATCTCAAGCCCTCATGCCCAGTTTAAATACTCGTGAGTAGCCCAATCTCCCGTCACTGCGTGCTAGGGCTACGATGATTCTTGATCGCTGGGCCTTTCACCAGCTGAGCTTTCTCCTGTTTATATCCCCCATATCGATTCAGTGTTTGCAATGTTTGCTCTGTATCAATTCGTGCAATTGAGTTATGTATATTACTCATTATAAAACTTCTGCAGCGTCCCCAACCCACAGATCTGCCATTTCGCAGCAGGAAAGGCCTTGTACTCTGAGCAGGGACACTTGGTGTCCTCTGTCAATTTCTTTAGGCTTTACGAAGTTCTGTCACCAACCTCGATGTAATTTTTATGACTGCTTTCCAGGCAGATGGTTGTCTGTGGGCCGTATTATCTACCTGATCTGCAGCCTATGCGCTTTTCATCCTCAGCTTATCCTCCTTCCTGGAGTCATCTGTGTACCAGCTTTATCCATTCTGCGATACCAGGAGATGTTCTCTTTTGGGTAACAAAAACCTTATAGGGAGCTCTGAGCCCGAAACCTAACACCCTGGTTAGCCTCCTCTAACTGTACGGGTGTCTAGATTCATCTTTCCAGAGTCTCAAGTCAAGTGAATGTGCTTTTCGTTCAAAATGAAGCACATATCCACCGCAGAGTTATATCAGTTAAGTAATAACAATTAAAATCCTGTTCCCTAGAGTTAATATGATCCATTTGTTTGTACGAAATAGCATCATATATGTGAATCGTTCAAAAGCGGCGTTTCGAATTTATTATAGATTATAATTAAAAATAGAATTTGAATCGGTGTTTAACGATTCGAATACAACACACAACAAAAGATGAGTGGGTGATTTGGATGTAGATAGATACATTTTCAAAACTGCAGTTGCTATGTGCATGACAAATCTACAATAATCGTTTGAAGCCTTTGTGAATAGTGAGATACTGTTATTGTATGAAACGTACGATCTAGCTTCAAATTATTGGGTATGACATATTTGTATTTCGTGAGCGTTTTCAATCAAAATATACGAACGTATGACTAATTTAACCGAAATTATTCGGAGGAAAAAGTGGATAGAGAAACAATTTTTGGAAACTACGGAACAATATCTAATAGTTTCGACATTTTCAGTTGAAAATTAATTTTTATTCGTTATTTTAGGTTATATTGCTCTTACTCCACAATTTATTTATAAAATCGTTTCACTAACGCAGTGACATCAGAGAATTTTTAACTAACACACACGGCGGATGAATGATGCTCTGCAGAAATGCAGGGTACCGAGGAAATGAAAGTACTTGAGGTGAACCAAAATCTCTCCAGGGGAAGGAACCCTGAACTAAAACCAAACATGGTGAATTTCAATAATGAAAAGAACCGCACGGTGCAGAGGAGGGATACCTCAGAACCGGCGTCCCTCGAGTGTGAGCAAACGGAATCCCAGGCGTCGTTATCCGACGACCGCAGCGCAGTGTTGGACAGTTTGGCCCTTCAGTGCTTAAAGTTGCAAGACGGAAGAGAAACCAGTGACTGGATAACCTGTAAACAAGGAGGTTAGCCCAATATAGAAGAGGCAACTCTCGTAGAAGATAGGGGATACAATCGAAGACCTCCAGAACTTCGTGAAGCCCAAGCACAATGTCCACGGTGATATCAAATGCATGATGAGCACGTTTCTTACGCAGTAGGGTAAATACGCTGACATGGAGGAGCCGCTACTCGAAGAAACACCAGAGACAACAGTGGCTGATAATAAGACTTCGCCTGGTTTCCGAGCTAACGGCAGAGGTGAGTACGTGATGAAAAAACCAACTGAGCCTTCAGAAAAGCCTAACAAGAAGCGAGTAAAGCCGAAACGGCAGTGAACATATCAGCTGCAATACCGAGCGGATGCGTCGCGCCGCCGATATACTGGCAGCTAGTGACGAGAAAAAGGTCGAAACCGAGACCATCACTCCCCGACGTGATAATCGTGAAGGCGGAGGAGAAACCTCTATTTCTGAAGAAGGTGGGTGAGAACGTCTCAGGTGAGAATAAGCGCGACCGGAAATCTGCTCCTGGAGCTGAGAAAACTGCGGTCGCCATAGAAATGTCAACCGCCATTGCGCTGAAGTTAGGCGAGTCAGCAAGAATAGAGATCCGAAGAGATGAGACAACACTGGAAACTACGGGATCACGACGAGCTGACAACGAAAGACGATGTCTGCGAAGCACTGGAAAACACCTTGAAAGTAACAGTAAAAGCGTGTCCTGGAACTACGATACCACAAAGCTAGGGAGAGTCTGAAGAGAGATATTAAGAATAGCACCCGTCGCAGCTGGAGAAAAGGTCAACGAAGACCACTGGGGAAGACCATAGAAAGTGGTAATGACTAGGCTGAAAAAAGCAGCTCTGTAGTTTCGCCATCCTGTCAAGTTCTGTTTAGAAGAATAGTAACCACCCTGTTCTCAGAAAACACCCATTCACTCGTCGCTTAGAGGCCATACCGATCTCGGAAGAAGAGTTGATGGAAGCCTGCAACAAGATAGGTGATGCCAAAACTTCGGGTCCAGACTGAACGTCGCACTTAAAGCAGCCATCGAAGCACTACCATATGTATTCCTGGAGACTATTAACACGTGCTTCCTCGAAGGTGTTATTTCATGTCGTTGGAAGCAGCAGAAGTTAGTCCTTCTACCGGACGATCCGTGATCCTACCGACCAATTTGACCATTGGACACTACAGGAAAGGTATTCGAGAGGATTATTAGCAACCGGATATAGGAATTCATTGAAGGTTGTAACGAACTGGGTACGTTACGAGATTATTATATAGAACTCTTTAAAGAACAGAGTAGAATTCTCTTCGGCGAGGTAACTTGCCATATGATATTTAAAGACATCTGCCGCTTAATAAAACAGAGATTATTGGGACTACCATTCCTGATATGAGATGTCACTATATATCGCGGAGTGGGAATGTAGGATAGCGGAAATCGAAGAGACCCCATTGTGTTGTTAATCTTTGATAGGGTAAGTCGAGTATTTCATATTCTTTGCATACATTCTTAATTTTTTGAACTTCTGAAATATGATGCACACCGGGCTACAGATAATTTGATTTAGTTTGTTATTCAACGCCTGGATGTAAAGTACCCGCGTGTGGTTATATTTCAGAGGAATTTCTCGACTTGCTCTAATAAATAACACAATCAAATTTGCATCTAGCATGAACCCAGGTTTATCTTTTCAATCACTACCGGGATTGTTTTAGTCACTGTCTAGAATTACTCTGACGAGTCGTGAGCAGCTGTTGCAGTCGATATTTAATTTTCACCTTTACTTTAACCTGTAATTTGAGCACATGTTAGTTGCGCGATCCTGAAGATCGCCATTTTGTTAACCTAGTACTTGGTACATAGGGTGGTCTTATTAGACCCACGTGCCGTAAAGGTTGTTAATGGTGAATTAACCTAATTACTGCTTATTAGGTATAAGTATATATTTTTGACACTGTCACGCCGTTAGGGAGTGATCACAGTTTACAGTATCAATCCACGTGTATAATTCTTTTCAAGCAAACCAGAATTTTATGCTATCTAGCAAATTTTCAACAGTTCAAATAATATTTTTTCCAGATATAAATTCAATCATTATTCTTTTAGTCACATGTAACTTTTTGCTAATTTTAAAAATCAATTGTAATTGTTTATTTCCTTCAGATTAAATTAAAATTTTGTCTAAATTGATATCTCGTCAAGATATCCATTTTGTACTAGTGTTTTCGCAATTTGGGAAAGATAACATTATCGGTTGTGGAATCACTTGGTTATTCCAACCGACGGTGTTGCTTGTCCTTTTGATCTCAAGTCAGGTACTGTTCGTTCTTTGAATTTACAGGGTTTGAACGTCTGAAGTTCCTCACCCCTTCACTCCCAGGCGGTATAGTGACTTTCCTGACAGGACCGACTTCCAGTTCCTACGAGTTCCAAGGAGGGTAACATTTTCTTGTTTGAATGACCATAATTTCATTCTCTGATTTTGTTGTTTATCCGAAGTTGTATTTCACTAATTTTTTATAGAACTATTCGAGGTATTCTGTGAGTCCTCTTATTGGAAAATTAGTTCTTTTAAATTTAATAATTGAGTTAATTTATTAATTGTTTTATATTAATTCACTTTATGTTACAAACCAATTTAATTTAATAATCGTTTACTCAAATTTCATTTATGTTACGATTTGATTTAATTTTCTAATTGTTTCTACGAATTCAATACTATTTTTATTCCCAATTGGAATTCTAAAAATTTGTAATTTATATTATGTTATAATTCAAATTCTGTGGAATATACGAATTGTTAAGTTGAACTTGTATTGTTTTCTGAATTTCCATCAACTGTTTAACCACCTCGTAGTGCTTGTATTCTTGACTGTGAATTCATTCAGTTTTATAGTTTTTTTTCAAGCAGTTGGCGCTCGGGCAATTCACAGTCTTGAAACACAAGGCACGTTTCACTACGAGCCCTGAGAATAATCGATTTAAATTGAGCTAGCTGGGCCAATTAAAACCGACCCAAGCGGGTCCGTTTCACTGGCGCCCAACATAAATGGGCTGCCGTTTCACACCCGTTTCACTGGCGCCCAATCTTCAACGTGGTCTAGAACACAGTTGATAGTTATTGAGAGAATTATATATTAGAAGTGAAAAATTGGTCATTTTATTATTTTTTTTGTGACTTTGAGAATTTGCTTGAAATTGTCATATTTTTACCTATAGTAAGGGTATGTTAAGATTCTGGGATCATGCGATCAGCTGTTTCAGCTTTTAGGTTCAGCATTGAAGCCTATGTTATAGGTATTGCTGTTTTATTTGTTCCTTATAGTTCATTGTTTTAAACAATGTGTAGAGTCATGTTTCATATGTGCTATTTTTTTTCACTATTGTGAATAGGTTAGTCAAATCATTTGAGTCAATTTATGGTTTTTCAGTAAGGGATACTTCCCTAATTTTTGTTTAAACAGTTCTGGACCTCAATTTTGATATATTTTTTTTTCATTTTATAGCAAATGTCGAAAATCAAAAGTTGGAAATATTTCATTAAGAACTTTATATGGGAAATGACGACTGTGCAAAGAGATGGCAGTTACAGTGAAGAGGAATAAGGTCCTAGCAGGTTGCTAATGTTGCGGTGGACATTGAGGTTGCATTTATGACTGTCAGTTTTGGGAGTCATGACCCTTAATTGCCAAAGTAGATGAATACTGTTATGGAAGCTGCAAATTATTGGTGATCTGCGGGGGATCCTCTGTTGCTCTGATCTGCATCTGTCTCTCTTCTGTTCGGATATCGTTAAGTATCATTATTTATATTTTCTAAATTTACATTTTGATTGTCGTGCTATTTTACATTTGAATTTTCATTATAAGTATCAAAATTTTTCAATTTCAGTAACTGTTGTTTAGATTCTTTATATTTTGTTTTCTATAGTAACACTCATTTTAGGGTTGATCACCCTTGAAATGTAGTTGAATTTGGAAGTTTGATATTGGTCACTCTTCAAAACCTTATAGTTTATCTTTTGTATAGTTCAAGCTATAGTTTTTTTTTGGATTACCCATTTATAGGTTTTGGATTTAGAAGTGTTACTTCTAAATTGGGTATGCTATTTTTGGTAGGTCTATCTTCTTAGTGTTGCGACACTCGGGAGTAGACTGATTTATAGGGAGTTATTGTCTGGGAAACGTATAATTTCAGAAATAAGCTCCAAATTATAGAGTCAATCCTAGAGTAGGCAATTTTTAATTTGGGATCATAGGATCCAGTTGTTGCTGAAATTGGGGGTGACTATGAGTTTTTTGTGAAAGTAGGGAATATAAATTGGATTTAAGATCCCCTTCCCTAGAGTTTTCATGAATTAAACTCATTATAATAACGAGTTGAATTTTTCCAGTGTTACAACTTTAATTTGGAGTCTGATGGCTCATGGGTTGTAAAAAGTGAAAGAACTCGGTTATTTTTATAGATTATAGGTAATAGCATATCTTTGGGGTACATCTACTATAGCTGATTCAATTTCTAGTTTTTTTTTTCCAATTATTATCTTACCTTTTTGATTACCAAATGATTGTGATGATTCTCATTTATATTTTTATAGTTTAGCACATATGAGCATATTTTTTTTTCTGTGATCTTTGTGTCAGTGCCTACATTTTAAAATGATAGGTTTTGTAAGATTTCTGGTTAAACCAGTTTTCTTTGAATTTTTTTGGATCTTTTGGAAAATTATGAAGCTTCACTTCAAATTTTTAGTAAATTCTTGTTCAGTGTTGTATTCCATTCACTTTTTAGTCCGGAAAGTAGGGGACTTTTGATTGGACCTATTTTTTTTGCGTGGGATAATTTAAGTGAAAACATCTATTCACTTTTGTGAACTAAGTTCACTTATGTGCCAGTCTCCTAATTATTTTCTTTCTAGAATCTGTAGAAGGCTAATGTTTGTGTCCCGAATTTTAAATTTGGATTATAGATATAGCTTTGTAATTTAAGTGAAATTACAAATATTTCATTAGTTCCTTCTTTCTGAGATTTTTTTTTGAGCTGGTACATTATATTTCTTTATTTTTTTGTCAATTTTTGTTCCTATGGATTAAATCTTTATAGTATGTCTATCTAGAATTTGTGGATTAATCCATTTGGGATAGTTTACCGTATATTTTTTTAATTTTTTCCTGCAGAGGATATATAGAATCACTTTTAGGGCGGTTAGCCACTACATTGCATTATATTATATTTTTGTTGTTGATTTTATTTAGTTTTTTTTTTGGTGATGTTCACTAAAATGAGAACAATTCATTATTATAAATGTATAGAACATTTTAATTTTCATTTTAAATTTTTAGATTAACCTTTTGAGTACCGTAATATTGGGATTGGTCATCCAATATTTATGTAAGGACCACAAAACTCCTATTGAGTATCGTGATTCTGGAGTTGGTCAACCAGTCTCTATGTCAAGACCGATTTTTTTTAGAATTTTCTTAAAAATTTTTTGAAGCTTCACTTCAAAAATTTTTCTCGTGGTAGAGGGGGAATGTAACGAACTGGGTACGTTACGAGATTATTATATAGAACTCTTTAAAGAACAGAGTAGAATTCTCTTCGGCGAGGTAACTTGCCATATGATATTTAAAGACATCTGCCGCTTAATAAAACAGAGATTATTGGGACTACCATTCCTGATATGAGATGTCACTATATATCGCGGAGTGGGAATGTAGGATAGCGGAAATCGAAGAGACCCCATTGTGTTGTTAATCTTTGATAGGGTAAGTCGAGTATTTCATATTCTTTGCATACATTCTTAATTTTTTGAACTTCTGAAATATGATGCACACCGGGCTACAGATAATTTGATTTAGTTTGTTATTCAACGCCTGGATGTAAAGTACCCGCGTGTGGTTATATTTCAGAGGAATTTCTCGACTTGCTCTAATAAATAACACAATCAAATTTGCATCTAGCATGAACCCAGGTTTATCTTTTCAGTCACTACCGGGATTGTTTTAGTCACTGTCTAGAATTACTCTGACGAGTCGTGAGCAGCTGTTGCAGTCAATATTTAATTTTCACCTTTACTTTAACCTGTAATTTGAGCACATGTTAGTTGCGCGATCCTGAAGATCGCCATTTTGTTAACCTAGTACTTGATACATAGGGTGGTCTTATTAGACCCACGTGCCGTAAAGGTTGTTAATGGTGAATTAACCTAATTACTGCTTATTAGGTATAAGTATATATTTTTGACACTGTCACGCCGTTAGGGAGTGATCACAGTTTACAGTATCAATCCACGTGTATAATTCTTTTCAAGCAAACCAGAATTTTATGCTATCTAGCAAATTTTCAACAGTTCAAATAATATTTTTTCCAGATATAAATTCAATCATTATTCTTTTAGTCACATGTAACTTTTTGCTAATTTTAAAAATCAATTGTAATTGTTTATTTCCTTCAGATTAAATTAAAATTTTGTCTAAATTGATATCTCGTCAAGATATCCATTATGTACTAGTGTTTTCGCAATTTGGGAAAGATAACATTATCGGTTGTGGAATCACTTGGTTATTCCAACCGACGGTGTTGCTTGTCCTTTTGATCTCAAGTCAGGTACTGTTCGTTCTTTGAATTTACAGAGTTTGAACGTCTGAGGTTCCTCACCCCTTCACTCCCAGGCGGTATAGTGACTTTCCTGACAGGACCGACTTCCAGTTCCTACGAGTTCCAAGGAGGGTAACATTTTCTTGTTTGAATGACCATAATTTCATTCTCTGATTTTGTTGTTTATCCGAAGTTGTATTTCACTAATTTTTTATAGAACTATTCGAGGTATTCTGTAAGTCCTCTTATTGGAAAATTAGTTCTTTTAAATTTAATAATTGAGTTAATTTATTAATTGTTTTATATTAATTCACTTTATGTTACAAACCAATTTAATTTAATAATCGTTTACTCAAATTTCATTTATGTTACGATTTGATTTAATTTTCTAATTGTTTCTACGAATTCAATACTATTTTTATTCCCAATTGGAATTCTAAAAATTTGTAATTTATATTATGTTATAATTCAAATTCTGTGGAATATACGAATTGTTAAGTTGAACTTGTATTGTTTTCTGAATTTCCATCAACTGTTTAACCACCTCGTAGTGCTTGTATTCTTGACTGTGAATTCATTCAGTTTTATAGTTTTTTTTCAAGCAGTTGGCGCTCGGGCAATTCACAGTCTTGAAACACAAGGCACGTTTCACTACGAGCCCTGAGAATAATCGATTTAAATTGAGCTAGCTGGGCCAATTAAAATCGACCCAAGCGGGTCCGTTTCACTGGCGCCCAACATAAATGGGCTGCCGTTTCACACCCGTTTCACATACGTTTCAAGGTGCACAGGGCCTGTCGGAAAACCAGCAGGGATTCCGGAAGAAGAGGTGAATGGTGGACGCCATTAACGTCGTCATAGCAACTGATCGAGAGGCCATCTAAAGGAAACATTGGAAGGGTGGTGCCAAGAAGTATTGCGTCGTAGTCACAATGGACGTGAAGAACGCGCTGAACTCTGTGAACTGGAATCAAATTCTGGTGGTGCTAGCATTGATGTAGGTTCCGAAGTATATTACGAGGATGATCGCGAGCCACTTTAGTGGAAGGACATCATTGTCTGTTTTGGATGAGGGACACAAAGCCTACATCATCGCTAGAGGCACGTCACAAGGCTCAGTACTTGAACCCTCATTGTGGTACATCATGTACGATGCGGTGCTGACGTTGTCCATGCCCAAAAAGTCAAAGGCTGTTGGCCTTGCAGACGATATTGCTGTGGTTGTCATTGCCAGTACTTGCCAGAAGCCGCACAGAAAGCAAACAAGGCGTCACCACAATCTCCCGGTGGCTCTCGACAAATGGCATGCAATTGGCAGATCATAAAACCAAGGCAATACTGGTGACCAGCAGGAAAACGACAAAAACCGTGACATTCACCGTTGGGGGCTGCGACATACCTTCGCAGACATCATTGAGATAGTTTGGAGTCCAGATAGATGCCAGGCAGCGGTTCGACGAGCACCTGCATGTGGTGAGCACGTGAGCAGCTGCAGTGACCAATGCACAGGCCAGAATTATGGCCAATATTGGCGAACCTACTCAGAGTCGCAGAAAGCTACTCTCCAGCGTCGTCAGCTCCACGATGCTGTACGAAGCCCAAACACACACACTCAATCGATCAATTGATCAAAATAAACGAGAGCGAATGAATCTAGAACATTCAGATCCCTTGATTGGGTCTATTGTGCGCCTCTCGATACAAGACTCAGTTCAACAGGCCTAAGGTAAAGCTGAAGGGTATGATTCTGCATAGACTGACGTCTATTATGACATCAGGCTGGATCGAGGGCAGCCAGTGCTGGACATCCTAGAAAGATATCAGATGCAGTTTTGTCTGCCTCTCCGCATCTACTAGAATCTGGGTCATCCAAAATGCCCATTAAGTCTAGATGTTTATTCAGATGACAGTGTTCTGGGGAGGAGTTCTGTCGCCAGTTTTAAGCCTCTCCTGCTCATATAAACAGGGTTTTCGAGAGTTTTGGCAAGGACTTACGAATGAAGAGCTTCACCTGTCTCATACCAGGAACACTGTATATCCAATAGCTTTCCGAGGGCGTAGAACCCAGAGACCCATGAAAGTGGGTGGGTGCCCATACTAGCTGAAGTTTGTTTCTTCTGGCTAATTCAGCCAGTGTCTTCTTACACTCCAAAATAAGCCTAGAAGTCCTACATGGGTGCGAGGCCACTCGGCTGTCAGTGTAAGTCGCCTAGCTTCGTAGTTTAGTCTCAGGTTTTCCAGGGCACAGGTCCCGATTGCACAGACCTTGGTCTGGAAAACGGTTAAGTGAGCTCCTAGGGGAAGTAAGAGCTACATTCTGGGTGTGCAAGAGTGGCATGTAAAAAAGTGCCCAAATATGTGTTGAAGTACGTGATTAAAGGTTGAAGCATAAGACAATGTGCCCCATGTGCCCAAATACCTCTAGATTTACCTCTAGAGTGAAGCTTGTTTGGACCATTTCGATGATTCAAGTATATCCTATTATATTTACGCCTGCAATACAATTTTCAATGCACGTGTCTTTAACATAGAACACGTGACGTTAATGAGTTAATAAACCTTTTGTTAGTTCAACAACAGTAATTACGTATATGAATCATCAAAGTTAATAATCAGGTGAGTTACTTTATTGAATTTGTGTTGCTTGTTAAATTTATCGCAACTGGAATGTGAACAGTCATAGCGAATCAAATAATAACTTCCCATTAATTCAGTGTCTTGTTTGAATCTACATTAACTTGTCACGATAGAATACGAATATTCGCGTGAGTGTTTGCATTAAGCGACGAAATAAGGTTAATGTACAAACCTGAAGTCTCCTCAGCGGATTGACAATGGCGCAATAGCGCTCGATGGAAAGGGCCGTTAAAGTAAACACCGAAACTCCCACCGAGATATCCTTTGATACTTCTGAAACTTTACAGACCACCACGCCCCAAGGCCACGATTCCAACGTGTACAGGATAGATGTGAAGGGGACGCATGTTAGAATCACTAGCAGATCAGCCAACGCCAAGGAAAATATGTATCTGCAATAAAAATACACCATTATGTCGTTAACTTTGGAAATCGAGCTATGATGTTATTATCAAGGCGCTGAACAATGAAATATGAATAAAATACACATTAACACTGTGATACCAATACAGGGTGTTCCATCTCAGATGAGCCACCCCGTATATTTCTTATCCCATAGTGAGTGGAAAAATCTCCCGAATCATGTCGAATGATTTTGGGGGACATCTTTTGACGTATATTTGAGGTTTGAACGAGCAACCCTCTAATAGGGGCGCTTCAACCCCTCAAGATTGAATAGGGGAGAGGGGTTGAGTGATACGTCATTTGAAAGGTCTTGGAAGACTTTTTACAACGGTGTATGAAAAACGTAAATTTGATTAACCGTTTTCGCCAAAAATTAATTTTGTTGCTCGAATGCGCCACCTTGAATATTTTGGTTATTCGTACAATGTACAAGCTCATTTTTATTAAGCCTTTTTTATAAACTTAAACAATCTTTAAAAAATTACATTCGTGAAAAAATTGAATTGTGTTGTCATGCTTGCAATGAAAAAAATTAAATCTGCGTGTTTAAATCAAATGTTCAAATTGTCCTCCATTGACTTCCATACAATAATACATTTTCTCTCAAACTAATAAATAAAAAAACAGCAAAACGTTTCCTTATGTTGCCTTCATTTTTTGTTCTTAGAAGGTGTTTATCTAGTTTTAACGTTTCTTCGATCATTTCATGATTTTAATCAATCTGTTGAGTTACTACTTTGCTGATTTGTTTAAAATTTCAAAAAATATGGTGTACACATTGCAAGAACATGTTGAGCTGGTTAGCCTTTATTACCAAAATCAAAATTATGCCCGAGCGGCTGCAAGGATATTCAACGAAAACCATCCTGAACGTAGCTTTCGCCATAAGTACGTAATGGAATTGATTGCAAAATTTGTGGAGACGCGTTCAGTAATGGATAAAAAAGGGCACCCATTGGAATTGTTAATGATAAAGGAGCAGCTGTGGCGGTATTGGGACATGTCCAACTTATGCCAAACACGCAATCTGTACGACAACTCTCTGCAGCTTCCGGTATTAGCCAATCTAACGTTTTCAGAATTTTACATAAACACAAGTTCCATCCGTACAAAATTGAATTAATTCAGGAATTAAATGAGGATGATTGGGATCGAACGCAAGAGTTTTGCGAAATTATGGTCGAGCGTATCAACAATAACCCAAATTTCTTGTACACCGTTTGCTTTTCTGAAGAATGAACTTTTTTACATAATGGAGAGGTTAACCGGCATAACTATAGAATTTGGAGCGATACAAATCCTCATGTATTTCGAGAAGCTCACACTCAACATCGGGAAAAGCTAAACGTTTGGGTAGGAATTTTGGGAGACCACCTCTGTTTATTCCTGGTAATTTAAATGGCGAAATTTATCTTGAAATGTTGGAAAATGCGATTGATCCGTTAATAACTGAACAATTAGAAAACGATCCTCTACTACTTGAACAACAATTGCATTTCCAACAAGACCGAGCTCCTCCTCACTCCTCACTACGCCGCCCCAGTTCGCCAATACCTCAATTTGCAATACCCCGGTCGTTGGATCTGAAGAGGTTCTATGGAGTGGCCTGCCCGATCTCCTGACCTGAACCCACTGGACTTCTTCTTCAGGGGACATCTTAAGTTCAAAATTTTTGTGACTCAGCCTGAAAATTTGGACGAACTACGCCAACGAATTGTACAATTTGAACATTTGATTTAAACACGCAGATTTAATTTTTTTCATTGTAAGCATGACAACACAATTCAATTTTCTTAGGAATGTGATTTTTTGAAGATTGTTCAAGTTTGTAAAAAGGGTTGATAAAAATGAGCTTGTACATTGTACAAATAACCAAAATATTCAAGGTGGCGCATTCGAGCAACAAAATTAATTTTTGGCGAAAACAGTTCATCAAATTTACGTTCTTCATACATCATTGTAAAGAGGATCCCAAGTCCTTTCAAATGACGTATCACTCAACCCCTCTCCCCTATTCATTTTTGAGAGGTTGAAGCGCCCCCTATTAGGGGGTTGCTCGTTCAAACCTCAAATATACGTCAAAAGATGTCCCCCAAACAAAATCATTCGACGTGTTTCTGGAGATTTTTCCACTCACTATGGGATAAGAAATATACGGGGTGGCTCGTCTGAGATTGAACATCCTGTATATTAGCCCTACATTGCTTAATTTTTTTCATGACTTTGAAAAAAATGTATAATGTTGAACACGATATTCGGAATAAGGAAAAAATTATAAAAAAAATCTAGGAACTATGTTTTGCAAAATAACAATATTTTTCAATATGTGTCAGATTTGATACGAGGTACATCAACAGCTCTATTGACGAAAGTCTCCAAAACAATTCAAGTCTCTATTGAAATAGAGAAACACTCCTCATTTTTTGCATTTTACATATGGAAGTTTGTTACACAAATGTCTCTTGCAATTTGTTTTTGTGATACTATATATGGATCAGTGACCGATACCATCTGTTCGGATATTTCGAGGAGGTATATAGAAAGTGAGGTATTTCTCCTCCCCTTTCAGCTGTTCCTCGATAGAAGTTTTGGATGTTCTTCGCTGTTTGGATGTATATGGATCAATTCCTTCTCTTCTTCTGTTCCGACGAATAGTTCCTATAGAATGAATTCCTTGGTGAGTCAAGTAGTATACTAATGGTATAGTATAGATGAACAACAATTATCAAAATAGAAGTCTGTAGGTGGTGCAGACCACGTGGAATTCCGCGGTAAAGCCGTACGAAAAATTTTTGCAGGGACTCCTTTATCTGGTCTTCTAGGAATGTTTTGCTATTTTCAGTTACAGTATATCTTTCAAATTTATAGGCGTAGCCGCTGAGACCAGATGAAACGAAAAGTTAGAAGCCCCACTTGTGAGGTTTCAAAGTTATTTCCGATAAATGAATGTCTATGAAGTTTGGTGTTTGAGTTCCTGAAGGGTCCAGGATAGTAGGTGTTCCAAATCAGAACATGGATTCTTGTGTTCATAATGCAACTTCTTACCCCGACAATTTTTTAGAAAAATGCACCACCATGTTCTAGCCTATTCATACCGAAAATAATGTGGCTTAAAAACTACATAAAAACGCAAATAATATGCAAAACTAGAATTTCATTTGTTGTTGATGAGTACACATTTTTTCCTTCAAAATTAAGACTTTTTAATTTTGTAATTTTTTTGGAAAAATGCCCTTTCTAAATGCAATCAGGGGATTCTAAAATAAAGGAATCCCTGGAAATATTTAAAAATGATTGGAGGTTTTTAAACAATGGATAGTCTAATCATTTTGAAATGTTAAAATGGTTTATTGGCTGGAGATACTGTAGCCAAAATATTCAACAGAGACATTTGAAAAATGGAATGAAACTCCAGGTTTTATCAGGTCAAGAAAGCAATGAACACATACTGCCTGGGGCAGGCTTAACAAGCCTGTGACTGAGATGAATTTCTGGAAAATATTGCGACATGGCTATTGACAATCGAAGAATGGAACTAATTAGCCCAGTCAATGAAGCTGAAAAAAAGTAGGAATTCATCAATTTTTTTTCCAATGAATGGATTTCTATGAAAGTTGGTGTTTGCGTTCCTGAAGGGTCCAGTATAGTGAATGTTCCAAATCAGAACACCCCACACAAACATCTGGGGAGTGATTGAATACACGGTTCAAACCTATGGAAAAGTTGTGAAATAGGAAAAAAATGCTAACATGGATTCTTGGGTTCATAATGTAACTTTTCAAACCGAAATTTTTTTTGGAAAATGCACCACTCCAAGTTATAGCCTATTCCGAGCGAAAAGAATGGGTGTTAAAGAATTATATGAAAAGGCAAATAATATGCAAAAATCAAATTTTAAAATAATTAGTTGTCGAAAAATACACAGTTTTGCCTCCAAAATAAAGAGTTTCTAATCTTGTAGTTTTTTTGAAAAAAAGCTTCTCCTTCAGAATAAAATCAAGGGAAAAACTTAAATATGATTGGATGCTGTTAATAAATGAATACTCCAATCATTATAATGAAAAAATGCTTCATTGGCTGGAAATACAGCAGACGAAATATGCAACAGAGACAATTGGAAAATGGGATGAAACCCCACTTATTATCAGGCCGAGGAAGCAACGAACGAAGATTGCCCAAAATCACCTGAATATTACTTGAGAAAATCTCGAAAGATCCTGTATCCTACTTACTGGAATCACTATGGGATACTGTCGATTAGGAAAACACATACACACTCTGGTACGAGTGGATAACCTGTACAGCCTCTCTAATATTAAAGATGCCATGTTGGGGAACTCTTGACTAGCATGGTCAGCATTAGGGAAGCCCCAATATGTACTGTGCCCGTTTAGGTACAACAGCTTGGCAAGGATGGCTGCTTCTGATGGAAAGGACCAGCTACTGTGACCAATAGGTCATCACTTGGAATGTCGTTTTCAATACACTGAAAGGTAATGGATGGAACAATTACAGTAAATGAAAATGTTTCATTTTATCATTCAACCTATAATTTTTTCCTACTTTTCATTGCTCAGAACTGCAAACAAGACTTTTGAGTAGCTGTTGATATAGAGAAAATACCTCTTGGCATTCTTAGGAGTTTTTTGTTGAATATTGCTTTCATGCCATTTCTCACCTATATATTATTTGTTGTTGACGATCTGTTTAAACCCAGAATTGGCCAAGGATCGCCATGTGATAACGTGGCGATGCATTTGTAATCATTTCCATTAAATGCTATTCAGGTTATTACAGAAAAGGCTGACAAAATGTCGCCATGTGATAACCAGGTTCTTGAGGGTTGTAGTTGGTGATGATCAAGTTGGGTGGCTTATTGTAATACTTACATATGTAATTATTAGCACTACATACAGAGTTAAGACTAACTTATTAGCCACTTGAGACTTTGGCTTAGACTTCTTAATAACTTACTTGGTAACTTCTTGAAGAATGTTCTAGATATCTATTCATACCTCTTCTCAAGCGAAAGTCATTCGATGTTCTGAACATCGTTTAGTCGATGCAAAAGTTGACCTGCTCTATCGACCGACCTTTAATTTTATTCAACCTTGCCGACCTAAGTCATCTTTACATTGTTATTAATAATGTTGATATTTGTATAATGGTTTACCACGGATTTACGAATGTTACATCGAATGATGTATAGTATAACACAATTTTCTATTAATCAGTTCTGAACGTGGATATGTTGAGCAAATACATGAAAATTCCATTAATTTCACTAAAACTTTTGATGTTAGGAAGGGTTAAAACTTTGCAAGATCTGAAAAATTCAATTCTTGAAGATATTTTCAGCGATAATGATGAAACATTCAGGGGCTAAACTTAAGAATGGAGGAATACAAAGTGTACTACTAGACTCGTCAATAGACAGTTGGCATAATGGTTCTCATCTTTGGAACTTGACAACAAAAATCAACCAGATTGTTAAAATCGGAAGAAGTTGCTGGTATTGACTGGTACAAAGGTTTCATAGAGTGTCAACAAGATCTTTCTTTGAGAAAGCTAGAATAACTAGTTTGACTCGAGCAACCACATTTGATAAAACTACAATTCCTTAACCATATAAATGGATAGAACGAAAAGATTCCCAATGTTTTTTCTTAATTTTTCCGCCGATTCATCCAATTTAATATTTTCTTGTTCGATGAAAGTGAACTTGTTTCTGACACTAATTTGGCCGTTCAAAATAAGCTTACCACTTATTGTATGAGCTGCAATTGGTACATTTTTAATATGATCCTTTCAACAATTAAAATGTCCCTTTCAAAACACTGCAACGTTATGAGAGGGACAATTATAGTAATTGAAAACGTTTTATTTCATCATTTAACCTCTGGTTTTTTCTACTATTCATGACTCGGAACTCTGAACAAGAATTTTCAGTGGCTATTGATATAGAAAAAATACCTCTAGGCATTTTAACGAATTTTTTGGTAAATCTTGCTTTCATACCACTTCTCCCCTATATATTATTCGTTGTAATTTATTTTAGGCTGAGGAAACAGAGTTTGTTATGAAGATTTAACATGCTTTTGTACGAAAAGGACCAAAAAGCGCTATCTCTCCCGGCTTGATTATTTTCTATAGCAGATATGACCGCACCTACCAGTATAGTTCAATGTGTAGCGCCTTTGAGTTCATTTATACACGAAACATTCAAATGATAGCAAATGTCCATTGAAAGGCATTGAATACTGAAATTATATACAAATCTGTCAGAACTCAAAAAATCAAACATGTTGTAAATCGTGACAAGAAATCAACGTTGAGATTTCAGATTTTGCGAGTAACGTGCAGGCAAAATTTATCATAATCCTGTAAGCGTTGTTATGGTTTGCCAAGCAGAAAGTGTGTGACATTGAATGACGACACGATACGCAGAATGAGATACGTGCTCCTGGGGAGTTTCGTATACATTATTATATAAATATCGTTATTCGGCCTTAAGCGTAAACTGAAAAATTGCTTCTTCGTTTAGGTTTTGAACTGACATTTTTATGACGTTCACTAAGGAGAGGCAGCTGTATTATTTTAATGCCACAAACTAAACTCTGCCATCTTATATATAATGCTAAAAAACCAATAAATATAGTAAACCTGAAGTTAGGAAGCTAATTTGTCCGGACTGTGATAACTTTCGTATAGGTAGAACTTGTCGTAATTTTAACATTTTCGTTATTTCAGACTTAACAAAACAGATGGAACCTTTGCTAACCATTTTTCACAAACGGGTCATGCCTTTGCTAATGCAGATAGTCTAAGCATTTTACATGATCAAACCAAAGGTTTCAAATTGAATACATTAGGATCAACGATTTAGAAAGGTGTCAAAACGTCCATAACAATATCTTAAATGATCAGTTAGACCTACATCAAAGTGATCTTTTCCTTTGTCTTTCAAAGCACTTTTAGAATAATTCTTAGAATATTAAATAATAATTATCCTTATGCACAAATTATTTCTTAATTCACACTTTACTTTCCCAAGCCCTTCAGTGTTGAAACTATAGTAACGTTTTCATGTTATTATTAAAAGTAGTATAAAAACAAAGTAATGGTTCTTTCACTTAATCATGATGATAAATTACCATAAAGTAACGGCTTCTACCGTGAATTTTTTAAATTATCAAGTTCGTGTACAGAACAAATGATTAGGACTGGATGCATTTTGCACATAGTTCGTGATATTACAGCGTAAAACAATGTGGAATGTTGTGTGAGATAAATACAGAAATGGACAATACCTTCACACTGTTCAACATTTCTGGAGAATTTTTAATTTCAAGAAAGGAGTTGTGTATTCGCTGTTGTAACTCATTCTCGCTATGAATATATAATACTTTTGTCCTCCAAAATATAAGTCAATAGGGCTCAGGTCGGGGAATGTAGGGGGGCCATTGTATGACCCCCATTCTATTCCATACCTACACTTTGACCCGCAGAGGTTTTGATTGAATTTCTCCGAATCGACAGGGGAAAATGCGAAAATGGGGAGGAGTGCCATGGGGCATATACCACGTGTTCTGGCATAAATTAATTGGAAGTTTGTATGAGACCTCTGGTAAAAAAACAGGTTCGATTAACTATTGGTCGGAAAGTCCCAGCCACACATTAATTTTAAAATCATGCCGATAATGGGTAGTCAGTATTGCCTGTGAACCACTGCTTGTGAATGAGGCCTCGTCTGTTCACAATTTTTTTTTCAATAAACCGTTATTTCATTGCATTAATCTTGTCATCATCCTGCAGAAAATTATCCTGGGAGGATAATCTTGGAAGCAATAACTCATGTACCTATTGCAGAAGTAGGGATGAAACGATTGTGTTTTCAAAAGCCTTGAAATAAACGTCGCTGGCACATGAAAATTGAAGCTTCCCTAACACTCTTTCGCGGGTTGCCTCAAAATACTTCAGGATTCTCTCTTCATTTGCTTCTCTTCTTCCACCTCTTCCTGCATCTTGCCTTCTAGCTTGACAGCTTCCACTTTATACTGTCCGATTTACGTCTTGCGGACTGGGATGCCATTTTTTATGAGACTGACATTGATCGATTCAATTATAATTTACTAACTCTTTTTGATAAACATGCTCCATTTAAATCTGCTCTTATCACAAAGCCTTATGCTCCTTGGTTAAGGGATACCATTAAGCAAATGATGAAGTTGAGAGATAGAGCTCAGAGCAAATATAGGGCTACTAAACAGATAAAAGACTGGATTTTCTATAAGCAGTTACATAATTTCACATTGGGAGCAATTAGAAGAGAAAAAATTGCATATTTGAACCACCTTGATGGGGAGAAAGATACTAAACAGCTATGGAGAGCTTTGGGTAACCTCAAGATTAAATATTCTCGTACAGCCGACATACCGGCTAGCTTAAGTCATCCTGAGGAAATTAATAATTACTTTTGTTCTGTGTTTAGCCCTCCAGATAACTGTCCCAACATGGTTAATAGCTTGAAAGGTAGAAAATATGATGCCCAATATTCTTTCAATTTTGTTCTTACGACGCCAGATGAGGTTAGATCTGTTGTTCAAGGGTTGGTTTCGGAAGTCTATGGTAGCGATGGGATAAATTCCAAGATGTTGAAACTATGTTTGCCCACTATTTGCTTACATTTGACACATATGATTAATTGCTGCCAGGAGATAGGATCCTTCCCGACCTTATGGAAACTTTCCATTGTGAAGCCCTTGCCTAAAGTCACCGATCCTGAGTCATATTCCGATTTAAGACCAATAAGTATTATGCCACTGTGTGGTAAAGTCCTGGAAAAGATTCTATACAGACAGATTTACACATATGTTACTGGAGTAGGAATTGTTTCGGATCTGCAATCTGGTTTTAGAAGGGGCCGCAGTACGGTAACAGTCTTGGCTAATATTATGATATCGTGAGAAGTATAGACCAAGGACATGCAGCTGCATTGGTATTATTAAATTTCTCTAAAGCCTTTGATACGCTGGACCACTCCCTCCTAGTAGCTTAGTTATACTACTTCTGGGGTTCCGCAGGGTTCTGTGCTTGGTCCCTTATTGTTTCTGATCTATACGACCGATATGTTTGAGAGTATTCGCCAGTCTAAGATGCAGATGTTTGCTGATGACACTCAGATTCGGTCTGTCTTTTTACCTGGGGACGTTATACGTGCTGCTGCTGCTTTAAATCGTGACTTGGCTTCAATTTCTGTTTATGCGCGTGAAAACAATCTTAAATTGAATCCAAAAAAGTGTACGTATATGGTATTTTGTCCCAGGAACTGCAGGACACATATCCTGCATAACTTTAAGTTGATGATAGACGGTGAGCTTATTAAGTACGTAGAGACAGGGTGAAATTTGGGCGTTATTTTTGACACTAACTTGAGATTTAGAGAGCATGTCTCAAATGTTGTGAAAAAAGCCTTTCTTGCACTTAAATTGATGTACTCTAACTACCATATTATTAACTTCAAAATGCGAAAAAAACTTTGTGAGTGTTTAGTAATTCCACTACTACATAACTGCAGTGTGGTATATTTCCCCTGTTTGGACAAACTATGCAGGTATCGTTTGCAGAAGGTTGTGAATTCATGTGCTCGATTTGTATTTGGCTTTGCAAAGTTTGATCACATCTCACATAAGATAGAGGAGCTCAGATGGCTTAGCGTTGACAAGTTATACAAGTATCACTTCTCAATGTTTGTTTGTAAATTGTTGTCTACCTCGTCACCACTTTACTTGAGACAGAAGCTTACTTTTAGACAGGATGTGCATGACCTTCATTTGAGACATGTAAATAATAATAACAATAATAATAATAAATTTATTTGTCTCCAAATATACAGAGAGATACAAACTAATAAATAAACAGAGCAATAAAAACTAATAAATAAAGTATTTACCGTATTGTACAATGACATGTTTATAATTACTGTACAATAATATATTATTCTATTGAAGATAAATAAAATACTCGATAAGTGAGTTAACACTTGTTTCGAGACATAGAAAGGTGTGTGATTATGTGTCTGTGTCTGTGTGTGCGTGTGTGTGTGTGTGTGTGTGTGTGTGTGTGTGTGTGTGTGTGTGTGTGTGTGTGTGTGTGTGTGTGTGTGTGTGTGTGTGTGTGTGTGTGTGTGTGTGTGTGTGTGTGTGTGTGTGTGTGTGTGTGTGTGTGTGTGTGTGTGTGTGTGTGTGTGTGTGTGTGTGTGTGTGTGTGTGTGTGTGTGTGTGTGTGTGTGTGTGTGTGTGTGTGTGTGTGTGTGTGTGTGTGTGTGTGTGTGTGTGTGTGTGTGTGTGTGTGTGTGTGTGTGTGTGTGTGTGTGTGTGTGTGTGTGTGTGTGTGTGTGTGTGTGTGTGTGTGTGTGTGTGTGTGTGTGTGTGTGTGTGTGTGTGTGTGTGTGTGTGTGTGTGTGTGTGTGTGTGTGTGTGTGTGTGTGTGTGTGTGTGTGTGTGTGTGTGTGTGTGTGTGTGTGTGTGTGTGTGTGTGTGTGTGTGTGTGTGTGTGTGTGTGTGTGTGTGTGTGTGTGTGTGTGTGTGTGTGTGTGTGTGTGTGTGTGTGTGTGTGTGTGTGTGTGTGTGTGTGTGTGTGTGTGTGTGTGTGTGTGTGTGTGTGTGTGTGTGTGTGTGTGTGTGTGTGTGTGTGTGTGTGTGTGTGTGTGTGTGTGTGTGTGTGTGTGTGTGTGTGTGTGTGTGTGTGTGTGTGTGTGTGTGTGTGTGTGTGTGTGTGTGTGTGTGTGTGTGTGTGTGTGTGTGTGTGTGTGTGTGTGTGTGTGTGTGTGTGTGTGTGTGTGTGTGTGTGTGTGTGTGTGTGTGTGTGTGTGTGTGTGTGTGTGTGTGTGTGTGTGTGTGTGTGTGTGTGTGTGTGTGTGTGTGTGTGTGTGTGTGTGTGTGTGTGTGTGTGTGTGTGTGTGTGTGTGTGTGTGTGTGTGTGTGTGTGTGTGTGTGTGTGTGTGTGTGTGTGTGTGTGTGTGTGTGTGTGTGTGTGTGTGTGTGTGTGTGTGTGTGTGTGTGTGTGTGTGTGTGTGTGTGTGTGTGTGTGTGTGTGTGTGTGTGTGTGTGTGTGTGTGTGTGTGTGTGTGTGTGTGTGTGTGTGTGTGTGTGTGTGTGTGTGTGTGTGTGTGTGTGTGTGTGTGTGTGTGTGTGTGTGTGTGTGTGTGTGTGTGTGTGTGTGTGTGTGTGTGTGTGTGTGTGTGTGTGTGTGTGTGTGTGTGTGTGTGTGTGTGTGTGTGTGTGTGTGTGTGTGTGTGTGTGTGTGTGTGTGTGTGTGTGTGTGTGTGTGTGTGTGTGTGTGTGTGTGTGTGTGTGTGTGTGTGTGTGTGTGTGTGTGTGTGTGTGTGTGTGTGTGTGTGTGTGTGTGTGTGTGTGTGTGTGTGTGTGTGTGTGTGTGTGTGTGTGTGTGTGTGTGTGTGTGTGTGTGTGTGTGTGTGTGTGTGTGTGTGTGTGTGTGTGTGTGTGTGTGTGTGTGTGTGTGTGTGTGTGTGTGTGTGTGTGTGTGTGTGTGTGTGTGTGTGTGTGTGTGTGTGTGTGTGTGTGTGTGTGTGTGTGTGTGTGTGTGTGTGTGTGTGTGTGTGTGTGTGTGTGTGTGTGTGTGTGTGTGTGTGTGTGTGTGTGTGTGTGTGTGTGTGTGTGTGTGTGTGTGTGTGTGTGTGTGTGTGTGTGTGTGTGTGTGTGTGTGTGTGTGTGTGTGTGTGTGTGTGTGTTATTATTATTATTATTATTATTATTTATTAAAACATTAGTATTTTTACACACTATAAAATACATTTCTATCGTTTCATAAAAAAACTAAAATTTAAAATTATGTTTACATACTGTATATACAGAATTTCATTGTATTATTAAATTAAATGTTCAGAGAATTTCAGTGTTTTATTTTCAATTTCACATAAGGCACCTTCGGGACACCACATAATTCGAAAACTTTCCAGATTATCCCTTCCAAGGAAGTAAGCATATTCGGTAAGTATTCTCGCTTTGATTTTTTTCGTGAATATCGTCGAATAGTCATCGAATTCAGCAGAGTTTTTCAAGAAATTCGTCATCGTTGAATAAATAATATGTTTAGCGAAGTTGATGATATAATTAGCTAGGTTGATGTTTATAGATTTCCCAGGATATCCTACATATAGATCCTTTACTAGAATATTTTCACTTCTCCTTAGAAGTCTAAGGAGAGTCTTCACGAGGTTCCATAGATCTTTAGTTCTTGAACATGTCATAATCATATGCCAAGCAGTCCCTAGATGATTGGGACAGAACGGACAATTATCACTTTCTTGGAAGCCTGCTTTCTTACAAAATACCGGATCAGCTAATCTATTTTTGGCGAAACGCCAGGCTGTTTCAGCCTCAAAACCTAAGGTTGGTTTTTGAAAATATGATTTCCAGTTGATCTCGTCATCTGTCCAGCTGCCATTCATAATATTTGTTTTGCTAAGGCCATAGAATTCAGCGGTTAGATTACGCTGAAGTTCTCTCCGTGAGGATTTTGTTAATTTTACCTCCATGTCGTTGTTGCTTGAAAATGTGAGTGTAAACTCCTTCCTATCAGAGCATTTATTTCTAATAGCGTTGGCATAATGTAAAGAAAAGAAACATTTAATTCTATTATACTGAATAGAGAGCTCTGTTACAAATAATGGTGAGAGCGCTCTGGCGCTGAGTCTTCTAATCATTACCTCCGGTTTGATCCATTCGTTGTTTTCAATGAAGTCTTCTACCTTCTTGAATCCTTCCACATGGAATTGAAAATGGGTGGTACACTATTTTTTATTAGGCGAGATTTTTCTGTTGGGATATTTTTTAAATCATTTATATTCGACGGGAAATTATGTATATGTATATCAGATGTTTCTTGCATTACATCTTTCAATGACTCGATAAAGGAAGATGCATTTTGATTGCTCACATTTTTTTTCAACATAAATAATATTTGCCACGACATACCATTACCATTGGATTTCTGTAAAAGATATTTCATCAACACAGCCCAGTTTTGCTTTTCTGTTGCATTAATGAATCTGTGTGCCAACCATATTCTGAATGTTCTTAATTTCGACTGTAAATGGACTAACCCTAACCCACCTTTGTCTATATTTAAACATAGATCCATCGTTTGCGTCCAATGCTTCCCGTTCCACATGAAGTTTGTTAGCTTTTTTTGCAGAGTTTCTATTTGTCCTGTATTAAATGGAAGTATCTGAAAATAATGCCAAAGTATTGGTGCAATAAATTGATTGATCACAATTCTTTTTCCGGTGAGCGATAGGCTAGGCATTTTATGTTGCCATTTCATTTGTGCTTGGCTTATTTTGTCAATCATTTTCTGATAAGCTCTTTCTGTGTCTGTGTTGATATCATTTGAGAGAGTTATTCCTAATACAGTGATGTTTTTGGATGTCCAAGTTACCTTGATGGGTTCATCCTTACGTTGTGTCCAGCTTCCAGTCCAAAATCCAACCGATTTGTTGAAATTAAGCTCTGATCCAGATTCATTCGCATATATGCTGTGAATTTTGGCAAATATTCTGAAATCTTTTTCGTTGGTTATAAAAATGGATACATCGTCAGCGTACGCCGCAGTCGTTATTTTTATATTGTTATTCGATGGTATCGTTAATCCGTGAAGTTTTTTCCGACACATTTGTAAGAATGGCTCTATGGATAAAACGTACAATGGTCCAGAGAGTGGGCATCCTTGTCTAATCCCTCTTCTAAAAGATATCTCCCGGGTAAGTAATGAACCCACACGTACGTGACTTTTTACATCCTTATATAATGTTTTAACAGCCTTAATGAAAAACTCCCCGCAACCCATTCCCTCAAGTGCATGAAACATATAGTCGTGATGAATTTTATCGAATGCAGATTTTTGGTCTAGATTGAGAATTGCTAAGGGAACCTGCTCCTTGTTTGCATAAAATATGGTGTCACGATGTAAATGTAGGGTGTCATAGATTGTTCTGTTTGGTATTGAATAGCTTTGTTCCTGTCCTATTATGTTATCGATTACATTAGTTAATCTGGTAGATATTGCTTTTGCTAAGATCTTATAATCTGTTGTTAGAAGTGATACCGGGCGCCAGTTCTCCAATTCCATTAGGTCACCTTTTTTCGGAGTGAGAGTGATTATAGCCTTTGATGATGTTTTGGGTAAGCTTTGTCTCGAAATTATTTCTTTGTTGACAATCACGAATGTATTTTTCAATTCATCCCAAAATGTTATGTAAAACTCAGCTGTTAGCCCATCTATTCCTGGTGCCTTGTTCTTATTCAGAGACAGAAGAGCCGTAGTGAATTCTTCTTCTGTAAAGCTGGCGTTCAGTTGTTCTTTCTCTTCCCTAGTAATTTTCTTGATATCAGAATACAGTTCACATTTTTGGTTCACTTTCGCAGTCGTGTCCTTGGCGTATATTGATTCAAAATGTTTTACTATTATGCTAGTTAGTTCTGAAGGTTTTTGGATGATATTATTTCCCACTTTGAGTTTATTCAGATGTTTAAAGGTACAAAAGGCTTTTTTGTTGATTATTGGTGAGTCTGTGTCAATCAGTTTTTCGTAGTTCATTTTTCTCAAGATATTTTCGCTAGTTTTTTTGTATGCATCCTGTGAGCGTTTTGTAATGTTTAATAGTCTCTTGATTTCACTTTCAGAGGGGTTGGATGAGGCAATCGCGTTTTTCACTTGTTCTCCCAGCTGTCTGATTTCTATCTGTCTTGTCTTATATTTTTGCCTATTATATAGTATCGTCATATTTCTTAGATCTATTTTAAACTTTTCCCACCATTTTATCATGTCGCAACCTGCCGGTATTTGCTTGGTTTCACTCACAATGAACGTATTCATATTATCTTTGAAGTCCGTATCCTCCAATAACGCATTATCGAACCTCCAGTAAGGCGGATATACTTTATTTCTTGTTGTAATTCTTATTTTTATAGTCACCGCTAGGTGGTCTGAGAAAGAATTTTTCACATCAGCTGATATCAGGTCGTTTAATAGTTTTCTCGTGATGTAAATTCTGTCAAGCCGTGAGGCGGATATAGGGGTTATAGAGCTGATATGTGTGAAGCCAACATCTTTCTTGTTGATATGTCTCCAAGAATCTTTCAGTCCACAATGTGTGAAGTTTTTCTCGAGCGTTTCCGCAAATGTAGCATACCTTTCGGTAGATCCATACCGATCTAAGTGCGGATTTGGAGTGCAATTGAAATCTCCTCCTATAATTACATTGTCATTCTGATCTAAATTTTCTAGGATTTCGGATAGTTTTGAACTAATTTTGAGTGCAATTTCGCGGTCATGTGGAATATATACGTTTATGATATGTAATTTAAATGTATCTATTGTTACTAGAGCTGATTGAAGATATGATTCGAGAATGATTTCATGATTTTGTATGGTGATCGAGCAATTTCTTTTTAAGCCAATTGCTGTTCCGGTATAATTTGTTGTTACAGGGTTGATATAAAAATCATATTTTGTGTCACGTGAGAAAGTTGGTAATTCCGTGACATTGGTTTCTTGAAGTAATATAATGTCTGAACAATTCATTTCGAGAAAAAATTCCAATTGAGTTCGCTTAAAATCTCCTCTAATGCTTTTTGTGTTTAAGGTTGTGATAGTTATATTTGGATACATGTTTATTAATAAGTTGTATTTGTGCTTTCAATGCTTTCTTGAGATAAACATCTAGTGAGAGAGCTCTTCGATGATGTGATTGATTCTGGAGGCGAGCTAGCTGCTCCACCTTCTTCGATATATGATTTTTTTAATGAATTAATGAGCCGTTTGCATCTTTCTTTCAGGGATCGCTGTGACATGAAAGGCAATGCTTCTTTTATTAATGCTGTTAGTCCATTTATGTTGCTTGTATACTGAAAGGCTACATTCAATGGTTCTCCTTTTGATTTAACTTCTTTCAGGAATTCTATAAAAACGGAACACTGCATTATCTGTTCTGAGCTATTTTCCCACAAATTCTCCAGGCCTTCATAAGAATCTTCTGTTGGAGTAGGCTCTATTTTCCGGCGTTTTGTAGATTTCTTTTTGTTTGCATTTGTACTCTTCGGTTCTTGAAAAAATATTTTTTCGTTTTTGGAACCGTTAGTGTTATCATTATGATCGAATACTATATCTTCGAATACTATATCTTCGTTTATTAAGGAAGTGCTTTGAGGGGTGTCAGATGAAGGGGATGGTCGTTTATTCGTGTTTTCTAAAATCTCAGTATTATTAATTGTATCATTGATATATTCGGCTGGTTTGGGACATTTTGAAGCAATGTGCCCAAATTCTTTGCAACTGAAGCATTTCACTTTATCATCAGTTAAAAAGATCCTATATTCTTCGTCATCATAGGGTATTACTAATGAATTTGGCATTGTTTCTGTGTCATCCATTGCTGCAAAAAATTGTCGCCGGAAGCTATATACATGTTTGTATTCATCAATACCAATTCCGGCACCTATAAATGAAATTGGAGATACAGCTTTTATGTTATTTTCTCTTAGTTGTTCTTCAATAACATGATGAGGGATACAAGGGGAGACGTTTGACAAAATTATTCTTTTCGCTGGGAGAATCAATTTACGTACCGGTAAAAATGTGTCATTTATATTTATTCCCCCTTCGGTTTCCACAAAATGATTCACTAATTGCTTAGAACTCAAATATATGCAAATTCTATTATTCGACATTCGGGATGCAAATAATATGTTTTTGGGTTCAATCAATTTTCCTGTCGCTACTACATATTCCTTAACTTGAATTCCATCTATTGCGGGAAAAATTATTGCCTGTTCTTTTTTGGGAAATGACGATACTTTGACTATATCGGAGAAGGATGTATTGTTTGGTTTATTTTTCTTCGGTGGTATTTCGGCATTCTTTTCCGGAGAATCCCTGATGTCAGAAATCACTCCGTACTGATTTGATAAATGTTTCTTCATTCTAATTTATATGTATGTTTTTATATATAAAAACATAGTGTAAGAATGCGTATATAATAAAGTCTTAATCACTTACTGCGATAACGAACCGGCGATCCGTCGCCGTTTCAGTATATTGCACTGTCTAATTCACTAATTAATCATATAGTTATTATTATTAACTTCGATAAAATGTACCACAGAACACCCTCAATATTAGAATTATAGTATATAAGTAAGTCACATTACACTAGTCAACACCATGAATGGAAAATGATATAAACTCGCATTCAATTCCGAGACACGTTCGTCGCGTTCGAAGAACTGTGTGTGTGTGTGTGTGTGTGTGTGTGTGTGTGTGTGTGTGTGTGTGTGTGTGTGTGTGTGTGTGTGTGTGTGTGTGTGTGTGTGTGTGTGTGTGTGTGTGTGTGTGTGTGTGTGTGTGTGTGTGTGTGTGTGTGTGTGTGTGTGTGTGTGTGTGTGTGTGTGTGTGTGTGTGTGTGTGTGTGTGTGTGTGTGTGTGTGTGTGTGTGTGTGTGTGTGTGTGTGTGTGTGTGTGTGTGTGTGTGTGTGTGTGTGTGTGTGTGTGTGTGTGTGTGTGTGTGTGTGTGTGTGTGTGTGTGTGTGTGTGTGTGTAAATATAATAATTGTAGTAATAATAACATAATGACTAAATTTTGACAGCACTATTAAGATAGATCAACAAAGTTGGGAGAAAAATTAATTAATATGCACTATGTGAGTTATTACTATATTAATTTTCAAGAGACATTCGATTTGAGATACATATTTACAAGAAATAATAATGATTTGATGTATAGGTAAATAAGGAATGACAGTAATTTAATACACAAATACATATAAGTAATTGTATGATCATTTTTATAAGTGGCTATTAATCGAAGTATGGGAAAAGTTGTAATCGTTGACTTCCAAGAATATATTGTTTTAGGCGTCTCTTATAAGTATTGATATTTGTAGTAAGTCTTATTTCTTCGGGAATAGAGTTATAGAGTTTTGGGGCAAAGTATGTATACGAACGCTGCGATACCACCCTCGACATTAAAGGTACAACACACGCATTTTTATGTCTTGTTTCATAATGATGTGAGAGTTTTTGTTGTTTGTTTGCATGATACTTTATACTGGCACAGAGAAAATATAGTTGTCGAATATCCATGACTTTTGTCTCTGCAAACAGATCATTAGTTGAATACCTCGAACTCTTCGAGAATATAACTTTAAGAAAACGCTTTTGCAGAACTTCAAGAGACTTAATATGTGTTTTAAGTACTCCTCCCCAAACCACTATCCCGTACCGAATATGACTTTCTACCAGTGAATAATACAAGGTTTTTAAGTAACTGATGGTTAAGTATTGCTTAAGTTTTCTAAATCTAAATAAAATTGTTCTCATTTTCCTAATGATGTATAAAATATGACTGTCCCATTTCAAATGACAATCTATTATTATTCCTAAATATTTTATTTTACTTTCAGGCAAAATATTGAAGGACATTGAATTTGATATGATAGATAACCCATGGAATGATGGCAATCCAGACGCATTACAGCTGAAAGGTAGGTAGTTGGTTTTTTCGAAATTTATTGTCAGTAGTTTTGACTCTAACCAATTTTTGATTGTGGCAAAATCTGTTTCAGCCTTAATTTTTAGGTTAGACCAAGTATCTGCTGTGTAAAAAATCGCAGTGTCATCAGCAAATCCTATTATTACGCCCTGGCTAGTCAATGAGAAAAGTCCATTGATGTAGATGTTAAATAAGATTGGACCAAGTACAGACCCTTGAGGTACTCCATAGTCAATCATCATTTCAGTGCTGCATACATCATCTATTTTTACGGTTTGATATCTACCACATAAATAATTCTTAAAAAGCTTTAGGCTATTATTTCGAATACCAATGTTTTCCAAGGTATCAATAAGAAAACGGTGACTCACAGTGTCAAATGCTTTGGACATATCTATAAATATACACATACATGGCTTACTTTCATTAAGGGATTCCGTGATATTCTTTACATTGTCCTTGACTAGATTTCGTTCTTCCATGTTTCGTACATCTTTTTCGTACAATGCGCCGGTAATATTCAATAAGTACTGTTTACAGCATGAGAACTTGTCAGTGAAGAGCTTTCGTTTGAGGCTTAGAGATAGAATATTTTAGGAGGGCTGAGAGTGTGTTCTCATTGCTCATCGACAGACTGGATCGTCATTTTTTTTCTTGTATGTATCAATTTAATTTAGGCTTAGGTTTAGAATTTGTATGTATAATTTTGCTCGTCTGGGGGATCAAGTTGAGTAGCTTATGCTAGATCTTCGCCTCCCATTAGAGTATTTGTATTAATAAAGTTATGTTATTATTATTATTATTATTATAACAAAATTTGATTGGTTTCGAAGATACCAATCGCTCCATGAAGTGGTGAGCACTGGATATACTCATCCAGCATTCATCACCCACTTTTCATTACTGTGAAGACAAAATGAACGATAATCATGGTGTTGCCGTTCCACCTGAACCAAGTCAAGCTTGGTTATTGTTATCAAGTAAATAAGTCGTGGCAAGCAGACAAATTGTTGAGTAATTCAATTTCCAGAGCAGGATTCGAACCTGCGACCTCTAAGATTGCTGGTCAGCGCTCTACCAACTGAGTTTTAACTATCATACAAAAATAATAAAAGATTTCTTAGATGCTAACCCTCAAATATTAGTTATAATGCGAATAAATGTAATAAAACCGTCATAACGCATAGAAATGACTATGAAAACAAAATAGGAAACCTTTTAAATGATGAAACAACTTATAAAAAATTAAAATCTGATCCTACTTTATCAGTACAAAACAACATGACTAAATTGATAAATAAATGGCATAAGAATAAGATAATCCCTATTGAATTAAAAAATAAATTAATTTGCCATAATGGGCTAGCTAGCACCTTATATCTATGGACCCATTGTTAGTAATATTGGAGAGCCTACTTACAATTTATCAAAATTTTTATCAAAATCTATCAATAATGTAATAGGAAAAAATGAATTCTATGTAAAAGACTCATGGCATTTCAATGAATTTATAAAAATCAATCTGTACCCGTAAATCATCAACTGATTTCCTTGGATGTTGTTTCTTTATTTACAAATATACCTGTCGTTTTGGCATTGAGTAGCATCAAAAAACGTTGGACAGAGATTAAAAACCACACACCTCTTGATCAATCGGAATTTAGAAATGCTGTAAAATTTTGTTTAGAATGCACATACTTTCAGTATGGTGAGCAATTTTAAATATTCGGCACAGCAATGGGATCTCCTATTTCAGCTACCATTGCTAACCTCGTTATGGAGTGCCTAGAGGAATCTGTTATGAGTTCATTAGATTTTCGGCCTGTATTCTTTAAATGGTATGTAGATGATTGCCTTATGTGTGTTCCCAATGATAAAATTCAATATGTAATTGATAAATTTAACAATTTCCACTGTAAACAAAAACGTAAATTTCCTAGATATGAACATTAGGCATGATGCAGGTGGAAAAATAAAAACCTCTTGGTTTACTAAAGAAGTAGTCTCAACGTTATCTTCACTTCAATTCCGTTGCACCAGCTTGTTACAAAAAAAGTGTCATATACAGCCTTACAGAGCGCGCGATAAAAATGTCCCATGCAGATGACCGCCCCAAAAATTTAAAAATTGTTCGTAATACACTAGAATTGAATGGCTACCCATAAACTTTTTTCAATCCTATCATTAAAGAAAGAATAAACAAAATCTATAATGGTTCGTCGTATAAAAATAACATAAAAGGTAATACAGACAATTTTATAACTCTACCTTACATTCCGGAGACCTCAGAAAAAATCAAAAAATGTTTGGAAAAGTATGATATAAATGTTGCGCATAAACCTACTAACTGTGTTGGGAAATATTTCTCAAATCTAAAACTTTTAATACCCAAAGATAAACAAACCCACACAGTGCATAAATTGAATTGTTCAGATTGTGATGGAACCTATACTGGAATCTCTAAACAATATTTACAAAAAAGAATGTACGGCCATAAATATAGCACAAGAAATAACAACTTAGAAAATTCCACCGCCCTTGCTAAGCATTGCTTTGATTATAACTATCAATTTGATTACAAAAATGTTAATATCTTAACTAAGGAAACCAATTATTATAAAAGATCTATCCTGGAAATGATTCACATAAAACGGGACCCCAAATCTGTAAATCATACTAATTTGATTAAATAATCTCTTGCAAATTCTTACATACGTCTTTATAATTGTTGAAAATGTTTTTAGGAAGAATGCGTAATAGTAATTTTCCAGTACAGGTCTGAAACCTTTCTTAAGTACCTACTCATAAATCCTACACATCTGGTTTCGAAAGTAGATATTTGACAAATAACTTCGTTCTTCTCAGTTGTTGTGAGAATACCAATATGCACTCATATATTTTAATAATATTACTGAATAGCGGATTCTTACTACAAAATTTTTTTTTATACTTTAATACTGACGATGCAATTTCGATTATTCGTAGTTCTGTTCGTTTCGACGGCGTGGGCTCTTTTGATTGAAGGTAAATTGTCCGGTTTGGACGCTTGTGCTATAATTAGTTTTAATAAACCCATTTTTAGACATAGTGAGTCTTCTGATGATGGTCGTGAGACCGAAACGTACGTAAAGACGAATATTCAAAACAAAGTGTTAATGTGAACTATTTCCCGAGAATTTTTATATATAATTAGAAGTAACGATATCATAAATCAGGTATGAATCGTTGTAAAATGTGTAAGTGTTTCCAATAAACCGATAAATCTTACGGTGATATAATTTGCATTTCACCACACCACGATCAATCACAACATCTATGGAACCTGGCATATGGCAAACTCGGGCTATTATATGACGATCTCTTTGCCATAACTTCACAGTTATATTGTATTTGTTCCACTAGAAATTCAAGTAGTGTTCAACATTCAGTGATATATTTATTGTTATCTGAAAAACTCAAAAAGAAATATATACGTTCATTTCTTGATTGACAAATTATTTGGAATGATATTATCTAAACACTATTAAATTCATACAGATATATTTGGAAGATGCTGACAACTTTCATTGTAACGAACTGTATTGCCAAATCTCAAATCGTGAGATTCAATTCGAATTCTCTTCCTAATCGAGAATGTAACGCGTTCGGTAAATGCCAATTTCAGAGAAATAGAGAATATTTCCAAATGAATGAACGACTTACGTATTCGGAACGTTTCTCATTGCTCGATGTCTCAGAAAGATGACTACCAACGTTCCGTTTCCGAGAACCCCTAAGACGAAAATAACGAAGAACAGTACGGGCACGATGTAGGTTTCCGGTCTCTCGAAATACGGCGTGTAGACCGTGTCGTGTTCCACATTATCCAAAACCATGTCGTTGTCGAATGACATAATTTCTGGAACAAATAAATCAATACAAATCAGTTATCTATATAGATATGAATGAGTTGTGTATGCAACAATTTTACATAATTTGGTAGATGTATAAAACATTACAATGATAATGAAGAGTCACAATAAACAAAAATTGTTGACCAGCGTCCTCAATAGAGGGTTAACACCAACCTATTTCACGCCTAGAAGACAGGAGGTTATCGATCTGACCCTTTGCTCTAGGGCAATGAAGAGTTTTGAAATGAAAACTATCTTTTGAAGTGTCCTTATCAGATTATAGGCACATTCTATTTGATGTTGAATCCATAACAAATGAGGTTCAAAGTTACAGGAACCCAAGAACTCCATATGCTTCCGCCCTATCACGGAGGAGGAAGGGCGGAGACAGCGGCCAGCTGTTACCTTAGGCAGAGGAACGCTGGAGGAACCACGCCATGGTGGAGGAACACCGGAAAAAAATAAGAAAAATCTTTAATGGACCTAAGAGAACATAGGTAGTCGCGGATTGGGAAAGCTATAAAGCAGCTCAAAGAGACTATAAAAGAGCATTGAGAACGTCCAAATGAGATACTTGGCAGACTTTCTGCGGGGATATCAACAAAATTCCATCTGCGAAGTCCTTTCGAAGGATAACAGAGTCAGAATTGAATCAGTGATTCTTACGAGCGGTGAGTACACCATGTCTCCGGAGGAGGTTCTGATAGACCTAGTGTCGGTTCATTTTCCTGACTTCAGACAAAGATCTGACAATCGAAAGAGTTGATGGACAGACATTGTCAATTATGACAAGGTGAAGTGGGCCAAATCTGGGTTCGCACCGTGTAAATCATCAGGCGAAGATGGAATCTACCAGGCTCTCCTACAAGGGGGTCAGAAAATCATCATCAAGATATTGGTGAAAATCTTCCGATTTTATATTGCCACTGGCTTTATTCCAAAGCTATGGCGGGCATTGAAAGTCGTGTTCATTCCAAAGGAGGCTAAAGCTGATTATACTCAAGGTGATTCATTCCGACCTGTTAGTCTAACTTCATTCCTATTAAAGGCAATGGAGAGACTGATTGACAAACACTAAAGAGATGGCCCACTGAAGCCTTACACTGTTGTCAATACGTCTACCAAGCTGACCTCTCGACTGGAATGGCCTTCCATCATCTAGTCACACGGTGAAGTTTCTGGGAATAATCCTAGGCTCTAAACTGACCCACCGCGAACACCTCGAATATCGAGTGAGGAAGGCCTCTGCGTCCTTTTGGGAGTGCAGGTCAGCTTTCAGCATGCGCATTACAGGCAAAAATTGTTTATTGGATCTATACCGCTGTGATCAAACCTATAGTCAACTACGCTGCCGTCGTGTGGTGGTTGGAGACAAGGACTAGTATGTCCCAACGCCCCGTTGACCAACTGCAGCAGCTTGCATGCTCAGGTATATAGAGTGGTATGAGGTCAGGTCCATCGAGGATTCTTGATGCTCTCGCCGGATTACCACTTATACACTGATATATAGCTGAAGCCATGAAAACGGTCATTGGACCATGATGCACTTTTCTCGTGGACACGAGCAATCTCTAAATGTCTCATACTAGAAATAAGTCGACGGAGCATGCTTCCAGCCATACGTCTCACTTCCTCATCCTGATCCCTGATAGAGGTGATTGGATCAACAAATCTCTCGGCCTACTGCAATTAGGTGAACTGGTATGGTTCACAGACGAGGGACACTGTAGTTGGAGGAAATGAAATGGAGTCGGCTTTATCGAAGAGCCTGTGCCTAGGCTCTCAAAGAAACTCATTTCTCTAAACGGACGAGACATCAGAGAAATGACTGGAATCCTAACAGCTCATTGTTGTCTTAACCACGGTCGTATATACAGGTCTGGAAACTCGAGGCTGTTTCCTATGTGAGAAGTGAGTCCGCTAAGCGTCATCTGTTGCGTAGTACCAAAAGGGTGGCGCATGAGTCGAGGGATGTTCTCTGGCACGTATACGACCGTGTTTGAACGATATGGCGCCTAATCCTGACATCCTGACAACAGGTGGTGGCTGAGCGAGGGACTACGACGGCATCTAAGAGACTCATGTCAAACATAGACTTTCCAGACATGTATATACGACCGTAGTCTTAACAAACACCTTCATACTATGGGCATGGCAGATGATCCTATATGTAGGAAATGCAGAGACGTGTAAGAAACTACTACTGAAGATCAAAATCAATTTGAATTTTACAAATAAAAAATTAAAATAAATTGATGCTTTTAGATTATAAAGCGGAAAATGTTGTTGGTAACGCCCTTGTAACAGCACCTGTGTTTATTTTACTCTCATTTATGATTGTTGGTGTTAATAGTTTCAATAAAAAAACCAATTGTAATAAATTTTCATAAACTTCTTTTTTACTAAAGAAAACGTGACATGTTTCACCACATGATAGCTTTATCAAATATCATTGTTTGATAAAGCCACCGTGTGGTGAAACATGTCACGTTTTGTTTAATAAAAACGAATCATTATTAAAACTATACATGTGAACTTTCAACAAGTAAGCACCAAAGCCATCCAAAGTGTTAGTGTTAATTCAAAATTCAAAGAATTTGTCCATATTTCTCTTCTGTTTCGATAATGAATAACGAATTATTGTTTATGTCTGATGTCAATTATTTGGAAATTCGAACGAATTGGATAAGGCATATTCTGTATTATGAGTGACAATAATTCACCCATAAGCAAAACCATGAACAATTCTAAACATAACAAGTTAAGTATCGGATATGCTCATCCAGTTGATAATTCAACACTGTTATTTTATCTATTCCATTCGGTTCTCATTCTCGAATGTATAAGGAATAATTGGCTGAATTCAAATCCCAATTCAATTATGCAATATCACAACGTTAACTCGGGAGCCGAGGACATTGTCCCATTTGATGCTTTAAAAAAATGAATGAATTAGAAAATGATAAATTGTTGAAATTTGTATATTTTTTTAATTTGAAATCACTGTATCATAAAAATTTGGGAAGTTCAAAATTTTATAGTAGCCCTCAAAGTATTTTAAGAATATGTTATATCGGCTGTACTTCGATTCGTTTCAAATATAGACCATTCTATACATCACTGATCATTTTATTACTGGTATGCAAATTGTTGAGCCTAGTCTAAAACAACAAAATGATGCTCATATTAAAAAGACTTTTTACAGCAAAGTTATCATCACCTAAAAACTAAAATGGGAGCTTTAAACTGGAAAGAGCTAAAAAATGAAGATGACGTTACTAAATGCACGGAAATATTCTTAACAATTCTGGATAAAAATATACAGAAATGTACGTATCACAAGCGAATGGATTACAAGAAGAGACAGAATTGGATAACTATCGGACTAATTAGATCAATAACAAAGAGAGACAAACTATACAAAATCCACTTGAAGTCCCCAGATGATGAGAATAAAAAACAAGCATACATCTCTTACAGAAATATTTTGAATAACCTAATAAGGAAAACAAAAAAAAACTATTTCAGGAGTAAAATATGAATGGATCCGCACAATCCAAAAAACATCTGGAAAGTAGTAAATGAAGCTACTGGAAGCTCTTACAATACAAACAAAATAAACAGGATATGTGTTGATGAAAATGAATTACAAAATGATAATGAGATTGCAGAAGAGTTTAACAAGTATTTCGTTAATATCGGTAAGAAATTATCTGAAAAAAATCATATTCCTTCTAACAAAAAACAATATCTCAAAAACACGGCACATAATATGTTTATCAATCCAACAACTCAATCAGAAATACAAAATGTTATTGACCAACTCAAAACAAATGCTACATCAGGACCAACTGACATAACTGCTCTTACCCTAAAGAGATTGAAAGAATACGTGAGTAAACCTATAGCAGCTATTGTCAACAAATGCTTCACACAAAATGATTTTCCTGAACAATTTAAACTATCCACGGTGGTGCCTATTTTTAAAAAAGGGGATAAAAGTAATATTGGGAATTATAGACCCATATCAATACTACCTACATTGAGTAAATTCTTCGAGAAAGTCTTAAAAAATAGAATCACCGGATACTTGGAACGTTTCAATCTTCTATCTAATGCACAATTTGGTTTCCGAGAAGAGAAAAGTACAACAGATGCAATTCATCTTTTAGTTGACAATATTCACCAAAACTTGGACAACGGTCGCAAAACACTTGCGGTGTTCATTGATTTGCAAAAGGCCTTTGACACAGTCAACCACTCGCTACTATTGGATGAGCTTGAATCTTATGGACTTAGAGGAGTATGTCTTAAATTATTAAAATCGTATCTAACAAATAGACAACAATGTGTCAAGGTGAATGATGTTTATAGCAGTTATAAACTTATAAATTGTGGAGTACCTCAAGGCTCTGTACTGGGACCTCTATTGTTTAACATTTTTCTCAATGACCTATTTAGTGTCGATATCGATGCTCTTCTCATAGCCTTTGCTGATGACACGGTGGTTCTATTAAGTGATATAGAGTGGGAAGAATTGAAAAACAGAGCTGAAAAAGAGCTGAAGACTATAATAGAATGGTTTACTAAAAATTTCCTATATATAAACATTCAAAAAACTTCATTCTTACCCTTCACAATTTATGCTGACACATTGCCAAAGTTCAATAACTTAGATGTATTAGTAAACAACAAATCAACTCACACAATATCAATAGCGGAAACAGTTACCTACCTAGGAATCGTGCTGGACAAACACTTGAGATGGAACAATCATATACATAATCTCATAAAAAAGATCAGATTCATATTTTCAAGGATTAGGATTCTGAAAGATATCTTAGATATTAATCAATTAAAAACTGTGTATAATGCTTTAGTTGGGAGCCAACTCAACTACGCTATAACTACATGGGGATTAGTGTCCAACAATTACCTGAATGAAGCGTTCTGCAAAATAGAATAGTTAAATTAATTATGAGTAGGCCCAAACTATATCATACAGATGACCTATATAAGGAGGCTAATTTACTTGATATCCGACAAATTTATTATTTTAACATATCATGTAGAATGTTTGAAGCACAAAAAGAACTGTTAAAGCCCCAACACTCCTACTGTACAAGATTCAAGGAAGCAGCATTCTCACAAGAACGAATGAAAACGCATAAAGGACAAAGATCTTTCCGATACATAGGAGTTACTATATTCAATACAATTCCACTAAATATACGAAATAGTCGCACACTTGAGTTATTTAAGAAAAACTTAAAATTATTTTTAATTAAAAGTGAACGTAGTAAAATTCATGACATTACCAAATAGAAAACCATGTACAGTTCATTCATATTATCATTACAGATAGTGATATGCTAAATTTTTTAACCACTACAGTCTTCACAAGTGATTGGTATTGGGATTTTGTGTTGTGTATGTGTGTTAAATCTTAATCTTTAAGAACTTACAATATTATATTTTATTATTTTGTTATAAATTTTTATTGTTCCTAGTTAGGGATTATTATGATTAATATACTATTATGCTATGTTGTTTACATTATGTCCACATACAAGCAAATTGCTTTCGTGGTTATTACTTATTATGTGATATTTACTGAGAAATATTTACACATTCATGCATTTTCTATTTTCACATAATAAATTATACTTATTCTATACTTATACTTATATCAACTGCCCAGTTTATAAATATTATATTACCTTGGTGGAAAATAATGAATTTGAAAACTCTCATCAAAAGGAAACGATTCAGAGACATTTTTCAGGAACCTGTAATCAAAAGTAACCCAGAGGATGATTTAAAAATCAAGTTTTTAAGGATGTTTTCAAATTGGTCTAAATCTGTGTTCGTTTACGTATTATATTTTATATTTAGGAATATTTAAATGGAAATATAAATGAAAATTACTAATACGAAATTCTCCCTTTAATCTCCTAACTCTTCTATTGCCATTGTTGTGAATCGCTGAATATCAAACATAATGGAAAACAAGTTGCCATTGAATTGTAATCTTCAAAAAAATTAATGATGGCGTGGAACATCTTTACAGTACCGTTTCTTTTATTGAATTTTCGTCGGAAGTTCATCATGCAAAAATGTTTATGTTCGTGCCCACTAACTCCTTTATACATACAATTCTGCTTGCAAACCCTTTCAATAACCTATCCGATCATTATATTTTCGTTTTTTTATATCTGGACTACATGAAAGGAAAACCTATCACGTTCGAAGAACAGCAGTAGAATGTTGGGAGGGAAGATCAACATTGGAAATTTACTTGAAAGTTTGAATGTTATAGGTAAATATCGTTTCATAATGTAGAAATTGAGTCAGATCGTTGAAGTTAAGATGGGTGAATGGGTGTGCGTCTTTATTATAGTATAAAGTTTGTGCAACGTAGATAGAATGAATTTCGTATGTAAAACTACACATACTGAATAGTACGAGATACTATCGATACAATATTCACACGCTGTGCATACGGGACGATGTTGAACGTTACTTACTTTTTGATCATCAGCCTTTTCGTTCCCTTGTGAACTGTATTTCGGCATTTGAATGTTTCAGCGTTCTCGAACAGAATGTAATAAAACCGTGCCATTTACTTCATTATGTGATAATAATTTTTCCTCAGTGTACAAATGACACATATACCGTGATGAAAAATTTGTGTGATACGAGGGCAAGGGGAAAAGTCCCTGGAAAAACAAACAAGAAATGATTCATTTGAATAAAACTTATTTTATTTCTCAACAAATCGCCTTGTGGCCCAATGCAATTCGTCCAACGTTTTTCAAATTTTTCGTACTCTTCCAAATAATATGATTTCGGCAATGCTTCCCCCCGAGCAATTTTTTTTTGCGTAGAGGAGGGAAAATCTTGCATAGACGCCTCGGGTGCCCGTGCTCCCGAGTGTACCGGATTTCTACCGACTAAAACCCCTCCTCCGTGAGGTTGGTTCTCTATCCTAAGATGAGCCACACAGCACTGATGTCTTTATAGTCCTATTGTGCCCTCACTTGTTTCTACCTCCTCATCAGTCCGGTGTATTCTATGAATTTCAGTAGCCTGAAATAGGGGATACTTCTGATTTCCTCGGGTGTAGTCTTATCGTCTCCGAGGTATGTCTGACGAGCAACCGTGTATGCCGTGCACTGACACAGCACATGCATAGGTGAATCATCTTCCACGCCGCAACTCCTACAAGGGGGCTGATCTACCAGTCCCATCGTGTAGAGGTGTTTGTTGCATGGGGCGTGTCCGGTTAGGAATGCAACAAGATTCCGTATTTCTTGTCTGCTGAACGTCAGCAGATTTTTCATTCGTTGCTGCTGGAGATCTCTCATAAGTCGCTTGGAGTGCGACATACGGGGCAGTTCTCTCCAGTAGGCACGGTGCTCTATCTCGAGCCATTTTTGGATTAGAGACTTCGCTGTGGCATGAGAAATGCCACAGGTTGGCTCTGGTCCAATCAGTGGTTTTTCCGCCCCCGCTTTAGCGAGTGCGACGGCAGTTTCTGTCCCTTCTCCTTTGGTTTCTTCAGACTCCCACAAGAGTGTTACTCTATTGGGGTCCATTACTAGTGCCGTTAGTTCTTTGACGTAATCAAGTACACATTGTGAGGTGATTGTGTATGACTCCAGTGCCTTAAGCACTATCAGGTGGCTCACTATGATTGTGATTTGTCTATTCAAATAGGCTCTCTCCCTCATAATTTGAGCACATGTTGTAATTGCAACTATTTTTGCTTGGAATTCTGTCGCAAAAATCTCTTGGTTCAAAGAAATTGTTTCCCCTTGGTCCGTTTTCTCGACTATTCCAGCACCCGTACTTTCTTCCGTCTTGGTGCCTTCGGTAAGCCATTTCGTCAAGTTTAGAAATCGCAGAGGGACAAATCTGGAGAAAATGGTGAATAACGAACCAATTTTAAGGACTCGTGCAATGTTGCCATTGCGATTGCGGACCTGTGCGCCGTTCCGTTGTCCTGGTGGAAGAGCACTCTTTTCTTGGCCAAATGCGGCCACTTTTGCTCCAAATTGCCGTCGAATAGATCCAACAGCTCTGCATTATATACGCCGGTGATCGTTTTGCCCTTTTCAAGGTAATCGATATGGACAATACCGTGTCCAAAAAAGCTGTCGCCATGATTTTGTTGACTGATAAGCCCACTTTTTCTGTTTCGACTGTTCTTTGGTCTCTGGTGTGTTGTGTTGGATCCAAGTTTTGTTCACTGTTACGAAACGACACAAAAACCCCATCTTATCAGAGCAAACAGAAAGCAAATGCGACACCCATCTGGCAGATAGCTTTCTCATATTCAAAAATTTATGCAAAATGTTCCGCGCCCGTTCGGTTGAGATCCACATAGCCTCAGCAATCTCCTGCATTTTCAGGGACTTTTCACCTTGCCCTCGTAAGTTCTAATGACAAATCATACAAGGTATCCACTAAATTCGATCATATCAACCTGTCCAATCAATATGTACTAGCAGTTAACGGTTACAGGTCAGTGAATATAGGTAAATTTATGCATATCTGGCGGTAGATTCCGATCTGCTGCTAGCACAGATTAGCATGGCAGGTAATCAAATTATGTAAGGAAGGTTTGATATAAAAATCCTGGATCGAATAAGGAAATTTATGTCGAGTATAAATTAGCAGTTCTCGATAACCAATGAATGTCGAAAAGCTATCATCTGAGTCAAATGGAAACTAAAAACGTACATTGTGATACAAAATATTTGATGTACCTTTCTTGAATGCCTTACTTAACCCCCGACTAATAAAAATCACTAAAGGAAACAGCGAGTGATGCCAATACCTATGATAACTATAAATTAACAATTACATTTAAACAAAATGAACTGGGATCATTAATTTATCACGTGACTTCCCTTATTTTTGTGAGCAAAATAGGTTTCGACAACTTCTGCGAGTCAAATGTAAGATTGAGGGAACAAAAATATATTGGAAATGATTTAAAAACCACTAAGGAAAGACGTTAAGTAATACTTTATGTAACATGCAAATTTTGTTCAAATTGTCCAGATAATGTATTTTTCCTACTACCTCCTCAGAAAATGACGTTTACAACCACTGAATTAGGATTGAAAACAGCACTTTTCCTCCGTGAGAAGGTAGTGTTAATTTCACGTTTCTAACAAGTTAAGTTCAGATTTCTTTCCAAACTTTTTTAAAAAGCTCGTACTCTTCCTCGTTTTTTAAGATATTCTATCGGGAGACGATTTAGCGATACCAAGTTGGCACATTCTGAAATATCTTGAGGAATACTACCCTCAAGTTCATATTCCATTTTTCATTTATAAGGAACCTCAAAAATCTTGAATAATCATTTAATGGGGAACACGAATATTGGTCATAAATTTTAGAAGATTTTGTTCATATATTCATATATTGGTGTATACGAATATTTATAGTACTGGGTATAGACACCCGTGCAGTATGAAGATCAGATTTGCATTCATTTCAATTCATAAGCCGCGTATGATTTCATTTGAAACGGTGCATATTTCATGTCAACATAAGATAGCGAAACAGATTTCGTAAGCATAAAAACGGCCCAGAATTTTGGAATTGGTGGAGCATCATTCGCGCGAAATGAGTAGAAAAGCGGTCTGCAGGAACTGGTGGAGGTGACTCGATCAGCACATCGATTGGTATAAAAAAACGACTCGCAAGCGGTGATGAGTTAGTTAGACAGCCTGAGTCAGAGAGAGTTATTTAGACAGTCTGACTCTGAAACTACACGTTGTAACTACCTGGAACTAGGCTCTGAAAGGGGATGTCTGTTACAGCGTTGTAATATACACGCTGAGACTACCAGGAAGCAAATTGGTATTGCGGACGAGGTAGTTATAGTTCCAACACGCTGCGGCTACCCGGAAGTAAGAGATATTATTGCCAAATTCATATGTGTGTGTGTAGTATTTAAGCTCCTGACACTGTCGTAAAATTCCACGCCATTTAAGCATCAATGCATTCTTCAAGATATTCTTCATCTTACCTACACTTGCTCCTCTCACTTCACGTTCATTCACTACACCAATCTCACTAATGTCGCCTCCTTTTTGTCACCGAGACAATGTCCCAGGCGACAACATTTGGTGACGCCGGAAGAACTTCCATGGCATCAGTCGACACCGTTCTACAAGTTCTCAAACAACTAAGAGACATTGTTGATGCTTTTTGATACTGCCGAAATCCATCGAGATCTCATAATGGACACTTACGACCAAACCATAACCAAATTTGGCAGTAGCCATGGACAAGTCCTCCTTAATCACGTGATCCTCGAGGCTGTCCAAGTCATAGACAACACGAATGCAGCTTTATTACTTTAGTGTTAACTTTAAGAAAAAATTGTTTTTTCTTGGTTTTCCCCCATTTGGTTAATTGAAATCAATCTGATTTATAATAGTTCTTATGAATGCAAATTTTATTCTACTTAACTCCGAGTCTATTTTCAATGTACTCAGGACATCTTCTTATTTTAGTTCCAGAAAATATCTCAAGGTTTTCTACGGTATATATACAATAGGAAGTGTATGAAAGACTATTACAGATTCAAGCTTTTCTTGGATTTCAATGCACAAATTGGGAGTCATTATATTCTATTGCATCAATAACCCTCGCATGCTCTATCGACATTACCTTAGATTAGAAATTCATACCGTATAAGATAATTTAGATACGAAAATAAGGGAAATCTATTTTTGTAAATAAACCATCAACTTAAGCTAGCTTCATATATATTCTTGATTGAGTTAACCTACTCGGTACCGAATTCGTTTATTATTCCACCTCAAAGCTACGTTTGATTACTTTTACGGTATACATTTTTGAACTACATCTATGCTACCGCTAAAACAAATGAAGAACAAGCATTATTATTAAACAGTTGAGAGTTTTCTATGAGAAATAGCGTTTTGAATAGGCAAGGCTTATCAATGCATAGACTTTGCAGATGATTCAACAATGATTGCAAGAACAAAAGATGAATTAATGAGGTTTGCAGGAGGAATATAATGAGAAGCAAACCTATTCGAATTAGAGACAAACCGAAATAAAACAGGATATCTCCTGGATGATAAAAGTAACATGACGTTGATAACGAACAATAACAATCGGCAAGGCTGTTTTTTATCTAGGTCTTTGACTCCAGATCACCTAGTGGTGTTCTCCAAGCTCCAGAGGGGGACAAACAGCCATCTACCCAACAATTTTACGTCTATTCACGAAGGAATAAGAACGGCAAACGCATTAAAGTGAATAACAAATCCGAATCGCTAATTAGTGGATTCAAGTTGTGCTTTTCTAGGCGCCTTTGTTTTCTGAGGTCGTCACCCGGCGCCAAAGGTTCGCATTGATAAGAGCAGCAACACCCTGATATTTCTTTTAAACATATTTGGTGCAACCCTTTCGTATACACAAAAAAACTGGTTTTTAACCCTTTTTTGGGGTGGTTTTTGTGTTTTTTTTTGGAGCCCTTATACTATTGGCTAAGCTTTGAGATTTGAACCCTTTTGTTGTCGATATTTGAGGTTCAAATGTCATGAAGCTGGGTTCATCTCCCCTCCTGATATTTATATATACCTCTTTTTTTCGCAAAAATTCAAATTATGTTTTTGTGGTCAAATCTCGACCCAATTGGATGAAATTTCTTGTGAAAGTAACTCATAATAGTTGCAAAAAGGCGTCTAAATTTCAATCAAAAATATTAAACATGTTTTGCTCAAATATCAATTTTAAAAAATTTATTGGAAATTTTTAAGCTGCTCTCCTCACTGTTCAAAAAGTCGTAGCTTACTTTACTTACGCTCAAATAAAAGGTTATTTTATGATCTTTATCATGATGTTTGGCTAGTTACATTTTTCCCAAATTCATGGCAGTTGATGTTAATGTACATAAAATAGCCTTTCATTTGTGCTAAATCAGAGTAAGCTATGACTTTTTTGTCAGTTGGGGGGGCAGTTTGGAAAATTCTGTAATCTTAAGCGAAACTAATATTTTTGGTTGACATTGAGACAGCTTTTTGTAATTATCATGGGCTACTTTCACACAAAATTTCATCCAATTTTGTCAAGATTTGACAAGATAGCGTAATTTGATTTTTTTTTCAAAAAAAGGTATATATAAGTTCTAGGAGGGGGATTCACCCAACCTCGAGAAATTTGAAATTAAGTTTCAACAAACATCGACAATGGAAGATTCCAAATATCAAACCTTAGCAAAAAGTCTAAGGGGTTCAAAATAATAAAACTCAGAAAGCACCGCATGAAAAGAGTTGAAAACCTATTTTCTTAATATACGAGAGGGCTGCTCCAATCATGAAGTTGTAGGAACATGTAATTTCGGAAGCTTATCAACGAATGACGAACAATTCTGTTGCCCTACGAAAATCAATGATACAGTTTATTTTGATCAGTTCCCAGATCGGAGAGATAGACAGCTCGGAAGAGAGGAAACAAAACTAGCAGGTTGTTAATGTCAATCAGAAATTTATATGCACTTTAGAGAGTCGAGGATCTGGGATATTCTCCGAAGGATAATACGGCTGATTTATTTTTAAAGCTGCAATAAATCTCTGTGGCATATTATGGGTGCACAATAAAATAAGGAAGAATAGTCTCCTCTAATAAAATCAATTACTCAGAGAGAGAAGGTATTAAATTAAATTTCACGAACTAACAGATTATCCCGGTTTTTGTCCGAGTCGATATAATAACAGCGGCTGTTTAGAAAGTTCTTCTAAGTAGGTACTGTTCGTATTGATATGATCTTACCGTTAGGAAATATTCATACCAATATGTTCAATCCATTTATATGTCGTATGAATACAAGAGTTACTACAAAGTTATGACGAACCCCAAAAGGTGGAAAAAACTGTCAACTTGTCACAGCATTCTCAGCACCCTTTTCTGTGATTTTAATTTAACTTGATGAATATTTGTAATACTCTTCTCTATTCGTCAATATAATATTTTTTCTTGGATAGTAGACTTCCGCGGACAGCTAATCTTGAAAAATCTTGTCTTCCGGATGGATTCCGAGTCACAATAGCTCGACTTGATGCCGACGTTTCGCCAACCATTACAGGTGGCATCTTCAGGGCAGGCTTGAGGCTTGAACTGAAACTGGTTCTACTGGTTTCTAAATCCAGAACCCTGGGAAATCTTCGCACCAAACTGGTGAGTTTGCTTTGTTCTCTTACTTTTCTTTGTCGTTGTCGTGATCATAATTTGATTCTCAATTTCCTCAAAATATCCCATTCCATAAATTCACATTCATCCAAAAACATATTTAAACGCGCTAGTTTAGCTTTGATTCGGGAACGAATTAAGTATACTAGACGCGAGATCAATTTCATCAATATAACCCTCTTTGGCCTCCACCTTGAACTTTCAAATACCCTTTCAGCATCCGATTGGTTGGTCCTCGACCGAATTACCTATGATCAAGCCGATCAAATTCGTACCCTCAATTCCAAACGTCATATTCAAAAATTCGATAAACTTCTTGCCTCCCAACGCCCTCAGCACCAACTTTCAAGACCAACCCCTCTTGAAAATACTGTGGTTAATTTATCTTCACATACCCTTACTGAAGCTGAACAATCGGTTCTATCTAAAGGTCCTAATTTTGTCTTCTCATTATTTCTGCTGTAGAAGCATCCCTACATAAAGTTCCCCATCTCGCAGCAGATGAAATTCGTTTCGAAACTGCTAAAATTCTTCGTCATTCCAAAATTCCCAAATCAAATTGCCCTAAACCTTTAATTCAAGCTCTCAATTCACTCAAATCAAATCCTGATTTGGCTATTTTGAGGGCTGATAAAGGAAACTCCACTGTTGTCATGAATCGTTCAGATTATGATAACAAAATCCTGCAACATCTGCAAACTAATTCCTATAAGCTTCTACCAAAAGATCCCACCTCCTCTATAGAACGTTCAATTTCAAAAATTATTCGTCATTCTTCCATTCCTGATTCAGATAAGAAATTTCTTATCCCCCATTGTTCAAAATGTCCCCGTTTATATGGTTTGCCTGAAATTCATAAGCCCTCAGTTCCCCTGAGACCAATTGTCAGCACTATCGGATCTCCTACTTATAAACTCTCTCGATACCTGTCATCTATTCTCAAACCCCTTGTAGGTGATTCCAATAGTTTTATCCTAAATTCCTTTCATTTCGTTGAAAAACTTCAAACGTTGAAAGTTGACCCATGCGATTTGCTCGTCAGCTTCGACGTCGAATCACTGTTTACCAATGTTCCCATTCCAGACACCCTTTCCATAATTTCTCAATTGTTACCTGCCAAAAACATTTCAACGGACTTGCTACCGTTAATTGATTTTTGTCTATCCTCCACATATTTTCTATACGATGGCAAGTTCTACGAGCAGTCCTCGGGAGCTGCCATGGGTTCCCCACTTTCCCCGATCATAGCTAATATCTTCATGGAAGCTTTTGAACAAGATGCCATTGACTCATCTGTTCTCAATCCGAAATGTTGGTTTAGATATGTCGACGATACTTTCGTTATTTGGCAACATGGTCGAGAAAAGCTTGTTCCCCTCCTAAATCATTTAAATTCATTATATCCCAATATCCGTTTCACCATGGAAGTCGAATCGCAAGGTTCACTCCCGTTCCTGGATGTATTGGTTAGTCGACAGACTGACGGTACTTTAGGACATTCTGTGTATCGGAAACTCACCCATACCGATAGATACCTCAATGGTCTTTTCCACCACCACCCTGCCCAAAAGCAATCTGTCATAAACTCCCTGGTCCACAGAGCTGTCAACCTATCTCAGCCTCAATCTTTAAAATCAGAATTAAAACATCTATCATCTGCCTTATTATCAAATAATTTCTCCCATTACAACATTCAAAAAGCCATAAAGAAATACACTTCACCTAAAATTACAAATCGACCTGAGCCAGAAACCCTCCCACCTGCTTTATCCACGGCCTATCTTCCATATATTCAAAATATCTCAGTTTTACAAACCTTTTAAAGATCCCCTTCCTCCTCTCCACTCAGAAGGTGTTTATAGTATTCCCTGTTCTTGCGGTAAAGTCTACATTGGTGAAACAGGTCGTACAGTAGCTACTCGTGTCAAAGAACATGAGCGCTGTACAAGACTTCGTGACACCAGTAGATCTGCACTTGCGGAACATAAGTTTAACACAAATCATCAAATCCTTTTTGAAAATACTAAAATCCTAGTCCGAGCCCCAAACTTCTATCAGCGAAAAATCCCTGAAGCTATAGAAATCCAAAAACATCCGAACAATCTGAACCGTGACTCAGGATATTACGTTCCCAACATTTGGAAACCCATCCTCGAAAATTCCACTTCGCACATGATCGCACAACGGCAGGGTCAGGTGCCGGAACGAAGTTAACCACCGGAACAAAGGCAGTGAACTATGTAGCGTGAAGGATTTTTCCTACAATAAATACGGCTACAGAAACCAGTAGAACCAGTTTCAGTTCAAGCCTCAAGCCTGCCCTGAAGATGCCAACTGTAATGGTTGGCGAAACGTCGGCATCAAGTCGAGCTATTGTGACGCGGAATCCATCCGGAAGACAAGATTTTTCATAATATTTTTTGTAATCATGACACTATTTCCAATCATAAATGATCTTCCTCGAATGTTTCAAATAACATAGCGTCGGGAAACGCTTACTATAATGATATAAATGAATCGTTATTATTGGATACCTAATAATATTATAGAATAGAATTTTATTAGGCAAAGAAACAAAATACAGATGTTATAATACATGTTAATTTCAACGAAAGAAAAAAATTTCACTGAAACTTTTTATGCATCTATAAAAAGTTTAGGACTTCTTGCACAGAATAAAGACATAAAAATGATCACGACGTCACATCGATGACGTCACTCAATTTTTTAAATAAGAATTTCGGACACTTCTGCAGGTTAAATATGTATCTGTGGTATATATTTATAACCAGAAAAACATGGTTATCCTTACGGTGCAATGAAATATCTTATATCCATCTGAAAAAATGGAGATGGATGACAGAAATATCACTCGGAACGAGGCTACTTGCCTCAAAAATGATACAGTTCCCAATTTTACCATTTTAAAGCGATCTGCAAATTTTCAAAATGATACGACCAATAGGAACCTGTTAAAAATAGTGTAGATTGATTCAGCTATGGTTAAAACGGATATATCCGTCATTTCATCAGTATGTTGAATAGACTTCGCTCATATTTCTTGTGTTGATTTTCCTAGCCTGTTTCGACATAGTCACTGGTTTTTCATTCGAACTACCATCTGCGCCAACATGTTTCTTGAAGTGGTTAGCTATACCCGACATGTGTTGAATGGGGTTGAAAATATACTTACCTCCCTTACAATATATAATATGTAGTGAGGAAAGTAAAAATTAAATTTTACATCTGAGCACATGAAGGAAATACTTTGATTTGAAATTAAATCAAAAACTAGGTTAGCAAATATCAATGTGGTACATATTGAGGGAGACAATGGTTTTGGGTAAACGTACCATTCAAACCATTGTCTACCCAAAATCTCTCAATTTGTACTACATTCAGATTGATTTCTACTATTTAAGGACATACTTTCAGATTTACATAATAACTCCTAGCTTTGAGAATGCCACAAGTATGGTGAAACAATGGGTCAGCATTATTTCTAAATTAAATGTTAAAAATTCATTTTGTAACAGCTGCAATCTGTTGATTTTGTCTTCAATAGATGATAATAGTTATTCAATACAATATTTAAAATGTGGGAATATTATTGTATTAAAAAATCAGTTACATGAAATATTTATGTCATGCACTTGTTCAATAGGATCAGCCCCTATTTCAATGACCTGATCATGCTCAGCAAGGCGTCTACATTGTGATTACTATCCCAGGATGATACATTTTGTTTTTGTAGGACTTACGGATGATTAATCGATTCTAAGACTTCTCTTTCTATTTATCATTCAGCATAAAACCGAAATATATCATTTTAATCCTGTTCAGTAATAAAATCGTATCGATACATCAAAATTTATAGTTTCCTTTTACTTCGACAGGAAGGTAGATATTTCATCATGAATCTTCGTATTATTCAAAATTGAATTGCTGAAACTTGAGAAGCTTTTCAGACGTCTTAGGACAGATTAATACAGACAATTCAATTGAGCCAAATTGAAATCATTGTTCGCCATTCGGCAGAATATTGCAAGATTTGATGACGCTCACCAGGATACAGTAAAAACCCTAGAACTGTTCTCGTGTTCGTCTCCAAACAAATCCTTACGTAATAAAAGCTTACTGCAAATCACATGTACGAACCAAAAGACATGGTAAGGTAAGCTTCATCTTGCCTCTATTATTAATCATCCGGGAATCATTTGTTACTCCTTGATTATCAGTACAGACTTAAGTTACGAGTAGGACATTACTCCGACTTTATGAAGATATCCGATGTCGCAGCTTCACATTATCCATCGCGTTATAATAATTAAGGCTCGCCTGAAAATGAAAGTTCCAAAAGTTCCTTGCTATATACACATGAATTCGGTATTTGACGATTGAACTAAGATCACAAATTTAACAGAAATGTAATAAAAACACAAGTAAATTATGGATTATGTTGATCCGTTATAACATAGTCCAGTCAATGTAAATTTCCGCATAACCATATTTTTACTTCCCTCAATATACGTAGTGTATATCCGTTTTGAGCATTTATAAACCGATCAAAACTACTTTTGAAATAATGTTTGCGTATGTGCATGTGTCCATAATCAAATGGGTTTTCAATATAACAAATTTATTTATATTTATAATTAAGAATTAAATTTTGATTTAATTTTTAGAGAATTATTATTATTATCTATTTTATTAAAAAATTTTTCAAATTTTCATGGGTTTTCAATATAACAAATTCATTTATATTTATAATTGAGAATTAAATTTTAATTTAAGTTTGTAGGGAATTAAAATTAATTATTAATCAATTTAATTGAATGAAAAAAATATGAATACATCAATTATTTATTACTAAATTATGAAAAATTATTCAAAAAATTTATTATTCCAAATTCAAAAGAAATACATTTATTTTTATTATCTTGAAGAAAAAATAAATTTCATTATATTTTATTACTATTGAAAGGAATTTTGAAAAATTAATGTTATATAACAGATAAAGATTGGTTAAAGTAAGAAATTGTCTTTTTATTGAAAATTTTATTTGAGTTTATGAATTTTTTCTTTGCTATTTATTTTTATAATTTAAATTTTAAAAAGAACAAAATATTTGTTTATCCATTTGTTATTACCAAATAGTTTTATTGGAGTAAAATTTTTCATTTTCATCGTTTTCGCGATGCAATTTCAAGGTATGTTTTCATAATCTTTTATTTTAATTTTTTTATGAATAATAATAGATATTTCTTGAAATTTTTTAATTTCAGAATTTTATTTGTAAATAGATTCATCCAAAAATTAAATATAAGAAAGTTTAAATAAAATAATTATTTATTACACAAGTATGAAAAATTACTAAAGAAATGTAGATTTAAATTTGAAAGAAATATTTTATTTTTAATATTTTAAAGAAAAAATAGATTTGCAGATTGCTTTAAAGTGCTGAAAATAGGAACTGTATTTTTTGGGCTTTGGTAGCCCCGTTTCGAGTGATGTTTTTAACATTTATCTTCAGTTTTTCTAATGAAATTATAGCATTTATTGAACCATGTCAATTGTGTCCTTCTGCTTATGAATATTTATCACACGCATATATTTGACCTGCAGGTGTTCGAAATTCTAATTTTAAAATTCAAGTGACTGTAATAATAATAATTATCACTTTTGTGTTCCTCGAAATAATCCAATCTAATTCGAAATAAAGTCTTATAAATAATTATATCTTGATGCATGCGAGATGTCAAGCAGGCCTAGCGACGAGGTGTCGCGTAACCCGATATTTCGTATCTGGGGCACCAACTTCTGGGCCAGCAAGAAAGTATGCTCAGCTGAGTTAATCAGTTGGAAAGAGCCTTCACGGTCCGTTATTGTGCCTAGTCTCATTTCTATAGCTAGCTTTAATAACGTATGGGCGGAGTCTGCATCCTGTATTCTAAATTAAACATATATTCTATGCCTTGTTTGTGGAGTTGCCCACGCTTCAATTTTCATAAAAACTAATTACATTTGGAAAAAAGAGAGTTCTTCATCACCTACTCGTTCAGTAAGCTAATCTTCTTCCAAAAAACTGTCGTCATGACTTTGTTGGCCGATAAACCCACTTTGGTCTTTTTCGGCTTCGATTCGACAATACAAGTCCACTGCTTCGACTGTTCTTTGGTCTGGTGTTTCGTTCATGGTGTTTTGTTCACGGTTACGAAACGGCGCAAAAAGTACCTTTCATCGCGCTTGAACAGAGAGTAAATGCAGCATCCATTTGGCAGATAGCTTTCTCAAACCCAAAAACATTTACGCAAAATGTTTCGTACCCAGAACGTTCGGCGTCCTTTGTGGTCATGCTACCACAACGGAAATCAGTAAACCACTTGTGAATCGTTCCAGTCGATGAGAAAAAGTCCCCATGCTTAACAAACCATGTTTAATGTTTAATCAAGACACGAAAATCTCTTTTTTACATGATTACAAAAATTTTCAAGGCTGCTTGCTTTCGATGGTGTAAAAAACAGCTGAATGACATATCAGTCTGAAAATTTGAATGCGTCCTAGTTAAAGATGGTACATCACAGATGTCACAATAGATTTCCGATTGTGGCGCCATCTGTTTTATTTTTCAGGGACTTTTTGGCTTGCCCTCGTATTCATTCATATCTCAATTCTACATAGGTCTGGTTAGGTGTGTTAGGTGGCTATCTCGAGCATCCAAGTAGTTTAATACTTATGATATGTCTTATAATGAGCGGCAAATCTATCGTACATTGTTCCATTCGTTAGTAGGACATCTAATCATAGATGGGGTTAATTATTTTGGTCTTTCTACTATCCTGTTAGCACTGAAATATAGTGTTGTTAGGTTATATATACATCCTGATGAGCTCCAGTAGATGAGCGAAACAGCTGCCTAGAGAATGAAGAATTGTATAATTCAGTGAATATATAAAGATATGTTGCATGAGTAGCTTATTAGGTGTAGGCGAATTGATCCAACATACGGTCGGAATGATTTCCAATTAAATTTGTCGTTTATTATGCAAATATCGTTTCCGATATACGTTAGCATTTGAAATTCTAAACTGGTTATTTAGCATAAGAACGTGATTTTCCCGTCCTTTATTGCATGGCTTTCATATAACTTGATGGACGTTGCGAGTGACAGGATCAATATTCATTAGGCTGTGACCAAAAAATACTTAGAAGAATTAGTCTTTAAAGTACTCAGAAATTGAATAGGCAAATTACTGTTCGTAAAAATTTCACAAATTGAATAAAAAACCTAGCGCCCCATTAATATCCGTAACGCGACATACACCAAGTCGTAAATAAAAAAAATTACACAGCGCAGCGTTGTAAAACTTCTGGTATTTTATTACCGCGATTTTGTAGCGCGGTGTAGTTTTTATATTATTCGTCTAGTCGTGAAAGAAAACATGTGTAGCAGTCAGTGTAGCGTTTCAAGGAATTTTATTTGGCTCTTACAATTGACCGTCTGCTTCAATTGATTATACATTCAATCAGGAAACCTCTCAAAGTCCAATGACATACTTGGGGGAAATTCTTCATTAGTAATCGAACTACAGCGAGCCAACTAGAATTGCGAGACCTATTGTTAACTTTAGATCAGTGGTCCCAATGGTTTGGGTCGCGATTCCGATCAGAGACAATACCCTCTATAACATGTGACGGTATGAACCTCGTTGCAGGGTTTAATTTCAGTGTTGTTTGAGTTGGTAATTAATTTGAATAAATAAGTCCTGATGAGTCAGGCCCTGACACCTTTATCATAATAGCGGCAGCTTTACCGTCATCGCGGTATGTTATCATTCTACCGGGATATCAAAAATTATCTTGGTCAAGGGTGGTTGTGGAATTTAACACGTGTGTCTTACTTTACGTTATCAACACTTGTGTGTCAAATTAATTAATTTGAAGTTTCTAAAAGTCAGAAATTTCGCAATCTTATACGAATGTTATAACACTCAGAAGTCTCTAGCGCTTTAGACTCCGGGATTTTCACGTGACCTATCGAAATTAGAAGGTTCGAATTGTATAAAAAGACAATTGCATGAACGCCAGACGTCCTATGTAATTAGCTACGAACGTAATCATTTTGACATATGCCTCGAGGAGCTCGCTGCGCGTCAGTTAGAGTTTATACTTTTTACCTCGATCTTGTTAATTCGGGGCCGTTTTAGGCCCCGTGCGGCCGGCGCCAGTTGTGATAAAGTGTTTTCTGGTATAGGCCGCTAGCTTTTAACTGCTTTTGGGTATATTTTAGTAGCTAGAAAATTCCCTTTGGTACGTCGCACGTTAGACGCGCGTAGTTGAGACTTGAGAGTACCTGGTTCTATTTTAATTACATTTTCCTATTTAATCGACATTTTGGGGCCCGAGACTATGCTATTTAGTTGACCCCGTTCATAAACTAACGACATGGAGCGAAAACCGCATGCGAAAAGTCCTCGTAAAGACGTTCTATGTTCCGAAGATTTGCACTTTTCTAACTCGCGAGCTACGCGCTCCTCATGTGAACGTCATTGGATTTATCGAAAATTAACCAGTTTAAAACAGTTTTCGACCCCGTTTGTGGCTATTGCGACCTTGTAAAAGGTTCAAAGTTAACATTTCGTTTTACATTCCACAACAACCCTTGACCAAAATAATTTTTAATTTTTAGTTCATTATTGTTTTACAACTGAAATAAATAGGTATGAAATTTGTAGGTTATTGATGATGTCAGTGTACAGTGACATAATTATTTCAAACGTAAAGTAAGACACACGTTTTGAATTCCACAACCACCCTTGACCAAGATAATTTTTGATATCCCGGTACATAAATTCATGGAAGGTCTCGTTCTGTCGGATTGATGATTTTAGGCGGGGAGATCGAGTCGGCATTGTGTGTGAGAACATTGAAGCAGGCTTGTCGTATTTATCAATTTTCTCTCATTTTGGGCATTCTTATGTATAGGACAAAAATCTAGACAACGACAACTTTATAGTCTTTTAAATATTATCATAATTACGTTTGGTATTATGTAGAGTTGCCGATTGACTAGATGTTTTTGGAAATTGTCTGTTAATGGACGACGTACCTGCGGATAGTCCCACCACAATCATTCATCTCATTTTCACTCTCATCTTGTTTTGACTTAACTTCATAATTTAGTTCCATTCTCTTTGAATTAATTATACTTTAATCAGATATGCCGAATTTATTGATTTTCTCTCATTTTGGGCATTCTTATGTATCGACATAAATCTAGTCAACGACAACTTCATGGTCTTTTAAATATTATCATGATTACTTTTGGTCTGATGTAGTGTTGCCGATTGAGTAGATGTTTTTGGAAATTCTCTGTTAATAGACGACGTGTCTGCGAATAGCCCCACCACAATCATTCATCTCATTTTCACTCTCATCTTGCTTTAACTTAACTTCATAATTTAGTTCCATTCTCTCTGAATTAATTACACTTTAATCAGATATCAAACCTGTTTCGTAATTTTGTAATATCTTCTCCAACCTGGAACTTGTGCTCCTCGTGGTCGATGAAAGATATTCTTTGTAGTCAGAGATGCGGGTTGAGGAAGCAAGTTGTTCAAGGTGAACTGGTGAATCTTGACTTCGATCCCGATTTATTGTAGAGTATCGTTTTTTTTTCATCAGGTTCGATTTGTGAAATTGTTCAAAATCTTTTTACATCTTAACGGATTGAGGTTCTGGTTCTTGATTGAACGAGTAATTTATCTTAACATACATTCACCTTCCTCTATCGAATTTCATTTGTTTCTTTAGAATATTTGATTTGAACCTAGTAATATTTAATAATATCTGATTTTCAATTACCTATTACCGATTATTATTTGATCATGGATAAGTATTTCCAAGTTAAACAACGCAATTGTACCTGATTATTAATGTTGTCTTTTGCCTTGATTAATCTGTTCAATTGATATCCGATTATAATGTTGTCTTATGCCTTTATGAATCAATTTGGAAGTGATCAATTCATTAATCTGTTATCTAAATTTCAAATTATCTATTTCGTAATTGTTTAAAAATATCTGAATTTATATTATATATTTCGTAATTGTCAATATTTTTATCTGAATTTGATTTATCTATTCAATTCTTTGATTATCCAACTTTATAACTATTTTAACCATAACGAATTGATATATCATTTTTCACACAAGTCGGGATTAGTTTGAGTATTAACTAAAAATAATCAACATATTTTGATTATTAAAAATAATTTGTTATTTACACGTAATTAATAGTAAATCTTATGATATATTATATATCAATGAGTATTTTAAGTATTTTGCAGCACTCGAAATTAACATTTTGATTTTCTCGTGCGTCCCCCAGCATCGCGTATTTCTTATCTCATAAGCAAAGCTGTTGGCGTCTCGGGTATAACTGTCAATCAGGAATCGAAGGGTACGTTTCATATACGATTCCTTTTATTGACTCATTCTAGCAAAGGCTCTTCAATCCTTGTTAGATGGTAGAAATACGAATTAATCAGAATCCGTTTCTCTCTTGTTTGTGTCTCAATACATTAATTTTCACATATAATATAAGTCCTAAAATAGAGACTTAGAATAAATTCAAGAAATATTTCCAGTTTACTTCATTTTCCTTTGATTTATTACGTTTTTTATCAAGGTAGGTAGTGAATATTATATTACAATCATTAATTGAACTCGCAGATGTGCTAATGAAAGGGGGTGAGGGAAGTTATTGATCCACGGCTCAGTTAATTACGGATGTTCCACTGTATACTCAACTATGATTTTTGGAGTTCCAGCTTTAATATTTTCGTAACTAATGGTCCTTTTATTGACTTATCCTAGCAGAGGCTCTTCAATCCTTGTTAGAAGGTAGAAATACAAATGAATCAGAATCTGTTTCTATCTTGTTTGTGTCTCAACACATTTATTTTTACAGATAATATAAGTGCTAAAATAGGAACCTGGAATAAATTCTAGAAATATTTTTGTACCTTTAATTTATCATGTTTTTTACTAAGGGAGGTAGTGAATATAATATTACAATCCTTAATTCGACCCGCAGATGTGCTAATAAAAGGGAGTGAGGGAAGTTATTGATCCATGGATCAGTTGATTACAGATGTTAGACTGTATACTCAACTATGATGTTTGTAGTTCTAGCTTCAATATTTTCGTAACTAATGGTCCTTTTATTGACTTATCCTAGCAGAGGCTCTTCAATCCTTGTTAGAAGGTAGAAATACAAATGAATCAGAATCTGTTTCTATCTTGTTTGTGTCTCAACACATTTATTTCCACAGATAATATAAGAGCTGAAATAGGAACCTGGAATAAATTCTAGAAACATTTTTTTTACCTTTAATTTATCATGTTTTTTACTAAGGGAGGTAGTGAATATAATATTACAATCCTTAATTCGACCCGCAGATGTGCTAATAAAAGGGGGTGAGGGAAGTTATTGATCCATGGATCAGTTAATTACAGATGTTAGACTGTATAATCAACTATGATATTTGTAGTTCTAGCTTCAATATTTTCGTAACTAATGGTCCTTTTATTGACTTATCCTAGCAGAGGCTCTTCAATCCTTGTTAGAAGGTAGAAATACAAATGAATCAGAATCTGTTTCTATCTTGTTTGTGTCTCAACACATTTATTTCCACAGATAATATAAGTGCTAAAATAGGAACCTGGAATAAATTCTAGAAATATTTTTTTTACCTTTAATTTATCATGTTTTTTACTAAGGGAGGTAGTGAATAAAATATTACAATCCTTAATTCGACCTGCAGATGTGCTAATGAAATGGGGTGAGAGAAGTTATTGATCCATGGATCAGTTAATTACAGATGTTCGACTGTATACTCGACTATGATGTTTGGAGTTCCAGCTTCAATATTTTCGTAACTAATGGCCCTTTTATTGACTTATCCTAGCAGAGGCTCTTCAATCCTTGTTAGAAGGTAGAAATACAAATGAATCAGAATCTGTTTCTATCTTGTTTGTGTCTCATCACATTTATTTCCACAGATAATATAAGTGCTAAAATAGGAACCTGGAATAAATTCTATAAATATTTTTTTTACCTTTAATTTATCATGTTTTTTACTAAGGGAGGTAGTGAATATAATATTACATACAATCCTTAATTCGACCCGCAGATGTGCTATTAAAAGGGGCTGAGGGAAGTTATTGATCCATCGATCAGTTAATTACAGATATTCGACTGTATACTCAAGTATGATTTTTGGAGTTCCAGCTTCAAAGCTTTTGTAACTAATGGTCCTTTTATTGCCTTATTATAGTAGATGTTCTTCTATCAATTTGCCTAACCTTGGCAGATGGTAGAAATACAAATGAATCGGAATCGGTTTCTCTCTTGTTTGTGTCTCAACACAGTTTTCACCATTATATCTGCTTATATTCTCCCAAAATTATAGAATTCTACGGTAGCAATCTAAAACTTATTCAGAATTGAATCTTGCTATTCATACTGATTTTATTATTCTTTGTTTCACATTCAAATGTTCTACATTATTTTACATAAATTCATAAGCAATTGGAAGGAAGTTTCATGTATCGATTTGTTGAAATAATCATATTGAGATAATATTCGTAAAGCATCTTCATCAAACCGATTAATTAAACGATACCAGTTTTTATTCCTTTGCTCTCACGATTCTTCGTAATGAAGTTGGCTTTTTATTCGTATGTTTTAATCTGAAGTGTTAAAAGGACCTTTACCCTAAGCTGATCGATGTATTGACTTCATTTCAATGGTTTGGAAGTGACTTCTTTCTTTGCGGTATTGGCGTGAAGCTAATCAGCTTTTCCTAATTTATAAATACAATTTTTGACTGTAGTGTTCATTAAAACCGTAAAGGGTTTCATGTTTTAGCGTACGTTTCATGAAAGCACTTGATTTGTTCGAATTTTCGTTCAGTTTATTCTATAGGTATACTCTTCAGAACGCATTAGCGATGATTGATGATATTTTTCAATGTCTGATGTACAGATGAGAAGGATTTACGAATATTAATAAATCATATCAAATTTATATGTAAATGTAGACAGTAAATGATTTTTTTTTCATTCGGAAAGCAAATAGCTGATACGCAAAGTTTGCACGCGGGCTGTTACATAGAGAGATATAATTAATTTCATTATATGAAGTTTCCATTTGATGAGTACAGGGGAAGAAGGGGCTAAGTCATCAGAGTGACTCTGAGTTATTACGTTTTTTTGTTAGTCCTAAACACACATTAAATTTATATTTTGGGACTGAAATGAAGCCCTTTTTATTGCGCATATCTTGGCAATATTATTTTTCACTAGTATGTACAAGGTAGTTCAAATTCGAGCCTCATCATTTGGATCTGGGAAATTGTGAGAGATACAGGGTCAGTTAAATCATGTGAAAGTTTCACAATTTGATGGTTAACGAAATGCCATTTTGAGATATGCATAATGTCGAACACTTTCAAACATATTCGGAAAAAACAGCTGCCGAAGAACTTGGTCTCGAATTTCAGTCGAGAAAGCAAACTAGAGGGCAACCTCGAGGTTCAATCTTCTCTCCTGGAAGCCCAGATAAATGCCGCGGAGCTAGATCTTATGCTCAGGCGGCATGTTGACAAGTCGATACAAGGTGTTTTCTATCGAAACATCGAAACGCTCAGCTTGTCAACCAGGCTACCTTAGGTCAGTTGGGCTTGCATCCGAGAGCGAGGGATTTACTGCAGCTTTCCAAGATGGCGTAATCAACACCTTGGTCTATCGCCGCAACGTGATGGGTGTGGTGTGCAGGTCCCTGATGTCAGCTGCAGGGCCTGTCGAAAGGCGTCTTAGACGCTTTTTCATCTCCTGTGGGCATGTCTGGCAAAAGCGGCTTCGGCGTACACTTATCGCTATAATGCGGGCCCACGGGTATTGTACTAACATCTAAAGCACTCGTACGGAATAGACCAAGAGCCGGTGCTACCTTACATGTTGTCGGAAACGAAGAATGTCAGATCTAATGCAATTTCCCGTTTCCGACCTTCAGGTCCAACCAAATAGGCCTGACGTTGTCTTCCTCGATGAACTAACCAATACTATTTATGTCATCGAATTCTCTGTTTGGTCAGAGAAGAACATAGTCTTGAAAGGGGAGGAAAAATGGATACAGTATCAAGATCTCCTGTTACGCACGCTATACTCAGGCCACAAGGTCATATTAGTGGTTCTGATCATCGGTGTTTTGGGAGGAATTCGGTCTCCGCTTTCGATCTTGAAGATCATTCTGGACTGTAAGAACTCGGCGCAGTTCTTATAGATCGGATGCAAAAGGCAGTCTTCCTGCGTTCAATAATGCTGCTTAGGGCATATGGTTTAGGAACCTGAAGCAACTTACCAACCGGAGGGGAGGAGTAGCCTTGGTGGAGTGACTTGGTTTTTTCTGGCGCGGTTGCTGCGGTGTCGTCGGAGCGTGTAGCAGCCTCGACCAGGTATGAATGTAAAAAAAGTATAGATACAATGTCACCATATGGAATATGGTACCCTACACGCTCAATACAAATAATAACCCATCTATCGACTTCTTTCACTGCGTTTTTTCAAAATTCAGGTTTCTGAATGGTATCCTGCAATTGTTGGATATTAATCAAAGGCCTCTGCTTATAAGGTTTTTGTTTAAGATAACCTCACAGAGAGGTAATGTTTTCATCATTTTCACTACGTTTAAGAAAACATTAAGTTTTTCGTCTTCATTGTACTTACAATCTAATGTTTTTTGAGCTTTTTTCCTACAGAACCAATGCGCTTACATTTTTTCATTATCCAAGATATGGTACTTTTGTGAAAATTTTTCCCTGGATGACGTTCATTAGAAATAATAGCTACTTGCCGATGGGGTGTACTCTCGCCGCATATTAGGACAATTCCTATTTTTTCTTGAAGGGATAACATTGAAAATGGTTCCTACACTGAATATGTTGACATAATTACAACAATGTCAAATTATCCACTAACTTGCAATTTATTTACCATGGCCAGCTACATTATACAAGATAGTATGTTTCCATAAAAGTAATGTCTAATTGAAACAATGCCTTCTTTTGACAGTTTCCCTATATCTTACATGCATTTAATATTTTTTAAGATTATATGGTCGTGTCTTTCCAAAAGAACGATACAATTATTGGAGCTTTGCAACGCTCGTGCCAACATTTTTTATGGTTGCAATTTTAGTTTTTAAAAATATGGAAAGTTAAGAAAATATTTATCACGGAACTGACAGGTGACGGTAAGTGTCACACAAATGAATTAATTTTCACCAGATAAGTAAGCTTTGGATTTGTAAAAAATATTTTATTGATAAAAATATCAAAATCGCAACTTCATCCTAGACTTTTGAAAATCCGCCGCACACGTACATAAAATTACAGTAGTAGTAAAGTTTTTTCAAATTCAATTTAGAAATGTCAAATTTAACAGCTAACGAATATCGTTAACCATGGTCGTACATACAGGTCTGGAAACTCGGGGCTGTTTCTTATGTGAGAAGTGGGACCGCTAAGCGTCGACTGTCGCGTAGTATCAAAAGACGTCACGGGTGGCGAGGGATGTTCTCTGGCACGTATACGACCGTGTTCTCTGACAACTGTCAGTTGACTTGTAAACACAAAGAATACCTACGTGTTTAGAAACAAATTACGAAACCGTGCATTGTACCGAAATGTAAAACGTGGTATGAAAGTGTAAAGCAAAAAACTTCCGTTTTTAAAGCCGAAAGAAGCGGAAATGCGAAAAAAGGGGATACCTGCGATTCTGGATAGGAATCGTTTTAACGAGGTTTATGTGTGCGTCATGTATAACGAAAAAGGGGAAGTTATTTTTAAGGTGAGTAATACATTTTGACAAGAGTAACAGTTCTATTCCTCTCTCAAATCAGAATACTTAGTAACACTGCTTGCGATTCCGGAAAGAAATCGTCTTACCGATCCAAGCGCCAGCTAGTGGCTGAGCGAGGGACTACGAGTTTGGCGACGCGTAAGAGACCCATGTCAAACATACGAGTCCCCAGACCTGTATGTACGACCGTGGCCACAACTGTTGATGTTATTCTTGTTCTAATCTGAACCTGGAACTGTTCATGACATCAAATCTTAACCAAAGCTATTTTTTGTTAAATTGCCATAAGTACTTCAACCTGTATAATATTTATAATGCAATATCCATCAACATATCTGACACTAAGATAGTTATCCAAGATGTATTACCTCCATCTTGCGTCAAATAATCACTGTAATATTCTTCTATCCCATATTATACAAATATCGACGGAAGTGCAATAAAAGTTTAGGAGTTTGTGAATCATTATTTGTATTTGGAATTCGTTCTGATAAATTACGTCAATCTAAAATCTGTAATTGCTGATTTACGTAAATTCTATACCTCATTCATGAATGTCATATTTATAATGAGAGCTTTCCGGAAACATCCATAAAATAAGACCGTTAGAATTATGACAACCTTAACTGATTCTTCCGAATATGATTCCGATAAATTCACATTTCAAAACAGTTAGCTTCAGAGCGAATTGAAAGTAAAAAGTACTTACCCATTTATTTTAATGTCACATTAACGCCAAGCGAAGTTAAAACTATATCAACTTTTCGCAATAAACCTCGTGAAAAAGTACGTTTTTAGAGCTCACTCGACATGACTGGCATGTGTGTTATTATTAATTTTGATTGAGCTTAAAGTCCCGATTTCGAAATCAACATTTTATGGAACTTGTTAGTCGAGTTTTGCAATTTATCTGAAATTGTGGAAACTTTCTTATTGAATGCCTCCATTAATAGCAATATTTCACACCAAACGAAACGTGTGGTGAACACTGATTTTTAGTTTTGTATACATAAATGATTAATTTCGGTTCTTAACAAAACTAAGGGAATAAATCATTCATTTATATATTATAAAGATGTATTCTTCCAAGTAGAACGTCAAAAGCTTTCTTAATGTGGCTTGTTCGCTGGAAAAATGATTGGACCTCATGGATTAAGGTCAGCCATTGTTGTCAGGTTAAGCAGGTTTTAATGATTTACACTCACCTATCGAATGAACCGATTTTGATAAATTTTTTAAAAATCGATTCAGGAGGTTATTTAGAGAAAATTTTGTCAACTTTTTTTTCTAATGTGCATTTTAGCATTTCTACAGAGGAAAATGCATCTCTTTGAATGTACTTTTAGGAGATAATATTGAAAATGTTGAAAAAATTCCCGAATATAGCCAAAATTCCTCACTCGGGCGTTTTTGGGTTCGCTGATTACGATTCCGTTGTCAGAACTACGATGCACCTGGGGCTCAGGACATCCTGGTCTATCGTCTATCGACGTCTCCAGGGAATTCACAGAAATGCCTTCTGCAAAGGAATGGAACCTGTTATGAAGGTTCTCTTGACACTTAGGTCATCTCCATGGATTGATTTTAACATGCTCTGAAATGCAACCAAATTCGTCCATCGGGGGTCTTAGGGACCGCTGAATACGATTCCGGTGCCAGATTTCAACTACGATGCACCTAGGGCTCAGGACATCCTAGTGATCTCGTCGTCTTCAGTGAATTCGTGAAATTATCTTTTGGAATGGTATTAAACTTGTGAGGAAGGTTCCTTTGAGGTTGCCGGTTGTGACTATGACCTTCGATAGACACCTGGTGCTCAGGATACTCTGATGACTTAGGTCATCTCCATAGATTGTTTTTCAATGTGCTCTGAAATAAAACCAAATTCACATCTCAAGGATTTTTCGTATCCCCGATAACTTTTCTGGAGTTATCGGGAGATCTGTGATATCGACAACAAAGAATTCAAAAAATACCGTTTACATTGAAACTTTACTACATTTTTCTAATGCGAAAGAAGTAATACTGAAATATTTTCCATTTTAATGTCAAAAATGTTATTATCGTAGATCGAATCCAGCACCTGAATCGCATTCCGCGGACCCGAAAACCCCCGAGAGACGAATTTGGTTGCGTTTCAGAGCATCTCGAAAATCAATCCATGGAGATGACCTAGGTCATCAGTGGCTATTGAGTCTCATGGTCATAACCCGTATGCCTAAGAAAACCTCCCTAACAGGTTCTATTCCTTTGCAGGAGGTATTTCTGCGAATTCCATGGGGAGGACTATAATACCAGGATGTCCTGAGCCTCAGGTGCGTTGTAGTTCAAATCTGACACCGGAATTGTGTTCAGAGACCCAAAAACTCAGCGAAATACGAATTTGATTGCATTTCAGTGCCTATCATCAGGGTATCCTGAGCACCGCCAGGTGACTATTAAGTATCATGCCCTTGACCCGTATGCTCATGAGAACCTCCCTTACAGGTTTCATTCCTTTGCAGGAGGTATTTCTGCGAGTTCCCTGGAGACGACGATAGTACCAGGAAGTCCTGAGCCCTAGGTTCGTCTTAGTGTAAATCTTACACCGGAATCATGTTCAACGACTTCAAAAATCCTCGAGTGAGAAATATTGGTTATATTTGGAAATTTTTTCAACATTTTCAATATTATCTCCTGAAAGTGCATTCAAAGGGATGCATTCTCCCATGTAGAAATGCTGAAATGCACATTAGAAAAAAATATGGTAACGTTTCTTCTAAATGACTTCCGAAATCGATTGAAAAAAAATTATCAAAATCGGTCCATCCAATTTTTTTTCGACCTTTTCTGCTTTATTTCTCCGCCAGGAATGACGGGTAAACGTATATCAGACTTCAATGTGAATATATTCCCAAAGAAAAACCATCATGTAAGATTCTGAGTGTTGTAATAAGATCTCCTCGTTTAAGTCTATTCAGTTTCTTGGCTATACTTTGTTTACATTATTTACAAAAATTACACCCTTTACAAGTGGAGATTTGGAGTTGAATGCCTTCTATTTACTACACTCACTGGTAACATAATTTTGGAAAGGAAAACGTGAGAAATCATCAAATGTCGTGTATTCTTTTGAATTCCGCACCACATCCCGGTTATCGCTAACTTCACATTTGAATACACTATCATATTTTATTTTCTTCGGATTTCTATTATGCTTACATAATAGATATCTGAGTGGTTCAACAGTTCCGTTGAATAAAACATATCTGTCGGTTTGCTAGATTTATTCACTAGAATACAAAGCTCGAGAAGCCGATGATAAATAAAAATATTGCACATTTTATGCTGAACATTGCGGCTTCTTGTCTGCATTCAGAAGAGCTGCACGAGATGTATGTATCCATCAAGTGGTGAACATTTTTCAAAGTGACATTTTGTTGATATGGGTACTACGACATATACTTCTGAATTGTTCCACACCCCATGAATATAAAGATATGCCTTATTTTTCTTCTCGTGGCGAAGTAATATTTTACCAGCTTCACGTCGTATGCTCTGTTGAAATTTAGGACATGTGTGGTGAATCACATTTTGGTGCCAAGACAAGGTATGCTAATATCGGATCTTGAGATGAAATATAACTGTTTTCGATAGCATTACATTCAATTTCACCACGTAGAGTCCATATACAGGGCGTTTCAGAAAGACCTCCTGTAAATGCACGGGACGGTAGATTTTACAAAAATAATCAGATTTTTCATTCAAACTATGGTCCTATCTTATTTCGTTTCGGAGATACAGGGGGTTGAATTCAATTTTTTTTAACGATCTTTTGCTATGACTCCTGTGCGGTCACAGATATTCCATTGAAATCTGGTACTCGGTGGTTTCAGAGGACGCCGAATAAGGAGGATGCTCTATTTATTTTTTGATCTATACATCCATGAATCACTCAAAAGTATTCAAAATGATCAAAATAGTGTTACACTAGCACAAAACATGGATTGGAAATGGATCCCTCATCGATGGTACTTTCCAATGATATGAAAGTACCATTAAGGTACCATTTGAAAGAATCGAGTTTCTAGTTAAAATATTTTCTGGTAATTTTTGCACGTATTTCAAAGCACAACACGTTTTCAATCAAAACAGAGCTAGCTTAACATTATCGAATCAGTTGAAACAAGTTCATTTCTCTAAGAGCGAAAAATGTACATGTATACATCGAAATTATAATAATGTTCAGAGCATTTCATTCAAAAGCCAATTGTTTTTTCAGGGAAACCAGGAAGTTCAATAAATTTTCGGAAATGTCAAAAGTGTCTTTACTGGAAGAATGAGAAGGTCGTACAGTATACATCCAATGATTTGTTTGGAAGGACATCCAATGATTTGTTTGGAAGGACCTCGCCCACAGGCCGAGACAGGGCACTTTCAACAGATCTTTGATATGGAGCAAAATTGTTACTACTACAGATCCCTGTGGAACACCAGCACTATGGCCATTGTACCGGAGGAGACTCCATCTTCGTCTACTGCAGACATGAGCGACACCTACCAATATCATGATTAACGAATGAACAAAATACTTGAACATATCGCTTGTTAGATATTATCCACAAAGGTATAAATGTTCCTTTGGAGATATCCATTCAATCAACGTTGTACATTGCATCGATTTATCTTACTAGCACATCTACCTTCCGGTAACTAATTAGAAGCTTTTGTTCCCTAGCGTTTCTGTCGATGTCGAATTCATACCTCGGCAGATACATCAACCTTACATGTTCCGCTGATGAACTCGGAAAAGATGTTCAAGAATTTTGTACATCTGTTAAATATATGATGAATATTAATTTGTTATATTCTCCCCATTCATGAATTCATTCTACACAGTCCAATATTGGCTCGGAACTATATAAAAATGAACAATTTTGCATGAACAAAAATTATAAATTAATTAATTAAACCCGTAAATAACATTAATAAATAATTAATATCAATAACTGAAATATAAAACATTCATACAAATGAAGAATAAACGATAATTTTATTGAATATTTTCAAGCTTTTCTTCCTCACATTGTTCTTTTATTTTTAATTTTCATACACATTTTTTCAAAAGAAAAATTTGATTTTTACGTAATTCTCATATAATTTTTTGTCAAAAAAAATTGAATTCTTATAAAATTGAAATGAACTTTCAGAATAAAGCTCAACAATCGAATCAAATGAGTTCCCTACTAACTGATAAATCTAACTAAATATTATCATATCAACTTATTTATTCTTAATTTACTAATAAAATAAAAAATAAATATAGTTCATTACAAATTATTATTAATATCTGAATTATACTAACAAATATAAAGGCTCCTATTTATGTTGAAAATTTTATTTATAATAATATAATATATTATATAATATATAATTATTTATTAGATGAATAAATTCTTATAAATTAATAATAGTGTAATAAGGGTTATGTACAGGTTATTTCCAATATTGAAAAAACTAAATCATATTCAGAAAATTGAAGTTTCATGTAAAATTAAAATATCTCAAAGCAAAGTAACAAGAACCCAATGCGGTTCTACACATGTTTTTTGTTTCTCACCAATAACACATTTTATCGTGGGAAATATTGAATGAATTTCCTAACATAAACAAAAAATTAGTTTCACACTTGCTTCATCGTGGGTGCTATGATACCATAGCTGATGGGGTCGAGGGTTGCAATAAATTCACAAAGGTTGGGTAATAAAGGATATAATAAACCTGTCGAACCGATACCCGATATGGGACGAGAAACTAATGGTTAGCTACATCATAAATTTAATGTGACCCATCTGGAGATCATCGAAATTGTACTTAAATATAGTCTTGATTATAGTTGGAATAATATGTATATTCAAATCAGTTAGCAATATTTAGAAAAGGACAGATGAGTTTAGAAGTTCCCACCCTAAAACAACATTCTGAATGAGAGGTCTTAAGAAAGAGGAAAAGAATTATAAGTTATCTTACTGCTTATTGGCTTAATTAACCATTCTTCCAAATTTACTAGCAATGTTATTGGTACAAAATTAAAATCGGGATCACTATAAGTAAAATCATTGGTTAAGCAATTCGGGGATCCTTCCCTAATTGGAGAAAAAGGATGCATTACAAATACTAGGGATAATGCCTCAAACCCTCAGTTATGTTTTCGAACTTGAATTAGTCTCTTGGAAAATCACGTGACACTTTGTCATTTTTAGTTGAATTAATTTTATTAGATTATTCAGAGAGTTTTTTGGTAAGAGGGTGTTTTCGCTAAAATCAGAGTTTCAGTTTAATTCAAATCAGTTGTATTCAAGTTAAAGTTAATAATATATTGAATTGATTCATAGCTTTTCGATTCCCTAGGTTAATCCTGGTTGAGATTTCATTATGATAATTCTAGTTTCATTTCTTTAGTTCAGTCAATTTAGATTCTCTAGGTAATTTTATGTAACTTTAGGTTTCATTATTAGATTATTCTTATTAGTAATCTTATAAAAACATAAGCAAACGTCTAAAGGTTTTGTAGTAAGAGCGCAAAATGACAACAACTTTAACGCACCTAAAGCAATTGAAAAAACCGCATGGATTTATGTCTCTAATCTTAACATAGATTATACAGCTCAGGATTTAGAAAATTACTTATCACAAATATGCAAGTCAAACGTAGAAAAATTAAACAACCAATCTAGTCACAAGAAAAGCTCTTTTAAGATAGGCATCCCGTTCAACTATAAGAATCAAATTCTTAACGAGGATTTATGGGCCCCTGGCACGTACATCAATCGATATTTTTTTCCAAAAATCAATAAAGCCAATAACGAAAATTTTTTAGAGGAAACAATAAGACATGTATCAGCATAATGCATTTCAATATACAAAGTCTAACTAGTAAACTGGAGAATCTCGATTATATTCTAAATGATAAAAATATTGACATTTTGTGCTTATCGGAACACTTTCAACCCGAAGAAATCAATTCCCTGAGCTTCGGAAATTATCACGTAGTCAATTCGTTCTCTCGGCAAATATACAGAGGAGGAGGAGTCTGCATAATCGGAAAGCAAGAAACAAATATTGAAAAAATAGACTACAATACAAGTGTGGAGAAAACGTTTGAAATGTGTGCAGTGCAGTGTATTTTTCCAGACAACCTTATTGTGAGAATTATTTCATTGTATAGATCTCCTAGCGCTGACTTTAAAATATTTATGCATAAATTAAGCGATGCCATGTTTAATCTCTATAATCCGGATCATAAACATATAATATGTGGTGACCTTAACGTCGATTTATTAGAGAATAGCAATAACGCCCAGACGCTAAAAAACTTTTTACTTGAATACAACATCAAACCAACAATACACGAACCAACACGAATTACTTCTACTAGTAAAACATGTATTGATAATATTTACACCCCGACATATCACATACGGCCTTAACAGTCAACGATCATTTCCTGTCTGATCATACATATCAGATAATATCTTTTGAAAATAAAAAATCTCAAACAATTCCCCAAAAACTAAAAAGAAACCTTAATCGAAATAATATTCTGAATTTCAAAACTAGTGTGCAGCAAATAAAATGGCTTGATGTTCTCAATGTTAACGCAGATGTAGATACGGTATTCAACAATTTCAACATCATGATTCAGAATATCTTCCAATCCTGTTTTCCTCTTAAATTACAAAGCCATAATCTCGACAAAAAAAAGTATCGGTGGTATAATCATTCAACAAAAGAGCTTTCAATATTATTAAACGAAATGCACCGTATTACAAAACAAATTAATAATGTTACATATAATAAACGATATTTAGAATTAAAAGCATTTCTCAAGAAAAAAGTCAAATACGAAAAAAAAAATTATAATAATAATAGAATTGTGAAAGCACATAACATAAATAAAGAATGTTGGAATATAATTAAGGAAAATCGGAATATTATCAGAAATAATGATATCACTGGAATAACTGATAATAATGGAGTAATGGTTAATGACCCACTAATTATCAGTAACATTTTTAATGAACATTTTGTAAAGGTTTGTAGCAGCACGGGATTTGAGAACTCAAATGCGGAAAACCAACCTATTCATGATAAGAGCTTTTTTCTTTATCCAACAACGGAACAAGAAATAGTCAAGATAATCCAAAAAACTTGCTGTAAGAAGTCAAGTGGAATAGATGGAATTCCCGGTAATATACTAGTGGAAGTAAGAGAATTTTTAGCCTTACCATTATCAATAATTATAAATAAAAGTTTTACTGATGGCATATATCCCTCTGCATTAAAAACGTCCAAAATAATTCCCATCTTCAAAGGAAAAGGTAATAAACTTGATGTTAGTAATTATAGACCTGTAGCATTACAATGTAGTTTTGCAAAAATCTTCGAAAAATGTTTTAACATCAGGCTTGATAATTTTCTAGAAAAAAATAATCTTCTATCCCACTCTCAAAATGGGTTCAGATCAAACCATTCCACTATCACTGCTCTAGACCATGCTCTTCAACATATATATAACGCCCTAAATGACAAATCATTCATACTAGGGATTTTTTTCGATCTAAGTCAAGCATTTGATACTGTTGATCATAATTTATTGATTAATAAATTATATGCACTCGGAGTTCGGGGTCCAAGTAACGACTGGATAAAATCTTATCTCAGCAATAGAGAACAGCAGGTCGAAATAAAAGGTATACGATCTGAATCCAAAATCACAACAAGAGGAACGCCACAAGGGTCCTGTATTTCTCCTACATTATTCAATTGTTTTATCAACGACTTACCGCTTCACATCAGTAAGGTATGTAAACCTATATTATATGCAGATGATCTAGATGCGATAATAGTTGGCAATAATCTAGTAGAAACGGTCAATGAAAGTAACCTAGCAACAAACGGTGTATCAGAGTGGTGTAGCAACAATAACCTTAAATTAAACTGCAAGAAAACAGTAGTTGTTGAATTTTGCCCTAAAAACAAGGTCATTGACTACAGCGTGTTAGCTAGGGTGGATGAAAATTCTGTTGAAAATGTCTGTGCTACTAAATTTCTAGGCCTATACATTGATCAAAAATTAACATGGGCGTCGCATATAGAGCAACTCTTACCAAAACTCAGCAGCTATTGTTTTCTGATCCAGAATATTAGAGATACCGTTTCGATCAATGTACTGAAACTGCTCTATTACGGTCTCTTTCAATCCACAATCGCCTATGGACTAATGTTTTGGGGCTCCGCTCATAATGTTGAGAGGGTTTTCATTGCGCAAAAGAGGGCTCTACGATATATGGCAAAAGCATCAGGTAGAACACACTGTAGGAATATATTTATAAATTGGGGTATAATGACTCTTCCATCACTCTACATATATTCGCTACTCATATATGTTAAAACCAATAATTACTGGGAAAAATGCTCTGATATACATGACCATAACACCAGACAAACAAATCTTCTCCATCCACCGATGGCTAGATTAACAGTTTGCCAACAAAACCCGCGCTACCTGGGGGTAAAACTTTATAACAAACTTGTGAGTAGGCATCAATATTTTGAAAGATACACGTTATCAAAATTTCGTAAGGAATTAAAAATGTTTCTAATAAGCAAAGGTCTCTATACAATGGAAGAATTTTACAAATTGTAAACGTCTGTATGTATGTTGTTCTATATCTATATTTGTATTATATATGTTCTATTAATTATTCTATTCTTTGTATTTGTAGTTGTGTCTTAGAATAAGTTTTATTATGATACATCTCCCTAACTATGACTTGTCCCATAATTTTTGCACTTAAATTTTATGTTATTTGTACAATTTTTACGGACCAATAAATTATCTTATCTTATCTTATCTTATCTTAATATTAGCAATAACGTTAACTATAATATTCTTTTATTATCCTTAATTATCATATATATTCTTTTATTATTATTATCATTATCTTTCAATTGTTGTTTATTAAATATTTGATTGTTGTTAAGTTCGAACTAGCGCTTATCCCTCCATTTACCTTCCAGTGTTTAAATCCATAAGTGTCTAGTGAAATAAAAAGGGGTAAGCGTCAAAAATATTTTTCAAGTTTGTTCTGGCTAATAAATGATTGAGATCAAACTCCAACGTGTCATGGTTCTCTAAATTAAATGACCACACTGCAATTAAATAAATATTAGAGAATAGGAATAATGTAAATTCCTTAAGTAAAGTTTTATAGAGTTTAATAGAGAGAGTACCATGTTACAATAGTTATTAATTGTACTGAGCTTTAAATTATATTCTGAATGTTTTCCTTTTTTTTAATGTATCATCTTTATAAATGAAAGATTTTCTTTATAATAATAATAATTTTTATATTCTAATAATCAATAAGTTTCGCTTCATAGAAATTAAAACCGATTATGAAAAAAAATCAATTCTATTTTGCCTAATTTTGATTAAATCATTTAAATCACCAAAGTATAGTAACGTAACAAGAATTCAATTATGTTGGGAACGAGTGAATTTGTATTCAACTTGCTAATTCGTGCAAACAAACACTTCAACCAACACGAATTAATTTTTGACCGTAAGCCGCTATTTCTAATTTGGTAATGTAACTATGTGTGCCAACTACTTCATACGCTTCATACACATACGAAAGCGTATAAAGGGTACTTTGTTGTTTGTACATGAATCAATCGTTCATTGTGTTCGAGTAATTGGATGTTACAAATTGATTTTGGACTTTGATCTAGATGTCATCGCAATCGTGTTAAAAACAATTATATGGAGAAATCGTGTTATGGAAATCTCAGAGCTACAAAGAGACATGAACTTGCAGTTCAAATATCTATCTCTACACCGAGAAAATGAAGCGCGGTTTCCACTGACTTTGGCAACCCGATCTCGTACCCTGGTCACGGCTGAGGTATTTTCGATACATATAGTAAATATATGAGGCAAAAGATGTTGATATATTATTTGGGCAAGAAAATATCTAACCGTACCTTCCTTCGTATGGGAAATTAAACAGTAGATCCCGTTAGCTATACGATGTCACCGCACGTTAAAGATTCTTCCTTACCTGAATTGGGAAATACTCAGGATTCTGGGAAATTTTCAGATTGGGGAGCGCTTGCCTCCTGGCAAGAGTTGATTAGCCACAGTATCAGAAATATACCGATGTTCAATAGAATAATAATAGAAGATGAATTCACTATGAAGGTGATCATTAATTTAAGATTTAAAGAACTTTCCATGAGCTCTATTTTTTGTATGATTAATATTTTGTTGCTTTGGGAAACAATGTTGGAAAATTTGTAGGTTTAATACAATATTTTGGAACAAACCTTGAGATTGCAGATTGCGTTGCATTATTTAGATGAGTAAGCGATATATTGATACGTTTTCATTTAATATTGCATCCCAATTAACTTATGTTTCATAGTCATTTATTATCGTAAGGAGCTTCCTCAAGATTTAATTCCCAGGTGACATCTAATTTAAGTAAGGTGTATACAGAAACTGATGGTATTTGTGCAAATTTCCTTCAATTATTATCAACTGTAATTTTCTCCATGATTTCCTCCGAATATCTAAGATGAATGAGTTAGGTTTCATCCAGATTTATGGTTAATTTATCTGAATTAAACCAATCATTCAGAACTTTCATATCATTGACTATAGTTTCCTCCATATTTGATATAGTGTCTTCCCCAAATCCACAAGAGAAATCATCTGCAAATTGTTCAAGTTTTTGTTGATGGCTGAAGATCATTGGTGTACAAAATGTACAAAAGAGGACCCAGAATCAAGCCTACAGGAACGTTTTTGTGAATAACACAATTTTTTGAATTCAACTTAGTAGGACTGGATAAATTTCCAGGCAGTTCCTTGTATCCATATATTTCAATCTTTTCCAACAAAATGCCACGATTTCCAAGAACAAACCCCTCACATCCAGACACATTAGTACGGTTTCTTTTTATGAATTGAAAACAAATCAATTATACTTACTATGGCTTTATACCGGATTGGGCAAATGTGTTGAATAAAATTTATATTTTTTCAACAGGCAACTTAAAAAAAGCGCTGAAACAATTACATCGATTTTAAATATTACACATTTTCTGGCAATGAAATGAAATATTTTCCTTCAACCCTTTAGCTGCGAGCCACCCCAACTTTTTTTAAAATGGAAACGTATGTCATGTGTGGGTTCATTGAAAAACTCGTGGAAAATCCAATATAACCATATAATTTTTATTCTAGTTGTGTTGTATCGCTTATGAAAATCGAATAACTGCAAATCTTACAACATGAGTGCTATCTACAAAAAATGTAACGAAGCAAATGCTTAACATAAAACAAACGGCGTTGAAACTGGATAAAAACGTAGGTTTTCGATTAGTTCAGCATTAAAACTGTATTATTTCGTTGTAAAATTGAATGTAAACGTACATTTCATTAATTTGGGTGCTTTCACGAGTTCTCTTTACTAAATAAAAATGGCATTTTCAGAACAGCACCGTACCGAAGTTCTTGATATTGCTGGGATGTGGAGATAGAATGCGAAGTCAAAGTGGAGTGTGCTTTATTTAATTCAAAATATCTGGAAAATATGATTTCGCAGGCTACTGTCAGCAAGATATTCCATAAAATTGAGGAGCATGGTGCAATCCCTAAAAGGTCAGCCACGTGTTTTAGACGATGATGAAAAATTGAACATTGCATTAACACTGCCGGAAAATACCCATCATGCTTCAACGGTTTCATTGGCCCAAAATCATGCTGCATCTAGACGTACTATTGAAAGGTTTTTGGAAACAGAAAAATACCACCCGTATGGAGTACGTCTTGCCCAAGAAATGTGAAGCTCATACGCAGTTTCCACAACAAGTAAATGTATGGATAGGTATCATCAACAACCGAATTTCAAGGCCATTCTTCTTTGAAGGAAACTTTACAGGCGAACGCTACCTACACTTTTTACGATTTGATTTAATGCATGCACTAGTTGTTATTTTCCAAAATGAAGTAGATCCAGATTTACCCAATGAAACAATTTGGTTTCAACAAGATGGCGCTCCCCCATATTTAGGTGTTGATGTCACAGAATATCTAGACGATATAATTGCAGGTTGTTGGATTGGACAGCGTGGTGCTATTGAATGATCACCAAGATCCCCTGACTCAACGCGAATAGATTATTTCATTTGGGGCAATTTGAAAGACAGGGCTCACCAAAATAGGCCGGTGAATATTGAAGATTTGGAAAACAAAAATGGAATAGAGTCAAATAATATATCAGCTGAAGCCATTCGGAACTATGTGAAGGGATTTTACAATCGTCAAGTAGAGTTTGAAGAACCTTTTGCGCATTTCTTTTGTTGAATTGTTCGTACACAGCATCAATGTTATAAGATTTCTAATTGTGTTACATTTAAAAAAATTAATATTTTTCATAATAAAATCATAATAAATAAATAATAGTATCGTTAGATTTCATTTACGATACGACATGTTTTTATTCGAAAAAAAAGTTGGGGTGGCGCACAGCTAAAGGGTTGGAGGAAAATATTTGTGTAATATTCAAAATGAATGTATGTGTAATTGTTCTAAATGAGTCTTCAGAACAGTGGTGGCTAGTACTAGAGGGCACAATGGCACGCGCAGACCCTCACCAACCAAGATGAATAGAGAAAGAAATTCTCATGTAATTCAGTGCATTATTTTATTCCGCACGTCAGGTGCATGCAATGCTCACGCTCTAAACTATGTTCCGGGTAACGTTCTGAAGTTTACCTATTTCAAGTATGAATCGGCTGACTACGGTTATCTTCATCATACCCGCTTATATCGTAGACTTGGGGCACAAAGCAACGTATCTCCAGTAAATGTCTTGCCTTCATAGTGTACAGTGTGCAGCTGAATTAGATGCTGTGCTTGCAATACATATGGAGGGTTGCAAATTTACGAGCAGGAAATATTGAAAGGAATTAAATCTGCAACTTTCATTGCTTTGGAGGCCGATGAAATTACAGACACCTTTAATCATTAGCAAATGGTCTTTTTTAAGCCGGGTGGACATAATGCTGATGTATTAGCAAAATCATTACTGAATGAATTGCAAACTATTTCACGTTCTCCTTCTGGGTCTGATAACAATAAACTAATCGCTCAAAGTTACAATGGGGCGTTCGTGATGAATGGTAAGACAAATCGAGTCCAAGCCATTATCGAAAGAACATTTCCACATGCACATTGTATTCACTGTCACGCGCATCAATTCAATTTAATTATTGAACGAGCGGCACAGGGCAATAAGAAAGTAAAAGATTTATTTTCAAATTTGCAGTCAATTACAAGCTTTTTTCACCTGCTAGGGAAAGACAAACAACGACAGCTGGAAATAACAGAGCTGTTATTGCGAAGAAAGTATGTGACACTATTCTAAGTCAAATTAGCTACCGATTTGATTTAGGGATCACTTGAGTGCAGCAAAATTATTTGATTCTCAAGAATTTAAAGCTTGTACACATGCATTTCCACAAAAACATTTTGATGAAACTGTGAAATCTTATCCTATGTTGGACAGTGTAAAACTAAAGAGTGAACTACTATTTGTACAATGGCCATGTCGACAGCAGAAAGTGCACGATGTTTTTCTACCCTCAAAACGCATCGAGATCGACTGAACGCATTGGCGGTCCTATCAATAGGAAAGAAGTTCGTCCAGTCTATCCCGGATATTGACAATGGATTTTATGTTCAAAGAATAGTGAATTTTTTTCTTGTGCATAACTCACGAGCCGCCACTGTTTGCTAATCTCTAATTGCTGTATGTTTGATTAGGATTGCTGGAATATCATCCTCTCCCACAGAATCTGTATTATTTCATCTTTTTGCTTCGAAATTCTGTCAATCATTCTGGAAATGGGTCTAGATATATAAGCTGCGCTTTTTACTTCGATTTCTGCTGTGAGGAGAATGTATCCTTACTCTCTAATCCTTACTGATCGAACGTTGCACCTGCGTTAAGCGAGGAATCCAGAATAGACAATTTAATGAACGGAATCGATTTAAGCAAGAGATAACATTGATGGATATATGACTGTCTTCGGCTATAGCTTAATCTGTGTGTTCTTTCCATTCATCTGGAATATTCAGCTAGTAAATAAGTATACTCTCAAGCACCGCTTGAGGAATTTACGGGAAGGAGTTCGCCTCACCGCTAGTTAATCACGTTTAGGACCACGTCATAACTTTGTCAAATGTTATCGCGTTATTGCCTGATTTAATTACACAGGACGTACCCTTCTGCTGGAAATCAATTTGGAGTCACCAATTACCAAAATAATAGACTTTAATACTTCGGTAAACACGAATATTCTCGAGATGGAGTTATCTCTAATTTATGGTTGTCCATGTTCCTGAATGGTATATCCAGTGAGATGAACTTGGACTTTACAGGTTTGTTTTCATAAGATAACAACAAAACAAAATGATTATAAATACACTTATCAGAACGAGGAAAGGGTCTTGTAAGTTAGGGCGAGCCAGACTTATTCTATTGTAGCACAAAAGAAACAAGTAAGGTACTATTCCCGGTTGTGTCTAACATTACCTTCTTCTGAACTTATCGATTTAATGTCTTCGTATGGTTCCATACCAACAATTCATGAAAATACAAGAAAAAATGCATGTCTTGATAACATATTTGTTACTTCGGAAGTTGGAGAATAAAACTCACATTTCACACAAAACTTTTAACATTTAATTTAAAAATGCTGACAAATTGTTTAATCACACTGTGGCATTTTCAAAGCAAAGAGTTATCAATAAATATTAGGAATCAGGATGTGGTACAAATTTATGCAGTATTTTTTTTTCTTTGATATTAATTCAAGTTACACTTTTTGAGCGCAATATTGCATGTAGCTTTTATCGCGGGCTTTGAGCGCGGCAACCGAATCAAGAAATTCTGTAACGAAAAATAACAGGAACTCGTTTATGTTGCTCTCTCTCGGGTGACTAATATTGAAAAATTGTATATCACGACAAAAAACGATAATTCTACATTCAAGTTTTATAATAATCGAAGGCAAGCTGCATCGACTGCATCTTTGTTGCAAGAATTCAAAAGACTGCCTTTAAATTGTGTTCAGACGACAGCTCAAAGTGTCTTAGATTCCCTTAGTAATAGAAACGGCATTTCAATAATGACTTCCAATTGCCAAAGTCTAAATAGTCACAAATACGATTTACAAGATTCAGTTACGAGACAAACAAATGTGTTACTTCTTACCGAATCTTGCATGGCGCATGATAATCCGATTGAAATACCTAGTTTCAATTGTATTGTTCAATTCAAACGAGATACTGTTCCAAAAGGTGGGGTAGCTATTTACCAAAATAATAATAATGTAACTAATATTATGACTCCGAACATTGAAATAAATAATGCACACGTTAGCGATGTTAATGTTAGGCGCTCATTTTTTGGAGATATTTGTGCGTGCTTATGCAAACTTAGAAATGGCCTACACATAGTCATGGTAGCAATTTACAGTTCTCCGAATCCAAAATTGGACGAGGTAGAGCATTTTATTCATCGCACTTTACTGGAGTACACTGAAGAAGGGTCGAAAATACTTGGTACAAATGGTAATAAATTTCCACTTATCTTGGCTGGCGATTTCAACATCAACTTCGCTGATAAAAAATCAGAGCGGTTGACAACTTTTCTTTCGGAAAAATTGAATTTGAAAATGAATAATGATCTACAAGAATCCACAACAAAATATGGGGCCACCATTGACGCGGTATTTTCCAGATATTTAGAGGATATCAAGTCTCAAACTTATGTCTCTTATTTCAGTTACCATAAACTTATAGTTTCAATGATAACAAATTCCTGAATAACCTACATGTATTGTAAGATAATTAAAATATTTTAAACGATATTAACTTCTAATTTATTCAATAAAAGAAAAAAAATTGTTTTCTTATCGGTCATCACGCTCAGAAAGTGTAACTTGTATTAATATCAAAGAAAAAACTTGAATTAATATCAAAGAAAAAAAAATACTGCATAAATTAAAAATAAATAAATAATTATAATTGCATAGGTTGAGAAAAAATGCTATGCAATAGCTTCACCGCGGCAGTCCCCGAGTGCCACACGTTTTTTTTTCACAATTTGTGACTATTTTTAAATTAAATGTTTTGTGTTAAATTTGAGTTTTATACTCCAACTTCCGAAGTATTATGAATGTACACTACGTAAACGCTGAAACCATAGATATATACGTATTTGTTAATTTATCACAAGAATTGTTTGATAGTTTTATATCTGAACATTTCATATCTGATCATTCAGCTATTGCCATAAATTTTGTAATAACTTATTCACTATCAGAATCTTGCCCCCGTGTGGTTCAACACATTTCAGACCACGGTTTGTTTATTCTAAACGAACGGATTCAACAAATCAATTGGGGATTTCTTGATAATATTCTTCATTGGATGAAAAGTTGGATAGATTCTTCATAGTATTAACTGAATGCCAAACTTCGCCTCCCTATTTTATACATAGTATTTTCTTTTCACTTTGTACAAAATAAAGGCAGTTTATTATTATTATATCATATTATTATATTGAACTGTTTTCTGGCAATGTTGTAGAATGACATCTACATCAAAATTACAAAATTAATAAGGTTCGGCCTCCTATAATCGGCAAAATATCACCACATGGACAGGACATACTTTCAATAATATTTCGAATAACTTGAAGAGCCAGCGGCTCCCCTCTCCCAGCAGGCACTTACTCAATATACCAAATTATTTTATTTTTCTAATCAATAAGGATTAACCTACCATTTACCTTACCACGTCTTCATAACGCTAAAAGTTAAAACTATATTTTTGGTAGAATGCTCAATTAGCAATATTTCTAATAAGGTCTGACAACCTTCCTCTTATACCTCATAAATGTTCAACATCTGTTCCGAAAGTGGATACTTGATCGTTATATTTTTCGGTTTCAGTCAGATTCAAACATTGCTTGAATTGACTTCGAATTTTATAATAAAATTGCTAAGCATTCTTGATACATATTCATATACTTGAAACATCAATGTGCTACAATTCCGATTATTCGTGTTTCTGTTCATTTCGACAACGTGAACATTTTGAATTGAAATTGGTGCAATAAGGACGCTTTGTTCAGTCTTAAGGAATGCCGTTCCAACACGAGCTGTGGTTGTAATTCACTCTGCATTGTTCCGGAGCCGTCACCTAGGGATAGTAATTTTTCCAACTGTTTTCCCGTTGGTCTTTGAATTTCGAGAACTGTATTATCAATGCGTGGAATTGTGAATTGTTATCTCAGTGGGACATCCATTTTCCGGCAGATTATGTTGGAACATCTGTGTTCCCCAAAAATTTCAGAAGTGTACATTTTATACCTTTCGGCAATGGTTGGTCAGTGACTTCACGTCTTTCTCGTTTCACTGACGAGCTCATGAGATGAGGGAAACAGCTTTCTGTGACTCATAGATGTGTGGTCACTGTTCAACGTGGAGAATCAAAACTTTGACTATAAGATTCTACAAATTCTAGGCATCTGATATTCTAGATAGTGTTCTCCATTCCTGAGCCGAACTGTAGTTTATGTATCTCCTTTATTGCTCAGTTTGAACAAAGGGGCGTTGACCACAATTGGTGCCTCAGCCCAAATACCATAATGTGGATCTTTAGAGGCAGACTTAAACTCAGGTCTGCAGCATCTGAGAAAGCACATCCAAAGCGTCGCCATGGGGGCTATGAAAACTATCTCAAGGATGCACTTGGAGCTCTAATGAGTTTGCAGATAGTATCATTCCATCATATAACTCTGGATAGTTATTTCAGAATAAAATATAGTAATGAGTACATTTCAAAGTATTAAATCCATGAAGTAGCTCTGATACAAACGATTATGCTACATGTTTTATTTATGATTTATCGTATTCTGAAAAGCAGTTGCGATGGCTATAGCCTTCCTTATTCTCGAATCTGGAGCTCAATAATTTTTTTGTGTGGTCCGGACTTCAAAGTTCCCCTACTAGAAATGAATCAATGGGATTGTTTCCAGCGAATTATTTATTCAGTGCGTAAACATCAGCTATTCTGTGCTTGTCATTCGCTCACATAAGAACAAGATCATTCAACATTTCTTTGGTGGCAGAAAATTTCCGTGAGAGCCAGCACGCTTCAGGGCCTTTGAAATACATTTCGCACGCATTCAAAGTGCTTATTTGATATATAAAATATGGCTCAGATTAAAGTCGACTTGCATACAACCGAAAATATTACACTACGAATCCTCTTAATAAAATGAATTTATTGTTAGAGCTGAAGTGCTTTTTTTAGGGTCATTAATTAATGTTTTTCGCATTGCTTTCAACATTTATCATTCGAAGGATACTTAGGTTGTACTAATTTTCTATGCGACTGAAAATGAATGTTTGCAAATGACTGTATAATATGCAGATCATAAATACGAGAGAAACAACGTTCCAGTTGTATTTGAGAAGCGTTAATCTTCGGAAAAAAATATATAGAACATTGCTTACTGGATAGACCGAAGAAGGACCTATTGCAACGTTTTCAATCTAAATCGCTCTAATTTGTTCCTGATGCATGTTAGACAGTGAACACATGAATGGAAACATATTGTCTCATTTTGACACCAAATCCAGATGATGAGAATGTCAATTAGGGCAATCATTTAAGACACTGTTGGACGCAAAAAATTGCACTGTTCTGATTTTTTTGAATGTTGTTAGGATAGATATGAATAGTGTGAAACCAAGTTTGGAGTTCAGAAAGAATTGTAATAGGTTTTTTGTTATATCCGTACCATATCTTGAGAGTACAGGCATTACTTCCCGGAAATTTTCCAAAGCATGCGAACTTCTGTCAGTGGTATCTCCATAATGTTGCTCAAAATCAGCAATTTGAGTCACACATTTTGTTTAAGGATGAAGCATATTTTTCAAGAAATGCAATTAAAAATTTCCACAACAATCGTTTGTAGGCGGATGAAAATTTTGCGCCACCGAAATCCATTTCCAGCACCAAATTTTGGTTTCTATCAGTACGATTTGATGGATAATCTCCCTGCAATTTCCTCAAAAATAATTGCCTCTGCTACTTGAGCATATTCTGTTACCAACAAGAAACTGAATGTGGTATATGAATGATGGCTCAATAGTAAATTTCAGTGTAACGGTTTACAATTATTCACGAACTGTTTATTCATATCATTGGATTATTATCCGCTGTGAGGCGCAGGAATGTCTTACAAGGTCTTCCGATCTCAATAGTTAAACGTATTTATCTACAGAAACCAGTAGAATCTGTTTCAGTTCAAGCCTCAAGCCTGCCCTGAAGATGTCACCTGTAATGGTTGGCGGAACGTCGGTATCAAGTCATGCTATTGAGACGCGGAATTCATCCGCAAGCCAAGATTTTCCAAGATTAGCTATTCGCGGAAGTCTACTATTCAAGATATGTTAATGTTCTGTTGACATTATTTTTTACAAAATTGTATGTATTCTTCAATAAAATTCATTCCATTAATTCTTTTGATCAATACAACGGTTTTTATTTTTTTACTCAAAAACGGCGCGCCTGGGGAAAAATCTCAGGTTATCCAAAAAGTGACTATGTTAAAGTTGTTGTAGGCCTAATTCATAACTACGACACTGATACAATTTTCGAACAACTTATTGAGTGAAAAAGCGTCTTCATGAGTCACATTAATCTGTTCCAAAACTCAGCTCAATATTTCAAACCATTTTTTAGATTTTCGAAAAAAACCTACAAAAATTGAAACATCGAAAACATAGCGTTTTGGGACACGTTTATGGGAACTTTTTACTTAAAATTGATCCATGAATAAAAAATATTTGCATTCCATTAAGGAACATCCTGTATATATAAAAGGCATATATCACTCACTAACCCACTCATCACGAAGTCTCTGAAACTATGAAATGGACTGAACGAAACCGATGGGTTCTTCATATGACCTAGGCACCCACTGAGAACGGATTTTTCGAAACTCAATTAAAAGGGATTCGATATATCTTGACGTTTTTGACAGCAAAACTAAACAAGTACAAGTATTATAGACAGATTCATAGATTAATGGATCATTATCACAGTTCATACTGTGTATGCTTTTCAAACGACACATAACTCACCAACAAGAAAGGTAACCTTCACATGACATAGATGATACATTGACAGTTACATTATGTCCTGAACCACGGTCGTATATACAGGTTTGGGAACTCGAGGCTGTTTCCTATGTGAGAAGTGAGTCCGCTAAGCATCATCTGTTGCATAGGTGGCGCGTCAGTCGAAGAATGATCTCTGACACGTATACGTGTTCTCTGACAACTGTCATTGTTGACTTGTAAACACAAGGAATACCGGCGTTGTTAGAAAAAAAGTACGAAACCGTGCATTCTGCCGAAATGAAAAACGGGGTACAAAAGTGCAAAGCGAGAAACTTCTGTTTTTAAAGTGCCGAATGATGCGGAAATGAGAAAAAAGTAGATGCTTGCGATTCCGGGTAGAAATCGTTTTAACGAGGTGTTTTATGTGTGCGAGCATGTAAAACGAAAAAGGGGAAGTTATTTTTAAGGTGAGTAATACATTTTGACAAGAGTAACAGTTCTATTCCTCTCTCAAATCAGAATAGTAAATATTGCGTTACGAGAAAAATTATTTTACTTAATAATGTGATTGTTGCCATACTTCGATACAAGTGCTAGCTGGTGGCTGAGTGAGGAACTACGAGTTTGGCGACATGTAAGAGACTCATGTCAAACATACGAGTTCCCAGACCTGTACGACGAACGTGTCCTGGACAGACCAATCAATATACAGGGTGTCCTCGAACTGCGTGACAAAAATAGAACCGAAGAATCTTTGATTCGAAAAAAATTTGATGAGCCTTTTACTTTTGCCTCAAGTGTCTTGTTTAGCCGGTAGAGGGCTTCAAAGTTGCAAAAATAATTTTGTTTTTTCGGTATAACTTGAGAACGTGATGAAGAACTTTTACAATATTTGGCAGGTGAGTTAGTGTCAATAATAGCCGTGTTTGAGAGCGGAGCACAGAGCCTTAGAGACTATAGAAATGGCTCAAACTTGAAGATGAAACGGGAAAAGTGTCCAGAACTTTTTTATGGTCGATGTAATTCACTCAATTTTTTTTTACATATATCGCTTATCTGATTCGAAAACTTTTATTACTCTTAAAAAATTTTGATAAAATCAACGGATTAGCTTGAAAAAATTAATTTTCGAGTCTCTGCAATTTTGACTTACTAATTTTACTTGATTAAAATACCTTAGTTGCCTTTGCTTTTCTAATGTCATTTTGGCATTTGGAGAATTTATTCTCAAAACTGCCAGATTTTACTTTGCTTTCCGTAAAAATTTTATAAAATTATGGCTCAAAATTTCACTAACACTGAAATGGTTAATATCTCGGTAAAACACGAATAATAAAAACAATAGAAATGGGGAAACGATGTGTTTATTTAGCAAAAACAAATGCTAAATTAAAAGAAACAACAAAACTTTTTGAGAAATCGCTAAGGCATCAATTGTTCGAAATGTTGCCCATTTTCCTGAATACACAAATTAATTCGTTTCAAGAAATTGGATTGAACTCTGGCTAGTACTTCAGGATCATTCTTCAATAAATCCGCTTATGATTAATTCGTTGCAACAATTCCTCTCGTGTGTTTACTGGAGCTGCATAAACTTTCGACTTCAAAGCGCCCCATAGAAAGAAGTCGCAGGGCGTCAAATCAGGGGAGCGGGCCGGCCAGTTCACCGGTGCATCGTGTCCTCTACCTATCCAGCGGATATATCTGGATATTCCGTATTCAAATGTCGCCTCACAGCTAATGTGAAATGAGGAGGTACACCATCATGCATAAACCAAAGGTCACGATGAATGTGTAAGGACAAGTCTTCCAACAGTTCAGGTAGCATTTGTTCCAAAAAGTTCAAGTAGTTCTCCCCGTTCAATCGATCGGGTATAACGGTAGGACCAATAATAAAGTTATCCACAATTCTAACCCAAACATTGATTTTAGTTTGATTCTGAAAATATGTAACTTCCGTTTCATGATGATTTTCATCAGCATAAAAATGTTCATTATGGAGGTTAAAAAGACCACATCTCGTGAATGTAGCTTCGTCCGTGAACAGAATTCTTCTACAAAAATTGGGGTTTGCGTTTTGTCTTTGGACAATAAACCAACAGAAATCCAGCCAATAACCTGGATCCATGGGCAATAAGTCTTGAACTGTTTTAACATGATAGGGATACAACAGTTCTTCTTTCAGTACATTATGAACTAATGATGTTGAGGCTCCAATACGAAGTCCCAAACGTCGTGTGTTCAGTTTCAACCGCTTCCAGTATCTCTTCTTCGAGCTCTAACGTCCTTCTTGTCCGTCTGCGTTCAGTTTCTCTGCGATTCGCTTCAAATCTACCAGTTTCGCGAAGTCGCCTCTCGATATTAGCAAAGGTTTGCCGATTTGGAATTCTGCGGTGCGGATATCTTTCCCTATGAGCTTGTACACTTCTCCGGCCATTGCAACGACAAACTCCATAAATCAATAACATATCAACCATTTCAGTGTTAGTGAAATTTTGAGACATAATTTTATGAAATTTTTACGGAAAGCAAAGTAAAAACTGAAAATAAATTCTCCAAATGCCAAAATGACATTAGAAAAGCAAAGGCAACTAAGGTATTTTAATGAAGTAAAATTAGTAAGTCAAAATTGCAGAGACTCGAAAATTAATTTTTTCAAGCTAATCCGTTGATTTCATCAAAATTTTTTAAGAGTAAAAAAAGTTTTCAAATGAGATAAGCGATATACGAAAAAAATATTGAGTGAATTACATCGACCATAAAAAAGTTCTGGACTCTTTTCCCGTTACATCTTCAAGTTTTAGCCATTTCTATGGTCTCTAAGGCTCTGTGTTCCGCTCTCAAACACGGCTATTATTGACACTAACTCACCTGTCAAATATTGTAAAAGTTCTTCATCACGTTCTCAAGTTATACCGAAAAAACAAAATTATTTTTGCAACTTTGAAGCCCTCTACCGGCTAAACAGGACACCTGAGGCGAAAGTAAAAAGGTTCATCAAATTTTTTTCGAATCAAAGAATCTTCGGTTTTATTTTTGCCACGCAGTTCGAGGACATCCTGTATATATAAGATTTATTAACGGTTCAATTACCATGTACATTTGTATATAAAAGTTTATAAAGGTAACCTAACTTATCACAATAGAAAATCATCTACACTAAACTACAAACTACACAATCACAGTACAAGAACAGATCCCCGATGTGCAGAGCGCGACCCCTCCCCACATCATAAGCAATAGTCTAACATCCGACTTGAATCTGTACAATGTAGAGCCGAAGAAATTCAAGGATTCACAATCTGCAACGGCCCTAGACATCCTACTTAAAGACGAGAATGCACTATAGTTGGTTCTACAAAAAGGTGTCATAAGCAATGGGTTCTTTCTCACAGTACAAGCTGGTATTCGAAAAGTGAACATTTCCAAGACCGCAGCAGAATCGATTTCAAAATTTAATACCTTATATACAAAGCAAAGGTCGAAGTAAGTACGTCTGACATTTAAATGCTGAAGACCAAAATATTTAAGTATATTCACATAGGAGGTATTCCTATAATCAATATGTGATTTGAAACATAAGTATCTCACAAATTTTCTTTGGACAATATTTAAAAATTCTTGAGACTGCCTAATAATGAAACCAACCATCCTATTTGCTCTGCCTATAATTGCGTCAATATGTAGGTTATAATTCAGTTTTGAATCGAGGACAACACCGAGATCTTTATAATTGTCAACTTGTTCTAGAGCATGGCCACGAACAATATACTCATGACAACTTACAATTTTCTTTCTAGAAAACCTCAACATTTTACATTTCGCATAGTTCAATTCAAGATAGTTCCTGTCACACCAGTCGATAAAGGTGTCTATACCGCTCTGAAGAAGTGAAAAGTCAGATTCATGCTCTATTCTAATGAACAGTTTTAGGTCGTCGGCAAACAGTAGAAGCTGTGAATACTTTATCACTTCCTTGACATTATTCATATACAATGAGAAGAGAACAGGTCCCAAGTGAGACCCCTGAGGCACGCCGGATGTCACAGAAATCTCTCTCGAGCCCGCGTCACAAACCCTCACCACCTGACTCTGATCAGTCAAATAAGAGCGTAGCCACAATATTAAATTATCACCTATACCAATCATGTTTAATTTACGTAACAGATGTTCAATGTGAAGGCGATCAAATGCTTTAATTATATCTGTGAAAATACAGTCGACCTCATTGCCAGCTTCAAGACAATTCGTTACAAAATTTGTGAATATGAACAAATTGGTCGTAGATCTACCCTTAAAGAAGCCGATATCATAGATATCTCTGTAAATTCAAGTAATCTTTCACATGGCATAGAGTATAATTTTACGTATTTCCACACATTCAGCTGTTTCTACTCATTGCAAATATTTTTATTGAGTATTGAAATTTGGGAAATGACATTGCGGCGGCGCGGCCGACGCTTTCTTCTACGAGTATTAGCCATCGACATATACATATGGTCTGCGCGTGGCAATGATAAGCGCGGCTAGTGCAGGCGAGAGAGAGGGAAAACGAAAAGGCCGGCTCGGGACGTAAACATACTAGCTACAGTACGCAGCGGCCAATACAAAACGCGATAGAGCCGGCCTCTTCGTTTTCCCTCTCTCTCCCCTGAACTAGTCACGCTTATCATTGACACGCGCAGTCCATATGTATATGTAGATGGTATTAGCTGTCTCTATGGGAATAGCCCGCGGACACCAGCAGTGTATTATATAGCTAGTAATACCTTTGTAAGTTCAATTACCATTTCTGATCTGAAGAAGCTACTTTGTTTAATAATAAAAGTTCATTTTGGAATTTTCTACAGAGTATTCATTTGTAATAAAATATTTGTAAGTTATACAAATAATATCATTGTGGAATAATAGGAAATGGTAAGCTGGACTTCGCTTCATTGTTGTCTAGCAAGGAAGAACAAAGACAAATACCCACTTAAACAAAGATCATTGACTGTATATCTCATATAAACTCAAGTTCTTCTGATTTGAAAGACGACTTGATTGATATGTATTAACGTTTAGAATTCGTGCTTGTTAAATTAATAAAACAGCACGTTCTCTACGATTTCATAAAAAACAAAGTTTCCACGCAGTTTCACCGATTTCCGACCAAGATATCGTGAAACAAATGGCTCGCATTAACCCGATTCTTATTTTGTGCCAATTTCTATGTTCCCGCATTTGTATCGAGTCGTAAGAATGGGAAATACGGGAAATTATTCTGTCATTCTGATACCAACAAACATATCTTCCATGCGAACGAATATCGTTTGAAGTTTGAAATCTACGTTCGTCTAAGGTGACATTACCAAATATTTGACCCGTGTCAAATATATGTCCATTTTCTTATACAACAGTGTTTATAAAGAATTATAGATGACATAGGTGAATCCCAGGGCTATCATACAACTATTTAATATTTGTCTTGCTAGTGAAACGCAATTCCAGAGGAGAAGGAAAGAAAATAGACAATTAAGGCAATGTGTTACACTTACACTTAATACAGGGGCACGCATGTTGCCACTTTATTTTTGGTCAATCTGAGTACGATTCCAAAAAAGCTTGCACTATCCAAATTGTGTTGATACGTTATTTCTCGAAAATAACACAATGTTTTGTACTCTGCAATGGAAAATGCCCAACTGATTTGCGCCAAATATAAGAGATACAGAATAAACTCAACGATCTTCTGAAGAATTTGGAGGCCATATATTACCGACATAAATTTCATTCAAACAGAAAAAACTCCAGTGAGCTTTGGAAGGTGGGTAACGAAATCAGTGGAAATCAACATTGTGTAAAAGAATCTGAAATGAAAAAAAAGGGAATCTGAGAACGAACGCTCAATAACGAACACCAAACAAATTGCAAATATTTCCAATGATTTCTTCCCAAGTTATGGGAAAAAAAAGCAGAAAAAAATTGAAAAAATCGGACAATACAACCAGCTACTGAGACTTATACCTCAAACACCATATTATTCCTAGAAAGTAATCAACATAAGAGATTGTATTTTGAAACTGAAAAATAAAGAATCGGCCGGTGACGCTAAATTAACAGCTGAAATCTTGTTGCTGTCATAACAGCGCCCTTAGCATTTATTATAAACTGAGGCATCAGATCAGATAAATTTCCCAATGCTTTCAAACCTGCTATAGTGAAACTGTTGTTCAAGAAAGGAAATAGGCTGAATGTATCAAGCTACCGCCCTATTTCGTTGATTTCCAACTTGGGCAAAATTTTCGAAATCATCATTAAATCTTCTTTAATAAATTTAAAATTCTGGCAGATAACCAATACGGCTTCAGGGAAAATAGATCAATGGATGACGCGATTGATTACCTCACGTCGAAAATCAGTGACTCCATTGTTTTCATCGACCTCGCAAAAGCATTTGATACTGTCAGCCATAATCATCTTTTGAACATTTTGGATAACATAGGAACTAGAGGGCAAGCGTTCTATTCAATGGAAGATTAGTTGAATGACAGGATGCAACAAGAGCGATTTGGAATTAGTGGAATATGGTGTACCCCAAGGAACTGTTCCTGGTACACTTTTATTTAACTCATATCTGAATGACATATTCAAACTACTACAAAATGGAGAAGTAGTTTTGCCGATTACACGGTTATCATCTTAAAGGTCAACAAGTGAAACTTCTTGAAAACTAAAGCACAAAGTGAATTGACTAAACTTCTAAATTGGTTCGAAGACCGTCTATTAACAGTAAACTCAAACAAAACACACTTCCTTCCATCCACACTATATTCCAAATACTTACCTAGTCATAGATCATTAATGCTCAGCACTGATGAATATGAAACCGTTTCTATAAATAGTGAATTGAATAGGATCAGCCATTACGTGATCAAATCCATTATCAACTTTAAATAAAACAACTATTACAACTTCGATTTTCACAAGTTTATTAAGAATGTGACTATAGTTTCGCTACCACCGTAGCTTCTTCACACGTATTACAAAGTACTGTGTACAATACGTTTGGTGAAGCTTCGTTGGTAGCGAAACTATAGTCACACTCTTGATAAACTTGTGAAAATCGAACTTGTAATAGTTGTTTTGTTTAAAGTCTATAAATAGTGTTGAAAATACAAATTACTTGGGTATATTAGTCGATAACACCTTGAAGTGAAAAGTACATATCAATTATATAATAAAAAACTTTTGTATGAGTTCAAATATATATCGAACCTTCGGATTATATATTATACACTTGTGCAAAGCTACTCACGATGTGCTATTGTGGCGTGGAGAGCACCTATGTTTCCTGATTGTTTTAGTTCAGATGAAATCCTACCAGCTGCGCCACAAATATTTCGTAATATGAAACATTAATTCGTACAGAAATTGTGCCACGCGTTAATAAAAATAATCACAAAGTGTTCGACTTTACGTTCATTCATAGACTTGGAGATTATCCTGTCAGTCTATATTAAAACAGAAAAATTACTTCTGTTGCACAATTCCATTGCAATATTATCGAACCTAACATAACTTCTAGTGAGCCCAACTAACATATTCACAATGCAGAAGAATTGTTATATGAATAGCAGAAGTAGAAAGTGATGAAGCCAGAGAGAAAATGTATAAGCCTAGACAAAGTTACTCATGGTGTTCATAAAACCGATGAAAGTATAAAAAATGTACTAGCAATTCTTCCAAATATTCCTGAAGGTCTAACGCCTGTTGCTGATGTTCCAAAATGTCGCGCAGTACTATGATCTCTCGTATGATTAATATCGGTCTCATTGCCAGAGAATATTCACTCAGAACACTCGATAAAACGGTTGGCATATGGTATGATGGGAACAAATGAACTGGGAAAGGCAGAGATAAAAAATACGGAGGAAATAGTGGCTTATAGAGATTGTAAGCATAAGTCAATACACTATTCTAGATACAGCAGTGTTATATTATTGTTGAACCAGACGGATTCATATGAAGTAACTTCAAAATACTGCCACGCGCCAATTTTTTGGTAGAGCTGAATGTTTTTAAGTTAATATTGGTTTGGGGGCGAGACTCATGGCGTATCCCTGAGGATACTGGTTTGAGATAAGTTAAATGTAATTTGAAAGAAACAATATTGGTAAAACTAACTCAAAAGAATTTATTGAAATAAATTATCAAATAAAAATAAAATACGACGCTATTTGAAATGAGTACGTAAAGTTTTCTATAACATAAATCGAATAATAAAATACAATCGTAAATAATTTCAAAATTAGTTTAGTTAATAAAAAAAAATGATAATAAGTAATTTTAATCAGTTCAATTGAATCATTAATTCTCCATTATATGTGAATAAAAAACATTACTTACCATCACTCACACTGACACTTTTCCTTTGTCGGTGACTTATATAAACTTTATTGATGAAATGCAGTAATTTAGGAGTCGCACGGAAATTGAACTTGTCCGGTAGAATAATGAACCCTGATGACGACATTACAGTTTTACTTCTTATTTGCAATATAAAAGTATCTGAGAATGAAATTAACACCAACTGACAGGAAATGATGTGAAGTAAGTTTTGTGATCAGATAATGCTTTAAAATACAATATCTGGAAGATTATAATAGGCCTAAAAATGATTTACAATATTGAAGGAGAATATAAATTGGTAATAATTGAATTTGACAAAATCGGAAACGTGACAATACTGAATAAGAAATGAAACTAATATAACCCAACAAAAGATGTCAAAATTTGCTTGTTGGAAATTTACTGTGCGATACGATCTGAAAATGCTCTTTCGTTGTATTGTTCTGTCATCCTTTTTGGTGTCGACCATGGTTGAGCTCAAACGCGTTTATCATCGTTATAATAAAACATACTTCATTGATTCCGCTCAAGGCGGTCGAATATGAAACGTATATTCTTAAGAAATCTATTCTAAAGGATCTCTATGAGTTTCCATCTATACAGAAATACCTCATAAATCCAGAAAGACATCAAGTTTAGATGAAAAGTTAAATAATGTTCTCTTCCTTTCTCTCTTTCTCAACTCATTTGCATCCCAGGACACAGTGGAGTTGAAGGAAATGAAATGGACGATACGCTGGCCAGTTGAGCCTCGCCTGGTACCGGTTCTAGGTAAGTTCTTCGAAAACAAATCTTCGAAAACCATTCTCCGAAAACAGTTGTGCGAGAGGCAATGCTTCGAAAACACATTTCTTCGTAAATACATTCTTCGTAGAACAGTCTTTCGAAAAACAGTTCTCCGAAGATAAAATTCTGACATGAAAAATTCGAGTAACGTGCACCCTTGTAGACAATTTTTTCTCAGGTACCTGAGTATTAATATTAATTCACGAAAATAGCTGTGTCAATAACAAGTGGATTTATCCCGATAACAATGAATGATTTATTCAATTTAATTGCTTTGTATATCAAAGGTGATTGGAAATCATCACTCTTCTTCGAATATTGAAAACGACAGGTTGTAAATGAAGAAAGGTAAGTATTAATACTAATTAATGGAAATACCTGTGTCTTCCAGTAACAAATTGGTTGTCGACGGATACACGTTTGTAAAATAGAAACAAGTGGATACAAGAACCTATTGGAAGTGCGACCAATTTGAAACCAGGAAGAGGAGTTGCATAGGTCGAGCTATTACTGACGGAGGACAGTTAGAATAGAAAACTGACATGATCACGCTGTAAACGCTGGGAGTGTAGAGGTATCAGAACTAATGGAACGAATATGAGCCACAGCAGCCACTTCAAGAGACACTCCGCACTTTATTGTGTCTTCATTGTATGGCATAGTCAGCAGCAGGTCCATTCGTCAGTTGCATGAAGAGGACAATAAGGAACGTACAAAAAAGGAACGATGCTGGAGCAGTTTTGCACCAATCACGAATGGACATAATTCTATCCGAGTTGTATACAAAAACGAAGAAAGGTGAAGATTCTGTGATGCATAACTCAAGGCCTATTGAAGACCGAATATTGGTTTTTGCAACTGCACAGTCTCTAAGGTTATTGGAAAGGTGTATCACATCTGTTCGCCCAATCATATACAGTTCATGGATTGAAAGAAAATATTTCAATTTTCGTGATCTATGCACTATTGCCGGACAAGACTGAACAATCTTAATCAAGAGTAATGCAACAGATAATGAAAAGATGTCCGAACGACAGACTCTTCAGCATAATGATTGATTTAGAAAGAGCAGCGTTCAAGGCATTGACTACAAACCTTCCGGAAAGTCTGGTTCCTGGATGCTTCTTTCATTTTTGTCCGTGTCTTTACAAAGTCATTGACTTTCTTGAGGATACCTGGATAGGACGACCCACGAGACAGCAACGTCGGCGAGATCCGCTGTTCCACACACTATGTGGAATTGTTATGATACAGTTCTCAGTGGATTGGTCAAAACGAATAATGCTGTGAAAGGTTGGCATACAAGTTTTGATGCTCAATGATCTGTCAGTCGCATCAACATTTGGAAGCAATTGGGATGGAACAGGGACTAAATGAAGAGAAAATAGAACAATGTGTATCAGGTGAACCATCAGTGTTCTTAAAAAGAAAAGAGAATACCGACAAATACTAAGGAAAGAATCCGACGATTAGAAGAACAGTTTGACCCCACTATACTTAGAGATATTTCACACAATATCACTCATTAAGTTATGGTTGTTTCCAATAAAAGATTTTTGTATTCATTCCTCTTGTGTTTTTTCACCCATTTATATTTAATAGTCGTATCTGGCCTACCCTTTTGTGGTTTCACATTATTTTTCGAAGAACTGTCCTTCGAAAAATAGGTTTTCGAAGAAACGGTTTTCGAAGAGTTGTTTTCTGAAGAAATGAATTGTCAAAGAATGCTCCCGAAAAATCTACCGAACACCTTCGGTAACCATGCTGGGCCGTAGCCAATGCTCCCTTCATCAAACTACGTGTTTGAACAAAGAGTGGTCTGATTTGTGGCAGGCATCACCATTCATGGGATAGGACAAGCTCTCTATCGACGTGCTTGGGCTTAGGCTGCTTTCTCTGAACAGAAGGGATATTAGAGAGATGATTGGAATCCTCATGGGTTACTGTCTTCTTAACAAACATCTTCATAGCAACTGCCTCCCACATCCTATTGTAATGTCCAGCTCGGAAACTCCTCACGCACCTTTACTTTCGCGAAACAATCGGCTCAATCAAGTGGCCTAAGTACAACTAAGGGTTATTCCCTCATCCTATATAATATACTCCATAAATAATTACTCAGTTTGATTGACAATGTTCTTTTTCGGTAGAGTCATAATATACCATACGACAATGTTGTTAATGAATTGACAGATGAGTTACACTTTGAACATTCAAAAATAATATTGTTGAGGTATCCTGAGAAATTGCTGAAATGTCATAATATTCTGATCTCTACAGATTCCGATTCATTATTCTATAATTCCAAATTATCTTTACATTTCTATTTTTTCATAAGAATCAGGGACTTACAGGTTGAAGTATGGTAATTGGAGTGACTTCTAGGCTTGTCTCGAAGTGCAGGGAAACTCTGGTTGAATTAGCCAGAAGGAACGAACTCCAGCTTATGTGAGAACCTGCCCATTCTGACGTGGAGGAAAACGAAGTGGCCTATGAATTGGCCAAACCGGGTTCCTTGAGCGCCTCTGGCCCTGACTCCACGATCAGAATTGCATTAACCACCTGTCTCTACGCTCCTGATTAGACAGTGGCTCTCGTTCTGGGGTGGTCCCTCCGTCATGAGGCAGTCGAAGCTCCACATTAGGAAGTTCACACCTGCACTCTCTAAAACCCTACTCTCTATGAGCAGGAGAGACTCAAAACTGGTGACAGGACTCCTCACAGGACACTGTCATGTGAATGAGCATCTACACACAATGGGCAGTGTTGAAGATTCAGCTTGTATTAGATGTGGAGAGGCGAACGAAACTGCCTCTACAATCCTAGCAGAATGTCCAGGACTGGATCCTCAGATCCTCTTAGACTATAAAACCTCGACAGCACACTTGAAGCCATAAGAGATATCAGTCCATGCAGAATCTTAGCCTTCGGCATCACCTCAGACCTGCAGGACTGATTCTCGTATCAAGGGTCGCACAATGGAACCAATCAAGCGGTCTAAGTTCTCCAGACTTGCCCGTCCTCGTTTTGATTGATTGATTCATTGATTGATGGCAATTGTACTGCTGCTTATATAGCACAGACGGTAAGAAACATACGTTTCCAAGAATAATAAAGACGCCTCGAAAAAAAAGGATTCAAATTACGCGAAACATTTTATAGGATTCAACCATAAATTTACAAAACTTTTGGATTACCGGTTGACGTTGCATGCTATTAGATTAGATAGCTTTGATTCATCAAACGCCATTGAAGATAGTAAACTAGCAGATACAGAGCCTAATTAACTCAGAACGTGTGCAATTAATAAATTGCCGAACGATATACGCTGAGTAGGTTCATAACTGGTTTAATCCACGATCCGGACACCCCGGCAGGTTTCGAAGATTAAGCCGAAACCACGCCGCAGCTCTAGTGGCGTATAAAGTTCCTGAAATATAATACAGAAGGGCGAAACGAGTCATTGAAAACCTTTTACAGCTTTATCAAGCCTAGCGTCGTGTTTTATGCTCAAATTCATATATATATTTATATATATGTATAATTCAGCTATACTTTCACGTTATATGGACATATCATGTCCCAATTTGCAGAGAACTGAATTCATAATAGCTCAGAGCATTCATAAATATATCAAAGTAATAAATAAATAATTTTATGCATTACTAGTTCTACTCTCACTCTTTAGGAAATTTACGTAGTTTGCTGGAATCCCTGGAGATTAATAAACATAAAGAGTCAAATATCTCATTGAACGATCAACAAATAACAAATACTTATGGTTATTTTACTTTAGTTCAAAATGTCTGCCGCCTAATACGATAAGTAAGCTAGAGCATAGCTACCTGAAAGTAACTGAGTATCGACGATGTATCTTCAAATGTATCAGTGATCACATATCATGGTCATTAAGATGAAGATATTCTTGGAGAAAATCTGCTTAGGAGCGTGTGTTTCTGTTTTGTTCAACACCCTAATCGATCCATAAACATCTTGCCCAAAGACTTTGCTCTACAACCCAATGATTCCTTAGATACAAAACAAACAGTATAATCCACCACCACGAACAAACCAGGATTGTTCCAAGAGAAGATGATCACCAATAGTTCGCAGATAAGGATGAGTCAAAACTATTTTAAAAAATTAAGTATTTAGAATTTTATCCAGTTTTGTCTGGCACCTCCGCCATTATGCATCAAATGTGAATTTACACTATTGGTCAATATTTTGAGTTTTGTTTTGCAAGAATATTGGAAGCTTCTTGGAGACAGTTCAAAACCAACGATAAAACTTTCAAGGTTAGTAGTGAAGTAGTGAAATTGGAGCAATACAATATCTGATGATAGGGCTGTCATGGATCGCCCTATAATACTGATTGGTGAGGCTGAGAGTGTCGCCTTATAATATCTCATTAGTTAGCAGCTTCGGTGCTGAGTTATGATTGGAATCACCACACTGGTTACGAAATGTGATGTATCGGTTTAATATTCACTACATAGTACTAACACTAATAACATATAACTATCACAGATAGCTGACTTACTTATGACTATAACTACTGACTATACGATTCTATCTACGACTTCGACTTAGAACTTCAATATCTATTCTCAAGGGAGAATCCTTGTTCCTCTCTTAATAGCTCGGCGAAGGTTGGCCTACGTGCCGCCATTGACATTAATGTTATGCACGCAGGGTCACAACCTTGTTGACCGTTATTCATAATGATATATAAACAATAACAAATACATGTTGTATGTTTATAAATATCTATTCTCAAGGGAGAATCCTTTTTCCTCTCCTAATAGTTCGGCGAAGGTTGGCACATTCATGTTATGCACGCAGGGTCACAACCTTGTTGACACGTTATTTATGATGATTTATGAAGAATAACAAGTATATAATTCAGGATGAATATCTTCTGGAAATCATACAGTTTTCCTTTTATGTGTCATCAATCTGGCCCAACAAACGTACTTGCAGAAGCTCATAATCTCTAGCACCATCTGACTTCTTAGAACATTGAATCACGATCTACAATTTTAGGAATATCACAAATTTCTCATCTGTGGATGATTTGGGAAAACAGACCCTTCGAAAGTGAAGGGATGTGATTTCTTCATATTGGCCTGGCTCATTCGGCATCATCATCAGATATGAATTCACGATCAACTAGTATCTTGGATACCACCAGTTAACCTTCACCTATGAAGATCTATGTGAAAATAATACAGAAAATACTGTCACTCCAACACGAGCGATAGTTCAATAATTTGCATCCAAGAAAAGCACACGTTGCCAGAAGGAAAACAAATCAGACGGTTGAAAATTGTGCTTCCTATTTTTTATCAGTTTCAAAATATCATTCTGTCAATATTTCAAGAACTGTATATTCTCTTACTGCAAAATGGATCCATGCATTCGGGATTACCAATATTCAATATTCTAGATCGAAATTCATGAGTGAATTAGGAGGCATCATCATGTAATATTTTTTTTAAATAACGATATCATCAATAGCATTATATTCACATGAGACTATTGAAGCTGGTAATGGAAGTCAGGATAGAAAAGTAAATCGGAGAATCGAATTGTGGATCAAATACCTGGCGCATCCGCCATTATTAACAACGTAAATTTCTATTATTTACCATTATCTTGGGTTTTGGGTTGAAGCTAGAACGATTTGATTGTATTTCCATCGCTATACTATCAGATACTTGTATACAGTTCAACATCAATGATGAATCATAGGACGTAAGTATGTGGCGCTTAATTCTTGGTGAAGCCACGTTAATCGAGCAGTAGCAGTGAAATTTGAACAATACGATATTACATGTGTTAGGATTTCGGTTTTATTATTATAAAGTGGAACAAAGTTGGATGTGAAACTCAGCACTTCATATAGATAGAGGCTCAGCTCTAACTTACTCGAATAAGATATGTATCAAAACTTTATCTTCACATATCGACTTCATCTAAACAAACTCCACTTCATGGAGCCTTGGCTTTTCATTACTATGAACTAATGAGATTATGCTTGCGGTATATTAATATCATTTATATTGCTCCTCGGCTTTTGTTAATGCTATAGGTATTCTGATTCACTTTTTCACCATGTCTCACTAACTCGTCTCACATTCGCACTTATACAGGTTAATATTCCCCAGCAACATTTGGCTTTCTATAACGTGCAAAATTGTTTGAATAATCACTTGGACTTCGAGAGCTATCACAACATCCTATCTGATGCTCTGAGAGAGCAGATCTGTCTCAAAGTCACCTGACATCATTAATGCATTTTTGTCTGGCTCTTTCGGAATCATCATCAAAAGATGTGAATTTATGCTCAACCAACATCTTGGATATTATCACTGATTAACCTTCATTGATATGAATGAATCTAACTGAGAGCTATTGCAATTGGTGATCTATACCAGAATTGAAGAATAAATCCAAGTATTGAGCTCTGGATCAAATACCTGCTCATCCGCCATTATGAACAATGTGAATTTACAATATTAACCATTATCTTGAGTTTTGTGTTGAAGCTAGACCAATTCTATAGCATCATCATTGCTACACACTGTCAACTTGTACTCAGTCCAATATCAATAATGTAATTGAGAAGGTTAGTATGTGGCGCTTAATTCTTTGTGAAGCCTTATTGGCCACAATTTCGTTAAATACATTAAGAAACTTCAAACATGTTTATACTTACATTTCTCAGTGTGCTCTATTGAAATATATAAGTGCTGGGATGCTGTCATTAAATGAGTACTCTCAGAGTAATTGCCAGAACTTACACGCCTCGGATCAAAACGATTGAACTTTAGATGAATGTGCGTGAATTGAGTGAGTTGATCCATAGCAGGGCATCAAATCACATTGTGTTCATCGATGATCTACTAACTTTTCAGAGGGTTATATTTACAGAAATATGAGACTCTGGCTGGACCAAAGTGGTATAATTGGTAAGCACGTGGGACTAGGCATACAGGAAGGTGGGTTGTAATTACACCTACGTTTCAATGTTTCACGTTTCTCCATCTTTATAATCCTATGTTGAATTATCTAAGTTCTCTTCATAATTCAGAAATTTTAATTCCATATCTCTTACGTTTTGTACTTATACGAAAAAACGCGGTATCCCGTAATGCAGTTACAAACGTGTGTACTCGGTAGCTCAGTTGGTAGAGCACTGATCCGCAAACTTAAAGGTCGCAGGTTCGAATCTGGCTCGAGAACAAACTTTTTCTGGAAAATGAAAAATTTAACAACTTGTCTGCACGCCACGACTTCTCTACAATAAAACATGTCACAAACAAGACAACATTTTCGAAAATAATGTTTGGCTTAACTTTGTTCAGTGGTCGGAAATCCGCACCTTGATTCCTGCTTATATCTGCACTATAAGTCGATGATGCTAAGTATAAATGGTAATGTGAACGTTGATGAGCACTGATAATGAATGAGTTCTCCTCCACCCTCTAACCTACTAACTCACCCAACAACTTGCAAACGCCGCCGGGGCTTGTAGGTGTAATATTAACTTTGATTTCTAGAAAAAGCGGTATTTCGTAATGCAGTTGCGAACGTGTGTTCTCGATAGCTCAGTTGATAGAGCACTGAGCCACAATCTAGAGGTCACAGGTTCGAATCCTACTCAACGAAAAACTTTTTTTCGGAACAAATGAATCTAACTGAGAACTATTACAATTGGTAATGTATACCCGAATTGAAGATTATATCGAAGTATTTAACTCTGGATGAAAGGATGAACGATTTGATTAAATGTTCATTGCTATGTTGGATGCTACTTGTATGCAGTTCAATATCGATATTAAAGCATGACGTGTTGGTAGGTGCCGCTTAATTTTCAATGGAGCCACTTATCTCGTATATTAGCAGAGAAATTGAAGCAATACGATATTCTATATATTCAGCTTCTCCTTCATGTGTCATTAATCTACCAGACATATACTTATTCAAGTTCCTAACATCTAGTAACATCCCCATCTCCGTTTCAAAAACAAAGAGAATGGTTTGAATCACGAGTTGAAATTTGAGAACTATCCCAACTTGCTATCTGTGGACCAGTATTCTTAATTACCTCATTGAGAGCTATTACAAATGGTGAAGTGAGTCAGAATTGAAGAATGAATTGACATATTGAATTCAAGGTTGAATATGTTAGCCATCATCTTCAGTTTGATTATATTTGCAATAGCTGAGGACATCTATGTCCAGGCATAATTTCTTACCTTATGTTACAATGTTCATATAGAAAACAGTGGCGACAACGGAGTGTCCTATATTTGATTAAACATGGCGGCGGAACCCACGTGATAGTGACATAAAAAGAAGAGGACACAAATAGATTGTCCTCTTTTTGATTAGATGCTACTTTAACATGGTTTCCGCCGCCATGTTGCATTCAATACAGAATACTCTATAATCGCCACTGTCTTGTATATAGTCACTGCAACTTAGGTGAGGTAACATTCAAATATTGCATCATCGATGTTGAAAACAGTGAACATAGAATTCATGCAGAGATTTCACGGTGACAAGTTTGACGACCCCTGAACTGACTATAAAGTCACTGCACGAAGGCTAATATCTCACTCATTATTGCTGTATTTCTCTTTTTGATGAATATTCTGATACTGTTTGTGATTGAGCATTCTATTCGGTATTTGGGAAAAATCTCAACTCTCCACAAAATAAAGATAATATCTGTTCTGAAATACATTCAAGTGAAGGAAAAACAGTTGAAAAATTATTGCAACAGTACCTTTTACAGTTAGGCAGTATGTGAAGGTAATAAACATTCTATCATTGAGTCTAATATGTCATTACTCCTTGATTCGCTGGCCATCATACTCAGATTTTTGTAGCTCCACTCCGTGGGAAAATAGAGAAGAAATTCTCCCACGCATTTCGACTCTATGAAGCATAAACCATCAGTGTTCTTAAAAAGAAAAGAGAATACCGACAAATACTAAGGAAAGAATCCGACGATTAGAAGAACAGTTTGACCCCACTATACTTAGAGATATTTCACACAATATCACTCATTAAGTTATGGTTGTTTCCAATAAAAGATTTTTGTATTCATTCCTCTTGTGTTTTTTCACCCATTTATATTTAATAGTCGTATCTGGCCTACCCTTTTGTGGTTTAACATTATTTTTCGAAGAACTGTCCTTCGAAAAATAGGTTTTCGAAGAAACGGTTTTCGAAGAGTTGTTTTCTGAAGAAATGAATTGTCAAAGAATGCTCCCGAAAAATCTACCGAACACCTTCGGTAACCATGCTGGGCCGTAGCCAATGCTCCCTTCATCAAACTACGTGTTTGAACAAAGAGTGGTCTGATTTGTGGCAGGCATCACCATTCATGGGATAGGACAAGCTCTCTATCGACGTGCTTGGGCTTAGGCTGCTTTCTCTGAACAGAAGGGATATTAGAGAGATGATTGGAATCCTCATGGGTTACTGTCTTCTTAACAAACATCTTCATAGCAACTGCCTCCCACATCCTATTGTAATGTCCAGCTCGGAAACTCCTCACGCACCTTTACTTTCGCGAAACAATCGGCTCAATCAAGTGGCCTAAGTACAACTAAGGGTTATTCCCTCATCCTATATAATATACTCCATAAATAATTACTCAGTTTGATTGACAATGTTCTTTTTCGGTAGAGTCATAATATACCATACGACAATGTTGTTAATGAATTGACAGATGAGTTACACTTTGAACATTCAAAAATAATATTGTTGAGGTATCCTGAGAAATTGCTGAAATGTCATAATATTCTGATCTCTACAGATTCCGATTCATTATTCTATAATTCCAAATTATCTTTACATTTCTATTTTTTCATAAGAATCAGGGACTTACAGGTTGAAGTATGGTAATTGGAGTGACTTCTAGGCTTGTCTCGAAGTGCAGGGAAACTCTGGTTGAATTAGCCAGAAGGAACGAACTCCAGCTTATGTGAGAACCTGCCCATTCTGACGTGGAGGAAAACGAAGTGGCCTATGAATTGGCCAAACCGGGTTCCTTGAGCGCCTCTGGCCCCGACTCCACGATCAGAATTGCATTAACCACCTGTCTCTACGCTCCTGATTAGACAGTGGCTCTCGTTCTGGGGTGGTCCCTCCGTCATGAGGCAGTCGAAGCTCCACATTAGGAAGTTCACACCTGCACTCTCTAAAACCCTACTCTCTATGAGCAGGAGAGACTCAAAACTGGTGACAGGACTCCTCACAGGACACTGTCATGTGAATGAGCATCTACACACAATGGGCAGTGTTGAAGATTCAGCTTGTATTAGATGTGGAGAGGCGAACGAAACTGCCTCTACAATCCTAGCAGAATGTCCAGGACTGGATCCTCAGATCCTCTTAGACTATAAAACCTCGACAGCACACTTGAAGCCATAAGAGATATCAGTCCATGCAGAATCTTAGCCTTCGGCATCACCTCAGACCTGCAGGACTGATTCTCGTATCAAGGGTCGCACAATGGAACCAATCAAGCGGTCTAAGTTCTCCAGACTTGCCCGTCCTCGTTTTGATTGATTGATTCATTGATTGATGGCAATTGTACTGCTGCTTATATAGCACAGACGGTAAGAAACATACGTTTCCAAGAATAATAAAGACGCCTCGAAAAAAAAGGATTCAAATTACGCGAAACATTTTATAGGATTCAACCATAAATTTACAAAACTTTTGGATTACCGGTTGACGTTGCATGCTATTAGATTAGATAGCTTTGATTCATCAAACGCCATTGAAGATAGTAAACTAGCAGATACAGAGCCTAATTAACTCAGAACGTGTGCAATTAATAAATTGCCGAACGATATACGCTGAGTAGGTTCATAACTGGTTTAATCCACGATCCGGACACCCCGGCAGGTTTCGAAGATTAAGCCGAAACCACGCCGCAGCTCTAGTGGCGTATAAAGTTCCTGAAATATAATACAGAAGGGCGAAACGAGTCATTGAAAACCTTTTACAGCTTTATCAAGCCTAGCGTCGTGTTTTATGCTCAAATTCATATATATATTTATATATATGTATAATTCAGCTATACTTTCACGTTATATGGACATATCATGTCCCAATTTGCAGAGAACTGAATTCATAATAGCTCAGAGCATTCATAAATATATCAAAGTAATAAATAAATAATTTTATGCATTACTAGTTCTACTCTCACTCTTTAGGAAATTTACGTAGTTTGCTGGAATCCCTGGAGATTAATAAACATAAAGAGTCAAATATCTCATTGAACGATCAACAAATAACAAATACTTATGGTTATTTTACTTTAGTTCAAAATGTCTGCCGCCTAATACGATAAGTAAGCTAGAGCATAGCTACCTGAAAGTAACTGAGTATCGACGATGTATCTTCAAATGTATCAGTGATCACATATCATGGTCATTAAGATGAAGATATTCTTGGAGAAAATCTGCTTAGGAGCGTGTGTTTCTGTTTTGTTCAACACCCTAATCGATCCATAAACATCTTGCCCAAAGACTTTGCTCTACAACCCAATGATTCCTTAGATACAAAACAAACAGTATAATCCACCACCACGAACAAACCAGGATTGTTCCAAGAGAAGATGATCACCAATAGTTCGCAGATAAGGATGAGTCAAAACTATTTTAAAAAATTAAGTATTTAGAATTTTATCCAGTTTTGTCTGGCACCTCCGCCATTATGCATCAAATGTGAATTTACACTATTGGTCAATATTTTGAGTTTTGTTTTGCAAGAATATTGGAAGCTTCTTGGAGACAGTTCAAAACCAACGATAAAACTTTCAAGGTTAGTAGTGAAGTAGTGAAATTGGAGCAATACAATATCTGATGATAGGGCTGTCATGGATCGCCCTATAATACTGATTGGTGAGGCTGAGAGTGTCGCCTTATAATATCTCATTAGTTAGCAGCTTCGGTGCTGAGTTATGATTGGAATCACCACACTGGTTACGAAATGTGATGTATCGGTTTAATATTCACTACATAGTACTAACACTAATAACATATAACTATCACAGATAGCTGACTTACTTATGACTATAACTACTGACTATACGATTCTATCTACGACTTCGACTTAGAACTTCAATATCTATTCTCAAGGGAGAATCCTTGTTCCTCTCTTAATAGCTCGGCGAAGGTTGGCCTACGTGCCGCCATTGACATTAATGTTATGCACGCAGGGTCACAACCTTGTTGACCGTTATTCATAATGATATATAAACAATAACAAATACATGTTGTATGTTTATAAATATCTATTCTCAAGGGAGAATCCTTTTTCCTCTCCTAATAGTTCGGCGAAGGTTGGCACATTCATGTTATGCACGCAGGGTCACAACCTTGTTGACACGTTATTTATGATGATTTATGAAGAATAACAAGTATATAATTCAGGATGAATATCTTCTGGAAATCATACAGTTTTCCTTTTATGTGTCATCAATCTGGCCCAACAAACGTACTTGCAGAAGCTCATAATCTCTAGCACCATCTGACTTCTTAGAACATTGAATCACGATCTACAATTTTAGGAATATCACAAATTTCTCATCTGTGGATGATTTGGGAAAACAGACCCTTCGAAAGTGAAGGGATGTGATTTCTTCATATTGGCCTGGCTCATTCGGCATCATCATCAGATATGAATTCACGATCAACTAGTATCTTGGATACCACCAGTTAACCTTCACCTATGAAGATCTATGTGAAAATAATACAGAAAATACTGTCACTCCAACACGAGCGATAGTTCAATAATTTGCATCCAAGAAAAGCACACGTTGCCAGAAGGAAAACAAATCAGACGGTTGAAAATTGTGCTTCCTATTTTTTATCAGTTTCAAAATATCATTCTGTCAATATTTCAAGAACTGTATATTCTCTTACTGCAAAATGGATCCATGCATTCGGGATTACCAATATTCAATATTCTAGATCGAAATTCATGAGTGAATTAGGAGGCATCAACATGTAATATTTTTTTTAAATAACGATATCATCAATAGCATTATATTCACATGAGACTATTGAAGCTGGTAATGGAAGTCAGGATAGAAAAGTAAATCGGAGAATCGAATTGTGGATCAAATACCTGGCGCATCCGCCATTATTAACAACGTAAATTTCTATTATTTACCATTATCTTGGGTTTTGGGTTGAAGCTAGAACGATTTGATTGTATTTCCATCGCTATACTATCAGATACTTGTATACAGTTCAACATCAATGATGAATCATAGGACGTAAGTATGTGGCGCTTAATTCTTGGTGAAGCCACGTTAATCGAGCAGTAGCAGTGAAATTTGAACAATACGATATTACATGTGTTAGGATTTCGGTTTTATTATTATAAAGTGGAACAAAGTTGGATGTGAAACTCAGCACTTCATATAGATAGAGGCTCAGCTCTAACTTACTCGAATAAGATATGTATCAAAACTTTATCTTCACATATCGACTTCATCTAAACAAACTCCACTTCATGGAGCCTTGGCTTTTCATTACTATGAACTAATGAGATTATGCTTGCGGTATATTAATATCATTTATATTGCTCCTCGGCTTTTGTTAATGCTATAGGTATTCTGATTCACTTTTTCACCATGTCTCACTAACTCGTCTCACATTCGCACTTATACAGGTTAATATTCCCCAGCAACATTTGGCTTTCTATAACGTGCAAAACTGTTTGAATAATCACTTGGACTTCGAGAGCTATCACAACATCCTATCTGATGCTCTGAGAGAGCAGATCTGTCTCAAAGTCACCTGACATCATTAATGCATTTTTGTCTGGCTCTTTCGGAATCATCATCAAAAGATGTGAATTTATGCTCAACCAACATCTTGGATATTATCACTGATTAACCTTCATTGATATGAATGAATCTAACTGAGAGCTATTGCAATTGGTGATCTATACCAGAATTGAAGAATAAATCCAAGTATTGAGCTCTGGATCAAATACCTGCTCATCCGCCATTATGAACAATGTGAATTTACAATATTAACCATTATCTTGAGTTTTGTGTTGAAGCTAGACCAATTCTATAGCATCATCATTGCTACACACTGTCAACTTGTACTCAGTCCAATATCAATAATGTAATTGAGAAGGTTAGTATGTGGCGCTTAATTCTTTGTGAAGCCTTATTGGCCACAATTTCGTTAAATACATTAAGAAACTTCAAACATGTTTATACTTACATTTCTCAGTGTGCTCTATTGAAATATATAAGTGCTGGGATGCTGTCATTAAATGAGTACTCTCAGAGTAATTGCCAGAACTTACACGCCTCGGATCAAAACGATTGAACTTTAGATGAATGTGCGTGAATTGAGTGAGTTGATCCATAGCAGGGCATCAAATCACATTGTGTTCATCGATGATCTACTAACTTTTCAGAGGGTTATATTTACAGAAATATGAGACTCTGGCTGGACCAAAGTGGTATAATTGGTAAGCACGTGGGACTAGGCATACAGGAAGGTGGGTTGTAATTACACCTACGTTTCAATGTTTCACGTTTCTCCATCTTTATAATCCTATGTTGAATTATCTAAGTTCTCTTCATAATTCAGAAATTTTAATTCCATATCTCTTACGTTTTGTACTTATACGAAAAAACGCGGTATCCCGTAATGCAGTTACAAACGTGTGTACTCGGTAGCTCAGTTGGTAGAGCACTGATCCGCAAACTTAAAGGTCGCAGGTTCGAATCTGGCTCGAGAACAAACTTTTTCTGGAAAATGAAAAATTCAACAACTTGTCTGCACGCCACGACTTCTCTACAATAAAACATGTCACAAACAAGACAACATTTTCGAAAATAATGTTTGGCTTAACTTTGTTCAGTGGTCGGAAATCCGCACCTTGATTCCTGCTTATATCTGCACTATAAGTCGATGATGCTAAGTATAAATGGTAATGTGAACGTTGATGAGCACTGATAATGAATGAGTTCTCCTCCACCCTCTAACCTACTAACTCACCCAACAACTTGCAAACGCCGCCGGGGCTTGTAGGTGTAATATTAACTTTGATTTCTAGAAAAAGCGGTATTTCGTAATGCAGTTGCGAACGTGTGTTCTCGATAGCTCAGTTGATAGAGCACTGAGCCACAATCTAGAGGTCACAGGTTCGAATCCTACTCAACGAAAAACTTTTTTTCGGAACAAATGAATCTAACTGAGAACTATTACAATTGGTAATGTATACCCGAATTGAAGATTATATCGAAGTATTTAACTCTGGATGAAAGGATGAACGATTTGATTAAATGTTCATTGCTATGTTGGATGCTACTTGTATGCAGTTCAATATCGATATTAAAGCATGACGTGTTGGTAGGTGCCGCTTAATTTTCAATGGAGCCACGTATCTCGTATATTAGCAGAGAAATTGAAGCAATACGATATTCTATATATTCAGCTTCTCCTTCATGTGTCATTAATCTACCAGACATATACTTATTCAAGTTCCTAACATCTAGTAACATCCCCATCTCCGTTTCAAAAACAAAGAGAATGGTTTGAATCACGAGTTGAAATTTGAGAACTATCCCAACTTGCTATCTGTGGACCAGTATTCTTAATTACCTCATTGAGAGCTATTACAAATGGTGAAGTGAGTCAGAATTGAAGAATGAATTGACATATTGAATTCAAGGTTGAATATGTTAGCCATCATCTTCAGTTTGATTATATTTGCAATAGCTGAGGACATCTATGTCCAGGCATAATTTCTTACCTTATGTTACAATGTTCATATAGAAAACAGTGGCGACAACGGAGTGTCCTATATTTGATTAAACATGGCGGCGGAACCCACGTGATAGTGACATAAAAAGAAGAGGACACAAATAGATTGTCCTCTTTTTGATTAGATGCTACTTTAACATGGTTTCCGCCGCCATGTTGCATTCAATACAGAATACTCTATAATCGCCACTGTCTTGTATATAGTCACTACAACTTAGGTGAGGTAACATTCAAATATTGCATCATCGATGTTAAAAACAGTGAACATAGAATTCATGCAGAGATTTCACGGTGACAAGTTTGACGACCCCTGAACTGACTATAAAGTCACTGCACGAAGGCTAATATCTCACTCATTATTGCTGTATTTCTCTTTTTGATGAATATTCTGATACTGTTTGTGATTGAGCATTCTATTCGTTATTTGGGAAAAATCTCAACTCTCCACAAAATAAAGATAATATCTGTTCTGAAATACATTCAAGTGAAGGAAAAACAGTTGAAAAATTATTGCAACAGTACCTTTTACAGTTAGGCAGTATGTGAAGGTAATAAACATTCTATCATTGAGTCTAATATGTCATTACTCCTTGATTCGCTGGCCATCATACTCAGATTTTTGTAGCTCCACTCCGTGGGAAAATAGAGAAGAAATTCTCCCACGCATTTCGACTCTATGAAGCATAAATCTTAAATACTGGCGTCGGCTAAGAGATAACATTTTTCGCTTCATGATATTGAATAAAGGAAGATCACCACCTCATCAATTATTATGTTAATAGTTTAGAACATTTCGAATGCAAGGAATTAATGTTCCAGTTAAATTATGGATCCAGAAAGACTCAGCTTAAGAAATTGCTATTCCAAGCTACACTTCTGGGAATTTCTTTTTTATTCCTAAAAGTTTCAGTCATTTATATCTTCACTCTTTAATATTCATTACGCTTAATTGCTTATGCATGTCTTAATTATTCAAAGCAGGCAATATAATTCAATTTTCTTCTTATGATGCGCTCCCAAGACAAATCATGTGACTGATTGTTTCTTAATTTGCCAATACCAAATCAATTATACTTCTGTATCAAATAATTCTTTGCGTATTGAAGCATTATGCGTGTTATATACATAAATAGATATTTTTTCATGATTCATATTCTTGAACCTTTTGTAGATGTATGTTTAGTTGGTTTTCTTGGTATTTTGGTTCTTCACCATAACTATGCCAAGAATAGCGAATGCTATAAGCACCATCTAAATGAAGGGGAGAAAGAGGATCTTTGATAGGTTTGTAGAACTGAGATAGTTTTGGGAGTGTGGAAAAACGAGTAGAAATATTACGCTTCTTAAGCATTTTAGAAATTTGATCTTACTGTTATATTATCAATATATAGAAGATAGGCAGTGGATGAAGCAGACCGGTTTATGGCTAGGGGTGATTTGAAATTTTAGGCGAAGTGTATTTCTTTATGGCTTTTTGAATTTTATAATGGGAGAGATGATTATTTGATAATAAGACACACGAAAACTGTTTTAATTCTGAATTTAAGGACTTTGGTTGAGATAAGTTAACTGATATGTGGATCAAGAAACTTATAACAGATTGCTTTTGAGCAGAGTGGTGGCTGGAAAGGCCATTGATGTATCTATCGGTGTGAGTAGGTTTTCAATACACAGAAATTCCCAAAGTTCCATCTATCTGTCTACTAAATAATACATCTAGGAACGTGAGTGAACCTTTCGATTCAACTTCCATGTTGAAAAGGATATTGAGATGTAATGGATTTGAACGTACGAGGGAGGGAACAAGATTTTTGCCACCACGTTGCCAAATAACAAAAGTGTCGTCGCCATATCTAAACCAATATTTCGGCTTGAGAGCAGATGAGTCAATAGCATCTTCCTTAAAAGTTTCCATGAAGATCTTAGCTATGATCAGAGGAAGGGGGGGGGAATCCATGGCAGCTCCAAGGACTGCTCGTAAAACTTGCGATCGTACAAAAAATACAGGTATGTGGGAGAGAGACAAAAATCAACAAATGGTAGTAAGTCCATTGATATGTTTTTGGCAGTTAGCAGTTGGGAAATTATGGGGAGGGTATCTGGAATGGGAACATTGGTCAAGACTGATTCGACGTCGAAGCTGACGAGTGAATCGCCTGGGTCATCCTTCAGCGGTTGGAGTTTTTCAACGAAATGAAAGGAATTTAGTATGAAACGGTTGTGATTACCCAAGATACCTAAGAGGTTTGATGATAGATGACAGATATCGAGAGAGTTTTCAGGTAGGGGTTCCAATAGTACTGACAATAGGTCTTAGCCTCAAGCCTGCCTTGACGATGTCACCTGTGATGATTGGCAAAACGCCTGCTATTGTGACGCGGAATTCATCCGGAAGCCAGAGACTATTCAAGATTGGCTATGCGCGAAAGTTTACTATTCAAGGTATTGTTTTTTAATAAACTATGAACATATTTGCCAGTTGCAACAAGAATTCCGGACATATACTAAAAATACTAAAAATATGTTCAATGTTAATAATAGAGCAGTCAAATCTAATTTTCTCAATCTGCAATTTATAACATGAATTACGTTTACAGTTTTGTTGAAAACCTCTAATAATTAATTGTTGATATTTTGTGAAAAGGGTATAGAAGGAAATGGTTTATTTTGAGGTCATCCATCTACTATCTTGTTCTCTTCCTTACGTTACAAATCACCTAGTATATGTTAGATGTAGATGTATGTTAGTTTGTGCAATTCAATGTAATGTCATGTGAATGGAGTAAGAGCAAGGTGAAAACTCCCTGAAAAATACAAAAGTTGGCGCCATAATCGAAAATGCTCTGTGACATTTGTGATCACCATCCTTAACTAGGACGCTTTAAAATTTTCAGATGGATATGCCATTCAGTTCTGTTGTGACACCTATCGAAAACAAGCAGCCTTGAAGATGTTTGTAAATATGGAAAAAAGCATCGCCAGTTAAGCGTTATGAGGACTCTTCAACATCGATTGGAACGATTTACAACAGCTTACCTATTTCTATCGTAGTAGTATGACCACAAAGAACGTCGAACATTCTGGTCGTTCAGTTGAGGTTTCAACGCCAGAAATCGTCGATAAGATACATGATATGATATTGGACGATCGGCGAACTGAAGTGCACGAGATTGCTGAGGCTATGGGCATCTCAACAGGAAGCGTACGGAACATTTTGCATGAATTTTTCAATATGAAAAAGCTATCTGTCAAATGGGTGCCGCATTTGCTCTCTGTTGACAACAAGCGCGACCGTGTGACAACTTCAAATGAGTGTTTAGTAATGTTCAAGTTCGATAAAAAAGACTTTTTGCACCGTTTCGTAGCCATAGACTTAACATAGGGCCATCACAACATCCCAGAGACCGAAGAACAGTCGAAACAGTAGACTTGTCCTGACGAATCAAAGCCGAAAAAGGCTGAATTGAGTTATCGGCCAACAATATCATGGCGACAGTTTTTGCGATGCACACGGTATCGTCATATAGACAATTAGCTTGAAAAGGGCAAAACGATTACCAGCATATATTATACAGAGCTGTTTGATCACTGCGACGCCGATTTGAAGCGATAACAACCGCATTTGGCAAAGAAAAAAGTGCTCTACCACCAGGACAACGCAACGGTGCACCGGTCCGCAGTCGCAATGGCAAAATTGCATGAATTGCGCTGTGAATTGGTTCGTTATCCACTATATTCTCCACATTTGGTCCCCTGCGATTTTATCTATTTCCAAACTAGAAGAAATGGCTCGGCGGAAAGAGATTTGGCACCAGCGGTGAGGTTATCGCTGAAACAAACGCCTATTTTGAAGGATTGCCGAAATCGTATTATTTAAAGGGGATCAAAAAAATTTGAAAAACGTCGGACGCAGTGTATCGGGTTACAAGCAGATTATGTTGACAAATAACATAAGTTTTGGCGAAATAAATCATTTGTTGGTTTATTTTTCAGGTACTTTTCATCTTGCCCTTGCACAGAAAACAAATGACGATATAACAAATTGATTTCCACTGTTAGATCATATTTTATGAAGTGCAAATTTGGAACTTCCAAGCTCAAACATTACAACAAGATAAATTGGTATAATTGTACAACTTTGATCCATCACTTTGGCTCTATTCCGTGAGCGAAATGTGCCTGACGGACGAATCGAATCGAGCAATCAGTGCATTCTCATGGGTCATAGTCAAACCATCGACGGAGGCAGTGCTATCATCACATTACACTCCCCATTATTGAATTAATCACCCCGATTGTTCCTGCTGTAGCCGACTATCTGATTTCCAGCTTCAGCTGGAGCATCCGCGAGAGTGATAAGACTGACTGAGTGATCCTTTTCATTTGAGGATTAAAGTTTTCCAGAGCTTAATATTACATGCTCAGATTCAGCTTTATTATTATTAAAATTTTACAGTACACGGGATTATGTGTTCTAAAGTTCTGTAGTTCGTAGTGTAACAATCAAGAGGATTTAGACCGTAAAGGATTATCGACAATGTGCGAGGTTACCTAATACTCTTCGGGAAAGCTTCTATTTGAATCCGTCATATAATAGAATAGATGTGTCTATTCAGATTAGCAATTTGATAGCGGTATTCAGCTCTAGATTTTCATTCCCTTCATCTCTACTGTACAACATGATATTTATGCTAACATAGGTCTATGGGACCGAATTCAGAAGAAGCAATTTTTTACATTCAAACAGTAACTTTGTTAGTAATTTTAAATTTTTTTAAATGCGGGATTCGAACTCACATAGTTGGATGCCTAGTCTAGCGTGTTCACTGATTACACTACTTTGGTCCCGTCAGTCTTATATTTTTGTAAATACAAACGTCTGAAAGGATAGTAGAACATTGACGAAAACAATGCAATTCCATGCTACGCTATAGATCAGCTATCTACGCAAACATATCTAAAGTTCAATCGTTTTGAATTGAGGAGTGTATCTATGAGTATTGCTATGGTTGGCAATTACTCTGACAGTACTCATTCAAAGAGAGCATCCCGGTTCTTATATATTTCGAAAGAACTGACTAAGAAATGTTCTGGGTAAGTATAAACTAGTTTAAGGATTCTTAGCTCCATTGGCCACAATTTTTTGTAAGTACATTAAAATATAGAATCAAATTTTCTGAATTATGAAGATAATTTAATATAGTATTATATAAAAGTTCAATCAAATAAAAATAATATTATCTTAGGGAGCCTCGAAGACTTTCTTCACGTTACATGTAATGTCAAAATTTAGTAGAATGCGACAAATCCTTTGGGGGTTCCATTTTATTCTGAAACTTTACTACGTTTAGTTAAGTCACAGGCGAATCAACTTGAAATGCACCCAAATTCAAGGTTCAGACCGTTTATTCAACGACTATAGGACAATAACTTAGATTGGAAATGGAAATAGAACACACATAATGTTTTAGAATCAGAAGCGCAAAACTAGCAAATGTGTCCCATGAGTCAACATAATGATATATATATCTCGTGAAAAAGTGAGCGACAATCATACGATGTTTGTGTCATTTCGAAGGGTGAACAGTTTTCTTCAAAATATGATATCTACAGAAGCTATCTATTTCAGTTTGCTACTTCCCTAAGATAGCTGAAAGCTTTCCGGGTAATGGAAGCTACCTGATTTTCCGCTTTATCAATACTATTTATTCTTCGCATACAACCTGTCGTCGCTGCTTATCACAAGAAAATAGATATCCATTTCTCAGCCAGAGTATTATAAATATACAAATATATTGACATAGGTTAAATACCCTTATCCCTCCATAATCTTTCCGTTACATATACATTTTATGTTATTACTTCATTCATGTATTATTACAGAGGTAGTTATACATTCACATGATATTACTTGGAAGGTATTAGAACAAGGTATATTATTCCAGCAAACGCTAAGTTCTGCAAAGCTCTTACGCAGCGGCGGGTTATAGAAAATTTTCACCCTAGACCGACCCATTTTGGCGCCATTTTTCACTTCTCTCACAGATATGAATACAAACAATGTATTCCATGGAATAAATCCATGAACAATCTGTTTCATGCATAGCGAAATACTAACACATATCATGTCAGCAGTCAATAGATAAGGTTTTGGTTCTCCAGGTTGAACAGTGACAACACGTCCTGTTTCGCTCTTCTCAAGGGCTCGTCAGTGAGACGAGGCAGACGTTAAGTAGCTGATCAACTATCTCCGAAAATAATATAGAGGAGAGTAGTACACAATGAATCAGTTTTTTGTTTTTATTTTTTTAGGAGAATTTAAAATGATAAAAATGATGTAAATATTTCACACTAATTCCTAGCGTGCTGCAAATGGATAAGGAAAATTAAACACAAAACATTTGAAGGAAAAAAGTTACATTCATCTTATGAAATCTCGACATTTGTTTCATTGTGTACCACCTAGGGTACACAATAAAACAGCTGGTAGAACACAATGGACCAGTTAAAGTATGGTGCATATATGTCACTAATAACACACAATATGTATAACCTTGAGAACACAAATGAAAACTCATTATTTCGTATTAATCGAAAGTATGAATAACAATAAACTACAAAAAATGAAACATTAACTTGAAATAAACTTTCGGATATAACAAGAGAATAAAATAAAAACAAAAGTAATTTTAAATAACAAATCTTTAATCATACATAATATAATTGAAGTTCATGCCAAATTCATAATAAGCAGGTAATCCTTTATTTGTGCTGTTCAAATTGGTTCTGGCAGTAACTTAACACATCAGATTCTAATGCCATAGCGATGTTGGAAGAATCAGGAAAATGAAAACTACCAGCTACCTTGTTACTTTTTCTAAGTTATGAGACTTGAATTTCGTAAGAACGTATTTCCAATATTTTTGCAACATAATGCACCTTTCCAGGAAACCGGAATAACAAAAACGAATCTTTTTTTGCAAGATCATTTGAAAGGATATGATCATCATTTCGTTCATTTTCTGGATTAAACTAGTTTTGTTCTTCCAAATAATTTCTTTTGACAAAACAAGGTGCATTTGGGTCTTAATTTGTTTCAAATCATACCTTCTCAAGGTCGTGAAGCTAACATTGTACAAATTTGCGGCTTGCCTTCGAAGTGTGCCAACAGCGGTTGCCATGGATTCTGAGGCAAATTTTTTCCGAGTCTTATCTTTCTTTTTTCGGACCATGGAGAAATTGAATAGGTAAGAATGTTTTTATTAGATCACATGCAAATTACAAATTTCATTATAAATAAACATAGATATTGATGTAATTTAGTGTTTAGAAAACTAATTACTATAGTGGTGGTATACAATAAGATTGATTCATTGTGTACCACATGTACTTGCTTCAATGTATATCACTTTACATTATTTTGGAAGAAAATGAAGAAACGCTTGAGCATAAACCTCTATTTCGCAGAAATGAAATTCATAGTTTATGTAAGCAACTATATATCAGCGACTTTTATACCGTCGCTCGATCGGTTGAGATCATCGACATAATACACATGGACTGCGCGTGGCAATGATAAGCGCGGGTAGTGCCGGCGTGAGAGAGGGGAAAACGAAGAGGACTAATACTGTCTTTATCTATCGGCTCGAGACGTAAACATACTAGCTACAGTCATGTTGCATTTCCATGGCAACGCAGCGGCCAATAGAAACGCGATAGTTAAAGTAGATAAAGACAGTATTAGTCCTCTTCGTTTTCCCCTCTCTCACGCCGGCACTACCCGCGCTTATCATTGCCACGCGCAGTCCATATGTATATGTCGATGGTTGAGATGCATACAAAAATAATTGTTAATGAAATTAATCACTATTCAGGGTGTCAAGACCCCCGGATATCCCAAGGATGGTCCAATGGGACCTCAGGAAATTTTTGGACATCATATTCGTGATTAGCTACCTCGAAAACCCCAGAGAAACCGATTCGAGCCTGTTTAACTCATTATTCACCAATTAATTAATTCACCTCAAAAAGTGCACTCGTTAGAATGTTTTTTCTCGCTATAGAAATACATTAAAGAGTTTGCCCAAAAAATGGCACAAAATTTCTGGATTACGTTCTGAATCGAATGCAGAAAACCGGAAGTCAATCCGTCTCACTACGCCAGTTTTGGAAGTTTGGACCTATTTTGTGCTTTATTCTCTCGACTAGGAGTCAAGTTTGTTATTTCTAACTCGTAAAATGTTCACCCACTCACTATAAGAAGACCTATATACAAGCTAGGACAAAATCCATTATTTTACAGAGTACAGATTCCACTCTTTTTTCTCACTTATCTTCGTTATTTTTTCATTTTCAGTATGTTAATACTTTTGGAACAAGTGGTTGGTAAAAACTGTGTTGTTTACTCCGTTTATCAACGATCATAATTGAGGATTGCAGTGATAATAAAAATCAAGGTTAAACTTAGGTAAAATATTTATTAATGTTTGGTTGTCACCAATTTAATGAATAATTGTGTGTAAAGCAAACTTTCAATGGTTATTTGGTTTATGTTCAGAATGAATTTTCATCACGTAACGGCTGATTCTGTTCAATCTTAGAAATCAAGGACTTATTTTCGGATACCCAAAATCGAATCCCTACATTTGATTCAGAGTAAATTGCGAATTCTCTCTAAACTTGAATCAATGAATAAAACGGTCACAATCAAGTAGTTTCTCGTAAGCATATTTTCAACTTCACTCGTTTCCTGAAAAATGGGAAAAGACCTTTGTGAATGGAGGAATTTAAATAAGCGACTTGATAAATAACTTCATAGAATGTCGCTAGTCATTCGATGAAAATAGGATTCCACGAAAACCACTTTGAAGGATTCTTATGATGTCTACATTAGTTCCACCGCATGCGAAGTGTAATACGAATGTATCTAATATTTGCGGAGGCAACATCCATCGGATCACTCTCCACCCAATCTCATCTCAAGTTCCAGATGCAATGTGAATACATTCATCGTTTACATCACACCCTTCTTACATATTTAATTTATACAGTGTGAAACATCAGCTTTACTCCGTACAATTTGCTAATAATGTCATGTCATCCAGACGTTCCCAATTTGTTCCTCTGTGATATAGTATCTTTTACATGGTCACAAACCATTCATTTTAGTACAACAATGCAAAAAATTTGAATATTGAAAATAATGATAAGCGTTTGATATTAGAAAGTATCCAAATTAATGTGGTAATGATAAAATTGATTCTAATGTTTCAAAACTTTATAATAATCAAATTCAAATATTACGAATTACCACTTTCTATTTAATTCAACCTAAAAAGATAATGCATTAGCTGACATTGTTACATTTATGATAGTGACAGTTTTGAAATTAAATTCCATAGAGCTCTCTTAAACTTGATTAGTTATTAGTGATAGAAATGAAATGTAAATGACATAATAGGTAATTCATAAAATAATCATAGTTATTTTGATTTGTAAATCATAGAACAGTATCTTAGGTATTTAATTAGCTACATTCAATCCATTAGTCGAGGCAATTTAGCACTTTGACCCAACATTTTTCTTCCCGTGAACATATTTTGACGTGCTTGGGCTCATTTTATTCGGGAAGACTTATATAAATCAGTTTATTTTCACGAGAAATGCATAGTTGTATAATAACACTGTAGAAATGCATCAAAATAATGCATCCTGAGTTTAATAATTATGAAAAATGTTTTTTTTTATCAAAAATGTATCAGAAGTGGCTCAAATTTGTCACTCGGGGGTCTTTCGGGTTGCTGAACCCGAATATGATACTTAAAACTTCTCCGGGGCACTTGGGAATCTGTATACCCTGGTCGTCTAGGTTATCACGAGAAATTGCACACCAATTCATAATTTAATGCAGCAAAATTGAATTCATGGGGGTTTTGAGGTTGCTGAACATGAATACGTTATCCAGGAATCACTCGGATATACCTGTGTATATCCACACCTAGTCGTCCAGGTCACCACGGGGAATAACTTAAAAGTTTTTATTTTATTGCAACGAAATTTAACTCTTGGGTGTTTTCGAGGTTGTTGAACACGAATATGATACTTAAATATTCAGAAAGGTTTAACACACATATATTCGTGAGGACGACCAGGGTGCAGAGATGTGCAGGTATATCAGGCATGTTTTTTATCAACGTATTCGTATTCAGCGACCTCGACAACCCCCGACGTCGCTTTAAAGTAACAATTTAAAAGTAATTCCTCGTGGTGACTAAGACGATCAGGGTGTACGGAACCCCAGGTGCCCCGGAGAACTTTTCAAGTGTCATATTCATGTTCAGCTACCTCAAAAACTAAAGAGTTAAATTTAGTTTCAATAAAATAAAATTTCAAAGTTACATTTACAATTAATTCCCCGTTCTCAGTAGTTATTTTTAATCTGGCAACAGTGCCCTGAGGCTAGACTCTCTATATATCCCAAACGCTGAACATGTGTTGTTCAACACAGTTGCCGTTTTTCCGACTAGTCAATCGCCAAATAGCGTGAAACAGCGAAAACGGCAACATCCTCTGGAGGCTAGCCTGCCGCCCGCCTTTAAGTTCAGTACGAGTACAGTCGGTGTGGTACAGAATACGACACATGCGTGTTGCGTCAGTGCTTGTTTTGTGTTATGCGGGTATAATGGTTGAGTGACACCACGCGAAATAAGGTTAGATTAGAATTCGTCTGTTCGGTACATTATTAATTGTAAAAATGGACAACTAGTGGAAAGATTTTTAGGGTTCTATGATGTTAGTTCGGGAAGAACAGCGGTCAATTTATTCAATTTTTTAATGGAAACATTTCAACGATTCGACTTTGCGAATAAATCAGACTTACGACGGCATCTGTAATGGCGGGACATTTAAATGGTCTTCAAACAAACGAACGTGAGTTTTAAATAACATAGTAGGAAACAGAATTCCCTGTAATGCTCGAACTCGATGGAATTTTACATCACGTGCAATGTTTAGTTTACCATCCAAAAAATAAAGACAAATTAATTAAAACATTTGATTTTATATTAAACAGTGATGACTTTTCAACCGATCAGGTTTCATTAAATGCTGCTGTTGGTTTAAAATCTTATTTAGAAAATGAAGAATTTTTGTTCTTTCTTGATACTTTTAAATTAATATTTGAACAAACTGATCTTACTTATTTTTCAAATTTTACAACATAAATTCACTAATATAATTTATTCAAGAGATCGTTTAAAACATCTCATTGATAAAATTTCAAGTTTCCGTTATACAGAATTTAATTTAAATATTTTATTTGGAAATTATTCAACTGATGAGGCTTCTCCCGTGAAAAGGAGGAAAACGTATAATTTGGTAGACAAGAAACTACATTATAAACAACTTTTTTATGAAATTGTAGATACTATTAAAGGTCAAATATTGAGATTCGATTTTCCGATTTCCATGAATTGAAGTTTTTCGATTTGACGAATAGAAGATTTTTCGAATCTTTTTCAAAAGAGTTTCTCTATACACTTTCAGATAACTTAGTTCTAAAATATAATTTTTTTTTTGATAAAATAGCGCTGCACAATGAATTATGCGTTGTATACTGGGATAAAGATATTTTAGGCGAGTACGACAGTCACGCCGATATGATAAAATATATGATAGATAATGATTTGCAACAAGTCTTACCTCAGTTTTATAAACTACTTTGTTTGACAGTCACCATTCCTGTCACGTCGGCATCGGTGGAGAGATCATTTTCTACTCTCAAACGAATTAAAACATACATGCGAAATACAATGGGCCAAAATCGTTTATACAATGTTAGTTTAATATCTATTGAAACAGATTTAGTAAAACACTTAAAATATAATGATACATTTTATGATAATATTATTGATCATTTTTCGCATTAAAGACCGTAGAATTTCGTTAATATATAAAAAAGTTGATAAAATTAATAAAAAAAACAAAATAGGAAAAATTCCAAAAAAAAAGGAAAAAAATTAAAAGTCCAAAAAAAAATAAAAAACAAAAAACGAACGAAAATAAATTTGTGGGCAAGAGAAACTCTATACCTCCACGTCGGTTCTTGCTGGGTAACAATTAATTTTGTCACTGAAGTAGCTGGTACGGTCGCTGTGCAAAAGTTAAATTAATTGGCTGAGTAGAGTATATTTTACAAAAACGTTTTATGTCCAGCCTCCTCTCTCAAAAAGTTCACGAGCCGCCACTGATCTCCAGGTACCCCGGAGAACTTTTTAAATGTCATATTCGTGTTCAGCGACCTCAGAAACCCCTAGGAGTCAAATTTCGTTGCAATAAAATAAAAAATTTTAAAGCTATTCCCCGTGGTGACCTGGACGACCCATAGGTGGAGATCCCAGGTATGTCCGAGTGATTCTTGGATATCATATTCATGTTCAGCAACCTCAAAACCCTCATGAATTCAATTTTGCTGCAATAAATTATGAATTAGAGTGTAATACTTCGTGGTGACCAGGGTATACAAATCCCCAGGTGCCCCGGAGAAGTAAGTAAGTATCACATTCGGATTCAGCGACCCCAAAAACTCCTGAGTGACAAATTTGAGCCACTCCTGATACATTTTTGATAAAAAAAACATTTTTCATAATTATTGAACTCAGGATGCATCATTTTGCTGCATTTCTACAGTGTTATTATGCAACTATGCATTTCCCGCGAAAACAAACTGGTAACAAATTGTTTAGAGTTCTTTCCGAATAAAATGAGCTCAAGCACGTCCAAATTCGTCCCCGGGAAAAATGTTTGGGTTAGACCTCTTTTTATGTTAAATTGCCTCGACCACAAGTACACCAATTTGATAATTGGTCTTTCACACACAACCGATCCAATGTTTTCTGCAGTTTTAATTGGATTTCAAAACACGCAAATGCAGACGCATTTCATTAATCAAAGTCATCTTCTTTTCCTAACTCACATTTTTGATGAAGATATAACTACAATATTGGAACATCAAAAAGAGAAGTTTTATTATATTTTTAGTCATATTAAAGAACAAAAAAACCAAGAAAACGTAACATACATCTACATACTGGCCGGAATGGAGACATTTATCGTTAAGGCAACAAAAGAAGCTAAGAAATAACTTTTGAATTTCATATTAGTCTAGAAGGCAACCACGAATCTCAACCTCCTCGCCTGAAAGCCCACATAAATGCGGCGGAGCAAGATCTTATGCACAGGCGACGAGTTGACAAGCCGATACACGGTGTTTCCTACCGTAATATCGAAATGCTCGACTTGTCGACCAGGTTGAATTTCGGCTATTCAAGGTTAGCCGGGCTTACATCCGAGACCGGAGATGGCGTAATCAATACCCTGGTCTGTCGCCGCAACGTAATGGGTATGCAGGTTCCTGATGTCAGCTGCAGGACTTGTCGAAAGGCGCCTGGCACGCTTTTCCACCTGCTGTCGGCATGTTCGGCAAAAGCGGCCTCGGCGTACACCCATCGCCATAATGCAGCCCTACGGGTGCTATATTACCTATATCTAAGGCACTCGTACGGAATAGATCAAGAGCGGTGCTAACTTACATGCCAGGAGATATTGAGTCCGTTGTCAGAAACGAGGAATGCCAGAACTACTGGAACTACCCGTTCCCAACCGTCAGGTCGATACAAGCAAATATGCCTGACGTTGTTCTCCTTGATGAACTAACCAAGAGTATGTATGTCTTCGAATTCTCTGCTCCGGCAGAGAAAAACATGGTTTTGAAGAGGAGGAAAAAAAAACAAAGTATCAAAATCTCCTGTTCGACTTCCGCACGCTATACCCTGGCCACAAGGTTGTTTAAGTGGTTCTGATCATTGGTGTTATGGGTGAAATTCGATCTTCGCTGCATTCGAACTTGAACATCATAACGGCTTGTGAGAATTCGGCGCAGATCTTGATAGACCGGATGCAGAAAGCATTCTGGGTTCAATAAGACTACTTAAGGCACACGATTTCTTGAACCTGAGTTTAGTTTTTCCGTCCGCCGCGATTGCTGCAATATCGTCAGAGCGTGCAGCAGCCCTGACCAGCTTTTGATGTAAAAAAAGTATATATAGTATAATTAAATATTATGATTCTCACACCACCATAACAGTATGTTTATTGGATCCAGATGAACACTTATTTTTTATTCTATGTTCATTCCTCTCATAGATTTCGGGGTTATACTTTTCAAATAGTTTTCAAATGATTCGAATGTAGGTAGTCGATCCTATTTGTGTTTCTATTTACCTTATCAGATTAGATTGATGTATGTTTTCTAATTAAGAGATTTCTATGCATAACCGTTTAGTGGTATAGTATAATAGAGCGAATACCTTATTTTACATCTTATGGCACAAAGCACTTCCACAAACTTTGGTAATTGAATTTAAAATTTACAGGAGCAATCATTGTTAATGATTACAACTTTGAAACTTTCATCTTTCAATTAAATTATCCCACTTACTATCTCTAAAGGGGTGACAATTGGGAACGTTATTATTCCATGAAACAGAATGAAAAGGAGCAGGAAATAGAAACTCGATTATCAAGGTGGTTGTTTTATTTGTTCAATCTCAACTATAATCTAAGCTGTAATCGGTGTGAAAAATATCAGCTTCAAACCTTTGGAACATAAATACTAGAATATGATAAATATATATTGAGTATTACCTTTATTCTACACATACAGGTATAACACAAGGTGTAGACTATAATATTTTGAATTTATTGTCATCATTAATGCAATTCATACTGTAAGTATTCTTTTATTATTGAATAATAAATATTATTTTGGTTTTCAGTGTAAAAAGGAGATCATCGTGAAGGACTCATGGAATTATGAGATGAATCTACAAAAGAGAATTCTGTTCTTGAGAAAATATTAACAAGAATGGTCGAAACAGCATAATAATGTTAATTGGAACAAGTAAGTTATATATTTTATTTCTGACCGAGATATTATAAGCTTATATCGTCATAGTTACGCTATCAATAATGAGGGTCATAACTAGCTTGGAACATTATAGATTCTATAATTCCCTCTACCTTTCACAAGTAAAAATAAAATAAGAAATGCTAATATATATATATTTATAAATCTGATGACATCTTTAGGAGATAAAACAGCGGACTTTTTCGGCTTATAACTCTTACTCTTCCGTTTCAAAAAAGCCTCTAGTTCATTGAACTTGGTGATATCTCGTTTCTCATGTATAGTTACCATCAATTTTAGCATTGACCATTTAGGACATAAAGAATTCGGAATATACGTTTCTGACTGGAACGAATAAACACAATTACTACCAAATCTACCAAAAAACATAGAAAATTCCTTACCAATTCTTGAAAATATGCCAGAAATACAGTTTCAGTGGCATCTTTTGGCGTAACATTTTTCTGTGTCAGCCACTCCAGATATATTTTATATTCTTTTTTGTATACGGCTTCACTTTTCGATGGAAATAATGATTCTCTTGCTTTTTCAGCATTTCTCAAAATATCCTCCATTATATGTAGGGTAGAAAACACGTTTTTAACGCAAACACAACTTGATATTAAAGCTTTGTTTGTAAACAAGTAACATAGCAACAACCTAGCATCAACAAAACCCCTATAATCAACGGTACCTGATTCAAATATAGCGGGAAGGTAATGAATTGGTGCATTTATTCCGTTTTAAAAATGAACAAAATTTTATTGAAATCGGTCAGAAATAAAATTATCTATGTACCACGGGAATTAATCAGCCTCAATAACCTCAGGCAATTGCTGTCCCTCGGGCCAGAGGCCCTCGGGACGCAAGCTTTGCCATCGGTAATTAAGGCCCTTATAATTCCCTTGATACATAAATAACTATTTTTTCCATACACGCATGTTTACCACCAACCACCAAAGACGTATGTTATCGTTGAATCAGTTGCCGAATGATGACTGATCAACTCCATATAACTGTGTCTCAAATGCGTTAGAAATTGGTTGAGAGGAGAGGATTTGGAAGAAGTGTCTTGGCCAGCTCTTCGGAAGAGATGTAAAATCTATCAATGACTGCTAAAATAATGTCAATGAAAGCTCTAAGCATTGTTACAACACAGTCTTGTGTTGGTCATGTCGAGATGCAATGAAGGAGAAATCACTGATTATAAGTATAAAACATGAAGTGTAAAGGACATATGATATGTTGTCAATTCGTACGAGCTTCCAATAATATAAGGTTTATTATGAAGTCTTTCCATGTGCTTAGCTATATGCTGCATTTGATAACTATCTGGCGTACAGCTCAAGTCGTTGCGAGCTCTTTGACGAGTATCTAATTTTCTGGCGTTTATGACATTATGGGACCAGATGAAATTTCACCTGTTGTTCTGAAGGATTGTGCGCTTGAAGCAACACCAGTTTTCTGCAGATTGTTTACTCTTTCATACAAACTTGGTGTGTTTCCATGCAGCTGGAAGACAGCTGGAGTGCAACCAACTCCAAAAAAGTAAAAGAAGACTCTTATTATTGATTATAGACCCATTTCACTATTATGTAAAAATCAAGTTCTGAATGTGTATATTATATAAAAATGAATGAAAATGTCACATTTCTCTTTCATCTATTTGTTAATGAGTAATTTGTTTATAAAAATTCAAAAATGTATGTACCTATGCATTTGAAGACTATAATAGCAATAAAATCGTACTCAGAAAACCAAAATTATGCGAAAACTATAAACTCGACAATTTGGTCAAATTTGTATATTAAATAATGAATATAATTCGTTTATAACAAATTTGTGGGTATACATTCGACGATATTGACGATAAAATCGAACTCAGAATACCAAAATTATCCGAAAACGACCCTTAACTCGGAGTTTTGGTCGAATCCATCTATTTTGTGAAAAAATAAATAGTTTATCACAAATGAAGTTAATTCTGCTATCTGTTCAACTAGTTTCACGTTTTCGCTGACCGAAAATAGTCTTTATCCAGTCAAAAACGGTCAAATTTTGCATTTTATGAAGCAATGTTTGAATTGATAAATCACATTAAACAAAAATTAGGCGGAGGAAACAAATGTATTACAGTGTTTCTTGACTTAGCAGAAGCATTTGACACGGTTCCTCACCCAACACTGTTAAACACTCTCGAACAATATGGAGCAAGAGGCATTGTATTGTAGATTTTTAAGAATTATTTACTAGAGAGAAATCAAATTGTAAAAATTAGAAATACGTACAGCAACACTGATGATATACAGATAGGAATACTGCAAGGCCCGGTTTTCGGACCTCTTCAATACTTACTTCAACTCTTTAATAGACACACATACTGGAACGTCATCTGCTGATGATACAGTTCTAGTTGTTAAAGACAACACATGGCACACTGTTGAGGAAAAGGCTCAACAGGGCATATCCATAGTTAAAACCCGGCTAGACTTCAACAAAATGTCTTCAAATGTAGGCAAAATGTCATATATAGCCTTTTCTCTGACAGGAGCAAACAGACCTGATTTCTCTAAATTAAAATTTGACGACTTAAATTTTGAAATAAACAGTACCGATAAAACCAAATACCTGGGTATAATAATTGACAAACACCTTGAATGAACAGACCACATTAATACCTTAACAGCAAAACTACGAAGATTTATATATGGTCAGGTCCATGTGAAGCGGAAAATTAAATTTTTTTTGCTCAAACTTTGGGAAAGTGTTTTAACATTCAAACCCTGATCCTGTGAATTTTTTCAGATTTTTTTGATAGCCCAATTTGGAGTTTTGGCGTGTCTAAACTTGAGAAATTTTAATTTTTTGCTTTTTTTTTTAATTTCAAAGGCTTGTAGATCCTCAGGAATGCATTCTAGCGAAAAATTAATGAAGACTTGAAAGAATTGAAAAAATTTTTTTTTGAATTTTTAAAATCAAAATTTGACGGTGATCGAAAACTTTTAAATTTTGATTTTTGTGTCAAAAACAAACGAACCAAGCTTTTGGGTCGCGGTTGGTCTTGAAATGAAGCTTCACTCATGCAAATTATACTCTGAAATTTTTGTGATGAATTATGCTTCCATTTTTGCAAAATCGCGTTTTAAAATTTTTTTGACTCCAAAAATAGCAGAAAAATCATAGTTTACAATTTTATTCATTCCCATTATTGAGAATTGACTCGACATTATGGAAAAATATCCCCCGAATTTTTTCAGATTTTTTATTTCAGAGTTAAAGGTACCACCAACATGAAACTACTTCCAAAATCTATAAAGTGAAAAGATTTTGATTCAAACGAAAACGTTCTTATTAGCACATACATAGACTCACATTTCCACCTATTTCAATATTTGTTTTCGGTATTCTTTGTCGTTGCAAATGAACTATTCGGGATTTCATCAAAATTTATATTAGTGCTTTTGTGAAATTTATTTTTGATTTTTGAATTTAAATATGGCAGCTTGAGATCATCGAAATTTTCATCCATTATTCTTTGTCGTTGCGAATGAACTATTCGGATTTATATCAAGATTTAGATTAATTCTCTTGTGAAATTTACTCGGAAATGTACTTTTAATTTTTTGATCAAAATGGCTGCTTGAGATTATCGAAATTTTCTTTTGTTCCTTCAGCATTGAAGATGAACTATTCGGATTTATATCCAGATTTAGATTGATTCTCTTATGAAATTTACTTTCAATTTGTGAATTGAAATGGCCTGAGATTCGAAAACGAAAATCCAATTTTAATCTGAATTTTTCGGTAATTTGGATGAAAAGGCAAAAAAATTGAATCTCATTTATTTCAAATTTCTTTGTATGGTGAAGTAATAGTAATATCAATTTTAATCTTTTTTCCTTTGTTTCTATATTATTCTTGATTAAGTTTAAAGAAAGAGAAAAACACCATCCAACACCCTGACAAAAATTTTTCAAAAGATAACTTCTAAAAATATCATTAATACTCACACCACAATAAAAAAAAATTGTCTTCCTTATTTTATTATAAGTCATTATATTTATTTATTTCATGAATTCATATGACATATTTTGTTATATATTGGGATAACAAATATTCAAATAGGTGGAAATGTAAGTCTATGTAATGTGCTGATAAGAACGCTTTAGTTTGAATCAAAATCTTTTCACTTTATAGATTTTGGAAGTAGTTTCATGTTGGTGGCACCTCTAACTCTGAAATAAAAAATCTGAAAAAATTTGGGGTATATTTTTCCATAATGTCGAGTCAATTCTCATTATGGGAATGAATAGAATTTGAGTTTAAAAGATGAATAACGTACTAAAATATATATGATTTTTTGTAAACTATGATTTTTCTGCTATTTTTGGTGTCAAAAAAATTTTAAAAGGCGATGTTGCAAAAATGGATGCCATATTCATCACAAAAATTTCAGAGTATAATTTGCATGAGTAAAGCTTCATTATGAGAACAACCGCGACCCAAAAGCTTGATTCGTTTGTTTTTGACACAAAAATCAAAATTTAAAAGTTTTCGATCACCATCAAATTTCAAATTTAAAAATTCAAAAATTTTTTTTTGAATTCTTTGAAATTTTTTGAACAAAAAAGTTTCACATAAGTTTTTTTGCTAGAATGCATTCCTGAGGATCTACAAGCCTTTGAAAATTGAAAAAAAAAGCAAAAAATTTAAATTTCTCAAGTTTAGACACGAAAAAAATCCAAATTGGGCTATCAAAAAAATCTGAAAAAATTCACAGGATCAGGGTTTGAATGTAAGAACACTTTCCCAAAGTTTGAGAGAAAAAAAAATCAAATTTTCCGCTTCACGTGGACCTGTCCATATAAATTTTATGAGCTACGAAAGTTCATAAATACAAAATTATTAATCATTCTTTACCAATCTTTATTCGAATATATCCTAAGATACGGTATTACTGTGTGGGGTGGTCTTCATAATAATGCCTCACAACCCCAGAACGTTTTTCAAAATTACATTATTAAAATAATACTTCGAAAAAAAAATTCTATTCTACAAGCTTACTATACAATGAAGAATTTCTGAGTATACGCTCACTGTATTGTTACACATCTGTATTCATCTACAAACATCCCTATTTGGAAATTAATCCAACACATAAGCATGAAACTCGGTCAAAAGTTAATAATAAACTATCAGAAAGATGCTAACCAGAGGTTCATTACGTCAATAGCTCCTAAAATAATCAATTCTTTGTCACCAAACATAAAGAAATAAACAATCTTGAAACTTTCCAAAAAACAATCTAAGCAGTATATAGGTGAAAACCAAACAAAAAACTTAAATATCATATAATTACTGTAAATACATGTATTTATTAATTCCAAACAATGTAATCTGAATGTAAAGCATCATAATTTGTGTTTGCAACTTAATTCTCTTCAGTTGTAGAATTACTAATGTGAATCTATTCTATTTTTTTTTGTTACGCCTATCTTTCCAATTACACGAAATTTGATTTTCTTAATATTATTATATTAAGACTTTGTCACAAATAGCAAAATAATACAATAATAAACTGTTCTGTACAGATACAGGCCCTTGGGCCTAGGTGAATATAATTTTAGAAAAATACCTATGAAATGTAAATACTCACACTATGTGTCCTATATACTATTGTAATGTATACTATTGTAATATCGATTAGTACTAGAATGTACATTTTTCTATTTTCTATTAAATCTATTAAATCTATTAATAGAAACAATTTGCGCAACTTTATTTGTGGTCAACTTTTTTCTGATGACATTCTGAAAAGAATGCACTTTGTTCCATCAAAATCGATCCATTTCCCGATGATTTACGGGTTTGGCCTATTTTGATACCCATTTGGCTGCACATATGACAGACAATTACACTCACAGCTCATTCAATGTTGATCAAGGATGCCTTGTTCTTCATTTTGCAACTTGACATGAATAAACGTGAAAATTAAATACGTATCTATTGAACTTTTAGTCGAGAGCGTTAACCATTCATTTCAAGATTCATATTCAACGAAATATGGAACTTTGATGTTGATCAATGTGCTCTTGTGGCGCAAAATCTATTCATAGACGAAGATTATTCTAGAAAGTTCCTCAATGTAGTTTATTCATTGCTTCATTCGGCTGTTGAAGAAATTCCATCCTTAATCAAGGCTAAGATAATTATCTTGAGCTGACCTCCCGGGAGCCGCCATCTCGAAGCTAAAGCTTTCATCATATAAACACTGAAGAATCGCATTATCATAAAAAATGAGTCGTGCTCCTATTGAACGCCTCATTTATCGGCGAAACAACCTGGAATAATAGACATTTTGAACTTCCACCTTGAATAATGTGACATAAAACGTGAGTTAATAAAAGAAAACGGTATAATCAAATTCAGATTGTCTGTCTGCTTGTGAATTTATAACTCGATGATTAACACACATTTAAATATTCCTTCTGAAACGACTGACAGATGCAAGCGTCAAAGTAAAAATTGAATTTCAAATTCACTTGTTTCTCGCGTGTAAGGCATGAATATGATCGCAAATGCCATCCCAGCGGCGACGATTTGCTACGAATTTCTATGCAGGGATTACATTAGCATCGCCTTGATTATATTAGATCCTCGTCTCAAAAGCGCGCGATTCGTGTGGATAATAGAATGGACATAAGCAGTTTTATTACGAACTCAAACTAAGCTACGTTTAGTAATTGGATTGACTTCATGAAATAGCTTGAATAGTAACATGAAAAGAATACTAACGAACACACGTGTGTATGTATAAACTTCTTGATTCTGTGGTGCACTTTTATGGTTCATGTTACGATAGTATAGTGTAGTCAAATGGTTATAAAAATAGGCCAGACCTGTAAATTCTTGGGAAATGGATCGATTTTGATGGGACAAAGATCTTTGCAGAATGTAATCAGAAAAAAGTTGTCCACAAACAAAGTTTTGCAAATTGTTCATATTGCTTATGAACAATAGATAAATATGCACAATTTGAGATTCAATTATGTCACTAAAAAATAATGGTTTAACAGCTAGCTCGTTGAACAAGGATGTGAATAGCTTGGTATACCCTCCAACAAATCTAATAAACAGATGTATAAATGATTCTATATTTCCATCCTGAAGAGTGCAAAAGGTATTCCGCCTTAAGAAAAAGGCGATAAAAACACTCCTTCAAATTATAGGCCGTTATCGCTATTGCCGATTTTTGGAAGAATTCATACAATCTAATTTTCTGTTCGATGAAAAGGTATTTGGTTTTAGAAAAGGGGAATGCACCTCAGATACGTTGATTAGATTCATCAACAAGACCATAGACGGATTTATTGTATGGGGCTTGTGGGAGCTAGGAGTCCCACCACCACCGCAGCCATACCTTAGGTTCTCCATGTAATGGGCGAGTTATGGTTTTTCCTTTCCTATCGTTGAGAATCTTAGCCTTGTTAGACCTTCGCAGTATCACAGTATGTGTACTGAGGCTTCTCCTTTTTGCCTGGCAGAACCTACACAAGATTGTATCTGCCAGTATGATGTTGTCAATGTGTTTGTTGATTCCACAATGCCCTGTCAGAGGCTCAATCATGATTATAGTTGATCTTCTATTCTGGCTTAGTAGGTACTCCGTGAATTTTGGCGATGGTTCTTTAATGAACTTTTTGGCCTGTTTCATTCCCGGCAGCTCGTTCCACCATTCAGAAGACTGATTTTCCATCCAAGTATGGTTTTTGCTATACCCTAGAAGGGTTCTGGAGCGATAGAGCATCAGGTGTTCCTTCTCGGGCCAGTGAGGAAGCCTCTTCTTTGTCTTTGCAGCCTGTGTGTCCTGGTACCCAGGTCTGCCTTGACTGCCCAGATCTTGTAGTTTCTAAGCAACCTCAGACAAGTTTGGAATTATCTTGTTACCTGTGAGGAACTGAATGCACTTATAGCCGCTAGGCTGTTAGAGTATATGGCGATTGTTTTGCCTTGAAATTGTTGCCTTAATATTTCTTCGGTACAGTGATGAATTGCTCGAAATATCGTCGCGAGCTTACTCAAACTCAGTAAGACTCTTGTCTTTGTATTGGCTTTATATATTCCTGCTCCTGCATCTTCCTCGGTGCTTGAGGAATACTGCCTTCCGAGGGCATACATTCACTGCGTCGTCGAACCCATGACACGCTCGACAACTTGCTATCATCTCCATGGATTTTTGAATTCATTTATTTTATTTAATTACAATAGCTCAACGGGAGAAGCCCCTTGGAGAGCTTAGGAGTATATATAATATAATAACAGAGTAGGAATTAGTTTTGACTAATATCCACACAAATAGACAGGAAAAATTACTCGGGGATTTTCGGAGTCGCTGAGTACGATTCTGAATTCAAATTGTACCCAGCGACTCCGAAAACTCACGAGTAATTTTTCCTGTCTAATTGCGATGAAATTAAGAAGCAATGATCAATTTTGTCCAATTAAACTGGCCAATTACCAGCTGGGAAGATCGATTTTGGCCAATCTGAGTTCAGAATCGTAATCAGCGACCCCAAAAAACCCCTAGTGATTTTTCCTGGCTATTTTTGATGGAATTTAAAAAAATGGTCACTTTGTCCAATTAAAGTGGCCAATTATCAGCTGGGGAGTTCGATTTTGGCCAATCTGAGTTCAGAATCGTAATCAGCGACCCCGAAGACCCCCGACTAAATTTTCCAAATAATTAGCCAAAAATTGGTCAATTTTTCGTTTAAAAAAAAAATAACAAATTTGCACAAAAAACTAACCGGTAAGCTTTTTTCTAGACGTCATCCCGAATCGAATGCACTTTGTTTCATCAAAATCGGTCCATATCTTTCGATTTTCGTGATGAAATACCTATTTGACTCGACTAAGAATAGAATCATAATTTTTTGTTTCAGTACATATAGATTCGAAGAACATCCATTATTCAAGTAACCTCTATCTTATAATTATGAACATGTATTTTATAATCGATGTACCTATATCATATATGATATGTGGCCATAACAATCTTACTCTTGTTTCACTACATCATTATCCAGCAATTTACTGCAAATTTTATGATCGTTACATCCAGCCCGACTAGCATAAAACTTATCGTTCAAGCTCTCCCTTTTTAACTATCACAATTTAGGGCTTCTCGTTCCTGATGCTCTAAGCTAATCTTTGGTAGACACAAAATTAAAACGCTTTACGACATTTGGAAACCAAACTCTAATATTATTGACTCGAACTGATGGAATTTTCAGCAAAATCAATATTCGAGGCGTTCAGAGTAAGTTTTCCTCTTGAAGATGATATATTTCTCCTCGAAACTTCGATATGGCACTTTTAGTTGGAAATTATTGAATTAAACTGAATGTTGAATTGGTTGAATTTTCCATTTTAGTCCGAACAAAAATAATGTGGTGATTCGATTTGCTTTATTGTTATACTGATGGTGAATCTTTGACTTATAAATGATGTTGTTTCGAGTCAACGTAACTTCCAAAAAAAGGTGAGTTTTTAATTTAGAATTAACTTATAAAATTAGAGTGTGAACAATATGTACCTATAAATACATTATTTCACTAGTGTCATAGCTTTTGCACATAATGTATACTGTTATTGGTAACTTATATACAGAATGGGCCAATCAAAACGAAACAAGGCCGATATCTCATATATCTGACGTCGATTTTTCATTCTCGGGGGAAAGATTTTGCCTATATCATCAACCTTGTTACTTTCATCCTCTCGCGGGAGTGAGCTTTAACCCCAAAATCTTAAATAGGAATAGGGGTCGCCAGAGCTTGCAAAATATGATGGAGATATTTGTAACAATGTTTAATGAGGTGTGTCTAAAAATCCAGGACCAGAAGGAATCCCCTGCCTCCCCTCACTATATTGTACACGATGCAGTTATGCAGTCAGCATTGTCAATGTCCGTGTCGATTTATATTTTCGTTTGTAGTTTGCAGATAATGCGTTCTAGATAATCCATAGAGATACTCCACGTATCGGAAAGAATATAAAAATGAAAATGCCACAACCAGCTCACAAATCCATATATTCACCCATTCCTCGAGAATGGGTGTGTCTGAGTGTACGGAAATCGAATTTAATTTAATGCCTTAAATGAATTTATGACAACTCTCCAGCATTTTTAACGGCGACCTTCCAAATAATGTCGAGACGTTTTTAACACCCCTTTACATAAATGGATCCAACAGCGTAGGTATCCTTTTTAAGGTTCCAATTATTGTTCCTGTCATATTAGCCTGAAATTATGTTGGTTATGTTACATTACAATAATATATTCGAGGACGATCTGAAAAGTAATTTGGTTCGGATATTCTTGGAGGGCGTCTGCAACAATAGTACATTCGGAGCATAGATCTTTTATTATATGAACTGCGCTTTAATTTTCTCCCGTATAACGAGCATAACCTAAACATCTGAGATGACTTGTTTGACCTATTTAGGTCATTTTAAAGGTGGGAGTCTGAGGAAACCAAACGAGAAAGGACTGAAACTGCCGTCGCACTCGCTAAAGCGGGGGCAGGAAAACCCCTGATTGTACTAGAGCCAACTTGTGGCATTTCTCATGCCACAGCGAAATCTGTGATCCAAAAATGGCTCGGGATAGAGCATCGTGCCTACCGGAGAGAACTGCCCCGTATGTCGCACTCCAACCGACTGATGTGAGATCACCAGCAGCAACAAGTGAAGAATCTGCTGACAAGCAGACAAGAAATACGGAATCTTGATGCATTTCTGACCGGACACGCCCCATGCAACAAACACCACTACACGATGAGTCTGGTAGATCAGCCCACTTGCAGGGGTTGCGGCTTAGAAGATGAGACACCTATGCATGTGCTGTGTCATTGCACGGTATATGCGGTCGGACATACCTCGGAGACGATAAAACTACACCCGAGGAAATCAGAAGTATCCCCTATATCGAGCTACTAAAATTCATAGAATACACCGGACTGATGAGGAGGTAGCAACATGTGAGGGCACAATAGGACTATAATGACCGCAGTGCAGTGGGACACCCCTTAGGATGGAGAATCAACCTCACGGAGGAGGGGTTTCGGTCGGTAGAAATCCGGCACACCCGGGGGCACGGGCACCTGAGGCGTCTATGCAAGATTTCCCCCTCCTCTAGAATAAAAAATTGAAACACTTCTGGTACTAGTTGTGGTACGAAATTGGTACCCTTTTATTCTCGATATTTATACATTTCGAAAATTGTGGGCATGGATAATCAAACATGCTCTATCCGTCTAACATATTTTCATCAATACAGTGTACCGGCTTGTATCCGATAGTATAGTAGCTACTTTGTTGTTTCAAGTAGAACACACCCTGTATATTATATCATTTTTGGAATTCTCATAGGATTCCTCATAACTTTCCCTGATGAAACCTTTTGTCAAATTTTTCTGCAAAACCTAATCATAGAAAAATAATGATTTTTCAACAATGCAAATTTCAATTTGGGTCATAGCTGCTCAAAAGTGAGTTCCTCCCTGCCATCTGGCTCGCTGGTGCCAGGTCGAAGGACTCAGGGTGAATCCTGAAAAGACCGAAGTTGTTCTTTTCACGAGGAAACGGAAACCCCTACCAGGCTCAGTGAAGTACCTTGGAGTTATCCTCGATGCTAAGCTGAGCTGGAAAATGCACCTGGACACTTCGGTGAAGAAAGCCGTTGCATCCTCATGGGCATGCAGAAGAGCTTTCACGAACACATTGGGTCTACGGTGACAGGTTATGCATTGAGTCTACACGTCCATGATCCGCCCAATCATAACCTACGCAGTCGCAGACAGAAAACGGTTCTGTCACATCTGGCGATGGACAAGGCTTAACGACTTGCCCAGGTGGAAATAACGAGGGCTTTGAGAACAGCCCCCCACCAGGGCTCTGGAGGGTCGTCTCTGAACCGTTGGGTCGGTGCTACTGTGCCTCGCGGTCATGCCAAAATTTGGGATTGGGCCCGCGAGAACTGCCATGTTGAAAGAGGCTCAGAAGACCAACACCAGAAATATGGAATTCAATTCGACATACTGATAAAACGGATGATTCGGTGTAACTTTTAATATGCATTGTTCAAAGATAGTTCCTTTAAACAATGAGTATTAAAAAGTATTTGAGGCAGTGGAAAAATATTCATTACTTTTGATGTGCTAATGTAATGACCTCAAGTTGAAGCAGCAATTTCAATACTGACAACAGCAAATTTGACACCAATAAATGATATCGATTTGAAGCTATACGCTTCCTCTTCTGAAGTTCAATTTTCATACCTGTAATTGAAACTATAAGTTTTATTTCCTACATCCTTCATGAACCTCTTGTAAAATATATTGTCAAGAATATTTTTTCTTCACTTCCACTCGATTTTCATTCAACTAATGAGTGATGAATCTGGCACTGCCAAAGTAAGTAAGCTCGTTATTTCATGGTATGTTTGGACAAAATTTACCCATATAAATATTATTAATACACAAGTATGCAACAGAAAATGAAGTACACTTCCACGACATTCTGAGTAATATGAGAAATAGTCTTCCAACTTGAATGGATGAATATTTTGAAAAAATTATTAATTCCATAATTATTAATATTTACTTTAGCATCACATTATCATATAAAAAATTCTCGGGAATTAGGTCACATTAACACTCTGTTATAAATGTTCGTCTTTACGTACGTTTCGGTCTCACGATCATCATCAGAAGACTTATTTTGTTAAAAAGGGGTTAACTAAAACTAATTAGCACAAGCGTCCATATCGCACAATTTTCAATCAAGAAGCTCACGCCGTCGAAACGAACAGAACCACGAATAATCGAAAATTGTATCGTTAATATTAAAGTATAGATTTTTTTGTAACAAGAAACCACTGTTAAGTAATATTCTCATAATGTACAAATGCATATTGCTATGGTCTCAAAGCAACTGGAGTTCGAAGCTATTTGTTTGTAATAACACGAGCCAGATGTAGATTTATGACGTGCTTGAAAAGGTTTTAGACCTGCATTGGAATTTAGTTTACTTTGAGCGTTCTTCCTAAAATATACTTTTAACATTATAAAGACCCATGTAGGAATTCGCAAGAGTTTTAATTAATCAAGTTAGTATAAATCTGACTCAATCCCTGAATATCATTCCTATGATTTACAGAATTTGAATCCCTTTTTATGTGAATCATCTCCAGGATAGATCTTTTATAATAATTGGTTTCTTTAGCTAAATTTAACAATTTCCATTGTAAACTTCAATTCTCTTGTGAAATAGAAATAAACAATAACATTAATTTTCTAGATATGACCATTAGGCATGATGCAGATGAAAAAATAAAAACTTCTTGGTTTACTGAACAAGTCTGGTCTCAACGTTATCTTCATTTCAATTCCGTTGCACCAGCTTGTTATAAAAACAGTGTCATAAACAGCCTCACAGACCGCGCGGTAAAATTATCCCACGCAGAGGACCGTCCCAAAAATTTAAAAATTGTTCGTAATGCATTGGAAATGAATGGCTACCCAAAAACTTTCTACAATCCTATCATTAAAGAGAGAATAAACAAAATCTATAATGGTTCTTCTTATAAAAATAACATAACAGGTAATACAGACAATTATATAACTTTACCATACATTCCGGAGACCTCAGAAAAAATTGAGAAATGTTTGAAAAAGTACGATATAAATGTTGCGCATAAACCTATTAACTGTGTTGGGAAATATTTCTCAAATCTAAAACCTGTAATACCTAAAGATAAACAAACCCACACAGTATATAAATTGAATTGTTTAGATTGTGATGGAACTTATACTGGAATCTCTAAACAATATTTACAGATGAGAATGTACGGCCATAAGTATAGCACAAGAAATAACAACTTAGAAAATTCCACCGCCCTTGCTAAGCACTGTTTTGATTATAACCATCAATTTGATTACAAAAATGTTAATATTCTAGCTAAAGAAACCAATTATTATAAAAGATCTATCCTGGAGATGATTCACATAAAAAGAGATTCAAATTCTGTAAATCATAGGAATGATATTCAGGGTTTGAGTCAGATTTATACTACCTTGATTGATTAAAACTCTTGCAAATTCCTACATACGTCTTTATAATGTTAAAAGTATATTTTAGGAAGAACGCTTAAAGTAAACTAAATTCCAATGCAGGTCTAAAACCTTTTCAAGTACGTCATAAATTTACATCAGGGACGTGTTATTACAAACAAATAGCTTCGAACTCCAGTTGCTTTGAGACCATAGCAATATGCATTTGTACATTATGAGAATATTACTTAACAGTGGTTTCTTGTTACAAAAAAATCTATACTTTAATATTAACGATACAATTTTCGATTATTCGTGGTTCTATTCGTTTCGACGGCGTGAGCTTCTTGATTGAAAATTGTGCGATATGGACGCTTGTGCTAATTAGTTTTAGTTAACCCCTTTTTAACAAAATAAGTCTTCTGATGGTCGTGAGACCGAAACGTACGTAAAGACGAACATTTATAACAGAGTGTTAATGTGACCTAATTCCCGAGAATTTTTTATATAATTCATACTGGGTCAAGAATCTTATTATATCATCACATTATCGATTGATAATATTGACTTCAAGCTGTAATTAAATTTTCCATATCTTTATCTAAATCTTTCAGATTATAGCTTAGGTACTCATTTTATTTTCTTCAAGCCAAACATTTGATAAACAGTTAGTTAATTGCATTTGAAATTATAAATAGTTTATCTTATTTGATATAATAAGTGAATGGCTCCTAATTTTGTTTGTAAACAGTTCATCGAATAAAATCGTTAGTTGTATTCAAAATCATTGAGAACCTGTTCAACCTGACAACAATGGCTGACTTTGTTCTAAGAAGTCATATCATTCTAACCTAAATCAGCCATAGGCTTTTTAGCTATAGCGACAGAGTAGAAATTATTTATTTAAAGGCCACGAGTACACCCTTGATTTAAATGCCAAATTAATAAGTACAAGATAAAACGGATTAAATCAATTATCAGTAAAACACCAAGTGAATCGTTCCAATTCATGTTGAGGAGTGTTTTTCACTCAAGAAATAATGTTTAATCAAGCTGCGAAATTCACTTTTTTCCATGTTTATAATAACCTTCAAGACTGCTTGCTTTCGATGAGTATCAAAACTGAACTGAATGACATGTTACTCTGAAAATTGTAATGCGTTCTAGTTAAGGATGATACATCACAAATGTCACATGGTATTTTCGATTGTTGTGCTATCTGCTTTATTTTTCAGGGACTTTTTTTCTCACCTTGCCCTCGTATACATTTCCCGATAATAACGGATGTGATGAGAATTACTTGTATTTTACTCGTGCGTGAAAATCGAAACTACAAACTAATTCCGTTTTTGCTATAGAAACCAGATTATCGTCAGCCATAATGATATAGATAAATGTTTCATAACCGAATGACTCAATTTCGAATAGTTGAGGAAGATTTGCTAGTTTGAAAAGTGGAGAATCCTCGATTTACGTACGAAGTTCGTGGACTGGAATGGTGAATGTACGATCTCATGCGGAAATTATAACTAGATGTACTTAGTTATTAGAGTACGTACAAACGTTGCTCTCCAAGATTAATTCTCGTAGTATTGGCAGAAACTTGCTGCAACAGGATATTATAGATATATTGTTTCCTGAATTATTAACATTATGTCTGGTTTCACATCGGATATTTACGACCTGAATTAAATTTTTATTATGAGACGCGTACAAAAGCATTTTATTGCAAACTTTCCACTTTGAATGGTCGAAAAGTTTCCCCGAGAATGGAAGAGTTAGGCTTTAATGAAAATTAATAAGAGGCAGACAATGAGCACACAATAAAATATTTTTATTACATGAGGTCTTTGTGATAGCTTATCCTGGATTTACTAAGTCCAGAAAGTTCAAGGTTTAATAAGGTCCGGTTTCAAGTAGCATAAGCGATATTTATTAGTTTCAACGTTATATGGGAAGGTGTTCATGAGAAGTAACAAAAAAATTGGTTATTCTCGTAGCAACCCCCTAACTTTTATAAAAGTTTTGGATAAAGATCTTTCCAAGATATACAGTAGGACTATTAACTACAATCAGGGCCGGATTTATATATTGCGGGGCCTCCAAGCACAACATCATGATACAATTGTTACTCTGTTTTTCAAACTGTTAGTATAGTATTGAACAGTTTTTCGCACAACTTACCATTTAGAAGGAAATAATTAGAAAATGTAGTTCTTGAATCGATATCGGCAACTTATTCAGTCGAGGAAAAAAACAGTGGCTTAACAATTGTTTCGTAAAAATTGTATTATGATGCCACTGTTCAAATTAAAAATGATTTTTTTGATTAAGAAATGTATATTTATATCATTATATGATATTCTGGAATTTAATGTAATATCTCAAACGGTTTTCGAAATTTTTGGTAAAAACCGAATAAAAATTTAAACTGTAGCATCCTCCTTTTATATCGAAAACCAAGCGTTTTGAGAAATACATTTCTATGTACTAAAACATTAAGTAAAACACTAGCAAGATGAAAAGTCCCTGAAAAATAGAACAGATGGAGCCATAATCGAGAATTTGTGGCGTTCCTCAATTATAATTCGATGATAAAGGTTCTATGGTTGAGATGTATCGGTGATTGAGGGGAGAAGGATATTTAGGATTTAGGAAAACCCCATAAATTGATGACCTCGACGTGATCCTCGGAAATGGCGAACGAAGAGGATTTAGAGGGGGGCAAGAAGGAGCAGATCGGCGGCATTAAGGCATCGGGAATTACCAAATTTTGATTTTGATTTGCTCAGGTGGAATCAGCGTTCAATAATAACGGTATCACAAAGGACAAAACCAAATTTGAATATATCATCACCTACGCGGACAAAGAATTCACACCTCATATTTTGTCGTTCTCTTATCTGTCCTCTCCTAAATATTACTAACTGATTCAAATGTTCATAAAACATCTCCAGATGATTAACATTAACATTTAATATAGCTAGCATTTGTTTACAGTCCGATATTGATTATTAATCTTGACAGGTCTATGATTTCCTTCAGAACTATAAACTTTTGTGAACTCATTGAAACCATGTCAGCTATGGTATCATAACATCCTCCTTGAAACGGGTGTGAACCAATTTGTGTTTATTCTATGAATTCATTTACTATTCCTCACGATGACATTCGTTATTGATACTTAACAAAAATCTAAAAACCCCTATATGTTCTTGTTACTTTGCTTTGAGATATTTTAATTCTACATGACATTTTTGTTTCTAAATATTATTTTGTTCTTAAATATTGGAACTAACCTGTACTAAACCCATATTACAAAACTCACTGAGGATTATGTGACAAGAGAAACGTTGTGTAAACTGCATTGGAACTCTAAAGGGTTTTGGAAAAGGAAACACCCTGTTAAACTCATCAAACATATTACCACTTTGTAGTGGTAAACATCTAAAACTTGAATGTTATAAATATTTAACGAAATGCCCCATGCATACTTAATTTCATTAAACACTTCAAGTGTCACTCGAAACTAATGAAGGCGAGCGTCCCCAGCACTGTCCCACGTAAACGAATTAACTCCAGACATGAAAAAGATAAATATTCAAATTCGAACAGTATTATATTCAACTTCTGTTGTGAGGAATTCAAATCGTAGTTCCACAAACTGAATGTTCAATCAACTTTGAAACCTTAATATTTGAATTGTTTTCCAGCTGAAATTGCAAAGCACTTGCTCAAATAGTAAAGAGGGTGAACTTTATAAGGTTATGGTGACCGCTCTCAATATAATAACATGGAATTGAATTTCTAAAGACACGGTGACATTTAGAAACTTACGATCTGCGAGAGTGAAGCTACTGCATCAGTAATCTTGAAATAGACGAAAAAATATGAGGAAACTTCAAATAACTTTTCGCATGTGCAAAAAAGAAAATGAAATCGTTTTGCAACGGGAGTGGAAGAATTTTCATTAATTTACAGTCTACGCTAGTCTATTTTGTGCAACAAACTCCTTGCATTCTTCGGAATATTTTCTTTTTTCTTTGAAAGCACATTAAAGGAAATATCATGAATCTTTCTGAGAATAATTAACTAAATTGGATATTGTTTGTTTTATTTTAGATATACTGCATAAAAAAATTCAACTCTCATCTTTCAATAATGAATATATATGTTAGCTAAAATAAAATTTGTGAGATAATACTTGAATCTTGAAAATCTGATGGTAATGTACTATGCACTGAGTTATGGGATAATAGGTTGGAGAGGAGCAGTAGAAGTGCAATAAAAAATTTAGATACGCTACAAAAAAAGATGGATGAGGAATTTGATTCTATCATAAGTTTTCACCTCAGACGCTGATGCAATAGATAGATAGATAGATAGAGTTTATTGACCATTTGTTAAATACGTATTAAAGTACATTAATGGTAAGTCAAACATGTAAGTAGAATTACAATTCATTAATTAACACACAATGATAATAAAGAGTTAAAATATGAAAATATTGTATTTACAAATTGATAAAAAATGATCATGAATACACATAAATGAATAAATGTGAACAAATAAATAGATAAATAAATAAATAAACATGTCGAATGATTGAATAGATATTATTCATTTAACTGACACTTAAAATAAGTTTCATATTCTTGAATGGAATAAAAAATATTTTTGTGTAGGATGTCTTTTAATTGCTTTTTGAAATTAATTGTGTTTTGTGCTGTTAGACATTTTGGTAACATATTATACAGATTTGAACCCGCATAATAAGGCGTTTTTTAATAGACACTCTTGTAGTGCATGGTAATGTTAAATTATTTCTGTATCGTGTAGAATAATTATGATTGTCACCCACCTTCGATAAATGGTCATGTCTAGCATGAATGAATATAAGGATCTTCAGCAGATATATGGAAGGGAGGGGTAAGATATTGTGTTTTTAAGCTATTGCATATAGCTTTTATCGCGGGCTTTGAGCGCGGCTACCGAATCAAGAAATTCCGTAACGAAAATTAATGTTAGACCTAAACAACTAACATGTGTCAAATTAATTAATTAATTTGAAGTTTCTAAAAGTGAGAAATTTCGCTATTTTATACGAATGTTATAACACTCTAGCGCTTTAGACTCCGGGATTTTCACGTGGCCTATCGAAATTAGAAAGTTCGAATTATCTAAAAACATAATTGCATGAACTCCAGACGTCCTATGTAATAAGCTACGAACGAAATCATTTTGACATATGCCTCTAGGAGCTCGCCACGCGTCAGTTAGAGTTTATACGTTAGACGCGCGTAGCAGAGACCTGAGAGTACCTGTTTCTATTGAGCTATTGCATATATTGCATATAGCTTTTATCGCGGGCTTTGAGCGCGGCGACCGAATCAAGAAATTCCGTAACGAAAAGTAACAGGAACTCGTTTATGTTGCGCTCTCTCGGGTGACTAATATTGAAAAATTGTATATCACGACAAAAAACGATAATTCTACATTCAAGTTTCATAATAATCGAAGGCAAGCTGCATCAACTGCATCTTTGTTGCAAAAATTCAAAAGACTGTCTTTAAATAGTGTTCAGACGACAGCTCAAAGTGTCTTAGATTTCATTAGTGATAGAGATGGCATTCCAATAATGACTTTCAATTGCCAAAGTCTAAATAGTCACAAATACGATTTACAAGATTCAGTTACGAGACAAACAAATGTGTTACTTCTTACCGAAACTTGAATGGCGCATGACAATCCGATTGAAATACCTAATTTCAATTGTATTGTTCAATTCAAACGAGATGCTGTTCCAAAAGGTGGGGTAGCTATTTACCAAAATAATAATAATGTTACTAATATTATGACTCCGAATATTGAAATACATATTGCAAACGTTAGCGATGTTAATGTTGGGCGCTCATTTGTTGGAGATATTTGTGCGTGCTTATGCAAACTTAGAAATGACCTACACGTAGTCATGGTAGCAATTTACATTTCTCCAAATCCAAAATTGGACGAGGTAGAGCATATTATTCATCGCACTTTACTGAAGTACACTGAAGAAGGGTCGAAAATACTTGGTACAAATGGTAATAAATTTCCACTTATCTTGGCTGGCGATTTCAACATCAACTTCGCTGATAAAGAGTCAGAGCGGTTGACAACTTTTCTTTCGGAAAAATTGAATTGGAAATAATGATCCACAAGAATCCACAACAAAATATGGGACCACCATTGACGCGGTATTTTCCAGATATTTAGAGGATATCAAGTCTCAAACTTATGTCTCTTATTTCAGTTATTCAGTTACCATAAACCCATAGTTTCAATGACAACAAATTCCTGAATAACCTACATGTATTGTAAGATAATAAAAATATTTTGAACGATATTAACTTCTCATTTATTCAATAAAAGAAAAAAAATTGTTTTCTTATTGGTCACCACGCTCAAAAGTAACTTGAATTAATATCAAAGAAAAAACTTGAGTTAAAATATCAAAGAAAAAAAATACTGCATAAATTAAAAAAAAAAAATAATTATAATTGCATAAGTTGAGAAAAAATTCTATGCAATAGCTTTACCGCGGAAGTCCTCGAGTGCCACACGTATCTTTTTTTTAAATGTGGGTCTGCATGTCTTGCGAAACTCAACAGTGAAAATTAATCTTATGATTCGTTTCTGTAATTTAAAGGCTCTTTCGGAATCGCAAGACTGTCCCCACACTATAATATGATAAGACACATATATTCGTGTCCATAATAAACAGACATTAGGCATTCTGTACTGAGAACGTTCTTAAGATTTGATAACAAATAAAAATGTGAGTTTAGTCTGGATACTATATAATCTATATTCCAAACCCATGACATATGCTCGTCAATAAAGGTACCTAAAAATTTACATTCCTGTTCACAGATCAGGTTTTCGCCCTGGAAGTCAAAAACGAAATTGCAAGATGATCGCAAAGGTGGCTTGCATTCCATACATACAGTTTTTTTACAGTTCAATGAAAGTCCATTTTCTACGCACCAAATCTGGAAATCATTCATGAGCTTTAAAGCTTTATTGTGCGTCTCCTGAGGAGTAAATCCCGAGATAACCGCACCCACATCATTGGCATGCCTAAATAATTTCTCTTCCGTAACAAAGGGCAGATCATTCACGAACAATATGAACAAAAGTATACTACCTTGTGGAGTGCCTAGTGTTACATCAAACGTTTGAGAATGAACTTTGTCTACTTTTACCACTAATGTCCTACTGCTAAGGAATGACATTAGCCATTTTTTTATTGAGCCCCTTATACCGACAGCATCCAATTTCTCATCCAAAATTTCTCTATTCAACATGTCAAAAGCATGTGTTAGATCAAACTGAACAATCACAACATATTTATTTTGCTCAAGATCGGAACATACATACTGAGTAAGCTCAATGACCGCGGCATCAGCAGATAATCCCGGTCTAAATCTAAACTGACATTTTTGAAAAAGTGCTCAATATAGATATTTGTCTATAATTACATGTCTTCTCTGTTTCCTTTCTTATGAATGGGGGTGACTTTTGCTACTTTAAGTGTGGAAGGAAATGTTCCTTCTGAGACGGAAATATTGAGCAGATCTGTTAGGCATGGTGTGAGTTCATCTGCCACATTATTATGTTGTTAATCTCTTTTTGTTCAAATGGAGAGAAAAATAATGAATTACCTACTTTACTTGTAGTTTTTATAGTTTTTATTCTGTTTGTGTGCGTGATTGTGGTACTCACCGACTCAGTAAAGTATGTTTCAAACAAATTTTTGATATGTCACAGCGTTCCAAAACCCTGAATTTCGGCCATCCCTTACATAAACACGCTATGACATCACTTTTAAAAATGATAAATGCACTCGAAAATGGTATCCACAACCTTCTGACATCCCATCGAACAAGTTCTATCAATAACATTGACCTTTAGAAAATTTGGCATTTTCCCAAATTTCATAAGGGGTATGGAAAAATAGTGAATTTGGTCGATCTCATCGATTCCGATATAATGGTATCATAATACACTCTCATGGATGAGAAATTTGATTCTACCATTAGTTTTTGCACGTTTCAACTCGTTATAAGGAACATTTCGCCCATATGAAGGAAAATAATAGTGAAAATCAGCTATAGCCGAACATATTTTGAATACAGTTCACACCATTTCCCAAGAAAGTTTATCATGGTACAAACAAACATCTAGGTAATTTAGAAGGGATGGGAATGTATAAACAAAAAAGCAATTTATTAAATTCCGATTTATCTCCAGGTGACGGTAACCCATTGTGTACATTATTATCCCCAAATAGTTTTTAGCACATATTGATTTATAACTCAGTTTACTCTGATGATGGCTTCTTGGTAACCGAAAGGTCCTCAGTACTTTAATAATATTTCTAGTGGATATAATATATCCACAGGTTTTTATATGAAAATTCTCGGGAAATAGGTCACAATAACACTCTGTTTTGAATTTTCGTCTTTACGTACGTTTCGGTCTCACGACCTTCATCAGAAGACTTATTATGTAAAAAGGGGTTAATTAAAACTAATTAGCACAAGCGTCCATATCGCACAATTTTCAATCAAAAAGCCCACGCCGTCGAAACGAACAGAACCACGAATAATCGAAAATTGTATCGTTAATATTAAAGTATAATTTTTTTTGTAACAAGAATCCACTGTTCAGTAAAATTCTCATAATATACAAACGCATATTGCTATGGTCTCAAAGCAACTGAAGTTCGAAGCTATTTGTTGATATTTACTCGAAACAGATGTAGATTTATGACGTACTTGAAAAGGTTTTGGAATACTATAAGCGTTCTTCCTAAAATATACTTTTAACATTATAAAGACGCATGTAGGAATTTGCAAGAGTTTTAATTAATCAAGTTAGTATAAATCTGACTCAATCTCTGAATATCATTCCTATGGTTCACAGAATTGGAATCCCGTTTTATGTGAATCATCTCCAGGATAGATCTTTTATAATAATTGGTTTCTTTAGTTAAAATATTAACATTCTTGTAATCAAACTGATGGTTATAATCAAAGCAGTGTTTAGTAAGGGCGGTGGAATTTTCTAAGTTATTATTTCTTGTGCTATACTTATGGCCGTACATTCTTTTTTGTAAATATTGTTTAGAGATTCCAGTATAAGTTCCCTCACAATCTAAACAATTCAATTTATATACTGTGTGGGTTTGTTTATCTTTAGGTATTACAGGTTTTAGATTTGAGAAACATTTCCCAACACAGTTAGTAGGTTTATGCGCAACATTTATATCGTACTCTTTCAAACATTTCTTAATTTTTTCTGAGGTCTCCGGAATGTATGGTAAAGTTATATAATTGTCTGTATTACCTGTTATGTTATTTTTATATGAAGTTTTTGTATGGTAAAGTTATATAATTGTCTGTATTACCTGTTATGTTATTTTTATATGAAGAACCATTATAGATTTTGTTTATTCTCTCTTTAATGATAAGATTGAAGAACGTTTTTGGGTAGCCATTCATTTCTAGTGTGTTACGAACAATTTTTAGATTTTTGGGACCGTTTTCTGCGTGGGACAATTTCACCGCGCGGTCTGTAAGGCTGTTAATGACACTTTTTTTATAACAAGCTGGTGCAACGGAATTGAAATGAAGATAACGTTGAGACCAAACTTCTTTAGTAAACCAAGAAGTTTTTATTTTTCCATCTGCATCATGCCTAATGTTCATATCTAGGAAATTTATGTTTTTGTTTATTTCTATTTCACAAGTGAATTGAAGTTTACAGTGGAAATTGTTGAATTTATTAATCACGTATTGAACTTTATCGTTGGGAACACATATAAGGCAATCATCTACATATCGTTTAAAGAATACAGGCTGAAAATCTAATGAATTTATAACGGATTTCTCTAGGCATTCCATAACGAGGTTAGCAATGGTAGCTGGAATAGGAGATCCCATTGCTGTGCCGAAAATTTGTCCAAAATATTGCTCACCGTACTGAAAATAAGTGCATTCTAAACAAAACTTTACCGCATTTATAAAATCCGATTGATCAAGAGGTGTGTGGTTTTTAATCTCTTCCCAACGTTTTTTGATGCAATTCAATGCCAAAACGACAGGTATATTTGTAAATAAAGAAACAACCTCCAAGGAAATTAGTTGATGGTTTACTGGTACGGATTGATTTTTTATAAATTCATTAAAATGCCATGAGTCTTTCACATAAAATTCATTTTTTCCTATTATATTATTGATAGATTTAGATAGAAATTTTGATAAATTGTAAGTAGGATCTCCAATATTACTTACAATGGGTCTTAGGGGTATATCATTTTTATGTAGTTTCGGAAGCCCATAGATATAAGGTGCTAGCCCATTATGGCAAATTAATTTATTTTTTAATTCAATAGGGATTATCTTATCTTTATGCCATGTATTTATCAATTTATTCATGTTATTTTGTACTGATAAAGTAGGGTCAGATTTCAATTTCTTTATTACTTATATTATTATATCCACAGGGTAAACTCTTCTGTAACATAAAGACATTTATTGCTTTTGATTCACTTGCTATTACAGCTTTTGCAACTTCTTCCACTCTCTTCATATTCGCTCATTCCTAAATACAAAAATGTAAATTTGAATATTTTGTCCAATATGTCTTGACATTGACTCTTGTCCATGGTAACTCTTATATTTCTATTTTCAAATGTAAACTCCAGCTTTTGATTTTTTTCCTAACAACTAACTTACAAAAGATATAAAACGATACTCATCTATTGCAAAAAAACGTTCATCTTGCAACTAGTTGTATGAGTAGATATTTTGTACAAGATTGGGAATTCTGACCGTAAATCTAAATTATGTGAGAAATATTTGGTTCACTATCTGAGTTACACAGATGAGAAAAAATATCGAACAAATGAATTTGTTTTAATTTGTTCTCATTATTCGACCTACTGATTTTTTCGTTTGGAATTGCCTTATTGTTATTCAATTCCTTCCTTTCTATCTTATTTCACCCTGATTATAAACACTATTGTCACCTGCTCTATTATTCAACGAATTATCGTAGTAATATTTGTAAACCAAAACATGAGTAAGTTGACATCCAAAAGTCCTAGGGAAATCAAATCATTTTGGAGACTTTCCGGATTCTTTCAAGAAGCATGATAATCTTAATTAGTATAAAGTACCACATAAAAAATTAAAAAAAAATACTATTCTTTGGATATGTTCAATTTTTTAACTAAGCCCTTATTTATTATAAATTTGAAGTATTTTACCAGTGTTGTAATTCGATGTTGATGTGAAATAGTTGATTTATGACGAAGTCCGAACAGACAAACCACAACTTTACAGACGCGCCAAACTTTACCAAAGTATACGAAACTATGATCAAGTACTCTCTGGCAGCGAACGGGAGTGTATCTGCGAGAGCATGGAGCGACGCGGGAATACTGTTCTGTCAGTGAATCCTGCAGTTACTGCTGGTCTACAAGACGCCCAAAAGCAAATGCGCCGCGTCATTATACACTGTTACCATGCACTCAATTTGAAAAGAAGATGGCTCACAATTTTTTAACGAGACAATCACTTAAATAAACACGTATGGTATTTTAATGTTTACTCATTTGTTATCAAATCATAAAATACTGCTCGACTGCCTCTAATTACTCGATTGAATTTGCTCGGAGTGAAATGAATCCACATTTTCCGGAACGTGTTACTTTTAACAATAAAAACAATTGAAACGGTTCAGTTTTGAATCCCTCCAAACAGAATTAAGTTGTTGAATCTTACTTCTTATAATCTGTTCTCAATCACCTAATGCTTATGCTTCAGGTTCTTGAATGCATTGGATAACATTTGTAGCCATTTTGATTTGTTCATTCGAACTCATGGAATGGGGATACTGTGACGTCTATTGCCAAAGCCGCTTCACAACAACTTGGTTTTCTATTCCCTGCCAAGAGGACTTTACATCCCAGCAGCTCCTCATAATCTACAAAGCACAGATCCGACGTATCCTCGATTACTGTCAACATGTTTGGAGTTTGGCTCCAAAACATACGCTGAAGGTCTTGGATTCGCTGGCTAACACGAAGTTCTTAGAACATTACATGTTTTCTTCTCCAGTAGACAAAGTATAAAATACATTTCTCGAGTACTATTTGTCAGAGCTATTAACAAAACCAAAACATCGGTATCTTCCGATGCAACAATATCTACTTCGTTGGCCCATGGCTGCGGTTGCGATTAAACTGTTAGCATCACTCTCTGCGTGGAAAAATGGAAAAGTTCTGTTCATAAGAGTTTCCTTCCTGTTGTTGACCAAAAAGGCTTATTGTTTGATTCTTAACGTCATTTCTTCAGTAAAAAATATCAATAGAAGAATTTTTGAAAGCAGGAGGATCTCTTTTCATTGATTCAAATCTCTAGGAAGGCGAATCCCACAATCCCTAATATGATGATGTCAGGTACAACTATTCATATGAAGTATTCGATCATGTTTGGAAATACAGTCAACAGCACCCTCTCATGAGATGATGATGTGAGGTCCATTGCGAAAACCGCTTCACAAAAACTTGGTTTTCTATTTCGTGCCAAGACTACCTACTATACATCCCAGGAGCTCCTCATAATCTACAAAGCACAGATTCGTCGACCTATCCTGCTGTACTCCTATTCTCGAATGAAGAAAATCTTGAATTCGTGAGAAAATCTCTCGAAATTGGCTGAGCCGATATTGTTGAGATTGTAGGAACGTTCACTCCAAAAGTCCTGCGAACTTACTTCTCTTGGTGTTCACTGAGAGATAGTTGAAAATTTTGGGAGGAAGATGCAGAGAACGAACATGTTTGCAGTCTAAACTTCATACTATCTTTCATCTTGATGTTATTGTAATACTGTGATTGAGACGTAGAAATTTATGTTGAAACAATTACGTAAAACTAAAGGAGTCATATAATATTATAGAGTCATTGAAGTTAATTTTATTGTCAATATGATGTTTTTAGATAACGTGTTAGCAGAGAATCAAGTATTCAATGACATTGTCTTGTGCTTCTGAGCACTTGTAATTGAAACGGGATAACCGACACAACTCACAAATAACAGAAAATCTTCGAAAAAGGAGCATTGGAGAAGGCGGGAGCGAAAAAAGGTAAAAAAAAAACGTCAAGTCATCATGCTTGTTTGCAAGAAACGTCTCAAGTCGCCCCAAAGGTCCGCATCTCACTTAAACCCAACTCATGTTTGTTGCAAGAAACGTCTCTAGTTGTTCCACAGGATAGCGTCTCGTCAAAACACAAATCATGCTCCTCTTAACTCGACGTCAAACGTATCTAACAAAATACACATAATGAAAATACTCCAGATCAATATCAGAACTGTACATTTTATATTAACTACGTTCCTGATAAAAATGTTCAAATTAAAGTATTCTTAATTTCTTTAGTAAGTCACTCATTTTGTTAGTTGTATTATATTATGATGTAAATAAAATAATCCAGATTAGTTCTAAATTTAATTTCCACTGGTGATATTCTCCATCAAAATATCACTTGTGCAACAGCATTTTCTGAGAAAATGTGTGAAAACTTTTTTCAAGACCAATTTTTAAAATAAAAGCCTTCGTGCATATCACAGGTTGACGGGGTATCCTCCAAAGCAATGGCTTTCAATACTGGTATTCTACAGGGATCTGTCTTGCACCAACTCTGTTTCTGCTTCATATCAACGATCTGCTGGAAGTGACCAACTGTCTCGTCCACAGCTTTGCAGATGATGGTACACTTCATACCGTCTTCTCATCTAGAGCCCCAATACCATCCATTGAAGCCACAGGAGCGCGACAGGGTTGACACAATTAATGGAGATCTGGCGAAGATTTTGAAATGGGAATCTGATGAACAAGTAGAGCTTAATGCAACCAAAACTCAAGCTTGAGTCTCCTCCAGAAAGGCGGATCCCACAATCCCCAATATGATGATGTCTCAGTTTTCTATTAATATTTCGATCAATTTCATCAAAAATCTCGTCTGTCATTCCACTACGAGGGATTCCAGTTAGGCGTACTAGACAAGCTAGTCATCACTTCACTGTCAAATTAGAGACCTGCCGAACTTCTTCATACCAAACTTCTCATTCTTTTTATCGAACAACGAAGTAGTGGAACTCTTCACCTAATGAGGTTTTTCCCTATGCCTATAACTTCCAAACCTTCAAGAAAAATACGAATGCCTATATCTTCTCCCCACATCCCACTGCTGACTCACACGATGTTCTTCTAACATTATAGGTTTCCCTCTCAAAGTATAAAAAAAATCACAAAAAAAAATTCCTCGCCCCTACGGGCTCGTGATTTTTGATATGCCCTCTAGCTTTCAGAAAAAATTGGTTGTGAGAAAAATGTTCATCAATTCTCGGAAATTTTTCTTGCACTTGTGATATTTCTATTGATTATTCAAATAGTTCAGTCAATTGTTAGGAATATTTCATATTGTTTTATTATTTAAATGTTGGATCACACTTTGTAAAATTAATCTTTGGAACGCATTCTTGATGAGGGGATATTCAATCAGACATTTTCTCCACAAACTATATTCTGCAGTGCTACACCGAAGGACGTGCTTAAAGCACCGATTCATACATTTGGTGACATTCTGATGAGTTATTGCGAATCTAAAGTGTTCGAATATTCTTATGACATATTGGCCCTTAAACGTTAGTCTCGGATGATTTGTAAAGTGAAATCTAATGGAAAAGCAGACCAGCTCATGTTCTAATCTGGGAAATATATGGTAAACATGAAATAGGAACGATAAACGTCATAAAAACATGCAGGCAATTGTTAAATGTCTGAACTTCCCGTCTTCTACATTACGCTGGAACCATGCGCCATTTTCTACATAAAAGATCCATTTCAACAGAAGGTGTCTCTGACAGGCGTTGGATATTGAAACTGATAATTTTACAACGGACTTTTTTCAACCATACTGCAGCAACATGCTAACACATTTATACTCCCTCGATATTCAATTTTATTACGTAATGCATTGAATCCCCTGCTTCGGACAGAAACGTTTCCTCTCGGAAATATTAATTTCAATGTGTGGTAACTGTTTTTGAATCGCTGCAACAATATGTTTCAACATGAAACAGACAATTGTGTTTTTCGATAACGTCATGTTGACCCTTTACGTACCCAACAATAGTGTTAATAACTACTTCGAAAATGTCCCTTGTTTCTTCAAGGATATTTGACAGTCCATTACTCGCTATTCAATTTCGCTCCCAAAATATACTCAAAATCACCACAATAATAATTGTGCGCCTGAAATAGCGTAGTTTTGACTATACCCACAATATTGGTCAATCAACCCTACGAACGAATGGGGTTCACTGATAGAGCCAGAGACGAAGGAGAGGCGGGAGGAGCGATAAGCCTCTGAGCAGATAAGCTCCCAGTGTAAAATTTGGCATGAAGGCGATGTGCCCAAACAGCACTTGTAAAAAGAATGCAAAACTACATTAGCATTTTGCTACGCTGTTCTCATTCACACAAAGATCATCTCCCATTCCACGGCTTTATTCATGCTTATTCTATTCTGTTCCTCCACATAGGCTAGATCTTTTCCAGAATGTGACGCTGTTACATCATCAGCAAATAGTACAGTGTGCATCAATGATAAGAATTCCGGCAAGTCATCAACAAAATCGAAAATAGTAAAGGTCCCAATATGTATCCTTGGGGTACACCAATCGTAAGTAATTTCTTTTCAGACCATCAGCCATCCATACATCTGCTTGATGACGATCTGTTGAAAACGACTCAATAATATTAACGCTTACAATATCAAATATATGTTTCTCAAGTTATTTGTAAAGTATTAGTCGAGTCAAATAGGTATTTCATTACGAATATCGTTAGATATGGACCGATTTTGATGAAACAAAGTGCATTCGATTCGGGATGACGTCTAGAAAAAAGCACACCGGTTAGTTTTCTGTGTAAATTTGTTATTATTTTTTTAAACAAAGAATTGACCAATTTTCTGGCTAATTATTGGGAAAATTTAGTCGGGGGTTTTCGGGGTCGCTGATTACGATTCTGAACTCACATTGGCCAAAATCGAACTCTTCAGCTGGTAATTGGCCACTTTAATTGGACCATTTTTTTTAATTTGGACAAAATTGATCATTTTTTCTTAATTTCATCGCAAATAGACAGGAAAAATTACCCGGGGGTTTTCGGAGTCGCTGAGTACGATTGTGAAGTCAAATCGTCCAAAATCGAACTCCTCAGCTGGTAATTGGTAGCATATACATATTTACAATATTTTTAATCAATTGAATATTGTTTACAAAATGCATATTTCAGTAAGTACAAGTAAAATCAATCTTCTTCGTCACTATCATAATCATAATAATTGTCATTGGGTGTTTGAATATTTTCAATGCCTTCTTCATTGGTATTATCTACTTCATCATCGTCATCGTCTTCGTCGTCATCTCCAGGTGAAATTGGATTGATCAGACTGAAATTGTTACTACAATTTCCCATGCAATTTGCACAAGCAACAGTACAGTTCATATTTTTTTTGCGACATCCACATCTGCTTGATGCGCATTTCTTTTTGCATGAGCATGATACTGTATTGAAAAGCTCTTCAGGAACTGGATCCAAGTTCAATTTTACAGGATGTATGTAACACTCCGTCTACTTTTTTCCATCCCCACTCTTCTGGATTCAATACTAATACACCAATCCAACTTTGAACTTGAAAATAAACCCTTTTCAAATGTTCCATAAACGCATCCAGTGTTGGTGGTAAGGACGATAAGTCGACAATTTCTTCTTTACCAGCTGAGGAGTTTGATTTTGGTCAATTTGACTCCAGAATCGTACTCAGCGACTCCGAAAACCCCCGAGCAATTTTTCCTGTCTATTTGCGATGAAATTAAGAAAAAATTAACAATTTTGCCCAATTAAACTGGCCAATTACTAGCTGGGAAGATCGATTCTGGCAAATCTGAGTTCAGAATCGTAATCAGCGACCCCAAAAACCCCCGAGTGATTTTTCCTGGCTATTTTTGATGAAATTAATAAAAATGGTCACTTTGTCCAATTAAAGTGGCCAATTACCAGCTGGGGAGTTCGATTTTGGCCAATCTGAGTTCAGAATCGTAATCAGCGACCCCGAAAACCCCCGACTAAATTTTTCCAATAATTACCCAGAAAATTGGTCAATTTTTTGTTAAAAAAATTAATAACAAATTCACACAAGAAACTAACCGGTAAGCTTTCTTCTAGACGTCATCCCGAATCGAATGCACTTTGTTTCATCAAAATCGGTCCATATCTAACGATTTTCGTAAGTCGGCCTGTTTTAATACCTATTTGACTCGACCATATAGCATGGAGAACACAGTCAAATGCCTTTGTTAGGTCATAAATAGTGATAGCGAATGTAGACCTTGTTGAAAGGCCAAAGAAATCTCTGGAGCTACTATTTATGAATTCCATTATTATTTCTCTGATCTAAATAAATGTGGAAAATGTAGAAAAATTATATGGCAGAAAATTGTCTTATAAGAGGCTTATCGGGTCTAAATGACTTCTTGGAATGGATTGAGACATTATTTGTGCAATTGATAAAAAATATCATTGAAACTTTCTGCTGTTAAGTGTGTGATATTTTCACTGAGAATTATTTTTTTATTAATTAGACTCCACATAGTTCTGTTTGGACTGTTCGATTTTTTATTAGTTGGTCAGTTGCCCTTATCTTAGCTTCTTTTAGTCTTAACTTGTTATTAATTTTGAGTTTATTACGTAAAATTATGAAAGATGGAATATTTGTATAGGTATATATATATATATATATATATATATATATATATATATATATATATATATATATATATATATATCATCTATGATCTGCAACTGATTTCGAAGTTCTCGTTGCTGAGGTGTGAACCATTCAACTCCAGAGAAAAATTACGATAACAAAAGAGGGTGACGGAAGTCTAGCTAATGGAACATGATATATGTGTATCCTTTTAATGGATACCATGGATGATCACAGTAACGTAGCGATATCATGCGCGTATTCTGGTTTATCTTGTATAAACAGAGTTAAAGGAAACTTTAATTTTCACCGAGATGCGGAAAAGTTTCGGAATTTCCAAAACGCTCCGTGTAACTGAGGCAATCTTGATAAAAACTTCTGGATTGAAATAAAAAATATCAACCCGGAAGGGCAGACCTCATTTTATTCTCTTTTTAAATTAACAAGTCTCAAATTTCATTTATACCTGCTATTAAAATGATAATGAGTTTATAAGAACGTTTTACGAAAGGGTAACGTTCCTAACTTTTGCGTTTGAAATAAAAATGACGGTGGACGTCTTTTCAAGTAAAATTCTATAAAGGAACCGTGGCGAAGAGCTTCATGTCTTTCCGTCACTTCGAATTCTCCATTTTAAACTCAAACGTCCAGTTCGATAAAAGCATACAGATATTTTAATAAAAGTTTAGCCAATATCTTATGAAGTCAGTTTTCTGCCAGATGTTCTCTAATTCTGAATAAGAGTTACATCTTTCAAGAAGAACATTTCTATTGGATTCGATTATTTTAAAATTCTTTTGAATAACTCTACAACCTTTCCAGATAATTTCAAACTCATCAATCAAACACGTACATTTTCATTTGTCGTTTTGAAAAGTTTGCTCACATAATTTCGTCTGTCGAGGTGGTTCGACAAAAATAGCCTTGGCAAACTTATATATTCTTAAGCTGAGGCTTAATACCGACCTATCAGAATTAGTTTCATTCTGGTATCAGCTAAAGTAAATTAGAGGTCCCGCTGGTCACCTATGAGAGCGTCTGCCCAGCACTTCCGGCAAAAAATACTGCTATATTTAATTTTTCTGTATTCACTAATAAGTTTCTAGCTGATAGTATAACAGTTATTTCGGTATCAGATCAGTGGTGGCTGGTACTAAACAGCACAAGAGAACGTGCCCAAGCAACCACCAACCAGCAAGCACCAAGATAAACGCCGAAATAAATTCGCATGTAAATCAGTGCATTATTTTATTCCGCACGTCAGGCGCATGTAATGCTAAAACTCAAAACTGTGTTCCGGGGAACGTTCTGAAGTGTACCTATTTCAAGTATGATTCGGCTGACCACGGTTATTTTCGGCACACGGGCTCATACTGTTGGTTTGAGGCACAAAGCAGCGTATCTCCAGTAAACGTCTTGCCTTCATAGTGTACAGTGCGAAGCTTTCGAATTGGCGTTACGGGGCCATGATTATACATTGGCATCGGACAATCCAGGTATTTATGCAAGCTTAATCAACTTTGCAGCTGAATTAGTTGCTGTGCTTGCAATACATATAGAAGGTTCGGGTTTCAAAGCAGGTGACAAAATACAGATTGAAAATTATCGATAGACAACTATCCAGAGCGTTCTACCTAATTTACTGGAAGTTATAGTCCATGAAAAGATTCGTTGTAGAGTACAACGGATTATTGTTGATGAGCGGCACGAGTTCATGCAGGGGAGGTCGACGTGTACCAATATGACAGTCTATTCTCAGTTTATTTTGGACAATATGGGGAACGGTAAGCAAGTACACTCAATATTCACAGATTTCAGGAAAGCTTTCGATCGTGTTTCACAGTCCTTGTTGATTAAGAAACTGAGTGCTTTTGAGATTTCTGATAGTCTATTAAATTGGTAGAAGACATATCTGGTAGAAAGATTTCAAGTCATACGTGTGGAGGATTATCTCTCTAGGGATATCACCGTGTCTTTGGGAGTTCCACAGGGTAGCCATTTGAGACCACTTCCTTTCAACTAGTTTATAAATGATCTATCTGAGGTTTCCATTAACAGTAAATTTTTGCTGTTCGCCGGTGATTTGAATGTTTTTAGACACATTGATTCTGAATCTGATTGAAAACTATTATAGTCCGATAGAATTTAATATTGGTAAATGTAAGAGTGTAGCATTTGCTAGGTCACTGCATGGATTCCCTTGTAGATATTTAGTTCACGGTCTTCTGCTGAGTACTGTCGATGTAGTTGACGATTCGGGTGTGCGATTAGACAAGCATATGAGTTCTGTGCAACACTATGATATGGTTACGAACAATGGAATGGAGATACTGGGTTTCATTATTCGGAATGCCCTGGATTTTAATAATATAAATGCTCTCAAATATCTATATATTGTATATCTATGGTTTCGGCGTTTACGTAGTGTAAATTCATAATACTTCGGAACTTGGAGAATAAAACTCAAATTTTACACAAGTCTTTTAACATTTAATTTAAAAATACTGACAAATTGTCAGTCAAACGATCAAATAGATACATATAATTCACCGCTTGTTAACAATTTTGTAAACACACTCCCACCATTATCCACCCTCATCCCTCAATTTGTACCACATTCTGATCCCTGATATTTAAGGGCATACTTTTAGATTTAGCTTTAGTTGATTATTTCACTTATGCTAAAATAGCGTATTATGATTGGTTGAAATTTTTGTGTTGATAAATGAAAACATCATGTTTTCGATTTTGTAGTTCGGCTCTTGATTGGCTACTGGATATGTATATATTCCTGATTAGTTATTATCAAAACACAAACTTACCACTAGCAAGCTGCTATAATGACACAACACCAAACTTGGACCAAAACTAAATAAGCACTCACTATTAATTCATATCAACTTCACAATTTTCGACAAATTTTGCATACTCGTTGATTAATCAAATCACTAAATCAAAATTTATCAAAACATAACCTCGAGCGAGAAGCAGTAGACTAGACATGCAATGACGAAACTACGAATGACGCGCTCTGAGATTGGTAACTGAAATAGAGGGATGTTTGAAATATCAAGTAAATGTTTTGTTAGTTGCCTAAATCAAAATTTATCAAAACATAACCTCGAGCGAGAAGCAGTAGACTAGACATGCAATGACGAAACTACGAATGACGCGCTCTGTGATTGGTAACTGAAATAGAGGGATGTTTGAAATATAAAGTAAATGTTTTGTTAGTTGCATAATTTCAGAACTAAATGCGGGATTAATGTTCCTAGTTAAATTGAATAGTAGGCTGTAACATAAATGAAGGAAATTAACAATAATTCTTGAATCGAATTTACACGTCAAAATGAGTGATAAGAGCCGCTTCGGTGATTATAATCTTGAACAAATAAGAAATGAAATTAAAGACCTAATACCGCAAAATACCATTCCGTCCGAATAATACATTTGGAAACAATTCCCAGAATTTTGTGAAGAACGAAATCACCTTCTAGAAGAAAATACATCGAATGAAAAACTTGCGGACGTCCTTACTGAATGGGCATTCAATATGCGAAAGATCGATGGAAGTGAGTATAAGGAAATGGTAGTGAAAACTATGTGGAATACTACTGCCAAATTGCTCCAAATATAATATATTATAACGGATACAACCGTACTTTAGATCGATTCAAAGATATACCTTTTCAAGTTGCTAGAAATGCCAGGAATATGAAAAGGAAAAGACTGCAAAGAATTCCAGAAAAAAGAAAAATATCTTCTGTATCCTTGACATCTGAAGAAATGACAAATATTGTACAAAGTTGGGATGAAAATAATCCAAATGGACTGCAGAGAAAACTTTATCATATAATTGCAGTGGAATTGGCTTGGCGGGGTGGCGAGGCTTGACGATGTTTGGTTAATTTTTTCAAAGAAGAAATAAATAACGACGGAACACCATCAGGAAGACTGGAATACAACCCAATTTTCACGAAAACTGCACAAGGAGGTGCAAGAAATATAGCGGAAAGTAAATGGCTTGTACCAAATAAAGATAAACCAGAAAATTGCCCAGTTCGACTATTCAAGAAACTGATATCAAAAAGAGGAGTGAATATTAAAACGGATTGGCTATTTTTGACGGTTAACAACAATTGGTATAAAGACAATAATAGTCCTTGGTTCAAAAATATGCCAATTGGTATAAATGCAGCTGAAAAAATTGGTTTAGATACAAAAAAAGTTAAAATTTCGAATCATTCAAATAGATCTACAGCTGTCAGTCAGTTGGCAAGTTCCGGAATTGGAGAACAACAAATAATTAAAGTCACTGGCCATAGTAGTTCAACGTCAATAAAACCATATTTACAACTCAACAAGGAACACCATGCCAAAATAATTTCAAATCTTAGGAGTGAAGATGTAAATATATCCACAACGCAGACGGTTGTATCTACTAGTACAAAAAAGGACGACCTGGATATGGATAATGTTAAAATATACAACAGCACAAACTGTACATTTAATATTAATATTTATAATAAATAAATAAAAATGGTTTCGATTTTATTCATGAAATAATCTTAACAAATACAACTCGTGTTATCGGCGATCATCGTTAATTCCTTCTCGGTTTCGAATCAAATTATGTTGCTTTAGGCAACCTAATTTGATTCACAAATTCAAAGGAATTGCTATTTCGATAATCACCGATACACTTGTGGTATTACCTACGATAACTCCTTGCTTTGAAAATGCCACAGTGTGGTGAAACAATTTGTCAGCATTTTTAAATTAAATGTTAAATGTCTTGTGTAAAATTTGAGTTTTGTTCTCCAAGTTCCGAAGATCTGTATATTGCATTGGTTAGAAGCATATTGGAATACTCATCTCCGGTATGGTCTCCTTCTTATGACCTGCATTCTCGTGGGATAGAGCGCGTGCAGTCTCATTTAGAATGGGCATATCTTCTCTTGACTACTCTGCGACATTTATGAGGTCGGTTTAAAAGCGAGGCGCAAACTGGAGCGGTCATGGGTGCGGTGGCGGGCGCGGTGGGGGTGGCGATCAAACGCTTTTCATTAAATTAAATGGAAGAGTGTTAACCTGAGCGGACTGACAAACGCGCCCGCTGCCCAGTGCAGCCTCGAGAGTGAACTATTTGATCCGGCGCTAGGCCGGGAGTAGATTCAGCAAGCAACACCTTTTCGCGGTTCTCGAGATAAGTAACCCTACGGGGAGAAACTAACGTTGTCAATGTCTAAGATCCGATGAACTGTGCACCACATGCAGTTCATCACTAAAACCATGATATCGTGCCTTCCTATCCCAGATCTCTGGTCGAAATGGATTCACGGGCTTGGTAGACAATGTGGTAGGCTATTTGAACGAAGCCGAACGGTGACTCGTCAAACGTTCCTGGTGAAACAGGTAACACGAGGAGGTGGAATTGACCATAGCCCAAAAGGGGCAATATATGTGTCTAGCAAGTAGCTCCACTTTGGGTTCGCCTGAAGTGGGTCCGCCTAAAGTAAGTCCGCCGGAGGTGAACAAAAGCTGCCTCTGCGGGGGTAGTATGCTGCACCACATGGCTCTACTCATGAAGTCCGGTGTCGGTGCTTCTTATGCCAGGCCTTTCTGGGAAATTGATTCGCGGCCGTAGGCAACGATATGTGGAAGACCGATGATAAGAGGTCGACGGCGACTCGTCAAACGGGAGCTGTTATAAATTATAACACCAACATGAGTAGACAGGGGGAGAGGGGCCAGGACGGTTCAAAAGACTGTATCCTCTCCAATTTAGGCGTAGGTCTCTGTCGGGCAGTTGGCGTGCTGTTAAGTAGGAGAGGGCCCTATGAACATGTCTAGAGTCTAACGACGGGAAGGCAGGGGGCGTTAAAACCCTCACAGTTTATATCGTGCCCAGTGCAGCGTTCTACCGCTACCCACCCACGGACAACGATGGAAACATGTGTGACACAGAGAAACTATTTGAAAAAGTGCGTGAGTATCCAATTCTGTTTGATTTATCTCATGCGGTGTATAAAAACAAAGATAAAATATAGGACGAAATAGCTGCTTCTGTAAATGGTACAAGTGATAAGTAAAAATGCATGGTTTTTTGCAGTCTTATTCTTTTTAAGACTAACAGCGGAACAATACTAATAATACAGTTTCTAATTATTATTAAAATACGAAACAATTTGTTGATGTATTTCGAACGGTGGACTGAATGTTAGCGAACGAACGCTCTGGTGTGCGGATGTCTTGTCCGCTTTGAAACCGCCACCGCCACCGCACCCGCCACCGCACCCGCACCCGCCACCGCTCCAGTTTGCGCCTCGCTTTAAATCTTGAAACGCTGGAAAGTCGTAGGGACCAAGCCGATTTGTGTCTGTTGCATGAGATTTCAAACGGTACCATTGACTGCAGTCGCTACTTGATCAAATCGGGTTTTATGTTCCTCCAAGGAGAGTTGGGAATTTCGATTTGATTCATAGCGCTTTTCATGGAACTTTTGGGGTCAATTCACCTATATCTAGAATAACTAGGTTGAGTAACGTATACGGCGATATTGATATGTTCGCGCTGTCATGCAGTGGACTTGAGCACAGGCTGAGGAAGGCTTTTAGGTGAATAACTTGTTATAGTATGCACATTATATAATCTTATTTTATAAAGTAGCCTAGCCATACTCTCACAATGAACAATATCTTAACTAGAGAATGTCATTTTTATATGTCGTTAATTACTAATAAATAAATAATTTATTACAGCCAGATGAGTATTTCGAAAGAGTTGCCAGCATAGTTTCATAGAATATACTCAAATTCTCAAAGAACCGTCAAGGTAGCATTTAATTACTTCCGAAACTATAAATTAACTCTTTGTGTTGTTCAAATGAGACAGAGATATATTTGATGGTTACTAGGAAGCAAAGAATGTACGCAGACAACAGTAAATACAACATGATTTATAAGAGTTTGTTCCCTGACAGTTTGTTGTGGTTTTACTATAACACACAAAAAATATTAACCGACTCTAAAATAATATTGAATATTGCACAGTAGGAAGATGGGCATTTAATTCAAATCCTGTCATGAAGGTATTATGTTTATTAATTGGACAATTTGAATAAATTGGGTTTTATTATTCCTTTATCATCATTAAGTGCACTTACGACGTGAGGAATCTCGAATTGATATTCTTCCTTCCGCTCTCGTCTTCATCTAATCTCTGAACATAGAATAACTTTCATTTCGACAATCTAACTATAAAATCAACATCTAATCTAACCAAATGAAAGGGTAGTGAAGATCGTGGCAGATTTGGATTTTATCCAAAAACTCAAAATTTCAAATATAATATTCAAACATGTTGTTTGTTAATGATATTATCCAAAAATGTATTTAAAAACATTTATTATTCTTCAAAATTGAGATTATAAGCTAAAATAAAAAAACATTTCAGTGCAATCCCCATTATACCAAAATTTGAGGAACACATTTCTTTTCTATACTTTGACCACATGAGATGAAATTCTATAATGTTCGAAAAACATGTATGAGCCAGCGGTTTGGAGGTTATAACCATAGGGACAGACCTCACTAGGTAGAGAGTTCCACAACGTTACCGTTATGGAACAATATATTCTGTCTTGGTTTCCAAACATGAATTACCCGCAAACGACAGCATACGCTGTTTGTTTTGAAGCGACGGCCCTAGAACAGATTTTGAACCATTGTTCACCAGATGATGATTTGTTGGTATGGGGTATGTAAGTTTCCATTCCCAGCCTGGTAATATCCTGGATCTCTGTGATACATTGCGTTTGGTCATCAGATTCAAAACATACGCTTCTCCAAGGGAACTCGGAGGAAAACATGCGAAACTAAGTTGTAACTCCATACCGTGCGGTGAGGTGCCAGATTAGTTGGTGGAGTGATATAAGGACAGGTCATGGTGATGAGTGAATGGTCAGAAACTCCCAATTGTGCATTGACCTTTACTTCATAGGATCTGGATTGTCAGTGAGGAATAATCCTGGCATATTGGCATAATAATAGTTGTTATCAGGGATCAGTGTTGGTTCATTATTCTAGCAATATCTACAATCTGCAGAAGGGCGAAACAAGAAAATGTGCCTTCGCGTCCATCTTGTATTTGATACGATGATCATCTGTCATGAACCATAGAACATAAAGCGACACTTAGTTGTATCCCCTGTGGGAAATTCAGTGATTAACATGCTTAATCACTTAGTCACGCACTTTAACACTCATTTTCATTCTTCAACAAACACAGGCACATACACAGCAAGACATACACAAACAGTTAAGGGAAAATTTGATGAAAAGATGCTCTGAATACTGAATAGAACAATGCTAATATGATTGATTCATCTTTAGGTTGATATAATGTCTAAGCCATAGTTATGTCAATTAGCTGCAACAACGAAACACAAGAATAGAGTAGAATTTTATTGTACTTCACATATCAATACAAAACTGTATTTCACATGATGGAAATGTTAAAATATACTGTTTACAGCTCTGTATTTAATCACTCATCCAAATTTAGATTCCCTATCGAAATAGAACAGTTCCAGTGCGTTGAATTAAAATATGACGATAAACTCTACGACATGACGTGTTGAAGTTGTCAATTAAATCCTGAAATCAAGGTTACCACTTATTAGCAATTAAATATTAAAGTAATCGATACATCAATGTGTACATACAGAAAATAAATACTATCAAAGAAATCACATCAAACATCAACTTGGAAAAGGATCATAAATTCCATTTTATGTTGAAACGTAAATATGTATCTCTTTGAGACGTTGGAAAGCAATTTTAGTTGAGTTTAATTGAAAATATTTAATGCTGGACCACAAGGCAACAATAATTAATGGATATTCTTAACACGAATCATTGAATTGGATAGTTGAGACAAGGCAAAGTTCAACAGTTAGATGTATCAATGTGTTTAGGAATGTTTTGAGTGTTGAGTCATGTGTATTTTAGCTAGTTAGTGTCCCCAAAATTGTGTTAGGTATTCTTCAGTGATCATTTCGGAGCCCGTCGTTCTTGATATGTATAATGCCATAGCAAGAACATAATGTTTGCAGTATTAATTATGTTCCGCCTGAATGTTTTCTGAATTGAATTATGTTATGTTATTATAATTATGTTCCGCCTGCAACTAATCAGGACCTTTATTTTAAGTTACTTTTAAGGTCCTCAAAATTTGATGGTACGCCAAATATAAAAATAAGAGTTGACACCTCAGATTCTCAGTTTTCTGTTAATAGAATGCAGCTTCCTTATTCCAACAAAGATTTTTATAACATGAGATATTAATGAATTAAGCATATGTATTGTTGTCCCATTCATGCTGCGCAGCACGGTCTAATAGGGAGAATATCCGTAATAATACAGCTCTTGATGACGGGTTAGTGAACTTATCTAGCATTATACAGTATAAACGGAAATTGAGCATGCCGCGCAGCATGGTCTTCATGTGAACTGAAGATGCTTGAGGAAACAATGTAGCAGGCTTTGTCAGTCTTTAGTGGGATTCAATCGGAATTCTAACCCAAGGATCGGCAATTAATTTAAAGGGCAGTACAGAACTTATTTTTGTTTCAAAACAGAACAAGTAACTCTACCTCATTATGCAATTGGAGTTTCACTATTCTAACAATGTATTTCTCCAACCGGGACCCCACTTGTTACCTATGTCTTATATTGTACCATAAATAGCCAATATTATTCATATTTTCATACGATAGTATCGTTTGAAGATGACACGCTAGTGTCGAAACTATAGTCACGTAATGTAATTATATAACAAATCGACGATAATAAAATGATTTAACTATTAATGATCGGTAAAGAAAATTGGAAGAATTATTAAATCAAATTAGAAATCTATCAGAACTAATTGAAACCGCTAAAAATAATGTTGATACCTGAATAACTTAAGGAGAGAATAAAAAGAAATGTTAATAGTTTTAATAAAAAATACGCTAGTAATAAATTTTCACAAACTTCGTTTTTATTGAACGAAACGTGACATGTTTTACCACAAGGTGGCTTTATCAACAATAATAAAGCCACTGTATGGTGATACATGTCACGTTTTGTTCAATAAAAGCGAAGTTTGTGAAAATTTATCACAATTGTATTTTTTATTAAAACTATAGATATGAATTTTCAACAAGTAAGCATCAAAACCATCCAAAAAATGTTAATTTGATTCCACTACCAGGATGAACCTAGAAGTATCAAATCTAAAAACTTTATAAACCACTATGACACTCTGTTTATATAAGGAAAATAACATTTATTCAACTTCTGTTGTTTCAAATCCTAACTTACTCAGCATATCTACTTTTTCCACCAAGCTGCTGTCTTGATTGTAGTATCGAAATACATAATTATTAACAATAAGATAAGTCTACGCTCTTCTAATATTCTTTTTTTAAGATGTTCGGTAGAAAAAGTTTATACTACGTATCTACCCTATTCGTCTAATGATACTTACTAATGAATATCCTTTATAAATTATCCTACTTACAATTTAGATGTAATTTACATTACATGTATCCGCAGCCCCGCAGCGCGACTTACGAGGGTGAGGTGAAAAGTCCCTGAAAAATGAAACAACAATGTTTTTCATTTGTTCAAAACTTAGTTTATTTCTCAACTTAATCTCCTTGTAACCCGATACACTTCGGCCAATGTTTCTCTAATTTTTCGATCACTTCCAAATAATGAGATTTCGGCAATCCTTCAAAATAGGCATTTGTTTCAGTGATGACCTCATCTTTGGAGCCAAATCTCTTTCCGCCGAGCCATTTCTTTAAGTTTGGAAAAAAACAAAAATCGCATGAGGCCAAATCTGGAGAATATAATGGATGACGAACCCATTCGTAGCGTAATTCATGCAATTTTACCATTGCAACTGCGCCGGTGCGTTGTCCTGGTGAAAGAGCAATTTTTTCTTTGCCACATGCGGCCGCTTTTGCTTTAAATCGGCGTCAAAACGATTTAACAGCTCTGCATAATATACGTCGGTGATCGTTCTGCCCTCTTCAAGGTAATCGACATGGACCATACCATAACTTTATTGGCCGATGAACCCACTTAGGCCTTTTTAGGCTTCGATTCTCCAGGACGACTTCACTGTTTCGACTGTTCTTTGGTCTCTGGTGTGTTGTGATGGATCCATGTTTCGTCCACGGTTACGAAACGACGCAAAAACTCCTTCCTATCCCCCTTGTACATCGCCAAACACTCTTTTGAATACGTCACACGATCGCGCTTGTTGTCGACATCAGAGACCAAATTTGGTACCCATCTGCCAGATACCTTTCTAATATTCAAAAATGTATGCAAAATGTTCCATACCCGTTCGGTTGAGATGCCCATAGCCTCATCAATCTCATGCACTTTAACTCGCCGATCGTCTAATATAAAACTATGGATTTAATGACTATTTCTGGCGCTGTAACCTCGATTGGATGACCAGAACGTCGTCCGTTCTTGTTTTATAGAAATGTAACTGTTAAAGCTTAACATATTCATCTTTTTATACATATTGACAATAATTATGACATTTGAAGTATCTTTCTCTGTATATTAGCTATTATAGCGTCTGTAAATGTATTTACGACACATCTGGAATCCAGTCGTGAATGGGATTCTTGTGTCAATTTTTCATCAGCCGACGGAGTGTTATCTATGAGTTGGCATGGTACTATTTATCATCGGTACTTCTAACAATTGTTTGTGTTGCCTGGGATTTCTGGTCAACAGATAAGTAACCAATGATAGCAGCTACTACCCTTCTTCACAAACCCTACCTAGTCTTAAATGTGCCTGGAGTAAGCGACTTTAAGAAAAGGCACAATTACAACAAAATCATCCAACGAGCAGCATTATTACATTACAATAACATTAATCAAATCATCAATCTTATAATCAAAACGTTAACCTAGAGAATTACAACTTTAGGTAAGCTAGCTTTCATAAAATAAGGCGACTCAGTTGTTTTAGTGTAGTTTGTACATAAATGTATATAGGTGTGAATAAATAACTTAAAATCATCAAGTGCTATTTCTTCAACCAACTACCATCATACTGAGTCACACAAGGAGTGTAAACATCAGCAGCATACAGCACAGTAACATATGCAGTAACATATGATTGCACTTTGAAATTTACTTTCTCAGATAAAATGCGTTATATACAACTATTATTGTTCCACAACATTTTCTGGTAAAATTACTTATAATTAATGAATTTTACATGACACTCGGAAGAAAAACATTGACAATTTATACATAATAATACCTACTACAAATTTTATGGATTGTGTTCATATATATTTGAAACAACTTTAACAAAATGAAGGTCAGCTATCCTTTGTTGTTCCAAATCTGATAATATTTTTTGCAAAAAATCTTGTCTCCGAATTGTTGCTGAGTTTTAAGATTTACAAGGAGTAGCTAAACTAACACTTTTTATGTACACTTCTATCTGAAATTTTAGCAAAACACCCATGAAACAAAAAAAACGTGTGGCACTCGGGGAATGCCGCGGTGAAGCTATTGCATAGCATTTTTTCTCAACTTATGCAATTATAATTATTTATTTATTTTTAATTTATGCAGTATTTTTTTTTCTTTCATATCAATTCAAGTTTTTTCTTTGATATTAATTCAAGTTACACTTTTTGAGCGTGGTGACCGATAAGAAAACAAATTTTTTTCTTTTATTGAATAAATGAGAAGTTAATATCGTTTAAAATATTTTAATTATCTTACAATACATGTAGGTTATTCAGGAATTTGTTATCATTGAAACTATAGGTTTGTGGTAACTGAAATAAGAGACATAAGTTTGAGACTTGATATCCTCTAAATATCTGGAAAATACCGCGTCAATGGTGGCCCCATATTTTGTTGTGGATTCTTGTGGATCATTATTCATTTTCAAATTCAATTTTTCCGAAAGAAAAGTTGTCAACCGCTCTGATTTCTTATCAGCGAAGTTGATGTTGAAATCGCCAGCCAAGATAAGTGAAAATTTATTACAATTTGTATCAAGTATTTTCGACCCTTCTTCAGTGTACTCCAGTAAAGTGCGATGAATAAAATGCTCTACCTTGTCCAATTTTGGATTCGGAGAAATGTAAATTGCTACCATGACTATGTGTGAGCCATTTCTAAGTTTGCATAAGCACGCACAAATATCTCCAAAAAATGAGCGCCTAACATTAACATCGCTAACGTGTGCAATATTTATTTGAATATTCGCAGTCATATTATTAGTTACATTATTATTATTTTGGTGAATAGCTACCCCACATTTTGGAACAGTATCTCGTTTGAATTGAACAATACAAGTGAAATTAGATATTTCAATCGGATTATCATGCGCCATGCAAGATTCGGTAAGAAGTAACACATTTGTTTGTCTCGTAACTGAATCTTGTAAATCGTATTTGTGACTATTTAGACTTTGGCAATTGAAACTCATTATTGAAATGCCATTTCTATTACTAAGGAAATCTAAGACACTTTGAGCTGTCGTCTGAACACTATTTAAAGACAGTCTTTTGAATTCTTGCAACAAAGATGCAGTTGATGCAGCTTGCCTTCGATTATTATAAAACTTGAATGTAGAATTATCGTTTTTCGTCGTGATATACAATTTTTCAATATTAGTCACCCGAGAGAGCGCAACATAAAAGAGTTCTTGTTATTTTTCGTTACAGAATTTCTTGATTCGGTCGCCGCGCTCAAAGCCCGCGATAAAAGCTATATGCAATAGCTTAATAATCCGTGAACTATAATAAAAAGAGTTATTCAAATGACAGTGGAAGGACTCGCAAGCGTTAGTGGTTTTATCTGCAGTTGAAGAAGCTTCAGCCCAAATGTGGGGTGGAAAAGTGGCTCCATCGGATGTGAAATAATCCACCAAATAATCAGCAAAAACCGTTAACTTATCGTTACTTTGTTTTATCGCAAGTAACTCAAAAATTAAAAAATCGCTCACCGTATTTGAATTTAACAATACCATACCGAACCAATAGCGAAGCCACTTTCCTGTTTCAAAATTTTTGTTTTTATATTCACCACTTAACCCCAGCTTCTGTATTTGTACGCCACCAGGACTGGTGCTTTATGAATGGCAATTTCCAAATCAACCACTACTTTCTCAGTAATGAAACTCAAGTAGTTAAGAGAACAAATAAATTCAATTTTTTCCAAATAGAGTATGTAAGTTCCTTTTGATTTGTTTTTCAGTAAACCAAACACTAGCGGTATATAGTGTACATTTCTGTAACCATCATGTATGGTAAATATCTGTGTGAAAAATGTTGTGCAGTATTGGAATATGCCATCCATGTATATAAAACCCGACTAACATAAAAATTTCACATTTGTTTGGCAGCTAAAAATTACAATTCCATTTCGGAAATCATTATCCAGAACAAAATTTTCCTCTCTTGACGTTTTGTACGAATGTACTTGCCAGATAACGGTGAACTTCGTTGGCAGAGCGAGGCAAAGCTGGCAACGTTTTGCGTCTATTTTACATATTTTGTTTGACGGATCTTAGGTCCCGGAAGACAATGTTTCTGAAGAAAAATCTGAGGGTATACCATTTGGAGCTAATTCTTCATGCAATATTTTATTGGTCTCTCTATGGGTTCTTCTTCCACTTTTATTTTGCATACAGCACTAAGAAATTGTCTTGCAATTTTTTCTTTAGGTTCGTGATTATGTTGATAATTCAATGTTGTTACAAAACTACCCGATTCCCCAATGGTATATACATGAACCTTACATTTAGGCAGTTTGATGCACCTCCAGGCAGATTCATTAGTTGAAGATCGATGTTTAGAAAACTTATAATCTTGGTACACTATTTCAGTGTTTCCGTGTTTATTGATAAGTTCTTCCACAAATGACAAAATGACATTTTAAATTTTGAGAAAAAACTTGTTAGCACGTACAACACCGAAAATATAATGATTATATGTTTGGAAACAAGCCCCTGTTTAGCCCTAACAAGCAACAACTATTCAATTAGCCCTAATTACCAACATCAGCTCATCTTTTCTGTTCTTACAAAAGGAAGCTCTGTGTGACGAGTTTCAGGCACCCTTAAAATTTATCTGAGACCTTGACCGGTTCCCGTAATCAAATTGTGACGAATATTATGCCGTCCATGATTACTCGAGAGAAATATATAATATGTAAACAAAACTAATGAGAAGATGTAACTCCCCGAGCTAACAAAGGAGAAAATGCAAAAAGCTTTGAAAGAAGCCCGAGTTCTTTCACGTTACCAGATATAAACAGTCTTGTGTCTGTAACAGTGGGTAGAAAGACTTTGTGCCTTTGTTTTGATTTTATCGAAGCTCTGAATGATTTAAAAAATGATTACAGTCAAAGCAACTACGGTTTTCCTATCAGGTGAATCGAGTATAATTATTCAGTGCTCAGGGCCCATGGATGTATCAACAATAGACCTCTGCAAAGGCTGAATTATTTGTGTGAAATTGCCTTTTATCCCACTCGGTTAATTATTTTTATCGTTGATTAGTTTGATGTTGTAGCATATTAGAATTTACGGCTTTGGAAGATTCTTTTGAAAGAAAATTAAATGGAGATCTTGAATGAAACTTCTCGGAACTAAATTCAATGAAAGAATCCTCTAATTTCTCGCTTGCATTCTTTTTGCTCTTTCCAGGAGTCTATTGAATTTACAGACTCTAATGTATGAGGGGATATCCGGCTAGTGATTAACGTTTGAATCGGAAAAAGTAAAATGGTAATTTGTATTTCATGGAAGAACTAAATAATATTTTCAAGTTGCGGTTTTTTGCGGAATGGGTGTGAAAGCAAATGTGGCAAATTGTACATTCTAACATATTCCAATTATATGAGCTCACACATCCAATTAAATTGGAGAGTGCATTCTCACTAATTTTCGCGAGACTGTATGATATCTAAAGCTTTTAACAGTTGACAGTAGATAGTTCTTGGAAATATATACAAATGTGGGATTTTTGATGGTTGCTCCATTGTTATCTGTTGAGGTTGAAAACAAAAGTATCAATGATGGAGTAGTTAGAGAGAAACACAATCTGTTAAGTGTTGATGTTGTATCGACTTCGCCACGACAAAAACGTTAACGTACCTTTCACCGAATTTTACAGGAGATACAACAACGAAACGATTTTACTTTTTTACTTAAGTGTTCCAAAATACATAAGACAACAGTATTTTGCATCGCTAAACCAAGAATTTTCTTTTATCAGCATATTTGTGGCTTACGCCTATTTTAAATCGGCATTTAGCACTTACATCTTCGTCTGAACTTTTTTATTCCATTATACGCCTGACGTTTTTGAAGAAACATTCTAACATAGATAGTATAAAGGCTATATCTATGGTTTCGGCGTTTAATAAATTTAGTGTAAATTCATAATACTTCGGAAGTTGGAGAATAAAACTTAAATTTTACACAAGACTTTTAACATTTAATTTAAAAATGCTGAAAAATTGTTTCACCACACTGTGGCATTTTCAAAACAAGGAGTTATCAACTAAAGCTAAATCTAAAAGTATGTCCTTGAATATCAGTGATCAGAATGTGATACAAATTGAGGGATGGGGTGGATAATGGTGGGAGTGTGTTTACAAAATTGTTAACAAACGGTGAATTATATGTATCGATTTGATCATTTAATATTACATTATTATTGTTTTTTGAGTGTTTCAATATTTCTATGGATTATATAATATATTAAGTTTATGTCCTTTTTCCGGAATATCTAGAATATCGGGATTAAGGGTGAAATTGTGGTTATTTTGTAACAGGTGATTTGCGTAATCAGAGTCCTCTTTTTTGAACCTGTAACTTCTCAAATGTTTGTTGAACCTTACGCTGAAACTGCGTCCAGTTTGTCCTATGTACAAAGCACTACAGTCATCACATCTCAGTCTGTAAAGTCCAGATTTCTTTAATTTATCTTTTTTAGATTTCGAGTTATCAATATACGAGCATAGGTTATTTGTTGTTTTAAAGGAGACCAGTTTTCTGCAGGTTTACCCTTTCCTACCAACTTGGTGTCTTTCCTTCCAGCTGGAAGCCGTTTATACTCCGAACAATTACATAAAAACGAAAGAAGAATCTTTCTAAAGTGCCTTCTTTTCTTAAAAAAAGTTTTCTTAGCAAGTTCATCGGTTATTCCATCTCCCCTCAATCCAGAGTGATCGGGGACCCAGAATAGGGTGAGCTTGCGTTCATCTCCGACAAAGTTGTCCAGCGTGTTGATGCACTCCCACACTGGCTTCGATGTAATTCTCATGCTATCCAGAGTACAAAGGGTTGCCTTGCTGTCTATGGGTATACTGATGTGAGTTTGCATTCTTTCTTCCAGTGCGTTATGGCCAGTATATTCGCTTGGAGAATGGTGGCGTGTTTGCCCAGAGGTATAGAAATACTTATTTGCGGTATATACCTGCTACCACCTGCCCATGATTTTTGGCTCCATCAGTGAACCAGATTTCACCATTGATTTGCATAGCTGATTGGTTATTGATTAACCAATTTTCTCTGGGGGTATGCTTATACGATACTTCTAATCATCCCATCCATTATCATTGTGTAGATGGGGTGTGTTTCACCACTGACTAGTAGTGAGGTATGGCTGATATAAGTCTGTAGGCAGCTTTTGTTGCCGCACCTTTTATAGTATGGTGGAGTGGTTTCACCGTTATTAGCGCTTCAAGTGCGGCTGTGGGAGCGCTTTTCGTGGCTCCCATGACAGCACCTAGGATGTGATTCCTCAGATGCTCCAGGATTCATTAGGTCGTCCTGAACTCTATTTTTTTCCATCACACCACCGAGGCGTATGTCTACCTCAGCTTGAGGATAGCTTCGGCTATTTGATATTCTAAGAATTATTCTAAGAGTGCTTCGAAAGACATGGGAAAATATCACTTTGGTATAGGTCTAACTGATCATTTAGGTGTTTTTGACACGTTTATAAATCCATATTGCTTCTAATATGTATTTAATTTGAAACTTTTGATTTGATTATGTGAAATGCTTAGACTATCTAAATTAGCAAAGATGCGTAATTGTATTTTTGCAAATATCCATACCATAGCGTCGACAAACTAGATGCTCGACGTGCATAAGATGGTGCTAGTTTCATAGATCTAAAGTCAGCTTTTCAATTTGCGCTGCGATTAGTTAAATTGTTCTTGTTGTTATCAATTGAGAGAGTGAGAGTTACCCTTTCAATCAAGCTCTTATGTTTGTCAAGCAACGTTACAGAATTGCACAATTTGACTTGGTCTTGATAATTCGATTAGAGCTCCCTACAAACATCAACCATGTCACTTAAATCTTGAAACTTTTCTCAGTTATTACGCGCTTCCTTATTAATTAAATCTCAGATTCAATTATACTGAAATCTACGACGAGATATCGCGAGGAACGATTTCAAGAATTCATAATAATCAAAGTTATGCTGTCTTGGGATCAATCGAATAGAATGAGATACGTACGATCTAACATACAGCTTTTCTTAGGAAATGAAGCGGTGAATTTGGCAAGTTAGTCAGGGCCTTGATGTGTATCCAATCATCAATCAGAATGCTCAAAGGGACATGTGATTCTCGAATCAATTGTCTCTGAACTAATATAACAGAAGTTGAAATCCTTTTGTGAATTTCTTGATTTCCAAAATTACTCGAATGTATTGACAAGACATGTTTGATGAATTGAAACAAGAATTCAAGGAGACAATTTCTTGATATGAAGATATTGTTATCAAAATGACGAGACAAAACAGAATTGTTATTATATATATCTCAGGAACGTGTGAATTATAGTCTAGGAGCCAGAGCGATATTGAAGGTCTGAACATTAACCCAATGGCACTATGATTTATCGTTAGAGAACGGTTTATTGACCAATTCATCTCACCGACCGAATTTTCGCCGGCTGCTAGACCTCGAGATACAGCATCGGCAAATTGTTTATTTTTTTACTGGAGGTTAACCCTTTTCAAGTTGCGGATACTTGAGAAGTATGCCATTCTTATACACTTCCACCATGTGCCATAATTTTTTATTGTGTCCGTTTATCAGGCTGGCCAGTTGAAATTGGATCAAAATGGACTGCAAGTTACCCCTCCCAAACCTGGTGGAAGATGTACATTGGTGTTGGCAATTGTTAAGATGACCCATGCCATCAAAAGTTATAGGTCCATTTCCGAGTAATTGGCCATTATTTGGACCAACGATGGTTTTTTCCTCATTTTGTGGCTAAACCTTGCGGATTACAAGGTAACACGATGGCACCATGTTGAATTTCTTTATTGGAGGTCTAATAAAGATTTTAAATCATTGCCATCACTCCTTGCCTATTTCAACCCCCCCCCCCAAAACTCCCTAAAGCCACCCCTCAAAAAAATATGAATAGTATGGATGATATGACCAATTTTATGATAAATTAGCCAATTATTGAGATTCTGGCGGGGTTTAAAATCGAAACGCGCCTTTTTTGTTTTTGTTTTGTTTTGGAGGGTGGTCTTCTGGGGTTTTGGGGGGTTTAAATAGGGAAGGAGTGATGGCAATAGTTATAAATCTTTATTTGACCTCCAATAAAGTTATTCAACATGGTGCCATCGTGTTACCTTGTAACCCGCAAGTTTTATCCACAAAATGAAAAAAGAAACCGTTTTGGTCGCGCTCTCTATCCTTACATATCTCTGATGTAAAGTTCTGAAGAAATTATGGCTCGTTTATATTAGGGATTGTGGGATACTAATGAGCTTTCCCATACCGTCGCGCAATTCAGTCTCCATAAAATTTCGTTCCATCGAGCAAACGGGGCCTATGTTTGGGACCGTCGAGCATTACGGATATTCCGGAACAGGTAAGTCATACCTTTCTTTTGGTAATTTCAATCAATACTCGTATGTTCCCTATATATAAACCACCGAAGAGGTAGGTAATTTATAAATTAGCTGCCGAATGGAGACATAGTTTTCAGATTACCTCGATAGGACTGTGTCTACAATAAAATAGAAAAGGTGTTGGGAATTTAATAAAACTATGAACCAATGTATTCGAAAAGATCGAAAATCTATAAATCACTCAATATATTAAGTCGGAGTAGGCGTTGAGCACTATAACACCCCAGTCTGACAACAGTATTCATCATGTTGAAAAATGATATCGGTAAGGTTTGAACGATGAAGTAAATGTGACTTGTATGATTATTGTAACATCTTGTCATACACTTTTGTAGCTTGAAAGCTGTAACAGAGCAGCAATTACATTCTTATTAATTTGACTGAAAAGAAATAGCATCACAATAATCTCCATCGTGTGATGAGTTCTGCTTGCGTAAAATATAATGAAATTTGAACAAGGCATAATAACTAATAACAGTATTTTCTGCGAATCTGTTGTACAAACAAAATAGCAAGTTGAACGTAGAGCCTTGTAGATCCAATGAAAATCGGGATCGGTGAAAATTGTGAGTTGTGTTGTGAATGACGTAAACTTTGACCTAGTCTGAAAACCACTGAGCCCTTCTACAGCCAGTGAATGATCCTCGTATTTGAATCAAACATGATCGAGCAGCAGATTTATATAATTGTATGTCGACTTCATGTTCCATCTGCCGACAGTATTAACTAATTTGTTGATTCGCGTTGAGTGGCAAGGAAAAAACATACCCACCTTTCAATAGCATCACGAAACATTTCCGAATTAACAGATTTGTTCATGAATTTATACGTCGGATTCCAAATCCATAACCATTCATGTTTAAGGTAAAAATATAAGAATGAGGATTTATCACAACTCATAATTTCATCATTCAATGTGACATAACGTCAACCCCACAAGAACCACACTAGTTGCCTTTATTGGGAATAGAAACTTCAGTCTCAACCTCGAAACTAGCAAATTGGATGGGAGTCTTATTGAATGGAAGTCAGAGGTCTAATATCTGGGGATTAGACTGGAACAAGCATGAAAACGAGATAACCATCAAAGCCACAAAAGCCCCAATGGTATGCTGAAACTTTGTAGGTAAAAACTGGGAATGTAACTAATGTACGCTGAGATGGTTGTATATGGTAATAGTGGGACTGATCGTAACATATGGGGGGCAGAAGATTTGGAGTAGCAGAGCTGATCGGGCTAGTACAAGGATAAATCTTGAATAGTAGACTTCCGCGGATAGCTAATATTGAAAAATTTTGGCTTCCGGATGGATTCCGCGTCACAATAGCTCGACTTGATGCCGACGTTTCAGCATTAACATACTCCTCTTTGGTATGGTGGACTAAAACACAACAAAGAAGGACCATGACAAGACTAATCTAGGTCCAGAGACTTGCATGTCTTGGGATCACAGGTGCCATGAAATCAAAACCCACTGCAGTAATGCAGACTGGGATTACCTCCTCCCCAATTGGTAATTCAAGGAGGCACAAGGCTTGGTGCCTTCAGAACAGAAAATACACTGGAGAATGTTCACATTGGGCCAGGATACATGAGCATCGAAAAAATCGTGACCAGGGACGTGTTAGGCATGAGAACAGATCACATTCCAAAGCAACACTCTTTTAACAACACATTCAGGGTATTAATACAGGAAAGGACTGAATGGGAACATACAAACCTGGGCGATATTCTACAGGGAAAGATCTGGTATACAGATACAACCTTCAAAGATGAGCAGATTCACATATCGACTGACAGTCAGACTGTACTTAAGGCAACGAGAAGTCAGTAAGTGACATTCCGTCTGATGTGGATATGCAAAGAAGAACTATAAATACTGACAGACCAAAACCGTTAGGCTGATCTGGATGTCGGGACATCAGGGAACGACAGGCAATGAAAAAGCCGACGAACTTGAAAGAGGAGAACGCTCCAGACCTAGAACAGACCACGGGGCTACCAAAACGTACAGCACACAGGTCTATAGAAGTCTGGATCATGAAAAATCACGAAGAATACTGGGGAAAAATCCCAGAAAACGAAGATGGTAAGAAATACATCAAAGTTCAGTGTAACAAAAGAACGACAGACCTATTAGCACTTAATAGGGAAAGAATAAGGAATAACCAAATTTTCGAAATCGGCTGTTTATGATCTTTTTCCAAAATTGTTGTTATCAAATCGAATTAACTTCCTTAACTTGAACCTTTGATTTTAAATTTATTTTTGTTCGATAAAATTAAACCTGTAATCTCAATCTAATTCAATCAAATTATTTGAATTCCAATTTGTTTCACTATTCATTTTTTTAGCAGTATTCTTTGTTAATATTAATTCAATTTTTTTGTATATCAGAATGAATCAACATTCATCCACCACGTAATACCAGAAATTCTTGATTGAGGATTGTCTTTTTTGAATAAAGCAGTTGGCGCTCTGGGTAATCCGATCAATCATAAATCTGAGGACACGTTTCAGTACGAGCCCTGAGTGTGAGATATGCTAGTGAGCTAGTTGGGATTATTAGACACAAAAGGTTTCTTCAAAACCTTACAAGGTTTCTTCGAAACCTTACAGTAGGGCCGGTGGAATATGTTCGAACGATATGCATAATGAGGAAATCAAGGGAGGAAAATCAAATACATTGGTTCTTCTATGATTCTGTTCACTGTAAGAAAGTAATGCGGCATGGTTATTAATTTTCACAACGATTCATTTGAAGAATTTCCCTAAATGAGTGTATCGCTATCTTCTTCAAACCAGAAATATTTTATTTCATCCATTGTCAACCTAAAAAGAAAGTATTTGTACTGAAACTATTTGTTTTCTGATTCAATTTTCTCGGATGACGGCTACTTGATACCTTTAGTGAATTGTTTCTTACAGATTTTATCTTTATTCGTGATCATACAATGTGAATAAGCTTTCAAGCAAATGTGAGTTTTTGTATGAATGTTGAAATTATTCAGTTCAGATGAGAGCTAAAATTATTCTATTTCAAAACTGTCTTCGTTATGAATCTACATACAGAGTTCCGCATGACAAATATAGAGCATTCCGTAAACCGAGTCTAGCTATTATAAATCGTTTTTTCCCAAACCTTGAACTTGGTTCCAAAAGCTTATTTCAAGTCAGTCTCTTCTTCGTTATATCCTTTGATTGACGAGAAATAAGAGGAATATGTCTCACCGGTCTAGACATTCTTAAAATGCATCTCTGGATCCGAATAGAGTACAAAAGAAAGCAAATTAATATTGAAATAAGATAGCACCGAATGGAACTATGGCGATGTATCACTTTCATAGTAAAAGCTCTCCGCCACATATTTATCGCAGCCTGAAATTATCCTCATTCAAGGTCTACGTTGGCGAGAAACTGATATAAATGGCAGTTCTTCATCCAGATTATATTTTCAAATGTAGCGCTTCTCTGAAAACCTTATTAATTGTAGAGAGGTAGCATTTGTAGGATCGCTTTCTGGTGTACACTCATGCTGAAAACTTCGAATACTCAAATATCAACTGATTATATACTGATTGGATTAAAAAACTCAGGACCTAGTGTTTGTTGAGCAATATGGCTAGAATTTTCACAGAAGGAATACTTCAATATTATCAAGAAATGATTGAAGTTTCAATAAAAAAACTCCAACGTTATCTTAGATTTTGTTATGTTTTTTTAAGTAAAGAAGAGGAAGGTTTTCAAGCCCTAATCGTGAAAATTAACATTTTTCACAGTTCTATCTTCCCATTTCTGTCGTGAACATTATCCACAATGCCTAGAGTTCGACAACGTCAAAACTATCGGCAGTTAAGTTAGTTTGAACGTGGCCGGATTATTTGTATGAGGCAGGGTGGGTTTTAATTTTTGGAAATTGCCAACCGTGTGGGTCGTAACGTTATAACAGTGTTAAGATGTTGGTCAAGATTGTCTGAATAAGGTGCGGGAATGGCATATCATGTGGTCTTCAATGATAAGTCGCGATTTTGTTTGTGGGCCCATGATGGGCAAAGGAGGGTGGGGCGTTCACGTGGGGAAAGAAGGAATCTGCAAATCGCTGTTGAACGTCATACTGCCCTTAGATTAGGAGTAATGATTTGGGGTGCAATATATAATGCAGTCAATTATATAAACAACGTGTTGGTGCAGTGCCATATCTTCGGGCGTTAATTAACCCAATTTTGCAACGGGATGATGTCCGTCCTCATACGGCAAGGGTTACAACGCAGTATTTAGAAGATGCTGATGTGGTGAAGTTTCCATGGCCTGCACGTACACCGGATCTCTTGCCGATTGGAGATGTCTGGAATATAATCGGTAAAAGACTAAGTAGCTTACGCCACCCTCACATTTAGATAATCTTCGACTTCGTATCCAAGATACCTCAAGGCGACATTGATCATCTTGTTCAAACTATACCTCATCGAGTAAATAAGTGCATAATCAATCGCGGTGGGGTTACTCATTATTGAATAACTTTTCTTTTTATGTTTTTCCGTTTCAACATCTAATCACTTACTAGTTACATTAATGTGCCTCTTCTGTGAAAATTTCAATTAAATTACTTAGTATATTCTCAAGATTTACAACATTGTGAATTCATAATATTGAAGTGATTGCTTTTATTGCCAAATTGTTCAAGCTGGTCCTTCTCACCAACCACACCTCAACCAATGGGACTTTTTCTCAATTCAGTTGGTTGATTCACACTCACTCAAGTGTTCTTTCAGATGTCTGATAAGAAAACAATTTGAATTTATTTTTGACATAATATCCGTAGAATGTGTCTTTCAGGCCAAGCCGTCATCTGAGATGATACCAAGGAAATTAATTGTTGTTACCATCGACATATACATATGGACTGCGCGTGGCAATGATAAGCGCGGGTAGTGCCGGCGAGAGAGAGGGGAAAACGAAGAGGCCGGCTCGGGACGTAAACATACTAGCTACAGTCATCTACAGACATGCTGCATACACAGTATTAGGCCTCTTCGTTTCCCTCTCTCTCGCCGGCACTACCCGCGCTTATCTTTGCCACGCGCAGTCCATATGTATACGTCGATGGTTGTTACCCTATTAATTGAGGTTTCATTACTATTTAGATTGAACGTTATACGTTACTAAGTCTAATAATGCTTGAATAATCTTAATAACGGCTTCCGCTCGAAATTATAGATGATTAAACTTGGAAAGAGACTATGACTGACATCTATAGAGAATCGATCATTTATCTTGCACGAAAACTCGTGAGAGGTTACGAGACACGCGATGAGAGGGTTGACGAGAAAACGGAAATCGACGGAGGGCATCTTGGTTGGTTAATCACGCTGGATGAGTTGTATTCAAATCGTTTTCCTTTTCTGATAATAATTGGCTTTATTGAAAGATTATTTTCGACAGTAAACACGTTATTTGATGTCTAATAGTATCTAAACCTAGTTGTAAATGTGTATATTCTCTGATCGATGATAGATGAGAATTTGGGGTCTATTTAAGTTCACTCAGATCAATAATTATTCCGTCATCGCACCAAGACCAGCCTAAAAAGACATAACCATTACAAGTTTATATAAGGAAGGGCAAAGGAAGGAGATGCGAAAAATCACGCAACCATCCGAATCATTGCTAGGTTAAGCAAGCCTTAGAGATTGACGTGAATCATTCTGACTATTAACTTGACAAATTAGATTCTGAATAAAGACAAGAGAAAGAATATAGTAAATGATTATGTAATTTGGATTCGAACAAACAAAAACGATCTGGTGTGACAACGTAGATGAGTCGATTCTTATATTATTGGCCAATGTCATCGATCAGAGAATATACACATCTACAACTAGGTCCAATCCCAACTACCAAAATTATATTTCAGCCATCCATAATATGTTTTTCTCTGCGAAATGTAGCTGCTTATGATTCAATTTACGATCGTTGAATGGAGATATTTCGATGTTGTCGTAGATGAATAATATTATATACGTACATAATTATCATGTAATTGTGTCATAATAAATGGAACAAATCTGATATGTTCGTAACCATTTTCGTTTTATTGAAATTACAAAACTGTAAGTTCTTATAGAAACACATTCTATTATACCTAAAATATCTTCCAAGTGATCCATAAATTATTATGGAGGTTTGTTTACAATTTAGAAGGGTATTGTGCGTATGTCAATATCGTTAGTGCCACAAGAGCTTTTTTCCAAGAAAATAAAATACATATTGTCCTAAAAGTGTATTCGTTAAATTTCTAAACTCTTTCCAGGCTGTGAATTTGTTATTTCTCTGTTCTCATGTATTTGTTCATCATTGTCGATATTGCATGTAAACATATCGATGTAATAAGTTTGTATTGCTGTTATGTTCTGAGAACAGTGTTAGCTTTCACAACTCACCAACTTTTCTAATAAAATTGCAAAATAAACCCTTGCAAGTCAGAAGTATATCTGAAAGGAATGAAAGAGTAAGTTTAATATTGTACATCAAACTGACATAGGTTACAATAAATTATTTAGAGTGTGAAAACTTTAACTGGAATAAGTTTGGTAACAAAAACAGAAATTCAACTTTCCAGGGCCGGATTCAGTTTTTGCCAGAGCCCTAGGAATGAGGGGCGGGTATTTTGGGTGATTGCATAATTCATTGACAGAAACTTTAGTAGAAAAATCTATGCAGACATTTAAGACATCTTAATAGAACGAATGATTACACATTGTAATCTAGTTTTGACAAAAAGTTCACTGCATTATCAACAAGAGAGAGCAACTCACCATTACGCCCTTCAAGTGGGGGAGTGGCTGAATGAACACTATCCAGATCGATGGATTGGAAGAAGAGGACATATAGAGTGGCCACCTGGATCAATACACCTCACACCATTGGATTTCTTCCGGTGGGGTCATTTGGAATCACAATAGAGGATCACAAAGGAATGTTGGATCATATCAAAGGAAACATTGCGGTATTTGAAAGTCTATTCTACTATTGTTATTGCATAGCGGGAACAATTTTGAAAATTTTTTGAAGTAATGAAATTATCTGATTTTATTTTTCTTATTTTATCACGAATAAATCACAATCCAGTGTGAAGTGTGAAAATGTAGCAACCAAATGACCTTTCCAGCAAGGTATCATTCAATCCAGCTGTTCATTAGAGATTTCCATGGGGTGAATGGGGAGCCTAGGGAATGATTCAACCCTTAAAACTACATCGAATTATGCCCTCCTTGCAATTATCGGAACCAGTTTCTGCATTTTCAAATATCTCTCCTCATACTGGAATTATAGTTGTCATATCCCAGGTGGTGAAACCCAAGCTCAATATACTTTTTCTTTCAATAGCTAAGGTTCCAAACACCAAGCGGCAAACTTATCATAGGTTAGTTTGCTGAATTTTCAAAAATATTTGAGAATGATAGGTTAGTAGATTATTTGAGAGTTTGTTTTGTAATCAATTGATGTTCCTTGCCCTTAAGCACATGTAGAAACTCCAAGCGGCAGGCTATTGTGTTCAATTTTTATATATTTTTGGTGATACTAGCTCAGTAGGTTATTTGAAAGTTTTCGTGATTGACTAATTTTCCTTGCCCTTGTACACACGCAGAAAACTTCAATCCGCCACATTATCGCAGGCTGCTTTGTTAAATTTTAAAAACATTTTGGGTACACTAGGCTAGTAGGTTGTTTTAAAGTTTGGTTTTGGAATCGATGACAACATTAATAATCAGATACAATTGCATTGTTTAACTAGGAATAACTAATCCAAATTCAGACAATAATCGGTAATAGGTAATTGAAAATAGATGTCAGGGCCTGTCTCATCCAGACTTATCTATTCAAATTAATTACCATATGTTTAGTTTATTGCGGTCTATAGAAAAATTCCAAGAGGATTGACATTTGGTTATTTTGGTGGTCACTTAATGGTACCTCTTCTTCTAATTCAACCATTAGAGGAAATTGAAATCCACTAATACTGGGATATCAAAAATTATCTTGGTCAAGGGTGGTTGTGGAATCTAAGACGTGTGTCTTACTTTACGTTTGAAATAATTATGTCATAATTAATTTGAAGTTTCTAAAAGTGCGAAATTTCGCAATTTTATACGAATATTGTAACACTCAGAAGTCTTTAGCGCTTTGAACTCCGGAATTTTCACGTGGCCTATCGAAATTAGAATGTTCGAATTATCTAAAAACATAATTGCATGAGCGCCAGACGTCCTATATAATTAGCTACGAACGAAATCATTTTGACATATGCCTCGAGGAGCTCGCTGCACGTGAGTTAGAGTTTATACATTTTACCTCGGTCTTGTTAATTTAGGACCGTTTCTTGCCCCGTGCGACTGGCGCCAGTTGTAATAAAGTGTTTATGGCTATGAGCCGCTAGCTTTTACCCGCTCCGTGTTTATTTTAGTAGCGAGAAAATTCCCTTTGGTACGTCGCACGTTAGACGCGCGTAGCTGAGATCTGAGAATAGCTCAAACTGTTTTAATTAAATTTTCCTATTTATTGGATATTTATTGAAAAAAGAAGGGCCGTCGGATACGGTCCTATACCAAATCTAACTACATGGAGCGAAAACGGCACGCGAAAAGTCGTCGTAAAGCCGTATTAGGTACAACCAGTTTACACTTTTCTAACTCGCGTGCTACGGGTTTCTCACGTGAACGTCATTCGATTTACGGAAAATTAACTATTTCAAAACAGTTTTTGACCCGTATTGTGGCTATCACGACCTCGAAAAGGTTCAAAGTTCAGATAATTATTCCATAATTTGTAGTTCATTATTGTTTTACAACTGAAATGAATAGGTATGAAATTTGTAGGTTATTGATGATGTCAGTGTGACAGTGACATAATTATTTCAAACGTAAAGTAAGACACACGTTTTAGATTCCACAACCACCCTTGACCAAGATAATTTTTGATATCCCGGTATATCTCTAGATGAGAATCTATAAATTCAGTATTGTACTATCTGAAATAGTATAGTTTACTGTCATTTACCCTTCTTGAGGACATTCACTGCAGTTGTAATAATTTGGGTTAGTGCAGTGCTATTGAACAAAATTTGTATATCTGTATACAAAATACGATCGTATAAAATTCCTATCATGTACGTGTGCAGAATGTAGTATTGTATAATAATTTTGAATTCCCGTTACGTCGAACCATTCAGATAATGTGATTTAGTTGCGATATACCGGGATTTATAACAATATCTACTCAACTGAACGAATGACACAATTGAAACATCAAAGTAAATACTTCAATGTAAAACTAATATTTCATTAGTGGTTCGAATGGATACAGCGTGTTAACAAACACCGGAAATTGGTCATATAAGTGATACACTTTCGTGAATTTAGCGTTTTTTTATCCTGACTGTTGGTGCTCTATCCAAGACACACCTCAACCAGTAGCCCCTATACTGGTCAATATAAGTTCTCCACTGGTGTTGGCTTTGGTACCCTTCAGGCCTGGGCTACCAGAATATTGCTTGTCTTTTGCGATTCAAAGCCTCACACTCTGTCAGTATATGTTTGCAAGATTATGTTCCTTGACCTCATTGGCTACAGGAAAGACCCCCATTGTACCATTCTGTACAGGTGTCTTCTATATTAGACTATCACCAAGACGTGACCAGTTGTTGTTCGGACATAGGCTCTTTGATGAAGAGCTTCACATGTCTCAAGGCAAAACCAATGAATCCACTTGTCACAATTTGGGCAACGTACTCCCAATTTGTGGAGAAACCTCAAAAACGGTTAAGCCAATCGGTCCAGAATTGTTGACAACGGCTTCCTTGGGGTCGATTCAGTTGAAAGTGAACTATAACTCGCTTAGTTCGAGTTACATGTAAATCTGTGTGTTATAAATGAAGGGAGGACTTCATAAAAATAGTGTTGGACCGGAAATCGTCATCATAAAGATTGTGGGGTCCACCCTCCTGAAAAAAGTATAATCTTGTGTTTTGGTTGCATTAAACTGTACTAAATTATCAGATCCACGTTTCTGTCTTGTTACTGTGATATCATTGGATAATATAGGGACTCTATAACTAATAATAATTAAAATTACCCTCCAACCTCAAACCACAACCCCTCAAAGGTTCTAAAACATATTAACCCCCTTATGATACGTCATTTCAAAAGGAAATTTCACCAGGAGTACAGGGTGTCCCATTTTGGGTACTTTTGCGGGGTATCTCCTTTATTTTTAAAGATAGAGAGTTGCGGTTTTCGCGACACTGTGCTACTTTTTCGTAAAACTCAAGATGCCGTCAACAGAATTTTCATAGCCCTTTTGGTTTTAAAGATACAGGGCATTTCTGAAAATGTTGCATTTTGTGACCTTCCTCGTATCTCCGTTATCCTTCAACTTATCGAAAAGGTAAAATAACATTCTAATAGATTTTTTTCCGTAGAATGCAGTGGTGTAGATAACTTTTGTTACATATTTACTGTTTTTGAGTTATATAGCAAACTTATGTTTTTTTAAATGGAATACCCTGTATATTTATAGACTATAAAATTTGTCTTTTTTTTACCTTTTCAAAAATATATGATAGTATAAACTTTTTTTCAGAAACACGCAAATAATTGACAATTTTTAGAAATTAAATACATATTTTAATTGTAGGCCATTGATATTGTTTATGACAAGAAACAGAAATAAACGTCAAATCTCTATCGCATTTAAGCTGTTTATTTTCGTTCTTTTGGTATCATTATTCAATAGATATTTATCAATTTTTTCGAATAATGGCAGTTTACGAAAATTATGAGAAATATGATATGATGGTATGTTTTATACAGAGTAATGAAAATTCTGAAGAAGCTTTGGAATTATATTTCCAAAGGTGAGTAAGCTATTATGGCTATGAAAATCTCTATTATCATTTTAATTTTTGCTTGTTAGATATCCAGAAAGAAGGCAACCGTTTTTTGGGATATTTGCCCGTTTAAAAGCAAATTTAGTTGAGCACGGATCATTTGTTCACCCGCGCCCTAAAACATACAACAAAGAGAACAGGGAAAGAAAAGAGATAGATACTTTAGGATATATAGAAGCAACACCTTCGTCCTCATGTAGAAAAATTGAGAAGGAAATTGGTGTGCCAAAAAGTAACGCTCAGAGGATCTTGAAGAAATATAAGTATCATCCATACAAATTTAATATACTACAACATTTGCATCCTGGCGATGCCGAGCGCCGGGCACTGTTTTGCCAGTGGTATTTGCAACAAATCGATGCTAACGATTTATTTGGCAGACTTGTTATCTGGTCAGACGAATGCTTTATTTCAAGTGCTGGCATTTTCAATCGTCACAATACCAGGAACTGGCGTAGTGAAAATCTGCATTTAATGTTTGAAAGGGCACAACAAGGACGCTTTGGAGTTGGGGTTTCATGTTTTATTTTGGGTAGACATATAGTTTATAGGATTTTTGAAGGAGGTCTTACAGCACGTAGATACCTAGAAATTCTTGAGGAAGTTATTCCAGAACTGCTCGAAAACATTCCATTAGCCCAGTATAATGCTGTTTACCTACAGCAAGATGGTGCCCCAACTCATAACTCTAGGCTCTTAAGGGCCTTTCTAAATAATAACTTTCCTCAAAGATGGATAGGTACCAACGGACCTGTTAGATGGCCTCCACGATCACCAGATCTCTCAATTTTAGTTTTTTTCTTATGGGGTTATATACAAAATGAAGTATATAAAACTCGATATTACGGCATTGCAAAACTTCGAGAGGCAATTCATTTAGCTTTTCGAAATCTGCGAATGAGAACAATGGTTCTTTTGAACGCTATTCAAAGAATCTCAAAGATGTGCCAATTTTGCATTAGAGAAAATGGTGGTCAATTTGAACATCACATTTAATTTTTTTTAATAATGCTATTTTTTTGTGTTTTTGTTATATTGTCACTTTACGCCACAAAACTGTTGTTACAAACTTACTGTTAGAAAAAGATCTATGGGAATTTTTTGTAATAGATACCTTTATACAAGGTATCCAATTATTTGTTAGTAATATGTAAGTTGCACTTGTTTATTATTGTTATCCATAGCCTACTATTAAAATATGTATTTAATTTCTGAAAATTGTCAATTATTTGCGTGTTTCTGGAGAAAAGTTTAAGCTGTCATATATTTTTGAAAAGGTAAAAAAAAGACAAATTTTGTAGTCTATAAATATACAGGGTGTTCCATTTAAAAAAACATATGTTTGCTATATAACTCAAAAACAGTAAATATGTAACAAAAGTTATCTACACCACTGCATTCTACGGAAAAAAAAACTATTAGAATGTTATTTTACCTTTTCGATAAGTTGAAGGATAACGGAGATACGAGGGGGTCACAAAATGCAACATTTTCAGAAATGCCCTGTATCTTAAAAACTAAAAGGGCTATGAAAATTCTGTTGACGGCATCTTGAGTTTTACGAAAAAATAGCACAGTGTCGCGAAAACCGCAACTCTCTATCTTTAAAAATAAAGGAGATACCCCGCAAAAGTACCCAAAATGGGACACCCTGTACAGCAGTGTCAATTTTTTTTCACTTTATCATGATATTTCATATAACAAACTCTTAAAGTGGTGCAATTGAATGCAAACAAGTTTAATCTCAAACAAAACGTTATTATCTGGATGTAGAAGCTGTACGTAATTGGAATAATTCAAACTGTCATAGAATCACTTTGCCAGACGATAACAGCTTTAGTTTTCTTATACATGACTAGTTGAGTTTAAATCTGCAACAATGCATCGCTCTTTGAATAAAATTTTTCGAACAAGTAATGAATTGTATTTTTGATCCGTACTTAAACGCCAGTGACAATTTTATTAAAAAGATTCCATGTATAGCAATTCACCCCACGGCAACAAATTGCAATTTGTAAGAAAACTCAAAGCTTCATGACAACATGAACAGTGTTTTTATTGATCGTTTTTTGTCGTGATATTCGTTGCGGTTTATTTTCATGTCTGGGTCTCGGTTAATGCTATAATAAGTGGGGTATTTCTACGATGAATGTGTCGAACTTACATCACTTGATTCATCCTCAATGTTCAACAGGGAGATACTAGTTAACTTTCTGATTGCGAATCAGGTTTCTCGAATGAACCTTTCCCGAAGTATTCGAATTTAGAGAACTAGGAACAAAGAGCAGAAAGTGCTATTTATTTGAACTTGGAAATAATTTACTGTGGGTTCTGTTTCTATCTCTATTTTTGTTCCCCTTCTCTCTCTTTCTCCACATTAATCAAAATAACTCTTCTTCCATTAAATAATAACAACGCAATCTTGCATATTTTTGGAAGATATCCTAACCAATCAGACATTGTCTCACTGGACGACTTGTATTGGTTTGGAAAAATATGAAAGATAGTCCAAACGGAATGTAAGGATAAAAATAAAATATTGGGAAAATCCCAATTTAATTGATATCAGTATGAATTAAAGGCTTCGTCGTTGCCAAAAACCCTTTACGACTGGCATGAAACCATTTTGTAGGATAATTTCTCATGAAGATTTTGCATAAATACATATTTCAACAATAATTGCTTATCTATCATTTATTTTAGCCCTACAATCGTAGCAGAGAAAAAATCTAATGGGTTCAGATTTGGGTGACCCCTCGGAGATATTGAAGTGCAAGGATATTTGGAACATCGAAAAGCTGTTATCCTTAGATCATTAACTTACCTCACTCGTATGAACAGGAAATATATTGCAAATGATCAGATGATCACATAACCGCAGGGTCAGGTACCAGAACAGAGTTAACCACCGAAATAAAGACAGTGAACTGTGTAGTGTGAATGTTTTTCCCACAATAAATACCTCTTCAGAAGCCACAAGAATCAGTTTCAGTTGAAGCCCCAAGCCTGCCCTGGAGATGCCACCTGTAATGGTTCTCGAAACGTCTGCATCAAGTCGTGCTATTGCGGAATCCATTCGGAAGCCAAGAATTTTCAATATGATCAGAAACAGCTAAATATATTGTTATGATTTCATTTCATAGACAATAAAAATTTAAAAATAATAACTTACCGAACTATGAAAATAAGAAAAGATCAAATAAAAAAATATTTTATGGAATTAAAAAACAATAATAAAAGCTAAATAATAGTTAGGATATTAATATTAACAATGTAAAACATAATAAACAACGATGTAATAGAATAAGAAGTGATAAACAAGAACTGCAGTGAAAGTGAAGAAACGTTCAGTGTAACGAAATCATAAATCATAAGTAAAGTGATTACAAAACTATCATGAGATAGTACAAAACATTGAATAATGTTATAGATGTAAGTTAGGATTAGTAAATTTGAGTTATGTAATGTTAAAAGACTGTTATTGATATAATATGGTATGTATTAGATTTAAGAATAAGTAACTGTCAAGAAAACCATAAATATGGGAATAATCATATTAATAATAACCCAATCATAGGTTATATTATACCAAAGTGTGGGGAAAAATGTAGGCAATATTAATTTAAAAAGAAGGAATCACTAACAAGTAAAATAAGTTGAAAATCTCAAATAATTCAAAAAGTAAAGTATACTAAATTCTGATTGGTCAATAGGAATTTCCAATGTCAATCTGGTAACAATGAAGACTTGTGTCAGTTTCACAACAATTAACTTGGCATGCTTGATTTGAAAAGCAATCATCTCATAGGTTGTTTATGACATAAAGTAGCGTCGGTTTTGGAGGCCTATAAAAACGAATCTGAAAGTAAAGAAGTTCAGTTTGCCATTACATCTGTAGACTGAAAGTACTCCTGCAACTCACCAAAATTTCATAACCTATAAAAAACCAGTGAACGAAAGTATTCCAAACTTCGATAGGTTCAAAGAAACCAAAGTTAATAAGTTTTATATAAAGTCAACGATTATCCAAGTATCTGAATCCAGTAAAAAGGCTGTAATAACCTCCAATTAAGAAGAAATTTCCAACGATTGCCATTCATCAATAATTTCAACAAAGCATCGAAAAATTTCATGTTTTATCTAAAAGGATAGAACAAAGTATTATCAACAGTTCCTGAGTCTCAAGAAGAAGTAATCCAAATTAGTTACCTGTGATTATTGTGAAAAAGCATAGTATTGTGTAAAAGTGAATCATCAACGAAATTATAAAAGAATTAAATTGAAAATTGCCAACATAGTTAAACACACTTTTGGATATAAACTAAAAGTAAGTTTGTTTATTATATTTCCATTGTAGTGTTATTTGTAAATCTGAAAGAAAGATTGTCGTTTGTAATTTTGTAAACAACTATTAATATTGAATAGTTTTGAGGTTAAAGCTAGTTCTATGCTTAGAACATAAAATAAAATTGTAAATTAGAAACCCGAGATAAATAGAGTCATAGAGATTTAAATATAGAAACTTTTTAACATTCAAAGAATATTGTGTTTAATTCCATAAAATAATATAAAAAGAGAAGGATCATTATTATTCAAAATAAATAAATAAAAAAGCTAGCCGGAAGAATAAATAACAAAATTCAAATAAAATAAACTCCTAAAAGAGTTTAGTTAATAATATATATTATACTCTATGTCATTACATTCAAACTTGGGATATCTGATTTACAATCAGAAGCTGAAAGCTCAACCTTTAGTGTAATAATATGAATAATAATAATAATGGCGTTTTTTCATATGGTTACTTTTACAATTTTGGTTACAACAATTGAAGTGTATACTTAAATAAACAAAGAATGCTCACTAAAGCCGAGGCTTGTACGTGAGAACAGGAAAAAATTACAATATATTAGTTTTTAACATATACACATATAAATACAATATTTTTATTTATTATCAACTCAACTGTTTATATTACATTTTTAATGTATAACTGATTGCGAATTCATTATATCTATTTCATTATAAATTGCATTTCTTTCTAGTGATATAATATGATTGTATAATTTCTTCTTGAAGATACTTATTGACTTCGAATTTGTTATAACAATCGGCAAATTGTTGTATAATGTTGGTGCTAAGAATGCATCAGATCTTTGTCCGATGTTCTTATGTGCAAATGTAGGTAAGTAAAAGTACATTCTATTTCTTGTATTATGTTCATGCATGTTCAAATTCAAAATTTTTTTCTTCAGGTGCTCTCTTCGTAAAATGTTATAAAAGAAAAGTTGTCTAGGATCTAACAATTTTGAAATTTTATGTAGATTATTACTACGACACTGAAGCGATTCCTTCATTATAATTCGTATTATTCTTTTTTGCCGAATTTCCAAGGAACGGATAAGTATTTTATTTGCCCCTCCCCATGATAGCAACCCATACAGTATGTGAGTTTCCACTAGTGAGTAATATAATGTCTTTAATAATAATAATAATATAATTAATAATAATAAGTGAAGTCCTAGTGAGAATTGGTTTGTTACTGGTAAATCTTCATAGTGATTTTTTCTAAGTTTCCATTCAAAAGTTTTGGTCAACTTCTTCATTCTAAATTTGAATAGAATCAGCCATTGCGGGAAATTTATTCATACAAATATTATAAAATGCTAACTTACTAAAAAAGAGTTGATGCAGTGACGTTTTGTTCAGAATGCACTCATTTTCAATTAGTGGAGCAATAATTTGGGCAAATATTCGGCACAGCAATGTGATATCCTATTTCAGCTACTGTTGCTAACCTAGTTCTGGAATGTCTATAGGAATCTGGAATAAATTCGTTAGAATTTCAATCACTATTCTTCAAACGGTATGTAGATGATAGCCAAATGTGTGTTAGTAATGACAAAAATCAGTACGTAATTGATAAATTTAACAATTTCCATTGTAAATTTCAATTTACTTGTGAAACAGAAGTGAACAAAAATACAAAATTCCTAGATATGAACATAAGGCATGATGCATATGGAAAAATAAAACTTCGTGGTTTACTAAAGAAGTTTGGTCTAAACGTTATCTTTACCTCAACTCCTTTGCATCAACAAGTTATAAAAAAGTGTTACAAACAGCTTCACAGATCGCGCTGTTGAATTGCCCCATTCAGAGGACCGTCCCAAAAATTAAAAAATTGTGCGTAATAGTAATAATACTGGAAATGAATGGCTACCCAAAAACATTTTCCAATCCCATCATTGAAGAAAGAATTAACTAGATCTACAATGGAACGTCATATATGAATGACATAATGGTACTACAGATAATTTTATAACATTACCATACATACCGGAGACCTCAGAGAAAATGAAGGAATGTTAAAAAAGTATGATATACAGGGTGTCCTCGAACTGCGTGGCTAAAATAGAACCGAAGATTCTTTGATTCGAAAAAAATTTGATGAACTTTTTCACTTTTGCCTCAAGTGTCTTGTTTAGCCAGTAGAGGGCTTCAAAGTTGCAAAAATAATTTTGTTTTTTCGGTATAACTTGAGAACGTGATGGAGGACTTTTACAATATTTGGCAGGTGAGTTACTGTCAATAATAGCCGTTTTTGAGAGCGGAGCATAGAGCCTTAGAGACCATAGAAATGACTCAAACTTGAGGATGTAACGAGAAAAGTGTCCAGAACTTTTTTGTGGTCAATGTAATTCACTCCATATTCTTTATGTAGATAGCTTATCTAATTTGAAAACTTTTCTTACTCTTAGAAAATTTTGATAAAATCAACGGATTAGCTTGAAAAAAATAATAATCGAGTCTCTGCAATTTTGGCTTACTAATTTTACTTGATTAAAATACCTTAGTTGCCTTTGCTTTTCTAATGTCATTTTGGCATTTGGAGAATTTATTCTCAAAACTGTCAGTTTTTACTTTGCTTTCCGTAAAAATTTTATAAAATTATGGCTCAAAATTTCACTAACACTGAAATGGTTGATATCTCGGTAAAACACGAATAATAAAAACAATAGAAATGGGGAAACGATGTGATTATTTAGGAAAAACAAATGCTGAATTAAAAGAAACAACAAAACTTTTTGGGAAATCGCTAAGGCATCAATTGTTCGAAATGTTGCCCATTTTCCTGAATACACAGATTAATTCGTTTCAAGAAATTGGATTGAACTCTGGCTAGTACCTCAGGATCATTCTTCAATAAATCCGCTTCATGATTAATTCGTTGCAACAATTCCTCTCGTGTGTTTACTGGAGCTGCATAATTTTTCGACTTCGAAGCGCCCCATAGAAAGAAGTCGCAGGGCGTCAAATCAGGGGAGCGGGCCGGCCAGTTCACTAGTGCATCGTGTCCTCTACCTATCCAGCGATCTGGATATTTCACATTCAAATGTCACCTCACAGCTAATGTGAAATGAGGAGGTGCACCATCATGGATAAATCAGGCCACGACGAATGTGTAAGGGCAAGTCTTCCAACAGTTCAAGTAGCCTTTGTTCCAAAAAGTTCAAGTAGTTCTCCTCGTTCAATCGATCGGGTATAACGGTAGGGCCAATAATAAAGTTATCCACTATTCCTACCCAAACATTTATTTTAGTCTGATTCTGAAAATATGTAACTTCCGTTTCATGAGGATTTTCATCAGCATAGAAATGTTCATTATGGAGGTTGAAAAGATCACATCTCGTGAAAGTATCTTCGTCCGTGAACAGAATTCTTCTACAAAAATTGGGGTTTGCGTTTTGTCTTTGGACAATAAGCCGACAGAAATCTAGCCGATGACCTGGATCCATGGGCAATAAGTCTTGAACTGTTTTAATATGATAGGGATACAACAGTTCTTCTTTCAGTACATTATGAACTAATGATTTTGAGGCTCCAATACGAAGTCCCAAACGTAGTGTGCTTATCCCAATTCAGTTTCAACCGCTTCCAGTATCGCTTCTTCGAGCTCTAACTTCCTTCTTGTCCGTCTGCGTCCAGTTTCTCTGCGATTTGCTTCAAATTTGCCAGTTTCGCGAAGGTTTGCCGATTTGGAATTCTGCGATGCGGATATCTTTCCCTTCTCCGGCCATAAATCAATAACATATCAACCATTTCAGTGTTAGCGAAATTTTGAGCCATAATTTTATAAAATTTTTACGGGAAGCAAAGTAAAACCTGACAGTTTTGAGAATAAATTCTCCAAATGCCAAAATGACATTAGAAAAGCAAAGGCAACTAAGGTATTTTAATCAAGTAAAATTTGTAAGCCAAAATTGCAGAGACTCGAAAATTAATTGTTTCAAGCTAATCCGTTGATTTTATCAAAATTTTCTAAGAGTAAGAAAAGTTTTCAAATTAGATAAGCTATCTACATAAAAAAGATCGAGTGAATTACATCGACCACAAAAAGTTCTGGACACTTTTCCCGTTACATCCTCAAGTTTGAGCCATTTCTATGGTCTCTAAGGCTCTGTGCTCCACTCTCAAAAATGGCCATTATTGACAGTAACTCACCTGCTAAATATTGTAAAAGTTCTTAATCACGTTCTCAAGTTATAACGAAAAAACAAAATAATTTTTGCAATTTTGAAGCCCTCTACCGGGTAAACAAGACACTTGAGGCAAAAGTGAAAAGGCTCATCAACTTTTTTTCGAATCAAAGAATTTTCGGTTCTATTTTGGCCACGCAGTTCGAGGACACCCTGTACATGTTGTGCATAAACCCACTAAGTGTGTTGGGAAGTATTTTTCAAATCTAAAATCTTTAATACCTAAAGATAAACAAAACGACGCAGTATACAAATTAAATTGGTTAGATTGCATTGGAACTTATACAATAATCTCGAGACAATATTTACAAAAAAGAATGTATCTCCATAAGTGTAGTACAAGAAACAAAAACTCCGTCCTTGCCAAATACGGTTTTGATTATAACCATCAATTCAATTACAAAAATGCTATTATTTCAACTAAGGAAAGCAATTATAAAAGATCTATTGTAAATATGATTCACAGGATAAGTAACTAACTCCAAGTATGTAAATCATAGAACAGACATTCAATCATCAAGTCAGATTTACATTAATTTAATTAGTTAAGACCCTTGCAAATTCCTACATGCGTCTTTATAACGTTAAAAGTATATTTTAGGTAGAATGCTCAAATAGCAATATTTCTAATAAGCTGTAACAACCCTTTTCTATCACTTCGTACATCTTCAACATCTGGTTCGAGAGTGGATACTTGAGCGTTATACTCTTTGGCTTCAGTCGTATATAAACTTTATTCAACATGACTTCGCATATTATAAGAAAATTACTAAGCAGTGAATTCTTAATACAATTGATATACTTAAACATTAACGTGTTACAATTTCGATTACTCGTGTTTCTGTTCATTTTGGCGACGTGGGCATTTTTAATTGAAAATGGTGCGATAAGGATACTTTGTACTGATTAGTTTTAAGAAATCCCGTTTTAGACATTGATACGTCTTCTGATGAAGTACGTACGAAACGTACGTAAAGACGGAAATAAGTATTGCGCCATCTGTTAGGCGGTATATGAAGCGGAAAAAGCGCCTCAGCACGTAGCGCGTTTATTGAAACTACTCAAAATCTCAGAAAGTGGCACTTAGACCGAATATCAGTTATACTCTTCACTTGTTTAATGCAAGGGTTGGTAGGATTTTTATCTAGGAGAATATCTGTTAAACTCGAAGTTTCTGAGGGGAGTATACTAGGGAATAGGTTTTGTACACCAAACATAAGTAATTTAACATTATCTGGTATTACAATAATTTGGATTTTATCAAATAAATCATAACAGTTTGTGATACTATATTTCGGAGGAAATTCAGTGTCTGTTTGTATTTCATTCTACCCTTGCTAATTTATCTCAACCTCTACCTACACCATATAATTGAGTGGTACAAACGTGAACTTTCGTTTCCACCAATCCTTCATTAATTCTATGAAAATATTCGGATATTCGGAAGGGCTCATGTCAAAAATTAAGTTGATTGTGAAAATACTATAAGAAAGAAATAACGAGATTTGTATTATTGTTAGGTCACAAGTTGATAAGGGCCTGTTCTTTCCGTTTGCAATTGTCAATACATGTATTCCCTTTTATGGTATTCCTCACTTCGCAACAAAACTGTGGCTTCACAAGGCATTTGCTAATGTTGATTAGTTTACAGAATCAAATGAAGCGAATCAATTTCACGCCTTAGCTATTAATTTCTTCATTCCTGCTTTGTTCTGAGTTAATTAGATTGTAAATAGAACAATAATGAAATCCGTTAATTTGCGAAAATGGTTCTTGCATAGTCAACAAATCATAAGGCGACACAGTTGGGTGATATAATTAACAAGTAATCGCTACACAGACATAATCACGTGCTAGGAAATATGTCACTCCGCTCTGCATTTTACTAGGGTTTATTAATAATAAACCTTGTGAACAGTGGTGTAATAATAATTATAATAATGAACGGCGTCATTTGGGTGCATTAAGTGGCATGTAGCTTAAGACATATATTAACGAAATAATAAATAAAACTACTTTGTTTTACTATCACTGATATTTATTATAGTCGTTACTATAGTTTCAACACTAAACGTGTCATCTTCAGACGAAAAATGAATTTAACAAATATTAAATCTACTATATATAGGTTAAATAAGGATTTCAAACAAAATTTATGGCTATAGGAAATAGTTCTAGGAAAAACCAGAGAGGGGTAAGGTGATTAGGTAATTCCGTGAGGACATTAGAGGTGCGGGTATATTTACTAACAGACTTTAAATACTAAAATCAGGTTATTAACACATTGAAGAGATTACTGTAATATAAATCTAGTTGATCGTTTAGGATCTTATTATCATACATCTTCATTCCTTTGAAAATTTCCATTGACTCTAATATATTTAGTTTTGAAGTTATATCTTGACTATGTAAAATTTGGACATTATTCAAATTAGGAAAGGTATGGCCTGTTTCTAAAATATGATTTGCAAATGAAGAATCGGTTTAATCATTTTTAAAGGAACGAAAATGTTCTTTATATCTAACTGCTATGTTACGGCAAGATCTACCTATGTAAAAACTATCACACTCTGAACAAGTTAGTTTATAAACTCCGGGTCTTTCAAATTTGTCAGTTTTATCTTTCGCATTGAACAGAATATGAGATAATTTGTTTGGGGGTTTGAAGCTGATGATCAGGTTATGATGGGATAAGATGTTTGCAATTTTTTCGCTTATAGGATCAAATAAGTTAAAGAAACATATTTCAATGAGTTATCTTTGTATTTTATAAAGGGATAAATGCTATTGTAAATTAATTTTTGTCTTTTTCTATTTATTAATTTAGAAACTACTTGAGGACCGAAACCGTTATTTGTAGCAATGACTTTAATTGTATCTAGTTCTTTACTCAGATTTTCTTGAGATGAGGGAAGGGAAAAAGCTCTATGTATCATTGAATGAAAAGCAGCTAGTTTATGACTATAGGGGCTATGTGAAGAGTTACAAATTACTGTATCTGTGAAAGTAGGTTTTCTGTAAATGTCGAATGACATGCTATTATTATGATGTGATAATGTTAAGTCTAAGGAATTTATTTTATGATCCTTTTCTGTCTCTAATGTGAATTTTAAGTTTGGATGAATATTATTGGTAAATGATAAGAAAACATCTAATTGTCCAGGTGTACCTTTAAAGAGGGCTAAAATATCGTCTACGTATCTGTACCAAAATTGAATATGTTTTTTAGTTATGGCAGAACTCATTATAGTATCTTCTATGTGAGACATAAAAATATCTGCGAGAAGTGGACTTAATGGAGAACCCATAGCTAATCCGTTATTTTGAGTATAAAATTTGTTATTAAACTGACAGTAATTTTGACTGAGGCATAAGTCAATAGTTGTTGTTCTATTTCTGATTTTATCAAAGGATTAATATGTGACTTTTCTAAGATATTTGTGATCAAATTTTGACATTCAATGGGAGGGATATTTGAAAACATATTAGAAACATCAAAGGATACAAACATACCGGTGTTAGGTATAATTTTTGCTTTTATCGAATTTGCGAGTTCAACAGAGTTTTTTACTGCAAATTTGAGTTTGAAATGAGATATATTTTTGAAAAAGGAATTAAGTTTTCCGGAAAGTTTGTGTGTGGGGCATTGATATAAGATACTACCGGGCGAATAGGAGCGTTCTCTTTGTGATTTTTTAGAAGGCCGTAGAGTTTTGGAGATGACGGGTAACTATTTATTAGCTCTTACTTTTTCCAATTACGAACAATTTTGGAAAAAGTAAGCTAATAAATAGTAACCCGTCATCTCCAAAACTCTACGGCCTTCTAAAAAATCACAAAGAGAACGCTCCTATTCGCCCGGTAGTATCTTATATCAATGCCCCACACACAAACTTTCCGGAAAACTTAATTCCTTTTTCAAAAATATATCTCATTTCAAACTCAAATTTGCAGTAAAAAACTCTGTTGAACTCGCAAATTCGATAAAAGCAAAAATTATACCTAACACCGGTATGTTGGTATCCTTTGATGTTTCTAATATGTTTTCAAATATCCCTCCCATTGAATGTCAAAATTTAATCACAAATATCTTAGAAAAGTCACATATTAATCCTTTGATGAAATCAGAAATAGAACAGGCATTTGACTTATGCCTCAGTCAAAATTACTGTCAGTTTAATAACAAATTTTATACTCAAAATAACGGATTAGCTATGGGTTCTCCATTAAGTCCACTTCTCGCAGATATTTTTATGTCTCACATAGAAGATACTATAATGAGTTCTGCCATAACTAAAAAACATATTCAATTTTGGTACAGATACGTAGACGATATTTTAGCCCTCTTTAAAGGTACACCTGGACAATTAGATGTTTTCTTATCATTTACCAATAATATTCATCCAAACTTAAAATTCACATTAGAGACAGAAAAGGATCATAAAATAAATTCCTTAGACTTAACATTATCACATCATAATAATAGCATGTCATTCGACATTTACAGAAAACCTACTTTCACAGATACAGTAATTTGTAACTCTTCACATAGCCCCTATAGTCATAAACTAGCTGCTTTTCATTCAATGATACATAGAGCCTTTTTCCTTCCCTTATCTCAAGAAAATCTGAGTAAAGAACTAGATACAATTAAAGTCATTGCTTCAAATAACGGTTTCGGTCCTCAAATAGTTTCTAAATTAATAAATAGAAAATAACAAAAATAAATTTACAATAGCATTTATCCCTTTATAAAATACAAAGATAACTCATTGAAATATGTTTCTTTAACTTATTTGATCCTTTAAGCGAAAAAATTGCAAACATCTTATCCCATCATAACCTGATCATCAGCTTCAAACCCCCAAACAAATTATCTCATATTCTGTTCAATGCGAAAGATAAAACTGACAAATTTGAAAGACCCGGAGTTTATAAACTAACTTGTTCAGAGTGTGATAGTTTTTACATAGGTAGATCTTGCCGTAACATAGCAGTTAGATATAAAGAACATTTTCGTTCTTTTAAAAATGATAAAACCGATTATTCATTTGCAAATCATATTTTAGAAACAGGCCATACCTTTCCTAATTTGAATAATGTCCAAATTTTACATAGTCAAGATAAAACTTCAAAACTAAATATATTAGAGTCAATGGAAATTTTCAAAGGAATGAAGATGTATGATAATAAGATCCTAAACGATCAACTAGATTTATATTACAGTAATCTCTTCAATGTGTTAATAAGCTGATTTTAGTATTTAAAGTCTGTTAGTAAATATATCCGCACCTCTAATGTCCTCACGGAATTACCTAATCACCTTACCCCTCTCTGGTTTTTCCTAGAACTATTTCATAGCCATAAAATTTGTTTGAAATCCTTCTTTAACCTATATATAGTAGATTTAATATTTGTTAAATTCATTTTTCGTCTGAAGATGACACGTTTAGTGTTGAAACTATAGTAACGACTATATTAAATATCAGTGGTAGTAGAACAAAGTAGTTTTATTTATTATTTCGTTAAAATGATAAACTATCACAAAGTAACGCCTTCAACAATTGAATTTTTAAGACATATATGATAAACGATGAGAGTTAAAATACTGAGATAATACAGATTGTGATCCAGTACGTCATATCACTCATATATATCAACCATCTGTTGGTAGTGACCTTTTGTTGCGTTATAGTCGAGAAAATAAAGCACTAAAATAGGTCCAACCTGCGATCGTCTACGCAGTAAGATGGATCGAAATGCGGTTTTCTGTATTCGATTAAGAAGGTCATTCAGAACGCTTGTACCGTATTTATTTTTTGTGGAAATTCGTTATTCCATTTGTGCAGCAAAAAAATGCAATAGTAAAAAAAATAATTACTCGATGTATAATGACTAAAACTGACTAGAATCGGTCTCTCGGTGTTTTTCGTGGTCGCTAAACACGATTTTTATGTCCAAAAATTTCCCCGAGGTCACCTTGGACGATCCGCTAACTGCCCTGGATTTCGATGATATTCATTAAAAATTATTTTTTCATGCTTGTCAACTGGTAGAATGATATTAAGAAAGCCGCTGATGATGATTAGGACATCCAAAAACTTTCAGGAAATACCTGGGGTCATCCTGGGTCCTTGGGGACCTGAATAACTAGTTCATCATCTAGAAATTCGTTGATTTTTCTTCATAATATCCAACCAGTTCGGGGGTTTTGAGGTCGCTGATCACGATTATGTCACTCAAAAAATTACCTGGTGTCGTTTCCAGGGTCCCTGGGGATCTGGACGACTTTTGCGTCTATTTTTCTACAATACCTAACAAATTTCGGCTCTCGGGGGTTTCTTAGGTTGCTGATCATGTTTACGACACCCAAAAAGTCCATAGTCGTGATCCTAACAAACGTCACTATTGTGTATGGAATATTGGCCATTGAGTTTTTGCCAAGTACCTGAGTCGTACATTTTCCCTTGCCATGATTCACAAAAAAACCTAGAGGAAGCTGGTTTAGGGGACCGACAAGCTAGAAGTTTTCTGTACACATCCGAGATAGATACTTTTGGTCTTTGTGTTTGAATCAGGTATTCGCACCACCAAAATATCACCTTTATCACTGATATCCTCGAGTACCATTTTATCCAATACATCGCAACGGCATGCCAAATACGAGCTGAAAAAGAAAAAATATACTGAATATTTGACAACAGCCGAAAATGTCACTATATTTGTCATTATTTGATATACATTATTATAAAAGATCTATTCTGGAGATGATTCACTCGAAACGTGACTCCAAATCTGTAAATCATAGGACTGATATTCAAGCATTGAGTCAGATTTATACTAACTTGATTAATTAAAACTTGCAAATTCCTACATGCGTCTTTATAATGTTAAAAGTATATTTTAGGAAAAATGCTCAAACGTAATATTCCAGTACAGGTCTGCAACCTTTTTTAAGTACCTCATAAATCTGGTTCGAGAGTAGATACTTAGCATAACAGTTTTCATCTCCAGTCGTTGGAACAATGTACCAACATGCGCTTGTATATTATAAGAATATTACTGAATAGTGGATTCTTGTTATATTTTATACTTGAAATATTGATGGTACAATTTCGATTATTCGTGGTTCTGTTCGTTTCGAACACGTGGGCTTTTTTGATTGAAATTGGTGCGATATGGACGCTTTATGCTATTATTGGTTTGAAAAAAAAACCTTTTTGACATAATAAGTCTTCTGATGATGGTCGTGAGACCGAAACGTACGTAAAGACGAAAATATGCATCAAAGTGTTAATGTGAATTAATTCCCGAGAATTTTTATATATTATTATACATATTACCTAATTTTTCGATTTATTCCGTTCAATAATAATGATAAATCTTACCCTCATATGCAAGTAAGTTTCATCTGGAGCTTCTGCAATGAACTAATTAATATCTTCCCTTTAAAAAAAATTAGCTATTTTGGCATTATATCCAGCAGATTCCCTCCTTAAAAAGACTACTAACGTCGATATTGTCTTTGATTTAGAGTGTAGATCGCAACATCATATACTTGCTCCATAATGTCGGAGGCTTCAAATTGGCGCAGCTTCTGGGAAAGTGGACTAGAGCACTTCTCCAAATATTTTTCTTATTTGATTAGTTTCGATCTAACATTTAAATGACTGGTCCTCCTTTTCATATTTTTCACGAGACTTTGCCGGTAGCAGATTTAAGGAAACCATGTTTTCTTCCTCCAGAATATCTTGGGAACTCCATCTTCACTTTCGAACTTCATGATTACAAGCATTCATTAGACTTTTTGGGAGTTTGTTTATTTCGAACAACAAACAATCTTTTTATTATCATTATTAATTAAAAGGGGCATTGTGGTCTCTTAATGCCTAGGGCGAAGCCTCTTGCACCCCGTGTCACGTATCACCTAGTGGAGCGGTTCCCACTCACCTATTCACCACTCTCCGCCAGGTGAACGATTCCTATAGAGGTTAACTCCAACTTGGTGATATATGATTTAAACGTCGTTCTGGTGAAGCGGATCCCACCGAGGGTGTTTAACAGGCTTCAAAGTTAGGCGGGATCGGGTGTCCGAGGTGTACAACATTCACCTACTCAACTTCCAGTCGGGACTGGGTAGGTGGCTAATGCCCAGAAGAGGCTTAGCAACATCTTCGTATCCAGTTTCTGGATCTCGTCAGTGTCGCATTACCGAGAGTGCTTTGCGTCTTGGGAGGATCATCTGCGTAGAATGTGAATTGATGTTCCGTTTTTCCGTTTGCACCACCTTCAAAAAGAGAATCGCTGAGGTTCATCCTGTGGGGGTGGTAGTTCAACGGTCCGAGTCCTGTCAGTATATGTGTCAGCAGTTTGGGATCGGTCTTAACCACGTTACAGTGGATTGTCTCCTTGATGTTACTCTTTCAGATGCCCAACGCTGGTTCGGGGCCCATTAGGTTCTATAGCCTTAAGTTTTGCCAGCTGATCGACAATTTCGTTTCCCCTTATCCCAGAGTAACCGGCGACCCAAAATAGGGTGAGGTTGCCTTCGTCTTTGCCAAGATTGTTTAGCGCCTTGATGCATTTCCAGAGTAGCTTCGATGTTATTCTCATGCTACTCAGCGCAGCAAGGGCTACTGATGTGGGTTTGCATTCTTTCTTCTAGCTTTATTTGGGCACAGCGCGTTATTGCCAGTATCTCCGGTTGGAGACCACAGCTTAGTGACGCCCCTTCTACTTCAATAACAGTATTTATATTATGACATCGTGACATATTCACACAAGAAAATAACAATGAAAATGATGTAAGATGTAGTAAAGGGTCATAGAAAAAATCATATGTATTACTCTGGAGCAAAGTGCCATTTCCTTCTTTGCATTTTGATCAAACTATCCGCAGGAAGAAATGATGTACTTTGCTCCCTCATTATACAAATAACTATTTGCTCCTTCCAAGGCTAATATAATAAAACTTCAACTTGTGTATATCAACAGAGTTACTTGCTGCAATAGCTGGATCACGCCAGCAGCCCTCGTATACACTAACAATATCACACGAAGGCTCTCCATTTCATCATTCGATTGGAGTGTCCTGTGTTCGTGGCAATGTTTCAATTTGTATGATTCAGGATTCCATAATTGAATCTATTCGAGCATTCTACCAACATTTTTCAATAATTGTACTCCAAATCACCGATAAACACAGAGGCAAATAGTCAATGGACCAACTATTTCACATTCAATTCAAATGAACTCCATTATCGTGGGATTAGTGGCTGTGGGAAATTCACCCTTACCGCGGCATGGTTCATTGAAATAAATATCTGCGACCGTTACACCGCTAATAATGGCGTAGTTTGATAAATTCCTGGGACGAGTGTCTGCATAATTCTGATAAACTCGTGTAAAATCGATGGGGCCGCAATACGTTATACCTATAACAAAACTTTAATTTTAATTGGCTATGCTAGTTGAAATTGGAATCTAGCTAATGAGTTAATTCGATATAACCATTAATGTATGCAGGATGGGGATCTTAGGTTATTTTCGACGACTTATCGTTTGATAATAACTGAAGTTTTGTCATTCTTCCATTCGACAGATACTCTACGTATAGCCCTATTAAGAGAAGACTGTTATTACCTGAATACGATCAGGTTAATAACAATAAATCCACAACAAATTCTGATAATTTAACCTACCGTCCCACTCATCTAGAAAAACCAAATGAACAAGTGTTTTCTGAAACCTGGAAATATATTGGCTAGACTGGAAGAAGTCTTAGTATAGTGCTCTAAGAATATTTAGAACAGCTTTTACAATCGAAAAACACTTCTGGCAAGAACGAGCACTAGAGAAATAATAACTAAATATATTTGAATTTTCAATGAAGTATTTGTGACCACTTGCTACCCTTTGAATTAGTCATGGAGCTGATCTTACTTCCGGAAGAGACATCAACGTCTGATTTTCTAATGAAACACCCTATATATTTTTTGATATTCGGATAGAATTTTTTAAATTCAAACAACGGTGTTTATGGTGGATTGAATGTTGGGGAATCCTGATTACTGAATCGAAATTAAAACCAAAGATGGCCCAGACCAATAATGAAAATCTGACATTCAAGGTGGGTTTACGTGAAAAAAAGGCTAGTTTTTAATATGCAACAAACACCTCTACACGATGGGACTGGTAGATCAGCCCACTTGTAGGGGTTGCGGCGTGGAAGATGAGACACCTATGCATGTGCTGTGTCAGTGCACGACATACACGGTTGGTCGTCGGACATACCTCGGAGACGATAAGACTACACCCGAGGAAATCAGAAGTATCCCCTATATCAGGCTACTGAAATTCATAGAATACACCGGACTGATGAGGGGGTAGAAACAAGTGAGGGCACAATAGGACTATGATGAATGTAGTGTTGTGAGGCTCCCCTAGGATGGAGAACCAACCTCACGGAGGAGGGGTTTTAGTCGGTAGGAATCCGGCACACCCGGGGGCACGGGCACCCGAGGCGTCTATGTAAGAATTCCCCTCCTCTACGCAAAAAAATATTTTTGTTTACAGGAGACAGCATATGAGAGAATACTATAAGTATTCTTTATTAGGTTATAGTACCCTGTGTAATTTTTATGGTTCAAATTATTACCTTCCTTCTTTATGTTATTGTGTGTGCTTATCATGAATATGGAAATGTCTGGGCCCTATGCTACTCGAGTTATTGGCCATTTTTTGGGTCTAAATTGCCCCGACTGGTGTTTTTCAATTTTTAGGAAGACTCTGAGTTCCACTCGATCATTTCATGACAGAAAAAGTTGTAAAACATCAAAACGAGTGAAATGATGATCAAAATTTGCGTAAATGTTAGAGCTACTCAACAACAATTTTATTTTCCGGATCCAATCTTTCCAACATAAAAATTTTTCTCTATTTTTGCGGTTCCTTTTTTTCAAAATGGTCTCATATCGGCCCATATGAACCAAAGTGATTGACTTTTGGCTCATAGGTGAAAGCCATCAATATCTTCCGTTTGAATTTTGTTTTGAGTCAAAAGGTTAAGTTTTTTAGCCCGCAATCGCAAAATTAAGTTTTTTAATAAATCAGGACCGGATATCAACAAATGGTGATTTTTATAGCAAACATTGCTTGTAAGGTCCTGAAATTCATTGTTTCAAATTGAAAAGACGATACACGATAATAATTCAAAGTATGCGATTGTTGCGACATCTATGGTAGTATACCTTCACTAGTGAATACCAGATCTAGTTTAATAGCCTATAAAACTGTATTGATGAATATAGCGCTGATAAAGGGCACTGTATTTAACTAGATATCGTCTACATATTCGCACCAGTCTACAAGAGAGAGCGGTAATAGTTCATCAAACAATATACACTTTGTCAAATTATTAAATTCACTCCATCTCCAACTCTATAAAATTAAACAAAAAGAACGGAAGATTTTCTCATATAATTAATTCTCATGTTCACTATAATCCCTTCAACTTCAATTAAAGTTATAGATAATGCTATTATTCCAGAATGCGATATTTTTTCACTTTCTGTGGTATTAATTAATTCTGTAATCACATTATTTGAGCTTGAAAATTGATTATGAATTCAGTGTAGTGAATCGATATTACCTATTGTGATTTCATGATACAACTTTTATATAATGGTTGAAGTATATATAACTATCAAAATCTTAGTTTATCAACCTTCGATAGCTCAGTTGGTAGAGCGGTGGACTGTAGAGGCATTGCTAGTTGATATCCATAGGTCGCTGGTTCAAATCCGGCTCGAAGGAATCCTTTTTTGTGTGTCATCATATTAATGTACCATTAAATAACCTAATTCAGAAATGTTTTATTTTTAATATCCAGCATGTATTAAGACTCATAAAGGGATTTACATCTTAAATATCATGATTATTCCTATATTTATATGATTGGAATGTAGACTAGGTATATACAATGTGTCCAAAATAAGGTTTTCAATCATGTATCGAGATATCGGGGACGTAATAGATACAGTTTTGGTTATATGGGGAAAAACTGCATAACGGCCGTGTCTTATTTAATACAAATCCAAAATGTTGTAGGTAACAGATTTTAATTGTTGAAAAACAAAAACAAAAAATTAACGAACCATAAATTATCTTGAATATCAAAACGCGAACAGCGAAAATTCCGCGTCACACTAGAACGACTTGATGCAGACGTTTCGCCAACCATTGTATGCGGTATCTTCAGGCCAGGTTTTCAGGCTTGAACTAAAACTAATTGTCCTGTTTTCTGTAGCGCTATTTATTTGTTTATTTGTGTGATAATAAGCGAAGTTAAATTTCCAAGCATGGGTTTCTAAATACTAGGATGGTAATATGCCAAATAATCTAAATCGTGATACCAACATTTGGAAACACATCCTCGAGAATTCCACTTGCACATAATCACACAACGGCGGTGACAAGTACCAGAGCAGACTACGTTAAAATAGAACGACATTTTGCAGTGATTTGCAGTGATAATTCAAACTTTTAGCTGCTTTGTATTCATTTGAAAATTGATGAATAATAATAGGTACTGAACATGAATGATATTTGCATTTTAACATTGTATAAAATAGTATACTTAATTACTAATTAACTCATAATTAACATATTGAACAAAATGAAAGTTCAAAGTTGTTATTAATTTTAAAATTACATTTATGTCATATTTAGAAATGAAAATAGATAGTAATGATATAGATCAAGCTCGCACAACCTTTTTAACAGTCAAATTGACAATTAAAAAATTAAAAGTAAAAAGGAATGTTGCAGATTCTGAAATTTAATTTCGTTCATTGAAATAATGAAATAAATAGCATCTTCTGCTAAATAAAGAGACAAAATTGTATGTAACAAAAATCAAAATTTAAGTTTAAGTAATTGGTACAATCAATGTGATTTCTGACATTGTTTCTTTTTCAATAATTTTCCTATGTTAGGCGTGAGATCAGATATTGACAGTAACAACAAATAAGAAATATGTTGCTCAGTTAGAGACGTACGGTACTTATTTTTCATATAATTAAGATTTGAAAAAACCTTTACATAAACATATGTTGATTTGAGACTAATTAAAGTTATTGTAGGAATTTACAGAAGTCTCCTAATTCTTCTGAAGAAGTTTGTGAAGATAATTTTTGCGCAAAAAGGATTTTTAGTGCAGAATGATTTTGCAGTTCAGTGAATTCCAACTGAATATTGGCGAAGCAACCTATTGTCTGAGGATTCACAAGCACTTGTGAATTTTGTTTTGCACTTTCAAAGTCCTAGAATCACCTCTCAAACGACTGTAATACGAGATCAAGGTGAAATGATTTGATCAAAAATTATTTTAATTCTCAACATATTCTCCTTGTAGCACGATACACATCGTCAAACGATTTCGGCAATCCTTCGAAATAAGCTGTTCGTTTGTTTCACCGATGACCTCATCGTTGGAGCCAAAGTGGGAAATAGATAAAGATAAAAATCGCAGGGCGGCAAATCTGGAAATCCCCGCTGTGATCTTGATAGGGTCAACCCGGTGAATATCTTCATTTTCTCCTGCCGCATCTTCTACCTCATCAGCCTCCATTTCATCATCTACGAATCTCACGTCGTCGTTGACTTCTACATTCTCGCTTTGATTCCATTCCTCCACTTCAGTTTCAGACGCAGAACTCGTTGAGGCCTCCAAAGCCTCTTCTTCGTCAATACAAGAGACTCTTCTTCAAGCGATAACGTTTATCTTTTATGAATTTGGCCAGGGCATTTCCGAAACTATTTTCAGGATTTTCATATGTTTCATCTTCTGCACTTGGAATTTTGTTTGATACTTCGTGCGGTTCCAAGGAAAAAATGCTTGAAAACCACTTATCAGATCGCGTCTGATTGTATCTTAATTTGAAACCGCACAACTCATTTTCTCCAGCGTCGTTTTTATTAAATGGGGAAGTTCTTTTTTATACTTGCCATATTTAAGTTCAGATGTTTCCAATTTAATAAAACTCAGGCAGCTTACAAAGGCCTAAAGAAGCAAACGTCCAGAGGTTGTGTGAGATGAGTGGAGTTTGGTGGCAAACAAACAAAGGCGATGTCGTTTTCTTTGCAAAGCTCTAATAATTCATCTGTAACATGAGAAGTAGGTTGTCACCGATTAGGACTTTTCTCCCTGGCAAATGCGAAGCATGTGGTAAAAATGTGCTTTTAAACCAATCTGTGAAGCAACTAGTATATATTCATCCATTTTTAGTGCGATTGTGGTGGGACCCGGAACTTCAACTGCGGTCATTACAATAAGGTCCTCCCTAAGGACCATTTTCGGTCCAGCGATTCCACATTTGCTCCTATTTATGAGTAGTATGTAGCATGGTCCCTGAAGCCGATCCACAGAACTTGACGGAGATAGCCGACTAAATGTGATAAAATAGGTTTTCAGAATATTTTATACCTCTTTTAAAGAAGAATTTCTTCTTTCCTGGGTCATCTCACATGTACGCTATCAATGGTTGTCTTCAAATGGTCAAAATAATCGCTTTACTCGAGACTTGGAGTCGAGTGAGCTCTATATTATTTGCAAGCCGTGATTCTTAGGACGCTCTAATAGGGAGTAAACCCCGTCCTTGATGGGTAAAATATTCTTCAATTTGTTAACATCCCGTGCCTGTCGCTCCAGAAATGTTTTTGTCGATATCTGCAAATCTTCTGAATTTATGGGAAATCACCACATGCTATTACACATTGAATGATTGCCATTTCTTTTCCGGTTTAAAGACAGTTTGTCCACCGTGTGCATTACGGTGTAAACCTTTTTATTTATTATAGAGAGTGCCGTATGGAATTTCGCATCTTCTGCTCGTCTTTAATATGCTCCATCCTTCGTCAGCGACTTTTGTTAACACCTGCTCTATTATTTCGGTTTTATAGTTTCTATAATGCCTTCCATCAAGTTTCTTGTAATAGCTATGCCCATTGTTACTACTCTGTTATGAAATAAAAACTCAATATTATTGACCAATATAAATTAAAAGAGTCTAATGGGGCGAGATTGATAGAAGTATCAATTTCACCTTGAAAGTGGTATTAAAGTGACCCCAATGACTAAATTGACGCGTAAAAACTGAACCGTTGGAATTCAAGATTAGAAGTAAAAAAATGAGTTTAGGAACACAATAGGTGATAATATAAACAAGAAATAACAATTTAGTGAAGGAAAATAACAAAAATCCAGAAGGATTTTCGCAACAATTTGTTATTTCCAAAACTTTACTAGTGATCTTCATTAATTTATAAGAATAGAACCACTTTCTCTTACCGCTAACTAATCTGCACACGATTACGCTGTGAATTTAAACTAACGAACGGAGGATACGTTTTGGCGGGTCATTCGAAATAAAACTGATTATCAAAGTGACCCCTCAAAATCAATTTCACCCCATTCCACGGTACAATGTTGCTATATTGCAACATTTTTATACAATTTTTCAATATTTACGTCGTCAGTATGGTGAAGCCCATTGATCAAGCCAGATAATTTGCAAATGTATGTTTTTGAAACTTGCTGGCGCGGGCCATTTATATTTCATTCGCGGGGCACATTGTGACTGTGTTTGGGCGAGCTTGATATATAGTCCAGTAATCGGAGGACTTGATTACGAAAATTTTTGCTCATGGACCGATTTTGATCTGCGAAGGCTCATTAGATTCGTCTTGACACCTAGATCAAAGCTTACCACTTTTGGTCCTTTACAAATTGTTTATTTTGATAATAAACAATAAATAGTGGCAACAAAAGTCTTAAACGCTATTTTCCACGATTTTAAGGTAAAGTGTATTTTTATCATTTATTTCACTGTTTATAACAATTTGTTATAATTAACAAATTAACAAAAAAATTTTCTCTGAATATTCGACATTAGAGTCATTTTCGTATAATTAGGACTTGCAAAACATGAATTTGATGTCCATTATTCAATTATTTGCTGGTATAATTAGTTATAAGCAATTTCTTAGCTAACTAATTGAAAAAAAAATGAAATTTCCTAAATATTCGACACCAGAGTCATTTTCGGATAATTATGACTCACTAAACATGAATTTGATGTCCATTATTCAATTATGGGCTGAATAATTATTTATAAGCAATTTATTAGTTAAATAATTAAAAAAAAATAGAAATTGTCCAAGTATTCGACATTAGAGTCATTTTCGGATAATTAGGACTTGCAAAACATGAATTTGATGTCCATTATTCAATTATTTGCTGGTATAATTAGTTATAAGCAATTTCTTAGCTAACTAATTGAAAAAAAAATGAAATTTCCTAAATATTCGACACCAGAGTCATTTTCGGATAATTATGACTCACTAAACATGAATTTGATGTCCATTATTCAATTATGGGCTGAATAATTATTTATAAGCAATTTATTAGTTAAATAATTAAAAAAAAAATAGAAATTGTCCAAGTATTCGACATTAGAGTCATTTTCGGATAATTAGAACCTGTCAAACATGAATTTGATGTCCATTATTTGATAAGTTGGTAATATAATTAGTTATAAACCATTTCCTAGTTGACCAATGAACAAAAAAATTAAAATTTCTGAATTTCGACATAAGAGTCATGTTCGAATAATTAGGATATCGAGAAAAGGATATATTCTGAAATAAATAAAAAAAACATTTTAAATTATATTTAAATTAGTTTTATTATATATACATTATTCATTATTATCATCATCATCGCTTGATTGAAAAATATTATACACTAATATTATTAATTAACAAATAAATAAACAAATAAACAATAGGAAACAAAACACGTGTACGATATGAAAGCTTCGGATTTTTTTAAAATGATGCCCTCACGATTTGGTGCCAGCTGAACACACAGCATAGTCACGCAGCATCTTCGATGTAGGGGCCTTACAATCATGCGCTGCTAGGAATAAGTTTAAAAAGTCCCAGGGCCGGAACAATGGATTTGTAGAAAGGGACCATAATAAACAGGCACGTACGGAGGAAATGGGGCAGTCAAAAATTTTGTTCATCAAATTGAAATTATGCGAAAATAAATGGGATCATGAATATTTTTGTTCACTAAGAAATTGTTTATTAACCAATTATATTAGCAAGTAATTAAGTAATGGACATGTTTAGCAGGTCCTAATAATCCTAAAATGATCATAATGGTCATATTTGAAAATCTTTTATTTTTTTGTTCATTGGTTAACTAAGAAATTGTTTATAAGTAATAATATTAGCAACTAATTGAATAATGGACATCAAAACATGTTTAGCAGGTTCTAATTATCCGAAAATGACTCTAATATCGAATATTTAGAAAATTTACATTTTTTATCAATTTGTTAATTGAAAAATTGCTTATTTATTAACAAATTATTATGAACATTTAATAAACACTGCTTATAGATCAACTAAATTTAAAAAAATACACTTTACCTGCATAAAATCAATGGAAAATAGCGTTTAAAACTTTTGTTGCCACTATTTATTATTTATTAACAAAATAAGCAATTTGTCAAGAACCAAAAGTGGTAAGCTCCGATCCAGATGCAAGAAGGATGGAATGGGCCCTCACAGATCATTGAGGAAAAATTTCCCGTAAGTCAGCACGATTTTGGCCTTCATTTACTGGACTAATAGATAATATAGAAGATACCCAAATTCTATATTCCATACTAGGGTTAAAATATTATGTAGATGGAATGTAATTAGGCACTGTGATTATTCATCAGATTTATCATGAAGGTATTAAATTAAAAAAATAAGTAAGTTTAATCTGGTTCAAAATATACAGGGTGTTTCCGAAGTAGTACTGAAAACTTAAAAAAAATCGAATTTTTCCCAATATGTCGGAAATCACTTTAGATATTTTCCTTCAATTTTGGTATATGGTATCTTGGTTAGAGGCTGTCTTTTCCATGAATGAGTTGTGTGAGATGGCGCAGTCGGAAGCACTTGAATGGTTTTCCGGAAATGGTCTATGTATGAACGATGAAAAAACTGAAAAAGTTATATTTAGTCTGAGACATGTTGAAAACTCTAGTGTAAAGTTCTTCTTTGTATTTTGCATCAATAAATTAATTACTTACATAAACAATTGTTCTCCTAATCATACCAGTGGCGTCCGTACGGACGTGCCCTTGAATTATTCGTTAAAAATTAATGGTACGCTACTGCTTTTTTTTTGAGAAAACAATTTTTTCTTGATTTCCCATCCTTCCTTAAATGGGAAGGTTTCCTGAGTTCTTCTTCAACATCAAACGGTTTTTGAGAAAAAAAATTAAATCAACTTCATTGCATATCCCAAAACCGCTAAAAACCGGGCTAGAACTAGCAACAGTGTTTCCTAAGCAGGTAACGTAAAACTTTTCAGATCATGATTCTTGAAGTTACTTATAAAAAAAGTTTGTACAAGCTCAATATTGTGTCCCGAAGAGCTATTTAGCCCATACGTAAATACGCCCCTCATTTTAGTACACCGCCTTGCCAAATGCCAACAAAGATTACAAATAACATCAAAAATAACTGATAGCTACTACGAAAAATTATAATTCTGACTCAATTAGTTAAGTTGAAACGATGAGAGGGATAAGCTTCGTATATAAAGAGAGATCAAAAAGTTGTAGAGATTCAGAAAGATATTGAGTTTGCCGACTCTGCAAATTTGAACATATATCTAATAATTCCAGGAAATTATAGCAAATGCAGTTTATGTCGTATTATTAACGGAACATTAAACACTACCGCACACACAGATATACACACAAAGTTCACTATGAAAAACCTCCTGCGGTAGAAGATAAATCACTTGAGAGAATAACAAGGAAAACCTTGACTTACTCCATTTATATCTTTCGCCGCCGAAATTTCATTACATAGCACGGCTTAAAGCTTACACGAAATATCACATTTTCAGTTTGTATACAAGTTCAACCTATTGAGAGAATAATGTAGGATGAGGGTTTGATATGAAATTAATTTGAGATATATCGAGCCCTCAAGGCATCATCCTCAACATAACCCATTTGATAGGAAGTTAGGCATCAAAATGTGACCAATTAACGTCATGTTATATTGGCAAATGTCGATTATCTGGGTAACTACGTGGGCAAGGTGAAAAGTTCCTGAAATATGAAACAAAAAATGATTTCTTTTAAACTGGTCAAATTAGACGTAAAAAATGTGAAAGTTCGGAATTTTTTCCAAACAGACCAATCAACTTAATTTTAAGCTATTGCATATAGCTTTTATCGCGGGCTTTGAGCGCGACGCGGCGACCGAATCAAGAGATACCGTAACGAAAACCTAAAAAACAAAAAACAAATACCGTAACGAATTATCCTAAGTCACCATAGATAACTCTACTACCGATAGTAGAGTTATCTATGCTTGTCACAGAATACTCTTCATAGAGATCAAGATGATACTCTTACGTGACGCCTTTTATGTTTCCCCGGCGTCCTTTGGTACTACGCGAAATTCGACTCGTAAGCGACTCACTGCTCACATAGAAAACAACCTCGAGTTTCCAGACCTGTGTATACGACCGTGGTACGACCATAGTCAAAGTATACCAGGTCTGCCGGAGCCTCCCTTCTACTCTTTTTGAAATTTTAGTACAATCTGATTGGTCGTTTTTTTCGTTTATTTAATGTTATAGACAAGGACATAATATGATGTTGTTACGTGCCGGTTTCTAGACGGTTGACCAATTTCAGGTATGAAATATTTTTCTGCCATGAAATTGGTCAATTTCTAAACGGTATAATATAAAAAAATGTTACTCCAGAATCACGAAAACCCCAAACAATATTTTCTAGCCGTTTTCAACAAAAATTACGAAATTATCCAATTTATCCATTTTTTTGACATAAAAGTGGCCAATTTCTAGCTACCGCGATGGAAAATGGTAAATCTAACTTCGGAATCGTGATCAGCGACCTCGAAAACCCCCGAGTGAAATGTTTTAGTTAATTTCAAGAAAAACTGCGAAATTATTGAATGTGACCATTTCTGGGACATAAAGTTGGCCAATTTCTAGCTACCGCGGTCGAAAATGGTAAATCTAACTTCGGAATCGTGATCAGTGACCTCGAAAATCTCAAGTGGAGTTTTCCAGCCAATTTTGGCATTACTTACCAATTTTGCAAGTTTTCAAATAATTTTCCCATGAAAATTGGCCAATTTCCGGTTTAACAGGTGAAAAATGGTCGAGCGACTAGATCTTAAAGTTCAATAACGTTCAGTCTCCGTCCAGGAACGATTTGCAAAAAAAATTTAGTTGATTGGTCTGTTTGGAAAAAATTCCGACCTTTTTTGCTAAATTGACTCGACTATTTGGTCAAAACTTATTTTATTTCTCAACATAATTTCCTTGTAGCCCGATACACTTCGTCCAGCGTTTTTCTTATCTCTTTCCGCCGAGCCATTTCTTCAAGCTTGGAAATAGATAATAGTCGCAGGGGACCAAATCTGGAGAATATGGTGGATGACGAAGCAATTCGTAGCGCAATTCATGCAATTTTTCCATTGCAACTGCGAACCTGTACGCCGGTGCATTGTCCTGGTGGAATAGCACTTTTTTCTTTGTCAAATGCGGTCGCTGTCACTCCAAATCGGCCTCGAAGTGATCCAACAGCTCTGCATAATATACGCCGGTGATCTCTTTGCCCATTGAAGTACAATTCACTAGCTCCTCTAGTACGATTTATTCAATAATTCACAAAGGAAATATGAGAAATCATTTCCAAGTCGGTTTTTATCGAAACATTTACGATGTTTTCTCTTGAAATTTAATGGTGTTTTGTCTGAAATTGCCAGGACGTTTCAATAACAAATCTTATCTTATTTTAACTAAAGTGCGATATTTTTGGAGAGGAAAGTTTATCTCTTAATTGGATTACACATTAAATAACATTTTCAACAAATTAATTGGGTATCTAGTCAAACGATGGTTGGTCGATTTAATTTGGAAGAATTGGATTGTTTGCCGTTCTCATTAGGTGTATGTAAAACCCTTAGAAATATCATCGTTTATGTTTTGTTTATTTGAGTGCAGTTGTTTACTTGACGTCATGACTTCAGGGGCTCCCGAGGCGGCATATTCCAGAGATTCAGTTGTGGGTAATTCATTTCAATTTCAAGTGAAAGTTAATTTGTTTGAGTCAGCCCCAATACACTATTCTGATAGAAGAGTGAACAGAACTATATATTAAATAAAATTACTTTCTTCACGGACTTGCACATTAAAGTCCCCCGGTACTACCAATCGCCAGATTCCTGGAAACAATATCTATAGCACAAAATATCGAATTCCCCAGTTTGATACGTTCAGATACATTATTTCCGTGAATCCAGATTGTTGACTATTATTTGTGTTTTTTCTGCGTTATTGTTGAATAAACGCCATTGCAAAATAGTGGTTCTATGTTGTTAAGCGTTAGGAATGTTGTAAAGTTTAATTTTCGTCTTAAAATTATGCCACAATGCTATGTTATACCTTACTGCTCCAGTAAAACTGCAGGACATCGCTTTCCCAGAGATATAGCACTACAAAAAGTATGTATCATCGCGATATGTGTAGTTTACTATAGCATTTCTCACAGTGTCGTTGAATGAAGACAAATTACGATATTCTGGTAACCGGGAATCATAGCAAAGGGTACCCACAATTTTCTTTTTTCTTCCTCTGTATTCTGCAACATGGTATGATAGTTGTTGTGGCTTCTGAGGAGACAACTCAATTCTCTTTTTTTCAGTACAGGTTTCTCTAAGTTGCAATAAGCCATGTTCATCGAATCATAGAATGGCATTACAAAGTACTGCAACATGTTTGCAGTCTGCTCTTGTCCCCATTCCTGCTAAACATTCACAGTTGCTTTACTAAATATTGCCATCATCATCTAGAGCCATCTTACAGAAATAAGTAAGGCACTTGGGGTATTCCGAGTTTACTTGGCCACGATAGAGCCAAAATTCCAGTCAGCCAAAAAATCGGCTTCCATCGAGGTGAACCCTTTACGATGGACCACTTGGCATATGCTTCTTTCTTTTTTCTCATTGATAAAGTATCCATTAATATCTGCAATGTCTAGAGGTGAAGTTTCAGATTTGTTTGAAACACCCTTAAAAGAATCATCAGGAGGCCAGTTCAGTCCGGCATGTTCAATTTGCGGCGTCCCAGCCGTCTGCGGAAGAAAATTATTATTCCTAACAGACAAGTTAACCTACAAGCCGATGTTTACGCACCGATTCCAGCCACTCACCTTTGTATCAACTGTTCTTTGCACTCGGAGGTTTTTGCTCTTCTTCTTTTTAATTCACAAATTTTGCTCTTCTTTTTTTAAATTCTTAAATGAGCCTTTTTACACATAGCAGCAACTAATTAAAGTGCGACCTCCACTAACACTGGCGCGCTCTAGCGGGAGCCATATCGTTCATGCCTGCCATTCAACTCTGACCGCTTAAGGCATTCTTAGCTGACGCTAGATGTCGCCTTACTATACACAGAAAGCTACTTTAGATTGGACTAAAGTATACAACATCCTCATCTTGGACACACTGTATAATTCAGGATAATTCACATGTTCAAGTGTTTTCTATTAGCACTGTTAGATTTCGAAACAAATTCGTTGAGATATCCTGTATAGTTTGGTCTGGATTCATCGATTTTTTCATGTGGAATTATCTCTCCATAATGCAGTGATGCTTTCAAACTAACTTTCCCAATTTTACTTCTTACTGGAGGATATCTAGTCAAGCACGGATGAAAAGAGAATTTTTAATGAGAAGAAAATAATTCGTGAGCTAATGAATTATAAATGCGTAGGAGAACATTCGAAAAAACTAATTACTTCAGCTTATCTGGAATAAATAACTTACAACATTTATCGAAGTGAGAAATGTATAGCATTTGCTGGTGAACGGTGTTCAATCTAGACGCTCAGGAAATTCACCCTCGCCAGCGAAGTGTCCAAAACAAGAACAAAAAATGTATTAATCAATTATTTAGCAAATTCGAGATTCTACCAATGCGATCCTTCAAGCGGAACTAATTGTTTATTCCAAGAATAAAACACTTTTGGTATCGTGCTTATCTTCTTCTGACTGGTATTGTCAACGTCGCAAACATTGTTCACACTTCTAGTTTGGGGATTTCCAAGGTGAAACCAGGATGGATGGCGTGATCCCTAAATGAATGTACTCACTTGAGATTAAATTACTATTTACACATGTCAGATAAAGAACTGATGCGGGTGAAGCAATTCATTTATCCAGGAAGTGGCCCATTTTTCCAACATGGAATATGTTTTACAGGGGATCTCTAATTGATGAAAAAAGCTGTGACGGGGAACGTTGTATTGTTCGGAATACCATGACCACTAATATGCTATTCCTTATACTTCTTTACTTGTTATACACATCATGCCAGCGCTGAGCAATCGCAGAAACAACTGAGCGTAGAGAAATGTCTACTTTGTTAGACATGCGAGTTAGCCAGTGCGGCAAGGGAGAGGTAACAGTAATTATTGCAGCGATCGTATTGAAACAAGATTCCAGCAAACAGAGTTGTTGAAAGAATGTTCACCGTTGGACATATATTACGATATCATGAACTCGAGTCACATTCTTCTGCTAGGCGATCTCTGATGTCGCTAACTATACATACAACCCATAATACTCATAAGACAGTCTACAGAAAAAAATATTCTATATTATTTGTTTTTATATAATAGAATCTGTCACTTCTTTCATTAAAATGTTACATCCCTCACATTGTTAAACCAATGCTTGGAAAGAGCACTGAATTAGAGCCATTCCAGGTCTGAAATAATATGTAATAACTAAATGACACAAGATAGATTCAACAAAAACGAAATTCCTTTCATCTAGTCAAATTGTATCTGATTCATTCAAATTTGAAGTTCTATCACGGTAAAAAAACAACAGTTATATCCAGCAAAACGAATCCAGCCTTGTTTGAATGAATCTCACCAATAGATAGACTCTCATTTATTTATTTTCAATTTAGTCGAACAAACAAAACAATGTAAATATAATAATAATGCATTCGTACATTAAATACTTGATTTTATTATTAATTGATATTAGATAACAATTGCACTTTAACTCTTGTTGCGTGCAAGAATAATAATAACAATGAAAAATTAAAAAAAAATTGTTATATACTTGATATACTAATCAATTCCGTTTATATTTCTAATTTATCAATTTTATAATAAGAAAGAAGAAGAATAATTCTGAAATATTTAATTTTTAGTAGCATATGTAAACTTTTCTATATCTTTATTATTTCTAACATCTAATGGTGATAAATTAGTTTTTTGGGCTAGATAACTTACAAATATTTGTTTTACATTCTTCTTACTGGCTGATATTTTGAGGTGTTCATTTGTCATACTTTGAGTTACATCATTTTTATTGGGTATGATATTTTTCAGTCGAATACTTCTGAAGGTATATGTACATAATGAGTTGAAATATTTTGATCTAATATTGTATAGATCCTCACTTTATAGAAGTCTAGTAGAGTAACACTTAGACTTCCTCAATAGAATTTTTAATAGATATTTATGCACAGTATTCAAAGGGTTGTTATACGATCCACCCCATACTAAGATGATATATCTTGAGATGTTCCTGAATGGATGAAATTTGTAAATCAGTTTCCTGTTAGATGAGTTATATGATGATCTTATTTTGAATTTTGGTAAATAATAATGCCTTGATACTTAGTAGAACATACTTGTTTCATTTCTACATTTAATTCAGTAACCGCAATTTTAAGAGAAATATTATTAACATCAGTTATGGAAAATACTATGTAGTTTGTTTTTTCAATATTCAATGATAATTCATATCACTGATTGCATTTACTACTTTTTCCTTCACTCCCTTCTGCAAGGATAACATGAAGTTGATGTATGTTGGAAAGTATGGGACCAAGAATCGGGCCCTGTGGCATTCTCACTTTAACTAATTGTGCTTCAGACATGCAACTATTGATCTTTGTATATTCCATTCGATCGCGTAAGTAACTGTAGAATATATTCAAAACATTAATACGTATCCCATATTATCTTAGTATATTCGAGTGTTTTTCATGGTGTACTGTGTCGAATGGCTCGCTAAATCTAGAAAGACACATTTTTTACTAGACTCTAAATTATCTGTAATTTATTCAATTACCTAATACATAGTATTCAATGTGCGTTTTCCTCCCTGAAATCCAAACTAATTTTTGTTAACTATATTATTCTTTTTTAAAACTGTAATAAAGCATTTTACTAATATTTTACTAAAATTATCTATCAATCACATTGATAATTTGATATTTTTGTTTTATTTCCTTTGAAGATAAGGGAGGAGCGATATATGTTGAACGATCCCTGGGACCGTATTATTTTTCAAAGAATTAATATGATTTCATACATCTTTTCAGTAGCCGGAGTTAGAAATATTGAATTTTTGTTACTAGAAAAGTCAAAGTTAGCTGATTTTTTTATTTCTTCAATTATCTTAATATCTTAATGTTGCTAAAATATTCATTTCAAAAATTTGCTATCATTTCTTCACTATTCATATCAACAATTTTGCTTCAGATATTATTAAGATAATTTCTGTAATTTTTATTTTGTTGTTCTAGATGTGGATTGTTTTGATCGGTCAATGTTTTTTTTTTATTTTTACCTAGAGAGCTCCAAATTCGTGAATGACCGGCAATATGGCTTTCATCAGCAGATATCACCTGGCACCAACTTTGTTTCTGCTCCATATAAACGACTTTCTGGAAGTGACCATCTGTCCCGTTCACAGCTTGGCAGATTATGTCAAGCTCGAAACCAGACTTTATTTTTCTATCGAACAGCGAAATGACCTTGTGAGGTCTTGCCCTATTCCTATAACCTCCAAACTTTCAAGAAAAATGCCCATCTCCTTTCTCCCAACACACTATGTGTGATCAAAGTATTGAAAAAAATCTCTGGTAACTATGAATGTACTAAGACCTTCAGTAATCCAAGGTTTGAGTTTCTTCAATCCTTTATTCCACAAAGTTATAATAGTTTTACATTTCTCCATTACTGTTTCCAACAATTTCATGAATATGTTGGTTGCTACCTGAGGGTCTTCTTCATTCCATAGCGATATGGATATGATTGATGAGATTTATGATGAGACCCAGGTACTCTCACCGGCTTTGTTCACATAATTTCAGGATTCGAGTCGTGAAATATTCGTAATATACTTATCTATTCATGAGTATATTGTTTGTGATTCAATATCCGTCGATTGGTAAGGGGTTAAATTGTTTTTTGAAGTATTTTCTCTTCCATTGTTAGGAAACAATGCTGAAGCTAATTCACTTTCGAATGGTTATGAAATTATTCTCCTTGCATTCAGGTTTATTGATTGAAACGTCATTGCAGCTACTCCACTGTATATAATCACCCTATATCTATACAGGTCATTACCTATTGTTAAGGAGTTGATGCCATGTTTTCCTTCCTTTATTATTAGTAAGAAGTGTATTTGATTATCAAAGTACAGCTTGAAAATTAGCTATTTCAAATAGTTAAAATTGAGCGCATACGTAGTAGTGTCGCTTTCTGTCGCTGAAAGTTAACTTCAATTCATGAGCTTTCAGGAATTTCAGTGTTACGCGCGCTTTTAAGCCAACGGTTTCAGCGGTTAACTTCTTGTTAGGAAGCGGACAGCGTTCACGATTCTTCCGGTGCTTTCTGGAAAATGAATACTTTAAAACCTACACGATTTCAAACAAAAATAGCTTAAGTTTCCGAAAGAAATGTTCTTAGTTACTTTCTGAAATAGTTGTTGTCAACTTTCAAATAACTGGTGAGTAACTAATTACTTTATCAAACAGTTTGAAGGAATACGACTGAGCATCCCCGTAGTGATGAAATAAGGTTAATGATGTATATATACAGGTGTAAATGAATAATTGCGAAAAAATTCAGAGGGTGATTCCTTGTTGAAAAATAAGGTACTAAATTAAGTACTGCTTCCTCTAATGCTGGTGTTCTAACTTCGCGTTGGCGACCACAATCATGTTTCATCGTTTTGAAGGTACCATTTTCTCGTAGTCGTTGATGAAGCCGTGCAAATAAACTGTGATGAGGAGCGACGCGATGGGGATACATTTCTGAATATCTTCTTGACGCTTCTAAGGAATTTCCATTAGATAACCCGTAAACGAAATGCATATCTGTCAATTCTGCATTTGTGTACACTTCCATTTTACTGAAATTCTTTACAAAAGGGCCTCAAAATGATAACAGTGTGAGACAATTAACAATGATTTTAACTTATTATTGCACATACTAAAAATAATTTAGTTGTCTTAACAAAATATGTCAACATGACAGACGCTTACTAGGTGAATCGAAGTTTAATTAAAATTCCACGCTATGAGAATCGTGCCATGTACTTGTAAGTGAATTATTTTTTTCTCAGAAATATTCAATTTTTCGAAAAAATTACAAGAGACCTTTTTTGTTCAGAATAAAACAAGCTACCTAAGATAAATTAATTTAATTGACAATATACACATAAGAGAAAAAGTTTAGTGAAAAACAAGTTTTAGGGGTGATTATTTCTACCCCTTACAAACATAGTGGGAAACCAGCAACTCAGTTATTGGATTAATAGCAAATAATGTGTGCTTGATTTTATTTTTGTAACTTTTTGGATTTAGAAGATAAAAATAAAAAACTACTTTTTTGGCGCCCCATTTAAAGGGCTGTATCATAACATTAGGGGGTCAGATGATTTTTTTTATATGAAAGACCCACCTTATTTTTCAACAAGAAATCACCCCCTGAATTTTTTCGCAGTTATTTATTTACACCCTGTATACTTTGTGATATCATCAGGAAAGCTTACAAGTCGAATATGTGGGGGGGAAATGAAAGATGCTCACGAGATTGAATTTAATTTAATATTAAGTGAATCAAAGAAGGGTAGAGCTTTTTCGAAAGTTTCCTACTGCGTCTTATTGAGAAATTGTGGTATTCCAGATTCAGAAGCACTTATAAGCTATTGCTCGAATATATGGTTTAAGATAATCTTGGATTGTGGAGTTCACTGCATTACGATTTATTACGAATTGAATAATGAATAAATAAATTAATTTTGATACAACGATATTTTGACAACTAAGAGTATTAACAAACAGTGGTATTCTTGTGATCGGATAATCTGCATCTCATTCTATGATCTAGAGAAAAACAATATCATAAAGAGTATTACCACCAATGACGATGAAAAGATAAATCACATTTTAATGCAACTCAAGAAGGTCAAAATGTAGTATATTCTAGAGTTTCATGAACTATTAACAGATTTTGCAGAACAGAATAGTGGAACTTCAGGAATTTTAAAAAAATAAAAAGGAAGTATATTAAAGTAAGGTTTATTTATAAATTATTATTGGTAACAATAAAGTTAAGTTAATTATAAGAAAAAAAAATTAAATACTTGCATCAAATTTTATGAATGTGAAAATTTGTTTGTACATGAAATTTCATGCAAAATTTATAGAACATGATTCGAAGATAATTCTAATACAATAAATACAGGCACAGTATTTGGGGCATATCCCAAATATTAATTGGAGTTTCCTATCAGAGGGACTTGCCAAACATCCACCTCCTTGTGATTTAGGAGAGAGCATGTTTTTATTTGTTTAACTTTTCTACATTCATTCGATTATTGATAAATTGAAGTCAATCAAAATAACAATAGTTTGCTGAAGTTTATTTTTTGCAAATAGATATAGCATAGCCTGCGGATGCCGGAAAGCTAAATAAAATGTCGCAGATAATGACGTTTTGTTTTGACGACAATGAAAACCTGATATCATGTGCCGGCGAATAGAACGGTGATGGAATAGAACAAATGAATTATTTGTTTCTACCTTCTTTCGTTGGCACAATTATTCGCTTTTGGCCTCTTCTGCCGGTTAAATATATGATTGCGATATATAATTTACTAGCTGTTGTCCGGCGCGGTTAGTTAAACATATGCAGACTATGCACCTTCGAAAGTTTATTCAAATTGAGAACATACGTGTTCCACAACTCTATTTTGTATACTTTTGTTTGAAAAAACGTCTATTCGCCTTGCAAAAAATGTGGTCGGGTAGTGTATTATTTAGAAATGTGTTGCCGCTTTGGAGAATAGATAAATAGTGTTCGTGGCGGAGATACTCTTCGCAAATGATTTATTTGGTTATCTAATTTTTCCACTTTCTTATAACATATTCTTCGCATTTTTGTTAAGATGACAATTATTTATTCTATTATCTTTACACAACTAAAACATAATTTATAAATTAATAAAAATTTCCAAGAAAATATATTTTCCATTTCTGGGAATCGAACTCGAACCTATTTTGTAGGAGTTGACTATCCTAACCCCCAGACTACATCGCCGTTTGTATAAACATTTACAGTGTACAGTGTATATTTAAGTATACTTCAATAATTTTTTTGTTATTGTTCTCAAATTAACTAAAATTACCTGTAAGAGTTTTGAACCGATTCAATATATACTCCGTGAGTCATGATTTTCTTAAATTTTCAACTCTCTTGAAAAGGGTGTGTTCATTACACGATCACCCTGGAAAACAATAGGGTTCGTCACCAAACATCACACGATTTTTGTGAAAATTTTAATATTTTTTTTATATTTTGACTACACGAGAGAGAGACTTATAATATTCGAAGAACATCCTGTTAGCCAGCAGTGAAAAAAGAAGTAAGGTTTGGAGGTTAGGGGCTGAGGGAAATACTCCACTAGGGAAAGACAACTTCTCTGTTCGATAAAAAAGTCGACAGGTCTCGGGTTTGACAGTGAAGTGGTCACTGGTTTGAGCTCGTCTATTTGGAATATCTCGTAGTAGAACAACAGACGAGGTTTCTGATGAACACCGACCATGGAAATATCTATAGAAAAGGGAGAGACCTCTCACCTTTCAAGAGAGGTCAATGAACTCGTAAGTATGACTTTGTCAATTAAAGAGAATCCAAGAGCTCCAGCGTATGTTTGGGAGCCGAACTCTAAATATGCGAACAGGACTCCAGGACAGGTAGAATCTTAGCTTAGTAGATTATGAGGAGCTGCTGGGATGTAAAGTAGCTCTCGGCATGGAAGAGAAAACCAAGTTTTCGTGAAACGGTGATCCCGAGCGTTGCTATGGGAGATTTCATAAGAATAGGGTCTTCAGTATTGAGTTTTCATGTGGACAAATTTCTTAAAGTTGCCCAAAATTTGATGGAAAATACTATCGTGCATAAATTTTTGGTGTAGAACTTTTTAATGATTTTCGAAATGTAATCTACTCTTCCGACTTTGTCGCGAAATGTTTTTTCCAACCCAACCTAACCTAACCTACATGTGGAGAATAATATGAAATATTTTATTTTTCACAAAAGGTTACAATCAAAAGTTGTGGGCAGCTTAGCATATAGCAGTATATAGATATGGAACGGAAAATGAGAAAGTGGCAAAGGTTACAGATATAGCAGTCACTTCTAGTAACAACATCCACACGAAGTTCATGAGCCCAGAGATCACAATCGAGGTAGTGTTATCCAAACCTTCCTTTTGGAATCAGATTGAAAATTTTCACGATAACAGATGCATATAGCGTCGCTAATGGAGCATCATGTTGGAAGAAGAATTTCTCATCACCGGATGCGTCTTGTAGAGATATTGCTACATTCGATTCATCAGAGTCTACATTTCAGTGTAATCGAAGGGAAGTAAGCCAAGCTACAAGGTATTTGACTTTGTAAAAAATTTTAACATAGATATGATTCGATGAAATAAGTAATTCGTACTCGCCTTCTTTCCTTCTGTCGAAACTTATTGCGAGTTACTATTGTTACTGTTTGAATGAACCTCCCGTAGTGAATATCATGAAACGAACAAAACGATGCACCGGAAACTTGATATTTCAAATAACGGAAGATTGAATTCAGGTCAAGTCGTCTGACATTCGAAGAAGCTGTATCGTTTTTCAGCCCAATGTTCGTGGTGATAAAAGTAAAAATAACATGTAACTATCGAACAATGGCTGTTGATTTATCAGAAAGGTCGTAGATTTTTCGCTCGTAAAACATCACTTCCGCTCAAGTAAATACATCGTTCTATTTTATTTCGATGCCTATAATTTTACGCAACTGACAGATAACGATTTCTTGATATAAAAATCGTTTTTCTGTGAAAATCAAAGAAAATATTCACTAAGAATGTTGAGAGTAAACGTTTTATCACATATTTTAGAATAACAATTTCTTTACATGAGCAACAATTCTTCCAGACTTGTCTGCAAACTGTTTCAATACTAACCAGCTTAGCAGAGCTAATGGGGCGGGAATGAAACCGAGGAATTTCTCTCCATCAAGGCAGATATAATATTTCTAATATAATGATGTCAGGTACCAGTATTCCTAAGAAGTTTTACAAATTCATGCTTGGGATCACCACCAACAGCACCCTCTCCTAGTATGATCATGTGAAAACCGCTTCACTATATTCCTTGCCAAGATCTACTTAACATACGCTGAAGCTCTTGAATTCTATCCAGAAGATAGCTATTCGTTTGATTGATGATGTCACACATACGACTTAGCTATAATAATGAGTCCATTGACAAATAGAAGTTTTGCAAAAAAAATACTCAGAATAATGTACTACAAAAAAAGATTATCCATCAAACTCTATTTTCAGGAATTCACTAGTACTCGATATAAGACAACTATACATGTATGACATTATATTACTTATTTACAAAAATAAAAAAATCCTTCGAAATCTCGAACATAACTATAACACCCGAAATAAATCTAAAGGCAACATACAAGTCACTGTTACAAAAAAAACATTGGACAACACATATATAATTACCTCAGCAGTAAAATATTTAACTACCTACTTGGAATATACAAGATGTATATAGGTTTAATAAATAATATAAACATTGTGAAAAGAATTTTCAAAAGGTATTTGTATTTGCTACACCTGAATAGGGATGTTGTTCATAATAGAATCAGAAATAATAGCGAATAATCAGAGCATAATACTATATTGTCTACTCATTTTCTACCATCATACTTCATAACTTTATATAATTAGGTTAGTTTAGTTGATAAGTTTGTTTACAAGGGCCTTAGAGACTAATTTAATATGTTTATTACTTGTATAACGTACTAGCATACAAATGGCCAAATATATATATACGTGCATCATATGTCGCAGCAGGAAGAGTACCCACGCACAACTTCGGTTTTAGTGGGATTCCCCATGTTTGTCTGGAAGGAACGTCTTATATTCATTATAAATATTGCCTTATATATTGGATATCGATATTTACATAATAAAAATTATTATTAATATTACTATCATTATTATATTTCGAAAGAAATGGAAAGGCCGGCTCCTTCGGCAGGCCCTTTTGGGCCAACTGAACAGAGAGTGGTCTGAACTGTGACATGAATGACCACGCATGAGGCAGGTCAAGCTCTTCATCAAAGAGCCTGCGCCTAGGCTCTCAAAGCAACTCCTTTCGCTTAACAGAAGGAACATCAGAGAGATGACTGGAATCCTAACTGGTCACTGTCATCTTAACAAACATCTTCATACTATGGGCATCGCGAGTGATCCTATATCTAGGAAATGCAGAGAGGCGGAAGAAACTGCCTCTCACATCCTGTTGGGATATCCTGCATTGATATGCCTCAGGCACCGTCACTTCGTGGAATCAAAACTGCTCGCAGAAGCCAGCGTTGGCTATATTCTGGGTTTCTGGCGGGCCACAAATCTGCTAGGCTTTTGACCACACAATGACTCAACTAAGTGGCCTGAATGTATTTGGGGGTTAAGCCCCCTTCCCATAAATGATGATGATGATGATGACCAATTCAAAATCCAAATTGATGTATTTACGGATTTATCAAATAATAAATGAATCACATCCAGCACAAAAGTTTTATACAATCTTATCGTATCATTTTTCAGGAAACGGAATGATACTTACCCTTGGCCTCATCTAATTCCGTAATTTGTTCATCTATTCGGAAACCTTACAACCGAACAAAGTAAATATTATGAACTGCTTTACCCAATTGCAGAACCTTTTTTATGTTCAATTGAAACCTAGTGATATAATCTAGTAATTCTCGTTGATAACCAATTGAGTACTATTCAAGAGTTATATCGTATAATAACAGTTGATAATTAGAGCGTCAAAACCGGGCTTCAATAGCCTTAACTAGCTGTCTTTATATCAAACATCACGACAATAACGTAAGTCGAGCTGCAAACCACCACTATAGGAAGGATGATTACGTTTTCACTGGAGCTCACGTTCAATTAACTGCGGACAATAGTTCCATTCATCTTTATCTATGGAAAAAGGGAAATTAATAATCTTGATTAGAGCTCCACCTCGTCATCTAATTACCCAAAACATTGCGGAAGTTTTAAACAACCCTCTAAGCCATCATCCATTCTCTCCACATGTTCAAAACTTGATAAGATTTCACACACTAGAGTTGATCGAGATTATACTCCTCGCAAACAAAAATCGTCTGAAATTGAACGACAGCTTCACATAAATTTCCGTAGCGTTTGACGTAATCGATGTTTTCAACATAATTGGGCCATCGCCATTAACTTTCGGGTTTTCGCGATGGACCTCACATGATCGTCCCATTAAAGAATGCTGCTGGCGGTGATACCGAGCAAGGTTAAGGATATCGAGCTCTCACTCGATAGACTCGGGTTCGATTCCCATAAACGTTGAATGCGTTTCTGTACATTTTTCTATAAGCATTATTATTCTGGTAATTATTTAGTTGTGTAAAATTAATAAAATTTCATTATCTTCGCGAAAATGACACTATTTATCTATCTCCAAGTGATAACACATTTCTAGTTTCTTGTGCGATAAAGGTCAATACTGGAGGTTCCAAATCTACTGTAATTCTCATGACAGTGAATGGAGAGTGTGTGAAGATATCACTACTGAGTCGATTGATTCAACACGAGATATTGCTAAGTACTCCAGGCAAATTAGACGAAAAAAGCTCATTTTACAGACCTCTCTGTACGGCGGGAACTTTTGATAGAAAAGAGTGGATATTGACATATAGAAACCAATGTCACTGACGCGGAGGCTGGGGCGGGGGTACAGAAAAAAGCTTTCGTAAGCGTTTTCTACTCATAGTAGGCTATGTTCTGTGTAATGAAAATTTTTTTTTTACTCATAATTGGTGAAGATTTTGAAGGGGTAGTGGGTGTTTTTCTCCCCAACTTCTACGCCACTGGAAAAAAAAACAATTTTGAGACAACCATTAGAACCGCCAATGTTTTCTACACAAAAAAGGTACACTTGTCATAAGCTCTAAAGTTGACCGTTTTTGAGAAAATCAACTTTTATGTTGAAAAACATGGTCAATCCTTTTATTTTGTTACTTGTTCTACTTGTTTGAATTAATTTCGTCTAATTAGTAAGAATTGACCATGTTTTTCAACACAAAAGTTGATTTTCCTCGAAAACGGTCAACTTTAGAGCTTATGATCAAGAGTATTTTTTGTGTAGAAAACATTGGCGGTTCTAATGGTTGTCTCTAAACCGTTTTTTTTTTAGTGGCGTAGAAGTTGGGGAGAAAACACCCACCACCCCTTCCAAATCTTCACCAATTATGAGTAAAAAAAAATTTTTATCACACAGAACATAGCATACTATGAGTAGAAAATGCTTACAAAAGCTGTTTTCTGTACGATAAACGGTTTCGAAGATATTCGCAAAAAACGATTTTTTTTTAATTTCAACACCCTTTATCTCGGAAACGAAGCCTTAAATTGTAATCAGCATCCAAAATAGCATACACAATATTGAATATTCAATAAACGAACAGAATCAAATACAGATATCCTAAATCAACAGTATGTTATTGTTATAATATGAATACCTGAAACAAATAAAACACGTTGAATCAATTAGTTTCGAATAATAATTCTAATCAAATATTAATCCTCTCATATTTTATCACTGCACGTGAGCAAATAATCAAGTTACCAAATTTTTCAGGACAATAGAGTGAATGATTTCGTAAATTCAATTATCGATAAGTACATTTTCTCCGTGATAATTTTTATGCGCTGCGCTACCCACAGAAATGGGGATGGCTATTTCAGAATAGGGAGACTTAAAATATTTATATATTATAAGATAAGAGAAGCCAAGTTAGTTTGTTGTCTTTATACGACATAAGCATGTGGCATACCACATCTTGCTCTATTCGTTCTTTATTCTATGTTTCCTATTCAATTATTCATGAGATAAATTTCATTTGAATGAATTTAGCAACAGAACAAATATCTAATAAAAATATTAAATGAATAACAACAATAAAATCAACAAAGGCAAAGTCGTATTCTAACTTACTTGAATCTTTCGTAGTCAAGTCAAAATACAATTTACAGGCGGAGGCACAGTACGAAACAAGCTCCTTTTCCTGTTCTTCTGTAAATACCTCATTAGGTGGTTTATAATCTCTATTGATGGTTCCCGTTTCATTATATTTATCAACGTATGAAGCAAGAGTCATAGGGCACATCCCTAAGTCCTTAGCTACACTCCCAATTTTTCTTTCTCCTTCATTCACACGTTTACAGGTTTCAATGTACTTTTCTCGGATATAATATCCCTGGCAGATGTATGAGGCCGCTTATAAACGATTTTCGTACGCTGCTGAAACAAAGAAATACATCAGGATTAACAATACATACATAAATAAGATATAGTGTCAATTGTTAGATGTAACCTGAGGTCTAAGTTTGGTTGTTCACTATTATTTTAATACCATTATCACGTTTGTAGTAGTATTACTTTCTACGTAACAAGAAAAAATCGAAGGCATAAATTTTAACGTTTGTTTCACAAAATGGAGTGAACGCTAACTGTCAAAATACGGCGGCACCAATATGTCCGGAAATTCTGTCGGTAAAACCATGTCGCCCTAGGCTTCGGGTGATGTATAATTATTCAAGCTGCAAATTAGATGGGGCTGTATTGACATTATAACAATCGCCTTCCTGTAACTATTGACAGACCCATCCCCTACGATATCACATGTTGAGCTACTTTGCCTTGAAAAAAAACTGTTTACTCTATTGTAGAATCTTTGTTTTCAACAAAATGCTATCAAGGAGACTGCATCAAATGTCACTAGCATTCGATGCGGCAAAATATAATGGCCAGAGCTTTTACCATTTCTTGAGTTAAGCGAATAACCTAGTTTTCACGGAGCAAAATCGAGAATTCATCACATCATTAAGTTGCTTTCTTGATTCCATTACAAGTGGATAGTTAAAGTGGAAAACCGTATCGTGTAAGGTTGGAGAAGCAGGTGAACTTTCCATTTCATTGACTACTTACATACCACGTCGGTATCCATGAAGGTTTATTATTGAATTTCGTTCCTTTCGTATTATTGAAGTCATAACAAACCATGTTCTATTTATTGAGAAAATTGGATTGTAAATATCGATCAGAAGTGTATCCATTTGGAGATTATGCTGAAGTTAAATCAACTAAGGGATTCTGTACTACAATTAAAATTATTATTAACACCCATTCATAAAAAAAATCAGTATAACCGTATTAATTGACAAAATAAATATTATGCTGCTGATTTTAAGGACACTGGCATATAAGGAAATGAGGCACTTAATGAATCCAACAGTGGAGGAGCTTGTAAAGCTTTACTCTAATCGATATATCATAGCATATATCACCCCTCAAGATTTGATATACGAGTACAGAGTGTGCAAAAAGTATAGCAACAAGGTCATGACTTTTGGAAACAAGACTTTTTAAGAAAATCCCCGAACACGATATTCTATTATAAAACTGAAAATATTAATACTTTTTTGAAGTTGAAACTATTCACCCCCTACCCCCACTCTGATTGGCATTCTTATGTCGAATAGGAGTCTTCCACTTTTAATACCTCAAATGGAATGAAATGAATGGGAAAAGTAAATACTTAATACTTTAAAATAGAAGATTTCATTCTGAAGTGAAAAATAACAATTTTATGTATTAAATTGTTAAATTGAACACCGTTTACTACTTGACAGTAGGCAAGCCATAGCCCGAAACATCTCAAATACGGAACTGCGACCAGGCTTTACCCTAACAAATGTTTTGTTTTGTTAAAAAAACACACATGTACAAAATTACCGATTTTTATTTCAAATCGTTAGTACGTATTTCGGGGTCTATAATTCGTTCAGTATTTTACCATGTTCCTGACTCAGAATCTTATTTAATTGAATTTATATAAATTTTGCTCAATGATTGTATATCGGTTCTACTATTTACACACTTATATATCACGTATTATGTGAACTCCGGGATAGATCTTTCATAATGATTGGTTTCTTTATTTAAAATATTAACATTTTCATAATCGAACTGATGGTTATAATCAAAACCATGTTTAGCACTTTTCAATAACAAAATAAGCAGAGTAGATTTTCCAGATTCACGACAAAATTCATTAAGACACATTATGGCATTAAAAGTAAGACAGTGAGACATGCAAGGGGGATTTATCACAGCTATTGCCGCTGACCTTGGAATACTCGGACACAATACCCTTAATCTATTTTGATAGAACGCTTATCTATCTTTGCATTAATTTACATATTCACGATATTCTCTCTATGATTTGCCTTCGAATGGTTCTGAAATAGCATCCTGAAATGAATAAAGCTATTGATATTAAGAGAGGGTTGCTTCCTTTAAGGTAATCATGCAAATGGGTGAGTTATTTTGATCCCTCAACATCTCCTTTTCAGATGAAGTTGTGGAGAGCTTATTTTAAACAAAGCACTTCAAATACTAAATACCTGAAAACAATTCTGTTGTATTAGTTGTTGACGTTCTGAATTTTAAAATTTATACTCAGTTTCGTAAATGGTTTCGTTCAGTTTCGAGGTGTCAATCAAATTTTTCAAGTTTTTCCAGTTATTTTTCATAGACAACGTGATTGAACGCACTTATGGAATAGCCACTTTCATAACCTACTTCTTCAATGATATATCACAAGTTACCCTTGTAGTTTCAAAAATTGGAAATATTAAAAAAGGTCTCGTACCATAGTAGGCCTTGATTTTTCAACCTGTCACATGTAAATTGTATTTTGATACCTTGTTAAGCCCTGGGTTGTTAGAAGTGGAATTTACCAATGAAGAAAGACAAACGAGATATGATAAAAATGTATTTGGAAATTATTGTATCCCGAAAGATAATCTCTGGGAACTTTGTGTGAATTATTGGATAGAAGCCTCGTTGAGTTTGGTTCATTTGAAAAAGCAAGGCAAAATTATGTATGCAAAACTGATGAGACACTGAAGAATGGTTTCAAAAAACTAACAATAATGATGACTAAGAAAGGCATGAAATCACAACAGATGCTAAAAATTTTGTCAGTGATTCTCTAAACAAAACACTACTCTTCTCTGTATGAAAAAAAGTCGTGGAGAATGAGGCTCAAAAAGTTCCAATAAGAATGTATCTATAGATTTTCCCTAACCTCCGGAAAAAACTATTGAAGAAAATAAAAACGAAAACAGTAAATTTTAGTTTTTCTGCCATATTTCCGGAAGTACCAAAGATTACTTCGATTGTTAAACGGAATATTATCGGGCTCATGGATACGCAACTTTGCCCCAATTTAACCATCTTCGTATCTTTTATAGTTTCCGAGATCCCAATGAAGAGAGTTGAATTTGAAACACCCGTTATATGGCATTTGTGTTATTCTTCACCTTATCAGTAACGCTAACAAACGCCGAGCTATCGACTGGCCAATTATAACTTAAACAGAAATATTTGCATTCGACAAGACATACTGTCAAATTTGGCTTTGTTGTCTATTGAAGCAAATAGGATAGGAGTGCGAAATTTGACAAATCTTCTGAGTGGATTTGCTAATTCCAAAGCCTAAAAAAGAAATTGTTAAGCCTCATTTTGTGGTGTTCTTCCATCTATATATATTATATTGATATAATCGCTAATTTTTGTTTTCTTTTCACAAGCGTTATATGTTTACTTTGTTTTGCTATTTAATTTGTTCATAAAAAATAAGAATTTGTTTTTGTTTTAATCAGAAAATGTATCTATTATGTACTACCATTTAAACGAAATCGTGAACATTTCTTTCATTGGATGGGGCCCATAACAATAGTTTGCATTATTATTTCTTAAGATGGACAATTATGCCGATTGTGAAATTGCAGCAATAGATCCATGATTTTCATAATACCGGGATATCAAAAATTATCTTGGTCAAGAGTGGTTGTGGAATCTAAAACGTGTGTCTTACTTTACGTTTGGAATAATTATGTCACTGTCACACTGACATCATCAATAACCTACAAATTTCATACCTGTTCATTTCAGTTGTGAAATAATAATGAACTACAAATTAAAAATTATCTTGGTCAAGGGTGGTTGTGGAATGTAAAACGAAATGTTAACTTTGAACCTTTCACAAGGTCGCAATAGCCACAAACGGGGTCGAAAACTGTTTTGAATTGGTTAATTTTTGCTAAATCGAATGACGTTCATGTGAGAAGCGCGTAGCTCGCGAGTTAGAAAAGTGCAAATCTTCGGAACATAGAACGTCTTTACGAGGACTTTTCGCATGCGGTTTTCGCTCCATGTCTTAAGTTTATGAACGGGGCCAACTAAATAGCATAGTTTCGGGCCCCAAAATGTCGATTAAATAGGAAAATTTAATTAAAATAGAAACAGGTACTCTCAGGTCTCAGCTACGCGCGTCTAACGTGTGACGTACCAAAGGGAATTTTCTAGCTACTAAAATATATCCAAAAGAGGTTAAAAGCTAGCGGCCTATAGCCGAAAACGCTTTATAACAACTGGCGCTGGCCTCACGGGGCATAAAACGGCCCCGAATTTACAAGATCGAGGTAAAAAGTATAAACTCTAACAGACGCGTAGCGAGGTCATCGAGTCATATGTCAAGATGATTACGTTCGAAGCTAATTACATAGGACGTCTGGCGTTCATGCAATTGTGTTTTCATACAGTTCGAACCTTCTAATTTTGATAGGCCACGTGAAAATCCCGGAGTCTGAAGCGCAAGAGACTCATGTTATAACATTCGTATAAAATTGAGCAATTTCTCACTTTTAGAAACTTCAAATTGATCAATTTGACACAAGTTTTGATAACGTAAAGTAAGACACACGTTCTAGATTCCACAACCACCCTTGACCAAGATAATTTTTGATATCCCGGTACATTGGCACTATTTGCAATCGTTGCTTTGTTATGACGTTAATATTTGTATGATGGTATGGTAAACAATACCGAATAAAAATAGCCTCACAACTTTGACACATGATAACTAGTGTCAGAGTTGTCTTGATCAGTTCTGTCATGCCAAAAGACACCATTAGAATCAAATCAATAAAATAACAACAATCGATAATCAAATTGATGACTTAAAGAAACGTCTGGCTTTCATAAGTCAAATAGTGAAATATACATGTGGAAAAACAATAAAATAACAACAATCGATAATCAAATTGATGACTTAAAGAAACGTCTGGCTTTCATAAGTCAAATAGTGAAATATACATGTGGAAAAACAAACCATTCTCGAATATACATCAGTTTGTCACTGATGGTAGAAGCGGAAAGTAAAACGTACTCGTAATGTTTAATTATCTGATCAGATCCAATTCATTCAAATTTTACTCCTTAATCGAAAATGTTCAAAACAACTTTATGCATGTAGTTTTAGCCAGAAGCATTCATGGGAATAATAAGGTTATTAATAATAAGGGAATCTGTTCCTGGTCTTGACAGCTGAAAAGAAAATTTAAATGGTTATATCTAATGGCTCGAGAAATTACATCATAAGCACTGATAATACTCGAAATATTATTGCTACACTGATTGGGTTGCTTATATTCCAATCCTTATAGATCTGAATATTTTTCAAAATAATTTTTTGATATCGAATTTTTGAATATAATCCATCAGATTATATGTACCTACTACCTATAGTCTTTTGGGTTGAATGAAATGTGAGAATTTTTTAAGGTTCAGCTTTTTGTGGTGACAAATCACAGAAAACTATAGAGTAGGGCAATCACTGATTGTTAGTTGTGAGCTGCCCTCAAATTACGTAACGTTCCAAGGGGAGCGAAACCCTTTGAAAACGGTCATGATCACTTTTAACAACAACCTTCTCGACGCAAACGGTCAACAGACTCTCGTTTCTGAAAATGGTTATAAGAAATAAATATTCGGGGCTGGCCTGGATGTATGATGTAGGTAGGAATTTCCGGGAATTATAATTGAGCTTATAAAGCTTTTCAATAAGACTTAAAAAAGATTGGATGATAACAGAGATAATGAGTTTTTGATTGAAAAACTTTGACAAAAAAAATTAAAAATCAGGGTACATCTCATTGCAACCACTGGATCAAGGGATAATAAAATAAAATAAAGAAAATTTTTGTTAAGAAGTCTTCTGAATTTTACGAACGTCGAAGATAATTTTGAAGGAGCAGAAAAATGCATAGATTTTTCAAGTGTTATGGTATGGATAGTTGCAGCATGGAGAAATATTCCATCTGTGACTATAAAAAAAGCTGGATTTATGGAAACGATTCAAGAAAATTAGGCTTTTGAAGAAGATGACATTTCACTCAATCAGTTGTCCTCACTCTTAAAAAATTATCCAAAGAGTAACCTCAGATGAACAATAAACGTTAATCGATAATCATAGTGAGAACATAAGTTGCCACAGAACTACGTTTTGGTTGTATAAATAAAAAAAAGTTGAAATTATAGAGGACGTAACGAATTTACTGTTGGTAACCTGATAGTGAGAGGATTGATATTCAATTATTGAATGTGTTGTCTTTCCACTAAGATGATGATTCATAAGCTCAGATTGAAAAATGAGATAGCTTCTCAAGCTCGTTGTGCAATTCTCATTTCCTCGTCTTTGTCACATGGCTATATCCGTTTTAGAATTAGCCAAGGGATTTAATGTGGAGCAGACGTTTTCAGAATGAACCTTTGTAAATTCTATTTCACCATGCTTCCAGTTTTATTTTATATTGCTTGGCGACCGAGATTTGAACACGCATCAATAGATTCTCGTTCTGAAGAATATTGGAAATAGTATATCATATCCGTATATCAAACTATACTGTTTTAATATGGAATATCCAACCCGCAATGCTTTTATACAGTTCTAAAGATATTCTAGGAGAGTATGTGGCACTGATTATCCACACCGAGCTTTCTCATATTCGAAATAGTTTTTGAGGCTATATAACCTCAATATAAGGAGAATCAACTAGAGGAGACTACTATAAATAAGAAAACAGCACCCTATTTAATCGTCGAATTGCAAACTTTCGAGTGGGAAGAGATTTATTCTGAAAATATATTTTTTTCATAGAAAAAACTCCAAAGGCGTGAAATAAAATTTTCGGAAGTATGACTATTTACTCGCCAAACATTGAATTACGTAACTTGCGGAAGGGGAAGATATTAATTTGCCATTGGTGCAATTTGCTTCAGAATCATCAAATTAGTTCGAAAAAATATTTTTTTTCATAGGAAAAACGGCAAAGACGGGAAATAAAGTTTTCGAAAGTATGACTATTTACTTACCATTGAATTACGTAACTTCCTGACGGAAAAAGAGATCAACTTGCGGGTTATACCATTCGCTTCAGAATCACCGTATTCCAAAAGACATTATTTTTATACTAAAACTCCGAAGAAGGGATATAAAATTTACGGAAATATGACTATTTACTCACCAACCATTGAATCACGTAACTTTCGAACTGAGAAAGATATCGACTTGCGGTTTGTGCCATTTGCTTCAGAATCATCGTATTAGTTCCAAAAGATATTTTTTTTTCTAGAAAAAACTCCAAAGAAGGGATATAACATTTACGGAAGTGTGACTATCTACTCGCCAATCATTGAATTACGTAACTTTTGGACGGAGAAAGATATCGACTTGAGGTTTGTGCCATTTGCTTCAGAATCATTGAGTTAGCTTCAAAAATTACTTTTTTATAGAAAAAACTCCAAAGACGTGGAATAAAATTTTCGGAAGTATGACTATTTGCTTAACAACCATTGAATTACGTAACTTTCGAGTTAGAAGGAATTTCCACTTGCCGTCTATGCCCTTCGCTTCCAAACCATCGAATTATTACGAAAAGATAGTTTATTTATAGAAAAAAACACCAAAGGACGGAAAATAAAATTTTCGGAAGTATGACTATTTACTCGCCAACCATTGAATTACGTAACTTTCGGACGGAGAAAGATCTCGAATTTCGGTTTAAGCCATTCGCTTCAGAATCATCGTATGATTTCCAGAAGATATTGTATATAAAACTCACGGAAGTATGACTATTTACTCGCCAATCATTGAATTACGTAACTCTTTGACGTAGAAAGATATCGACTTGAGGTTTGTGCCATTCGCTTCAGAATCATTGAATTAGTTTGAAAAATAATTTTTTTAATAGAAAAAAATCCAAAGACGTGAAATAATATTTTCGGAAGTATGACTATTTACTTAATAACCATTGAATTACGTAACTTTCGGTCAAGAAAAGATTTCGACTTGCCGTCTATGCCATTCGCTTCAGAATCATTGGGTTATTTTGACAAATCTCCTTTTTCATAAAATAAAATCCAAAGACGTGTAATAAAATTTTCGCAAGTATGACTATTTACTTATGACAACCATTGAATTACGTAACTTTCGGACGGGAGAAGATTTCAACTTGCCGTCTATGCCATTCATTTCAGAACCATCAAATTATTCTGACAGGATAGTTTGTTTATAGAAAAAACTCCAAAGGACGGGAAAGACAATTTTCTGAAGTATGACTATTTACCCGCCAACCATTGAATTACGTAACTTTCGGACAGAGAAAAATATCGACTTGCGGTTTGTACCATTCGCTTCAGAATCATCGTATTATTTCCAAAATTTATAGAAAAAACTCCAAAGAAGGGATATAAAGCTCGCGGAAGTATGACTTTTTACTCGCCATTCATTGAATTACATAACTTTTGGACGGAGAAACATATCGACTTGAGGTTTGTGCCATTCGCTCCATAATCATTGAGTTAGATTGAAAAATAACCTTCTTTATAGAAAAAAATCCAAAGATGTGGAATAACATTTTCGGGAGTATGACTTGAGGTTCATGCCATTTGCTTCAGAATCATAGAATTAGTACGAAAAGATGATCATAATAATTTGATGAATACCTTGTTGAATGATGGTCCTCACGAAAAGATTTCCAGGAATAGTTCATCTATATGCGGTAAATTAGTAAATCAATCATTAAGATCATGTACCACTGGAATCTCCGATGAACTAAGATACAATCTTTCAAATATTAATATCCCCAATATAAACTGCCCAGAATAGGGATCTCTACGTTTTATGTATGAAACTTCCCTTTCACCAAAAAAATACTATAAACAAACAAGCGAACTTGAAACTCCCTCAATATCAAAATTAAAACAGTTTCCAAAAGTTTGGCATAGATATGTCGATGATATTTTCGTTATTAAAACTCAAGATTTTGATTTACATGACTTTTTGAACACGTTTAATTGCCAATTTGATTCACTGATATTCACTGTTGGAATAGAAACAGATAAGCAGCTTGTTTTCCTGGGTATTAACATTATAAAAATGGTAATCGCTTGGAGTTCAACATTTATACAGAAAACCCACTAAAACAGATAGGTAAGCTCTTGTGGATTCAGTTACACCAATTAATTATGAAATATCTCCATTCAATAGTCTTGTTCGTAGATCATCAAACATCCCTTTGAGCTAGCAAAATTATAACGACGGAGCTTAGAAACTTGAGGAAATAGCTTTGGATGATGGTTACGACAAATTTTTAATCAATGATTTAATTTATAAACAAAGAAGGAAATTGGAACGCAACCAAATAACCATATTAGAGCCACTACCTTCTAAAAGTTCAATAAAATTCGGAAGTTTTAATTATCGTCTTTCGGTAATGAATAAAATCCATGATGAAGAAGAAGCTAAAAATCGCTTAGGCAACACCATTGATGAAGTTGCTGACTTCGACATATCCGGGACTTACAAAATCGATTGTAAATCTGGACGAATTCCAACTCGATATGAAGAACATTTCAGTCATGCAAAGAAAAGTAATGATGAAAACTGAGCATGAGCAGAACATATTTTAAATACAGGTCACACCATTTCTCAAGAAAGTTTATCACTCTTAAAATACGGACAAATTCCTAGGTAATTTAGAAGAAATGAAAATGTGTAAGCTAAAAATCAATTTATTAAATTCAGGTTTATCCATAGTAACCCCTTGTTTGCGTTATTATCCCCAAATAGTATTTAAAAGGGATATTTTGATTCCTAATTTAGTTTGGTCTGATGATGGCTTCTTGGAAGGTGAGAGGTTCACAGTATTCTAACAGTATTTTTAGTGAATAAAGGTAATTGCTTTTGTTCATAGTGTTATAGTGTATTTGCAATGTGAACTCTTTTATGGTTTATTAGAGGAGTTTAGATTGATTTGATAAACCGTATTAGTAGTCCAGTCAATGAGATGAAGAACTTACTAAAAAAAAAGAAAAAGAGATCGTATCAAAAAAGTTATTTCTGTATAATATTCTGTGTCCGATTTAAATCATTCATAAGTGTTTAGTGGACACGTCCTCCCATTCACCCCTGAACGCTAAATTAACCCAATTTTTACCCTCTTCTTTAAGATAATTTTGAATTTATGAAAAAATGGGTTGCTGAACATGAATCCGAGCTCATTCAATGTGCTGAAAATTAGGGAAATTTCGTCATTCTCATACAAAATTGCTCATTTTTTACGCGATTATCGTTTTATACAGAAACAAATGTTGGAAGTCGCGTATTTCGATCAAAAGTAGACCAAAACTGGGAAAATTTGCGGAAAACTGTTTCCAAGTCATTGGAATTATTATGTGATAAGTCGCTATAGGATGTATGTGATTTTTTTGAATTTTGACATCAAAAACGTTTGAAAATAACATTAGTGGGATTATGTGGGAAATGAAAGAACATTAAAAAAATACAAGCACCTTTGTTTTAATTTATACAAGGGTGTAACTGTTTATTTAAAGCTACAATATTGATATTTGTAAATTTCTTCGATTATCCGGATTTTTCAAACAATTTTTTTTTTGATATTACTTTTAATTTTTATAATGTAACTTGCACATCGAAAAAAGAAATACTAATCAACACGACACTCAAAAAATTACATCAAAAAAAAAAAAGCTTTGATAAAAAAAATTTCTTCGTTTTTCCGGAAAATTATATTTTTCAATTTTTAATCATCAAATTCGTATCAGCGACCACAAAAACCCCTATAGCGACTTATCACACGATAATTTCAATGACGTGGAAAGATTTTCTTTCCAGGTTTTCCACAGTTTTCCGCAAATTTTCATTGTTTTGGTATACTTTGGATCGAAATACCCGACTGCCAACACCTTTTATGTATAAAACGATAATCGCGTGAAAAATGAGCAATTTTGTATGAAAATCACGAAATTTCCCTGATTTTCAGCCCATTGAATGAGTTTTCCGGGAAGATGACCTCGGATTCATATTCAGCGTGCCAAAAAACTGATTTTTTTATAAATTCAAAGTTATCTCAAAAAAGAGGGTGAAAATAAGGTTAATTTAGCGTTACGAATGATTGAAATAGGCCACAGAACATTACGCAAAGAGAATTTTTTCGATACAACCCCTTGCTATATTTGTCTTCGGCCAAAATCCCCAGCTTACAGACTGGACTATAGAACAGTAGACCGTTAACCGAGTCTCGATTATCCGATGTCTCGATTAACTGAGCTAGCTAAAAAGCGTATCTTCCGCCCGATATCCGAGGCGCCTACAACTTTGGACGTTCTAAAACAAAACAAAACGAGCGAGTGCCCCCACTCCCACTCAAAGTGAATTTATCGGCCAATGGAGTCATGGCAATAGTTTTCTGGGATGCACACGGTATCGTCCCTATCGATCACCTTGAAAAGAGCAAAACGATTACCGGCGTATATTATGCAGATCTGTTGGATAGATTCGATGCCGATTTGAAGAGAAAGCGGCCGCATTCGGCAAAGAGAAGTGCTATTCCACCAGGACAACGCGCTGGCGCACAGGTCAGCAGTTGCAATGACAAAATGGCATGAATTGCGTTACGAATTGGTTCGTCATCCACCATATTTGTCCCCCTGCGATTGTTATCTATTTCCAAACTTGAAGAAATGGCTTGGCGAAAAGAGATTTGGCTCCAACGATGAGGTCATTGAAACAATTTGTAACGTGTAAATTCCACTTAACGGCTTAAAAATGGCCGCTGTACTACAATCGGTTAACTCCTGTGACGTCAGCTATGCTAGACCGTATATTCTCCGAGTCATGATTATTCAGTGTCAGATTCTGTAGTTACCGCTTCTATTTTGAGGTCGTTCTGTGAGACATCGAAGCACCCGAAACGGCCGAGAAAATTGATTACTTTTTATCAAATCGTCCAAGTGGAAGGTCGTGTTTCTAAGTTATTTCAACAGGGAGGTGATACCATACTTATGTTTGGCACCAAATTCTGGGAATATTCTTCCGTTGCAAGCAAAGGCATCAATTACCAATTTGGAATGAAATAATTGGAATTATTTGTGTAATAGATGCACCTTAGGGGATTAAAACTTAGTTTCAACGTGACTGGTTTTGGACGGAAGTAAAGTTTGTTTCATTGAAAGGAAAAACCCTATCGTGATAGAGGTATAAATATCTTCGTAATTCCATTGATTTCTTCACTAACTTCAAGAATTAATTTGCCTTCACAGGTGATATCTGACAGGACCTAGGTTAGTCCTAATTTGTTCAACAATCGTTATGTATTCTGTTCATGTCTGTCTTTTGAGGACAATAGAGCAATAGAGGTTTGAACATTTCGTGATTTCAGGGTTTTTTTTATGTTGTGAGAAATTCAACAAGTGTACGAAGTTCTGAGGTTGGCTTGAATCTGCTGTGGGAAAACTGATTTAGAAGTTGCTGCTTGACTTGTGATGAACAATCGTGGAAACTGTATTAGAATTGTGGCAGGAATCCATACGTCAAGTAGGAAGTAACAATCCATAATCGAGCAGGTATAACATCTTACCCAGTAGTCACCAGGTCAGGCTACCGAACTTTTGGTTTATGTAACATTTGAAATAATCATTTGAGTACTTGTACATTTGTAAAGGATACCGCACACTTTAGTAGGGAAAGTGGCCCCCCGTCGAATTGGCTGAATTTTTGATATGTTATAGTCCAAGTCATTCCGAACAAAAAGTTCAATGGGCACAACTTTTTTTATAGGCTGGTTTTGGCGCTAGAGGCCAATGAAAACTTTCATTTGTTCTTCATTGTTAAACAACACGAAACGTTATCCTGGATAATAATCACTTTTCCGAATAATCAAGATCTAAACAGTCATTAATATGAGATACTATTAGAAGTATTGTTCATTGATGTCACTATAGGTGATCAATTATACAGCGTGTTCCAGCTATCACGGTCAAAATAATACTTCAAGTTGATGATGAAACTCAAGAATATAACAAAAATTGGTCTATCATTTTGATAGGGTTGTGTCGAATGAGTACGTAAATACATCCGATAATTGTACTGATGCTCAAGGAGTGTGGCGGAGAAACTTCTTTTAGCGGGTCAACAAAGCCTCCATTTGCACATTCAGCATAAATATAATAGGAAGGAAATAATGGGCTATAACTCAATAAATATATTATATGTAACATTTAACTTAACCATTGAACCTGGTATCGTTGACCCAAATGAAAAACTCTCGACTGAACCCTAATAATTCATTTAATGATTTACAGGGTGTTCCATCTGAGAACATATCAATATGAACAAAGAAACAAGGAGAATATGCCATAAACAGTCTAAACAATCATAGGTTCTTCATTATTATGTCTCTCTGCAGCATCAGATACGGTATGAAGTATTTCGGTCGAAGGATACTTAACATTGGCAGCATGACGGGCATATCCAAGGTACCAAAGTACGCTAGCTACATGCGAACATGTACCCAATGTACGACTTCCTGATTTGCACGTACAGTAGTACCCCTGAATTGGCACACCTTCCAAACTGACATTGTACTTGATCCACAGTTGGTATTTGATACTATTTCGATGACGAGATTTTATTCTCATCCTCAATAGACCTGGAATTTCAATACGGTCGTCGAATTCAAATAAAACGTTTCCCAAATCCTGTCTATTATCTTGTACATAAGATGGAGCTATTTTTATCTGGAAAATTCCGAATGTTAGTTCTCGGAGGTACTCCAAACTGAGAACTGGAAAATTTAGTAATTGGTTTTCCTCCATTGGAAACCATCTACCATGTCTTCGTAGCAGACCCTCTTCTTCTATTCTCAACTGGAGTTCATTTATTTCATTGGCACGGTTTAACATTATCTGAGCTAGCTCAGCATTGGCTCCTTCCATGGTAATTGGTTCATGATACTTATTGATTATCGCACATGCTATTCTGATATAGTATCCTATATGCAGAACTTGTGGCATTGGTACAGTATCTCTGAAGAATTTGAACATATTCTTTATATGACCGTTTCTAGCTTCTACAATCCATCTCGTTTTCGTAACTAGTCTAGATGAATTTGCCTCTTCGGTTGTAAGCTGATGCTGTCCACCACCAAGTGCTACGGGCATTTTTACTACTATACCTAAGTCACCCAAGAAATTCTGTGCGTCACGGTATCCCCTATCTAACATGAAAATATCACCTTCTTGGAACCAGTTCCTCAGACCCATTAAATCTCGTTCATACTCATGTCTCAACATTGCCGCATCATTATTTCTTGAATCAGAGAAATAAGGACCGTGAACATCTAGGATATAACCATTGGGAGCAACAATCAATGCAGGTTTCAAAAGATGGTAACCCTTGTGTACACAGTATGATTGACGTAATACTTGAAATGTCCGACTTTTGGGTATTTTTATGTACGTCCCGTCAATATAAGCTATTGCTCTTCGATAATTTGGTTCAGGATTGTAAAGGGTATTTGCAAAATCCGTAACATGTCTAGTAATATATTGGCCCCTCTCTATATGCTGATACCCTACATTTTGTGGAACGAATTGTTGTAATAATGATACACGCACTTTTTGAATTGCCAAGCTCACAGCTTGACGACTGGAATAGGAAAACATGCCCATCAAGAATTGATCGGAAAGTCCTTGTCTTAATTTGCACAAAAAACATAACAAATCTTTCTTCGCTATTGCTCTATTTTTCTGATGAATGTTGACGCGATTGCAAAATTCAAAGAGTTCTGTAAACTGCACTTTTTTTATTGGAGTTAAGGCCTGGAACTCTTCATCAGTAAAATTATCCTCGTTATTGTATTTATTTGTTGATTTATAGTTCAGCACAGCTTCTCGTAACGATACTAACATATGTTTGAGTCCATTACCTTTCAAATTGTATGGTCTTGTTATTCCTCTAAGCCCATTCATAAAAGGTGGCAGAAGATGTTCCTCCTCATTCAAATGACCACCACAGATTCTGACGCCGTCAGGTGCAAACATTCCGGTCTTCAGAAATACATCCAACCTACCAGAAGGTGACATTCTACCAAGATTTTCAAATCTACCACATACAAAACATGACGTATGAGAGGTTCGCAACAAAACTTTAAGTACAGTTGGATCGGGATCTTCTTCATAAGCTTGTATCTCTGAGAGAATACTCAAATGACAGTTTCGGCAAATCCTTGTCTGTTCAATAAAAGATATTTGAGGCAATTCTAATTCATTCCTTCGACGTTCGGCAATGGCTCTGCTTTCTTCGTCCAAACGTACCATTTGCCTTGGTGTTTCATTGTACTCACAAACAAAACATTCAAATCTCACTGCGAAATTATACGCCATATTCAACTTTATATTGACATGAAGTAACAAACAAACAAAACCTTGCTAGAAACTTTGACATCATTTCAAAAGCCATCTACAGAAAAATGTGTTTTTCTGCAGTAAAGGGATGCAATGTTTTCATATTATCCAGTAGGTACCCTTCAAGTTCGATAATGAATAAACAATTTTTAAAAGAAATCTGGACTATATTTTTATACAGGGTGGGGCAATAGTGTGTCTTTCGATTTCTAGAGTTGTTCTATTGTGATATCGACTTGAAAACGAAAGTTAACTAGACAACAGAATCTAGCACAAGAATGTTTTGCATTTACAGGGCGATACGAAAAAAATCGGGTTGGAAGGTGAAGTGCATTATTTTAAAAAGAAATATCATTAATAATAATAATAAAAATAATGATAATGATATATATTAGTGAATTTTTCAAACATCTACATAACCTCCATTCACCACTACACCTACTATTATTGATTGTCTCTGAATCACTTGGACGTTACGACTTTTTGGTCGAAATTGGGTAGTCCATTTGCAGATGCATACCTTGAAAATCCCTGACGTTAAGATGATAGATTTAGAAAGAAAAAAAAAGGCCATTTTATAGACAGACTTGTAATATTTCTCATTCTTTTTCATGGCCTAAAATTATTCAGGATGGTCGAACAATATTTTTCAGTAGGTACGGAACTTTTCGAATATAACTTTCGATTTCTTTTAAAAGGAACACTCCTTATATTTTTCGACTATGTGATGTAGAATACGGTGTAGAATAGGATTCATAAACATTTTTTCATTGTAGATCCCTAAGACGATTTGTAACCATTTTCGAATTATTGCACTTTAAAAATTGTAAGTAGCTGGAACACGCTGTATAATTGATCACCTATAGTGACATCAATGAACAATACTTCTAATAGTATCTCATATTAATGACTGTTTAGATCTTGATTATTCGGAAAAGTGATTATTATCCAGGATAACGTTTCGTGTTGTTTAACAATGAAGAACAAATGAAAGTTTTCATTGGCCTCTAGCGCCAAAACCAGCATATAGAAAAAGTTGTGCCCATTGAACTTTTTGTTCGGAATGACTTGGACTATAACATAACAAAAATTCAGCCAATTCGACAGGGGGCCACTTTCCCTACTAAAGTGTGCGGTATCCTTTAACTGTTCACTTTGATTTAAGCAATTTAACTTCATTCATACTTCAATTCATTCACTTCATAATTCATTTAATATTAGGTTCTGTGATAAATTGTATCAACAATATTATTTTAATAGTAAGTAAATTTCAATCATTCTTTATTTTTTTGCATACTTCCAGGGTAATTCAGCCTGGAGACATTTGAGTGTTTGAATCCCCTAGTTAAGTAACATAATTTTATAGGTTGGTTAAAATACTCTGGTGCCCAAATTTTAACATCTAAAATATAACTAACGACCGTCTTCACTATAGCTGTCGGCAACCAAGCAATAAAATAGAATTTACAGTTTATCCACAAGTGAGAGTAATTTGTACCCTTACAAATCGCCTATTTTGAACGATAGCCGAAATCGTATTATTTGGAAGGGATCAAAAAATTTTAAGAACGTATGACGAAGTTTATCGAGCTACAAGGAGATTATGTTGAGACATAAAATAAGTTTTGACCAAATAAATCATTTCTTCTTTCATTTTCCAGGAAATTTTCATCTTGCCCTCGTAAATAGTTATGTACCCATTATAAATGTACAATCTCCAGTTTGGAAGGTTTTGGTCGATGATTTTTTCAATTTATTCTCCTCAATAGTCCATTAAACAAATATATCTTGATTGAAAATTGTTATCATTCATATTCATCCAATGTTTCCTCATTATTCACTATTATATTTCAAAGATACAAACATGTAGACAATTCGGAGAATTTGTTTATATTTTATCGTATCTACAAAGATATTTGTGGGTACTTCTCACTTAATATGATATAAACATGTACTTCAAATCAGTGATAATAATAACAAACATACCCGTTCACGTCGATGTAAAAATAAATATATATCGCTCATCTGAATCTAATGAAACCATGAATTCGCCTTTAATAATTCAACTGTTTTCATAGGAAGACTTCAAAGAAAAATATTTGTTTTTATGAAAAATCTAGATCAGTTTGGACATCATCCGTTGAAATTAAATACTTTAAAAGCAAAATATTTGGCAACTGATGTGAACTATAATGATTTATTATTATTGAATTTCTTCAAATCTACTTGATTTAAGTTTATTACCTTTAAATTCCAGTAAACTTGGTCATGAGCAAGGATTTCTTAATTTTGTTGTACTCTGTGAGCCAGCTGTGGAATAGAATTTGATATTTCCGCTATTTCGAGGTTTCATAAGACACGTTACCACATAATATTTTATTACTGGAAAATCGAATAATCTGGAACAATCAAACTTTCGTAAATCAAAGAGGGGGGTTACGAGTAGAACATACCAAAAAATCACATTGATCGACAGGTCTCAAAACTAACAGAGGTTCGCCATTCAATCAATGCTCAATTTACGCTACATGCACTCGCGTTTGTTAATCAAATCATAGCCGGAAGGGCTTTGATGAATATCTCCCTAACCTGTACGGTAGATATACCGCTGAATCTGACACCACGACCGTCATTGAGGATCTCGTGTTCGGCGATCGACGCTTGAAGGTAGAAGAAATGATACAAATGTTGGGTTTTAGATACATGCGTTCGCCGAATCAACCATCTGGGCAATAATAATGTTTTTTTTTAAGTAGAGGAGGGGAAATCTTGCATAGACGCTTCGAAGTGCCATGCGCCTGGGTGCGCCGGATTCTTACCGACTAATACCTCTCCTCTATGAGGTTGGTTCGCCTTCCCAGAGGGTGCCCCTGCGTCCATTGATGCCCCATTGTGCCCTCTGAGTTTGCTATATCCTCATCAGTCCAGTATAATCTATGAAATGCAGTAGACTGATGTAGGGAATAGTTCTGATTTCCTCGGGTGTAGTTTCCAAGTATCTAAGGTATGTCCGACGACCAACCACGTATGCCATGTACTGAAACAGCACATGCATGGGTGTCTCTTATTCCACTCCGTAATCCCTGTATGTGGGCTGATCTACTAGACCCATCATGAAGAGATGTTTGTTGCGTGGGGCGTGTTCGGTCAGAAATGCAACACTCGTTGCTGCTGGAGATTCAACATTAGTCGCTTGGAGTGCGACATACGAGGCAGTTCCCTCCAATAGGCACTGTGATCTGCCTCGAGCCATTTTTGGATTACAGATTTCGCTGTGGCATGAGAAATGCCACAAATTGGCTCTGGTTCAATCAGGGGTTGTTCGACCCCGGCTTCAGCGAGTGCGACGGCAATAGTTTTCTCAGACTCCGATACGAGTGTCACACTATTGGCGTTCTTTACTAGTGCCGTTAGTTCCTTTACACAATTGTGTATGACTCCAGTGCCTTAAGCACTGTTAGGTTGCCCACTATGACTGTGATTTGTCTATTCTCATAGGCTCTCTCCCTCATGATTCAAGCATATGTTGCAATTGCTATCATACGAGAATTGCATCCAGTGTTCTCCTGCCCATTCGAGGTTTGAAACGTGAACGATACTGACGTGCTGTGAACCTTGATCCTGTCGGATCTCATCCCAAATGGCCCAGGTGATCCAAGCAATCTGAGAATGCTTCGGCGTCTTTGGTCTACCTATCCTTGTTCAATAAGATCGAAGCGATACGATCATCTTATAGCTTCTGCTTGAACGACGAGGTGCAGTGGCTCCAACCCCAACAGATTTTCCATCGGAGCCGTTGGGCTGGTCGACATTGCACTTGTTATTCCTAAGCACGCTATCCTCCGAACTCTGTTCAGGGAATGCTGGCATACTTTGGTTTTTGTTTTTGGCCATCACACGATTGCAGCGTATGTTTCAATGGGTCTCACTATGGTGGTGTATACCATATGTGGTGTGAGTCCCAGGTCCTTACGACTGTATAACGACAGGTTCACAGATCCCATATTGCTTTATTGGTGGTTTTCCCCAGATGCTTCCCAAAGGTTAGCCTTTTATCTAGGCTTACCCCAAGGTACTTGACCGCGTCCGTTATCTATATGTTTCCAATGTTCTTTCTCCTCGTGAAGGGTACAATGATTATTTTTCTTTCCTTGTTGTACCATTTTTCCGCCGTGTTCAGTGCTTGCTGCATCAGAGAGGTTATTGTGCTCCCGAACTTCCCTTGCACTATAATGACGATGTCATCCGCGAATCCGATTACGCAGAATCCTTTACTTTCAACGAATATTAGAAGTTAGTCCATCACCAGACTCCAAAGCAGAGGAGACAGACCGCTCCCTGTGGACACCCTCCAGCAACCCGCACCTCCTCCTTTACCTCATTGAAAGTTCCTATGACTGTCTTGCATCGGAGCATCTTGTAGATCCATCTGCACAGCAGACCCTCCATCTTTCGCTCTCGTCTTGCACGGGCAATTGATTCGAAAGAGATGTTACCAAAAGCTCCTTCTATGTCCAGAAAGCTTGCTAGCGTATTTTTTTGCGGTTTAACGATTTCCTTGCTCTTTGTATTGACTCGTATGCTGCCATTTCGCAGAATTTTCCAGTTTGGTAAGCATACTTGTTACGATGTAGGGGATGAATAAGGTTAGTGCTTGCTGGGTTCGCGAACAACTGGCAGCAGTTCAGCACAAGCGTCGTTTTGAATGTGCTCGGTCCTATTTGGAGCTTTGTGGAGAAAACCATGGGGACATGTTGAAGACAATTGAGGAGATGAATTCCTAGTTCTATACTATGATCATTTTGGTTCAAAAGAGAGTCCATGTAAAGGAGAGAGTCGTTGAAAACTGAATAGAGGCGTGCGTTTGTTGTATACGACTGAATTCACGCGAAATACATTTGGGACATATAGTTGCGAACGAATGTGAATTTCAAAAAGACAATTTCAGTAATGACGGAGATTGAGTTGCAGATTGGCTTAGTTGAAAATGGAAAGAAAGTGTTTTCAAAGGTATTGAATTGTTGGTGAAACGATTTAATAGGTGCGCATTGATGTCAATGGGGATTATAGTCAAAAATGAAATTTAATTGTTTGTTTCTTTCAATCAGGCCAAACATTTTTGCCGCTGCCTCAGTATGTTTGACCAAACAGTATTGTACCCGGAAGCACATTTTAAACAATAAATGCCAAGGAAATATTTATTGCTATTCAACATTGTACATTCCGGAATCTAAATCGACAATATCTATCCTTTTTTGCTTTCACATTAATCAGGCATGAGGTCGTGATGCAGCTTTGAACAAAACGTCATCAACATCGATTGCAAATTATTGATCACTTGTTGGACCAGAAGATATGTTCTATAAGGACTTCAAAGTAATACTGATGTCAATGCAAATAGTTTTTCCATTTAAAATATGAGTATTGTTGCTATTGTGTTTGCCGGGGATACTTTTAGTGGAGAAATAACGCTTAGGTGGAACGTTCACCCTTCATCGTATTTAATCACCGGTAATCCACTGTAAATTACATCGTTCATTCGAACTGAATTGATAGGTTCAATTAATGTTCTACATAATTCATGAGACGTTAATCTAGAACTAGTGTATGAACACGAACAAACGCATCAACCGTTAAATACAGCAATATGTATATATTATGAAGGTATAATTCGTCATTTTGCAAATTGATAATGTACGATCATTTATGCTCTTTCTGGTTCTATTCATTCGAATGGCATGCTATCCAGTTGCATCACGCAACACCATAACATAATTATTTGAAAACGGCATCTCTTAGTATATTGAAAAATGGAAATAAAAAATAGTCACGAAATATCCGAAACTATAAAGCCGACAGACTTGGAATATGTAAGGTAAGGAGCCGCTAAGAAAGAATTGTTTGCAATTCGACCTTCAAGTGGGGTGATAGAGCTTGCAATCTGTATAAGTAACTTAGTTGCAGGTAACGTTTCCAGGTCAGACAGCAACGCGTGTCAGCGGTAGACCACCCCATAAAATAGATACTAATTCCTGTCAATTCGACTAAACCGATAATGTCATGACACAGAGTGTAATTTGAAATCTTAATAACCCTTCAGCTGTTTCTACTCATTTGTAATATGCATTTGGGTCTTAAAAGTCGGGGAATGATATCGCGTTTGCAGGGCCAAATGGCCCCAAACTTCCCCAAATCATTAAGCCCAGAAAGGACCAAAAAATAATATTGGTCACACATTTGAATGATCAAAATATTTATCAAATTATCTCTTCTCCCCAGGGATTAAGCATGAAAGAAAATGTTGGCACTCACACAAGCTTTTCTTTTACATAAAAACTACAAGTCGATGGGAGTGCCAACATTTTTACCCCCAATTTCAGACGATCTGGCCAATTTTTACGTGTTATAACACGTAGCAAAATTAAATATCTTCTGGGGCGGCTAACTCAAAAATGGACGGGGTGAGAGGTTTAACTCACATAGGATGAAATATTCAGATCAATATTTGCTAAAACATAACAGATATGCCAACATGTTATATTTCAGGCCCAAAATATGTATCTATCTCCTACACGATAACCAAAGAATATAATAAAAAAATGATTATCTTACATCATCTGCTTCTTTCAATATTCTTTCTTCTCCTTTCTAAGGAAATATTCTGGATATCTCGCGTCTGTAGCCATTAGATTTTTATTTTGGGAACACAATAACTTTCCGCAACTTATATTCGAAAATAGCTATTTATTATTGTGCATTGGGTATGTTGAAAGCTGATACAGAAAAGCGTCTGGAAGACAAGACAACTTAAATGCGTAGAGAATTGTGAATGAAATGGTTTATTTACAGACAGGTAGAGAAAACATACATCGGCAGATAAATCAAGACAATTTTGTAGCACACTAGTTTCAAAGTATTTATGTAGCTTAACATATCTCCAAGAAATGCCGGTTTAAACGTTTGTGGAAACCTATTATGTCAGTCGCGTTTTCCAGACTTTCAATTCAGCTCCGAAAATCGAAACGCACTCAGTATTCCTTGTTGAAATGTATAATGAACATAGTATTCTTGTCCTATTACATGAATAAGAAACATAATTGAATTTAAATGCTTCAAATAAATATACTCAAGAATAATAAATGAATATGAACATTTTATGAATTCAACAGCTCTATCAAAGCAATTTTTTGGTTTGAAATGATGAATCTGGTGCAATACTAGAAATGAAGCAAGATAGCAGGATTCCAGCTATACGTCTCACTCCTCCCAAAATCTTCATCCCGGATAGAGGAAATTGGTGTATCGAAACTAGCACCCTTCTGCCACCAGGTGGGCTCTAATGGATCACAGACGGCTCCAAGTTAGGTCAGGCTCCTGGAGCGAGAGTGGACCTAAAAATACCAAAGTGAAGCCATACACTTACTACACCTTTTTTTCAGGCGGAGGTCTACACAATATTGATTGTGCCATGGAAAACCTGAGAAGAAACTATGTGAATACATATTTTCGCAGACAGCCGGTCGGCTCTGCTTACTTTCAAGTCACCCAGAGTCAAATTAAGCCTTGTCAAAGAATGCAGAGATACACAAGCTGAACTAGCCAGGAGAAATGAAGTTCAACTCATCTGGATCACTGGACACATGGAGTTGAAAGAAATGAGATGGCCAAGTCTCCGACGAGGCGATGATCTTTCGGAGCCCCTGTCGCTTTATCAAATTGCTTGTAGGGTTTCGCCCTTCTGGACCAACTGAACAAAGACTAGTTTCATCTGTGGCGAGAATCATCACGCATGAAGCAGGCCAAGCTCTCCATCTTCCCTCTTTGAACAGAAGGGATATCAGAAAGATGACTAGAATCTTAACCGGTTACTCTCGTCTCATCAAACATCTTCATACTATGGGCATCACAGATGATTCTTCATGAAGGAAATGCAGAGAGGTGGAAGAAACTGCCACTCACATCCTGTTGGCGCCGTCATTTCGGAAGAACCAAACGGCTCCCACAAGAACTCATGGAAGCCAGCTTTGGCAGTATTTTGGGTTTCTGGTGAGCCACAAATCTGCTGGAGTAGGATATGCTTCTGACCACGGTGCACATAATGTGCCCAACTAAGTGGCCTGGGTGGATTTGAGGGACAAGCCCCTCCTCTCAAGTGATGATAATGATGATGATGATATTCAAGAACCAAACCAATTAATGTGCATTAGAATCTCACTATTTGATAGGTTTGTAAAACTGAGATAGTTTTGGAACTGTGCAAAAACGAGTAGAAATACTATGCTCCTTGAGGGTTTGTAAATTTGATCTGTTACATTCCCAATATATGGAAGATAGGTAGAGGATGAAGGAGGGGGCGGGTTGTGGCTCAGGTTGATTTGAAATTTTAGACGAAGTGTATTTTTCGATGACTTTTAGAATGTAATAATGAGAGAAATTATTGGATATTAAAACAGATGAAAGTGGTTCCGATTCTGATTAAAGAATTCGGGTTGAGATAAGTTGCCAGCTCTATGGATCAAAAAGTTTATGACAGATTGCTTTTGGACAGCGTCTTGGTGGAGAAGACCATTGAGGTATTTGTCGGTGTGAGTGAGTTAACGATAATACATAGAATGTCCCAAAGTACCGTACTAGGAAAGGAAGTGAACCTTTCGACTTACATAATATCCGTTTCCCCGTTCGTGGATGTATTAGTTACTCGACAGATTGACAGTACTTTGGGACATTCTGTTTATCGAAATCCACCCACACCAATAGATATCTCAATGCCCTTACCCACCAACACCCTGCCCAAAAGCAACCTGTCATAAACTCCTTAGTTCACAGTGCAGGTAACTTATGTCAGTCCCTATCCTCAAAATCTTAATTAAAACACCTCTCATCTATCTTATTAAATAATTTTTCCCATCATAAAATTCCAAAACTATAAAGAAACACACTGGGTCTTGAATTTCAAATCAATTCACAAACCCCTCACCTCCTGTATCCACTGCCTATATTTCATATATTGAAAATATAACAGATCGAATTTACCAAAATTCTTGAGGAACATAATATTTATACCAGTTTTTTCCACAGTTCCAAAACTATCTCAGTTTTACAAGCCAATGAAAGTGTGAAATTTTAATGCACATTAATTGGTTCTTAGATACCATCATCATCATCATCATTTGAGAAGAGTTTTTTCACAAACCTTCCAAAGATTCTTCCACTTTATTTAGAAGATATTTTAGCATTCTCTGTTTTTGCGGAATAATGGAAGTGAAATATGTAGCGTGAAGGTTTTTTCCCACAATGAATATCACTACAGAAACCAGAAGAATCAGTTTTCAGTCAAGCTCCAAGTTTGCCCTGAAGATGCCATCTCTAATGAATGGCGAAACGTCGGAATGAAGGCGTGCTATTATTACGGAATCCATTCGCTTTATATCTGTTCCTTTTGGTCTGTCTTCATTCACTTGTATGTACTTTGCCATAGGCTGAATGAATTTGAACTTGAAAACAATTGTCAGGCAATGATTTGGCGTGAATTGGATTGTACTCATAGAACAGGATGGAAACTATAGATTTACTTAGACAAATATGACGCTTCTATGAGTATTCGATTCAAGTTACTTTTCGAATCACCTCGTACATGAACATAATAAAATTTTATGAAATAGGGTAACTTAGTTAAGCTACATGCACATGAAAAAGATTATTCAATGGAGCAAGATCTTGGTAAATATACCACTAATGATATTTATGTGAGCTGATTTCTAAATGAAAGACATGCTATCAACAAGGGACACATGTTGTTATAAATTTACGTTTTATAGGATGCCCTCGAGTGATAAAACACTTGGTATATATCATGTAGTACATCTAAGCTGATAATCTTATATATAGTAGTCTCGAGGTGAACGTTAAGGACTGATGCAGCTCCAGGGCATAAATTTTCCTTTAACGGGCTACATACATACGGAGTTGAAGTATTAAAGTGTAGGTTTTGGCACATGTTCCGAGAGATGTTACTCATAATAGTGGATATATATCGAGATGATTGCATTGTAACTTTTGCTGTTTCCACGCTTCCATCATACTAGATCAAACAAGTAGGAACTTAACCAATCAATATAGATAAATACAGAGTACATTGTCAATATCAAATTTATTCCACAATATCCTCAATCTGTGGGATTTGGAAATAAGTTAATAATGAGTTTATTTGCAGACAGGAATACATACAAAGTTTATAATATGAATTGAAATATGTTGCAAATAAGAACAGTACTCACGAAAGTATGCGAAAGCATACTTGTGTGTGAGATGAAATCATGACAAGTTACATAACAATACCGATAATAATACCAATAATAACAGATAGTTGTTATTGTTGTATTAATCAAATTCCTAAAATAAATTTAATAAGTTTAATATAATAATAATAATAAAAAAAAAAAGATTGAATGATAATGGAAAGTATACTAGAACATATTATATAAAATCAAATGAGTTTCCATGATACAATATAATTATAATACATAATACAATAATGCAGTAGAATTTGATGACGTAATTTAATTTAATACTATTTAGTGGCACGGAGTACAGTACAATTCAATATAATGCAATGCAACAAATAATATAATAATTTTGATTAAAGTATTTATTTATACTTGCGCGTGATATATAGTGCAATTGTTAGGTTGTAGGGTATCCAAATAGTTTATATTTTTGGGCATTATGACTACCGTACACCGCTTATTACGCTAGGATCTGTTTGATTTGTATTTTCCGCAAATTGATAAATGTGAATCATTTAATAACCGATTCCGTACCGCTCAATTGAAATTAAATACCGAACATATCGTAAAATAGATATGTTGAAACAGTTTTCATATACCGTTTGAGCTTCATTACATTTTCCGTCTGGGTGAATTTTTGTGAATAATACCGTTCAATTGCATTTCACTAATTGTTCCGAAAGTGTACTTGTTATTATTATTATATATTTCAATATTTGGAATTCCCCGTTTTATTGAATTATTTCTGCTCCATCTTCAAACGAGCTAAGTTTTAACCAGGTATTAATTGTAATTAAAGCCTACAATTTTGATACGGTTTTCTGCCCAATGGTCCCTGGTTTTACTCCACTGTAGCTACCCTAGGGACAAGGCTATCTATAGATAGCATAGTGACAAGCCTTGTGGAGAGGATCCTAGCAGGAGTCCTCTAAAAGGAGTAAACCTTTAGAAAAATCTGGCGCCCGAGGATTCGAAACTTACCGCAGTAAGCAATTCACCGAAAAGTCGCAAGGTACACGTCATAGCCTTATTGTAGTAGGGAGTAAGTTGTAGAGCCGAGTTCCGATTTATTGTAACCCTCTGGATGTGGATATTTTTTTTGTTTTTAGCATTTTCACTTTTTTCCCCGATATGGCTCTCGTATGATAACTGTGATCGACTGGTTTCAGCTTAAAAGGGTGCTTTTTATAATAGATCAGGGCTTGTTTACAATACTTTTGTCTTGGGTTTAATATTCCTGATTCTTTGTTGATTTGTTCTGAGCTATATAAAATAGGTTTGTGTGGCATAATTTTCAAAAAGCGCTTTTGCAGTCTTTCAATTTTGATGTATTTAGAATGATTAGGTGCACCCCATGCAAGTATTCTATATTGGAGGATTGATTCTACTAGAGTATAATATATATTTTTTAAACACGAAAGCGTGAGTATCTTGCTTTGAATTTGTAGATTAGGTTGTTTTAATTTCTTATATAGTTCAACAGCATGTACGTCCCATTTTAGATGTGAGTCGAGTATAACTCCTAAGTATTTGAAGTTCGATACTCTTTCAATTTTGAGACTTCCCTCACCTCCAAATTGAATTTCATTAAAGCAAGGTAAGGGTTATAGGTAAGTATTTTGTTTTCGTTAAATTTATAGATAATAGGTTGGTATCATACCATTGTTTCATATATTGTAGATCTATGGCTATTATATTTTTTAATGTGTCCCAGTTATTCCCTTCGTGTACGACAACCATATCATCTGCAAAAGCTATTAGTTTTCCACATAGGTTCTTAGAAAGTAAGAGGTCATTAATATATATAGAGAATAAGATAGGCCCTAATACGCTTCCTTCTGGTATGTCAAGTAAGTTAAGGGCATTTCCCCGAATGCCAATATTCTCTAGTTTTCTTAGTAAGAGTTCGTGACCTACAGTATCAAAGGCTTCTGCCAAGTCGATGAAGACGCATATAACCTTTTTGTTTTAATCTACATTTGACGTGATATTGTTTACTAATTCTGAGATTGCATCCTGAGTAGAAGTTTTCTCACGGAAGCCGTATTGACTTTTACTTATTATTTTGAATTTTTCTAGAAATTTATTTAGCCTTTTTGATACAACTTTTTCAAAAAATTTTCCGAGTATTGGTAGGACGGAAATTGGTCGGTAATTGGTTAAGTGCTTCTTATGCCCCTTATAGATAGGTGTAATGATAGCGCGATTGAAGTTTTTTGGTACTTTCCCCATTTCCATACATTTGTTTATTAAATTCGAAAGAGGTTCTACGATGAAGAGAGATATTTCTTTTAAGATTTGCGGAGTTATTCCGTCTACTCCTGCAGATTTATTTATTTTTAAAGTTTTTAATAATTCCAAGATTTCTTTAGAAATGATATAGATGAGTTATTAATAGTCCAGTCAATAAGCTGAGGAACTTGAAAAAAAAAGCAGGGCTTATCGGAAAAAGTCCTCTTGCGTGATGTTCTGTGGCTGACACAGTCAGTTAACACTCCAACATGAGTTGTAGGAGGTTTCTTGGATCGCTGGACACGAATCCTAGGTCATTTTTCCAAAAACTCACTCAATGGGCGGAAAATCAGGAAAATTTCGTAATTTTCATACAAAATCGCTAATTTTTCACGCGATTGTAGTTTTATACATAAAATATGTCGCGTATTTCGATCCAGAGAAGACCAAAAATCTTTTTTTTTAATGTAATTTTTTGAGGGTCGTGCTGTTTTACATTTCATATTCATCAAAAAATTATTTATATGTCTAATTATTTACAAATAACCTAAGTTTTATATTTTTTTCCATGACAATAGATATACATATTTGAATGCTGTATTTCTGACCTGCCAAAACAAGTTTAGTGGCATTTATCTTATTTTGACAAGTTCCGAAATGACATGGGGTGACTTGGTCCTATTCATCCCCAAATATCTATCATTATATTGTCGCATTTTCGTTTTTACCAAACTCAATTCTTATATTTTTCTTCGTTATTGTTAATCAATTTTATTATCATTATAATCTTAGAGATATTTTATTCCAATGTACTATCTGATTACAGAACATACTTTGGATCATTTCCTATCAGTTGATGTTAATTTCATTATCAAATACTATTATATTGCAAGTAATAAGTAATACTGCCATGTGAGCATTAGGGTTCATTATTCTGATGATCAAGTTCATTTACCGTGTGAATCCTAAATTGCAAGATTTCTTCAATCATAATGTTTTACTAATTAACCGAACTCATTCTCAAATTATTTGTTATTATGTTTTATTTTTACTTTAATTTGTTTTATTAAGGTAGTTTTACCACTGTTGTTCATCTTAAATTACATTTAACTCATCTCAAATAAGAATCCTCACGGATACCACATGCCTCTCGCCCCCCAATCAATATTCATTTAAAAACATTTAACTCTACCAAGAACTGGCGCGTGGCAATATGAGTAGTTGCCACGGATTTCACGCTATCGCTTGAAGTTCTATAAATAAACTGAAATACTTGATTGCTTGAGATGTTCTAGTGATATCCGTATAAAGATACAAGTACGCTAGCGGCGTCAATCAGCAGGCTTCAAATGCGGATAAAAAGATCCATTTAACAAACTTCGTTTATATTCGTTGATAGAATAAGAAAGTAATCCACGATAACTTTTACTTTTTTTAATATTATTCCCAGCACTCTATCGCTCTCAAATATAGCATAATTTATAACTCGAGTCAATATTAATAATTATTATTATATTTTATATTATGCTCACTACTGTATGTATTTAATCGTTGAGCAATAAAACGGCGCAACTCAAATAGAAGTTAATTTATAAGCCATATATGCTGAAAATGCTATTATTCCAAAGAGAATCTTCAAGTATGAAGTTATACAATTATACATTATCATTTAAATGGATACAATCAATAAATGAAAATTCAACATATTCCGTCTATGGTATTAGATGCAATATTATCGTAGACTACCATAAAGTGTAGTTTGTAACACTTTTGGAATATATTACGTCGTAACTATATCTTGACAAAGCGTAAGAATTCGCAATTAACAATATTATTAAGAATTAAGGGAAGGGGACGTTGTGGTCCCTTAGTGACTAGGCGGAAGCCCTTTGCCCACCGTGTCACGTATCATCTAGTGGAGCGGGTTCTACCGCTTTTCATCAGGCTACCAAAGGGCAGTTCCCACACGAGAGTGTTCACCAGATGCCCGAGGTATACAATCAGCAGCCTACTCATCTCCCAGTCAGAATTGGGTAGGTGGGGCTAATGCCCTGAAGACATTTAGCACCATCTTCCTATCTAGTTTCTGAATCTCCTCAGTGTTTCCGCTCCCAAAAAGGTGGCGTGTTTGACCAGAGGTACAGAAACACTCTTACTCTGGCCCATGAGCTATATCCCTACTTCCACTTTCACATGGGTTCTAGCTTCATCAGGAAACCAGATTGCACCATTGGTTGATTGGTTATTGCTTAACCAATCTTCTCTGTAGTGTATGCTTAGACGATGCTTCTCATTAAAGGCGTATCATAGTTTCATCCCATCCGTTCTCATAGAGTAGATGGGGTGTGTTTTTCCCATTCCAGATGAAGTGAACTTTATTTGTACTGGCTAGTTCAGACAGTGCATTCTTCGACAAGCCTTGATGCGACTCTAGATACGGCTCTAGTGCGGATGTATATGCGCCTATTCACATAGCTTCAAGTTTTCCAAGGCGTCAATATTGGGCAAAGCTTCGTCTGAAAAACCGTGCAGTACTTGCCAAGAGTCAGTGAATAGTGACCCTTGGTCTTTTTAGGTACACTTCCGTACCTGAACCCGTTTGTAAGCCATACGAGCTCACCAGGAGACAGTAAGGCGAGAGTTTCATTGCCCCAATCCTCTATGTCGGATGAAGATTTTGGGAGAAGCGAAACAGACAGATACTGTATTGGAAACAGACTTGGTAGAGAATCAAATAGTTCAATCGCACGGAAATAATATAGAGCTTGGATAAAACGTTTGTTCTGTAATGAACTGAAAATAATCAATCGACCATTGAAAACCATCCCAGTGAAGACCTTCAAACTGAAACGTTATTCGCTCTTCTTATTTATTCAAAGATGTAAACATAAAGCACCCCCACATCGTTCGAAAAAATATGCTTTTCTATTATTTATGTAGAACACATACTACCTTGGACGGAATAAAGATGAAGAACTGGAAGATTAAAAAAAAAATAAACAAAGTTAATGCGAATCCTGGTAGACAGTATAGGGGTGGTGTAGCATATTGAATATTGACAGAAAACTAAACAAAATGGAATGTACGATTCCCAATAACGATATTTTATTAATAAGAATTATTATTGCAATATTCCGCTGTTTCCAATTTCATGTATTCGATATCGGGTCCTTGTTAGCTGAAATATAACCTATATTATTGCATTGACTCATTCCATTGGGATATTACATTTTTGAACATATGAAAATGAAATTACTTATTTCAGTAGCTTCTTTTAAACGTCACATTAAATTGAAAAAAGAAGGCCGCTGTTATTATTAGGTATTGTAAGTGACAGGCAATATCAAAATTAATTGGTGCATCTTGACCTCTGCCTATTCAATGAACTTCAAAATTATGATAAAGCCACTGCCGGGCAACAAAATTGAAATGTGCAGAGGATCCATCATTTATGTACCATAGATTTTGCCTTAACTGTAGAGGCAAATCTTCCAAAAGTTGGTAAAGCACTTTTTTTCGGAAAATCAAGATATTCTTGTCCTCTCAGATTTCTCGGAAATATGTGAGTAACTGATCACCACACCTTCACTGAAACCGTTCCATCATAATAGCATGGGGTTTTGTATCTGACCACATACGGATATTGTGGAAATTGAATATTCTGTTTCGTGTGAACAAGGTCTCATCAGTAAAAAGAAATTTTGGAAGAAATTGAGGTTGTCAATGGTTTCCTCGAACATTCTGTGACAAAATCAGAAGAAGAGTCTCAGAAGGAAATCTTGAATAAACAGATCTTAGGGTGCAACCCATTCCTGTTTAAAATTCTTGGGCTCTGAAAAATTTGCCTACCCAAATGCCGTGAAGTCTTTATAATTCTTCGTCTAGAATTTCCTTCTAAATCTTCCAAAACTTCGTCTTGCTTAGCTTGTACTTTATTCTGCATTCCTACTATACTACTATATATACAGGATGTTCCATCTCAGACGAGCCACCCCGTATATTTCTTATCCCATAGTGAGTGGAAAAATCTCTCGAAACACGTCGAAACATTTTGTTTGGGGAACATCTTTTGACGTATATTTGAGGCTTGAACGAGCAACCCCCTAATAGGGGGCGCTTCAACCCCTCAAAATTGAATAGGGGAGAGGGGTTGAGTGATACGTCATTTGAAAGGTCTTGGAAGCCTCTTTACAATGGTGTATTCGTTTTCGCCAAAAATTAATTTTGTTGCTCGAATGCTCCACCTTGAATATTTCGGTTATTTGTACAATGTACAAGTTGATTTTTATTAAGCCTTTTTAACAAACTTATACAATCTTCAAAAATTCACATTCGTAAAAAAATTGAATTGTGTTGTCATGCTTACAATGAAAAAAATTAAATCTGCGTGTTTAAATCAAATGTTCAAATTGTCCTCCATTGTCTTCCATACAATAATACATTCTCTCAAACTAATGAATAAAAAAACAGCAAAACATCTCCCCTTTTTTTGTTCTTAGAAGGTGTTTATCTGGTTTTAACGTTTCTTCGATCATTTCATGATTTTAATCAATCTGTTGAGTTACTACTTTGCTGATTTGTTTAAAATTTCAAAAAATATGGTGTACACATAATTAATAATAATGAGCTTGTACATTGTACAAATAACCAAAATATTCAAGGTGGCGCATTCGAGCAACAAAATTAATTTTTGGCGAAAACGGTTCATCAAATTTACGTTTTTCATACACCGTTGTAAAGAAGCTTCCAACACCTTTCAAATGACGTATCACTCAACCCCTCTCCCCTATTCAATTTTAAGGGGTTGAAGCGCCCCCTATTAGGGGGTTGCTCGTTCAAGCCTCAAATATACGTCAAAAGATGTCCCCCAAACAAAATCATTCGACGTGTTTCGGGAGATTTTTCCACTCACTATGGGATAAGAAATATACGGGGTGGCTCGTCTGAGATGGAACACCCTGTATTCAAAACATTATTGTGTTACAATTTCGATTATTCGTGTATATGTTCTTTTTGGCGACGTGGGCAATTTTGATTGAAATTGGTGCGATAAAGACGCTTTGTTCTGATACAATTGGTTTTTAGAAATATCGCTTTGGACATAATACGTCTTCTGATGATGGTCATGGAACCGAATCGTACGTAAAACGAAAATATTAAGCATATGTGTTAGTGTGACCTATTTCTCAAAAATTTATATATAATTTGAAAGAAGCTTTGTAACATGTCCTGTTTCTAGTAATTTTCATAGGACATCTTCCCTTTTTTTACGATTAAATTAGTTAATTTTATGTGAAAGGCCCCTTCAAATTACTTTTTGAACACCCTATATATTTATCAACATCATTTGGAATTTCAGTTTGAAAATCGAATGTAACGAAACATTATGGCGTTCTATTCCAGACTAATAGGATGAAATAGAATTTTTACTAAAATAAATCTCAACATCAAACAAGGGACTAGTAAAAACAACTCAGGATTAACGATAGTATTTACATTCCAAGCACTTAAATCAAGGACAAAAATATCAAATTACTTATCATAATTCGCTCGGCATGTTTATCTAAAATTTAAAATGCATAACCGGAATCTTTGTTAATGGAAGGTCTAATATGGTCTCTACTGCACCAGCGAGCAATTTCAGTAGATCATCAATTTCGATTCGCTGAAGCTCTATTATAATTCAGATTTCATTTTCTAGAATTTATCTGTAGACAAACACTTAATCTGGAATCAAAATTGGATTTCGAAAAGAGTGGATGTAATCATAATTTTATCGGTATCTTTATAGCTGTACAATTGAATTCGTGTACACTCCCGTCACAACATTATGAAATCCTCGCTTGTTATCCTTGCTTAATGGACGTTTTGATTTTATTGCAATTATTTGTGAAATTTCCGGTGAAAGAATCTAGATTCTAGACGATTCGATAATTCATTAAATGAACGCTATGGCATATTGCATTTGCATTTACCGATTCCTGTAACATCCATGAAGCATCCTGTATATAGGGTATTGACTCCCTATATACAGGATGTTCCAGTTTTTCCGTTCATAGCTTCGGTAAGCATTAGAATTTCAAAAAATAACAGGGGTCTCTCAGTCTTTCATAGAAAATTTTTCTCTAAATCACTTCCGAGATGCAGGATGTTGAAGATTTGAAAAATTATTTCATTTTCTTCATTATGTTCTAAACGAATAAAGATTTTCAATTCAAACTTGGTAAACTTCAGTATCAAAATGTTCTTAAGACAAATACAGTAGTTATGGGGTCTTCTATGCATTTAAGCCCCTCAAATCCCTACGTCAATTGTCGGAAATTATTATTGTATACAAATTTGGACACTTTGATTCATTTTCAATAAAAAAGTATTCTTGATAAATTTCACTCAGGGGTTACCTGTTTGAGATATTTTGATTTTTCTAATCAGGGTTATCTTATGGAATTCCTTTTTGAAAAGTAAAAAAATATTCAAACACCTATTTATTTGTAACGATAAGATATAATTCATAATAAATGCCACATGTCTTCGTGATTTGTTTCCAAAAATTCGAAAAATGCAACGGCCGTTAGTCTGTCTGGTAAAACGTATGAGCCAAAAATATTGTATGCCAGGTCGTACAAATAATAATGGTCCAAAGTCAGATTCTTGAGGGACACCACAAAGAGTGGTATAAGTGATAGATTTTACACCTTTATGTTCCACGACGGACACCTATCGATAACCTATAGGGGATACAATGTGTGTGCAGTTTGATCAGTATAATAAGGTGCAAAACCTTGTCGAATACCTTACTAAAGTCAGTGAAAATTACGTCCAGCTTATGACGTTCATCTACTGCATTAGAGAGAGCTTATACAAAGACCAGGAAATTAGTGATGGTACTTTTACTCTCACGAAAACTATGCTGATAAGAATTATTATTGGAACTTGTATGGCTATACAAAATATTAGATCAAATTATCTCAAGGATTTTTGAAAAATTCGAAATTTAAACAAGGGGTCTTCATCAAGGATACGTGCCGAAAATTTCAAATCGTCCGCAAACGTAAGCTCCAATGACTGCAAATATCGTTGATGAATAGTAAAAGTAACAGTGGTCCAAGATTAAGCCCTTGAGGAAAGAGGGATGTAAGTGGTTAATTTTACACCTTCATGTTCCACGAAGTGCTCTCGATCATAGAGATAGAATTCAATCAAGGAGACAAATATGATATCGCCGATAACCTATCGGAGATACCATATGTGTGCAGTTTGTTAAGTAAGATAATGTGCGAAACCTTGTCGATTGCCTTACTAAAGTCAGTGAAAATCACGTCCAGCTTATGACGTTCATGTAGTGCATTACAGAGAGTTTGTGCAAAAACCAGGAGGTTAGTGGTGGTACTTTTACTCTTACGAAAACGATGCTGACAAGAATTTGTATTGGTACTTGTATATGGCTGTAGCTCTGAATTTCACTGTTAGCAGCTGATTCAAATATTGGGCATACTTTTGATTTCTTCCAAAGTTTTGAAAATTTGCTCATTTGTAAAATTAAATTGAATAAAAATTTCATGGACGAAGGAGTCCTTGATCCTTAACGCCAGCACACCAACAGGGCCCATGGTAAGATTATTTTTGAGTTTTTAACTGATGAAATAATTTCAGTAATGCTATTTATGAGCAGTGAACTATTTAGCTGTGGTATCACTGATCGATTCAGAATGACCTATACTTCCTTTCTGAATTAGATTAATTTCTAACAATTGTTGTTGAATTATTGACTAATACTTTTGATAGTTATTTTATTCTAATAATGATTCTTGACCCAGTTATGAATTATATATAAATTCTCGGGAAATAGGTCACACTAGAGCACATATGACATGAATAAATTGATAAATAAATTGTAAAAAAAGAAGATAATTCCCTATTGAATTGAAAAATAAATTAATATGCCATAATGAGCTTCCGAAGCTACATAAAAGTGATATACTTTTAAGACCCATTGTAAGTGAAGTTGGAGTACGTACCTACAATTCATCGAAATTTGAATCAAAATTTATCAACAATATAATAGGAAAAAATTAATTCAATTTGAAAGACTCGTGGCATTTTAATGAATTTATAAAAAATCAATCCGTACTCGTAGGTCATCTATTAATTTCCTTGGACGTTGTTTCTTTATTTACAAATATACCAGTCGTTTTGGTATTGAAAAGCATTAAAAAACGTTGGGCAGAAATCAAAAACAACAAGCCTCTAGATCAATCTGAATTTATGAATGCAGTAGTTTTGTTTAGAATGCACTTATTTTCGATACGATGAGCAATATTTTGGCCAAATATTCGGCACAGCAATGGGATCTCCTATACCTCCTAATCTGTAATAAATTCATTAGATTTTCAACTCGTATTCTTCAAACGTTATGTAGATGATTGCGTAATGTGGGTTCCCAATGATACAATTCAATACGTGATTAATAAATTTAACTATTTCCACTGTGAACTTCAATTCACTTGTGAAATAGAAGTGGACAAAAACATAAATTTCCTAAAGATTAACATTAGGCATGATGCAGATGAAAAATGAAAACTTGATGGTTCACTAAAGAAGTTTGGTCTCAACGTTATCTTCACTTCAATTTCGTTGCACCAATGAGCTATGAAGAAAGTGTTATGAACGCCTTGGTTAATAATACACTGGAAATGAATGGTAAATTTAGTTTATTCATCATACATGATAATAAGTGCTGAGAGTGTTGGCCTCCTGCTTCCATGCAATAATACAAATTTTGTTCAAAACGGTCCCTGACACTATGAAGCATTTCTAGGGTAATGGTCCGACATTCATCAATGATCCGCTGATGTAATTCATTTAATGACTGTGGCCAAGTTTTATAAATCATACATTCCAAGTGACCCCATAGAAAAAAATCTAAGAGGGTCAAATCAGGTGATCTTGCAGGTCACTCTGTTGGTCTTCTCCGGCCGATACATCTACCAAGATACGTCCGATTCAAATATTCACGAACAGCAAGGGTATAATGAGAAGGTGCACCATCTTGTTGAAATATCAACTCTTCGGCATTGTAATTCTTATTATTTTCAAGCGCTTCTGTCTATGCAGGATCGCTATTGTCTTCTAATAATCACGACGATTATCAATCACATTTAGAAAAAACGAACACTCATCGGAAAAACAAATGTTGAACAGTAAATTCGGATTATTTATTAAGCGTTCAGTCATAATCTCGCAAAATTCCAAACGTCCGTCAAAGTCATCTTCATTTAATTGTTGTACAAGATGAATTTTGTAGGGATGAAATATCTGTGGCTTCAAAATTCTGCGAATACTCGTACGAGATATGCCACACACTACAGGTAGTTGCCTGGTGCTTAATATAGGGTCCATATTGAAGTGGCCCAAAACAGCAACTTCCTCTGCTTCGTTTCCCACTATCCATCGATTTGGAGGAATTGACTTTCGGTTTGTAACTGATCCTGTCTCCTAAATTTTGCTACCAGCTCAATTATGTATTTTCGGTTAACCTCTTTATCTGGATTCATTTCAATGAATCTGCAATATTAACACATCTACCATTTTCATGATACAGTTCAATCAGCGATACTCTTTCTGCAGTAGAATAAACCATTTTAGATGAAAATAAAGCTTAGTCACAGACAAAACCCTGCGAGATACTAAATTGAAATGAATTGAACGTAAATACTCGAAACTTCTAAGGAATTGCAAAATTTATAAATTTTTTACAAAAACCGAATTCCACAGCAGATTAAATGAAGTACTTTTTTCTTCGAACGATAAAATTAGAATCTACATTACGTTTCGTCACTGGTAAATGGATTGAGGAATGTCGAAAACATTTCCTCATTAAAATAAATAATAAAGAGAAATTAAAGTTAATGAATTACCTTGGATTTGCTGGAAAGAGAATTGAATGACTATTAAAATATGGTATCACACGAATTTTAATTCCATTTTGATTTGAGGGTTGAATCTCGCCTCTGCGGGGGGTTGAAGTGACTGAGTTGAAAATTATGCACAAAAAACCGAGATAAAAATCAAGGAGTTTTAACATTTTTGCATCGAGCAATAATTATTGAGAAACCGTTTTGTTTTCATTGTTGTTTCCTTATTTTCTCAAAAAGAGCTGCATCAAATTTGTAAAACTAAGATGCGTTGAACAGACAATTCGATTGCCATTAAAATATGGTATCGCTCGTCTGTGCAAAATCTTCCACCCGGGAAATAAAAATCGACGGGTCTTTTTTTTATAAACGAACGGTATATAAGATATCGGCCGTGTTTCGTTCACAAAGAGAAGGGACATTGGAAACATACAAGACTTAGTTTTGTATGGAAAAAATAAACAGATGACGGACACGGTCAAGTGCCTTGGGGTAAGCCTAGATAAAAGGCTGACCTTTGGGCAGCATCTGGAGAAAACCGCTAACAAAGCGATAAGGGCCCTGTGGACCTGTCGTCGTACAGTCGGGAGAACCTGGGGACTCACTCCACGGATGGTATACTGGGTGTACACAACCATAGTGAGACCCATTGTAACATACGCCGCCATCGTGTGGTGGCCAAAGACAAAAACTAAAGCATCCCAGCATTCACTGAACAGAGTTCAGAGGCTGGCATGCTTAGGAGTAACAGGCGCAATGTCGACCACACCAACGGCTGCTATGGAGAAGCTGTTGGGGTTGGAACCTCTGCACCTCGCCGTTCAGGCGGAGGCCATAAGAGGAGCGTATCGCTTCGATCTTATCGGCCAAGGAAAGGCTGATCAAAAAGGCCGAACCATCCTCGGATTGCTTGGATCACCTGGGCCATTGGGAATGAAATCCGATAGGATCAAGGTTCACAGCACTTCCGTGCCTTTCATGATTAAAACCGTGAATGGGCGGGAGAACGCTGGGGGCAGTCCTCATATGATATCAGGGGACTCCATTTGGCTTACCGAGGGCACTAAAATGAAAAAATGCACGGGTGCTGGAATAGTCGAGAAAACGGACCAAGGGGAAAGAATTTCTTTGAACCTAGGGACTTTTGCGACAGAATTCCCAGCAAAAATAGTTGCAATTACAATATGTGCTCAAATTATGAGGGGGAGAGCCTATGAGAATAGACAAATCACAATCATAGTGAGCAACCTGACAGTGCTCAAGGCACTGGAGTCATACACAATCACCTCACAATGTGTGCTTGATTGCGTCAAAGAACTTACGGCACTAGTAATGAACCCCAATAGAGTAACACTCGTGTGGGAGTCTGAAGAAACCAAACGAGAAGGGACAGAAACTGCCGTCGCACTCGCTAAAGCGGGGGCGGAAAATCCACTGATTGGACCAGAGCCAACCTGTGGCATTTCTCATGCCACAGCGAAATCTGTAATCCAAAAATGGCTCGAGATAGAACACCGTGCCTACTGGAGAGAACTGCCCCGTTCAGCAGACAAGGAATACGGAATCTTGTTGCATTCCTGACCGGTCACGCCCCATGCAACAAACACCTCTACACGATGGGACTGGTAGATCAGCCCACTTGTAGGGATTGCGGTGTGGAAGATGAGACACCTATGCATGTGCTGTGTCAGTGCACGGCATACACGGTAGGTCATCGGACATACCTCGGAGACGATAAGACTACACCCGAGGAAATCAGAAGGATCCCCTATAACAGGCTACTGAAATTCATAGAATACACCGGACTGATGAGGGGGTAGAAACAAGTGAGGGCACAATAGAACTATAATGACCGTAGTGCTGTGGGGCTCCCCCTAGGACGGAGAACCAACCTCACGGGCACCCGAGGAGTATATGCAAGATTTCCCCTCCTCTACGCAAAAACAAAAAAAAAAAAAACCTTCATATCACCTTTCGAACAGTTGACAAACATTAAAAATGATTTTTTCATTAATTTCGTCGATATCCAGGACGTTAGGACGCTAGTATACCCACGGGGAGGTCCAAGGGGACCTCAGGGAATTTTTTAAATATCATATTCGTGTTCAGCGACCCCAAAAACCCCCGAGAAACCGATTCGAGTCCGTTTTTTTATTCACCTCAAAAAGTGCACTTAGAAAAATGCATTTTTTGGCTGTAGAAATGCAACAAATATTTTCCGCAAAACAAAAATACACTTTCTGAATCGAATGCAGAAAACCGCATCTCAATCCATCCAACTGCGCCAACTTTCCCAGGTTCAATGCTTTATTTCCTCGACTATAAAGCAACTTCCTACTTCTACTGTTGGAAGAGACCGTAAAATGATATTTGCTGATTTGAATTCATCATTAGATATATGTCGTTGATATTGATACTCAATTTTGCATCACAGCAAAAAAAATGAATAGTATATTTGCCACCTTCGGAACAATGAATCGTTAATACTCATTAAATACGATAAATATATATACACAGTAAAATTTACTGCCTTGGAATAACACTTAGACTTATTAAGGTTAAGCAATTTATTACTAATTTTATTAGAATATATATGCTAATTTTATTGTATTTACTAATTAACGCCGGGTACGTAAGTATTTGTGTTGAGAACACGGCCGGATTACTAATAGAACATTTTTCACGTGCTTTATTACTCGGTAACTCGGTAAAGAATAATAAATATGTATCATCGTTCTAGACCAGATTTTTCAGAGCGTCGCCTTCGTATTATTATGTGCATTTAGAGTGTTCGCTTACATGTGTACCGGTGCATGTGAAATGATAATTTTGTATCTGTGGTGACCGCCTTCAAATTCCGGTGGGAAATAAATGGTGGATGAATTGGGAAATTGGATCTAACGAAGTATATCTATAAACGGTAAATAATCTTGATCAAATTCAAAAGTTTGAATTATTTTTACATTAATTGATTTCATTATAGTCGGAGTCCATACTATAACTGATTCTTTCAAATAAATAATTTTTATACAATATGTGTTATATTTGTATTTATGCAATTATAAATTGGTGAATTTGAGAGCTAACAATAAAAGTCAGGTTCAACTTCAACACTGTTTATTCTCTAAGCTCACTCCATGACAACGTAAGGTTACATATTAATCTACAGTATGATTAAACAATAATAAATCATATCACATCCCCCTTTCTTCAAATGAGTATGTACATTTATTTCAAAGATCTAGCCTTAGAGGGGGTTTCACCAAACGTCCAGATGAAGTGACTTTATCTTTTGATACCATTCTGTCCTCTGAGCCTATATTATCTGAACTAGATATGTTAGAAGGAACTACTTGATTAGAGCCACTTTTAAGTTGTAAATCAACTTCATTTGAAGCATCAAGAAATAGTTCTACTTCAGTATCACTAATTTCACTACAACTATCATTACTTTCTAATTCAATAAATATTTTTTTATGTGATAGGTTTTTTTCATACACCCAATACCACAAAACAAATCCTTGAATTTTTTAATTAGTTCAGAATACCCAATGATATTTGACTCTACAGAATCAATTTTCATGATCAAATTCAATTTCATACTCGAGTCGAGTCCCAAAAGAGCCTGTGTATTAGAATTTACCACATAAAAATCCAAATAATATTGTTTATTATTTTTCAAGCATGGAATTGTACACTTACCAATAACATTGAGAGGATTTCCTGTGTAAGAATGCAGTTTAGAGTTTGACCTAGTAATTATATTTTCAGAAAAACCCAGAGACTTGAAAACGTGAATTGGAAGTACGTTTGCCATTGCCCCTGTATCAATTTTGAGGTTGAAATTATGACCATTACTTTCAAACACAGTATACCATTCTTTATTTGTCGAATTTATTTTTGAATCATCATCTACTTGCGAAATACAACCTATGAACAAGAAATCGTTAGAATTTTCAGTTATAGAATTGACAGAATCAGAAATTTCATTTACTTTTCTTTCATTTTTGTTAGAATATTTCTTTTTCATGCATACAGTTGAAAAATGATTTGGAATTTTACAGAAATTACAAACCCTACCATAGGCAGGACATTTGTTGATAGCATGTTCCTTGTAACCACACTTATTGCAGTTCTTGATCGTCTTGGTATTCACTTCCTCATATTTTTTTCTGTAGACCACATCCACTTGAGAAGATTCTCCAAGCTGGCTGGAACCCATCGCCTCACTTCTCGCTTTTGACGTTTCTATGACATGACAAAGTTCAATAGCTTTTTCTAGTGTCAAACTATCGTCTTGAAGCAGTTTCTCCCGCACATAATTGTTCCTTATGCCACAAGTTATCATAGTTACGATTAAGCTATCTTGAAGAGTATCTAATTTACATCTGGTTGCCTTTTTCTTCAATTCAAGAATGAAACTTCCAGTAGATTGGCCCTGTTCTTGTCTATATGAAAAGAATTTGTACCTTTCATATGCCGTGTTTTCTTTGCCTTGGAAATGGTTGTCAAACTTGTCCAATAGCACATTCAGTTTGTCTTTCTCGTCGTTCTGGAATTTGAAGGTGGTATAAATCTTGAATCCTTCATCACCCAAGTAGTGTAAAAGTTGAGCACATTGAGTTTTCTCATCTTTCTTGATAACTTCAGAAGCAATAAGGTAGTTCTCGAATTTGGCTTTCCACAGCTTCCAATTTTCAGCCGTGTTTCCTGTCAGTGACAGAGATGTCAGACCACGATTATCGCCCATTTCTTTTATATTTGATTTGCTGGATTGCAATTGATTATTCAAATGAAAATATACACTTTCTCGAACGTTTTTCAGTGTTGAAAGTGCGACTGCGCCATGTTATATTTGTATTTATGCAATTATAAATTGGTGAATTTGAGAGCTAACAATAAAAGTCAGGTTCAACTTCAACACTGTTTATTCTCTAAGCTCACTCCATGACAACGTAAGGTTACATATTAATCTACAGTATGATTAAACAATAATAAATCATATCACAATATGTACCAGGATATCAAAAAGTATCTTGGTCAAGGGTGGTTGTGGAATCTAAAATGTGTGTCTTACTCTACGTTTGAAATAGTTATGTCACTATCACACTGACATCATCAATAACTTACAAATTTCATACCTATTTATTTCAGTTGTAAAACAAAAATGAACTACAAATTATGAGATAATTATGTGAACTTTGAACCTTTTCAGAGGTCGTGATAGCCACAATACGGGTCAAAAACTGTTTTGAAATAATTAATTTTTCGTAAATCGAATGACGTTCACGTGAGAAGCCCATAGCACGCAAATTAGAAAAGTGCAAACTGGTTGCACCTAATGCAGCTTTACGACGACTTTTCGCGTGCCGTTTTCGCTCCATGTAGTTAGATTTAGTATCGGACCGTGCCCGACGGCCTTTCTTTTTTCGATAAATGTCCATTAAATAGAAAAATTCAATTAAAACAGTTTGACCTATTCTCAGATAACGTGCGACGTAACAAAGGGAATTATCTCGCGACTGAAATATACACGAAGCGGGTAAAAGCTAGCGGCCCATAGTCAAAAACACTTTATTACAAATGGCGCCGGTCGCACGGGGCAAGAAACGGGCCCAAATTAACAAGACCGAGGTAAAATGTATAAACTCTAACTTACGCGCAGCGAGCTCCTCGAGGCATATGTCAGAATGATTTCGTTCGTAGCTAATTACATAGGACGTCTGGCGTTCATGCATTTATGTTTTTAGATAATTCGAACCTTCTAATTTCGATAGGCCACGTGAAAATCCCGGAGTCCAAAGCGCTAAAGACTTCTGAGTGTTACAATATTCGTATAAAATTGCGAAATTTCGCACTTTTAGAAACTTCAAATTAATTATGACATAATTATTTCAAACGTAAAGTAAGACATACGTTCTAGATTCCACAACCACCCTTGACCAAGATAATTTTTGATGTCCCGGTTAAGTGAAAAAGCTAGGAATGCTAGAGGTGTATTTATGTGTTTCGCAAGATATTCATCGTTGCATTGCAAAATCGTTTCATCTTTTTTTAAACAATTTCGGGACCAGGTTGTTAGTCCAGTCAATAAGCTGGAAAACTATCTAAAGAAAAACAGGGCGTCGTATCGGGAAAATCCTTTTTTGCATGATATTCTGTGGCCGACGTGGATCATTCTTAAAGGTTGAGCTGAGCTGCTGTGGCCCCCCCATTCACCCCCAAACGCTAGATTGACACCCCCTTTCTTAAGATAATTTTGCATTTATGAAAAAAATGAAAATTAAGCTACCAAACTGGGTTCTAGGAGGTTTCTTGTGTCGCTAAGCACGAATCCGAAGCCATATTTCCGGAAAACTTATTCAATGGGCGGAAAATCAGGGAAATTTCGTAATTTTCATACAAAATTGCTCATTTTTCACGCGATTATTGTTTTATATATAAAAGATGTTGGCAGTCGCGTATTTTGATCAAAAGTAGACCAAAACCAGGAAAATTAGCGGAAAACCTGGAAAGAAAATCCTTCTAAGTCATCGAAATTATCGTGTGATGAGTCGCTATAGGGGTTTTTGTGGTCATTGATTACGAATTTGATAATTAAAAAGTTGAAAAATATTTTTTTCCGGAAAACGAAGAAATTTTTTATGAATTCTTTTTTTTTTTAAATGTCATTTACTGAGTGTCGTGTTAATTAGCATTTGTGTTTTCGATGTGCACGTTAGATTATAAGAATCCAAAGTAATGTAAAAAAATAATTGTTCCAAATTCCGGAAAAATTAAAGAAAATTACAAGGAAAACACTAACGTCTTTCAAATTATCATGTGATAATTTGCTATTTATTAAAACTTTATGTTATTAATAATTAAATTATAAATATATATAATATTAATTACAGAATTTATTTCAAACGTTGTTATCATAAATTGTAGAATTTATATTTTTTGGGACATAACTCATGATGTTTCAATATTGTAGCTTCAAGTAAGCAATTACAAACTTATATCAATTTACAAAAAATGCTTGTATTTTATTAATTTTCCATAATTTTCCACATAATCCTAATGTTATTTTTAAACTTTTTTCATGTCAAATTCGTAATCATCGACTAAAAATTCCCATAGCGACTCATTACACGATAATTTCGATGACGTTATAGTATTTTTCCTTGTAACTTTTTTTTTGTTTTACTTAGTTGAAACCAAATAAAATTCTCATATCATCCGAAAATATTGCATAAATTAAGAATACGTTCAGATACTGAATTATTTATTTTGTTTTAAGAAATACATAATCCCTACATATAAACTGTTTGTGACTTAATACAACCTTCCATCCTTGAACTGTATTACATATAAATTTTCATAATGATGCGTTGCAAATTCATTGTCATTTTTGCGATAACAATCTTCAAAAGTCGCTCTATAAGAAATGAATGGACTCTGACAATACTACGTTGATAATAATGGTTGGTAATTTAGTTGTTGATTGTTATTGTCGATCGTGAGATCATTAATGGACCAAGATTAGTCTTGAAATTAAATAAGCTGCATTTAAATATTTTCATTTTCGATCACAGACCTTTTTTTACTTGACCCAGTTTGTCAAAAGTAGAATTTGAGAGAAAAAAGCGAGTATGAAAAATATTTCATATTCGAAAGATCAATTATAGACCAGTCAACGAAGCGCTAAAATGTCCAAAATATCTTTGAGTTCTACAAAATCAATTTCGTTGAAGCCTTGTGCAATGAGTTAGTAATGACGTCAATAGAAAAGGTAGGAATCAAATAAATGCGGAAATGATCGGAAGTGGTAAAAATACACGTAACTAGTAGAATTGGGGTGTAAATAAAAAAATTATAACATACCTGTTTTGGTCCAAAATGAAAGGTTTATACTCTTGCGAATTTTTCTGAAAAAATGAATATTTTCCGAGATATGGCCATTCGAATGTACGAATTGATTTCAACTTTTTTCTCAAGTGCGTTTTGTACGAGTTTTTCCGGAAAAACATGATAAACCACCCATTTCTTTGACATTGCAGCGTTTTAAAAATATTTAATTCAAAAATTGAAAAAAAATTAGAAATATATATTGAGGCCTTCCAAACAATCTTTGTTTGTTGAGATTATTTTAATAGCATGTTTTTCGAGTTACAGATAGTTTTTCGCGACGGAAAAAGTCCGAAACTTTCTAATGATTATATCGAAGCCAATGATTTTTGTTATTTTCAAAAATAAAAGTGTGAGAAGTGATAGACACGGTTGAAATGATATTTCCCATGGAGGAGTAAATGAGAATTTCGGCTTCATTTAAGTTCACCCAGATCAATAATTATTCCGTTGTCACACCAAGACTAGCCTAAAGAGACATATCCAATACAAACTTATTATGAGGAAAATCAAAGAAGGGTGATACGGAATATTAGGTAACCACGTGAATCAATGATATATTGAACAAGCCTTAAAGAACGATGTAAACCGGATAGAAAAAAGAATATAAGTGAATGAATTTTCTAATTTAGATTCAAGCAAGAAAATGATCTTGTGTGGCCACGCGGATAATTCGATATTCATATAATTATTGAAAAATATCATTGATCAGAGAATTATACACGTCTACTATAAGGTTCAGATATAATTAGCCATCAAATTATCAGGTCCACTGTCGATAATAATCCTTCAATATATTCAATTAATAAAAGATGAAGGTATGAAAATAATTTGATTCAGATAAGGTATCACACAAGATGATCCCTATCTATTTTCGTTTCCTAGTCTCCTCCTCTCTCGAGTTTTCGTGCACTAGTAAGATAATCGATTTGCGCTATTAAAACCCAGATGCCGGTCTGAATATCAATAATTCAGAGTGGAAACCGTTATTGAGATTATTCAATCAATTACAAACTCAGTAACGTTTAACGTTACATGTTCATTTCCTGAAAAGGCGAATGAAGAATAATCGAATATTCTCAAGTTTTATATTAATCTCTTGCCGAATATCTTCGTAATTGTAACGTTCTCTCTTGGAATAAGAAGAATGTGATTTGTACAAAATAGTGTAACTTCATCCATGCAAAAGATATCTTTATGCTCCAAAAAATATTTTGTTCTTCACATTCACAATATAGCTTGCCTTATTCGCATCACTTGATTTTTCATCCGGATGTTCCCGGTACTTTTTGCTAAATAGATAATCTCAATTTCTTTGTCATTCCAGGAATTGTGAACAAAGTAATGATCTATTCCCACAAAAAAATGTTTTCAAATACTCAATGAAATACGAAAATATCACTCACAAGAAGTGAACTTATATGAATTATGCTCCACACTCCCTCCATCTGACTCTAATTATGTTATAATAATTCAATTTACTGCTATTCACGAGAATGCGAAATTTGCTCCTGGCTAATATTGTCATTTTGATAGAAAGTGACAAAAAGTATGTAGCAACCCTTAGATAATTGCTTTGATAGTAATTCATGAATCCAGCTGCAATTTACATGCAAATGTAGTTTGTGTTTGAAGTTAATTAGTGAAATTATTTTCGACTTGCGGTAAAATAATACCCTACCTGAATATCGCATGCAGATATGGTCGATAAATTATGGTAATACTCGCTTCACCACTTCGAATATCAATGCTCTGCAGTCGAAATAGGATGAATACCTCAGATTCAGAACATTATTGGTTATCGAACTATTCATTTTCAACAAATCCAACGTTATTGGAGGCGGAAGTCACACCAGTTTTACTTCCCTCACTATACGTAGTACATAGTGTAAAGGAATTATTTTAATCCAGAGCCAAAGAAGCGAGACAGAGATAGAATGACGCAATTGAAATGAGGTTCTGATAGTTAAGTAGAGTTTAATGCAACCAAAACTCAAGGTTGCGTCTTCTCTAGGAAGGCGGCCACAATTCCTAATATGATGTCAGGTACAACCATTCCTATGAAGTCTTTCATATCCACTCACGGGATCACTACCAATAGTCAATATCACCCTCTCATGGGGTTATCATGTGAGATCAATTACGAAAACCGCTCCACTAACCGTGCGTTTCCGTGCCAAGAGCTACTTTACATCCCAGCAGCTCCTCAAAATTTACAAAGCACATATTCGATCATTCCTGGAGTACCGTTCACATTTTTAAAGTTCGGTTCACAAACATAAGCTGAAGCTCTTGGATTCTATCCAGAAGAGAGCTATTCATCTGATTGATGATTTCACACTTACAAGTTCATTGGTACCTCTAAAACATCAGAAGATCTCTCCCTTTTCTATAGATATTTCCATGGTCGGTGTTCATCAGAAATATTGTCTATTGATCAACCACGAGATATTCCAGATAGGTGGACTAGACGAGTTCAAACAAAGAGGTGACTCCCCTTCATTGTCAAGCTCGAGACCTGTCGAACTTCTTCCTATCAGACTTTATTTTTCTATCGAACAGCGAAGTTGTGGAACTCTTCTCCTAGTGAGGTCTCTCCCTATGCCTATAAACCTCTAAGCCTTCAAGAAAAAATCGAATGCTCATCTCTTCTCTCAACATTCAACCGCTGACTCACCTTATAGGTTTCCCTCTTGTGTAGTCTAATTATTAAAAAAAAGGGTGCAAAAAAATGTTTTGAGACAACTTTCGTTTTGAGGATTTCTGAATCGATCTAGATTATTTTTGACATAATGTCTGTGTGCGCCTGCGTATGTGCGTAGCCCACTGTTCCTATTTGTCGTATGGAATTGATATTTTGCAGATCGCTTTAAAGTAGAGAAAATAGGAACTGAATTGTTTTTGGGCGCGGCAGCGAGTTGTATTTCTGACATTCATCTTCATTTTTTCAAACCGAATCATAGTGTTTTATTGAACCATGAGGACAACCTTGTTTTTCAGCTTATAAAATATATATTACAGTATAACTTGTAGAAGTCTTAGATATTCACATTCACATTTAAATGACGTCATCGAATTGACGTCATGAACTATTTTATAGTTGAGGCAATATAGACTTAAATTTGCTAAAACCTCCAATTATTTTCAGGCTAGATGGTTTTCGGCATTCGATTCTGAAGGACGATTAGAAAATATGTCACCATCTTGCTATTGGTGCTAATTTGAAGTAACATTTGTTCATCTAAAATTGTATTTCCCTGAAGCATTTTTTGAGCCTAGTATTAGACTTCAGAAGTTGGAGAATAGAACTCAAATTTTACACAAAACTTTTAACATTTAATTTAAAAATGCTGACAAATTGTTTCACCACACTGTGGCATTATCAAAGCGAGGAGTTATCAACTCAGTTGATAACTCCTCGCTTTGATAATGCCACAGTGTGGTGAAACAATTTGTCAGCATTTTTAAATTAAATGTTAAAAGTTTTGTGTAAAATTTGAGTTTTATTCTCCAACTTCTGAAGTATTATGAATTTACACTACGTAAACGCCGAAACCATAGATATACTAGTATTAGAAGTTTTATTGACTGATGAATATTCGACAAACCTAATTCCAATTTGTTACTTGGGGGTTTTTGGGGTTGCTGAATATTCAGAAAAGTCTACAATACACCTGGTGCATAGGACACTCTGGTGCACTACGACACCTTACAAACATTATTCAATCGAAATATTCACCCCCGAAATTTTTTTATTTTCGAATAAATTTCCAATCCATCTTCATCTCTTTCTAATTATATACAAAATTCTCGGGAAATAGGTCACACTAACACACTGTTTTAAATTTTCGCAACTAATTTTTTAATATGTGATTAATAAATTTAACAGTTTCCACTGTAAACTTCACTCACTTGTGAAATAGAAGTAAACAAAAACATAAATTTCCTAGATATGAACATTAGGCATGATGCAGATGGAAAAATAAAAACTTCTTGGTTTACTAAAGAAGTTTGGTCCCAACTTTATCTTCACTTCAATTCCGTTGCACCAGCTTGTTATAAGAAATGTGTCATAAACAGCCTTACAGACCGCGCGGTAAAATTGTCCCACCCAGAGGACCGTCCCAAGAATTTAAAAATTGTTCGTAATACACTGGAAATGAATGGCTACCCAAAAACTTTCTTCAATCCGATCATTAAAGAGAGAATAAATCTATAATGGTTCTTCATATAAAAATAACATAAAAGATAATACAGACAATTATATAACCTTACCATACATTCCGGAGACCTCAGAGAAAATTAAGAAATGTTTGAAAAATACGATATAAATGTCGCGCATGAACCTACTAACTGTGTTGGAAAATATTTCTCAAATCGAAAGCCATAAATACCTAAAGATAAACATACCCACACCGTATACAAATTAAATTGTTTAGATTGCGATGGAACTTATACTGGAATATCTAAACAAAATTTACGAAAAAGAATGTACGGCCATAGGTATAGCACAAAAAACAAAAACTTAGACAATTCCACCGCCCTTGCTAAACACTGCTTTGATTATAACCATCAATTCGATTACAAAAATGTTAATTTTCTAACTAAGGAAACCAATTATTATAAAAGATCTATTTTGGAGATGATTCACATAAAACGTGACTCCAATTCTGTAAATCATAGGACAGATACACGAAATCTAAGTCTTATCTATACAAATTTGATCCAATAATATCTCTTGCAAATTCCTACTTGCCTCGTTATAATGTTAAAGTATATATTTAGGTAGAATGTCAAGTATACCTCCTGTCACGACAAAACCTTTTTCTATCAGCTCGTAAATCTAACATCTGGTTTGAAAGTTGTATACTTAAAAATTAAATTTTATTTGTCTCGTCTCTAGTCGTTCACTTAATGTGTTGACATGAGTACGCTTTTATTAAGAAAACTTCTTAATTTTTTGATAATTTTACTATAGCATTGAGGTTTACAATGTCATTTAATCGTGTTTCTGTTCGATTCGGCGACGTGGTGCATTTTAAGTGAAATTGGTGCGATTTGGACGATTTGTGTAATACAATTAGTTTTAAGTAATCAACTTTTAGACATAATAAGTCTTCTGATGATGGTCATGAGACCGAAACGTACGTAAAGACGAAAATTTAAAACAGTGTGTCAATGTGACCTATTTCCCGAGAATTTTAAATATAATTCATACTGGGTCAAGAATCTTTATTATCTCTTTCTAATCATTTGCAATATATTTTCGGTATCCATGGTTGGGGGAAGTAAGTGATCTATGGATCACAGTTAAGCTTTGATGACATTTCATTTGGCTTTAAAAGTTTCATAAGTGACTATTATCAATATTAATTTGATGTACCTAAATTAAATAAATTGAATCTAAAACAGAATTGATCCCCAACATAAATATCTTATTTCAAAACAACACATTCGGAGTTTTATGTGGAATTAGGAATGATTGAATAACATGATAACAATCCATTCCAGGGGAATCTCCCCACTCCTTGAAATTCTAGAGAAATCACAAGATGACCGCATTTGTATGTATGAAGCTACGTTATTGTATTTCACACAAGATTCTTGTTCGAACGAAGATTTGATTCTACGGAAATTATGTTGCCATCGAAATGTGCTCTCTAGAATAACAAACCATTCAATCATAAACTTATATGTGAACGACGTGCTATTATAATAATTATTATCGGGCGAATTACTTGTCTGTTATGATCGTGTCTAGTTAGTTGGAGTTCGTACAAACAATCCTGAGAGTGACAACTGGAATAATACAAATCTATTATTATTCATTATATACATCACGTTGCATTTTGATGTGGTCGAACATTGTCATCCTATTAGATAGATAAAAGACAGGGTAGGTTTCATATTAGTTAACACCACGATATAATATAATGGTAATGCGTCTCGTATATTAAAAGCGTAGCCCAAGTCTGTGAACTTACAACTATTGCAGCAGGGTCGCTACGGTCGGATGTTTGAAGAGCTATACGGCGCACAGTGGGTATATTCACGAATTTAGGTGGACAATAGGCAAGTCAAAAATTTTAAATTTCTGAGTGTTAGATATTATTATTATTTGTAAAGTTGCATAATATTAATAATAACTATTCACTGTGTTTACAAATACATGGTAAAATGAGTGAAGGACTCCTGTGTACAGAACTGCCTGATTCTTTACAGTTAGAATATCTTAAATCGCTATCTGATTATTATATACAAGTTGTTTCTGCCTTATTCAAGTATAGTTTTTCCTTAACAATGAATATTACTGAGATGGATAAGACCATATATTTCCCCAAGAGCTCCCAAAGACTTTTTTTTTCAGAATTTGTTTCACCATTCCTTCCAGTTTTTTAATGTTGCACAGATTATTTGCGATCTTTCGCGTTTTGGATGATATAGAATTTTTTTTTCAAACACTGTGCAGAGCGTTTCATTTATTAATTTTTTTTTCAAATGAAAACTTTTACAATTGTTAAATCTTTTACAATTAGATGTGAAAACGATATCATTTATACGGCCACTACCACTCTGTTTACAGGCCTGTATCCGAAAGTCGAAATTTTCGATGACTTTTCCCAATAAAAATGAATTCACTTCTTCAATTTCTAAACAAATGTTGTTCTTCAGGTATTGAATTGCATTTTTCTATACATGAAATTCGACAATTTTGCGAATTCTTGACTTTCGTTTCTAAGTTTTCGTAGTAAGTCTGAGTGATTGAAATGAGTTGTTCTGTTGTTAATAGCGCTATACATACATACAATTGTTTTACTTTCACTTGACATTTGTCAAAAAATCATTAACAGTGTGTTTTATTAGATAATTTAATAGTCTAAAAGGAAAGAAAATAAACTTAACAGATGGCCCACTCTTTAGTTCGAATGACAAGAAGGCTATTTTATCAAGAGTGATTGAAATTTACGAAAAAAAATCGCAATGAATAGTTATTAAATTACATTCTTGCATCTCAAGTCAAATCTTACATCGCAACTGATACACATTCTATAATTCATTGTAGAAATATAGAAATAGACGATAACTTAGATAACTTTTATAATTTTCGAGAGTTCAATCCTGGTCAGAGCTCAGGTACATAATGATTTTGTTTACATAGCATATCGGTGAAAAATTAAAAAATTATCAGCTTATCATCGTTCTCGCAGTTTAGCTCTTCTTACATCCGACCGTAGCGACCCTGCGGCAAGAGTTATAAGTTCACAGACTTACGCTACGCTTTCGTCATGTATAACAGTATACGAGACGCATTACCATTATATTATACCGTGGTTAACACTAATATTAGACAGTGGCGTAGTAAGGAAGGAATTTTGGGGACGAAACATTCCCTCTTGGAAATTTCAATCTGAGTAACTTTGAAATATTTCCCTAGTTCAAGATTCAACTCCCCGAAAATTTTCCTCACTGTGCCATTAAGTTGGATGTGTCTCATATCTAATACGAGGGAAAGATGGAAAGTCCCTGAGAAATAAAACAATCGCCACAATCGAAAATCCTATGTGACATTTGTGATGTACTATCTCTTACCAGCACGCATTGAAATGTTCAGACTGATATGTTATTGAGCTCTGTGGTGACACCCATCGAAAGCAAGCAGCCGTGAAGATTATTGTAAGCATGATAAAAAGACAATGAACTGTCAGATACCAAACAACCATGAATAGGAACAGAATTGTAAGGTAAAAAGATGAAGCAACAACATTACAATACAGTAAAATTCAGTGATGCAACGTGAGGCGCCTAATCTATAACACAGAGGTAGAAACCATATCAAGAGAGCCTTGAATAAAGCTACGCTTGTTGAATATCACTCTTCACCATCAATTGGAACGAATCTCAAGTCGTTAACTGATTTTCGTTGTGGTAGTATGACCACAAAGAACCCAGAACATTCTGGTCGTTCAATTGAGGTTACAGCGCCAGGAAACGTCGATAAAATCCTTGGTATGATATTGGACGATCGGCGAGTTGTAGTGCAACAAATTGCATAGGCTATGGGCATCTCAACCGAACGGGTGTGGGACTTTTTCGAATATGAGAAAGCTATCTGCCAGATGGGTGTCGCATTAGCTCTCAACTTCAGAGAAGTGTTTGGCCATGTTCAAACGCGATAAGAAGGACTTTTTGCGCCGTTTCATAACCGTTTACGAAATATGGATCCATCGCAACATAACAGAACCAGTCTGAACAATGGACTTGTCCTGGCGGTTCGAAACCGAAAAAGGCCAAAATGACTTTATCGGCCAACAAAGTCATGGCAACAGTTTTGCACACGGTATTGCTCATATCGATTACCTTGAAAAGGGCAAAACGATCACCAACGTATATTATGCAGAGCTGTTGGGTCGATTCGACGCCGATTTGAAGCAAAAGCTGCACCATATGGCTAAGAAAATGTGCTTTTCCCCCAGGACAACGCACAAGCGCATAGATCCGCAGTCGCAGTGGAAAAATTGCATGAATTGACCCCCTGCGATTTTTATCCATTTCCTCACCTGAAGAAATGGCTTGGCGGAAATAGATTTGGTTCCAACGATGATATCATCAACACCTATTTTGAAGGGTTGCCAATTATTGGCGTTATATGATGCAGAGCTGTTGGATCGATTTGACGCCGACTTGAAGAAGAAAGAGTCGCAATTGGCGAAGAAAAAAGTGCTCTCCCACCAGGACAACGCCCCGGCGCACTGGTCCGCAGTCGCAGTGGCAAAATTGCATTGCGGTACGAATTGGTTCGCCATCCACCATATTCTCCAGATTTAACCCCCTACGATTTTTATCTATACCCAAACTTGAAGAAATTGCTCGGCGGAAAAATATTTGGCTCCAACGATGAGGTCGTCGCTGAAACAAACGCCTATATTTTAAGGATTGCTTGAATCGTATAATTTGGGAGGAATCGAAAAAGCAGAAATACGTTGGACGAAGTGTATCGGGCTACAAGGAGATTATTTTGAGAAATAAAAAAAAATTTGACCAAATAAATCATTTCTTGTTTCATTTTTCAGAGACATTCCACCTTGTCCTGGTATACTACGCTTCAGGGAAGGAAATAATAATTATGAAGTGTATGCTATATGAACAAAGTTGATCATGAACCGTCGAAGTTATCCATTATTCTAGTTGATTGAGTATGTCCAAAAAAAAGATCGATCAATATCAATCTTCGTTCGCAATTTTATGAGCTTTCTTAAGCTTCTTTGCTATGATAATAGCATTCCCATGTATTCCCACACGAGACGCAATGGAATTGCGCTCCCTATTGATGGAGAGTACACGTCTCATTGCACTCGCTAAATTCCACCACGATCGTGCATCATACGACGGATGACAATCAATAATAACGCCCGCTTTTCATTTGTCTTTGCGTAGCTGTCATGGATAATATATTACAAGTTTAACGTGTTGTAACGTCGGTTTCATCAGACGTTGTATCGCCTTGGGAATTTCAAGGATTAATATCCTTGAAAAAGTAAAACGGCCGGCGGACGGAAAAGCAATAATTGGAAACTTATCCCGATCGCTGAATTATGTCCAAAATTACTCCAAACCCGAGTCAATTGATATAGTCGCGGAAACGAAGCACTGAAGTTCGAAAAATTTGAACAGTAAGACTGATTTGAATGCGGTTTTTTGCATTCGATTCGTTAGAGGTTCAGGGAACTTTGTGACCTCAATTGATTTATAAGAATTCGAAACTATGCAAATATGCATTTTATAATTACATTTTTAATTGACCGTAAATATTGAATTCACAATTCGGTTAACAGTAATGAAAATGATTCCAAACTCGTTACTCCGTGGTTTTTGGGGTCGCTGAACACGAATATCGTGACAGAATTGGTCCCCGAGGTACCTCCTTTTTTTTAGCTGCTTAAACTATCCCGCAGAGATGTTTTGACCCACTCCAATTTTTCAACTGATAATTGCTCATTATAAAAGGGCAAAAAGTTGGGGATTTCCCAACAGTCAAGCCTCAGCCTCGATCAGGTAAATTTTCCTGAAAAACCGTTAATGAACAAGCCATTGTTATTCTATTATTGACACAAAATTTTATTACAGAAAGGGTTTATATTAGAAATATGAATAGTACCGGGATATCAAAAATTATCTTTGTCAAGGGTGGTTGTGGAATCTAAAACGTGTGTCTTACTTTACGTTTGAGATAATTATGTCACTGTCACACTGACATCATCAATAACCTACAAATTTCATACCTATTTATTTCAGTTGTAAAACAATAATGAACTACAAATTATGAAATAATTATGTGAACTTTGAACCTTTTCAGAGGTCGTGATAGCCACAATCCGGGTCAAAAACTGTTTGGAAAGAGTTAATTTTCCGTAAATCGAATGACGTTCACGTGAGAAGCCCGTAGCACGCAAATTAGAAAAGTGCAAACTGGTTGTACCTAATACGGCTTTGCGACGACTTTTCGCGTGCCGTTTTCGGTCCATGTAGTTAGATTTAGTATCGGACCGTGCCCGACGGCCCTCCATTTTTCGATAAATGTCCATTAAACAGAAAAATTTATTTAAAACAGTTTGACCTATTCTCAGATAACGTGCGACGTAACAAAGGGAATTATCTCGCGACTGAAATATACACGAAGCGGGTAAAAGCTAGCGGCCCCTAGTCCAAAACACTTTATTACAAATGGCGCCGGTCGCACGGGGCAAGAAACGGCCCCAAATTAACAAGACCGAGGTCTTGATTTCCCGGTATAAGTAAAAAAGCTAGGAATGCTAGAGGTGTATTTACGTGTTTCGCAAGATATTCATCGTTGCATTGCAAAATCGTTTCATCTTTTTTTAAACAATTTCGGGACCAGGTTGTTAGTCCAGTCAATAAGCTGGGAAACTATATAAAGAAAAACAGGGCGTCGTATCGGGAAAATCCTTTTTTGCATGATATTCTGTGGCCGACGTGGATCATTCTTAAAGGTTGAGCTGAGCTGCTGTGGCCTCCCATTCACCCCCAAACGCTAGATTAACACCCCCTTTCTTAAGATAATTTTGCATTTATGAAAAAATGAAAATTAAGCTACCAAACTGGGTTCTAGGAGGTTTCTTGTGTCGCTAAGTACGAATCCGAAGCCATATTTCCATTTAACTTATTCAATGGGAGGAAAATTAGGGAAATTTCGTCTTTTTCATACAAATTGCTCATTTTTCACGCGATTATAGTCTTATATATAAAAGATGTTAGCAGTCGCGAATTTTGATCCAAAGTAGAGCAAAACCAGGAAAATTTTCAGAAAACCTGAAAAGAAAATCATTTATATTATCGTGTGGTGAGTCGCTGATTACAAATTTGATAATTAAAAAGTTGAAAAATGTTTTTTTCCGGAAAACGAAGATATTTTTTTATGAATCCTTCTTTTTTTAAATGTCTTTTTTTGAGTGTCGTGTTGATTAGCATTTGTGTTTTCGATGTGCACGTTAGATTATAAAAATCAAAAGTAATGTAAAAAAATAATTGTTCCAAAATTCCGGAAAAATTAGAGAAAATTACAACTTTTCGCGTGCCGTTTTCGCTCCATGTAGTTAGATTTAGTATCGGACCGTGCCCGACGACCCTTCTTTTTTCGATAATTGTCCATTAAATACGAAATTTTAATTAACAGTTTGAGCTATTCTCAGATCTCAGCTACGCGCGTCTAACGTGCGACGTACCAAAGGGAATTTTCTCGCGACTAAAATATACACGAAGCGGCCCATAGCCAAAAACACTTCGTTACAACTGGCGCCGGTCGCACGGGGCAAGAAACGGCCCCAAATTAACAAGACCGAGGTAAAATGTATAAACTCTAACTCACGCGCAGCGAGCTCCTCGAGGCATATGTCAAAATGATTTCGTTCGTAGCTAATTACATAGGACGTAATTATGTTTTTAGATAATTCGAACCTTCTAATTTCGATAGGCCACGTGAAAATCCCGAAGTCCAAAGCGCTAAAGACTTCTGAGTGTTACAACATTCGTATAAAATTGCGAAATTTCGGCCTTTTAGAAACTTCAAATTAATTATGACATAATTATTTCAAACGTAAAGTAAGACACACGTTTTAGATTCCACAACTACCGTTGACCAAGATCATTTTTGATATCCCGATATTATGGGAATGGCACGCGCGCGTACGACTGTGTGTATTTGTTTGTGTGTGAATTGGTGTGAATAGATGAATATATGACAAAAGCATCCGCCTTATTGATCTTGAAACTGGAAGTTAAGACTATAATGACTTCAGTCTTCGAAGTCAAAATTCAACCAGAGACTACGAAATTGAAAATCTTCGGAATTGTACTAGAATTTAATTGGAATTCGACTTCCCAAAATCATGGCCTGCTTGTTCGGATGAACTGAGGATTGCATTGTTGAACAACAATCAATAACTACTATTGGAGAACATGAAAGAGAAATGCGATGAAGACAAAAAGCGAATTCATGTTTCTTTTGTTGCAGATAATTACTTCTAGATCAAGTTTTCGTATTACATCATCATGACCTCTAGAAAGTGCACCACGGTTTACTGAAATCAGCTATGAGTACTACAGCTAATTATTCTAGTGCCATCGATATAGTGCAAAATATATCCAGAACCAACTATTCTTCTGAAGATGAATACATACCAGTTAGTGAACGTCCTGAAACATACTTCGTTCCGGTGATATTCTTCATTATATTTGTGGTTGGTGTCCTTGGGAATGGAACGCTGGTGGTCATATTCCTGAAACATCGCACTATGCGAAATGTTCCCAATACGTAAGTAATTCATGATCTGAGAATATTCTTGCAGATATGCATATAACAATCTGTCGTAACCTGAATATATACAACGCTTTCGTGAAGTACTGAATAAATTCATTTTTAGCCAAACGACATTTCTGAGGAACAGGTCGATTTTCAATCTCAATTTGTCTCATTTATACGGGAAAATTGAATATACATGGTGATCCACAATTTTTTCAAATGGAACAACCTATATATTATTCAAATTTTGGAATCTCTATGGGAAAAAATATATCACTATATCACATATAGGGTTTGTATACAGTGCGTCCGTTAAATTCAGTGCTCTCGTAAAGTAGTGGATAAATTCGTAAGACATTAACAGAAAAATTTTTTGGAAAGAACGCTCAAATCCGTCGAATTTTATTTTCGTTTAGGCATTCTTTCAAATTTAATTGATACATACAGAATGATATGTGTAGGAGGAATAACGTCATCGGTATTTTTTTATGACGACCCCATTTTCCATGGGGGAATGTGGTAGGGAAACTTTTTGACATAGGCTAAGGTAACTTGAGTATGGGTCACATGAAAATAAAATAGGGTTGCCATAAAAATACATATATTCCTCCTACACGAATCATTCTGTACCTACGTATTAATTAAATTTGAAAGAATGCCCAAATGGAGATAAAATTCGACGGGTTCGAGTGTTCTTTCCAAAAATGTTTCCTTTAATTTCCTATGAATTTATCCACTACTTCACAAGAGCAATGAATTTAACGGATGCACTGTATACAAATCCTATATGTGATATATTTCAACTTTCAATGGCAATTCCAAAAATTGAATAATATGTAGGGAGTTCCATTCGAAAGAATTGTCGTGGACGACATTACTCAAACGTGGAGCACTCTGTATATTCAATTTTCTCTTATAAAATCGGCAAATTGAGATAAAAAATTGACATGTTTCAAGAGATTCTTCAGAAATGGATAGTTTCGTTAAAAAGCATTGTATAATCGCGAATGAGAAACAATAATTGTGAAAACTTTATTTAGAATAATAATAATTACATAGCTAATCAATCTTGATGAAATATTTCCAATGCCTAAAAACTGTAAATACACTATTATAATATATGTAAGAAATAATCCCTCTTATCCAATAATAATACTGATTATTGGGGAAACCCAAATATGCGAGTGGAAACACACAAAAATGTGCTCATAAATATGCAAATCATTTGGTTAAACATGCACCAAAATGTTGATAATATGCAAATAAAAAAATGTTGAAAACTCTTGGCTTCCGGATGGATTCAGCGTCACAATAGCATGACTTGATGTCGACGTTTCGCCAACCATTACAGTTGGAATCTTCAGGGCAGGCTTGAGGCTTGAACTGAAACTGATTCTTTTGGTTTCTGTAGCGGCATTTATTGTGGGAAAAACCTTCACGATACACAGATCACTGCCTTTTTTCAGGTGGAGTAGGATTTTAGTATTTTCGAAAAGGATTTCATGGTTAATGTCAAACTTCTAGAAATAGAAATATGCCTTTCTATTTCCGGAAGTGAAAAATTCCTAGGCGTCACAATTGACGAACATCTAAATAAAATGATACGAGCATATTAACGTACTCTCGAAAAAACTGAATAAAGTATGCTTTGCATTGAGGGTCTAATTCAGACCGGTGGGCACTAGTTTCATACGGAGTGTTTATTTTGTCCATTTTTATTCCAGCCTCAAATATGCTATTGTGATCTGGGGAGTCTGTTCAAGACTAATATATATCTTTGAGCTGCAAAAACGTGCTCTAAGAATAGTTCTAAAAATGAAATTCAATCAGTCATGTAAAGGTAAATTTGGTAGTAACCAGTATTTAACAACACCAGGCCAGTATATATTTGAATTACTACTTTTTTTGCAAAAAATCAGCACATATCTTCACAGGAACTGATAAATCATGAATATAACACGAGGAATAAAAATAGTTATAATCATCCTTGTCATAGATTAACTTTAACGGAAACAAGTCCTTATTATGCATGCATTCGTTTTAATTAATGTCTACCCAAGAGTCTACGTGAACTCTTAAATGTGATTCAAGAGTGAAGTGTTCGAACTATATATGTGTTTTAGAACCCTACTCCGTTGGAGAATTTTGAAATAGTGTTACCCTTGAATTGGTTACTATGTAAATGAAAAATTTCAAAATCGGTTTTATATCAACTGTATTTTTTTCCATTGTTAGATGTAATTTTAATTTTTTAATGTGTTCTGTTCTGGATAGTTTTTTTCAAATATTAATATGAATGTTTCATTCTCATTGTACCTGACTCGCGTCTCATTGTTTCATTATTATTATTTACTGAAGCTCAATAAATTACTTTACTGTACTCACTTTACTTGTGTTCCGCAAGTGCAGTTCTATTGGTGACACGAAGCCTCAACAAGCGCTCATGTTCTTCTACACGAGCAGCTACTGTACGACCTGTTTCACCAACCTGGACTACATCGCAAAAACAGGGAATGCTACACATTCTAAATAAAGAGGAGGAAGGAGATCGTTGATAAGTTTGTGAAACTGGGATAGTGTTGGAAGTGTGATCGTGACACAGGATATTAGCCTCTCAACATTTGGAAACCCATCTCAAAAAATTCCACTTCGCACATGACCACATAACGGCAGGGTCATATGCCAGAATGAAGAACCACCGGAATAAAGGCAGTGAAGTGTGTAGCGTGAAGGTTTTTCTTACAATAAATACCCCTACAGAAGCCAGAACAATCAGTTTCAGTTCAAGCCTCAAGCCTGCCCTGAAGATGCCAACTGTAATGGTTGGCGAAACGTCCACATCAATTCGCGCTGTTGTGTTGTGGAATCCATCCGAAAGCCAAGTATTTTCAAGATTAGCTATCCGCAGAAGTCTACTATTCAAAATGAAAAAATACTCAATACATAAATTTGTTGATTTACTTCAAAATAAACAGACACCCCAATTTTTCCACATGCTGAACTAAACCTAAATATGCATTTATTACACGAAGCAGGTTGTCGCTAGTTGTAAAAACACTGAACCCCCAAATGTTTCTAAAAGTTGTCAATTAAAAAATGTCAGAATATGAAAATTTATGAATGGAAAAACTCCTTTCCACATCAACCGATGTGAAAGGGGATATCTTTGGAATTGCTCAATATTACAATGGATTCAGTAAACATTTTTTAGTTTTTGAAAGATTGTCCCTCATTTTGCCTGCGTCATTTTGGAAAGCTGCCTCAGATTGTTTTACTAGTTCTGTACTACGGGTTTATAGCAAATTAGATCCCTCCATGTGTGCTATTGCTTTAGAAACAAAGCTATAATTGATTTCTACAAGCAAAAGTTGTTGTTTTTTTCTTTGTTTTCGAATAATTGCTTAACATCAGTGAGAGATTGGGAAGATTCGTCAGACAATTCTGAAATTAGATCTTTTAGTTGACAGAAATTCTCGCAATATAAAAAAGCGACTTCCAACCAAGTAATAACAGGTTTAGGTGGAAGAGAAGTGTTTCGAAGTTTTTCTTTATAGAACTGAACCCTTATAGGTGCTTTGAAGAAAATTTTTTTCATGTTGGTTCTGAAACTATTCACAAGGGAAAATGTTTCCTAATCATGTTACGTGTATCAAGTTCGGTTGAAAAAATTTCACATTTTGCCCGGCCTTTTTCATGTACGGTGCTATATCTGAGAAGTGAGCAAAAAATTATCTCCTGGAATAGACGTAGGAAGAAATAGTGGTGATAGTTCCTCTCCAATAAATCTGGCCACTGTCAGTGCATTCGTTTTTCTAACTCTTTAGAAGCACAGAAGTGAGATTTTGGCAGAATCTCGTCGCTAAGAACAGCAATCAATAAACGAGCAATATAACGGCCTCTTGAATCTATGGTTTCATCAATACATATTATGTAGAATGTTTGTACCTTTAATGCATCCGAATACAAGGAACTTACATCGTTTCTTCGTATTTTGTTTCACTTGGGACACTGAATTTTCACTACTTCTGGAGAAAAGAAGTGAAGTTGTGATTATGTAGCTCGGTTAAAGATGTCTTGTTCGTTTAGCTTTTGGGACGTTGGTGAAAACATTTCGTTAATGTGCGTGTGGGATATGAGTAGAAGTTTTCACCTGTTGGTCTATTTGGTATTTTTAGCGTATGATATCTGCAGTGAAAAAAAATTGAAATGTGAAATGGAAAAGCAATAATTACAATACTTAGATCTACATCCCTAACGAATAAGTTCAAAATAATGAACGAAAGCCTCCCGAGTGCCCAAATTGTGCGAATTCGTTCGATATCTCTGTTATTTTTCGGGATGCAAAAATATAGATAGAAAAAGATATAAAAAATATACCTAGGGTTCTGAAAAAAAATGTAGGTCAATACTGGCAACGCAAAACTGACACACTCTGTACGTTTATCTGTATTTTCATGGTGTATATCAAAAATAAGTAGATGCCATTGTGTTACAAAAGTTCCCGACCCCGATAACTAATACTTTTTATTCACAAGCAGCCTTCTTATTGCAATAATTTGATCTGTGACCGGTACTAGGAGGTGTAATTGCAATTAATTTTTCTAAAATATCCCGGCTTCGGTCACCGTGGCCGCTTTATGAAAGTGCCGCTATTAGGAGGGTCATCATAATGGGTATTCCCATACACTTAGAATCAGAAATTTGACCGAGCATTTTTAGAGATGACGACTTCTAAGAAGTGGCGAAATTTAGAGGTTTAACTAACTGTATCTTAAATACCTCCTGTGATTTTCATAATTGATATGAGTCGGAACTTAATTCAGAAATTAACCAACCCCTATAATCATAATGGAGCGCTTAGCGGTATTGTTTGTCGTTGAAGATTAAGCGAGCTAACATTGTTTTCTCTTTGTTAAAGGTACATCCTGTCTCTGGCTATAGCGGATTTGTTGGTAATTGTGAGCAGCGTACCGTTCACGTCCATTATATACACCCTAGACACTTGGCCGTGGGGAGAACTGATTTGCAAAATCTCCGAAACTGCAAAGGATATCTCTGTGGGAGTTAGTGTATTCACGTTGACTGCTCTATCGGGAGATAGATTCTTCGCCATTGTGGATCCGCTTAAGAAGTTTCACACAACAAGTAAATAAATCAGATTAAACTAATTTGTTTTGGGAATACTATATTGGGGCAATATCATCGAAAAGATAAATAATTTGCATTGTGCTTGTACTAAATGAAATGTAGCATATAAGAACCCTTCCGCTACCCTACATGTTGACTTATTTTTATTTTGAATTGAAAAAGCACTTTATACTTGAAAAATAATGATCAATTGACAATATATTTTATCACTAACTAGAATAGAATAGAAAAGAATAAAATAGAATAATTTATTCATGCTAAATTCGTCAAGATAAAAGAGAAAAAAAAATAGATCCAAAATTATAGAACAATAAAGGAGAATAAACTTAGTATAGTACTATTGAATGAAAACTGAAAACCTAAGAATTCCTTCAAGTAAAAACAATGTTCGGTAAAAAAAGCTTCATAACCCTCGAAAAATTGACTGGTGGGAGCTCTCTAATTATAAGTGGTAGCTTATTGAAAAAAGTTGGGCCCCAGTGATTAACGCTATTTCTGCTACGTTTTATACTGTGATATGTAAATTATATTTCGCTCCAATGTTGACGCAGTGCATATCACATCGAGTAGAATATTCGTTAATATGTGTTTCAACATATATTAGACAATGTTGAATGTAAATACAAGGAAAAGACATAACTTGAATGTCCTAAAAGGCATGCTTACAGTCTTGTCGGTGAGGCAGATTTATTATAATCCTAATTGCTTTACGCTGAATCTTGAAGACATGAGACATAATTGCTGAGTGACCCCAGACTGAAATACCTAATTTCCGAGTGTATTACACCAAAATAAGTTGTGAGCATTACATTAACAGATACAATTTTGCTTAAGTTTCTTAGCACGTGAATTACTTTAGCAACTAACGAAACAACTTGATCATAATGTTTCCTCCAAGTTAATCCTCTATCTAATGGTAATGATATAAATTCACAATTCTTAGAGTCCGATATTTGTCTTGAGGAAAAATAGAATGTTACAGTTTGTTCATCATTAATCTTCAATGTATTATGTGTAAACCAGTTAAGCAAATAATTTTAACTCTCCATCAGTGAATTTTGTATGTCAACTAAGTCTGTATTAATCCTTGACGCGGTTGTATCATCTGCATATAAGATTATTTTGCCTTCAGACACTTGTAAAGGTGTATCAATAATGTATGTTCAAAAGAGTACAGGTCCAAGTATGGAGCCTTGAGGTACCACCAAGGTAACCGGCAACATAAACGAGTTATTGAATGCATATAAGCAACTTGAGTTCTACCACATAAATGAGACCATATTAAAGACAATGATGTTTCAGAAAATTCATAACTGTTCAGTTTAGACTTCAGAATATCAGTAGAAACGCAATAAAATGCTTTTGTGAGATCACAGGAAATTGAGCCAAAATGCACAAATTCAGTTTCCAAAGAGCAGATGTTGTGGATTGGATTGGATTGATTTGGAAAATGTTCGAATTGTTTTTCTATCTCCCAGCACTACGTCTCATTGCCAACCGCTAGATCAAGGGATAATGCAAAATTTTAGAATAACATATTGGAAATAAGCTTTTGGCTTTCACGGAAACCTGAAATGATTTTGGAAGAGCAGAAAAAATCATATATTCGCCAAGTGCTATGGTATCGATAGTTGCAGCATGGAAAAATGTTTCATCTGTGACTGTAAAAAATGTTTCCCAAAGGTTGGATGGAAACGATCCAAGAAGATGACAGTCAGTTGTCCTCTCACTTGAAAAAAAATGCCGGGAAATGAAGATCTGGGAAAATATCTCGTAATCGATTCAGAATTCTTTACAGAAAACCCAAATTTTGATTTGCAGGAAATAATTCAGGAATTCCACTGACAAAGACAGCAAAACCGACCCTATCGCAGAGTAAGAATGTGGAAATGACCAAGACGGAGAGATTATGTGTTCTGTGCAAGAATTGAGTTAAGTTTCTGGAAAACTGAAGGAGCGAGTTCTCGCTCGGGAAGTTACGGATTCACTCCCGGTCTATGAGTCGATATGCATCCAGTGTGAGTGATTTGACATCAGTTGTGAGTGATAAGGGAATATACAGATTGTTTGTTGGAGATTGATAATATACAGGTTGTTTGTAAAAGGTGTTGTGACGTCAGTCACGTGAGCCTTCAACGAGTTGTCATAGCGTCTGTCAGGTGAGCCCTTCAATGAGGTGTCATGGCGTCTGTCACGTGCTCTTCAACGAGGTGTCATGGCGCTTATGACGTGCGTGTTACGTGTTCGAGTCGCACGCGTCTATCACATGTTCATATCGCTTATGACGTGTGTGTCATGACAAATCTATGAACTTTCATGGTCGATCTATGAACTGTTGAGGTGTTTGTGGCGAGTGTATCTCACGTTTTAGGTGCACGTTGTCACATGTTCAAGTCGTTTGTGATATGTATCTCATGATGAATCTATGAACTATCATGGTGGATCTATGGACAGTTAGAACGTCTGTGGATGCTAAGGAACTAGCGCATGCCCACTTTCAATTTAAACTTAGTTATTTTGAAGTATGCGAACAGAAAAATTATAAATTTGACACCCAGCTGAGTATGACTCTGAGAAAGAAAGAAAGAAAGAAAGTTTATTGACCACATTGATGCATTCACATTTGGCATAATAGTCAGTCAATACAATGCAAATATAAGTAAAACAATTGATTAAAAAATTACAACGTTACATGAATAAAACATAAAAGATTAAATAAACAAGATATATACTAGACTAGCAAATCACTCCACTCCTCAAAATTCAAAAATTCATTGATAGAGTAAAAACAATGAGCAGTGAAAAACATTTTAAGTTTGCTCTTGTATTTTCTGTGCTGCAGGTTTCTGAGACTGAGCGGGATTTTATTAAAGAGTTGGACCTGCCAGGAATTTTTCCGAGAGACCGTCAGGTTAAGTTCAAGGGGTCGCAGAATCAAACTCTGATCAGAAAGCAATTGTAATACCATTACCCCCCTCTCACCCACTAAGCTAGGAATGATATTCAGTTTTGAGATTAAATTTCATGGATATGAGGGTTGAATAAATATAGCTTGTGACGATCTTGGATCATTACAGTTCATACGCAGTATCAAATATTATTATCGAGGAAAGAAGGCAACATGTAACTAAGACATTTATTTTGGAAAATATATAAATATAAACTAATTACATAAACTGAAAATCTATAGATATTCAATTAAAAATCAAATCCTCCTCCCCCCTCTCGTTCTCATGCAATGGCGATTTCGAAATCGATTTTTCCTAAATCTTAATGAAATGTGAGGATGAACAAAAACTAAAATGAATAATTCGAAACAGACTTCCAGTGAACAGTTTTTTCACAAAGTGTAATTTTTAATTATTTAAAAGTGATTTTGTATCCCAGTTACATCACATTATGTTTACAAAAATATCGATATGTAACTACATACATAGTACATATATAATTATTGTTATTCCTTTCACATAATCCCCCAAAGTTGGTATTCCTTCATACCGGCCACTCCTCTAAGCGGCCAAAATTTAATAATTTTAGTGACCGCTATTGAGAATGTTTACTGTATCATTATTGTTTTTTCCCTGTAAAATTCACATTATCAATGGAACTAGGCTAAAATAATAATTGTATCATATAGTGAGAACAAATATAGTACTAAAGTGGAAAATTTATCATTTATCATCAGACCACAATTGTATTCAATAATCCAAACAGGTCTGTATTGATTTTATATTAAGTTATATGATGATATATAATACTTATCTCATTAAAGAGAGAAGCACCTACCAAAGTGGCGTGGGCGTATGATTTGGCGCGTGATCTGCAAGTATTATGAATCTAGCTTGCATCCAAATTGCCCCAATGAAAACAAATGAATCAGCGCTCGTTGCAATAACATGTCATGTCAGGCAGCATGGAAGTTGTAACTTGTAGGCCTATAACATGTCATGCCAGCACAATCAAAGTAGAGCTTGCTCTAAATACTTGCCATGCTAGTTGAGTGACACTTCAGCTTGTTGTTGATAATACTTGTGTGACCCCTTATTGGTAAAACGGCTATTGGGATGTAATGAATCTAAATGATTGAGGGAAGGAACAAGATTTACGCAATCATACTGCCATATAACGAAAGTGTTGTCGTCGTATCTAAACCAACATTTCGGTTTGAGAACAGATGAGTTAACAGCATCTTGCTCAAAAGTTTCCATGGAGATATTAACTATGACCGTAGAAAGTGGGGAAACCATGGCAGCTCCGTAAAACTTGCAGTAAGGAATTGGATGGAACAAGAGTGAAGAGCCTCTTTTTAAACTATTCCATTTGCGGATCACATTTTTACTCCATACTAAAGGGGTAGATAACCAGGGAACCAAATCACATATGCATACTCAAGCCGCGATCGCACAAATGTTACGAACAACAAATTGAGCGTGTCCATGTCTGAAAAATTACGTCAGCTTCGGACAATAAACCCAAGTAGTCTGTTAGCAGCCTCCATCACAGACTCCAAATGAGGAATGAAAGATAGTTTGAGATCGAAAACTACGCTGAGGTCTTTATAGGTTGCTGGTCTCTAAAGGATCGTACTGTCTACGTTGTAATCAAATACAGTCGAGTTGGACTTATTTTTGTAAGACATAACGCAGCACTTGTTAATTTTAAGAGACAGCTTGTTCGCTGAACACCAGACAACCATCATGTCAAGACTTCTCTGAAGTAGATAACAATCAAATATGGATTTCATGACAAAGAACATTTTAAAATCATCGACATATAAAAGACTGAGTACACTTAGACCTATTGATATATCATTGACGAATATGTTGAAAGACAGTGGTACCAGAACTGATCCTTGGGGGACAACTGAAGGAACAAGATATTCAATCGATCTTTGCCCATTTACCACGACAAATTGCTCCCTATCACTGAGATATGAGGCGATGAAAGATAAAAGCTCCACAGAGAAACCAATTCCATCAAGTTTGCCTAATGGGGAACGACCCATTACAAAACAGTGTCGTATATTAAGGAGGCGTGAATGAACTTTGAAATGTACTCTATTGTAGATAAGAATCTCCAAGGCCTTAGCAAAATTTGAAAAGACGCTTACAGGTCTATATATTATTTTGAAGCGACGAGTTAAGACACGCTTGCTTGGTCTTGGTCGCTGAGCAACGATAAGAGCAGCCATAATTGAACTGTCTATTTTCTTTGATTATCAAAATTGGTCGGTACGGAAATCAACAGAATTCTGAAATTTATGTTGGGCTCAGCTTTTGTGGCCAGAAAAGTAGAAAGCACAATAATATATTCGTTTTCGATTGATTATACTGTTATTAAAACATAAATTTGCGTTTCGTTCACAATCACATCCTATGATTTAAATTGTTGAACGTATAGTAGAATATCACGTTTGCTATCGAAGTTGTTATTGTTCTCATCAACGCAGATACAATCAAAATTAATGAAATTGATATTGAATAATAAATTGTCAATTCGTATTACCATTAACGTTACATTCAGCTATGCAATAATTGAAGTCTGCTATTTATACACGTGTGGGTATTTACTTCCAGTAATCACACCATTTGAAACTGAAAGCACCCACGCGCCACTTCCAAACCGCTTTTGAAACCTAAAACTCTGCTTCATCTGTTCTGTTTGAACCTATATAAATGAAGGCGGTAACCTATTTGAACTCTAAAAATGTAGAATCGGTAAAATACGAGGTAGTTTCAATGAACGATCGCTCCTCATTTCACTTTGAGAAGCTGTTTTTGGGATATATGTGCCTAATTTCGTTCGATTACCTCAGTCTCCCTCTCAAAACAGATTTCAACTATATAAGATAGTTGGTGCTAGACTAGTCCTTGATGATCTTTTTGCTCTTGCGTCATAAAACAGTTACAAGATGTATTCCTAATTTTTTTCTTAAAGTTCCATGGCATGTCACAACGCTTGGTGTGATGAGACAGGCCATCGATTTTAGCTAGATGATATACCGGGATATCAAAAATTATCTTGGTCAAGGGTGGTTGTGGAATCTAAAATGTGTGTCTTACTTTACACTGACATCATCAATAACCTACAAATTTCATACCTATTTATTTCAGTTGTAAAACAATAATGAACTACAAATTAAAAATTATCTTGGTCAAGGGTGGTTGTGGAATGTAAAACGAAATGTTAACTTTGAACCTTTTACAAGGTCGCAATAGCCACAAACGGGGTCGAAAACTGTTTTAAATTGGTGAGGAGCGCGTAGCTCGTGAGTTAGAAAAGTGCAAATCTTCGGAACATAGAACGTCTTTACGAGGACTTTCCGCATGCGGTTTTCGCTCCATGTCGTTAGTTTATGAACGGAGCCAACTAAATAGCATAGTCTCGGGCCCCAAAATGTCGATTAAATAGGAAAATTTAATTAAAATAGAAACAGGTACTCTCAGGTCTCAGGTACGCGCGTCTAACGTGCGACGTACCAAAGGGAATTTTCTAGTTACTAAAATATACCCAAAACGGTTAAAAGCTATAGCCGAAAATACTTTTTTACAACTGGCGCCGGCCGCACGGGGCATAAAACGACCTCGAATGGACAAGATAGAGGTAAAAAGTATAAACTCTAACTGACGCGTAGCGAGCTCCTCGAGGCATATGTCAAAATTATTACGTTCGTACCTAATTACATAGGAGGTCTGGCGTTCATGCAATTATGTTTTTATACAATTCGAACCTTCTAATTTCGATAGGCCAGGTGAAAATTCCGGAGTCTAAAGCGCTAGAGACTTCTCAGTGTTATAACATTCGTATAAAATTGCGAAATTTCTCACTTTTAGAAACTTCAAATTGATTAATTTGACACAAGTTTTGATAACGTTAAGTAAAACACACGTTTTAGATTCCACAACCACCCTTGACCAAGATAATTTTTGATATCCCGGTATGATGATGACCTTTCGATTTTTTACGATCAATTTTGGAATGGGTAAAAGCGTGATACGACGATTTGTTATTTTGCAGGAACGTTTTACCAAATTTGATATAGCAACACTCATTGATTAATAACTGATGCAATACTGTTCCTGTAAATAAAATGAATTTTGCTAGGAATCGGTAATTTGGTGGAACAAGAGTAGATACAATATTTTAGCGTCTGGAATGAATCAATATATTTGTCTAATGGTCTCCAACTTTTCTGTATTGTCTACACATCGTGAAATTATGGACAGGAATACTAAATTCAGTATACAGCATGATGTATGGTTATAAAGGCTGTTTTGTTTCTGATGGATACCTATCGTCAACGTACTTGGCATTTTAAACTTCGAAACCAGTATTTATGTAGGATAAATACGTATGTGGTGATTGAAGTGCTAGTCGAATATATCTCTGGAATACGTACTTCCTGAACTTCCTCTTACTCCACACACTTTTCTTCGTTTATCAAATTTTTACATCGCACTAAGCCGATGGATAAATACGTTTTTTATTCTTTTGGAACTTTTCCGTCTATGAATCAAACTCTTACTCCACACTAAGCCAGTTATAGACAAGTTTTGTTCTATTTTGGAACTCTTCCTTCCGTGCATTAAATTTTTACATCGCACTGAGATGGTATATGAACATTTGTTGAAATCGTTTGGTACTCTTCTTTCTGTGAGTTACAGTTTAATTCTACACTAAGCCGGTAGATAGACAGTTCTTGCACTCTTTTGGAACTCTTTCTTTCAAGAATCAAAGTTTAACCGCAGTAAGCTTGTAATAAAAAAGTTCCCTCTATGTGCTACAGTTTTATCTCGTACGAAGCTATTAGATATACGGTTCACGCCTCTTTTTAAACTATAACTTTTGTGGATCACATTTTTACTCCACACTAAGGTGGTAGAATTATTGGTCTAGCACTATCTTGGAAGTCTTTCCTTCATGAATCAAAGTTTTACATAGATAACCTGATAGATAAACAGTTCTTCCGAAACTGTTTCCTCTGTGAATTACATTTTTACTCCACAATAAGCCAGTAGACTGATTGTTTTTGCAATATATTTGGAACTCTTTGATCCGTGATTCAAAGTGTCACACTACTCTAAGCTGGTGGATAAACAGTTCTGAATTTTTTTGAAAGTTTATCCGTTTGGAACTCTTTCTTCTGTGAGTTACAGTTTAATTTTACACGAAACCGGTAGATAGACATTTCTTGCACTCTTTTAGAACTCTTTCCTTCATGGAGCAAAGTTTAACCGCAGTAAGCTTGTAATAAAAAAGTTCCCTCTATGTGCTACAGTTTTATCTCGTACGAAGCTATTGGATATACGGTTCACGCCTCTTTTTAAACAATGACCTTTGTGGATCACATTTTTACTCCACACTAAGGCGGTAGAATTATTGGTCTAGCACTATCTTGGAAGTCTTTCCTTCATGAATCAAAGTTTTACATAGCTAAGCTGATAGATAAACAGTTCCTCCGGAACTGTTATGTCTGTGAATTACATTTTTACTCCACACTAAGCCAGTAGACGGACAGTTTTTGCAATATTTTGGAACTCTTTCATCCGTCATTCAAAGTTTCACACTACTCTAAGCTGGTGGATAAACAATTCTGAATTCTTTTGAAGGTTTTTCTTCTGTGATTTACTTTTATTCTACACAAAGTCGGTAGAAAGACAGTTTTGGAACTCTCCCCTTTATGTGACACAGTTTTACTCCGTACGAAGCCATTGGCTAGACTGTTTATACCTCTTTTAGAACTATGAGCAAGGTTAAAAGAACCTGAAAAATTGAACAGATGGCGCAACAATCGAAAATCCCATGTGCCATTTGTGATGTACCATTTTCAACTAGAACGCATTAAAATTTTCAGACTGATGTATTATTCAGTTCTGTTCACCCATCGAAAGCAAGCTACCTTGAAGATTTTGTTAAACATGGAAAAGAGTGAGTTTCGCGTTTTGATTGAACATTGGAGGAAACATTACGTAAACCAAAGCATCGCATTGTTAAACATTATGAAAACTCCTCACCAACGATTGGAACGATTCACTAATGTTTTACTGATTTCAGTTCTGGTAGTATGACTACAAAAAACGCCGAACATTCTGGTCGTTCAAGTAAAGTTACAACGCCAGAAATTGTCTATAAAATCCATGGTATGATATTGGACCATCGGCGAGTTGGAGTGCACTAGATTACTGAGGCTATGGTTATCTCAACCGAGCGGGTACGGAATATTTTGCATACATTTTTGGATATGAGATAGCTATCTTCCAGATGGATGCCGTATTTTCTGTCTATTGCAAACAAGTACGACCTTGTGCCAACTTCAAAGGAGTGTTTGGCCCTGTTCAAACGCGATAAGAAGGACGTTTTGCGCTGTTTCGTAGCCGTGGATGAAACATGGATCCATCACAACACACCAGAGACCTAAAGAACAGTCGAAACAGTGGACTTGTCCTGGCGAATCAAAGCCAAAGTGGGTTTATCGGCCAACAAAGTCATGGAGACAGTTTTTTGGGATGCACACGGTATCATCCATATCGATTACCTCAAAAAGGACAAAACGATTACCGATGTATAATTTGCAGATCTGTTGCATCGATTCGACGCCGATTTGGAGCGCAACCTGCCGCGTTTGACAAAGAAAAAAATGCACACCAGGATGACGCACCGGCGCACGAGTACGTAGTCGCAATGGCCGATGTTATTGGATTACGGTACGAATTGGTTCGTCATCCAACATATACTCCAGATTTGGACGATTGCGATTTTATCTATTTCCAAACTGGAAGAAACGGCTCGGCGGAAGGAAATTTGGTTCCAACGATAAGGTCATCGCTGAAACAAACGCCTATTTTGAAAGATTGCCGAAATCGTATTATTTGGAAGTGTATCGAGCTACAAGGAGATTATGTTGCAAAATAAAATGAGTTTTGATCAAATAAATCATTTATTGTTTCGTTTTTCAGGGAATTTTTCACCTTGCCTTCCTATTACCTTCGTGGATCACATTTTTACTTCACACCAAGGCGGCAAATATATTAGTTTTGCACTATTTTGGAAGTCTTCCCTTCGTCAGTCAAAGTTATACATACCGCACTAAGCTGATAGATAAACAGTTTTTTGGGACTCCTCCTTCCCTGAATCAAAATTTTATCGCAGTAAGCTTGTAATAAATAGTTTCTGAGTTCTTTTTGAACTCTTCCCTCTGTGAATCATATTTCTACTCTACGCTAAGTCGGTAGATAGACAGTTTTTGCACTCTTTTGAAATTGTTTCCTTCATAAATCAAAATTTTCCACCGTATTAAGCTAGTAGATGAACGTTTTTTGATTCTTTTGTGCTCTGACTCTTCTCTCAGTGCGTTACTGTTTCACTTCGCACTTAACTGATGTTGCAATCTCTTGATACTACATCAGAGTTCATAATCATTTTTCATTGAATCTAAATATCTCGCTGAGCAAATCGATTGATGTTCTTCATTTTATTCATATCAACCATTAGCGATAACAAACACGCTGGGAAATTAAAATATCAAAAGAAAGTGCAAATCGAACAATTATAATATTGATCTGAATGGATTTTTAAAATTCTTTCCAGAAACTGAATATTAAATTAAGTAGATTGTTGTCATTCATTGTCCTTTGATCCCATGGATCGATATCATTCGTTGTCTTGTTGTTCTGTATAATGAGGCATCCAATTTCTCCAATTTCTCTAATTGTCGTCAGATGTGCTTCATATCGAGAATTTTTAGAATGAATGTAATGATCGTCGAACAAATAATATTCTATTTTAAATGGATCTGGTGTGTATCGAATATCATACAGCATTTATGTAAGTAGTTAAGCCTAGTATTATATTCATTCAATGGGGTAAAAGGATTTCATCATAATTTTCTTTCAATTATGTTCCTACTATGAAGGACTTTGTTTGGGCCTAATCTTTAATCTTTAAAACTTCCAATTTGAATCGAATTGATAATTAACCAGGCTCTTTCAGATAATAGTATACCGTAAGCTGTGGCAACTTGGTCGCCTCTTTTAGAGTTCACCCGAAATATTTTTGTTACGTTTGGTAGCATTTGGGTTGGAATTTTTTACAGACAGACGGGAACACTTGAAGTCTTAAGAAATTCAAATTTTTGTTCTACATTTGAGAGGGATGCAACTTCAAAAATGTAGAAAGAACTTCAAGAACTTACCTGAACATCTCAAACATGAAAGAAACGACACAAGGCGAGGTGAAAATTCCATGAAAAATAACATATGAAATAATTTATTTGGTCAAAACTTATTTTATTGCTCAACATAATCTCCTTGTAGGCCGACATACTTCGTCCAACGTTCTTCTAATTTTTTGATTCCTTCCAAATAATACGATTTCGGTAATCCTTCAAAAGAGACATTTGTTTCAACGATGATTTCATCGTTAGAGCCAAATCTCATTCTGCCGAGCCGTTCCTTCAATTTTCGGAATGGATAAGAATGGCAGGGGGGCAAATGTGGAGAATATGTAGGATGACGAACAAATTCGTAGCGCAATTCATGTAATTTTGCCATTGCGACTGCGTACTCGTGCGCCGGTGCGACATCCTGGTGGAAGAGCATTTTTTCCCCTTCCAAATGCGACCACTTTCGCTTCACATCGGCGTCGATTCAGTCCAACAGTTCTGCATATGATACGTCGGTGATCGTTTTGCCCTTTTCAAGGTAATTGATATGGACGATACCCAACCCAAAAAACCGTCGCCATTACTTTGTTGGCCGATAAGCACACTTCGGCCATCAAAGGCTTTGATTCGCCAGAACAAGTCCACTATTTTGACTGTTCTTTAGTCTCTGGTGTGTTGTGATGTATCCATGTTTCGTCCACGGTTACGAATCGGCGTGAAAACTCCCTCCTATCACGTTCGAACATCTCCAAACACTCCTTTGAAGTTGTCACACGGTCGCGCTTGTTATCAACAGAGTAATCAAGACGCGAAATTCACTTCTCCATGTTTACAAAAATGCTTCCGATGGGTGTCTGAACAGAACTGAATGACATATCAGTCGGAAAATTTTAATTCGTTCTAGTTAAAGATAGTCACAAATGTCACAAGGTATTTTCGATTGTGGCGCCATCTATTTTATTTTTCAAGAAATTCTCACCTTGTCCTCCTGCATGTACAAAAACGGAATTATTCACTCGGCACAAAAATCATCGTCAGTAACTGCATCAGAATAATCTTGATATTTCATCGGCACTGCTGTTGAAGCATCGTAGAATTCGCACGTAAAATAAGTGTCTTTACTTTCATTGTTGCAAAGGCCACATATACATTCCAAGCACTGAATAAATCCGCCTATGGAGTCTTTCCAGTTAAAACGAATACTAAACTTTTCATTTGTTTCACTTTTTTCTTTTGGACAAATTGAGACGACTTTCTTGTTCTCTTTTTTCTCAAAGATTACACTAGGAGGTTCTGGAGCATCTTGTAGTTCAAAGCCTCCAGTTGTGGAGGACTTGAAGGTCTCATTAGGGCTTATAGGGACATTCTCAATATCTTCATCTCTGACATCTGTAGAAATAACTTCACTAGCTTGATACATGGCTAGTTATAGCCTTGCTGAACTTCTTCCCTCGTTGCCTTCTCAAATATTCCTCACTGCCAATTCCTCTGCCCTCTCTCGAAAGATCAGTTAATTGAGCTTGTAGGAACTGGTATTAATCCATCTTGAATCTTGAATTGAGTGAGGATCAAGCGGAAAAGGCCCAGTGGCCATGAATCCAGATATCAGATTCTGGCTAACAGTCTCAAATATGCAAATATGGAAATAGTTATTTTTGAAAATTTCCTGGATATCGGTTTTCTCTTTTCCATTGTCTAGAATTTTTCCCCAGCACTCATAGGACTAATTCCATGATTGTAATTTATAGAGAATAGAGTTATGTTAATGTCATGTTCTTCACAGATTTAAATTAGGTGAAAAGTGTTCATGCAAGTTGCCAGATTTGTAGATGGTCATAGGATGCAATGAATCTCCTTTTATATTTCCACACACTATAACACTAATGGACATGCGAGAGCGGTTCTGAACTCTTTCAACCATTTGAGTTTCCAGGGACCACTACCATTTTTGCCCCAGAATCATCTGTCACGTTTGTTCCGTTATAGTTATTAATGTTAAGCTCATTGATATTGGTGAAAAAATTGAGAAATCTTCACGGTCGAAGTAGGCTCTAGATCTTTTTATATTTGAAGCAAGATGAAGAGTTTTGTTTTTCTTGATAAGCGAATCAAGAAGATTTTCCTCGCGAACGTTGTTTCTGAAGGTCTGTACAGTTTTTCCCTGTTTGCAATCATCGTCCTCACATCCCACCTGATTGGAGAGAAACCCCAAATGGCGACCACTTCAAAGGGCTCAACTATGCTGGCTTCCTCTCTGGTGGAAAGAACTCTTGGATGGCCTACAGCTCCAAGATTCCTTCCAAGAATCTTTCTGGTTAAGGTTGTTCGTGGTATCTGATAGGCTACCATGGCAAATTTTTTCGGCACTCCGTTCACTAAGGGATCCATGGCTTTATCGAGAGTTTTTTCATCAAGTCCTGGTAGGATCCTTTGGTGAGTTGGTACAATTTTTAGTTAGCAGTTACCTGAAGCAAACAAAAGGAGCCTGAAAACCCACCAAAAATTAACTCAGTAAAAAATGGAATATGAACAAAAGCAACGTCATAAGAGACCAAGTTACCCCCGCTGACCAAGTTGACCCATACTACTGTATTACATTTCATTCTACGTAGTCAGGCTTTCAACAATCACTAGCACAGAAAAATCTGGATTGTTTAACTTTCCTAGGTGTAGTTCTTCAAAGCCTATAAGCACGGCAAGATCACGTTGATAACATAATAACAGAAATATCTAGGCCATGAGAAACCTGGTTATTAAAGCTACACAAGAAGGACTGATACTATGTTATTATGCTCTACTTGAACCTGGTATGATAATTGATCTCACGATCTCAGGATATGCAGAGGGTCTTTAAACATGGTTGTCAGATACCATGAGAAGTGTTCCTCCACTTTATCACAACTTGAATCGCTAATTGAATTGTGGCAACTTAACGCGTCTAGATCCTAAATGTTGCCCGTACAATCAACTGAAACATATTAGACTGGGCGATCTTATGAATTGTTTGAAGCGATTTACTTAATGATAAATTGAATAAATTTACATGTTACGTCGTTGGTCTTAAAATATTAATTGCAGAGAATAATTAATTCCTAACCCTTGGGATCTACACTCGTTTATTTTCTGAAATAAAACTTGAACGTTCCGCTTCAGTTATGAATTTTTATGAACATGTTTCCCACTAGTGAACTTACGTAGCATCGCGTATATCCTTATGCAATAAGTATGAAGACTCTTGAGTAAAGGTTAAACGATCTATTCATGAACCTTTCCGCTTTCCATTCTACTACATCATAAAATTTTCATTGCTTTAATTTGATTGTAGCAGAAAACTCTATTGGATCTAAGTATGGTATGGTTTTTAATTGCACACTTAGTAAGTGATTAAGAATATTTTTGGCAGAATGTTGTCAACATTTGAATGATTTCGTTGTCACCCTAAGCCTTCCAGACTTCAGATTGTATATAAAAAATCACAACCAGCTAACGAGGCATATTCTCGACAGATAAAATGGTATAAATATTATTTTCCCGAAGTCCGCATGTATATTATTGCAGCATGGCCCTAATTTGAAAGATTTTCATAATATTACAGCTTGATTTAGCAAAATTATCTGGCATGATAGGCGCTTCCTTTGTCGGTGAAGCCCTCCACAGACACGTTGTTTCGCTAGAGTAAAGAGCTTATATCGAGTGTCATCTAGGGGGTATAGTCGGCCAGGAGACAGTTACCAGCTGCAACCCGCTGGTCACCAGTCACAGAATACGAAAAGTATTGGGCGCTACCAATACTATAAATATTACTACCACAATACCAATCTACAACATTTAGAAATACCTAGGTCTAATGAATTGGGTTATTTAGAATATTGGGTAGGGTATTAGGTTTGTGTTTTTCATGAGTGGTTAGCTCAACAATCTCTTCACCGCCCCCATGTGGTCTATTATATATCAAAGTACTGAGGATTTTTCTTCTACCAAGTAACCATCATCAGAGTAAACTAATTCATAAATCAAAATGTGCCTGTTTAAAAACTATTTGGGGATAATAATGTAAGCAAGGGGTTACCCTTGAATTGCTATTTTGCTTATACATTTCCATCCCTTCTAAATCACCTAGATATTTGTCTGTACTTTGTTTTGAAAGTGATAAACTTTCTCGAGAAATGGTATCACCTGTATTCAAAATATGTTCGGCTAACGCTGATTTTTCAAAATTATTTCATATTAATGAGCAAAATGTTCCTTATACTGGATTAAAATGTTCCTTCTAGTTTGACTTACAATCGATTTTGTAAATCCCCGATTGATCGAAGTCGGAAACTTTATCAAAGCTGATACTCCCGTCCCTCTGTAATTTTTACGTTCCTCAATTTTTACGTTCCTCAATTTTGGTCAACCTTCATCTTTTCGGGTGCGCTGATCACTAATATGGACATTAAAATAATCTGGGCCCTATGCTACCCGAGTTATTGTCCATTTTTTGTGTCCAAATTGCCCCGACGTTGACTTTTTTTTAATTTTTAGAAAAACTGTGAGTTCCACTCGATCATTTTAATGCAGAAAAAGTTGTAAGAAATCTGAAAGAGTGAAATGACGTCACTTATAAGTTAATAGAATGTAAGGGACCTAATATGCGGCCAAAAAGTGCAATTTTTGAGCAAAATCAGACGTTTGTTCAATTGTCAATTATAAGATGCCTGTTTGTCGTATCACCTAATGCTTACCATGTATTGATAGTATTTTGTGTGTACTTTAATATGAGTTTTCCATTTGTTTAATATTTGCAAAGGGGCGCTGCAATCGCTCTTTTCGTAGAAAACGTAATTTCACGATTGCGGCCAAAAAAATAAACCTTTTGACTCAAAACAAAATTTAAACGGAAGGTATTGAAGGCATCCACCAATGAATCGAAATCAAACCACTTTAGTGTATATGAGTCTATTTGAGACCATTTTGAAAAAAAAGGAACCTCGAATAAAAGAAATTTTTTGAGTCAGAAAGTTCGGATCAAGAAAATAAACTCATAGTGCAAATTTTGATACCAAGCACGATCTTCTTGATTCTGTCATCCCGAGAAAACTCATGTTAAGTCTTTTGGGCCCTACTGGGCCCAATTTCGGGTCCATCGTTATGAGTTTTGGTTCAGACTATAGACTCCTCTTGTGGCTATCTCAATATACTATTATCCCCGCTTCAACGTTGACAGAGTCATACAAGAAAAATCAACTAAAAATTTCAATTCTCAATTACCAAAGGTAACCCGGGTTCGATCCCACCCGGGAGACTTTTTTTCCTTCTTTTTTTTACTTTTTTGATAATGATGATACAGAATCATGATAATTTCAAACATAATAATCATAATAATAATCTTTCATAATGTTAATATCAAGGATTTCTATTTCGACAGTGAATTTCAGGGAATCAAATTGGTTATTAAACGTGTTCATAAAGCTATGTAAATCAAAATCTTTATAGATTTAACATATCAATACCAAACTTTTCGAAACTGATTCAATTTTGATTTTAAGGATGTTTCAATATAGCTAAGAAAAATATAAGCCAAAAAAGGAGAGAGTGGATTTACCATTGCACTCCCCTTGTTTATTTATAGTAATTTTTGTTGAAAGTAACGAGTGAGGGAAATCACATGATCAGTTGATCATGGCTTTTTATATTTATAACCAGAAAAACGCTGTTATCATCATCATTCAATAAATACTATACGAGTATATGCACATCATGTCAAAAACAGTCTAGATCGATTCAAAAGGCCTCAAAACAGATATTTCCGCGGAATTCGAAAAATTTAGATCGATTATAATACTTCTCTTATACTACTTTTGGTTAGTGAAGTAAAAAGAATAGTTGTAGAACTAATTTACTTAATAATACCATATTTAATAACTTAATATCATTTCGTTTACTTACACTGATCGTGTAATTTGGTGGAGCTTCAACAAATTTCTTTTTGTTCCAGGTGGTGGACGATCAGCTACAAGAATCACCCTTTGCATCGCCATATCGATATGGATATTGGCCATTATCTGCGCTATTCCAGCTGCTCTAGGTTCGCATATCAAAGAAATAGAACTGGACGACTCGAACAAGTTCCTGATTTGCTATCCATTTCCAGGATGGTTGAACGGAAAATACCCGCAAGTGATGATTGTGGCGAAGTTTCTCATTTTATACGTAATCCCATTGATTATAATAGGGATATTCTATTCCAATATGGCCACACATCTTATAGCAAGTACTAGGAACATGCCTGGAGAGATGCAGGGCACACAAAAACAGGTAATTATCCTTTCAGGAATGACGTAGATACCAGAGATCTAGTTTCCGTTTACTTTCCTATCTTGACCATTTTTTTTTGTAAGATTGTCGATGAGCGATAACGAGGAACATCTGTATATTCACGACTATCTGCAGCCAAGATATTCAAATTGTAACTACACTCACAATAACCATATAGTTCATTTACGATAAGAATGATATGACGTCATTAATCAAGGTGATCCATTGTTGTCAGATTGAGCAGATTTGCATTGTTTTTGATTACAACTTACGATTTGGTTTGATGAACTGTTACACACAAAATTAGGAATTCTTTAACTATTTTTTTATTATAATATTAAATTTGGTTAACAAACTGTTGGTGTTAAAATATTCAAATCAATTGTAGTATAGAAATCTTCCGTCCCTATACGAAATTGTAACCTTTAATCTATCTATGAAGTTGGTATGCTCGACTTGCTAATGATCATAAGGTTATATATATTTGTTTCTCCTGGTTGGGATCAAATAAAATCAATACTACATCAATACAATACAATAATACATCGATGTATTCCAGATACGATCCACATTACAGCTAATATTCAGTTGAGAATGAAAAGTCCAAATTTGTGTAGATATAGGAGTGATTCAATATCCAATTTATATTACGTATTCGAATTAATACAAGATAACACTGAAAGAAATCAGATCAATTAGTTTTGTGTATAATCAACTGTTTTCTTCTTTTAGGATCTTTCAATAATTCTACGATTTATACTATTTGAATTTAGTATAGAAGGAGAAATTAAGCTCCAATTCAAATATGACTACGATCAAAATTCTAAAACACTTTGATTTCACGATATATTAAGAGATCAGAGAAGAAATAAGTTTGAACATAGTTAGCATTAATCATGTTTCTGATTAGTAAATGCAAATTATTATGTTTCAATTATTGATTGCTGCAATATAAATAGATTAATTAAAAAATGATGAGGGAAGTATGTCCACTTTGGTTTCTCCTGCGACTAATGACAATTATGGAGATTAACAATACGATTGTTATGAAATCTACTCTCATCACTTCATAATATTTTTTCTAAAAAAGAAGGCTCATCATTGCTTTGTACCAACATTTCAGCAATAAAATTTAATCTCCTTTCAGGATCTGCAGGAACTAAACATTGTGTTAAATAAATGTATTTTATAAGGATGGTATTTGTGATTCTTCAATACTCTTTGTATTGAACTTCTACGTATTTGCAATTCTTGTTCAAGAAATTGTATTGTGGTGTGTGAATTTACCTGAAGATAAGCCAAAATATGTGTCACATTGTCATCTGTCTGGGCGGCCTTTTGACGAGGAACTTGATTTTCACCGCTTGGAAAAGAACCTTTTCTTAGCTTTCGTTCGACATAGGCAAAAGTATTTTTGCTTGGAGTTATTCTATGAGGAAAACGATTTCTGTACAAACCTTGCGCATGAGTTTTGTTTCTTCCACATTCTCCACAAATAAGTAGCATGTCAACATATTCATCGTAATAGTCTAGGAGTCAGAGCGATATTGATGGTCTGAACATTAACCCGATGGCACTATGATTTATCGTTAGAGGACGGTTCAATGATCAATTCATCTCATAGACCGAATTTTCCCCGGCTGCTAGATCTCGAGATACAGCATCCGCATTTTTTTTTGTTGACTCGAGGTTAACCCTTTCCAAGTTGCGGTTACTTGAAAAGCATGCGATTCTTATACACTTTCACCATGTGGCATCATTTTTTATTGTGTCCGTTTATCAGGCTAACTAGTTAAAATTGGACCGAAAATGGACTGCAAGTTAACCCTCCCAAACCTGGTGGAAAATGTTCATTGGTGTTGGCAATTGTTGAAAAGTTATCGGTCCATTTCCGAGTGATTGGCCATTATTTGAACCAACAATAGTTCATTTCCTCATTTTGTAGTTAACAATTGCGCATCACAAGGTAGCACGATGGCATGTTAAATAACTGTATTGGAGGTCAAATTAAGATTTAAAATTATTGCCATCACTCCTTGCCTATTTGAACCCCCCAAAACTCCCTGAAACCACCCCCCAAAAAAAAGTTAATATGGATAATATGACCAATTTTATGATAAATTAGTCAATTATTGAGACTCTGGCTGGGTTTGATATCGAAACGGCTCTTTTCAATTTATTTTCATTTTGCTGGATGATTTTAGGGAGTTTTGGGGGGTTGAAATAGGCAAGGAGTGATGGCAATCAATTTAAATCTTTATTTGACCTCCAATAAAGTTATTTAACATGGTGCCATCATGTTACCTTGTAACCCGCAAGTTTTGTCCACAAAATTAAAAACAGAAACATTTTTGGTCCAAGTAATGGCCAATTACTCGGAAATGGACCGATAGCTTTTGATGGCATAGGGTATGTTAACAATTGCCAACATCAATGAACATTTTCCACCAGGTTTGGGGGGTTAACTTGCAGTTCATTTTCGGCTCAATTTTAACTGGTCAGCCTGATGAACGGACACTATGAAAAATGATGGCACATGGTGGAAGTGTATAAGAATGGCATGCTTTTCAAGTAACCGCAACTTGGAAAAGGTTAACCTCCAGTCAAAAAAAAATGCGGATGCTGTATCTCGAGATCTAGCAGCCGGGGAAAATTCGGTCTGTGAGATGAAATGGTCATTGAACCGTCCTCTAACGATGAACCATAGTGCCATCGGGTTAATGTTCAGACCATCAATATCGCTCTGGCTCCTAGACTGTAAGTAAAAATTGAAGGCATTATTCACTTATTATTACAGTGTCTTCACAAGATTATGACTAATAATTAATGACAGTTCTTGGATAAGCTCCACCTAACAATACTGAATGACAACCTCTGTTGTTGTTACAAAAGTTATTTGCTCATAGCCACCTAAATTTTTTAGTGCAAAATATTGCTTTAATAAGTTTAGTAAAATAAATAGCCCTTATTATCATTACTGCACAATACAATGATGACAAGTGTGGTATTGTTGAATTTGTTTTTGAATGATATATCCAAAATTGTAATATTATACCAGTTGTCCCACTTAAAAAAATTATGTTGGGGTCACGTGACCCGAAATGACACCCTGTATAATAGGAAATATTGATTTTATGTAGAGGAATAATGGCATTTTAATAAATTTATGAAAAATCAATTCATACCAAATTTTATCAGAACATAATAATTATTAAGAATGTCAGGGAAATTTATTTTGTCTTTTAAAAATAACTTACCATGAAACTGAAGGCGAAGGTATCCATGATAACGAGTTCAAACAAATTAAATTGGATGATAAACGTCAAACGAATTTACTCGGTTTGTCAGAAGTAATGTAATTAGCGTTTTCTTTGTTTATTTAAAAGTTTTGAGTACCATTTTAATAAAAGTGTTGGAAAATCAATTAGATTTAGAGCACAAAGTTGGAATTATCCGTTTAGTTAGGAGATAAAGTTTCTTCGACAAGAGAAGCAGCCAGAGAATTTAATATTAGGCATCCTCAAAGACAGCCTATAAGTAATAAACTGTTAAATAGGTCACATGAACACATATGCTGCTTATTTTTACGTACGTTTCGGTTTCACGACCATCGTCAGAAGACGTATCAATGTCTAAACGGGATTTCTTAAGACTAATTGTGTCAGCACAAAGCGTCCTTATTGTACCAATTTCAATTAAAAATGCCCACGTCGCCGAAACGAAAGAAGTACGAGTAATCGAAATTGTTATTATACTATAGCATTGCTGTGTTATAATTCCGATTTCATGTTTCTGTTCGTTTCGGTGACGTTGGCATTTGAACGAAATTGGTTTGATAAGGACGCTGTGCTAATAGGTACAATTAGTTCTAAGTAATCAGTTTATTGAAGTAATAAGTCTTCTGATGATGGTCGAGAGACCGAAACGTACGTAAAGACTAAAATATAAAACATAAGTATTAATGTGACCTATTTCCCGAGAATTTATATATAATTCATACCTTGGTTAAGCATCTTTATTAGAACTTACCACATTAATGTGCTCCCCCCCTGCTCAGTTTCAGCATACATTCGATTTCCATGTAAATTGCAAAGCTTACCAAAACTAACATAGAGCTAAGGATTTCTATCAAGTATACGAAAATAGCTATAATGTGATTAGTGATGATCTGGATACTGCACAAGATATTTATTTTTTTAAATTAAAAATATGTCGCATTAGCCGGTGGCTATTAGCGACGGTACAATACATGATGATAGTGAGCTAGATATTATCCAGTAAGTCAATTGATTTCAGATAGTCAAGCAAGTTCACGAATGAGTCATTTTTCGCCAGCAGTTGTCTTAGGCAGTTGGGTATATTGTGGCTCATGCGTTCGGCACTAAATTTGGGACATTCTATCAAGAAATGTTTCACTGTTGAAATGACACCGGACTGTTCGCATAAGGGTGCTTCACTGTTAGTCAGGAGATGAACGTGGGTAATATGAGTATGACCTATGCGTAGGATAGTCACTATTGATTCAAGTCACCGGTTTCCAACTTGGGGATGCCAAGGGAAAATATCACTTTTGATTTCTCGTAGTTTAGATTGAAAACTTTTCCATTCCCGATTCCATTTAGAACGAACCATGTCTTTGAACACATTTTTTTGATCACTTGGAACACTACGACACTCCACTTCCGATTGAGGATCCACTAAGGCGATTCGCGTGCACTGGTCTGCTTCCTCATTACCTGTGATGCCAATATGGGAAAGTATCCAAATGAAATTTATCCGTCGGGAATTGTCTTGTGCCTGTAGTAATTCAGATTTGATCATCTTCTCAATTGGAGTTTTGGGATAGACATGCTGTAGAGCTTGAGTAGCGCTGAGGGAATCGGTCAGAATTATGGTTCCAGGTATGTTGGATGCGTTGACGTACACAAGAGCCTTGTAGATGGCATCCAGCTCGGCTGAGAAACTGCTTGTCGATGAGGGTAGTCTGAATTTGAAGTTTTTATCAGGTGTAACGAATGCTGCACCTACACCTCTTTCGCTTTTTGATGCGTCTGTGAAAAATTGTAGTGCCTTTAGATGCTGCTGTTCCAAAATGAAATTCATGGAGTGCTTTGTGTTAATTGTAATTGTGATAACAAGTCCTGATATATGATATGTTTCTTTAACCGTAACCTGTATCAATAGTTCGATTTTTATTACAGATACGAGCTAGGAAGAAGGTAGCCATCACTGTTTTGATATTCGTGCTGGTTTTTGCGGTATGTTTTCTACCGTACCACATATTCTTACTCTTGTTCTACTTCTACCCGGATTTCAACGAAGTTTATACAGCCTTTTGGCACTACTTCAGAATCATAGGCTTCTGCCTATGTTATCTACATTCCTGTGCTAATCCTGTAGCACTTTATTGGGTGAGCGGAGTATTCAGGAAACATTTCAACAGGTGAGTGTCCTTTTTTTTAAGCAATATTGAGCAATTACACTATCCTATGAATTTTTTACGTAGAATCCAATGGAATTTGTATCTTTTTTGTCAGCCTAATCTTTCTCGAGATATATACCAAACTTGCATTTTTTTTAAACGGAAAAATGGTTCCACTTTTTTTAACAACATTGAGCAATTATTTGTACATGGTGTTTTCAGATATCGTTGGTTCTGTTTGGTATCTCGCTCATTTTTAAAAACAGAAAAATGCGGTTTTCCCAATCTTGTTCTACTTTTTCGAAAAAATAGCCCTACAGCCAAAAATTGAAAAATCTTCGAATTCAGGTGACTCATGTGCGTCCCCTGCGTAAGTATTTTGAGAAATGTTCTTACCCTATCTTATGAATTTCTTCACGTAGAATCCAATGGAGTTTGTATCTTTTTTGTCGAGACATATGCCAAAATTGATTTTTTTTTCAACGGAAATCATAGTTTCACTTATATAGGGAAGTTATAACAGTTTTTGAACATTTTTGACATTGAACAGTAAATCATAGGTGGCCATGGAAACGAAAATTATACTAGAGCGTATCTATTCTCATTATTAATTTACTACAAAATCTAATCTTATATATAATTTAAAGATGACAAAATTAAAAATCATGAAATCTACAAATGTTGTTCAAATATTTTCACATAGTAATTAATAAACTTTTTACACATAGATATTCTTTCCCAATCAAAATTCATACGTATGTTGTAAACATTTGCCTGATAGTAACATTATGCTTCAAAAATTAGGGTAATTATATCGATAATAACCTAATAATCAAACTAATATCAATATAAATTTGGTGAAGCTTGAAACTTAACATATACAATTATTGGTTATGTTAGTGTAGGTTAGGTTAGGTTTGATGAGGGTACAATAAACAATCGTTATTGGTTATTATGAGATTCCTAAGATAAGCGCGATTACAATATTTGCATTTTATATCAACAAAGTTAGGTTAGTAGGTTAGTTTAGGTTAGGTTGGGTTATCTAACAAACGAAGAGGGTACAATATACAATCACTGTTTGCTTATTATGAGAGTGTTAATATTAGTACGAAAGCAATATTTGCATTTTATATCAACAAAGTAAAATTAGTAGGTTAGGTTAAGTCAGGCTAGGTTACAAGTAAAGGGGTACAATAAACAAGCATTATTGGTTATTATGAGAGTATTAAGATTAGCGCAATTACAATATTTGCATTCTATATCAACAAAGTTAGGTTAGTAGGTTAGGTCAGGTTATGTTATGTTAGGTGAGTTTAGGTTAGATCAGGTTAGGTTAGGTGAGGTTGGGTTAGGTTAGGTTAGGTTAGGTTAGGTTAGGTTAGGTTAGGTTAGGTTATGTTAGGTTAGGTTAGGTTAGGTTAGGTTAGGTTAGGTTAGGTTAGGTTAGGTTAGATTGGGTTCAATCAATCAATAAAAACGCCTCGCTCGCTCGACTCCTAATCTCAGACTCGTTCCGCTCGTTCGATAAAGAATCACTTTACTGACTTTGTGTACAAATAACTATTATTAGTCATAGAACAGATTTATGAGATATTAAAATCCTCAACTTGAGTGAGTCCTGCACTACCTGAAGTGATAGATAAAGCTGACGGTGTGCATCAAGCATTTCCTCTCAACAGAAAAAAAAAAAAAAAAAGGTTAGGTTAGGTTAGGTTAGGTTAGGTTAGGTTAGGTTAGGTTAGGTTAGGTTAGGTTAGGTTAGGTTAGGTTAGGTTAGGTTAGGTTAGGTTAGGTTAGGTTAGGTTAGGTTAGATTGGGTTCAATCAATCAATAAAAACGAGGGTGAACAAGTCCGAAGCACTCAGACCGCTTCATTGTGTCCATTGTGCGCCCCTTAATACAAGAATCAGTCCAGCAGGCCTATGGCAGTGCAGAACGCTAAAATTTTGCATGAACTGATATCTGTGTGCTAGCCTGAGAGAAGCCATTGCTGGACATTCTGCTAGGATGTAAGAGGCAGTTTCATCCGCCTTTCCACATCTACTACAAGTTGGGTCTTCATCAATGCCCATTGTGTGAATGTTTATTCAGATGACAGTGTCCTGTGGGTAGTCCTGCCACTAGTTTTAGGCCTCTCGTCGTCATGGAGAGTATGGTCCTCGAGAGTTTAGGCGAGAACTTCCTTATGTGGAGTTTCGCTTGCCTCATGCAACATGGCATCAAGCCAGACCCTTGAAGGCGTGGAACCCGGTGGTCGATGAAATTCCGATAGTAGAATCGGGGCCAGGGGTACTCAAGAAACCCCGTTTGGCCAGTTCATCAGCCACTCCGTTTCCCTTCACGCCAGAGTGGGCGGGTACCCACACCAGCTGTAGTTTTCGGTTCTTCTGGCTGATTCAGCCAAAGTTTCTCTGCACTCCAAGACAAGCCTAGAAGTTATGGGGCAGATCATGGTCGTGTAGATCATGTGCAGAACCTTTGACAGTAGACCTTATGTGTTTGCGAAAGCTCTCCTGCATATCCATAAGGATGCAACGTCCTTCTTCACCCGGGTTTTCAGGTGCTTTCGACTCAGTTTAGCATCGAGGATAACTCCAGGTTACTTCACTGAGCCTTTCATGTGCAAGGACCTTCCTGACAGACGAATATCTGGTAGGGAACTCAGTTTCCGTTTCCTCATGAAAAAACCAGTACACTCTCTTCAATATTCACCCTGAGTCTCTCGGTCTGGCACAGCGAGCCACGATGGCAAGTTCAGTGTTCTGAAGCTCGCACAAGGTAGCCGCGTGTCTTCCAAGGGTTACAGCTGCTAAGTAGTCTGCGTAAGCTTGGGCGTATACCCAGCCTCATTCAGCTCAACCAACAAGCCTTCCGTCACGAGGCACCAAAGGAGCGGAGATAGTACTTCTCCCTGAGTGCACCCTCGGGTGACGCGTGTACATGCGATGCTGCCATTATGGTGCACTGTTGTTAGTCTCTGCGAGAGCATGGTCTTGATACACCTGAGTGTGATCGATTCCGTGTCTCTCAGCAGCATGACATATGAACTCGAAGGAAGTATTGTCGAACGCCCCTTCGATATCCAGGAAAAAGCCTATGGCTCTCTGTCCGAAACTAATAGCTCCTTCGATCTGAGTAACCAGGTGATGAAGGGCCGTCTCGGTTGATTTGCCCGCTTGATTGTCGTACTGTCGACGGTGAAGCAGGAAATCCTTCAGTGCGGCGTCTTTGATATACCTATCGATCAGCCTCTCCAGCATTTCCAGGAGAAAGAATGTGACGCTGATAGGGCGGAAAGATTTGGCCTGAGTGAAGTCAGTTCCTCCCGCCTTAGGAAAAAAACGACTTTGACCGACCGGCAAAGGTTTGGTTCTAGGCCAAAGGCGATATAAAATCGAAATATCCGGAGCACCGGTATGGTTCTCATTACAAACAAATGGGGTACAATAAACATCATTATTGGTTATTGTGCATACGAAAGGGTGGTTGGCCTAGGCAACAGGTACTACATAACAATTATCAGACCTGACAACCATATACATACATGAGACCCTTCACGTAGACCTTAGAAAGATGCTAGACTGAATCTACCTACATCGATTATCTCAATTTGATTCTATCAACAGTCATGTGTGAGTGAATTCATTCAATTTCCTGACCTATTAGTGAAATTAACAGATTCCAACTATTTCAAATGTCTTACTCAATTGTAAACTCACAAATTATTCATAAATGTAATTTTAAACGTTATTCAAAACCAAATTAATCAGAATATGGCACGTCACAAATTCTAGGTAATGGCATTTCATTCTCGTAGGCTACGATCTGAATTTACCAATGTCTCAAACTTAATACGTATGTAAGATATATGAATTAGTTTCATCAAGAAGCTGAAGTTTTATTCAGTAATGAACCCAAATGGAAAATGTGTGATTTATTTCTGAAATCGGACACTATGAATTTAATGAACGCTCTGCGAAGTAGGGAATGAATGAAATCAGGATTGGGTAATTTGTGAGGAAACTTGAGAGAAATTCTCATTGAAATGGTTGATCATCATCGTTCCCCTGGAATTGACGTGATGCTGGGTGAACATTGCGTACGAATGTTGCTTGTTTATCAGGTTCTTCCATATGTCAGCTATGACGTTGTGGGCTCTCTTGTGTGTTGGGTATTCCATCATGCAATTTGTCATTTCACTGAACATTCCGGTATTTCATTCAGCTAGCCAGTCGTCACTTCGAAATGACTGATGTATTTTAAATTATCAAACTTATTACATAGAAAAGTGGAATGGGATCGTTACCATGTAAATGTCAGCTTACTACGTAGAGTCCATATGAGTTATTCGTCACATCTGACTTAGAAAGATTATGCAATAAACTACAGTGTGTAATATCTTGTTGATATTATGCAATTGACCTTTTGACTGCAATAAAACACTAATTATCCCTCTGGCCATTAAAAGCTCCGAGTTTACCACCTTTTCAGGCAGAGCCAAGGAACAAATTTTATCTACCAGCAACCCTTATTATACCATTTTAAGTAGGTAGAAGTAGACCGTTCGGAGATATTATATACCCAATAATATGAATACGAAATAAAATTTTGTACTTTTAGTTCTTATTGGTTTTCCGGAGATGGATATTTGTTGTAGCAGTTTTAGAATGTGGCGTCCTTGGGCTTGCGCTGATAATGGGGCATCTTAAAATGCAACTTGCAGAACAAAGCATTTATCTCTCAATAACAAATAATTAAAAATGTAGGGGGAGGTGTGGCACAATGATACGATTTTTTTGAGAGCAAAATTAAATAGCATAAAAATATAAAATGAATTAATGTGATATTTTGTGTATGAAGAATTCTAGTATGTTGTTTTAAATGAAAATATCCAATAATTTAATAATTAACAGTAGTACATAATTTTTTTCAGAAACTGAATATTGTATCAATGTTCCCCAGCTATGGGGTTCATTGATACGTATATGGGGTACTTTCATACACAGATATCATTACGGATAAATTTAAAGATCTAAGGTAAAAAAACGTGAAGATATAGTTTTTTATGTATTTATTAACATATTAGAAACCTCACAGATACCTTAAATAGATATTTACAGGTTAAATGATGATAAATTAATTCGGAAGTGGAAGAGTGCTGCCGTTCTGTTTGTTCCTTTAGTTATGGTTGGCACTGGTAATTTTAAAATGATGTCTGTGATAGGCACCGATGACTCATCTTTTACATCCGGGAAGATAAATGTTCCTGTGGGTCTCTTTCTCAGATACGAAACCTGGTATTCGTCTGCATCATATTTCAAAAGAACTTGGCCAACATAGTGCTTCACTCTTTTTTTTTTCAAATTTTACGACCACAAAATCACCTTTCGTCAAATTTTCTGCTTGAATAGGTATCCCTCCTACTTCTGGATCATCATCTGAATCTGATGGACAGAAATTTGAATCTGACGATATGTCTTTGGTTTCAAATTCATCAGAACAACTAGTCGAATCACTATCTTCCAGCAATTTTACATTTTTTCTACTCTTTGATAGATTTCCTTTTTCTGGACACAAGCCCAGTAGCTTTCTGGCAGTTTTCATTTCTTTTGCACGTTGTCTCTGTTCCTTAGTGATTCTTTTCTGTTACTTTACTTTTGCTAATTCCTCGAGTCTATCTTTCTCCGGCGTATCAGTGTAGATCCTTGACTTCCCTTTTTCTTTTCTCTTTCTTTTCTGGCCTGTCTTGGTGATTTTTGGTAGCGGTCTAATTGATTCAGGTGTTATAAAAGATATCTTAGATGTTGGCTCTATGATTTCAGCTTGTATATCCAATGGTGGAGGCGTTGCCTGCTTTGGTAAGGATGAAGATGGTATATTTTCGTTTTCTTTGTTAATGAATATATCACAAGGCGTAAAATCTTCCTCTGAGAACGCTAATTTATTGAACGGTCAAATACCTGGTTTGGAAAACGCACTCATTATATTTTTGGCACTAAATGATTCAAGGAATACAATTCTGGCCAAGTTGGGAATTTCATATATGGTTAAAACTTTTCCTGGATGGTTAACATGCCAGTCGTTAAATGCTATTTTAAGCTTTGACTTGAAAGGCCCAAAAACAGCAACGTCCAAAGGTTGTAGCTTGTGGGTTGTGTGTGGCGGGAAAGATAAATAGACGATTCCAATTTCGCGTGAATAATTGATTGCCTCAATCGAAACATGAGATTCGTGGTTGTCACAAATTAATAGTATGGGATTTTCTTTTGTACTGTTCATATGTTTCTGTACATGTCTCAACACATCCAAAAAGAGATCAGAATTTATCCATCCTGTTCTGGAAGCTAAACCCAAGCTCCCTTCTGGAGCTCCAAATACAAAGTGAGTTTTATAGTGAACTCTTGGAAATACAAAAACGGGCGGTATCGTATTTCCAATAGCTGTTATGAAGCCTCCAAATGTCTCTCAGCAGACACGATTCGAAAGCTAATTGCCGTACTTGAAACAAAGTCAGACCATAATGCATTTTACTGCATTTCACAATATAATCGTTAAGTTGTTTCTCTTGATCTGTTGAGAATACCTGATGCGAGCAATATTTTGAGTAAAATATTTTTTGTACTTCATTTTCCCCTTTAGATTTCTTTTTTTCTATTCTATGCTGCAAAGTAGCTGATTTTAAATTATAGTTTTCTGCAGCTTTTCTAATAGATAGTCCTCCTTCCAGGACGTCTGTTATTGCTGAAGATACAGCATTTTCATTGATATTGACTCTATCGGTGTTCTTCTTATAAGATCGCACCATTATGACTTTAAAAAATAACAAAATTAATAAATGTATAATATTGGGGTAGATTGATACATATCAAAGTACCCCGCAAGATGTTGTATGAATCTGCCCCACGCATCCATATTTCATGAAAGCCACTCTCAACAAAACTGAAGAGGAGCAATGCACAAAATTAGGTATAATCTTGGTAACTGTGATTGTTCTCTTACATCTGATACCACCAAACACCAGTTAAAAATTATACACCACTATTAAAAATGTTACAACGTGAAATGCCAAAATAAAATTTGAATAACGAAAAACCTGTGGTCACTCTCAGTGAATCAAGCGGCCATTACAGACGTACCGGTAGCACGTATTTGTTTCCGAATCTCTAGAGCCATCTTCTGATGAACCTACTAACCTCTCAGATGTTTACAGTTTTAAATAACATAGAGTGTATCAATGTTTCCACGTATCAATGTGCCCCACCTCCCCCTATATTAATCTTTGCTAAAAAGAGATTTTAATTCAACTGATCTTCGGTAAAGGATATAGTACCAAAGTCTATTATTCCTAAAAAAAGCAAATTTCGAAGTACTGTCGAGAATAATGTGGATTTATCAAGAAGAACAACTTATAAAATGCATGAAGAGCAATATGTACCTACATTGGTTTCCCTAGAAAATAGGCAGACAAACGACGGGACAAATATTCCCTGTAGCTTTTCAAGTCAGAGGAGATTGATGGTTGAATTGGATTCAATATATCACACGTTTTTGGATATGAGGGTTTGTTATTTATCATGTTTCGTCAAGATAGATGATTGGATGATTTTCTGCTATGTCAATTTTGAGATTCCATGAAGGTTTGTCTTTTATCAAAGTTGAAATAGCAGAAAATCTTCCGATCATCTATCTTGACGAAAGATAGTTTGATACACATGATACTGCAAAAAAGGATGGAATTATTTGTCAAAAAGGTTCCTTCTTACATTACCACCAAGATACTGAGTCAAAGCTTCTTGCGATTGGTTTGAGGCCGGTGTTGGATGAGATTCCGACTGCTGAATCGTGCCAGGGATGCCTGGGGAACACTGTTTGTTCAATTCATCGGGCACTTCGTTTCCTTTAACGCCAGAGGAAGCAGTTACCCCCCTGTCTAATTCAGCCAGTCTAACTCCCTATACTCCAAAACAAATCTAGAAGTCACTCCATGGGAGCGACGTGTTTTCCAAGCCACAGATCCGAATTGCACAAACCTCGACCTAGAAAGCGGGTTTCCAGGTACACTTTCCGTCTCAGCTTAGCATTGAGGATAACTCCTAGATACTTCACTGAGCCTTTTGGGTGAACGGTCCTCCCTGACAGACGAATCTCTGGTAGGGGTCCTAGTTCCCGTTTCATTGTGAAAAGAACCACTTCAGCCTTTTCAGGATTTACTTTGAGTCCCACGCCCTGATACCAGTGAGCAGCGATGGCGTGTGCAGTTTTCTGCAGCTCACAAAAGGCAGCCGCATGTATGCCGAGAGTCACAGCTACCAAGTTGTCTGTATACGCTTGAGCGTGAAACCCAGCCTCATTTAGCTCGACTATCAAACTGTTCACCACCATGCACCAAATGGGAGGAGACCCTTCGATGTCCAAGAGAACGCATAGAGTGCACTGTCCGAGATCATGAGACCCTGCGATTCAGGTGACCACATGATAAAGGACCGTATCGGTCGATTTGCCCTCCTAGTAGGCGTACTGTCGGCGATGGAGCAGAAAGTCTGTTTATGAACCGTCTTCGATATACCTACCTATCGATCGGCCTCTCCAGCGCTTTCTAGAGAAAGGACATAAGGCTGAAGGGGCGGAGAGATTTGACTTGTGTGAAGTCAGTTATTGCCGCCTTATTAATGAAAATGACTTTGATCGACCTCCAAAGCTTTGGTACAAAGCCTGAGGCAATGCAAATTCGGAAAATTCGGAGAATCGGGATGGTGATCAGCTCCAAGCTCTTTTGTGAGAGATCTGAGAAGATCTCATCCTCCTCCAGTGATTTGTAGCGTGCAAAGCTAGAGATAGCCCAGTTAACTCTTCCATAGTTGATCTCTTCCGAGGCCACCCTGTTATCAAGCGATCTTGCGGTGACCCGGAAGTCCTCGGGTGGTCAGGTTATCATCAAACCCGGGAAAATGTTTCGACATTAGATGTGGCAGCTAATCATTAGGTGATGACGTGTTTTCCTCCCCGTTCGGTAGGAATCACTGATACTGTGCCAATTGAGGAATCCTTGGGGAGGGCCTTGCATAACCTCGCTAACGACGGCATCTTATTGACGCCCTCACAGTAGGTACGCCACGAATCTCTTTTAGAACTCCTTACAACTTTCTTGTAGTCCTTTTGGGCAACCCTATCTGAGCTAAGCGTGTCGTGCTTGTTGTTAACAGAGAGCAAATGCGGCACCCATCTGGCACATAGCTTTCTCATATTCAAAAATGTATGTAAAATGTTCCGTACATGTTCGGTTGAGATGCCCATAGCCTCAGCAATCTCCTGCACTTCAACTCGCCGATCGTCCAGTATCATACCATGGATTTTATCGACGATTTCTGGCGTTGTAACCTCAATTGAAGGACCAGAACGTTAGGCGTTCTTTGTGGTCATACTACCATAACGAAAATCAGTAAACCACTTGTGAACCATTCCAATCGATGGTGTGGAGTTCCCATAATGCTTAATAAGCGATACTATGGTTTGCGTAATGTTTTTTCCATGCAAGAAATGATGTTTAATCAAGGCGCGAAGTTAAATCCTTCATGTTTACAAAAATCTTCAAGGCTGCTTGCTCTCGATGGGTGTTAAAACCGAACTGAATGACATATCAGTCTGAAAGATTTAATGCGTTCTAGTTAATAAAGGTACATCACAAATGTCGCATTCTCGATTGTGGCGCCATCTGTTTTATTTTACAGTGACTTTCCCCCTTGTATCCTTCAAACGCTCTTGATTAACTAAATATTCTGACTTGTCATTCTCTGTTACAATCTTAGCTTAAAACTATTTGAATATTATGTTAAGAGCGAATTGGAATTTGTTGTTCCATCAACCTGACAGCTTCTCTTCTATCATTTGTATACAAATTTACAATTGATAAGAGCGCATCAAACACTCGAACAGGGCGGGACGTCAAATCATTCAGATCCGGATCTGGGCTGAAGAGTACATCCCGATTTCTTTGTCAACAATAATTGGCTTTGTTTTGTTATATCCCTGACACGACCTCCTTCGCCATATCCTGCTCCCTATTTCACTAATTATTCCTTGAGTAATTGGTTGTAAGTTTAGATGCCTCTCTTGAAATGATCGCTCTCCCTCCATTTGATTCCCAGATCTTTCACCATAACCCCCCAACTACAATTTCAGCCTCCAATTAGAATCCTTAAATTATTCAAGCGTCAGATGTGACAATGTTGAATACTAACGAAAAATTTTATTAGCACAACATTAAAAATTGCGATTTATTTGAATCTAGATAAAATTTAAACGACTGCCATATGTTACAAAATAACAAAAGATGTCCAACTTTAATCCCCTCCGAATCATTCAACTTACAGATTTCAATCTTCATCCTTTCAAATTGTCTTGAAACTTATATGTCTGTACAGTTAGTTAAAGTTCTCACAGAGTTTAATCGATGAAATGTACGACATTCTAGAGAACAATATTCATATTGACTATATAAGGCTGAGTGGAATAGAATACAGTGACTCTACGTCTCTGTGGGGTGTAGGATCTGATATTGTCAATTCCAGCTATCTTGGCGTTAAACTTATGTTGTTTCCACTCATATAACAGAAAATGAAAACAGACTCAAACAGCGCGTGGCGTGTAGGAATAAAATCGAGGTTATCGAATATACAGATTGAGTCAAACTGACCAGTGTATGCTAATTTGATAAGTGCAAGCGAGATTCGACAAAGATGGGGACAAATGACCGTTACCGAATACTTCATAACATTCCATGCTGTTGTGTGGTAAGAATGAAATGATTATCTGAAGATGGTGCTAGAGCTACAATTGTATTGAAGTAGATACTGTGAATTTATTTTATCGCCCACCGTGAATAAAGCCATACATTACCATATTGATTTTCGGAAGTGAATAAACACTTTATTGTACTGTAAAAATCAAGCATTTTACCCGCCGTAAGTATTTATGAACATAGCCATGACTTTCACCAGAAAACGTGAATTAAGTTCAATTTCCATTCCCACTGATAAAATCATACTACGTACATAGAGTTGCAGGTTTCAACATATTTCTCAGAATATTCTTAGATATAAGAGTGTTAAGATTACCACGTTTACAATATTTTCATTCTATATCAACAAAGTTAGGTTAGGGTAGATAAGGTTAGAAACAGAGGGAGTACAATAAACAATCATTATTGGTTATTATGAGTGTTAATATTTGCACTCTATATCAACAAAGTTAGGTTCGTAGTAGTAGTAGTAGTTGTAGTAGTAGTAGTAGTAGTAGTAGAAGTAGTAGCAGTAGGTTAGATTAAATTAGAAACAAATGGGATACAATGAACAACCAATGGGTTTTGTGCAAATACTTGCATACAGGAGGGTGGTGGGCCTAGGCAGCAGGTACTACAAGATAATTATGAAACCTGACAACCAGGTACATACATAGATACCAGATAGAAATGCAATTAATAGATACCGAACTCAATTTGCGTCGGCCCGACTTCGACATTAAACAGGAATAATTTTTGCCATCATGCCTCTGCCGACAGTCACAGCCTGAAATTCAAAAGAACTCATAAAAAAAATTCTTTCGAACTTTTGCTACAAAAACAGTAAAAAAATACAATCGTCAGTACGATTTATTCATGGATATACATGCTCAAGTGTCATGCTGCGGAAAAACACGGAAGCGATGACACCTTGTTCAGATGGATCAAGATCATGCTCTCGCAGCGACTGATAGCGGCGCACCATAATGACAGGGTCGCATGTACATACGTCACCCGAGGGTGTCCTCAGGGAGAAGTATTGTCTCCGCTCCTGTGGTGCCTGGTGGTGGAAAGCTTGTTGGTCGAGCTGAATGAGGCTGGGTTCACGCTATGACCCTTGGAAGACACTCGGCTACCAGAACACTGCACTTACCATCTGGCTAGTGCCAGGTCAAGAGACTCAGAGTGAATCCTGAAAAGACCGGAGTGATTCTTTCCAAGAAGAAACGGAAACTGGGACCCCTACTGAACATTCGACAGTTTGGAAGGTCCCTGCACAAGAAATGCTCAGTGAAGTACCTTGGAGTTATCCTCTATACTAAGCTGAGCTCGGGAATGCACCTGGCAACCCGGATGAAGAAGGTTGTTGCATCCTCATAGGCATGCAGGAGAGCCTTGGTGAGCACATGGGGTGTACGGACACAGATTCTGCACTGGATCTACACGACCATGATCCAACCAATCATAAACTACGCAGACGTGTGGTGGTCAGCAACAGAAACGGTTCTGTCCCATCTGGCGCTGAACAAGGCTTAACGGCTTGCCTGCGTGGGATTAACGGGCGCTACGAGGACCACCCCCACAAGAGCTCTGGAAATTCTGGTGGGGATCGTCCCTCTACAACTCCATATCAGAACAGTGGTCGTGGGTACGGCGTACTAGCTGGCTCGTCTGAACTTACGGCTTATATGAAACTAAAAGGAGGATCATATTTCAAAAAATCCACAACTCTTATGCAAGAAAAAAAATTCAATTTTTACTAGTTGCACCGGATCAATCTACTTGATGATGTAGGTAATTTGTGCAAACTTTTCGAAACCAATTTAATATAATGTAATCATTACTTTAGATTTGTGTCTAGTTTGGCATTGTTGGGGCTTCACGTATTGAAGAACTTTTGAATTTGAAAGTAAGTCACATAAAAGGGCACAAAGAATCAATTCTGGTTCTCCATATATCAAAAACAAAGACCAACCAGCATTATTTATTTGCTATCACTCCAGAGTTTGAAGGATAAGTAAAATTCATAGAATTACTTAATAAATATTTTACTTTGGGTCCTAAGCAGATACCCTACGATCGATTTTCTCTAACTCGAAGAAACGGCAACTGCACAGTCCAGCCAGTTGTAATCCGTCAGACGGCAGTAGAGAAAATTTAAAAGTCACGGAGGGTGGAAAAGTGACACGATTGCAAAGTCCAATAATCTGTGCTCAATAGAACAAAAATCGCAAAGACGATTTTGGGCGACGGTCCAACTGACAACATACTTGTTACTAATGATAATTATACTAAAGAAGATTTATACATTGTTAACATAGATAATAATAATAATCCTCACACATTTTCGTTACTCCGACTTCAGGAATTCATTTTTATAATGCGACAGGGTGTACGTTCACGTTTAATATAACAATAACAATAAGTAGATTTGTTCTATATTTGCTATGTGCTTAGTTATAACAAAATGTGATAAAGTTATAATATCTCCATTTTTTTGAATTATAAATTCTTACGGTTGGCGATAAAATTTTGAATGCACCATGTCAGTAACATGTCTTTATCGAACTCGCCTGTTACTCGCGTCACTCGCCTCGCTCGCTCGACTCCTAATCTCAGACTCGTTCCGCTCGTTCGATAAAGAATCACTTTACTGACTTTGTGTACAAATAACTATTATTAGTCATAGAACAGATTTATGAGATATTAAAATCCTCAAATCTATGTATATCCTATAGCGAGTTAGTCTGTCCGCTAGTGGACAGTGAGGGGTTGGCGCATCGCATATCATAAGATGGTACAACCCACTGTAGCTCTGCACTTTTTTCTCTTTTGAAATCATGATATATTCTTTAGAGCAACATTATCCCGAATAACTGTGAATATTGTTAAAATAAAAAAGGCTGTGATCAATAGATCACATGACTTCCCTCACTTTTGTTACCATAACAGCTTTCGGACACTCAACGCGTCAACTTTAGATAATGTGGGAACAGAAAACATATTGCAAATGATTTAGAAACCGCTAAAGAAAAACGTTAAGATATATTTGTTAATCGTTCATCAGGATATCGGACTTCTTATATTTATTGATTTCAGAGGATTCTAGCCAATACTTAACAATTCTTCATGGTTAAATTTGAACAATTAGATTTTCCGTGTGCTACCAGTTTATCATCCAATTCCTCAATGAGTTAAGCCCAATTAGGTAAAATTCGGATAACCATCTATCCTAGGATTATCAATAAAGTTATATATTAGGTAGCTCATTTGTAGTAATACTTGGTAATATTTATTGGAAGTTATTTTATTCAAGTATAAAATGAATTTTCATCATGCTATGGTCTATTTTCAAATTCATTGAAATTGAATAGTTGAATGTAACTCTAAAAATGCGAAATAACCCTTAATCACTCAAAACGCTTCTAGCTAAATACTGCTACAACACTGAGAACCTTTAAGATATCAAGTTGCAACTATCAGAGTAAGACTGTTTTACTCTGATGATGACTACTTGGTAGTTGAAAAGTCCTCTGTACTCTAGCAGATTTCTTAGTGGATGAGTTGCTACTTACTTATAGTGTATGTACAGTATGAACCCTTTTATAATTTATTAGTTGAATGTAAGTGGAAGACAAATGTTTCACCACATAGTGACATCTTCTTCGAGCGTTACTGATTTTTTACAGACAGAATTCTACCTGCCGTTCTCATAGAATCTGCGCCTAAGGTAACACCAATTTTCTGCAGGTTTTTTAGCCTTTCATACAAACTTAGTGTATTTCCTCCCAACTGGAAGACAACTAGAGTTCAACCATTTCCAAAAAAAAAAGTAAGAAGACCCTCCTGATGATTATAGACCCATTGCACTATTATCTGTGTTCTCCAAATGGATGAAGAAAGCAATCAATATCGAGCTCATCAAATACCTAGAGAGCTACAAGATTGTAAATGAGCGGCATTATGGCGAGATCAAAAGGAGACCTTCTTGCCTACGTAACACATGTATGGCAGTTATCTATTGGGAAACATCAGGAATTTCTAGTTGTATCATTGGATATCTCCAAAGCATTTGGCCGAGTCTGACACCTAAGCCTTGTTGGAAAACTATGGTTTACCGCCTCAACTTTGTCGCTTACTATCGAGTTTTCACTCAGATAGATCACTTCATGGGGTTGGTGGAGGAGTATCCTCCAATACAATGACTATGGACGCTGGTGTTCCACAAGGACCTGTCTTGGCACCCACTTTGTTTCTGCTCCATATCAACGAACTTCTGGAAGTGACCACCTATCACGTCCACAGCTTTGCAGATGATAGTACACATTATACCACTTCCTCATCTAAAGCCCATATACCATCCAGGAGAGCCGAAGGAACGAGACTAGAACAGCTTGACGCAATTAATGAAGATTTGGCAAAGAGCTTGTGCCTTCTTCAGGAAGACGGCTCCCACAATCCCTAATATAATGATGTCAGCTACAACTGACATAACATTGCTCGGGATCATCACCAACAGCACCCTGTCATAGAACGATGATGTTAGGTTCATTGCGAAAATCGCTTTATAAAAACTTAGTTCACTATTCCGTGCCAAGAGCCACTTTACATTCCAGCAGCTCTTCATAATCCACAAAGCACAGATTCGACCCGTCTTGGAGTACTGTTCACATGTTTCGAGCTCAGCTCCCAAACATACGCTAAAGATCTTGGATTATATCCAGAAGAGAGCTATTCGTTTGATTGATTATGTCACAATTACGAGTTCACTGACCTCTCCAGAGCATCATAGAAAGGGGAGAGATTCCTCTCTTTTCTAGGGTCATTTTCATGGATGGTGTTGTTCCATGACAAGAGATTCCAGATAAGCGGACCAACCTCATAACCTCCAAGAAAAGTACGAATGTCTATCTCCTCTCCCTATATTCCACTGCTGGCTCACACGATGTTCTTCGAACCTCATAGGTATCTCGTGTAGTCGAATTCAAAAAAACAGATTCTGGTATTAAATTGTAAATTCATGTAATTCAAGAACTATTTCATTCTGCATAACTAATCGATTCTATGAAGTGAAAAAAAAATCATGTTTCCATCTGTTCCAGATATCTTCTTTGCATCAGACCTAAACACTCACGCTGCAACACTTGCCAAGGCCAACATGCCACCACCATGTCATTGGTCTCAACGAAAAGGAACCAGTCCATAAATAGGAAATGCAAAAGCATCTCTAATCGAAAAGCAGATGCCATGGCTAATCAAGAAACGTCAGTAACATTAATGGGGAACGATCAAGAACAAGTCAGCAGTAAAATGTGAAAGAGATATTCGACTACCCAACAAAATGTTGCAATGACACCGTTCAGTCTTCGTTGAGCGTTTCGATCTTCACGACGTAGTTTCATCTGAATATTCGGTCAAAAATTTAAATGAATGAAGAGCACTCAATAGAATGCATCAATTAACTAAACATAAATGTTTCATTATGATTTTGAACATGAACAAACAATCTTAATTTTATCTTTCAGAAGCTGACAGATTGTTTCACCATACTGTGGCATTCTCAAAGGAGATGATTGTCTGCTCTTGACACTTTGTTCCTAACCATTCGATGATGGTTATCATTGAGATCGAAACGACGATAGATCTGCGAGTGTTAATCTCTTTTTTACCGTAAAATTCGCAATAGACGCCCTGGACATTTTCTCTTGTCTACATATGTTTGTAATTGCACGATGCTCGATGCTTCCAGCTTCCAGTAGCCTACCGCACGTTGCTGATTATTCCGATGAGGGGTAATGAGCTGTGTGGAAGTGATTTTTGTTTATAATATTCAGACGATGGATTGAAAATATAAGATTACAATGGGAAACTGATGTCGGAATACACGAAGCATCTCAGATTACCGGACAACATCTAACATATGTTGTGATATTTCGCAATACATGCAGATATACAAACAACAAGATTTCACTACCAAGATATTATACATAAATTCTCGGAAAATAGGTCACAATGACACATTTTCGTCTTTACGCACGTTTCGGCCTCACGACCATCATTGGAAGACGTGTTACTGTCTGAGACGAAAATTCTGAAAACTAATTGTAAGACGCACAAAGCGTCCTTATCGTATCAATTTCAATCTAAAATGCCTACGTCGTAGTGTGATAGAATTAGCTTTTGGACTTTTTAATCCTGAGTTCGGAAAAAAAAATTGCTTGAAGTAGATAATTATGATACAAATTGAAGGAAGGAACTAAAATCGAACACTTTTTGATCGTCGCAAATGGTCAAAAAAAAATGGTAAAAATGGCAATACCGGTTCTACACGTCGGACATCCTCGGATTGAGTTAGAAGGAAAAAAGCTTTTAATAAACTTATGCGCCGTGAAAATACGGAAAAAATGAGTTGCGGATGGACCCGATTGGTTCACCGGTGACCCCGCAAATTGGTAGGTTGTAGCTTTTGTGCTACACCAAGTATTACACAAAATTTCAGCAAGATCGCAAATCGCAGCTTAATGCAAAAAAAAAGCTTCTTCAATAGTTAATGAACAACTTACCAAAATTCCAACCTCTTATCTTTCGTAAAAGTTGCTGAAACAATTATGTTAAATAATGGTATTTCGTTCATTTCCATCTTGAACTCATACGCTGGAAAACGCCGAGCCGAGCTGCGGAGAGTGCGTGGCCTAGCGCGGCGGCTCTCACTTCCACGCACTCCGCACAGCCAAGCGCACGAAATACCATTATTTAAAATAATTGTTTCAACAACTTTTACGAAAGATAGGAGTAGGTTGTTCAATAACTATTGAATAAGATGACCATGTGAAAAAAATAGCGCGTTATCACACCACAACTTTTTTAGGATCATTTTACAAAAGGGCTTTTTTTACATTGAGCTGCGGTTTGCAAAAACTGTAATACTGATCTTGCTGAAATTCTGTGTGGTACTTGGTGGGCACAAAAGCTACAACATATTACAATTTCAGCTCCTAATCTTCAAAAGAACAAGAGTTATGGATATTTGAAATTTAGAGCAATTTGCCAGGTCACCGGTGCACCAATCGGGTTCATCCCTCATTTTTCAGTCTTTTTGAGGCGCATAAGCTTATTTAGAACTTTTTTCTTCCATTATTTTTGAACATTTGCGACGATCAAAAAGTGTTCGATTTTAGTTCCTTCAATTTGTATCATAATTATCTACTTGAGGCATTTTTTTTTCTCCGAACTCAGAATTATGCAAAAATTACCGACATTTATTGCTAATTCTATCACACTATCGCTGAAACGAACAGAAATACGAATAATCGAAATTGTAACACATTAATGTTTCAAGTATATGAATATGTATCAAGGAGCCACTGAATATCAATCTATCTCTAGTGATCGAAGCCATTTCAAGCAATGTGAGAATGAGACTCTAATATGCTCAAATAATGGGAAAAAGCTTTACTAGAAATATTGCTATTTCAACATGCTACCTAAAATATACTTTTAATATTGAAATTACGCATGTAGCAATTTGCAAGGGTTTTGATTGATTGGATTTGTATAAATTTGCCTTAATGATTGAACGTTTGTTCTATGATTTACAGACTTATAATCAAAGCAATGATTAGCAAGGGTGGTAGAATTTTCTATGTTTTTTTCTAGTCCTGTACCTGTGATCATACATTCTTTTTTGTGAATATTGTTTAGAGATTTCCGTCGCAATCAAAACAATTCAATTTATAAACTGTGTGGGTTTGCTTATCTTCAGGTATTGAAGGTTGTTTTTTCATTCACAAATATACCTATCGTTTTGGTATAGAGTGGCATCAAAAAACGTTGGGTAGAGATTAAAGAGATTAAAAAGATCTTCAGATCAATGTGAATTTATAAATGCAGTGAAGTTTTGTTTAGAATGCACTCATTTTCAATATGGTGAGCAATATATTGTAAAAATATTCGACACAACAATGAGATCTCCTATTTCAGATACTATTGCTAACCTAGTTATGAAATTCCCACAGAAATCTGTAATAAATTCATTAGGTTTTCAATCCGTATTCTTTGAACGGTATTTAGATGATTGCCTTATGTGTGTTTACAAGGATAAAATTCAGTACGTAATTAATAAATTTAACAATTTCCACTGTGAACTTCAATTGAGCTGTGAAATGGAACTGAACATCAGGCATGATTCAGATGGAAAAATAAAAACATTGCGGTTTACTAAAAAAGTTTGGTCTCAACGATATTTTCACTTTAACTCAGATGCACCAAGAAGTTATAAAAAAAAGTGTTCTAAATAAATAGCCTTATACTGTTAAATTTTCATACCCAATAAACAATTCCAAAAATTTGAAATTAGTTCTTAATACACTGGAAATGTATGGCTTCCCAAAAATATTTTTCAACCCCAACGTTAAAGAAAGAATAAACAAAATCTATAATGGTCGGTCATATATAAATTATATAAACGGTTATAAAGATGATTTTATAACATTACCATACATTCCGGAGACGTCAGAGAAAATAAAGAAATGTTGTAAGAGTATGACAAAAATGTTGCCCATAAACCTACTAACTGTGTTGGTAAATATTTTTCAAATCTGAAACCTTTAATACCTGAATATAAATAAACCCACACAGTATACAAAAATTAAATAATTTAGATCGCGATGGAACTTATAAATCTCTGAGCAATATTTACAAAAAAGAAAGTATGTTGATAAGTATAGTACCAGAGACATAATTTGGAAAACTCCACCGCCCTTGTTAAATATTGTTTTGATTATAACCATCATATCGATTACTAAAATATTAATATCTTAACTGAAGAAACCAATTATGAAGAAAGATCTATCCTGAGGATAATTCACATAAAACGTGACGCTGTCTGTGAATCATAGAACACGCGTTCAATCATTAAGTCAAATTCATACAAATTTAATTATTAAAATCCTTGTAAATTCCTAAATACGTCTTTATAATTCTAAAATATATTTTAGATACAATGCTGAAATATTAATAGTTCTAATAAGGTCTAACAACCTTTTCCTGTTCTCTCAAAAATCTTTAACATCTGGTTTGAAAGTGAATACTTGAGCATATTATAGTTTGAATAATGTTTTATTCTAACATTGCATGAGATAGCTTCGATTACTACAGATAGATTGCTATGCAGTGGCTTCTAGAGTCATATTAATATACTTAAAACATAAAACATTAATGTATTACAATTCGATTATTCTTTTCGGCAACGTGGGCAATCTTAATTGGAACTAATACGATAAGGACTATTTGCGCTTGATACAATTAGTTTTAACAATTCTTGTTTCAGATAGTGATACGTCTTCTGATAATGGTCATGAGACCGAAACGAAATAATAAGCGTATTATGTATTAGTGTGGCCTATTTCCCGAGAATTTACATATAATTCACACCTGGGTGAAGAATCAAGATATGTATTATGCTTTCAACAGTAGAGCCTAGCTATTAAATTAGCAGTGTTTTGGCTCAAACATCCACATGACTTACCCCATACGCTTCCAATTAAAATATTGTTTTCATCCGCGCAACCCAGAATATTCTAACCCTACTGAGACAACATCCGGGAGCGGCGTCTATGTAATACGTGAATGTGATGTTATATATGTAACTTAAGCAGTGTTCCCTTATCATTTTATTCTGTAAATTGATGTGATACGCTGAGTTTGTAATTAAATTGGACAGCAATGCGAATGGACGTTAATTGTGTTGGATTCTTGCGTACAATACTAGAATTGTAAGTATTATTACATGTATGTAGGATTATATAGTTGTCTGTCAACACATTCAGTCGGTATTAAATGTGTATAAGAAAATAGGATTTCATTCATTACTAATACCCGAACAATTATTATAGGTTTGCTTTCTAGTCCAGTCGCACGGTCGACCGAATACCCTGAGAATCCGGCAAACTTTGATATGGCTGGAATGTGATTAAATCTTTTTTTTACAGATTAATGACTGAAAAGGACTTTTATTTTATCAGAAAATGCCGCTAGAAAAGTTATGACCATTTTGTCGGAAAAACCTGGAAATTTTTCAGGTTTTTTCATTTATTTGAATTAAGTTTGAAATAAAGCCTCTAATCAACAACACAAGGGATCAAAGTCATAGATAATTTGAATACGCGATAAAGATAAAGCCCATTTTGTGATTTTTTTACGGTTTACAAAATATTTTTTTAAAATAGAAAAACGCATAGTAAAAATATTTTGTTCACTTGAAAAGTTGACATTTTTATTCTACTTTTCACTGAATTTTGAAAATTCAAGATATAACGTAAAATCTACTTTATCGACATAAAAAATGATAGTTTGCATGAAATATCCAGACTTCTACTAAAGCAAAATTGGTCTAAAATAGCTCAAAATACGCGTAATTGCAAAGCTCTAATACTATTTGTTTTTTTTCGAATTTACTAACCTCAAAATTTCTCCAATTTTCCGAAGTCAAAAATTTTCAAAGTCCCGCTAAAATTTGGCATTTGTGACAAAATGTGATTTTATAACTATTTTAGGTAATATTTTGCAAATTCTACAAGACGCATTTGGTTTTGAGTAGAAATATGCATTTTTCAGCGTGCAATCGCAATTTTATGGTTTTTTGCGAAATTCAAAGTTTGGCGACAGTAGAATATCCAGTGGAGAGAAGAATAAAATTGGCAACTTTCCACGCAAAAAAAATATTCTTACAATCTGTTCTATTTTTAAATAAATATTTTGTAAGCAGTAAAAAAATCTCGGGCTCATAACCTTCAAATGGCTTCTAACTAGGCTCATTCGACGCTTCAAATTATCTATGACTTTGATCTTCTGTGTTTTGTTGATTGGACTATTAATTTCCCAATTAATTTAAATAAATGAAATAAACCAACTTTTCTAGCGGCACTCCAGGAATTTTTGAACTATTTTTCCTGTTTTTAGAGCACCCAAAAACATGAGATAATATACAAATTAAACATACCAAGTTGTCAAATCAACATTTTGACCGTGCGACTGAACTATTGTTTATAAGTTCTGATACGGTTCATTCATTATCTGTGCCTAGATCATATCAACTCAATGGTTTTACAACATGAACAATTCACTGAGTGGCACAATACATTCGAATGGATATTGATAATGCCTGCAGAAGAGGAAGAACTAAAAATCTAGTACAACATATTGTTATGATTTTATTCAGGTTCGAAAATGTTTTCCGGCCAATTGAAACGTAATACAAAAAGGGACAATAATTTTATTCATATCGCTAATTTACACATAATGAAATAGGTTATTATTCACACACTGTATAAAAGTCTCAAGTTGTATTTTCGATAATAAACGCTAAAGTCGCATACAATATATTTAACCCGTCACATGTCACATGGTTTACAAATAACTTGTCACTTAACACTCACGGTGAACTATCGCTCACACAGACTTCTATGTCGCGTGTCTAAATCCTGATTGTGCTACTCTAGTCTAATAGTGGTTTCTTTGCCTAATTGACCACAATTTCGTGTAAATGCGTTAGGATATATAGAATTAAATTTAAAATTTTCTGAATTATGAAGATAACTTAGATAATTTAACATGGGATTCTCAAGATGAAGAACGTAAAGCATTGAACCACAGGCGGGATTCGAAGCTACATTCCTGGATGTCTAGTCATTGGATGAGTACTGTCACAGTTATTGCCAATCATAGTACCTATACTCCTCAATTCAAAACGATTGAAGTTTAGATGAATGTGCGTGAATGGTTGATCTATAGCGGAGCATCGATTCACTTTGTGTCCATCAATGACAAAGGTTTATATTTACAAAAATATAAGACTGACGGGACCAAAGTGGTGTAATTGGTAAGCACGCTGGAGTAGACATCCAGGAATGTGAGTTTGAATCCCGCTTCTGTGGTTTTATGTTTTACGTTTACTCATCTTAATAATTCCATGTTAAATTATTTGTTATCGTCATAATTCAGAACATTTCCGCAATATCTCGTTTCCTTTGCGTTTTGGAAAAAATCACGCTTCTTGGAAAGAATCGCACGGATGAAGAAATGTTCAAAATGTCGATTCACATAAGACCTTACTATAAAAAAATGAAAAGTCGCTTAAAGTTTTACGAAAATCGCGAAAAAATCCTAAATGGAGTCTTTCCGCAAGAATACAATTTTTTTAGAATGTCGACTTTAATAAGATATTGTCCTGAAGGCATCAATTTTCCCCCATATTTTCAGGAAAAATATGCAATGTTTGATATACTTTTTTCCTGAATATTTCAAGAAAAACACTGAAAAAGTGTTTATAACGTCTATTTACATAAGACCTTCTTATGAAAAAATTTGAAATCTCATGAAGTTTCCTGAAAATTCCGGGGGTTTTCCGGGATTCTTAAGAAACTTAACATGGGATTTTGCATTTCTTCAAATGTGTTATGGATGTCCCACTTCACTTTTATCTAAAAAAATTAATGTTGTCTCAATTTCTGGAAATAGGCCTTATTTTGGTATAATTTCCTTGGACTATATAAGATACTAATAATACGATTTAATAATGTGCTAACTCCAGAAACTGAGCTCTTCAAAGGGTAGGCCTATAAGATCATTAATGTCCAATATGAGAACCACCCATCTTGATAAAACGGAGAAGTGCAGAAAATTGTAATTAATTCCGTTAATTATGAAACTTTCAAACTAGGGCAATTCAAACAACTGAATCGTATAATTCAGTTTCATAATTGATTATTCCACGAGACGCTTAATTTAACAAGTATTTCTCAAAATTTCGTCCTCAAAATCTAACTAATTGGAAAACGCGGAAGTTTATCTTCTGAAACTGTTATTCGATTAATAGATTATATAACACCAAATGAGTATAATAAGCGTATTTTCTCGCAATTTAATTCTGAGATTATTACAATATTCTGGAAAATAATTCAGTTTGTAAGTTAAATAGATACTCGTGTACCAAGTTCGATTTATACCGGGATATCAAAAATTATCTTACATTACGTTTGGAATAATTATGTCACTGTGACACAGACATCATCAATAACCTACAAATTTCACACCTATTTATTTCAGTTGTAAAACAATCATGTACTACAAATTATGAAATAGCGGTTTTAGTAACAAGAAAAACTAAATTACAGTAATTGTTGGAAATGCTCCCGTTTTGTTCGATGCACAAGTTGACGCGCATCCTCATGCTGTGGAAACCTTTTTGCAGCATTTCTGGCGTTATGGTTACACATTGCTGAACCATTCTTTGTTGAAGTTTTTGCAAATTATTTACCGGAGTTGCGAAAATCTTGTTTTTTAAGTAAAGAAATATAAAATAGTCCATAATTGTCAAACAAGGTGATCTTGGAGGAAACTCAACTTCTGTATGAAAACTTATCAGCCGGTCATCAAGAAACTCGCGGAGAAAAGCAATATTTTCTCTGTAGTATGTGCTGTTGCACCGTCATGCTGAAAATAACCGTACCGAAGTTCATCATCGCTTAACTGTTGCACAAATTCAGCCAAAAAGTTGTGTCTGTACCTTTCTGCGTTGACGGTGAAATCGAAAAAAATTGGCCCAATTATTCTTCTGCGAGAAACTGCCATCCAAACACCGATTTTTTGAGCATGTAGTGGCAATTCAGTAAAAACATGAGGGTTATCATTGCTTCACATATTTTGAGAATTGATGTATCCCGGAAGGTGGAACCACGCTTCGTCAGAAAAAAAAGTTAGGTTCAGAAGATCGTCATTCATTAAATTATTGACAAACCAATGGCAGTAAGCAAGGCAGTGAGCTGAAATAAATAGGTATGAAATTTGTAGGTTATTGATTATGTCAGTGTGACAGTGACATAATTATTTCAAACGTAAAGTAAGACACACGTTTTAGATTCCACAACCACCCTTGACCAAGATAATTTTTGATATCCCGGTATCATGTTATTTCTTACGTCGATTGTAACGTTAATGAAACGTTAAAACAGCGTAAGAAAAGTATGGTTCATTTTGGACTAGTCATGGTGTCCGGTAATTCACTTCAGGAGATGATTATACAAAAAAAAAAAACAATTTCATATACGGTGCTTCAAAAATGGTGGCTTGCGAATATCGACGCTATACCACTTAATAATAGAAACGGTATTATTTGAAGAAATTGTTCAGAATACCAGCAACAGTCAAGAGACATAAATTTAGATATTTAATCAGAGAAGCAAATAAAAATCTCAAAGTTTACCAGTGACGTACAAAACAATTTTTTTGAGGGAAACATGTTAATGAACATTGGAAAAATATCACCCTGTACCTTTATTGTATAAAATTTGCTTGAATAATATGTAATACTGGTCATATATCAGGTTCATGAAATTTCGATGCTTCATTCTCAAAATGTCAGTCAACCAGGATTTTGAAAAATCAATTTCTTCTATCTCAATCCCCTATAACTCCACTACTGATAGAGATTGGACTCTTGTTTATATGAAGTTTTTTGCTTTGAATGATGAATAAATTCTATCACATGTTCCAGTTTGACTGAAACAAAACGGAATATCCTGTATAGTACCTAAGTTTTTACATGCCTATAGAATTGCATCAGTGAGATAATACTCTCATTTCTTTTTGATCTATGAAATTCAAATGTTCTTTCTGAAGACGTTGTACAAAAAACATGTTTTACATTGGAGGAAACTGTACCGTTACCACTTGGATTGCGACATACGGGGCAGTTCCCTCCAATAGGCACGGTACTCTGCTTCGAGCCATTCTTGGATCACAGATTTCGCTGTGGCATGAGAAATGCTACAAGTTGGCTCTAGCCCAATCAGGGGTCTGGTTTCTTCAGGCTCAGGTACGAGTGTTACTCTATTGGGGATCTTCACTAGTGCCGTTAGCTGCTTCATACAATCGAGTAGACATTGTGTATAATTCCTGTACCTCTAGCACTGCTATGTTGCTTGCCATGATTGTGACTCTCATAGTCTCTCTCCCTCACAATTCGAGAAGATGTTGTATTTGCTAGTATTCTTGCTTGAAATTCTGCTCATGCTCAGGTACGAGTGTTACTCTATTGGGGATCTTCACTAGTGCCGTTAGCTCCTTCATACAATCGAGTAGACATTGTGTATAATTCCTGTACCTCTAGCACTGCTATGTTGCTTGCCATGATTGTGACTCTCATAGTCTCTCTCCCTCACAATTCGAGAAGATGTTGTATTTGCTAGTATTCTTGCTTGAAATTCTGCTCATGCTCAGGTACGAGTGTTACTCTATTGGGGATCTTCACTAGTGCCGTTAGCTCCTTCATACAATCGAGTAGACATTGTGTATAATTCCTGTACCTCTAGCACTGCTATGTTGCTTGCCATGATTGTGACTCTCATAGGCTCTCTCCCTCACAATTCGAGCAGATGTTGTATTTGCTAGTATTCTTGCTTGAAATTCTGCTCATGCTCAGGTACGAGTGTTACTCTATTGGGGATCTTCACTAGTGCCGTTAGCTCCTTCATACAATCGAGTAGACATTGTGTATAATTCCTGTACCTCTAGCACTGCTATGTTGCTTGCCATGATTGTGACTCTCATAGGCTCTCTCCCTCACAATTCGAGAAGATGTTGTATTTGCTAGTATTCTTGCTTGAAATTCTGCTCATGCTCAGGTACGAGTGTTACTCTATTGAGGATCTTCACTAGTGCCGTTAGCTGCTTCATACAATCGAGTAGACATTGTGTATAATTCCTGTACCTCTAGCACTGCTATGTTGCTTGCCATGATTGTGACTCTCATAGGCTCTCTCCCTCACAATTCGAGCAGATGTTGTATTTGCTAGTATTCTTGCTTGAAATTCTGCTCATGCTCAGGTACGAGTGTTACTCTATTGGGGATCTTCACTAGTGCCGTTAGCTCCTTCATACAATCGAGTAGACATTGTGTATAATTCCTGTACCTCTAGCACTGCTATGTTGCTTGCCATGATTGTGACTCTCATAGTCTCTCTCCCTCCCAATTCGAGAAGATGTTGTATTTGCTAGTATTCTTGCTTGAAATTCTGCTCATGCTCAGGTACGAGTGTTACTCTATTGGGGATCTTCACTAGTGCCGTTAGCTCCTTCATACAATCGAGTAGACATTGTGTATAATTCCTGTACCTCTAGCACTGCTATGTTGCTTGCCATGATTGTGACTCTCATAGGCTCTCTCCCTCACAATTCGAGAAGATGTTGTATTTGCTAGTATTCTTGCTTGAAATTCTGCTCATGCTCAGGTACGAGTGTTACTCTATTGAGGATCTTCACTAGTGCCGTTAGCTGCTTCATACAATCGAGTAGACATTGTGTATAATTCCTGTACCTCTAGCACTGCTATGTTGCTTGCCATGATTGTGACTCTCATAGTCTCTCTCCCTCACAATTCGAGAAGATGTTGTATTTGCTAGTATTCTTGCTTGAAATTCTGCTCATGCTCAGGTACGAGTGTTACTCTATTGGGGATCTTCACTAGTGCCGTTAGCTCCTTCATACAATCGAGTAGACATTGTGTATAATTCCTGTACCTCTAGCACTGCTATGTTGCTTGCCATGATTGTGACTCTCATAGGCTCTCTCCCTCACAATTCGAGAAGATGTTGTATTTGCTAGTATTCTTGCTTGAAATTCTGCTCATGCTCAGGTACGAGTGTTACTCTATTGGAGATCTTCACTAGTGCCGTTAGCTCCTTCATACAATCGAGTAGACATTGTGTATAATTCCTGTACCTCTAGCACTGCTATGTTGCTTGCCATGATTGTGACTCTCATAGTCTCTCTCCCTCACAATTCGAGAAGATGTTGTATTTGCTAGTATTCTTGCTTGAAATTCTGCTCATGCTCAGGTACGAGTGTTACTCTATTGGGGATCTTCACTAGTGCCGTTAGCTGCTTCATACAATCGAGTAGACATTGTGTATAATTCCTGTACCTCTAGCACTGCTATGTTGCTTGCCATGATTGTGACTCTCATAGTCTCTCTCCCTCACAATTCGAGAAGATGTTGTATTTGCTAGTATTCTTGCTTGAAATTCTGCTCATGCTCAGGTACGAGTGTTACTCTATTGAGGATCTTCACTAGTGCCGTTAGCTGCTTCATACAATCGAGTAGACATTGTGTATAATTCCTGTACCTCTAGCACTGCTATGTTGCTTGCCATGATTGTGACTCTCATAGGCTCTCTCCCTCACAATTCGAGAAGATGTTGTATTTGCTAGTATTCTTGCTTGAAATTCTGCTCATGCTCAGGTACGAGTGTTACTCTATTGAGGATCTTCACTAGTGCCGTTAGCTGCTTCATACAATCGAGTAGACATTGTGTATAATTCCTGTACCTATAGCACTGCTATGTTGCTTGCCATGATTGTGACTCTCATAGGCTCTCTCCCTCACAATTCGAGAAGATGTTGTATTTGCTAGTATTCTTGCTTAAAATTCTGCTGGGAGTGTCCTAGTTTTCCTTCCTTACTGATGTTTGGCCAAAGCACTATTTTGTGAAGATCTTGTCAAAAGCATCTCAGACGGCAATTTCGCAGGCTGTTGACTGTCTATCTCAAAAATAATCGACATTAATAATATTGTAATGTTTAATTCCATTAATCCATTTTTTTGTTGGTTCGTACTACCAGCTTTCGAGGTCAAATATTACACCTCATCCTTAGAGGTGGATATGAAACATGACTGTGATTTTTACAACTGTTATAAAAAATTTCGATACATTTTTCTTTGTCACCGCCATGCTTTATATATACCTGAGAATGAGGTGTAAGAATTAACATCGAAACTTGGTAGTACGGATCTACAAAAAAATGGATTGTGAGAACTGAATATTACAATATTATTATCAATTATGAACTCACACTTTGGTGGAACCAATTTTTTCAAATATAATCAATTATTATTATATTGATGATGATCAACTATCAACTATTAGAAGCGTATAAATTCAAAATTGATTATTGGAAGGAGCAGGTTATTGAGTGTCATACGAGAATGACCCTGTAGATGGAGTTAAAAATATCATTAACCTTCTAAACCTTCTTGTTAATTGTTTCATTTGCCTGTAGCTCAGATGGGATTGAACTGAAAATCTCATTAAAATAAAGCAGTATTTCAAATTGAAGAACACTCAGCCGCCACTAATTCAGTCAAGTAAGGCTCTATTCTCAAATGGAGAGAGCTCGTAAAAGATCTTGTTCAATTTTTAAACAGATGTAAACGAATGTAGGAATACTCCGCCCAACATGAGTATTAAACGTTCATTATACTGGCGCTTTGATTTACGGTACTGCGCCCGAAACTTCTCTAGTGTGCCAAGCGAAACTTATTCGCGCTCGGTGAAAAGTTTCTCATTCATAAAAAAATATAAGTTTAATTTAGATAAGCGAAAATTCATAACATAAACTTTCCGACGAAAGGTGCTTCAAAGACGGCAAGTGAAACAGATGCAAAATGGTGGAGGAACCGGTATATTTTTGTTTCATTATGTCTATTTGCATTATATAGAGGTTTTACACTTCACATGTTACTCTGAATCCTCTGGTTGAAACAAATATGTGATGCTTCGAATGCTAGTCCATACTAATTAAAGTGAGGAAACTGACAAATTTACTAATGAACTTATACAATAATAAACCATACTTCAAGAACAAACCAGTAATTGAAGTGAGAAATGGACAAAATTATGAGCAAACGTCTACAATAATAATCCAGACAACAATTGAGGTTGAGAACTGACACATTCACAAGTGAAATTATACGATAATAATCAAGACTCCAAAAACAGAACATTAATTAATATGTGAATTTAAAAAATTTATAAGTTATCTTATACAATAATAATCCAGACTTTACGAACAGAGCAGTAATTAAGTTGAAGAACTGACAAATTTACAAATAAACTTATACAATAATAAATCAGACTTTAAAAGCAAAACAGTAATTGAGTCGGAAATTGACAAATTTATGAGTAAATTTATACAATAATAATTTAAACTTCAAAAACAGAACAACAAAACAGTGATGAAGGTGGGAAATCGACAAATTATAAGTAACTTTATACAACAATGATCCAGACATCAAGAACAGAACAGTTATTAAGATGATAACTTATACAATGATTATCCACAGTATAATTGTGGTGAGAAACGGACGAATTTTCAAGTGAACCTATACAATATACAATAATAAGCCAGACATAAAGAACAGAACAGTTATTGGGGTGAGACATTGACAAATCCTTAAGGAAACTTATACAATAATAATCCAGACTTCAAGAGCAGATCAGTAATTATGGCGAGGAACTGCAAAATGTACGAATGTTCATTCGTTCATTTTATACAAAGATAGTTCAGATTTCTAGAACAAAACAGTGATGAGGGTGGCAAAATTAGAAGTGAACCTATACAGTAGACTACAGCAACATCTCAATTACAGGAGAGAAATTGACAAATTCATAAGTAAACTCATACAATAATAGCCCAGACTTCACAACAGAACAGTAGTTAAGGTGTGGAACTGAAAAATTTACGAATAAGCTTATACAATAATAATTCAGACTTCATGATCAGGACAGTGATTGAGGAGGGACCTGGCAAATTTACAAGTGAACTTATACAATAATAAACCAGACTTCAAAAACAAAACAGTAATTTTAATTTATAAGTAAACCTATATAATAATAATCCAAACTTTTAACGTTGACAAATTGATAAGAAAACTCATACAATAATAATCCAGAGTTCAAGAGTAGAATTACAAGTGAACCTATACAATGGACTTCAGAAGCACGTCAATTATAGGAGGTAAATTGACAAATTCATGAGTAAACTCATATAATAATGACCCAGATTTCACAACAGAACAGTAATCAATGTGCGGAACTGCAAAGTTTCAGAATGAACTTATGCAATAATAATTCAGATTCCATCAACAGAACAGTAATTAAGGGGACAACTGGAAAATTTACGACGAAAGAAACTTATACAACAATGATCCAAACATCAAGAACAGTATTGTCATGTAGATGGTAACTTATACTATAATAATGCAAGCTCCAAGGTCGAACAGTAATTGAGTAGGGAACTGAAAAATTCACAAATGAACCTATACAATAACAATTCAGACTTCAAGGACAGGATAGTGCTGAAGGTGGGGAACCCATACAATAATAATCCAGACTGCAGGAATACAACACTGATTGAGGTGAAAAGTAACAAATCCATCAGCAAACCTTATACAATGATAATCCAGACTTCAAGAATATAATAGTAATTAAGATGGGACAAATTCACAAGTGAACCTATACAATAATAATCCAGACTTCCAAAAACAGAGCATTGAGATAAAAAAAACAAATATTTACAGGAGGGAATCTTGATGGTATCCTCTAATAGCATAAAGATCATTGATACGAAAAGATCAAGAAGCGTATTACATAAGAGTATATCTCTTCAATATACACACCAGACGTATATTACAAACGTTTCTCTTTAATACAAACTAATAACTACAGCCTACGATCCGTCCAAGATAGAATAATCATAATTTTGAGACCAAAGGCCTTGGGAGCATAAGAGGAAGTTAAAGTTCAATTATGTAATGTTGGTGAAATTATATCAGCTGCAGTTTAAAATTTATTCTTATAAAAATACTTCAGATCTATATGGAACGAATAAAAGAGTATTCCTTTGCAGTCGCTGATAGCTGAAAAGGAAGTTTCAAAATTGATATATATGTATGAATATATGCGTTTCTGTATTGAATTTATGAGTTTCTTTCTTGAACAAATTTGTAATGATCAAGTGAATTGAAGACTTGCAGCTTTCGAAGTTCAGCCAATAACTCAGGAACATCTAAAGAGCGGCTGCAATATCGCAAAGTAGTGCATTTTGTGCAAACTCATTTTGCTCTATATATCGAACGAAATGTGAATTGTCAAATAGTAGTGAAATATGTGTTTAATAATACCGAGAGGCATTGTCAGTGAGCGTTGCGTTCAATGATTCGACGATAATTCCAGAATTGGAAGATATGAAAGTGTAAACAAACGGTCTAATTAATGGCTTTACACCGCGGTGCGATGATTAAACATGAATTAGAAAAACTTGGAGATCTGATTTGAAATATGGTGAATAACAAATACTCCGAGTTTCACTAAGAATTATTGGGATATTCAGAGTGATACTGTCACGATTCCTATTTCTATGAAATTCAATTATTACCAATCTATATTTTTCCTCATTCTTATAATTCACTGCTATTCCTATCATAATCTTTCAGATATTATATTTTATTGTATCATCTTTTTCAAGACTAACTTTGAACCATTTCCTGTCAGTCGATGTTAATTTCACTCACAGATAATTTGCTGTTGAAAATAATAAATAATCCTGTTAGGGCAGCATTATTTCCACTATTCTACCGGATAAGTTCAATACTATATGAACTCTAAATTGCAAGATCAATAAGGGCCATATAAATGATCGACTGAGGGGAAGTAGGGATTCGAACTTTTCTTTATTCTCATTAATCTGCCGGATAAGTTCAATCCATGCAAGCTCTGAATTGCAAGATCAATGAAGGCTATATAAGCGATCGACTGAGGAGAAGTAAGGATTCGAACTTCACTTTATTTTCACTATTTTGCCGGATGAGTTCAATACTGTGTGAACTCTGAATTCCAAGATCAATAAAGGTTATATAAGCGATCTACTAAGGAAGAGTAAGGATTCGAACTGTACTTTGCCGTATAAGTTCAATACAGTGTGAACTCTATATTGCAAGATCAATGAAGGCTATATAATAGATCGACTGAGGGAAAGTAGGAATACAAACTTTATTTACTACCGGATAAGCTCATCAATAGTGTGTGAACTCTAAATTGCAAGATTAGTAAAGGTTATATAAGCGATCTGCTGAGGAAAATTAAGGATTCGAACTGTACTTTGCCGTATAAGTTCAATACAGTGTGCACTAGGTAATAGTTGGCAATAGGTTCATTCACAATCAACAATTTGAACCGAAATCATTCTCAAATTATTTATTATTACGTTATACTTTATTTGTTATTTTCTTAATAGATTTTATAAAGTATGGTACCAATTCTGTTACTCTGAAATCACATTCAACTCATCCCTAAAAACGACTCTCAGGGATACGCCATGCATATCGCCTACAAGCCAATCTTCATTCAAAATCATTCGGCTCCATCAAAAAATTAGCGCCTGGCCATACTTTATTGTAAGATTAATTAACCTAATAGAAACTCCCTTCCCTAATTAACCCTCTTATTGGATTGAAAGAGATAGCAGGAACGAGAGCAGTTCAATTGGTAGAAAAACTGAAACGTAAAAGATTATAGAAAATCAGATCTCCATCAATCAAGCTACATGAGATGGAAATTGGCTCATTTAATATACTGGGTGTTTCTAATTCCATGCGAAAAAAATCAGATTTACTCCAGAATTTCATGAAAACGCGGGAAGGAACAAAGTAGGCTTATTTTTTTCAACCAACTAACGTCATATTTGACATTCGGTTACTATCAAATGTGCACTAAATTTGAAATGCAATGTTCTGCCAATCAGAAATGGCTGATATGCACTTCTATAATAGAAAAGCTAATGACAATGCAACTGAAGCTAAAAGCTTGGATCAAGAATGCTTTCATTTGGTCATACCATGCGATAAATCCTTCACGCGTTTGCATCAGGGATTGAGGGAAATTGAAAAAGAATAATGACAGTGAGAAACTTCGTTTGCAGCAAATATTTCAGGCATTTTTTCACCACGTACGATGAGCTCTACGTCAAATCACAAGGAGTACCCTTGCTTATGAAAATTCAGTCGAGGGTATTACAATTGTAACGACCCAATCATTACAGTATCAATTAACAAGTGATTAGAAATATATGAACGAGATCATTGGGGTCAGCCTCAACTGAAGTCACGTACAATATTCTAGATCACTATTAAATTCTGATTGCTTCAAAGTATGATGATTGCAGTATTTCAAAATAGAGAGAATCAGCCAAACTGGAATAATAGGTGGGTGGAATTCGTTAAAATGAATTGTTGAGTCTATTTCAGAATCTTTAGGTGTTTAATGATAACATGAACTATGTGAAACATTTATAAAGTATCCTTTTAATTTGTTCTACAGTAGTAGAGTAAGCATTTTATTTCAACTTATTACGACTAGCATCGATGGGAATCAGGCGAAGTCGTTTCTTGATTCAGTAGGGTTTTTTGGCAAATGTACGTTCTCGTGTAGTGCCTAATTGGTAAATGCAATCCACTCGAAATTTTTACACAAACTAGATGTGACACTCGAAACTTACTGGCATACAATGACTAATGTCGCACCTTGAGTCGTTTCCGAGTTATTGAGCAGAACGGTCCGTCGAAGTACTCGATGCTATCTGCTTTGTTTTGCGCTAACTATCTGTCCGATTGTAGAGAGAAATAGTGCCTATGAGCTCCGCGATTAGTAGACGTACCGGAGCGCCCTCTACAACTCACGGGTGGCCATTGGGAGGACTAGTTTTTTCAGATGTCTAGACTTTGTCAGCTTTGTGTTCCAATGCCGCCTCCTTTTTTCAATACGGACTGAATAATTTTGATGCATTTATAGCTGACTATCGTCTATCTATCCACTCCCAAGATGAAGCGTACAAATGCATCCGGTGTTAACGTGAACAGAATGCTCACATTGCAGTTTGAAATGCTGACCAGTTTAGAACAAACATGCAATTTTGTTTGGAACATCAACAAAGGTAATGAAAAGGGAATATCCTCAAATCGGTTCACATAGCAAAATAGAGCTCGAGTAACTTGACAGACTGCGGCGCGCGCTCTTCATCGGCCTTAGCGCAAGACAGCGTGAGCCTAACGAAAGCACATCCTTTCGGCATGATAACACGTACGTTGAAATAAAATGTTAAAAGTATAGTTTAAGTACAATGTTGAAAATATCAATATTTCTTGGTAAGGTCTGACGACATCGCCATATTACTCCATAAATCAACATCTGGTTTGAAAGTGGATATGAAAAAGATTTTTTTGTTACTATTTTTATAATTATTTTTTTATCAATAAAAGTCACCAAAGTTCACGTCTATTCTAGGGAAGAACTGAAAATAGATAAGTCAATTTTTGGTTTTATTATTTTTTCCCGGACCACAAGAGCCGTAGAGTAGGGAAAATGAAAATTTGGGTAGCCAGGAGGGTTCAGAATGTTATGGACCAGAGCATTTTCGGAAATATCTAAAATTGGGCCCTGTAAGTCCCAAAAGGTTCATAATAAGTTTTTCTCATGTTCAGCTCAACCAAATGATACGTACTTAAGCTCAAAATAACCGGAAAAGATTAAGCTATCTATTCTCGATATTTATATCTATATTCCAACTTTCTAACCTCAAAATTTTCTCATCTTTTCGGAATTGTTTTTTTTTTCAACATGCTCGTTTTTCCAGAAATGGATGGAGAGCATAAGGAGCTTTAATTTTCATTTTGGATTGAGTCAAAAGATGTATTATTCGCCCCGCAATCGCAAAATAACGATTTTTACAAAATGGCCGATTGGAGCTCTCCCGTTGAAAATATCAAGAAAATCAAAAACCCGTATCAAAATGCATCAAAAATACTACCGATTCATATGAAAAATAACATGATAGAGCTTAAATTCGTCGGCTTAGTTACAGTAGCGTAGTTAATTCTCGTGGGCTCATACATACGTGCGCTTTCCCCCCACACCGCGAGGTTCGGGGACGTTATCTACGGCAACTGCTTAGTTACAATTAACCAACCATTTGATTTTTATGAGAAAATTTACTAACTCGGCCCTATTTTGGGGCCCTCAGTCTTGAAAAAACTCTGACCAGTGATATTTTGCTTTACATAATGCCCCACAACTTTTTCCGCTTCACAGTTGCACATTGAGCTTATTTTTTTCCTTAAATATTGGAAAAACGTTAATTCGGGTGATTTTGGACATCTATAATTGGTCAATAATTACAAGCGTGGCACTCCTAGCTAACTTTTGACCCCATATCGGTCTTCAGCACTCTCGATATAAATATAAATCATAAAATTTTGGGCTCATATATTTGACCTAAAAAATTGCAGGGTGACTGGACTACTCGTGATACGATTAGATTCAAGAAAACCTGTCTTTGACAGTGATTATTTTTGTTACGTCTTCTGATGATGGTGGTAAGACCGAACGTACGTAAAGACGAGAATAGTAGTCATATGTGTGTGTGACCCTTATCCACGAAATTACTATATTTGTGCGTTGCCATAAAATTGAAGGCAGCCATCTGAAATAAAATGTTCAAATAATTGTGAAATGTATTGTTTTCTTCTTGTTCCTTCTAGCAATATCTAATTGTTGCAAAAAAGTGATAAGAAAGAGCAAAAGCTAGTTATTTCCAAATATAATATACAGGGTGTCAATTTGAAAACTTCCCACCCTTAATATCTTCCTTCCAGTAAACAATATGAGTAATCGAAAAAACATGTCAATTTTATTGTCAAGGGGGACACTTTCAAGGACTATTTGTAGCCCTCGTGGTTCAACCCCCTAGGAGGGGTAGATTTTACCCTTAGAATTTTAAATGGGAAGGGGGGTCAAGTGGCACATCATTTTGATGAGCGTTCAATTCTTGTTCCAATGGTACCCTGACTTATTATTTTTTGATGAGCATTTTCCGAAAAATTGCGTTCTAAACTAACAGAAGTAATTATTAGAACGCCTATACTGAGATGCATGGTTTGGCCAGAACTGGTTAGAATATTAGGTGGTACCGTTCCAACCCTTTATTAGGGGTAACATTAGCCATTAGCTCCAAAGACTTTACATAAAAAAGTAGTCTAATAGTAAAACGTAGATGGTAGTAAAGTTGTGTTTATTCAATGCTGACTTTTTAAGTGTCATCGCAGAAATTGTACAGATAGCCTTCCTTTTTTGCTACTGCTGCTGTAAAAAGTGTCTGTTTTCAGGCAAAAAATCGGTTAGCACATTTGAACTATGTGGAAGTATTGTGAATACAGTTGTACCTGTTGGGCTGTTTAGGAATTACTTTAATAAGTGTATAAAAGTGTAAAAATGGTTTACATTCTTCAAGACAGAATTGAAATGATTGTAATTTATGGAGAAGTTGGAAAGTGCGCACGAAGGGCGGCATGTCTTTTTAACGAAAGACATCCAAATTGTAATGTAAGTCACCGGTACGTGCTTGATTTGGTGAATAAGTTTTACGAAACTGGTTCAGTGACAAATAAAAAAAGAAATAACCCCAGAGTACTAAATGAAGCAGCTCAAATTGAAGTTTTGGGAACATTTGCTGCAGAGCCCACGAACTCCTTACGATCAGTATCAGAACAGACGGGAATGTCACGCGAGACTATAAGAAAAGCATTGAAAATGCATAAATTTCATCCATATAAAATGCAGATTCTTCAAGAGCTCCACGAAGATGATTATGATAGAAAAATAGAGTTTTGTGAAATCATGTCTCATCGAGTCAATACCATCTTCTGTTAAACATCTGTTTCAGCGATGAGTGTTCATTTTTTCTGAATGGCAATGTTAATAGACAAAATTGTCGCTATTGGAGTGACGAAAACCCACATATTTTTCGGGAAGGGCATACACAACACCCACAAAAAGTTAATGTTTGGGCTGGTATTCTTGGAAATGCCATTATTGGTCCATTATTTCTGGAAGAAAACTTGACTGGCAATCTGTACCTTGATATGCTTGAAGAGACTATCGATCCTCTTATAACTCACGAGCTAGAAACTCAAATTGATGCAGAAGGTAATGAACTTTTGCAGGAGGATCTGTTACATTACCAGCAGGACGGTGCTCCACCTCATTATTTTCTTCCCGTCCGACAGTGGTTAAACGAGAGATTTCCGGGTAGATGGATTGGCAGAAGGGGAGCAGTTGAATGGCCTCCGAGATCACCGGATTTAACACCCTTAGATTTCTTTCTTTGGGGGCATCTTAAATCCGTTGTTTATAAAACACAACCTTCTGATATTGACGAACTTAAAAGACGAATTACAGCAGCATGCCAGTCAATTCCGAGTGAAGTTTTCCGTAATGTTAGAGGGGAGTTCGAAAACAGACTGTATTACTGTTTAGAGCAAAATGGAAAACATTTCGAACAGCTAATAAGATAAGCGGAAGTAGATTTTCTGTTTAAAATGTCTTTCTCGCAAATTAAATTTTATTTTGTAGAAGGAACATAACCACCAAATAAAAAATCCCATGCGTAATAAATTTATTCCTGTCATTCAAGGGTTGGAGCGGTGCCACCCACTCTTCTAACCATTTAGTTAGTCAATACAATAATGCATCTCAGTATAGGCGTTCTAATAATTACTTCTGTTAGTTTAGAACGGAATTTTTCGGAAAATGCTCATCAAAAAATAATAAGTCAGGGTACCATTGGAACAAGAATTGAACGCCCATCAAAATGATGTGCCACTTGCCCCCCTTCTCATTTAAAATTCTAAGGGTAACATCTACCCCTCCTAGGGGGTTGAACCACGAGGGCTACAAATAGTCCTTGAAAGTGTCCCCCTTGACAATAAAATTGACCTGTTTTTTCGATTACTCATATTGTTTACTGGAAGGAAGATATTAAGGGTGGGTAGTTTTCAAATTGACACCCCGTATATGGAAATCTCGAATACTTCATATTCTCATGATTATTGATTAGTATCAACAGTGCGATAAGCAACCATTGAAGAAACTCTTGAAGTTGATTCTACGCTCGGAGCAAACATTGTTTGCTATTTTCAGACAGAAATAACCATTATTTACTGTGCAATAAAATTCTCTTATACAACTTTCACGGTGAGCGTAAGCAAATATGCTTGACGAAGGTGAAGGATAAACTTTCAATCAATTATGCTCTGGCTTTTACGGACCCACAGATACGTTAACGTCCTGTGAAAGGACCTGCAGCAAATTGTAAATTTAGAGCTGAAACAGTGTCCTGAACCCGAAATACCTCTCGTAAATACCAAAGACAAACTACATTGAATTCGCTAGAAGATATGGGTTTATCTATGCATTAAGAGTTGTATTTACATTTTGCTGCTTGCTTTTCACTCTTCTTATAATGAGAATGTGAGTCGTTCGAGCGAAAGAAATGATTTTTATGGAAGGACGTCTATAAATTAAGAATAATAACATTCAATTGATGAAGGAGTGTTTGCGTATTCTATTTCCAGTTTAGCCAAATATAGAACGTTAAACATAATCCGTGTTATTACTAGCTAAGAATCGTTCACAATTATAATTCGTGTTGAATGGTGTGAAACTCTATACTAGCCCGGAACAATGCTAAAGCTGGCAACACTGTACAGAGTCATTACATCATATTAGTGGCATGGTGACATGTAAAAGTCTGCTGTCTCTAATAGTCTAGGACAGTGATTCTCAAACTGTGCGCCGCGGCGCCTCGGTGAGCCACGACCACGGTCGTACATACAGGTCTGGGAACTCTATGTTTGACATGAGTTTCTCACACGTCGCCAAACTCGTAGTCCCTCGCTCAGCCACCAGCTAGCGCTTGGATCGAAGTATAACAACAATCACATTATTAAGTAAAATAATTTTTCTCATAACGCAATATTTACTATTCTGGTTTGAGAGAGGAATAGAACTGTTACTCTTGTCAAAATGTATTACTCACCTTAAGAATAACTTCCCCTTTTTCGTAATACATGCTCGCAAACATAAAAGACCTCGTTAAAACGATTTCTATCCGGAATCGCAAGCATCCACTTTTTTCACAGAAGTTTTTCGCTTTACACTTTTGTACCCCGTTTTGCATTTCGGCACAAGGCACGGTTTCGTAATTTTTTTCTGAAAACGTCGGTATTCCTTGTGTTCACAAGTCAACAATGACAATTGCCAGAGATCACGGTCGTATACGTGCCAGAGATCATTCCTCGACTCATGCGCCACCCTTTTGGTACTATGCAACAGATGACGCTTAGTAGACTCACTTCTCACATAGGAAACAGCCTCGAGTTCCCAGACCTGTATATATGACCGTGGCCACAACCTATTCACTGTAGCGCCACGAAATATTGTTAAAGCTTGATAATTAATTTAATCTAGACATTTCGCCAAACTAAAGAAAAGTGTGAGGAGGTAAAAATATCTAGATTTTCTTAACTGGTTTATTTGTGTATGATATACAGGGTCGCGCCGATGCTTCATTTCTATACAGTGTATAAAACGTCGAGGTGCTTAGGTCCATCGCAAAAGAATTTGGAATGTTCTGGATGATCTTGCGGAAAATATAATATTCAGGCAAGCGTTGGCGGCCAGATTCAGTCAGTCCATATATCATTCAAGTCTAGTGAAGTTAAGCTCAGTGCTTCATATAAAAAACATAAATTAGTAAATTAGTTCATATTGTAATTTAGTTAGTGTTATATTACTTCTTATTGTCTTTGATAAACAGTTTTGTGATTGGTCGCTCTTGCATCTTCGATGATGGACAGTAATAAATAAAGTAAGAATATCGTGAGTATGATGACAGTTATTTATAGTTTGGTTTTACGTTAACAGAAATTAATGGTGGAGAGAAACCATAATGTGTATTGTGTATAAAAGTTTTGGCAACGGAGTGTATGCTTCCAAGTAAATTGAAGCGACATTTCGAAGCTAATCACAACAGCATGGCTCGCAAACCTTGTGATTTTTTGCCAGGAGGTTAAAAAAACTGAAACAACAAGAAAATACATTTTTTAAACTGCATCAATACCAAGCCTTGCTAGGATCTTACAAGGTGGCTTACAGAGTCGCGAAATTTTAGAAGCCTCATACCATCGCAGAAGAACTCATTCTACCGGCTGCTGTGGATATGGTGAACATCATGATTGGTGAGTCTGCTGAGAAGCTTCGTTGGAAAGTGCCTTTGTCCGATAATACACTTAGTCAGAGAATACAACATATGGCGGAGGATATTAACGATCAATTAATTGGAAAAATTGAAGGAATCGAATTTGGATTGCAGTTAGATGAGGCTACAGATAATAATAAGGATGCTCATTTGATATAATATGCACATTTTAAAGATGGTAATAATATTAAAGAAGACCTTCTGTTGTGTAAAAATATCACTACATAAGCGAAGTCTCAGCACCTGCTCAAGATTCTTGATATATTCATATCTGAACATAATTTGAATTAGCCTAAGTGCGTTGGTGTACTGATGGAGCTCACTTCATGTCTGGCTGCTATAGAGTATTACAGGAGCTTATTCGAAGCAAGTCATCAAATGCACTGTGAACCCATTGAATTATTTATAGAGAAGCGCTTGCGTCAAAGCAATGTCCTGCACTGAATGGGGTGTTAGAATGTGTGATGAGGGGAATTGGTAAATTCTTATAAAATCTCGTTCATTGGAAGCAATTCTTTTTCGTGGTGATAAATTATCTCGTACCTTTGAATTGTGGCAAAGAAATTATTTTCGTTAAAGAAGAGAGATACAAAGATGCAGAATATTGTGCCAATTATTTAATAAAACTGGCATATTTATGTGAAATTTTCGGAAAGCTTAATTTCCTTACTTGCTCTACAAGAAAAAAACATGCACCTTCTGAAAACAACCAAAAACGTATCATTTTTTTTATAAAAAAACTCGAATCATGGAGAAGAATGATAAATGACGATGCAGGCAAATATTGTTTTTCAATAATACAGCAATTTTTGGCGTCAAATCTCGAGATATAAAAACCATGTTTGGAAAGTACTTATCACAGCTAATTATCTGGTTTGAGAATCCATTCACACTGGTACTCTGTTTGAATTTACTCCTTCAGAAGAAAAGAGTCTATCGAGTTATCTTCCGATAACAGTTTCAAAGAAAAATTTGATAGCATGGAATTGACAGAATTTTGGATTTCAATAAAAGATGAATATCCCCTTCTAAGTAATAAAGCTCAGCGAATTTTAATTCCATTTTTGACGTCGTGTTTGTGCGAAGCTGGGCTTTGGGCGGTAGCTGCAATAAGGAGCAAGTATAGAGCAAAAATCATTGTGGGAAAGGAAATGAGGGTGGCCGTGCCCAGTTCAATTTCACGATTTTAGAAAATGTGCAGGGATTTGCAGGAGGCTCATCCTTCACATGACTTATCAATTATCAATGCTAATAAAATAAAAACAAATAATGAAGATACATGAGTCTTATTTATTTTTATTTCTTACTTAGGAATAGTCATACTTTCACTCAGGGTGTGGCGCCATGGAAAATTTTAATTGAAAAAAAGGCGCCGCGACTAGGAAAAGTTTGGGAACCTCTGTTCTAGGAGATAGATACCTACATTTTTCGAGCCTGAGATATAACATGTTGGCATATGTGTTTTGCTTTAGAAATTATTAATCTGAGTATTTTATCCTGTGTGAGTTGGCCCCCCACCCCACACAATTTTGAGTAGACGCCCCAGAAAATATTCAATTTTGGAACGGGTTATAACACTTTGGTGTTTGGTGCTAGTCGAAGAGGGGTCCCTTGGCGATCAATATCCAGTAAATGCCAACATTTTTCCCCATGCAGTTGGCAGCACTGGTAACTTCAGTTATCACCAAAATTGGAACGTGATATAACACTTTCTGACCAGGCGGAAAATTTTTGTTATCAATGCTCATTACTCGAAAACCATACGCCAACATTTTCTATGCGTCCATTAATTTTGGCCATGTTTGTCTCAAATTGGAAAGAAAAAATTGTGGCACATCCATCAACTTGTAGCTTTTATGTAGAACATAAGCTTGTGTGAGTTCCAACATTTTCTTTCGTGTTTAAAATGTTGAAAATTATGCTTAAAAGAGCGGGTTAAAACTCAAGGGGCTTTAGCATTTTTTCATCGAGCAATAATTATTGAGAAATCGTTTTGTTTTCACTTATAATCTCCCTAGTGCTTGAATTATTCTAGAAAAATGCGTGGCTGAGGGAAAATTTCCGAATATTAATTCAAGGACGCGGGGGATTCGGTAAGAAAATTTCACACCTAAAATTTATTTGAAAAAAAATTAAAAAATCTGACACATTTCATAGAAAAAACAACTGTTATGATTTCATTTCATAAACAATAAAAATTTAAAAATAATAACTTACCGAACTTTGAAAATCAGAAAAGATCAATAAAAGATTTATATGGAATTAAAAACAATAGTAAAAGCTAAATAATAGTTAGGATATTAAAATTAACAATGTAAAACATAATAAACAATAATGTAATAGAATAAGAAGTGTTAAACAAGAACTTCAGTGAAAGTGAAGAAATGTACTGTGTAACGAAGGCAGAAATCATAATTAAAATGATTACAAAACTATTATGAGATAGTACAAAACATTGAAGAATGTTATAGATATAAGTTAGGATTAGTAAATTTGAGTTATATAATGTTAAAAGAATGTTATTGATATAATATAGTATGTATTAGATTTAAGAATAAGTAACTGTCAAGAAAACCATAAATATGGGAATAATCATATTAATAATAACCCAATCATAGGTTATCTTATACCAAAGTGTGTGGAAAAATGTAGGCAATATTAATTTAAAAAGAAGGAATTACTATCGATTAAAATAAGTTGAAATTCTCCAATAATTCAAAAATTATAGAATACTAAATTCTGATTGGTCGAGACGAATTCCTAGTGTCAGGCTGGTAACAATCAGATACTTCTGTCAGTTCACAACAATTAACTTGGCATGCTTGATATGAAAAGAAAGCATCTGATAGGTGGAAAATGACATCAAGTAGCGTCGGTTTTGGAGGCCTATAGAAGGATCTGGAAGACAATCCAAGTCAGTTGTTAATAATATCTAAGCAGAGACTGTGCTTCTCTGGCAACTCACAAAAAAACTCCATAAGGTTTTTTTTATATTAGTACCTCTCACTTTAGTAACATAGAGGGCATTCAGTTTTTCGAACAGAATATTTATCATTTTGTTACATTTAATTTAACATTACTTAACTCTGAGGAAACAGTTTATGTTGTGAAAAATGATGCCAATAGATGGTTTGAATGAAACTATAATATTCCAGTTTTGGATAATATTATTTGTGAAAAAAAATGTTCCTCTTACTTTAGTAACATAGAAGGCATCCAATTTTTCAACTCAAACATTTATCTTTGGACTACAACTAATTTAATGCTACTAAAATATAAGGAAAGCACGTTTTTGTAAAAAAACGATAAGGATATCCGGCGTCTATAGCAGTCTTTTAATGATTCGTAATGAAACATAACCACAGTCAAGTAGGCTTCGGCTTGTGATGTCAAAATCGTCTCTGCTATACGTCACGTCGACAGCTATTTCTTAAACGTGCTTCTTTAGTTCACAATAATTAAATCATGGCAGTAAACAATCAAGAAACTAATTTTAAGCCCTATGGTGTTTGTAAATCTTGCTCTGAATTAATATGTCTCATAAAAATTTAAAGTATTTGCAATGGAAGAAACTGAATTAAATCCCCATCAAGAAAACCTTTTCACAGCTATCCAGAAGATTTTGGAGGAAGATATCCCATCCTTTTAAGAAAAACCAGAATTCAGCAGAACAAAATTGATTCCAAATATTACATCTATTATATTAAACATAGACATCTGATAGAACTGGAAAGGGAAGATAACCATTATCCTTGTTATTCTCCATTACGAAGAGAAGAGTTCCAATCAGAATTCCAAAAATATTTAGCCTTAATGAAAGAAATATTTGGTAAATAAATATTTGTATTTATTTAGTATTATAAAATGAATAAAAAATTAAATACCAAAATTTGACCCTGCATATTTCGGATCATATGATAGCTGTCAAGAAAAAATTTCCACTTATCAATTTTGTTCGCCTAGCTTGGCAGGAGGAGAAAAATTTCCGAAAAATTTGAAGGTTATCATTGGTAACTGTCAAAATGAAAGTGTGTGATTGGCTTTGAATGACAGGTGTGAAATTTTCATTGTTGTTCCCCTATTTTCTCAAAAACGGCTTCATCAAATTGATAAAACTAAGATGCGTTGAACAGAGAATTCAAGTATCTTCAACATAAGGTACCACTCGTCCCCTATCCAAGATTTTGGGGTTGAAGTTACAAGGTTTATAATATGGGCAAAATCTTTCCCCTGGGAAATCAAAATCGACGGGTCCGAACGATTATTTTTAAACGAACGGTATATGAGAATCGGCCGTGTTTCGTTTTGATTGGCTCACCCGGTATATTAAAGTTGAGTACCCAGTGACTGTATTGGTTGAACTCCTAGCATGAGATAATTTCCTAAACTGAACAATTGATCCTTAATTGATAATGATTAAAACATATAATCAACATGTTCGGGAATCATCGAAGCTTTTTTTCAGTTTAATTGAGTCGGTGTGGAAAAGTTGATAAAAGAAAGCGATTTATTGCAGACGCTAGTTCATTTCAAATGACAATAAAATCCCTCGCCTTTTTTCCCAACTAATAATGGACGCTTGAACCAAGCTTATCCCAATCGTGAATTATTGACACGGATAAAGTTGAATCGACCTCCATAATGAAGCAATTATTTACGTGGAAAATGCTAATTCTACATTGAACAAATCTGTATTAACGTCTCTAGGAAACTATGCTGCTAATCTGAATTGTCTGTCTAACTGCCATTACTTGTAGGGGCCGAAAATATACTGCAAATGATTATGAACAGATAAAGTCGTGGGAAGACGTCAAATTATAGTCTGCGTCATCGCATCGTATTCGAATTGACAAGATATGTGTCTAAAATCTCCATGTTTTATACTTATAATCAGTGAAGAAATTTCTTGGAAGTCAATCTGGATATTTCGTCCATACCATCTTGATACCTCTTTTTCAACAAGACTAAGTTATTTCAAATCTGAGCTCCTTAGACATTATTTAAGCAGTAATTGATACATTTTTCACGTCTTTCGATGTGCTAGTTTTAATTCTTCTTTGAAATTCCCGAAACCATTCGTATTCAGTGGCGGAACTACAATGCGCGGGCCCAGAGCTATAGGGGCCCAAATGCATCATGAAAAGAGTGAAACATTCTCGAAACTGATAACCGACTTTACCAGCAAGCGCAAAAAAAAAACAATTCTAATACAAAACATTTTGAAACCCTTAGCAAGTATTGCAACCTCCCACATCTGTTTGTCATTACTTTGTTTTGACGCACTAACTCGACTGCCTGAAAACAAAGAAAAAGGCCCCTCTCTGACACTCTTCAGAGCACTTGTCGAAAATTGTTTGGGTAGGTTGATCAGTGACAGTATTACGTCGCTAATTAACGCCACTATATATTATTTCATATTATTTAATTATGTATGTACTTCCCAATTTTACAACCGTCTCGTCCCCTCCGGTAGGTACGTTCATTTGTTTCAGTATTCCCTGTTCTTGCGGTAAAGTCTACATTGGTGAAACAGGTCGTACAGTAGCTACTCGTGTGAAAGAACATGAGCGCTGTACAAGACTTCGTGACACCAGTAGATCTGCACTTGCGGAACACAAGTTTAACACAAATCATCAAATTCTTTTGAAGATACTAAAATCCTAGTCCGAGCCCCAAACTTCTATCAGCGAAAAATCCTTGAAGCTATAGAAATCCTAAAACATCCGAATAATATGAACCGTGACTCAGGATATTACATTCCCAACATTTGGAAACCCATCCTCGAAAATTCCACTTCGCACATGATCGCACAACGGCAGGCTCAAGTGCCGGAACGAAGTTAACCACCGGAACAAAGGCAGTGAACTGTGTAGCGTGAAGGATTTTTCCTACAATAAATACGGCTACAGAAACCAGTAGAACCAGTTTCAGTTCAAGCCTCAATCCTGCCCTGAAGATGCCACCTGTAATGGTTGGCGAAACGTCGGCATCAAGTCGGGCTATTGTGACGCGGAATCCATCCGGAAGACAAGAATTTTCAACATTTGTTTCATGTTTTCAGAACTATACAAACCCAAATATTTATTATTTATGATACCTCTCCAGATGTTATTTATGACCATTTCTTGGCGCATCGACAATTCGGGTTTTTCCATTTGAAGTATTTGAACCTTTCTTCTTACACATTCCTCAGTAATAGCATGTTTTCCACCACTTCCTTCCTGTCACCAATAAAAACCTACCAATTTGTAAACTCCACCCTCTTCTACTTTTCTATTAGATTTTAAGTTTGTTAATTTTAAGATACCCATATCTTGTGAATGTGTGGGTTACTTTGAAATTTGCATTCAACTCGAATTCGTTACAAAATATTAAATAAATACTAAGTGTGAACTGTGAAAGTAGGTAAGTTATATTTTCAGCTTTATTTTTTAATTCAAATATGGAAATAAAAGATGTGATTAGAGATTTTGCAAATTTGAAATCCAGGAGGACGGATTTAAAATTTTAAATATATTTTCTTTTGTTAATTTTTAATTGTTAATAATGCAATTTTGTTCCTTTTTGTTATTTTTTAATAAAAATATCAATAAAAATTTGTGTTTCTTTTGTAGTAGGGGCCCGAATAATATTTTGCGGGGGGGGGGGCAAAAAATTGAAGTTCCGCCACTGTTCGTATTGCTTCGGGACATAGTGATATGAAGCCGATTCATCGATTAAATACATCTCCGGTAGTTAGTCTCTACAAAACATGCAGGTTTACATCACTAGCACCAAAAGAAAGATGCTCCTCAATTGCTCAAATTTGATGAAACCTCAACTACACATCGACAATGATTGGTATATGTACTTACAAGTTACGAAGCTAGTACATGTAGTAATGCTTAATCCTCATTACTATCTCATCGAAATTAGATAGGTACATTATATTTCACATTGTCACTTGTCACAATTATTGGCTAACGATCAGTCTAACGTTCATGATTCTATGAGCAACCCTGTTTGACAACGGAGGGAGTACGCAATTCTTCTTGAAAAGTCTACAGCGTTTTGTTCATATATGATGCCACTTCGATGGAGTAGTATGACAACATCGAAATCTTAAAATTAGAATTTCGGACACTTCTACTGATTAAATATATTAAAGTGAAGTAAATTTATTATTGCCAATATAATACAATGTTGTTTTGCACAAGTCATGGAGTAATCCAAGAAGGAATCGTTGGTAATTTGATAGCTTAAGAATGGATAAAATGGATTGTTCAGCAGGAAGAGTTATTATTTATTTTATTTTTGAAGATATGATGTGGTGATTAAAAGACCGAGGAAGACTTGTTAGAAAAATTCAATTTAGAGTAGTTTATTAAATCATATCTCGAATTTTCTATGCACAATTTGATTTATGTTAAATGATGATAAATATAAGATTTTTTTGGTTTTAGCTTGTTCGAGGATCCACAATTGATAGATTTTAACATCTTGAGAGTAGCTTTATTTAACTGCCTCCTGGATAGCGATTGAAATGTATTTCAGATGCAATATCACAATTGTTATTACTTTTGAATGAAGCTTTCTATAATATCATGTTTCTCGTAATTTTCGTAAGACATTTCCACTTTTACGATTAAATGAGTTAATTGTTGTTATGACGAAAACAAAATCGTTAATATGCAATTTACTGACTCAAACTGACACACGCCTACTTGGAATAATTATAAAAAACACAAAAAGTGATATAGTAAAATATTATATTCGCTCTATTTATAAGAAATAATTTTGCTTAGAAATTAAATTATTGATCAAAGATTTGTGCTAACCATTGTCCAACGAAATTTGCTGGAGTTTCGCAACTTCGTTGTTATACAAAATTATATATGTTTCGAAGGAACGTTCAATAATCTATAAACAAAACTATTAAACGGAGCTATTTTATATCTAGATGGTGTAGCTGAATCCGTCGGGGTATACTCATTTGTTTGAGTGTGGTTTCTGTATATGTTGAAATTCAAGTGATCATCTTTAATAATGTTAATATCAAGGAAAGGAAGCTGATTATCTGTTTGTATTTCGACAGTGCATCTCAGTGAATCAAATTGGCTATTAAGCGTGTTCAAAAAGGCGTGTCAATCAAAATATTTACTCGTAATCGAGGAAATGTCGTCTTCATGTCTAAAAAGACCTAAAGTTTCCGATTTCGACCAATCCGGGATTTTCAAAAATCAACTATGAGTGATGTTCAAAATGCTATGTGGGTCAAACTAGAAGGTAAATTTTAACTCGTTATAAGGAACATTTTGCCCATATTAAAAAAAAAACGTGTGGCACTCGGGGACTGCCGCGGTGAAGCTATTGCATACCATTTTTTCTCAACTTATGCAATTATAATTATTTATTTATTTTTAATTTATGCAGTATTTTTTTTTCTTTGATATTAATTCAAGTTACACTTTTTGAGCGTGGTGACCGATAAGAAAACAATTTTTTTTCTTTTATTGAATAAATGAGAAGTTAATATCGTTTAAAATATTTTAATTATCTTACAATACATGTAGGTTATTCAGGAATTTGTTATCATTGAAACTATAGGTTTATGGTAACTGAAATAAGAGACATAAATTTGAGACTTGATATCCTCTAAATATCTGGAAAATACCGCGTCAATGGTGGTCCCATATTTTGTTATGGATTCTTGTGGATCATTATTCATTTTCAAATTCAATTTTTCCGAAAGGAAAGTTGTCAACCGCTCTGATTTTTTATCAGCGAAGTTGATGTTGAAATCGCCAGCCAAGATAAGTGGAAATTTATTACCATTTGTACCAAGTATTTTCGATCCTTCTTCAGTGTACTCCAGTAAAGTGCGATGAATAAAATGCTCTACCTCGTCCAATTTTGGATTCGGAGAAATGTTAATTGCTACCATGACTATGTGTAGGCCATTTCTAAGTTTGCATAAGCACGCACAAATATCTCCAAAAAATGAGCGCCTAACATTAACATCGCTAACGTGTGCAATATTTATTTCAATATTCCGAGTTGTAATATTAGTTACATTATTATTATTTTGGTGAATAGCTACCCCACCTTTTGGAACAGTATCTCGTTTGAATTGAACAATACAATTGAAATTAGGTATTTCAATCGGATTATCATGCGCCATGCAAGATTCGGTAAGAAGTAACACATTTGTTTGTCTCGTGACTGAATCTTGTAAATCGTATTTGTGACTATTTAGACTTTGGCAATTGGAAGTCATTATTGAAATGCCATTTCTATTACTAAGGAAATCTAAGACACTTTGAGCTGTCGTCTGAACACTATTTAAAGGCAGTCTTTTGAATTCTTGCAACAAAGATGCAGTCGATGCAGCTTGCCTTCGATTATTATAAAACTTGAATGTAGAATTATCGTTTTTTGTCGTGATATACAATATTTTAATATCAGTCACCCGAGAGAGCGCAACATAAACGAGTTCCTGTTATTTTTCGTTACGGAATTTCTTGATTCGGTCGCCGCGCTCAAAGCCCGCGATAAAAGCTATATGCAATATATGCAATAGCTTAATAGGAACAGGTACTCTCAGGTCTCTGCTACGCGCGTCTAACGTATAAACTCTAACTGACGCGTAGCGAGCTCCTAGAGGCATATTTCAAAATGATTTCGTTCGTAGCTAATTACATAGAACGTCTGGAGTTCATGCAACTATGTTTTAGATAATTCGAACCTTCTAATTTCGATAGGCAACGTGAAAATCCCGGAGTCTAAAGCGCTAGAGTGTTATAACATTCGTATAAAATAGCAAAATTTCTCACTTTTAGAAACTTCAAATTAATTAATTAATTTGACACATGTTAGGTGTTTAGGTCTTACATTATTTTTCGTTCTGGAATTTCTTTATTCGGTCGCCGCGCTCAAAGCCCGCGATAAAAGCTATATGCAATAGCTTAATAATGATGAAAATCAGCGGTGGCCGAACATATTTTGAATACAGGTTACACCATTTCTCAAGAAGGCTTAGCACTTTTAAAACACAGTACAGATAAATATCTAGGTAATTTAGGAGGGATGGAAATGTATAAATGAAAAAGCAATTCATTAAGTTCCTATTTATCTCCAGCTTAGGATAACGTATTGTTCACATTATTATCCCCAAATATGTAAGCAGGACATTTTGTTTTATAATTTAGTTTACTCTGATGATGGGTACATGGTAGGGTGATTATTTCTTACCAATAGTGTTATTAATAATATGTATCCAAAATGTGAACTTTTTATGATTTATTATTTTCGGTATTAAAGGTTTACACATCAAAAGCGACACACATAGTTGTGAAGAGTAAAGCCAACTATGATTCCCATATCCGCATGTATCTAAAAGTCGAGAAATGGAATATCGATTTTTTGTTTCCGCCAGGGAGTTTGTCACAAAAAAAAGAGATCGAGAATGTGACTTCCTTTTTTTTGTATCTCCTATAGTTACCGAGTTACTCATACAAACATCGAAATTTGCCCATACAAATACATTATCTTAAGAATAGTCTAGATTAATTTAGAAACGCTAAAAAGATAATTCCGAAGAAATCCGAAAATAATTTTTTAGATCGTTTGCAATAATACTTCCCTTATACTAAGTAATTTTGAATTCAACATCTTACTTTAAATGAAGTACTTTATTTATATCTAACAACAAAAGCTGTACGTGTTTCATCAACATATAAGGCATCATGTTTCTTCAGTTGTTTAATTTTTTATGTATAGGTGGAAAGTAACGTTATCCTCGACAAATCGACCCATGTAGTCTATTCCTTTGAGTTGATGTAAATGAAGAGCATCGCATGAATCGCACATATTTGCCTTTGGCATACAACGCAAGATAAGAGAAACTGGGTAATATTAGCATAGAAATTTTTCATTTCGAATACTATGTTTACACAATTTTCCGTGTATCTATGGGAGGAGCTGTGATCTTCTAGGGTACAGATGGAAAATACTTTACGACATTTAGAAATTTATTGCGGAAATAAATAGGTTAGAGGACGGTGCATTCACGAAGCAATTCCGTTCAGAATGAAACATATTCATCATGAACATTTGCAAATTGCAGCAGAACTTTACGATTCAGCCTTTTCACAAGACAATCTGGTGTAATTGTTGATTACGAAAGATTGAAAAAGTTCTTATTCGATAGTATTATATGGCTTTTTGCATGATTGTAGTCAACATTTCATTTCGCTTACACTCGGAAAATATTTACAACAAACTGAATTAATTATGAATTCAATGCATTGTACGAATAACAAACACATTTTAGTTCAAGCAGTCAATAGACAGTGTTAAGGTTGCTCTCTAAGGTGAAACAGTGGCAACATGTCTATCAGTCACAAAAAGCTATCTCGCTTTTTACATAAACTCATCAGTGGAACAAGCTGGACGATGGAGTCACTATTCGACCATTTTCTCCAGGGGCATCGAAAACCCCATTCGGAAATGCTAAAGCATCAATTGATCAAAATGTCATCTATCGGAAGATAGTCTAGTAGGCCTAAGACAGCGCCCAAGGCTATAAATCTGCATCGACTCATAACGAATGTATATTTAGGCGGCATGTATGCGCTATTGAGGTGATGTGGCCTAAGAGGAGCCGGTGCTGAACATTCCACTGGGATATGAGATGCAGTTTTGTTCGTCTCTCCCCATCTATTACAACCTGCGTCATCAACGATGCTGATTAAGTGAAGATGTCTATGCAGTGGCCTATAATAAGCCCTATTTTCTTCTGCTCATAGAGATAAGGGCTTTAGAGTGTTTGAAGTTTCGCCTGCCTTATATAGGGGGCACCACGCCAAATCGAGAGCCACTGTCTGTTCAGTACCTCTCTGATGGCATGGAGCCGTTGGCCGATGAGATTCCAATAGCTGGATCATGAACAGAAACAGGTGTCTAGAGAATCCTGTTTAGCCAAACTAGTCGAATTTTTTTCTTTCTGGATAGTTCAGCCAGTGTCTCCCTGCACTCTCAATCAAGTCGAGAAGTCTTTCCATGCAAGGAGCGCGCCCAAGACAGCTGGAATGTCGGTCTCAGATTCTCCTGAGCACAGATCCGGATTGAATACATCCCGGCTCGGTTACGTGAGAACTTGAGGGATCTAGAAGTTTCAGCCTGGGTGAGCACGAGTAGACTCCGGCTCCGCTAGACCTTGGATACGTTGTGTTCTCCTGACGAAATTGCACCGGAGTTCTTGTTCTCCCAGACTTTTCTCTGGATTAAGAGAAACCTGGTGTTTGAAACCTGTCAGCAGGCGATATAGCATCCTGCTCCAGTAGCTTTCACCAATAATTATTTCAGTGGGACATCTAATCTCCTGGTAAAAGGCATTTGGACGAATAGGTGCTTCAGTATTTATAAAAGGAACTTTCTATACCTCTAACAGTGATGGTCGAATAGTGACGTCCTCGTCTTACTTGTTTCACTGATGAGCTTATGAGAAAAGTCAAACAGCTGTCTGAAACTGATAGACTCCTTGTCACTATTGGACCTGGGGCGATCTTAACTCTGCCTGTGAATTCAAAATTTAAAATTTTCGAAAAAATCTATCAGCTCCTTCAACCCCAACTCCGAATATATTTCTAGTTAGAGAGGTACTTAAAACGTAGTTCGCGAAGCCCTGCGATGCTGCGACGCCTACTTTGGAGGTTGGCGACTATATAGGAGATTGAATAATTTTTCCCAGCAGATTGATACATCCCTTTTTTTTCTCCAGAATTTGCTACAGTTATGGGAAGTTGGTATTGTAATCGATATAAGAAGCTTACTTTAACAATACAGTAGGGATTAACAACATTGACTTGAGACTAAGAGTAAATTTTCCATATATTTATGTAAGCTTTTCAGGTGGCAGTAGTAGGTTAGGTGTTCATTTTTATTTCTTCAAACATTTGGCAAACAAAAATATCGAAAACCTGCCTAATCTGACAACAATGACTGACCTTAATGACGTCACATCATTCCTAACGTAAATAAACTATAACACGAAAACGTGTTTGTTATTTATCCATTGCATTACCTTATTCAATTTATATTGTAATATCGGTCTATCTAAAGTAAAATTAAGTTTTCGCTACCTAGTAATGACACGTATTGCCTGTTTCCGTGGTGAAAATAGAAATTCAAAGTTGTACTTGTTGATTCAATGAAGAAATTACGCGAGAATATTTGAAGCGTTCCATTTTAATCTTATTCGGAAACAGTTAACACGATTGTAACTTCAGTTGCATAACCGATGGGTTGTTAGCTGTCGCTTAAGCCAGCACAACGTTCTCGATATCAGTTAACTCTCTTTATTTTAAAATAAAGTAAAACCGTCACTACCGTCAGAACAACGCGATCCGTTGGAACGTCAATCACCGAAGCCGAGTTTTTAATTTTCTCTTTGTGGTGTGCGTGTAAAGATCAACACCACGTGGACGTTGTGTTTGATTAGAAAGAAAGCTCTCGCCCTTGTAGCGCTATCCCGTATATTCCGGGTTTTTTTTTCAAGGACCTGGCAACAACATGTACAATATTAGAGATAAATTCCCGCTTTAAACGCTCGCACCGCTTATAACGCGCAAAACAGTGTGATAGATTAGCAAAAAATGTCGGTAATTTTTGCATAATTCTGAGTGCGGAGAAAAAAATTGCCCTAAGTAGATAATTATGGTACAAATTGAAGGAACTGAAATCGAACACTTTTTGATCATCGCGAATGGTTCAAGAAAAAAATGGTAAAAATGGACGATACCGGTCGCGTCGGACATCGTCGGATTGAGTTTAAAAAAAAGCTTTCATCAGGCTTATGTGCCGTAAAAAGACCGAAAAAATGAGCTGCGGAGCTATCCAGGCGCACGAAATACCATTATTTAAAATAATTGCGTAATAGCAACTTTTAAGGAAGATAAGAGATTGGAAATTTGGTAATTTCTTCATTAACTATTGAAAAAAATGATGCTGTGAAAAAAATAGCGCGTTACCGCACCACAACTTTTTCAGGGCCATTTTACAAAAGTGCTTTTTTTTTGCATTAAGCTGCGGTTTGCAAAAAGTATACATTCGATCTTGTTGATATTTTGTGTTGTCCTTGGTGGGTACAAAAGCTACAGCCTATCGAAATTTCAGCTCTTAATCCTCAAAAGAACAACAGTTATGAGTTTTCGAAATTTCGAGCAAAATCGATGGTTTTTTAAAATTTGCGGAGTCACCGCTGGATCAATCGGGTTCATCTGAAGGTCATTTATTCCGTTTTTTCACGTCGCATAAGCTTATTGGAAGCTTTTGCCTTTTTAACCCAATTCGACGATGTCCGACGCGAAAAACCGGTTTTGGCCATTTTTACCATTTTTTTGGACCATTTGCTATGATCAAAAAGTGTTCGATTTTAGTTTCTTCAATTTGTATCATAATTATCTACTTAAAGCATTTTTTTTCTGAACTCAGAATTAAAAACTTCAAAAAGCTAGTTCTATCACACTAAAAGTTTGTTCACACCCTTTGTATTGATAGAAAGTTTTTGTCTAAATATTGCCATTTCACACTCTCCTTTTTCTCACAATTCTACTGAGCCATCACTAAGCAACGTAGAGGGAAGCTTGACTAATATTTTGACCTAATACATAACATTATTTGGAATCTTTTAATTAAGATACAATTATTGTCGTAAGGTTCAACAATTCTTCAGGTACTACACCTGAAATATTGTTTAAATCCGTGAACATGGTCTTTTTGCATTTGCCACAAACTGCTTCTGACTTACATGCATGGCACTTCAGAGTTGACTGATTCATCACATCACTCCCCACACTCTTAGGAACCGAAAATGTATTGCAAATGATTAGCAATAAAATTTCATCAATATCGCTTCTTATCTCCTTCAAGGGCTGATAAATTGAAATTTCATGTACATAGTTACTTTCCTTCTGATTATAAGTCAAGAATAGTGATAGTAGTTATTGTATACCCATTGCACTATTATCTGTTATCTCTGAAGTGATGGAGAAAACAATCAACATCGAGCTTATCAAATACCTAGAGAGCTACAAAATCGTGAATGACCGGCAATACGGCTTTCGTCTGCTTGCCTACGTAACACATGTATAGTCCAAGCAATAGACAGAAATGCGTGCAGAAGTAAATGCCTGGAAAAAAAATATGAGCGTATAGGAAATTGAATTTAAAGGTGAGTTTTCGTAAATGCAACTCGATCTGAAATGGCGATCATAACCTAAAAAATTGGCAAAGTTGCAAAAAGTGGTTTTTCTTAAATAATTAAAAAACTATAGCTCGGATCGAAAAAAGTTAAATGAAAAAGTTGTAGGTATCAAATGGATATAGATCTATCGATTCATACCATAGTTATTATGGATATCATTCATACTTTTCGAGTTATATTGAAAAAACCGTTAAAAATCGTGGTATCGTTCCATCACACTATTATGATCTGGTATATGGCCAAAGACTAACAGGTCCACGAAAACTATGTTAGTAGAACTCAAGAACCTGTTTTAACTGGCACATATTGAAGCAAACTGTCATTACATTTATGGAGGATGTTGCTTTGCCCAAAGAAAAATGCGTGGGGTGTTTCTGAGACCACAAAGACCTGAATAATGCGATCAAATGTCCATGCTATGACCACACATTGAATTTATCTAAAGAATAAATACGGTAGTGATCATCAAGAAAACAATCAACCTTTTCACAACTAAAACTATAAAAGAGTTCACACTGTGGATATAACACTATAAATAATGAATATTCACCCTTATCTAATAAAAATACTCTTGAAGTACTGAGGTTCTAATTTGGTTAGTTGGTTGCATTTCAATTCCCTTTTATGCTTAGAAATTAAATTATTGATCAAAGGTTTGTCGAAACCATTTTCCAACGCTATTTGCTGAAGTTTCTCAACTGCCTTGTTCTAATTTTGCTGGCTGAAGGAGACGTTCAATAATATATGAACAAGACTATTAAATGGAACTATTTTATATTTAAATTACGAATTCAGCTACACCAGATTTGAACATATTCTAGTAAATCAAAAGCCGTCGTGGTATCAACATTCTCTCCATATAGCATGTCGACTTCGCTTTCAGTAGGTATGTACGTATTTATCTATATCGAATAACATAAATCCATTGAGAAAGTTTAACACCCCAACTTGTCAGAATCTCCAGCTGATTCTCTTTTCGCGTAGAACGCGAAAAGCTCAATACGTGAATATTGTGTTTGTAATTGCTCACTCGATTAAATTAAAACGAACAATACAACGAATTAAACTACATTTAGGTAGCTTAATTTCGTTCATGTTTCGCGAACGAACAGATCTACCAGACATTAGGGAACAGGTGCTGTTAAACAGAATCAGCAGTATGCAAACGTTTCACTGAAATTGCATTCAATGCTGTCTGGATTTCAGCAACAGTATAATGCATGCACGTGTTTTGGAACGTGGATCAGTAAAAATCCTGAAGTTTTCTGAGGTTTAGTCCCTGACCAATTATATCTATCGAAAGCAACAACTACGAAGAACGTTTTATATTGCCAAGCATCTTAAAGACAATTGCATTTTGTAACGAAGAACCTCCTTTTTATCGATTGGAATTCTTGTACTATTGTTTCATGTGATAGTGACAGTCTGCTTTTATATGACTACATCGAAAGTCCATTAAGCGATAGTAAATTAAATCAAAAACAGCTACATTTTGCACAGAAGTTGATACAGGCTAGTCTATGACGATATGATTCATATTGCATCTGTTACCTAGCAACCGATGCATTATAAATCATTATGTGTTGGAGGTAGTCCATTGTAGCTAGTGGGTGGGGGCTTTGAGGACGATACTAGCGACAGGATATATGACTAAATGGCATTAGTATTTCTCTCAACATTTTTATAATTCATTGGAATATTAAAAAAAAATATTTAATATGCAACTCGCACTGAATGGCTATTTCGTAGTGGCCTTCAGCTCGTGCTGCATACTTTCACACTCATACAAAATAAGTCCCATCTTATACTTATTGCATAATATACTGTTTGTTGTTTGCCAATTTCCATGATGAGTTCTTTAAGTAAGCGGCGTCAAAATGTGACATTATCGATGCAAATCATTTGATAATACAGTCCGCTCCTGGATGTCGTCAACGTTGACACATTAACATCATATTGAACAGAGATTTAGTACATCCAAAACGAAGGCTGCCAGAACCAGCAAAAAAACTGGCATTCCAATTGGGTTTTGCTATGGACATTTAATAAGAAAGTTACATACTTGTTTTACCTTTGGCTCATTCTCTTAGCTTAACAGAAAACTGTAGAGGAATTCTACAGGAAAAGTAATAATTAGTTGAAGGAATCACTTCGGTATTGAAAAATAAAATACTTACTTCCATTTAATTTCCGTAGAAGTGGAAATTTTCCTCGAAAAATTTTTAATTTCGATACACTCACTACAGTCAATGCAGGACAAATAAATAGATCATATGTTGTTACTGATGATGCTGAAGAATATTAGAGAATCAGCATGGTCATCTCATTGCTAGATAATGGAAATTGGGAAACTTCCATCACATCAATTGCCAACTCAACTTTGTCTCTTACTATCGAGTTTTCTCTCTGATAGATCACTCCATGTGGTGATTGACGGAGTATCCTCCAATGACTATCAACGCTGGTATTCCATAGGGATCTGTCTTGGCACCAACTTTGTTCCTGCTCCATATCAACGATCTGCTGGGAATTACCACCTGTCTCGTTCACAGCTTTGAAGATGATTATACACTTTATAGTTCTTGCTCATCTAGAGCCCATATATCATCCAATGAAGCTAGAGGAGCAAGACAGGGACACGTTGACGCAATTAATGAAGATCTGGTGAAATGTGGATCTGATAATCTATTAGAGTTTAATGCAACCAAAACTCAAGCTTGCGTCTTCTCCTGGAAGACTGATCCCACGATCCCTAATATGATGAAGTCAGGTAGAACGATTCCTATGAAGTCTTCCATAATAATGCTCGTGATCACCACCAACAGCACCTTTTCATGGGGCGATCATGCGAGGTATCATAGAAAAAAAATGTTTTACAGGACCTCAATTTACCAATTGATTCAATCTTTTGTCTGCTTTAGAAATGAATGGCCTGATACCTTTTCTCATGGAAGAGATATCAAGAAGAGTTGAACCAAACGGCTACAAATTCGAACTATCATTTATACTTCAGATGGTGTCGGTTCTTACTTGTTAAAAATAGTTTTAATAAGAAATATACTTGTCACTTTTTGTTTAATAAAAACAAAGTTTGTGAAAATTCATCACAAGTGTATTTTTCATTGAAACTGTTATTTATTGCTTCTCTTGTAAAGCAGTAAGGAGTATATTTTCAATAAATTACAGTCAGAGCTCGATAGTCCAGGCAATGAGTCGGGAAAAAAACCTTAATAAAAAAATTTATGTTGTGAGCTAGAATTTCAATTTTTTTTGCATGTTGTTCCTAATACCCCATAGATCATTCATGACTATCAAGACCGCGGAGGTCGATCTTTCTACCACCAAAAAGGGGTTTCAACCCCTCAGAGGAGCTTTCTTATAAAAACAATCCAAAAGATCAGCAAATTAATGAATTAAGAGCCAAAAATGACGCCTTGTATGTTTTCTGGGTCGCTGATCACGATTCCGCAGTTAGTTTTCTCGGTAAACTCCCTCCAAATGGGAAATTTGGAGAATTTATATATAAAATATAATTCATAATTTTGTTGCAAAAATGACTCCTGGTAGGTTTTTCGGGTCGCTGATCACGATTCCGCTGTTATTTTTTCCAAAAAACTCTCTCCAGATGAAGAAAATTCGGAAAATTTCAGATTTTCCTGAGACGGTTATGGATGATAAAGAATAATTTTGTTGCAAAAATGACTAGAGGTCAGCTACCCGAAAAACCTACTAGAGGTCATTTTTGAAACAAAAACAAACGTTCATAAACGTCTCCGGAAAACCTCAAATTTCCCGAATTTTCCATCTGGAGAGAGTTTTTCAGGAAAAATAACAGCGGAATCATGATCAGCGACCCAAAAAAACCACTAGAGGCCATTTTTGCAACAAAATTATACTTTATTATTCATAACCGTCTCAGGAAAATCTTAAATTTCCCGAAGTTTCCATCTGGAGAGAGTTTTTTGGGAAAAAGTAATAGCGGAATCGTGATCAGCGACCCAAAAAACCTACCAGAGGTAATTTTTGCAAAAAATTATAAATTATATATTATATATAAATTTTCCAAATTTCCCATCTGGAAGGAGTTTACCGAGAAAACTAACTACCGAATCGTGATCAGCGACCCAGAAAACATACTAGGGGTCATTTTTGGCTCCTAATTCATTAATTTTCTAAACTTTTGGACTGTTTTTATAAGAATGCTCCTCTGAGGAGTTGAAACCCCGTTTTGGGGGTAGAAAGGTCGACCCCTGTGGTCTTGATAGTCATGAATAATCTATGGTGTATTAAGAACAAAATGCGAAAAAAGTTTTGGAATTCTAGCTTACTATTTTTTTTTTCGGTTCGTTACCTGGATTACGAGCTGTGGATTGAAAAATGTGTAATAAAGATACGTTCTCGATCATCATGGATTTTTTCATGATTTTTATATTTTTTGTTTTATTTACCCCTTCAATCTTTATATAATAGTATCCCATGTATAATATTGTTATCTGTAATTTCAAACACCCACCCCTCAATCCAGCAAAAATACCCAGCGACACCATGTCATGAGAAAACTTTGACACCCGTGAGACCATCGTTCAAGACATCACGCTTAGGAAATTTTTCATTCAGTTAATGTATCGAGTATTAAAATCGTTATTTTTAACGTAGCACCATTATAGAGAAAGCAATCGACCTAAGTTACATTTGTCGATGCTTAAACGCTTGTTCAGAGGGGCAGGAGCCATAATTCCCTTGGAGAATCGATGAAATAACGTTTTCGAAACATGTACAAAGAAAAAATAATCCATTTCAATGTACGTTTAAGTTTAAATAATAAATCACGTAAGTGTTGTTCCATTCTTCCTTCAATTCTCTCACGAATAAAGAGGGCTATGACATTATGACGTCATGGCGACAGCACAGTCTGTTCCTTGAATATTTCATTATGTTTATTCATTACACAACCGAATGAATAATTGTACTGAATAGCAAACAGTTAGTTGTAGTGAACTGAACGAAATGATACAAATTTTGAATGAAAATCGAGATCGTGGTTTGAATTAAGTGACATGAGAATAAAAATCTTTTCCGTTAATTAAACTGTCAACTTCCAGATCGGAATTCATAGACAGTGAAGCACGTTGAACATGTTGAATCAAAGTGAAAGTAGTAGGTTTATTCATCGTGCTTTCATCTAGTTCCTTTTTATGGTAATAAGTAATGTCTCTATTCTCTCATTCCGAGGTTTCGCATTTTGTGTTGATCCATTTGAACACAAGATATCAAATTCAAATTTTGCTAACCACTTTTAATAGCAATGAAGGCATCATGCAAAACTATTGCTGAGTCGTTTAATAAGAGAGAGCATGTGACTACCATTTATTGTGATCTTAAAAAGCATTTGGGTGCGCGTCAGCGGAATTACTTGAACAATATGAATTTTTAACTCATGTACAATTATTGGTTTCAGTCAGTAATATAGAATCTCCAACATTACAAGTTGTAAAGGGAGTACCACAAGGATCAGTTATGGAACCAATGTTGTTTTTACTTTTCAACAATGATCTCCCTTGAAACTTAGGACTATTTTCTCATTCCGAGGTTTCGCATGTTGTTTGATCTATTTGAACAAAAGATATCGAATTCAAATTTTGCTAACCACTTTTAATGTCAATAAAAGAATTATTTAAGAATATTCCTGAATGATAAGAAAGAGCATGTAGCTACTATTTATTTGTCATCTTACAAAAGCTTTTTGCATGTCAGCGCACTTACTTGAACAATATAGATTTTTAACTCGTGTATAACAATTGGTTTTCGTCCTAAATATGAAATCTCCAATATTACAAGTTGATAAGAGAGTACCACGCGGATCAGTTATGGGACCAATGTTGTTTTTAATTTACTTTAATGATCTTCATCTTGAACATCAAATTCAAATTTTGCTAACCACAGTTAATGGCAATAAAAGCATTATTTGAAACTATTGGTAATTTTTTTATTAAGAAAGAGCATGTAGCTACCATTTATTGTGATCTTACAAAAGCGTTTGGTTGCGTGTCAACTGACTACTACAAGGATCAGTTATGGGACCAATATTGTTTTAACTTTTATCAATGATCTTCCCCAAAACTTGTGACATTCACCAAGAAAAGATGATAGGGTATACTTATTGTCTCATTCCGAGGTTTGGCATTTTGTTTTGATACATTTGAACAAAAGATATCGAATTCAAATTTCGCTAACCACTTTTAATGGCAATACACGCATTATTCAAAACTATTGCTGAGTCTTTTAATGAGAAAGAGCATGGAGCTAACATTTATGTCATCTTACAAAAGCATTTGACTGCGTGTAGCGGACTTACTCGGACAATATGGATTCAACTCGTGTGTACAGTTATTGGTTTTCATCATTTCAAGTGATAAGGGAGTACCACGAGGACGAGTTATAGGACCAATGTTGTTTTTAATTTCTATCTATGATCTCCGCAAAACATTCACATTAAGATGATAAAAGGGTATAGATCGTGAGGGAATTCAACATTAATCTAATTATACTAAATGGGAGGAAAACATCATCCCGAAACTCAGAATGGAGACTACTGAGTAGTACATTAATGGATCTAAGACAATAGAAGTAACTGTTAATGGGAGTCTGTGGGCCTGTAACCTAATCCTTCGACGGCTTTGGCAAATCGCCGAGCATTTTCCAATTGGAGATTCACGCTATAGGAAAATGTTTCCAGTTCAGTATAGAAAAGACTTAGGTAGAGCTAACAATGCGCTGAGGTTTCACGTAATCAGCTCGAATATGGTCTGGGAATGCTAAGAGCATCTAAACGAACTAAGCAAGAATAATGCGGTTACCCTGGATTCCGGGACACACCTGATTGAAAGGCAATGGAAAATCAGACGAACGCGCAATATTTCAAGTTAGCTGCTTAGCAATTTTCTTATAAAATTCGAAGTCGTTTCAAGCAATGTATGAATATGACTGAAACCAAAAACTATATCGTTCAAGTATCCACTTTCGAACCAGATGTTAAAGATTTATGAGGTAATAGGAAAAGGTTTCCAAATTTTATTGGAAAAATTGCTATTTGAGCATTCTGCCTAAAATATTCAACTTTATTAAAACGCATGTAGGAATTTGCAAGTGTTTTAATTAAATTATTACCTTTGTTACTCTTATATAAATATATAAATAATTGTGAACTCCAATATGTTATTATTGGAAATTTCAAACATAGATGTTTTTGACGTTTCATTAATTAACTCAATCTGGTAACAACGATAATTTTATTTCCGTTAAGCGAAATAATTAAACATGAAATGATGACCACTTCAATAAACAATCATACATAATCAATATTTGAAGTCTAATAAAGGATAAAGCTAACTTTTTTCAATCCACAAAGTTCTCTGTTTCGAACCTCCGTGTATTTAGTGAAGCGAGGCACGCTCTTGAATAATTGAAGATCCTGCAATGTGCTAAAATTGATCAAGTCAGCCTGAGCCTGTAATGTCGGATTTACTACTCCTGATGTCTCTAAGGATTAAGGCGAGTTTCACGAGAATATTCGTCCCATTATAAGTTATTTGGTACTATACAAACCGTCCCCAATTATTACGTTTTATTACTGTATTACAAGTTCTAAAGAAATTACCTGCGAAGCGTATCTGTTATTGAATTACATAATCGTACACAATAGTAGGAATTTGAGGAATTTGGCAAACGTTACAATGCTGTACTGTTGAATAGCTACGTGACTGACGAGTGTGAAGTTTTCATTGAAAAGTTCAGTGATATTCACCATTTTAATAAACTTTGGAATTCGACGATTGTGGAATATTTCTGTTTACTCCAACATTGTTCAAACGTATTGCTTTTAATTAAGTTTATTTTATTTGAAACAAGAAGCATATTTCGTTAACTTTGATACTGTTTGAATATCTACAACGAATAAAACTTATTTGAATAATAAAATAGTTGGTTCCTCAACACTCATCATTTGGTTCAAACTAGATGGCACTAGCGTTCTTAGAACTCAAAATATGGCCATTTAAATGTGGCGAAAATGGCAATTTTTGCGTTTTTCGAAGATAGGGCCGAATCTATGCATTTTATAAAAATAGACAGGGAAACAAAGTTATAGTAGTCAAAAATACTCGTGATCTGGTCCAAACTAGATGGCGCTAGCGGTCATGAAACTCAAAATATGGCCGTTTTAGCGTCAAAAAAGTATAACTATTTGTCTTTTTTTCACAATAGGACAAAACCTGCGGATGTTTATGCATAAAGTCAGAGGAACAAAGTTATAGTAGTCAAAAATACGAGTAATCTGGTCCAATCTAGATGGCGCTAGCGGTCATGAAACTCAAAATATGGCCGTTTTAGCGTCAAAAAAATAATAAATTTTTGGGTTTTTCGAAGATAGGGCCGAATCTATGCATTTTATAAAAATAGACAGGGAAACAAAGTTATAGTAGTCAAAAATACTCGTGATCTGGTCCAAACTAGATGGCGCTAGCGGTCATGAAACTCAAAATATGGCCGTTTTAGCGTCAAAAAAAGTATAACTATTTGTCTTTTTTTCACAATAGGACAAAACCTGCGGATGTTTATGCATAAAGTCAGAGGAACAAAGTTATAGTAGTCAAAAATACGAGTAATCTGGTCCAATCTAGATGGCGCTAGCGGTCATGAAACTCAAAATATGGCCGTTTTAGCGTCAAAAAAATAATAAATTTTTGGGTTTTTCGACAATAGGACAGAATCTATGCATTTTTATGAAAATAGTAGAGATAACAAAGTTATAGTAGGCGGAAATACCCATAATCTGGTTCAAAGTAGATATATAAACGATATAAAAAAATATACATCGTTGTAAAATGTGTCATTTAATTCATCATTCTAAAAAATTCAATTGGGAGCCCATTGAACCAAGCTTTTGTTACTAAAATTACAATATGATAATTAAAAGTACATAAAAAAGTATATATGCGCAGGTATAAAATAAACGTACGTATTGTAATATCTTATTTGGGACTACTGTTGAGTTGTTTCATGTTAAATAAAGAAGAAAATTTAAAACTCAAATTGAAGCTACTTTTTTGAATCGTCAATTGTTAATATGCCATTTTTTATTCTTTTTCTCAATTCTTTTAATCCTTCCTTTGATCCTCAATAAAATGCTGTATTTGATTTGGACCTGCATTCATAAATAGGTAAGGAACCATATGAAATCTCAGAAAAACAGATGAAACTGCAACTTGTAAAATATTTAAAGTAAAACCACTATATTTTGAGTTCTATGACCACTAGCGCCATCTAGTTTGAACTAGATTATGGGTATTTCCGCCTACTATAACTTTGTTCTCTTTACTATTTTTATAAAAATGCACAGATTCTGTCCTATTGTCGAAAAACCCAAAAAGCTATAATTTTTTTGACGCTAAAACGGCCATATTTTGAGTTTCATGACCGCTACCAGATTACTGGTATTTTTGACTATTATAACTTTGTTCCTCTGACTATATGCTTGAAAATACGCAGGTTTTGTCCTATTGTGAAAAAAAGACAAATAGTTATAGTTTTTTTGACGCTATAACGGCCATATTTTGAGTTTCATGTTCGCTAGCGACATCCAGTTTGGACCAGATTACGAGTATTTTTGACTGCTCCCCTGACTATTTTTATAAAAATGCATAGATTCGGCCCTATCTTCGAAAAACGCAAAAATTGCCATTTTCGCCACATTAAAATGACCATGTTTTGAGTTCTAAGAACGCCAGCGCCATCTATATGATGGATGTTGATAAGCACTACAACTTCGCTCCCTAGACTATTTTCATAAAAATGCATAGATTTTGTTATATCTTCGAAAAACCCGAAAATAGTCCAAAAATGGCCATAAATCGGCGAGTTGCGGTTTGTTCCGTATCCGGTAGCTCAATTTGAACCATACCATCGTGTTTAGCGCACCAAAATACCTCCTTATACGTTGAAAAAGTCCATTAGAATTTTTTTGGATTTCTTTGCTGTAGAAAATTTCCTAGGATGACTGGACTATATACCCTGTTCATTGGGCGTATGCTGATATTTTCTATTTCGGAGGAGATTTCGATCCACCTCCAGAAGATTGGAAGATAATCGATATGAATTATGAAGGTCAGTTTAAATATAAACATAGAAGAATGAAAAAAATCATATTACATCAAATTTCGGGTATCGCCCCGAAACCAGGATCATATATACTAGATTGTTTTAGAGTGCTACATGATATTGATATTGATTTTTATCGAATCGCACTTCTACCATACCGATGTGAGATAATGGACATGCGAGGTATCCGAAGAGATACTAATTCTCAAGCCTTCAAGCTGTTCCGAATGTTTTCTGTGGCAGAGGGTGAAGTCGATGCCAACTATAGAATAAGTTCACCATCATTACAAATTTTGTGCTTGGACACTCTCTTTCTTAGACTATTTTCATAAAAATGCATAGATTTTGTTATATCTTCGAAAAACCCGAAAATAGTCCAAAAATGGCCATAAATCGGCGAGTTGCGGTTTGTTCCGTATCCGGTAGCTCAATTTGAACCATACCATCGTGTTTAGCGCACCAAAATACCTCCTTATACGTTGAAAAAGTCCATTAGAATTTTTTTGGATTTCTTTGCTGTAGAAAATTTCCTAGGATGACTGGACTATATACCCTGTTCATGATAAGTAGAGCTCGGGAAATATGCACTTAAAAAACCCTAAAATATGCTTGCAAATATACACAAAAACCAGTTGAAATATGCACTGAAATATGCTTTTATGCATTTGAATATGCATTTATAAAAAACACAGTAATCTTTGTATTGAAGGTATTTTATTTATTAAATAATAAAGTCACAAAAAATATTTATTAAAATTACTATTAAGAGCTAGGTACCTACTTATTACTTATCATTGCTTATTTTCTATTACTACTTAACATATTATAACTTATACTATGTAGATTTATTTTATTTATTCATTATCAATATTATCATCAATCACGATCAATCATCAACAGTAAATTGATGTTGGAATCAACACATTTTTTTCGTATGATAGTAGCAGGAGGAACATGAACATCTCTGATTTGTAGTGTTCTTGTGAAATAAATAAATAATGCTGATTCGTATTTTTATTCGTAAATGGATGGATTGGAAAGGCTAAGATTTTATGAACTGCGTCGCAGATCTCGATAGATTAAAACCGATTAAGTAAAACCAAATTGGCTTTTTCTGCTCAGTCATTTCAAATTGAAGGATCGCAACCTTTATGAAAGTCACTTTTGATCAGACAATGTTCCAGCACTACAAGAGATTAAGAGCTTCGCTTAATTGCAATAATATAGAGCGGTCTATCTCGTAGAGTTCTTTAAGGTTTTTAGTCGCTGGCTTTCACCGACAGAGTTAAATTAAGTTTGAAGGGAAACTAGTTCATGTCTCTTTTCCTCTTACAATAAAGGATTCCGGATGAATAGTGTAATAACCAGATATAGAATAGATGTGTGTAATATGAGCAAAGGGATCTTTCTCACGACAGTTTTATCCCAGGGAGATTTGCTTAGTACACTATACAACACAAGTTTTGACTGAATCGTTTCACGTCTTGGCTACACTATTTGATTCATAAAAAATCGATACTTGAACGTTGGAGGTTAGCTTTTCGACCCATGGAATTTTCAAATCGAGAAGAAAAAAATTAAACAGTCGAAATGTTTTGTCATTTTGAGCTCAATCAATCATGTTTAGCAGAACGCAGGAGTCGTTTATTCATCAGTTATTCGACTTTTAACAGTAATTTTCTTATTGTTATCTCAAAGGTGGGCTTTCTACTATTACTATTTTACAGTTTACTAGTTACATAGTTCCATATTTTCTTATTATTATTACTCTTTTAATGGCATTTTTACTTCCCTGAATATACGTAGCCTATAGTGCGAGGAAAATATTGTACTTGTATTTTTAACTATTTTAAACAACAAAATTATTAGTTTTATCTTCAAGATATAACAAATAACATTTTTTCCTTTTATGGATTTAATTTAAAATTGATTATATCATATACGGGTCCCGAATCTTGTTTTGTCCTCTCTTACGTTTTTTAAATGAGACCTTGTATATCATGAATTATTTTCCACAATGTTATACCAATTGAAAATAGAGTATAAATAATTAAAGGGTACGAAATTCGTTTATACTTGATTGTTGTTATCTTGATTGCTAGCTGTTCCCAAAATAATGCATCAGCATACATTCCCATAGAGTCTTCCATTACCGGTTTCTGGATCATTCCCGATATATTTTATGTAAGAGAATCAGAACCACTCCACAACATGGCAAAAAGAGCAAAATTACTCACGCCATCTATGAATAGATGTCCTACTAAGAAATCAAACAATGTACTACAATGACCGATAGATTTCTCGAATGTTACAAAAGTTACAGGATATATGAGAATACTTGAGTGATGTAACGTTATACGTTACTGAGTCTGATTGCTTGAATAAACTTAATAATGGTTTCCGCTCGGAACTATAGATAATTAAACTTGAAAAGAAATGGTCACTGACACCTATGTTTTAATAGCGCAAATCGATTATTTTATTGCACGAAAACTCGAGAGAGGTCTCACGACACGCGACTAGAAAACGGAAATCGAGGGGAATCATCTTGGCGTGAATCTTACACGGAGTGAGTCGTATCAATTATCATTTATCTTATCATTTGATAATTGACTATATTGAAAGATTATTAGCAACAGTGACAGCTTAATTTGATGTACAATTGTATCTAAGTCTAGTTGTAGATGTGTATATTCTCTGATCGATGATATTTTTCAATAATTATATGAATATAGATTCATCCGCAAGAGGTCGTATCAAAAAAATTCTTCTTGCATAATGTTCTGTGGTCGATTTGAATTATTCGTAAGAGTTGAGTTAAGTGGACACGGCCTCCCATTCACCCTAAATGCTAAATTAACTCTAGTTTCACCCTCTTTTTTAAGATAACTCATAAATTTATAAAAAGTGACCCAAAAAAACATTTTTTCATAAATTCAAAGTTATCTTGAAAAAGAGGGTGAAAATAGGGTCATTCTAGCTTTTAGGGGTGAATGGGAGGTCGTGTCCACTTAACTCAACCCTAACGAATAATTTAAATCGACCACAGAACATTATGCAAAAACAATGTTTTTGATACGACCTTTTGCCTTTTTTCAGAAAGTTCCCCAGCTTATTGACTGGACTAATAAGTTGATACTGATCGATCAGTACTAGAAACACCTTATCATTGATATATTTTATGTTCCTACAATCATACATTTGAACCGCAGAATTGTCAGAAGCCTACTGTGCTTACAGAAATAAGGGAAGTCACGTGACCAAATGATCATAGCTTTTTTCAAATTGTTGAGGGGAGTGCTTCGAACGTATCCAACAGAAAAACTTGTTGCTTATCAATCAATAATTACCAATGTTCACCCTAAACTTATGACGCGTAGTGTATCACCCTACATATCGGAACATTATCGAAGGCTGTAAGGGTTGAATGCGTATCTTGAACAAAGTCTATGGATTTAGTAATATACTCGACTCAAGTTCATCCCCTTAATTGTTAACTTCTCATAATATAATCTGTGGCCGTACTATTTGTTATAAATTGCCCGCTGGGTAAGTTACGTGAACACTTTATCCCGTAAGAGAAGTATTCCATTAAAATATCAGAAACACAAGCACTATACGATCCACTCTGTTACGTTAATTAGATTTTCGTCAAAATACGTTATTCGAACTTCGAGCGTATTCTTGGGAATTGTATTAATCCGTTAAAATTCGTCACCTGGTTTTTGATTCCATTGAACTTGTATGCTCGTTCATTTGGTTGTTATAAGTACTGAGGTGAGACGGACAGCTGAAATGTGTACAAGCTACACCTGCTTATTCACATTTCCCACCTGGGCAACATTATGCGTCTCAAATTACGAAGTAGGACTTACATTGGAGTGAATAATTGTATATTAAGCAATAAAATGAGGTACAAAATTTTTTGTGTCTAATGTCCGCAAAGAATTTTATTTCTCAACAAACACGACTGGTATCGACTTTTAGATCATTATTAAGTGAATATTGAAGCAATCGGTAGATTTATTTATATATAAAGTTCAAAGATTCAGTAATGGAGAGGAATTAAGGTCCAATTGGCTATTAAGTGTATTGAAGTCGGAGTTTTCCCACAATTTGTTGATCTCCAAAGTTTCCAACAGATTTATTGACTTCCCTTTATTGCAAGGAACTAGATTATCAGATTACCATTCCAAAATCTTTGCCAAATCTCCATTAATTGCATCAAATTTTCCAGACTCGGTCAAATGCTTTGGACATATCCAATGATACAGCTAGAGATTCCTCATGCTTTTCACTAGGTTTATGCCATACATGTGTTACGTAGGCAAGCAGGTGTCCTGTTGATATGTGCTAACGAAAGCCATATTGCCGGTCTTTCACGATTTTGAAGCTCTCTAGATATTGGATGACCATGAATTGATTGCTTTCGCTATCAACTGATAAAAAATGCTATGCAATAGCTTTACCGCGGCAGTCCCCGAGTGCCACACGTATTTTTTTTCTCTGTTTTGGTATTGTGGAACGTCACAATCAACAGTGTTCCAGAAACTCCTATATCTTTAGTTGTTGAACTGCATAATTCTGCAAGCCAACAAGGAAAATTCAGCCCAAAAAGTACATACTTTCATTAACAGAAACGTATCGTTAGGAGCCTCGTCCAAAACTTCTTAACATATTCCGTTGTCAAAACTTTTGATTTTTTAGGTCATTTTGACGTTTCAAGAAAGAGATTACCTTTTTATATTTTGAAATAACCCTATTTCCATTGATTTGTATCGTACTTTCGATCACAGAGTATGTATAAGCTAGAAGATTTAAGAACTTTTGCCTAAAACAAACAGTAAAATTAGTAACACTATAACCATATAAAATAACCAAAATTTAGGTAAAAATAAGCCAGCCTCAAGTTTTTATCAATTCCTTCAAATCTCTTGGTGTTTATCCACTCGCAGAACTTATATACTTTCTAGTATATCTCCTTAGATTTCACCGGATGTTAAGTAGAAGAAGCTTTCCGAGCTGCATTTAAGATATCTCCCAAGTCGTTTTCATCAGCCATTTCGATAATTATTTTGAATTTCGCTGTTAAAAGATGTGTTTATTGGGATGCTGTCATCCTTTGTCAATTAAAGAACACCTATTGAGGTTGCTAGGATATCGGAAAGACAGACTACTACTTTTTTTTACAGATTTTCTCAGTAACTATGTATCGGGGGGCACGGCAGTGCCCCCGCCAAGTCGAGCGCGAAGCAAACACTGCCGTACCATCCTTTACTGGAACCATTTCGCCGCATTTTCAGGCCCCTATTTTAGAACCTCTGGATAAGACCAGAACACAGGAATTCGTCATCCAGTAAGCTATGAAATCACATACTCAAAATAAAAAATTTCAAATCTGTAGGTCATTTAGTTCCGAAGTTAAGCGAAAGCAAAGTTTCGCATTTATGACACTCACTCACTCAATCACTCATGATCATCAGAATAGAACTAGTACTTCCCATAAACTCAGAGAGCTAAAATTTGGTACAGAGTTAGGGTTTAATGGCCATATAAAGGGAAAACTATAAAAACTAGGATAATCGAAGATCGGGAGTACCTGGTGACCCTTACTTGAAAACACAAGAGCTCAACCAAACTATTAAAGATCGACATACCGCCTTTACAAAAAATATTCAACTTTGTTTGCCTCTTCATTTGATGTCAAAAATCGAAGGTCTGATGTATCTGATGAAGAACCCTCAGCTTGTCTCAGCTGTATTAGAGATATGGTAATGCCCCCTTCTACTATTGGTACATAAAAGAATGCCGTGAATTTGATTCACGAATTATTGCCTATTAAGTCAAAATTTGAGATCATACCCCGGGCATACGTGTACAGAGAATAATTCCCAATCTGTGTGGTGTATACCCTAACAATTCACAAGAGCCAAGGTCTAAGTTTAAAAAATGCCCTCACGGACATTGGCACCTCCATATTCTCTTGTGGCCAAGCCTACGTTGCACTTTCACGAGTAACCAATCTCACCTCATAAATGTTGACTTCAAGAGTATAAAAGCTCAAGCTTCAGCGATCACCGAATACAACCGGCTTAGGCGTAAATACCGCGCCGATCTTTCAGAAATTAAACCGTCTAAACCGTCTAAAAGAATAAATAATGAACGCGAATGGGCAATACGAAAAATTGTTGCTACTGTACAAGAATCAAAACCGGAAAAAAAGAAAAGAAAGATATGTAATAATAAAAAAACTACTCCTAAAAAGAAAAAAAATGTGTCAAATAAGAAAATCTAATGAAATAAATCAATATGCCCACGTTTCTACAAAAAGAAGTGAAATCCCATCAAAAACATTCTGTAAAAAACTAGCCAAGTCTCGATGGAGCTGCTTGTTTATCTCCAAAAAGTAATGAAATCTAGACAAAGTCGTGCCAAGTCTAAGGTTCCTTACTGCGATTTCTTTATTATTATAGTTAATGTTGTGTGACTTGGCCGTTGAAGGGTACACAAGGGTACAAAACCAGGTGCTCCATGATACCATTGCACCAATCTGTCGCCAGAACCGCTACCCATTGACGATGGAAAATTGCCACTTGGAAAACGTTGATTCAGTAACCAGTCAATTGTAGGCTTGATAAAGCTGCGTATTTCAATAATACTTATGTGTAGGCGAGCCTGAAACAAACAGTATGAAAAATTATTTCCAGTACAGACGAACTTCTAATCATTGATAGAAGTCTGTCTGTACGTCTATTTTATGTTAGATCGGTGGTCGATTTGACGCTCCAAAAAGAAGAGAGCAGAAGTCAGCATTGTCAATGCTGAATGCATGTGTTGCACAATCAACAACAGCCTAAGATGAGACACTAGCTTCCAATTACCAATACCAGTATGGGCTATTATCTCGCTTAACAAACATAGGTAGTTACAACAGATAACATTACGTATAAACAAAATTAACTTGTACCCACTAACGTATGAAGAATGTTCAACGGCCAAGTCAATGGGTAGCGGTTCTGGCGACAGATTGGTGCAATGGTATCATGGAGCACCTGGTTTTGTACCCTTGTGTACCCTTCAACGGCCAAGTCACACAACATTAACTATAATAATAAAGAAATCGCAGTAAGGAACCTTAGACTTGGCACGACTTTGTCTAGATTTCATTACTTTTTAGAGATAAACAAGTAGCTCCATCGAGACTTGGCTAGTTTTTTACAGAATGTTTTTGGTGGGATTAATATAAACAGATTCTAACATGGAATGCCGAATAAGTAATTATTTACAAGATGCGAAAAAAATGGTATACGCACCTCGGCAGAAAAGTGATTTTACTTGACTCGTATGGTACTCAAATCCTGGCTTGGCTCAGATTCAAACTTACCACACTCGTCAAGTAAAATTCCACTTTCCTGAACTTGATACGTCATGTACTATTCTATATATTACTGAACTAGGCAACAGCCAGTTGTGTGTTTGTCTGATTTACAAAAACAAATCAATCAGTCAATTGTCAATTAATCACTTGTTTTTAATTGCATTGATACTAACAATGTTATTGACGTTCGAAAAGTTCGCATTATTACTCTCCGATATTAAATTTCCAATAATTGCAAACATTAGCACAATGAAAACTGTTTACGAGAATACCAACTGCACAGTCAAGTTAGCATTACCACCCTTATATATTTTCGAATAATCATTATCAATTACGGTGAGGAAAGCTCGTCTCATATTAGTCGTGCTCAATACAAAAAAAAAACTAAAAAGAAGTTCATATAATAAATTATATAAAACCAAACACTCTTCTAGTAGACAACAAGAAATATAATTACATCCAGCAAATTTGTAAATACAGAAAATATAAATTGCTAAATTACTCAATGAAAAAATAATTAAAAATAATATCGTGTTCACTAAATCTAATAAAGGTGAGCCCACATATTTAGATAAAATTGATCAATTCCAGACCCCACAAAATTCATTTATTTACTTTTTTATTTATTTATTTCACAAGAACAAACAGGTTACAATCACTCATAATCTAATTACATGTTCTACAGTTATATAAAAACCATCCAATAATTAATGAAATTAATTAGAAATCACTCCTACCAACCCGAACCGCCTCCCGTTGAACTGCATTACTCAACTCAAACAAACCTTGTTGAAACTGTCGCACGCTCACATTGAACAATCCATAATCCAGATATGTACAGTGCTTATTATAAATCTTGCACATTCTAGTGATGGGAGAATCGCTACGCGTAGGAGTCAAGAAGGGTATCTGTCTGTGACGTATTCTGCTGTTGAATGTATGGAATTTCAGCGCTGAAAGTAGCTGCGGAGAATCTATTAAGCAACCACACAGCTTGTACAGAAAATATATACTAGCAGTTTCTCATCTGTAGCATAGCTTGATAAGGTCGAACTCTTGACGAATTGCTGAATAGGAACCAAATGGAGGGTATCTTCGTTACTTTTTGAAGTACATATATCTAATAGCCAAATTCTGAATCGTCTCAATCGCCTGTGAAGCAATGAATGTGGAAGGATTCCAAACATTAGAGGCATACTCCAGAATGGGTCGCACCAACGAAAAATAGAAATGTCTGAAAGTCGAATATGTTCTAAACTCCCTACCTACACGCTTAATGAAACCAAGTGATCTATCTCTTTCGATGTAATGTACCGGATGTGATCACCAAATCTCAATTGTGTGTCAAAAACCTCACCTAGATCCTTCATTGATGTAACTCTCTTCAAATTCTAATTATCAATACGATTCGTAAAAAAGATAATATTCTTACATCAGGTATACCTATATCATCACTTTACATTTATCCAAGTTGAGAGGCAATTTATTATCTATCGACCAGTTATAGATCATATTTAGGTCCTCATGTAGTTGGATGCATTACGACAAAGTCGACACTGACTTGAAGACCTTTAAATCGTCTGCATATGTAAGACTACTGGATTCAAACCTTTGGGAAAAATCGTTGACGAATAATATAAAGAAGAGGGGCCCAAGTTTTGAGCTTTGGGGTATACCCAAAACTGCCTCAAAGGCAAACGAATCCACGCCAAGATAGTTCACTGTCTGAAATCTTCCTTGTAAATATGATGAAAAGAAATGTAGAGCAATTCTATCAAATCCTAGTTGAGCTAATTTGGTCAGCAACATATCATGATTTACCCTGTCGAATGCCTTCGAGAAATCCATGTATATTACATCAACCGAGTGCCCTGCATTAACTCGCTGTCTAAGAAATCAACCAGGGCTAATAAGTTAGTTTCCTCTGATCGATCGATGATTTTTGACATTAGAATAAACCTTGTCATAAATGATGTGGTCAAAAATTTTTCCCAGTGCACTCAGTATTGTTATTTGTCTGTAGTTCATAAATAGGCTGGAACGTTCCTTCCATTTTCCCTTACATGTGCACAGAATTACCGGACCTAGCCTTATAGTATGCAGTTCACAAACTACAACAAATTCAAAGGAGGGTAACATTTTTTGCAGAATCAATTGAATTTTCAGAGTTATCTGTTTTACCTAAATTTAGATTTCACTCTTATTCACACATTGTTCATTCTTCATTTCAACCTAAAATTTTATTTAATTTGTTATTAATTATTAATTTTATTTAATTTGTTATTAATTATTAATTTGGTTAATAAAACCATTTTTTGTTAAGTTGAACTATTTCTTTTATTTTCTCTGTTTAACAGCATCTATCCAACACCATCGTAATGCCGGAGATTCTTCATTGAGGTTTTTTTTACATTTTATAAGTAAAACTGTTGGCGCTTCGGGCACAACCGTCAATCGGGAATCGAAGGGCATGTTTTATTACGATAGACCCTGAGATATACCATCATGAACTAGTCGGGCAATTAAACGGTTAAAACAGACTAGTTAATATCTTTTTCACCCGGGAACCTTACACGTAAACCTTACAAAACATACGTCTTATAATCTATGAACTAGACTATTAAACGAAGCTATTTTATATCTAAATGGTGTAGCTGAATCCGCCGGGGTGTACCTATTTGTTTGAGTGGATTTTCTATATATGTTGAAATTCAAGTGAATACCATCATCAAATTGGCTATTAAGCATTTTCTAAAAACCATGTAAATCAAAATCTCTACTTGTAATCGCAAAAATGTCGTCAACTAAAGTTTTGGAAACTGATTCAATTTTGATTTTGAAGGGGTTTCAAGGTTTGCTTAGAAAAATATTGGACAAAAAATGCACGTTGCATACCTGCTTGTTTGTTTATATAGTAATTTTCGTTAAAAGTGAAACTATTTTGCTCCATACATAAAGGTGTATTCACGTATTCTGTGCATATCATCATATGACATAAATTTCTAAATTGTAGTCAATGGAAAGGACGTCTTTTGGCTGAATAGGATCCTGATAAATCAAACAGGGCTACTTCCTGGTTAGAGCTATTCGTGTATGAAAAAATGCTAATGAATTTATAAATTAATTATGTAATCATTATTAATTATAGTTAGACAGTATAAAGTATTAACTGGTCATTTCCGAACAAACGTTAAAATGTGGTACATCCGTCGTCAAACCTACGAAAATATGCCTGCTAATGGCACAATTAATGGGAGGATATCGATACTAAACCCTCGGTTGAATTTATAAATAACTACCTGTTGAATTGTAGTTATACACATCGAGGTCACACTGTGAGCGAAAGAAGCAATTATTGCCTGGGGCACTGGATAAATATAGGCGCCGGTATCCGCTATAAATTTCTTGCAAATTCACTTGCCACTGCCACATAAACTGAGAAATTAGAATAGTTAAACGTGCTTAATCGTCTTTTTCTGTATTCACTGGTCTCTTATACAAGATCGTGACCATCATAAAACTGAAATATTTGCTTAACAAAATTGGATATAAAACGATTCATAACATCCATATAATATGGAATAAAGTGGATGGCATGTACATCATGAAACTTTTTCGCGACGTACATAGAGCTTATGTTTATAACCTTATTAAATAAGCGGGAATGACAAATGGTTCCTACCATTATAATTCAAGAAGGGGACTGTCATTTTTGTTTTATTTTTTCTTGTTTATGTGAGGCTGAGTACTATCGATTTGATTTTGAATAAATTTGAGTGACTTCACATGAATTGATGTATTGATTACGGATAATGAAGCCACCCCATTTCAGTGGAACCGCGGCAGTGTTTGTTCGATGCCCCCGTTCTCAGCCTCATACCCATTTTACTGTCACTCTACCCGTACCGACCTCTTATACATTCCAGGTTTTTTCTGAAAATTCTAATGATGCAGCCTGCTATAGCAAAATACTCCGGAATGAAAAACACCATACAATTCAAATTTTCGGGCGAGCGGTGCTCGAAATGGTTCAACATTGAAAAATATAAACTTGAAAATAGACCTCTGTAACATCCGAGGTCTTAGCAAAAACATAAACGTTATTCATTACCAACTGCACACAAAGACACCAGACATACTGGCCTCAACTGAGACGCAGGTCAATCCATTCACCAACACGACCTATATGCTCTGTCCTGCCTACGAGCTCAACACTCGTTTCAGATTTGAAGTAGGTATCTGTATCTCATCTAGAAATGAGCGCTCATGCCACCGATAGCTGAATCTAAAACCACAAGAGTTCCATATAATGGGGTTCAAGCTTGATAATCGCAAACAGACAAAATTCCTCTGTCGTCTTATTTATCAACAAATGAACCAGCTCATGGTGAACTCTTTGAGTTTATTTCTCTGAAACTTGACCTCATTCAGCAGAACTATGCAGCAGCTGAAATTATCATCATGGGTGATTTCATCGTTCACAACTCCGCTTGGCACAAGTTCTCGAACAAACTCAGGCTGACGCCTTCGCCATTACCTATGGTCTCGAGCAGTTGATTAATGAACCAACACGAATCCCTGATAACAACTAACATTATGCCAATACAGTTGACTTGTTCCTCCTTAACAATTCAGATCCATATGGACTAAAGGTACGTGCATCATTGGGAAACTGACCATTCACTCATCACTACGACCTGTCCCTATTTCACTCCACGAACCAAGCCAACACCTGCACACACAGTTTGGCATCACGACTCCCCCGACTGGGACGGTCTTTGTATGTTTTTCTCCGAGTTTCTTTGGAGAAGCATATGTTTTGAACCTGATTACCGAACGCAATGTGCCACAGAGATCTAGGATAATTATCAGGCTAGGAATGGAAAATTATATACTTCATACCAACAAACCACTATCATCTGGTGAACGATGGTTCAATTAAATCTGTTCTAGAGTCGTCACTTTAAAACGAACAGCATACCGTCGTTGGCGCAGAAACCCATGTCTAGAAACCAGAACAAAATATGTTGAAGCCAGAAATATGTGCAATGAAACAATGAGCGTTTCGAAAGAGGCACATAATGTCAAAATAAGATCAATGCTTATCGAATGCCCGAATGGTTCACGTTCGTTTCGGACTTTCGCCAAAGCAATTGGTAGGAATTTCACTTCAAGTTCATCCCCCCCTCCCCCACTCACCAAAAATAATGGCACACTGGCTACTACTCCACAAGCCAACCTTTTTGCTGGTATGTTTATAGCAATTTCAACTTTGGATCCACAAGAGAAGGAGCCTTCTAATATTGCTGCCATTGATAGCCATAGGCCTGAAATTGTCTTTTGTCAGCTCACAATAGGCGCATTATAGATCAGTTCATGTGGTGGCTGACGAAGTGTCCTCCGATACAATGACTATCGAGCTGGTGTTCTATAGGAATCTGTCTTGGCACCAACTTTGTTTCTGGTCCATATCAACGATCTGCTGGAAGTGAGCACCTGTCTCATCCACGACTTTGCAAATGATGGCACACTTCATACTGCTTTATTATCTAGAGTCCCCATACCATCCAATGAAGCCAGAGGAGCACGACAGGGACAGGTTGGTGCAATTAATGGAGATCAGGCTCATTAGAGATAGCAATATGTCGGAGGCAGTACAGCGCCGTCCCACTTGACTCCCGTATAGTATAATCAGGTTCATTTATGAAGATAGGTTGCATATTATGGATCTTCAGCATTTCATGGAGGGGCGTCTGCTAATAGATCTTATTTTTACATATGAAGTGAGTCATGTCCATTGAAAAAAGTTTGGGAAAGATGAGTTTGTGGCCATCTATAGATGGGATATCATCACAAATAGTCCTCGAAGAGCGGAATACTCTGATGAATGATGTTGTTAGTGCCCCATCTATTAACTGTTTCAAAAATAGATTTGATTCATTTTAGTAACATGATAAGTGAGTGATATATTGAAGTGATTTTGTTTCTTTATATGGTAAATTGTCGAATTTTTACATAGTCTTACTTTTAGCTTTGAATTGTCACACTGTATTGTTTTCAATTAACTTTTAGAAATAATCTCATTCCTTATTTGCATTGTAATACCAATGATGATAATAATAATACAATATCAGTCTAATATGCCATCATATCTGGTCAAGGTGTTTCGCAGACAGTGAAATGATGTAAAACAAGAAAGCGAATTGTAAATTACCTCCGTCGCGTTATCTGAACGGTCCCCTGATTATTTGAAATGATGTAGTCAAAGCTGTGTCAAACAACTAAAAGCTGCCTTTGAAAAATCGAACAGTGTAACTGCTTACGCCACGTTTCACACGCCTAATTAATTTCTTTTGTGAAATTCAATATGTCTGCACAAATTGGAGTCTAACTACTTATTGATAAGAGAAAAAATTCCGCGTAATAGTACATTACGTATCAAGTTCAGAAATGGGAAATTTTACTTACGACTATGTTAAGTTTGAATTGATTAATCCTCGATCCATGTCTCCTTTAAGCTGCTTTAATTCGTTAATTGAAGGCTCGCCCTATGGAAATGTCAATATGAGTCCATAATTGATGACATACAATTACTCTCTTTTGTTTACGCATTTGAGGTTAAACGTATGACTAATTAATGAAGCATTAATCCTATTCATAATCATAATCGATAAGACACAAACGTATGTGTATAACCTATTATAAAGTGTGCCAAACACTTTATATAATGAACTGTGATCAATAGATCACGTGACTTCCCTCATTTGTAAGCAAAACCTGCTGGTCAAATGTATGATTGTAGAAGCAGAAAATTTATTGGAAATTATTTACAAACCGCTAATGAAAGACGTTGATATACTCTATTGAAATCTTATTAAAATAGTCAATTGCTCGAACAAAAAAGTGACCGTATGTGATTATTCAAAATAAGAAAAACACATTGGATCCTCGACATATACTCTACAGAGCTGTGTTATGTGAAGTCATTCACATTTTAACATGTAAAACATTCATTTATACTTCTAATTTGAGAAAACAAGTAGCTCCCTATTCTCATAGCGATTTTCATTAAAACAGTTTTTTGCAAAATTCTTATCTTACATATAATTTGAAGGATGCAATCATAATAATCAATAATGATTGTTTATGGTTCCCCCTTTGTTTGTAATCAAAGTTAACTCAACCCAACCTACCTTTTTTTTCTGTGGAGAGGAAACGCTTTATGCACACCAGTAGCTTCAATCTATCATTACTGGTAGTGCAAGACTCACTCTATGTTACAGCATACCTGCTGAAACCTCTCCGATCTTCATCCATATCCCGGGACCGCTTTTCGCACAACTTCGGAATATGGACTGCGTCTCTGTTGTGTTTCTTGATGTTATATCACATTAAGTTTACGTTGATGCTTTACGTTGCTTTTACATACTTGTGTACGTTCGTGTTTCCGTTGATGTTAACGTTTGGTTGTTCTGTTTCGTTTGTCTATATAGCGCTATTTGTCTATCTTTCTGTCTCGTGTTTTGTGTGTTTCTGCCATAATATGGTTGATTCCCAAATTTATGGTTTGTATGTCTTTAGTGATTTATCTCGTAGGGATAACTTCCTATGGTTTGATATTTATACCATAATATTGTTTTTTCCCAATATTATGGTTCCTGGGTTTTAGTTTATCTCGTTGTCAGATGGGATAACTTACTCTACTGGAACATATGGATCATCCGTACCAATTACAATCCATCCGTCACCTTCTTCTCAGGAACATGTGATTGGGAGTCCATAATCTATCCAGGGTCTGGGTGCCTGTTGGTCCGCGGGAGCATTTCCACTAATACCCTTGACCCTGCTAGCAACAGGGCCTTGACTATCCGCCACCTGGAGACGCACCTGGTTGCGGTTTCAGGCTCCGCACAACAGAAGAGGCTCTTGCTTTCCAGGAAACTAACCGAACCTAACCTAACCTACTAACCTAAGTTTATAATGGCGCTAATCTTAACACTCTCATAATAACCAATAATGATTATCTATGGTACCCCCTTTGTTTGTATCCTAACCTAACCTAACCTATTTTCGTTGATATAGGATGCAAATATTATAATCGCTCCAATCTTAACACTCATTTCTAAAAATATTCCGAGAAATATATTAAAACTCGGGATTCAATTTACGTAGTGTATCAGTGCGACTGGATTCACGTAAGAATATGGAAATGGTACTCCATTTACGTTTTCCCCACAACAATTTCAAAACAAGCTAACACAATTCCGAATGAGAAACACTCCAGTAAAAATTAAAGTAACGGTACAATGAATAGTCTTGAAAATGAGATCAAGGGAAGTGAATCTAACCTCATTCTTACACGAAGATTAGTGCGTAACAATTCAATTCCTCATTTTCTTTCCGCATTTTCTTATCTAAACCGATGAATTACGTAGCTAAACGAATGCAAATTAGGTTTCTGATTATCCTCTCGTGTTCTTTACGGCGTGGTAATCGACTAAAAGAAAAGAATTCGTTCTCCATTTGAATCGTCGAATGGAATTCAGTACGCAGATAAAGGGGATAGAAATAATTTAAGGCATTGTACAAATTTAAACGTTTAATAGGTAATTCGAATGCAAATGACAGCGCATTGCAAGCACGACTAAACCCTCTCCGTTACTCAAAGACGAGCGATTATCTGATACTCTTGTTAATAATTTTCGCATCTAAGAACTGTCTAATCTCCTGATGAATAATGTTAGAGTTTGTGGGAATTCCCTGGAGTTTGTCGTTAGTAGTCTATTCCCACAGGAAGTTTGCTTCGATTACTTGGGAACTCTCGGCTGGAATTCGGAATGAGAGGCTAAAATTGTTCAGAAATCCATTCGGATTGGTGTGAATTGAAAATTTGTTAGTGTAATTTAAATCACAGCATTTCAATCACTATTCAAATTGTTTAAGGCAAATGGAATTATGACTTGAAATTAAACTTCGTTCATCTGAATTTGATGACTTTACACTATTACAGATGCTATCAGTGTCAAGGAATAATATTAACACTCATTGTGTATCATTTTATTACGTACAATTCAAACAACAACTGGTGACTACAAAATATGGTACTTTGACCTGTTTCACTAAGCTGAAAATGTACTGTTATGATTTCATTTCATAAACAATAAAAATTTAAAAATAATAACTTACCGAACTTTGAAAATCAGAAAAGATCAAATAAAAGATATTTATATGGAATTAAAAACAATAGTAAAAGCTAAATAATAGTTAGGATATTGAAATTAACAATGTAAAACATAATAAACAACAATGTAATAGAATAAGAAGTGATAAACAAGAACTTCAGTGAAAGTGAAGAAACGTACTGTGTAACGAAGGCAGAAATCATAATTAAAGTGATTACAAAACTATCATGAGATAGTACAAAACATTGAATAATGTTATAGATATAAGTTAGGATTAGTAAATTTGAGTTATGTAATGTTAAAAGAATGTTATTGATATAATATAGTATGTATTAGATTTAAGAATAAGTAACTGTCAAGAAAACCATAAATATGGGAATAATCATATTAATAATAACCCAATCATAGGTTATATTATACCAAAGTGTGTGGAAAAATGTAGGCAATATTAATTTGAAAAGACGGAATCACTATCAATTAAAATAAGTTGAAAATCTTCAATAATTCAAAAATTATAGAATACTAAATTCTGATTGGTCGAGACGAATTCCTAGTGTCAGGCTGGTAACAATGAGATACTTGTGTCAGTTTAACAACAATTAACTTGGCATTCTTGATATGAGAAGTAAGCACCTCATTGGTTAATTTTGAAAATGCTTGGCGTCGGTTTTGAAGGCCTATAAAAGGCATCTGAGGACGGGTCAGGGCAGTTTGCAATAATATCTAAGTAGAGACTGTGCTTCTCTGGCAACTCACCAAAAAATTTTCTAACCTAAGTTTATAAAAATAAACATCAGTGAACGCAAGTGTTCCAAACTTCGATAAGTTCCAAGTAACCGAAGTTAGTAAAAATTATTAAAAGTCAACAAGTGTTCCAAGTATCTAAAACAAGTAAAAGGTTGTAATAACCTCCAATTTATAAGAAGTATCCAACGATTGCCACTCTTCAATATAATTTCAATAAAGCATCGAAAAGTTTTATATCTTATCTAAAAGAATAAAACAAAGTATCATCAACAGTTCCTGATTCTCAAGAAGTAACCAAAATTAGTTACCTGTGATTATTGTGAAATAGCAGAGTATTGTGTAAAAAGTGAATCAACGAAATTAAAAAGAAGTAAATTGAACATTGCCAACATTGTTAAACACACTTTCGGATATTATCTAAACGTAAGTTTGTTTATAATTTCTACATCATATTATCAGTACTATTTATAAAGTAAAAGGAAGATTGTTGATTATAACAGTATAAACAAATATTAGTTGTAAAAGTGATTTTAAGGTTATATCATAGATCTTGTAAAACATAAAATTTAATTACCCGAGATAAAAAGAGTCATAGAAATTAAATATTGTGGAATTCAAAGAGCATTGTGTTTAATTCCATATAAAATTATTCTATAGATAAACTTCAGATAAACTTCAAAAGTTCAAAAACTTCATAAACATTAATTCAAAGTTCAAATACAATCAAATTAAAAAAAAAGATAAAAAGCTAGCCGGTAGAATCAAATTATAATTATTAATCCAAATAAAATTCAATAAAATAAAAAATAATTAAATTTTCTATAATAGTACATTGAGTCCCACTGATAAAATCATACTACGTAAATTCAGTCCCGGATTTCGACATAATTCTCAGAAGTGAGGGTGTTAAAATTAGCGCGATTACAATATTTGCATTCTATATCAACAAAGTTAGGTTAGGTTAGGTTACAAACAAAGGGGGTACAATAAACAAGCATTATTGGTTATTATGAAAGTGTTAAGATTAGCGCGATGACAATGTTTGCATTCTATATCAAAAAACTTAGGTTAGTAGGTTCGGTAAGGTTAGGCTATGTTAGGTTAGGTTAGGTCAAGTTAACTTGAGTTACAATCAAAGAAGATACAATAAACAATCATTATTGGTTATTATGAAAGTGTTAAGATTAGCATGATTACAATGTTTGCATTCTATATCAAAAAACTGACATCCACAGTAACAATAATACTCTATTAATTTTTAGGGTTCTTTGGGGAAATGCTGCAACAGCGGAAAATAGATGGGAATTGTGCGACGTTAAAACTTCATTTCCAACTACTGCTGACGGTTTTTGTAGTTTTCATAACTTTGCGAATAATTATTATTCATGTCATGTTCATGGTCTGGAAACATATAGCAAATAGCTAAAGCCTGATGCTGTGCTTAGGTCACGGTATAATATAATGGTAGTGCGTCTCGTATATCAAAAGCGTAGCCTCTGTGAACTTGCAACTCTTGCCGCCAGGATCACTACGGACGGATGTAAGAGGAGCTATACGGCGCACGGAGGGTAAATTCGCAATACACAACTGCCTAATTCCTTTAAGTTAGAATATCACGAATAGTTAGCTATTCTCTTACCGAATATCCCGAGTGCACAAATTAATTTCCGGGAATAATTTTGGACATGGGATATCATAAGTGATAATAACTGATATGAATGATAACACGCGATAAGATATTAATAACAAAAGTTGCAAAACTTACACTTGTCAAATCTGACATCGCAACTAATACACATTCTATAATTCATTGTAGGAATTTAGAAATAGAAGATAACTTTCATAATTTTCGAGAGTTCAATCCTGGTCAGAGCTCAGGTAGATAACGGCTTTTGTTTACATTACATGTCGATAAAAAATTTAAAAAATCAGCTTATCTTCGTTCTCGCCGTTTTGCTCCTCTTACATCATAGATAACTCTACTACCGGTAGTAGAGTTATCTATGTCTTAGTCCGTAGCGATCCTGACAGCAAGAGTTGTAAGTTCACAGACTTGGGCTACGCTTTCGTCATGTATAACAGTACACGAGACGCACTACCATATATTATACCGTGGCTTAGGTGATCACTATACTGATTATTCTCCAGAGCAAGTGACCTAATGATTATATTTCAGCCTCCAATGATAATAGTATCATGTGCATCTTTCAAATTATATGTAAGTAACTGAATATTGCTTCACAATTTTGTTTGCAAACGATGCAGCCCTGATGGTAATATCAGGATAGATCCCCCTACACCTCCTAGCCATAGAGAGAATACAGAATAATTGAGAAAATTTGAGGATTTCCCCTTTATACTGCAAATCCCCCTCACCCAAGCCCCTGAAATCTGCCTCAGGGTGCAGCGTGGCGTTTTGTAATCATAAAATTCGTAATCAGTGACCCCAAATATCCCCAGGGAACAAGGTTTAAAGGTTTGATGGTTGGAATTCGCTATTAGTCCCAAGTGCCCCACATTGCCCCACTTTGCCCCGGGCACTTGAGTTAACGAACATCACTTAGTCTGTGCTTAAAAATATCAAAATACAGAATAATTGAGAAAAATTGAGGATTTCCGCTTTATACTGCAAATCCACCCCAAGCCCCTGCAATCTGCACCAGAATGCAGCGTGGCGTTTGGTAAACATCAATTTCGTAATCAGCGACCCCAAAAACCCCTGAATGACAAATTTTGGTCAATTTTGGTTAATATTTGGTGAGCAACAATACAGTTCCGCAAATCGCATTTTTTACATGCACAAGTGCAACCAAGCTTTTCCTGGTAAAACAAATATGGCACATTTTTTTCTATTGTGTTTCTGAAGCAAATGGCGAAAACCGCATCTCGATACAGGTTGCCAGTAAAAAATTGAAGGTTTTGGCCTTTTTACGGCTATATTTCCTCGACTATAAAGTTTCTAAGAGAATTTAACATATACATGTACATTTTCCCTTCCATTTGATTCATAGTTATTTGTGATGTCAATATCTCATTTAAAACAAACATTGTGATACAATATTAATCAACTACCTATTTTTTTGTAGCCACTTATATACTTGAGGATGGAGTGTAAGCTATCCGGCCTGTCAATTATTTTCATTATTTGAGAGGTTATCAAATCGTGTTGCGCTTCCATTTAGGAAATGAGCTTCTGCCTAGTAATATTATTATAATTATCCAAGAAAGCAGTTTGCTTGTATATGAACAAAGGAAATCTTGAGCAACTTAATACAATATGGAATGAATATTCAACAAAGTAATTTTATTTCATTTGTTCGAAAGGAAATTTCACAAAGTAATGGACAACTAAACTCAAATTCTGAGAACTAAGTTGGTAGGTAGCGATGTAGAATGTCATATGTTGAAATCCGAAAACTCTCCAGATTTTTTTATGAATGCCAAATTAAGTTGGATGAGTACTCATTCAGATATATTGAGAATTTCCATTCCCTTCAAAGATAGTCCTTCAGATGGTCCAGTATTCGATATTCAATTTCAAGATGAGACTATCTGAAGAGTTTGCATCATTTTCCTCAACCACTTCAGGTCTAAAATGATTAATTTCGATATAGGTTGCAAAGAATTATGTGTAGCTCAACTTGAAATGTTCCACCGCAGAGAACTTGTTCCATGTAGCCTTAATTCAAATCTGTAATTCGATTTGATGAAAACATCTTTCCTCATTAGAAGTTTTAAGTGCGCTGCCGACTTGCTTCACTTACTCGAATGCTAACATAACTTATAACCCAATTAAGGGACGACATTCGCAAGATCAAATATATGGGTGAACGTTACTTGATAGTTTGATTGTATGCTGAATCGTGGAAGCATAGCATACTATAAATTACAGGCTTGAAATTTCGAATCCTGACGTCACAGACTTAGATCGCCTCGGGTACCAGCGTTCCACTGGATACTACGAGTATTCCGCTGAATCCTGGATTATTATTCGCATTTTGGGATTTATTACCACAGGATTTCAATTTAAACTTCAAGAGCCTTTGCTGATAAATAATGGTAAATGGTAATTTATTTGATGTTAATTAATACAAGGTTTACAAACGTCAACATAAAACAGTACATATCTAGGCAGCTGTGCATACATATCTACATTATAACATAACATAAGAACAAAATAAACAAGAATCATTATTACAGTAAAATATCACGTTGTGAATTATTATAGTTTGATTTGAGAAAATTATCAGTACGAGGGCAAGCTGAAAAGTCCCTGAAAAATTAAATAAGGAACTATTTATTTGGTCAAAACTTATTTTATTCCTCAACATAATCTCTTTGTAGCCCGATACAATTCATCCAATGTTTTTTAATTTTTCGATACCTTCCAAATAATACGATTCGTGCTATGTAACGTGTAAATTCCACTTAACGGCTTAAGAATGGCCGCTGTACTACAATCGGTTAACCCCTGTGACGTCAGGTATGCTAGACCGTATATTCTAAGAGTCATGGTTGTTCAGTGTCAGATCCATAGTTACCGCTTCTATTTTGAGGTTGTTCTGTGATACATCGAGACGCCGGAAAGAAAGAGAAAATGACGTTACTACTGGTCAATCGTTCAAGCGGGAAGTCGTGTTGCTAGGTTATTTCAACAGGGAGGTGATACCAAGCTTATGTTTGGAACCAAATTCTGTGAATATTCTTCCGTTGAAAGCAAAAGCATCAATTACCAATTTGGATTTAAATAATTGGAATTATTTGAGTAATTAGTGCACCTCAGGGGATTAAAACTTAGTTTCAACGTTACTGGTTGTGGATGGAAGTAAAGTTTGTCTTATTGGAAGGAAAACCCTATCGTGATAGAGGTAAATATCTTTGTAATTCCATTTGATTTATTCACTGACTTCAAGAATTAATTTGTTTACAAAACTCTTCAAGGTTGCCTGCTTTCAATCATAAGAAATGTCACATGGGATTTTCTATTGTGGTACCATCTGTTTTACTTTTGTGGGACTTTTCACGTTTCCCCTCTTCTATAAAACACGCGTATTATTAAAAAACTACCAAGTAGCCTTCATCAGAGTAAGCTCTTAGTTCGAAAAATTGTCACCATCTAAAAACAACTGTCTGTAACTGAATATGCATGTGAAAAAATTTTCAAAGAACAAAAATGTTTAAGAAGGCCTCAATTCGATTTTTTCAATAGAATATTCTTAAAGCGCTAAAATGTCTGTCAAATAATGTGTGGTATTTTCATGTTTTTTCGGAAAAACGAGGACATTTCCACTTGAGTTAAGTTGAAAATAAACTTGTATTTCGATCATACATTCACCTTAATTTTTTTATTTGTACCCAAATTCTACAAGTTACGGATCCCGTGATAAAAGGAGTGTTTCTATCACTTCCTTCTTACAATCATTTTCACATTTAATTTTTTTTTACCTGTTCTATTGACGTCATTAGTAACCCATTGCATAAGGTTTCATCAAAATTAATTTTAGCTCTTCGTTGACTGGATTATATGCAGCCTGATAAGATTTAACAAATTGCTGAGCGAATATGATCGGAAAACGTATTTATCAACTATAATTAATGAACCTGTCAAACCGGAAGTCGAACGAAATTAACGTATCACCTCTTGAGATGCAAAACATAAATAAATTAATTCTTTCCGTTCGATTTTAATGCCCAGGATCTGGACAAAGAAAAATCTCATTCAATTAAACCAGTTAGTTGTTAGTAACTTTAATTGTTTGAAATTATTGTTTTCATGTGGACATATTGCAACGTTTATGGCATATACTTATGGTATGGCATATGTTGCAGAGGTAGAGCTGAGAGTAAATAACAAATAACTTCCCAGAATCAGACACAACAGAATATTATGTGACGCAGCCAATAGTAAAGGTAGACAGCATTCAGTTAACATCTGCTCGGGTACGTAAGGGTAACAAAGAGGATCCGGTGGAACAGATGTACATGGCACGTGGCAAACGAAGGGTAGCTCTTTCTCGCTTGATTAAGTCAAATGATATTCTACATAGACATGAATCTAACAGTGCAGAATCGTATAGCTATTACACTTGCTGTAATGTAATACTGTGTTTGACAAGAATTTTATTATTGTTCGATTCAGGTTCTATGTAATCGAGCACAAACACAAATGCACCTTAATTGGAATAAAAACAAGTCTGCTTTGTGTAATAATGATTATCCCAAAGATAAAATTCAGCATGTAATGAATGAATTCAACAAATTCCATTGAAAACTTTAATTCATCTGTAAATTAGAAATAAACAATAAGATAAATTAGACATATTTCAGGCGGAAAAATAATAACATCGTGGTTTACAAAAGAAATTTGGTCTTGACGATATTTCCACTAAAATTCAATAGCACCGAAATTATAAAAAAAAGTGTTATAAACAACCTTACAGATCGCGCTGAAAAGTTACATCACCCGTAAGACCGTACCAAAAATCTGAATAAAGTTCGTAATACACTCGAAATGAATGGCTTCACAAAATGAAATTTAACCCCCATCATTAAAGAAAGAATAAACAAATCTGTAATGGTACGTCATGTACAGAATGTGATAGCTCGTCCAAAAATTTGAAAAAAGTTTCTATTAACTTACCCACTAAAATGAACAATTTTCGAGATACAGGGTAGGGTGTCGAAATTGAAAAAAAATTTAGTTTCTTGCGAATATCTCCGGAACCGTCTACCGTACAGAAAACAGCTTTCGTAAGCATTTTCTATTCATAGTAAGCTATGTTTTGTGCGGAAAACAATTTTTCTTTTAGTCATAATTGGTGGAGATTTCGAAGGGGTAGTGGGTGTTTTTCCCCCCAACTTCTACGCCACTGGAAAAACTGATTTTGAAACGCCCATTTGAACCGCCAAAGTTTTCTACATGAAAAACTTTATATAGGTCAAAAAACATGGTCAATTTTTTTAAATAAATTTTTTTTTTACTAATTAAACAAAATTTATTTATACGTTAGAATAAGTAACAAAATCAAACGCTAACTTTATGATTATAAAATTAAAAAAAAAATGACAAATCATACACAGTTAAATTAAATGTTGGAAATGTCCTCCGTTAGCTTCAATGCACGCAGCGATTCTTCGACGCGTTGACTATTTAACACGCAGGAAAATTCCTGGAATGTTCCGAATTATGTCGCAAGATGCAACAATACCTTCTCTCAATTGGTCAACATTTTCAACTGGAGTAGCGTAGACTAGGGTTCTGAGATGGCCCCAAAAGAAAAAATCTAAGCAAATTAAGTTCGAGAGATCGCGGGGGCCAAGGGTGCGAACCTCCTCGACCGATCCAACAGTCTTGGTATTCGTTGTCCAAGTATTGGCAAGCAACCAAACTAAAGTGAGCCGAAGCTCCATCATGCATAAAGTACATGTTTTGTTTTACTTGAAGCGGTACATCTTCCAGCAGTTCCGGCGTACTTCTTCTAGAAATTGTCGATAATCTGCACCATTTAATCTGTTCGGTGAAAAATCTGGGCCTATCAAATGATCACCGACGATGCCAGCCCAAACATTCATGGAAAATGGTTGCTGATGATATCCTTCTGCAATTTCATGTGGATTTTCTTCAGCCCATATGTGGTTTTTGTGGAAATTGAAAATACCATCTCTCGAGAAATATGCTTCATCGATAAACAGAACTTTGGCTTCAAACTGAGGATTTTGAGCTATTTTGTCTTGCATCCATCTACAAAAAGGCAAGCTTGGCGGAAAAAATCTTGGCAATAAGGCTTGTCCTCTTTGGATATGGTAGGGATACAAAAGTTGTATCTTCAAAATCCTCCAAAGCGTCGGGTGAGTTAAGTTCAAGTTGTGAGCAATTTGTCTGGTACTTGTGGTCGGAATTTCTTCAATTTCGTTGAGGACAGCCTCTTCTAATTGGGGATTTGCAACTACCATAGACCTCCCATTATCAGACAAAGTCACTTTTCGACCCCACATTTGGGCTGAAGCTTCTTCAACTCTACCACGAACGCTTGCGAGTCCTTTCACTCTCATTTAAATAACTCTTTCCATTATAGTTCACCGAATATTTTTTATTCCATGAATGTTTTGTTAAAATTTCAAATAGAAGTGTACATAAAATGTAATAGTGTAGCTACTCTTTATAAATCTAAGATCACAATTCGGAGAAAAGTTTTTCTGCAAAAATTATTGTTAGATTTGGAACAACAAAAGATAACTACCCTCCAAGTTGTTTCAATTATACATGTAGTATTATTTGTATAAATTGTCAATGTTATGTAAAATCCATGCATTATAAGCTCATTATATTCTTGATCATATGTTACACATTTATTTATTACACTAATTTAGTGAATAAATAAAGTAAGACCGACCTCATAATTTAATTTCCCAATCCTATTAATTTTTTGTAAACGTAATAATATTACTTGGACGCCTATAGTGGCAAAATTGTTGCATCAACAAGGTTTTCATTGTATTTAAAAATTTTTAAATCAATAATTATCTTTGTGACGAATTTCGTAGTCCCAAAATCGGACGACAAAATGCCATGTGACGAATATCGTACACGAATATGTTTACCTGCGTACCCAGTTCGAATCCCCCAACCCCGTCGTTCCTTTAAAGCGTTTGAGGTATTTAAATCAATGTATTGCATTGCCTATATAACTTTGTGAAGCCACGATGTTTCCAGCCTGTAATTTCTAGGATGCTATGACGTATATTGTTATTCAAATGTAAATTTTAATCACAACTCATTATTCATTTTCTATGAATGTTATAAAACTGAATGATGCTCTTCGAGTAAACAGCGCTTCTAAAACCATCGAATTCCAGACAAGAAGTTGAATCTGGATCGTTGAATGCATTCCTTAACCAGTTCCCACAGTAATTGCGCCACATAACAATAAAAGATTCACCCAGTGCGGCATATTGTATCGAAGAGAACCAATTAAATTGTCGTAATCCTTTCGCTTACGATCCGTTTATGTGTGGCTTTCTGGTATTTCGAGATTTGTCCGACGACATGGTGACAAATCAATTTGTTATGGTAATGAACGCAAAGTAAAAGACGAGCCTGTAGGTGCTTCTTCTTCTCGAAGCGGAACATGAAAGGAACCGCATAATTCGATATCAGTTGGTAAATAGGTCTGGAGACCGCATAGTTGTGTGGTCGCAAATCAAATTTTTGATTCTCGCTTTGACGTACATAAAAACGAAACAAGAATTTCGTGACAAAGTTGCGTGTTTATAGGATGAGAATGGTGGTATGAAATTCGATTTCAGACGCATCTATATGTCGAACGGTAAACATCCGAAGGCGAAATCTCTTTTGAAAGAAAAACTGTAGTACAATATGAGAGCAACTGATATTGTATCAAATGAAATGGCTACTATAATTATATCAATCGTTTATTGCTTCATTATCAGACTTTGTTCCACCAAATCCTGTCATAACAATGCAGCGCGCAGCTAAAACATGTGACAATTAGGAAATTAATAAATGGATATTTATTTGTTGTTGGCTTTTGCCAGATCAGATCAGACCAGGTTCCTCTAGCCTAGATCGATGAGTAACACTACAATCAAATAGTTTCGGACAGCTATGCTGCTCTCTGGAGCTCGTCAGCGGGACGAGAAAGTTTGCAATGTTATGATCCAGGATATAAATAAACCCACTAACATAATGCTGAAGACAACTTTAATATTAGACGCCATCCACGAAATCACTAAGAAAGTCAAGCAATGTATAACGTTGACTGATAGATTTCTACAACATCACTACTTGAGTACCAGATGGCGACACCGAGTATCGTTATAGAAATCTAGCGTTTGGAATAGAAAAATTAGTTTCAACAGTATCGTATTTAACATTGGTGTCGATATATGTGACGTTTGTGTGTCATATTGATCCGTTACCCTGTTAGCTAAGATGTGTAGGATAGTACCGGACAGCTGTTCCGCTTTCTGGACCTCGTCAGCGGGAAGAGAAAGTTTGGAATGTTATTATCAGTAGTAATATCCCTAGGACATTGATAATAGACGAGATAATTTTATGACAATCGGAAGCTCGTTCCTTAGTAACAGCCCGAAGTCGAAGGCTGAGGGCTGTTACCAAGCAACTACAGTTAGTGGAAGTACAATTATTAAAATTTAACTTAACATTAGATTCGTTGCTGTTATCTACTATAGAAGATCTATTACCACGCATAATATTTATGATCTTGTTGTGTGTTCTTGATCGCGATTTAAATATGGTTTTATAGAATTTTCATTGCTATGACCAGTAATTTTCAGCAAATGTTGTTCTTCTACACCACTGTTTGCCAATTTCGCTATCAGCAGTTGATATATTCGAGTGATTTGTTATCGTTTTGTCCTTTACATTCGAGCCAATTGCCTCAGCAGCAGATTTAGTTCATACATTTATTATATTTCTTCCAACAGGTACATTACGTACCATTTGTCAGTTTCATTTTTCCAGTGTCGATTTTGGTTTTAAGAATAGTATTTTTTGTACTTTTCTTCCAAAAGTTTGCACGAAACGTTCCACATTGTCTTCACCGTTTCTTCTTCAAATTTGGTCCCGTCTTTCTTTCTCATATTGACCGCCCAATCTTTTAGTATCAACGCCAATTCTCCTAAGCTTCTATGTTCATTTAATTCATATTCTCGTTCGCAGTAAAATTTCATAAATATTCCCCAAATATATTTGTGACTGTAGGTTGTATTTCTGGGAATTTTTTCTTTGATTAGCGCATTTATACTTTGAACATTCGCATTACCAAAACGTGACATTTTGAAATTTATTTGGAATGAAGTTGTCAAACTCAATCGTGTTGTCATAGTGATTGATTATTGCACTGAATGCAATTATCAGTGTAATGTTGATATGATTGGGTGAAATTGTTTCATATGGCACAAAATGACAAAATTTGAATGGTTGTTAGAGCTGTCAAAATATTTTCAAGGATATGAATAAACTTACTAACAGAATTATCTACAAAATCACTCACAAAGCCAATCAAGGTATAACATTGACTGATAGATTTCTACAACTTTACAGAAGTTACGGCGGATGTTAGACTACTTGAGTATAGTTCCGGACAGCTGTTTCTCTCTGATGCTCGCCATCTACGAAAAATGTTTACATTCCTCTGGAGTAAAGTTCATTCCCTGCCTTGAATTTTAATGCCCTCCGTTAAACTATCCGCTGGAGTGAATATACGCTTTCCTCTTTTGGTATTAGTCGAAAGCGGAAAAGGTCGAAAAAGAAATCGGCAGAACCGACACTCATGATTTTTTTAAATCGATTCTAGGAGTTCTAGAAAGTGTTACCAGTTTATTTCTTCATGATATGCATGTTAGCATTTCTACAGAGGAAAATGCACTTTTTGCAATGGAGTGAAACTTATTGGAGAGGTTCTCTTGAAGTTGCCGGTCATGATCGTGACACTCAATAGTAAGCCGGTGGTCAGGATACTCTAATGACCCAGGCCATTTCCATGGATTGGCTTTTAATATGCTCTGAAATGGAACCAAATTTGTCTGTCGGGTTTTTTTTTTGGGGCACTGACCACGATCTGGAGTCGGAATCAATCTACGATGCATCTTATAAACAGATCTGTGATGTCGGCAACAAAGAATTCAAAAAATGCCTTTTGCACTGTATGATTTTAAATGTTGAAAATGTCAATAATTAGTTTGTTTTATCAGGAATCAATCTACAATAGATAAGTTTACAAGAGAAAACAACAAAAACAATATCGCAAAACACAAACTTCAACCTCAACTTTTTGAATTATTTATTAGAAATATTATGTAAATAAAATTCACGTATTTTTTATTATTATTATTATTATTTTTTATTCCGACACCAGAATCTTGATCAGCACCCATAAAAATCCTCGAGAGAAGGTTGCATTTCAGAGCATATTAAATAACAATACATGGAGATGTCATGACCGGCAAGCTCAAGAGAACCTCCCCAATAAGTTTCATTCCATTGCTAAAGATATTTTCTCGAATTTCCTCTTGATCAGCTACTCCAAAAACTCCCGAGTAAGAAATTCTGGCCAATTTTGGCAATATATGGCCATCATTCAACATTTTTAATATCATCTCTTGAAAATGCATTCAAAAAGATGCATTTTCCTCTTAAGAAATTTAGAAATGCTAAATTGCATATCATGAAAAAATAAACTGATAATATTAGATTCGATGACTTCTAGAATCGATTAGAGAAATATCATCAAAATCGGTTCTGCCGATTTTATTTTTTCACTTTGGTATTTTTTCTGCTTTATTTCTCCGACTATATGTAAATAACCATTATCTTTTGAATGTACAGCTACAATTTTGGTTATTACAAGGTTAAATTATGTTATTGTCATTAATTTTCAGGTCAACCTGACGACATCACTCAGATGGGAATGAATTTACTATATCTGTCGAGATCAAAAACTTGTAGAAAAATCTGTCATTCCATAATTATCACCACGTTGATAACTAAATGTAATCCAAACTTGAAGTAATATCTCTGCTTATTTGTTAATTATTCCTTAGCTTTGAATCGAAAGTCGATTCTAGAGCTGTGTGATGAAATATTTCAAAGGCATGAACCGTCAATGAACAAGTTCACTACAAACTTAGCTCGATTCACCAAACCTTGAAATTATTCCGTGCTACTGTCGAACAGAACCGCAAGAATGAATAAAACGGATATAAGACTAGTAAACGCGGTAGCAACCGTTTACACCTCTAAACTGTAATACCGGTAATAGTAAAGGATACGGATTTCTATTAAAATTGATGATTCGCGAAAATTTCTTCTTGTAACATATTTTTCCTACAAGCGTGCGTGATTCACTCTCTACCCGCACGAAAGTTCAAGCTTTTTTGTTGCAATACTAAGTGAGTTTGTTCAAAATCATCCATCATTTTGCACTATTTATTGAAAAAATGAACAAATATTGATAAATAAAAATGTATTGTTATGAAAATCACCCTATATATAGGCTTTGATTGATCTGATAACGAGTAGGTAACAATTGATGTTGTCATGCCGATCAATACACAAATTTGTTTGTAATTATCAGAGTGACAGACAAAGCGTTACTTATATAAAATTTTCGATTCAGTGAAATTGCCACAATGGATTATTCATCTGATGAAGAACTTCCACAAGAAATCGTGCAAGCAGCTACAGATGCGAACTTAGAGTTATTGCCAACGAAATCTAAACAAAGGTATGAGAAGCAATACACGAGTTTTATTGAATGGTGCAACAATAAAAATGTGAAAACACCAAATAAAGAAGAAGTATTCTTGGCTTATTTTCTAGAAATGTCTAAAACATGGAAGCCGAACACTTTATGGGCAAGATATTCAATGTTGAAGAGTGTATTCAAAGTAAAGCAAAATTTGGATATTAGCAAATTTTACAAAATAACTGCATTCATTAAAAAACAGAATGTCGGTTTTCGACCGAAAAAGGCCAAAATCTTCACTCAAGAAGACGTTTCAAAATTTATGACTGAAGCACCCGATGACATATACCTCATGATTAAGTTAGTAGCAATTTTTGGATTAGCTGGTGCTTGCAGACGAGAAGAGCTGACAAAACTCACCATTGACGACATAGACGACAAAGAAAACCTGATAATTGTTAATATCAAGGATTCCAAAAATCATTCCTCTAGATCCTTCGTGATATCTGAAGAAGCAAATGATGGTTATTTTTTGAACGTATACAGAAATTATGTACATTTACGTCCAAAAGAGACTCCTCACCGTCGTTTATTCTTGTATTACAAAAGTGGAAAATGTACTGTGCAATGTGTAGGAATCAATACCATAGGAAAGATACCCTCCGAAATAGCAGTATATCTGCGCCTTCAAAATCCAGAGCTTTACACTGGTCACAGCTTCAGGCGTTCCTCAGCCACTTTACTTGCTGACTGTAGTGTGGGTATAACTAATATCAAACGCCTAGGAGGATGGAAATCGACTTCAGTTGCAGAGAGGTATTTAGAAGACTCTACCAATCGAAAAAAGGAAATGTCAAACAAAATTCTCAATTTGAACACTGCATCGTCTTCCGGGTGCATTTTAGAACCATCCACGTCTATATCGATCGGCGACGATTTGATGCCTGTGCCTGCACATTCGATTTCTTTCGATAATGTATTGCCCGAGTTACCTTCTTCTTCAGGAAATCAGCCATCTTCAAAAAATATGCTGGCTTCCGCTATAAATTTACATAATGCATCAAATTGTACATTTACAATAAATATTACGGATAATTAGTGGATAGAAAATGTTACTCTTGTTAGTTGTTTCCATTTGCATGAATAAATAATTGAAAAAATAAATTTGTTTCCTAAGCTTGTAGAAAAAGTATTGTTCCTAACTCATGCGGAAAGTGTCTTTCCCGCACTCGACTGCTTACCCGAACTCCGCTCCGCGTCGTTCGGGTTAACGGCAGTCGCGTGCGGGAAAGCATCACTTTCCGCACTTGTTAGGAAAATTACTATAGCCAATTCTTATTATGAACAAATGTTTTGGGGGCTCAAAAATGTCATCGGGAAATATTAAGAAACACATGTTTTTTGTTGAAAATTTTGAGGATCATTTTTTTCTATACACGAGAGGGAAACTTATAATGTTTGAAAAACATCGTTTGAGCCAGCGGTGAAATGTTGAAAGAGGAGAAAGGCATTCGAGTTTTTCTTGAAGGCTTGGAGGTTATAGGCATAGGGAGAGACCTTTGTTCGATAAAAAAATTAAGTCTGGTTGCATCAAACTCTACTAGATTATCAGATTCCCATCTCAAAATCTTTGCCAGATCTTCATTGATTGCGCCAACCTGTTCCTGTTCCATTTTTCTGGCTTCATTGAATGGTATAGGGGCTCTAGATGATAAAGTGGTATGAAACGGTACCATCATCTGCAAAGCTGTGGACGAGACAGTGGGTCATTTCCAGCAGATTGTTGATATGGAGCTGAAAAAAGTTGGTACCAGACCAGATCCCTGTGGAACACCAGCTTTGATAGCCATTGTATCGGAAGATTTGAACAAATATTTCGAAGAATGGATAGACAGAAATGGTTCCATAGATTGACCTGCAAATAGTCCAGAATTGACTCCCTTGGACAGATTTCTGTTGGATGTCTCAAAAATAAGGTCTATGACAGCAGACCGATTGACATAGAAGATTCGAAAGTGAAGGTGAGACTAGAAATTGATGGTCTAAATAACAATCTATCCATTGAGACTGTCATTGATAATTTCAAAAAAGATACAGATTATGCGTTCAAGTACGTGGATCGTACTTCGAACAATAATTATAGCTGTTAATCATTATGTAGTGTTTTATTTGTTTTTACGTCTAGTTCTAAGTAATTTATTGTTGTTATTGTTAGCGTTGCCGCTGTTCTTGTTCTGTTCTTATTTTACTAACTTTATGTGAACTTAATATAATAGTATGAATTTTGTTGAGTGGATAATATCAAATCAATATTTGACAGATATGTCTATAAGTTCACACTTTAATTATGTAACCTATCTTCTCTTTAATAAAAATGAATTTCAACAATGTTTGACTAAAATTTTGCCATATTATAAAAATAATACTATCAAATTATATATCGATATGAAGGGAACACAATTTCTTTTAAATTTATGGGAAAATATGTTGGTATTAATTTATAAAAAAAATGTGGTTATATCGCTTTTTTGATAGATACTCAACTGTATTTTGAATGCAGATTTGAAAATTTGGGAAACAACATTTTATCTCTGAAAAATACCAAAATTCAACAAAGTAGGGGTGTGAGATTGTTCCTTGGAATATCCGCGACACAATATCATTGGGATACTAACTTAAGGAAGCATAATTTAACAAAGGAATATGTTTTTATAACTGTGTCATGAAGTATCACCAATACAAGTATTTATTGATATTCTGGGTATCGCGCAATAAATGATCGACTCATTCGAACCCATGGCGCAAAAGGTGGAAACGACGTACCACCAGTACCCATGGTAGGTAGTCGTAGCGCCGACTGAAAGACCCCCAGCCTATGCCCTATTCACAACAATATTACCATCGCACAAGCACACCGGTCCAACTACCGGCAGTTGTTTTTACCGGGCACTCCTCTCAATACATTGCCGGTGTGTATACACAGGATGTGATCCATGTGTTACCACTCTCACGTTTCTACTTCCTCCGTAACGAACCAACTCTACCCAGGATATATCCTAACGAACTACCAGTTTCTGATATTGACCTGGACCGTGCGTTCGAGTGAATCATCGGAGTCTCGTTAGTGTGTGCGAATGAACAATTAAAAAAAAACATGTGACTCGCGAATCTGTTTATTGTAGAATTTAGTACTGTTGGCTGTTTCGGGTGATGGATTTTATAGTCTGAGAGGTAAGCACCATAAGCAAAATCAAATCAAGACAATGTACACATTTTTTCTATTACATAAAAGTCCTATATTTCTTGATCCACATCTTTACCATTTGCTACTTATAGTCCAGTCAATGAGGGTTTCACCTCTTTTTGAGTTTTACGAAATGGATCTCGATGAAACCTTGTGCAATCGGTTAGTAATGACGTCAATAGGAAAGGTTAGAAGAAATTAGTTGCGAAAATTATCGGAAAGGGAAGGCAACCCGGGGTTTTTGGTATCGGTGAATTTGTAAAAAGAAAAAAAAATAAACTAACCTTTTTAGGCCCAAAATAAGATTTCAAAACTCCTGCGAATTTTACTGGAAAATAAATATTTTCCGAGATGGGCCACTCGAAAATTGGTAAAAGTAAGAGAGGAGAAACGTGAAAGGTAGACAAAAAATCTAAAAATATTTAGGTGGATGATTGATCAAACTACAAATTTTTGTTAATCACAATTTTTTCCTCATTTTTGTTCGAGTTTTTCCGAAAAAAACCTGGAGAACCATCCCTTTTATTTTATTGAAAAAATTGAAAAAATGCAAACGTATACGTTGAGGTCTTCAACACAATTTTTGTTTTTTGAATTATTGTTTTTAACATGCATATTTTCCGAGTTACAGACAGGTTTTTGCGACGACAAAAGTATCGTTTGTGCAAGTGTTTTCTTTTAATCATTATACAACAAATGATTTTTTGGGAAAGTTATTGATTTAAATGTCTTCAATCTTCTGAATCTTTTCTCATACTTATCATGAAAAATTAGAATTTGGAAAAAAAAATTCAGAATTTTCTACTATTTCAGTTTAATAATTGGTTTTAACCTTTAAAAATGGTTTTAATATATAGATTCGTTATTGTTTCACAATAATTCATATGAATACAACCTATTTTACGAATTTTTTGATTTTTTTTTAGTTTACTAAGAATTTAGTATTGTTGTCTGTAACGTGGAAAATATGTGAAAAAAATTGCATGGCACAAAAATTGTTGAGGAGACCTCAATGTATACGAATTTGTTCAATTCTTTCAATCAAATATTTATGAAGCGCTACAATGTAGAAGAAAGGACTGGACTTTCTTTCCGGAAAAAAAAGGCACTCTTTGACATTGTAGCGTATTTAATTGAGAGAATTGAAAAAATTCAGACTTATATATTGAACCTTCAAAACAATCTTCGTTTTTTGAATTATTTTTAAAATACATGATTATACCGAAACAAATTATTTTTTGAAAAAGTTATTGAATTAAAAGTTTTAATTCAACTGAATTTTTTCTCATACTTTTATCGCGAAAAATTGGAATTTTGAAAAAAAAATTCCGGAAACAGTTTTTACTATTTTTCAGTTTAAGAAATTATTTTAACCTTTAAAAATGGTTTTAATATATAGATTAGATATTTTTTCACAATTATTCATATGAATTCAACCTATTTCACAAATTTTTTGATATTTTCTAATGTACTAAAAACGAGCGAAAAACCGCTGAATAAACAAAATGCTCGCGAGAATTCCATAGACAATTAAAGCCCATTGACGCGGAGGAGAAAATGATAATGATAGTTTTCTCAGGCAGATGGAGACTTCTGTAATTATCAAGACTTGTTGAACAAGCTCCTGTAAGGTACCTTCGTAGGCTTCTCTGGAAAGTATGGCGATATCTTCCGCATAAATTCCGCCGTTACCAGCACGGTTGAACCTTACTAGTAGCTCATCCATGACCAACTGCATGAAGGGAGAGGTGATAATACTTCCCCTTGTGTGGACACCCTTCTGATACCGACCCTTCCAGAGAATGACTTAGCCAAGTCATGGAAGGGTGTCTACCTTCAAGGGTGTTTATAATCCACCCTTTTACTCTCGCGGAATGCCTTGTCTCTCCGCCGCTTGTTTAATAAAGCTCCTAGAGGACTTATTAAAGGCCCCGTCTATGTCCAAGAAGGCACCAATGCAGACTCCCTCCCACTTCAGTTGTTGCTCTATAAAGCCAACAGCCTAGTCGAGGGTCGTTTCGACAGATCTGTTCATCTGATAACCATGCTATTCCTCAGGGTGTAATGCTCCAGAGATCCTGCCTTGAGGAGGTTCCGTAGAGATAGTTTTTTAAGATAAAATTTTTTGATATTTTTACAGGCCGTTGCGAATAATAATATAAGAATACGTCTAATTTTTTGGGAGGGTTTCACTACACCGTGATTTGAATATATCCAGTCAAAAAAATAACATTTTAAAATGAAAGCTCACGGGGACGTGGTTAAACGTAGTAGTAATTTCTCAATAATTAATGACAGTGCAAGGATAGCATATATATTTTCCGATTTCGATCACGATCTATGCCGACTTTTTGACTTTCTTATATATTTTGCAAACAATCCAAGACTGTGGTAACATAAGTTAGTATTTACTCCAAACTGTGTTGCTCCTACACCTCCCTAATATCTTTGAATGAATCAATGTGTACATGGCCTTCTAATAAACCAATCAATAAAGAACCAAAGATGCCCGATATGACCAACGAATGTATACTATCTAAAACTATTTTTTTTTTACATTCCAGCCCCATTGGTCTTCTCCCGATTACGATGCAGCAATTCAAAATTTACCTCTCGGGGTGCCAAATTTTTGGTATCATTTTATTAATTGTACAAGTGCCAATGAGCAATGGTGATTTATTGGAGGAATACGTGAAATATGTGGACAGTGTTAACAAACCTAGCCAAAAGGCTATAGTCAATTTGGAAGATAGTGTTAGAGTTAATAGTAGGCGTGTAAGATCAATAGAACTTAGTGATAATGGAAACTATGAAGTTCCCATGTTGGAAAACACGGAGAAACTTCTTGCCAGTAACAATGAACAAATGCCAAAGTCATCTAGTAGTAACCGAAGATCTTTAGAGGCAAGACTCTTGACTACAAAATCTAATCTAAGCGATAATTCTTCAAATAATGAAAGTCACAGTTATCTAAAGTCAGATCGTAATACTAGAAACTACCAAGATGACTTATCTGAAGATTCAAGAGATAACTCACCTTTGTTTTTCAATGATATCGAAAATGAAGTAGTACCTATTTTTGAAGAGTTTAGATTAAGAAAATCTGAACGTACACCTCGAGCAATCAAATTAAATGATAACGAAAGAGGAAAACGAATGCCTGCCGGAAAATTGAGAATAAGTAGAAGGAAACGAAGAAGTATGAAATTGTACAATTCTTTGGTCACTCAAAACAAACGTAAAGCTGTCGAATACCGCGCGAAAAGAGATATATCCGATTACAATCAATGGACCCACTCCGAAGTGTTAGATGGAGCCGGTTTGGTAGTTCTGCGATGGCAACCTAGACATCAGGAAATTTTGTTTCGCATCGAAGCCAAGACAAGAGGTTGGATAGGAATTGGATTCAGCCCAAATGGTAAAATGGAAGGTGCCGACATCGTTTTTGGATGGGTCGATGATCGTACCGGAAAGGCATTTCTATATGTAAGTCTATGACATTTCTTTTTACAATCCATTGAGGATTAATTTGAACATTATTCAAGGGTTGATGATTGTTTTCTGTTTCCTAGTCTTGGAGGAGACTTATTTGTAGAGGTAAACGGATAAAGGTATATTTTTCATTTGATTCATTTATATAGATGTTTTTGCTATCAATCAATCAAAACGAGGAAGGACAAGTCCGGAACACTCAGAACGCTTGATTGGGTTCATTGTGTTCCCCTTAATATAAGAATCAGTCCAGCAGACCGAAAGCAGTGCCTAAGGCTAGGATTTTGCATGGACTGATATCTCTTATGGTGTAGCCTAAAAGAAGAAAGTTCTTAACATTCTGCTAGGATGTGAGAGGCAGCTTCATCTGCCTCTACTATTTCAAAGTCTTATCCCTTTCTGGGGAGGGTGCAATCATATTCGAAATACTGTTACTTTCACCAACGAATTCCTCGTCATAGTGCCTCCTTGTAGCCTGGCAGCGGGCACTTGCCAAAACTTCATGTTGTCAATCCAGCCTCTTTTCCAAATAAATTTGAACTAAAAAGAAAGTCAAGTATGATCTCTATAGCACACGTCGGTGAGGAGCAGATCTATCCAATAATTGTCGGACATGTTTGTCTTTGTAAGCTTCCGTCGTTCGCCAGACTATGACACCATACTAACATTGGTCTGATGATGTAGAGCTAGCATATTTGTTTGGGGCCAGTACTCCAAAATCTTTCACATTTGCGCCTGCATCTCCATGTGAACATTCTTTCGTACTGGACTCTCTCAAATGGGAGTTCCATGTCAGCTTCCCATCTAGGGTCACCCCAGATATTTTGTCTCTCTCGCAAATGGTATAGTTTCCCTAAGCAGGATGATGGTCTCGAATCATTCAGCTTCCTATTCCTAGTTAAGGGCATGGTAACTGTTCCATGTGGAATAACATTTGCTCCCTTGCACTGTGACAGAGATCACCTCTCTTTGATTTGAGACAACCAGTAACCCATTGACGAGCAACAAATATAGAAGGGGCTATAGAATATCGTCATGTGGATAACCTCTTGTGGCCCCAGAGCTAATAGTTTCTCCATTCAGTGCTGTTAGAATTCTGTTTTCGGGCATGGCTCCAAGGGGGTAGGAGTTTGGAATAATACTCCTCATGTGTCGATACAATACCTTCTCCAGGCTTTTCAGTAGCAATATTTGTTTTGGGTCAGCGCTTCAAAATTTTCCACTTATGCGCCTGCATCTCCATGTGGACATTCTTTCCTATAGGATCGTATTTCTCAAATAGGAGTTCCATGTCAGCTTTCCATCTAGGGTCACCCCAGATATTTTGCATTTCCCGCAAATGGTATACTTTGCCTAAGGAGAATGAGTGGTCTTGAAATGTTCAGTTTCCTATTTTTAGTTAAGGGCATTGTAACTGTTCCAGAATTTTGTTTTCGAGCACGGAGTTCAGAATAATATTCCTCATGTGTCGTTACAATACCTTCTCCATGCTTTTCAGTAGCAATGATGTAAGGCTAAAAGGTCTGAGTGATTCAGAGTATATACCAAAATATGCCTATTTTGGTATATGTAATACCCTAATCATCGATCAGCTGAATGGTATGTAATTCCATGCCAGACTAGCTCTGACTATTTTTATGGAGGAAAAGTTGTAATATTCCCAGTCCGCTTTGGTGAAGATCTGGAAAGATGATGTACTCGCTAGTCAATTTAAATAGTTCCAAAGATTCGATTAGCCTTTTCATCGTCTTTGCTGTAACTATGGTTTTGGCCAGCGTCTAGTCCTCCCGGCTGGCTCGCTTAAATTCACACACGAAGGTTGGTAACTGCTTGTCGAGAATCAGAAGTTTTTCTAAAATTTCTCTCTTAGAGTACGTGAAAGAGCAATTGGGTTGTTTTAGCGATCCTATTTCTCTTGGCGAATCTCTAGAGAGGAACTTTTGCATTCTAGTGCCGCTAGGTATCTCAGAAACAATCTCGCAGATTTTATTATGAAGCAGGTAAATTGAACGGTGCACTAGCAACAGTTTTAATTGGTATATTTTTGGACTATATTATATAATTGCATCCGTGATGATGTTACGCTACAATGAGCAATGCATCCAATTGTCATGTCGTGGGACCGAAACTTAAAAATCAAAACTGATAATTGCCAGTCCAGTATCCCATTCCCTGGAGAATTTATAAATATCTGCGTTATTAACTGTATTTATAACATGAATCATCAGAGGTAAAATGAAGAAGACTTCGTCTTGATAGCATTGTATCCGATATTTCATTAAAATAAATTGCTGCCTTATTATAAATACAACATCGTATAACGTATGCGGTCGCATAAAATTTTAAACGTAGAGATATTTTATTGAAACTTTAGTCTACTCGAAATGCTTCTGTGTTTATTTTTACATGAAATGATTCTTTTTATCGCTTGTTTATGGTATCGTCAACGAAATAATCGACGTTAACACCCTTTCATGATGAAACATAGCATTCTTTACAACGACGTTTTTCCTCTTACTGGAAAATATATTTTCGTTTCATAAAACATTCTATATTATAACAAAACACAGCTTCGTTCATAAAGCAGAAACAAATTGACACCATTATTTATTGATTTCTCATAAACTTTTTATCTGTATGAATAACGGCACGTTCCTAATCTGAGATAAACTTATTTATTATAGTCTAGGAGCTAGATCGATATGGTGGGCCTTGAATAAATACACCTTGGCACTACTGTATATAAGTGGAAATAGTCGAGGAAATATAGACGAAAAGTCGCCAAAATCTCTAAGAAAAATTCTAATCAACGGAATTTAATGAATGAGGCTTCAATCGACGTGGAATTATGTCTAAAAAAAAGTCTACTAGTAAGCGTTTGGGGGTGTAGCTTACTTGCATTGCTGGACTCAAAAATGCATGTAAAAGATGCATTTTCCAAAAGGAATTCTTTCAATTTGTGAAAACTAGAACAATAATCGGTAAAATCAGCACAATTTCTCTTCTCGGGAGTTTTTGGGGTCGCTGAACATGAATTCGATGTCCAAAAAATGCTACAGTGCACCTGGTGGGCGTGACACCCGGCTCGCCTACCTCATCTTCAATAATTATACGCATGTAAAGATCGAATTCATGTTGAGCGACCCGAAAAATCCCCGTAACGGAATCAGAAGCAAACCGTGCATTTTTAAAATTAATCCTCGAAGAAGAGGTAGACGACCTGGGTGTCCCGCGCATCAGATGCATCGTAGCATTTTCTAAACATGGAATTTGTGTTCAGCGACCCCAAAAAACCCCGAGTAACAAAATTATCTATATACCTTCAATGAAGAACGTTCAACTTTGATTGATATGAGGAATTTTATTTGTAACAACATCAATAAAGATTATTATTATTATTACCCCAAACTTCCCAAGAAGTTGACGAAACACATTACAAATTGTTGGATAAATATCACGACAATCTGATGAAACATATTCAGTTTCTATGATGATCTCTGGATATGTAAAACCGTTTCACAACAATTGACCTCTACATCGAACATATCTCACCATTGTTGTTCTGGCTGCTCTATTTTCAATGCAGGAACGATCGTTCATGTTTTGTGTTGTTTCTACACTCCGGTAAGCACGTCGGTTAGTGTGCGTGACGGAATACAGGATGCGTTAACGTTTAAACTGGAAATAAGAGATCAGCTAATCTTGTTTTCAAGGTTTGTTGAGAATGATCTTCTCTCTAACCGAGCAACAAGTCTGCCGAAATTTAAAATACGCGCAAACATTCCCTTACCTGATCCAATAATGTCTGCAAACTTCCATCCTCTTGATCGACATAAGTTGATGATACAAGAAATATGAGAATTCTGAGAGCCACAATTTATTTAAATGGGCTACGTTGATATTCAATCGCAATTATCTAGCAGAGTTTAATGCAACCAAAACTCAAGCTTTCGTTTTCTCCAGGGAGACGGATCCCACAATTCCCAATATGCAAAATCTCTCCCTTTTCTACAAATATTTTCATTGGCGGTGTTCATCAGGAATCTCGTATGTTGTTCCACCACAAGAGATTCCAGATAGGCGGTCTAGACGAGCTCACCTAGTCACCCCTTCATTCTTAAGCTCAAGACCTGCCTAACGCAAAGTTGTGGAACTCTTCACCTAGAGGGGTCTCTCCCTATGCCTACAAACGCCACACCTTCAAGAAAAATTCGAATGCCTATCCCCTCTCCCAACATTCCATCGCTGACCCGAATGATGATCTACGAACATTATAGGATTCCCTCTCCTTTAGTGAAAGTATTAAAAAAAACTGTGGTTAACCTATGATTAACATTATTTGACGAAATATGTATTTGCTAACTGGAATAAAAAATGGTGTGGTCGATAACGGTTGTTTAAAATCATTACTTTCAAGCTGGTTCTAAAAAAATGCAAATTTGATCGATTGTGAATATATTTTGGGAAAAAATACCATTCTTAAATCAAGTTATAACCAAATCTGTGTCCATATCGCGAGTGATCTGGCAAAAACTCTTATAGGTATTGGTTGAGAGTATAGTGGACTTCAGTGCACTGAGCCAAAGACCCTTGTACACTATCCCCTGCTACGTTTTTCAGAGGTATTTGGATAACATGCTGCTCAACAGGAAACTAAGTCTGTTTTACGCTTAGATCTTTTATGTCTTCGGCCGTGATGATCCTTGGACCTAGCCAGATAAACCTGGTTCGAATGAGCGCATGTCATTCACGAAAAAAGTGGGTTTACTTCACATTGTTCCCTCGCATCTAATACAGAAGGGATCACTTTTCCCTACTGTATGTTCAAATTTCATCAGATTCCTGTTAAGTTCTCGGAGATTATCCTGATGCTTTGCTTACTCAGCGGAGAGTATCCCGCTTGCTTTTAGGCCTACCTCATTGCCAAGCAGCGCTTTATCAGTTGAGCTCACGCTGAGGCATATTCATCTCTCAGATGGTTCCGCAAGATCTGCATACCACCGCTGTAGGGAATACCAGCAATGGAGCTTTGAGGTCCATCCAATCTGCCACCTTCTCTGACTAGTTTGTCCGCTCTCTCATTCCCTTCCCCAATCTGAGTGACCCGGGATCTAGGTCAGGTTGGGTCTGTTTTCACCGGTTAGCCTGCTGAGGATCTGCTTGGTATCCTTGTCAAGCCTCCAGGACAAGCTTTTCAGTGCGTTAAATGCTGCTTGACTGTCAGAACAGATCCAGATGGTCTCATTTATCTTACCATAGCCAAGTAGCTTATTCGCAAATCTGTAGAAGGCAAGCAGTCGGTAGACTGTGTTGAGTCCCCCCATTCGCACGGAGTACCCTTGTGTTTGTTAGAGACCCATCCGTATACCAAATTGTGCCGTGCTTTGGTATGCGGCTATTTCTCCATTCCTGCCTCGACGTGATGACGACCCTAAAATGATGTTCCGCAAACCACAGGGCTTTGGTTCTGTTCTGCGGTTCCCTAAATAGACGGAATTGATCTGCACTCCATCTCTTTAGGAAGCCATTGCAGCTAAACCTATAGACTGCCATCATTGCGGGATTCCTCATAGTCAATGATAGGGATGGCACTCTGAGGAATAGTCCCTGTATTCTGTCCCAAACAGGGTCCCCTGGCCCTCATGTGCGTCGTTACTCCAAACCTGATCAGTGCCCCTAAATATCCTCGAGAGATGCATTTGGTTGCAATTCAGAGCATATTAAAAACAATCTCTGTAGACGACCTAGGACCTCAGGGTAGCCTCACCACCAGGACATGAGGGTCATGGTCACAACCGCCAACCTCAAAAGAACCTCCTCAGAAGTTCCACCCATTCCAAAAGATAGTTTCACGAATTCCTTGGAGACGACGTTAGTACCAGGATACCCTGAGCCCCAGAATCATGATCATCGACCCCAAAAACTCCCGAGAGACGTCTTTTGCCGCGTTTCTAAGCATATTAAAAAGCAGTCCCCAGAAATGCCCTAGGTAATCATGATATCCTGGCCGCCACCCCAAAAACCACCGAGTAAGAAACTTTGGCCTATTCCACCTATTAGCTCCTGAAAGTGCATTCAAAAAGATGCATTCCCCTCTGTATAAATTTTAAAATGCATGTGAACAAAAAAACAAACTGGTAAAATTTGTTAAAAATGACTTCTAGAATCGATAAACAACCGCTTTTTTGTTCGACCTTTTTGGCTCTATTTCCTTGCCTATATAAACATATTTCATGAATAGTTATGACTGTACCTATTATTATTATCTAACTTTAAACTTTGTTGGTCTTATCTCTTGCTCTTGAATATGTTCGAATCGAGAGAGTTGGCGTCTGATAGACTATATTCTTGAGCATCCGTATAATACATTATTAGGGCACTAATATGATGTTCGCTTCAACTGGCTCATTATGATAATCAGTCTAGTGGAATGTAACCGATATGGCAGC